>OW119933.1:1193009-2465251 GCA_933210815.1 Meta bourneti | reverse complement strand
TTGTTACAAATATATATAAACTGTTGATTCTTTTTTCAATAAATGATTTTTTTTCTTCAATTCAGTGTTTTCAAAAAATATTCTACACAACAAATATACTAATTTTGTATGACAATGTTTATTCAACAACAAAAAAAGGCAAAGGTAAAAAATTATAAGAAAATATTTTTAAAAATGTTTTTTTTTTTTAAATTTGGTGTTTACTATTCTAGATGGTTACTTTTCCTTTCTTTTTGTTTTAAGATTTAAAAGTACGAAAGGTTTAATTTAGAAAATAAACAATACACCAAGATGATTGATAAGTACTAAAAATAATAGCTAGATGAATATTTATTTCAAGCGTTCTTTTTCTTGCATTAAAGTACATTTACACATTTTTCCTAAAGCATTTAGTAACTCCTTTTTTAAGGCATTTTAAAATTCCTCTTTAGTAAATAGGTTTAACATGTAATGAACAAACAAATAATAATAAAAATAGTCAATATATTTATAAGGGGTAAAAAGGTCTTTCCTACAAGATTTGTTCCACAAGTCCTTGATAAAAGTCTTATGATTTTTAGAAAAGTCTTAAACTTCCTTATTAGTCTTTTTTGCTGTAGTACGAGTGTTAATTTCATGACATTCAACTCAAAACCACCCTTTTACAATTCTTCCACACTGTGTTCAATAAATCACTTGAAATTGCATCTACTACATGTACTAATAAATAGACTGTTTAGTAACAAATGTACGTTTTAATTTTACGTAAAATATTGGTTCGGCACATAGGACACGTTGAGAGACTCTTCGTACATCTCATGCATGTAACCAAATGACCGCAAGGCTGTAAAGTAGTATCCATTTCCGATTCCATGCAAATTTTACAAAGTCGTTCGTCCTTGTCATTGTATGAGCAGTAAAGTTTTACATCAGGTTTTATAAAAACATTGGCATTATTGTTTGTTTCATCCAACACCTGTACAATTTCATCTATGGGTGTTCCTTTTAATCTAGGGTCAACAATCGGTCCTTGTTGGGCTACCAAACATTTTGGATAAAACTTTATGTGTTCGTGTCTGACTATATCCTCCTTTTGCCAATTTTCAAGCCCTCCTCCACACCAATAACACCTAACCCCGTCCGAGACACCCGTATAATACAATCCATTTTCGGCCAAGTCCCTAATGTCAACATCTGTGCGTGGCCAATCTCTAAACGTAGATAGGCGTTTATTGAGCATAGACATGCTTGGAACTTTAGGCTTCAAATTTGCATACTGATTACTCATTTTCCTTAAAATTATATTATGCTCTGTTACTCTTAAGTGTAAAATTATAGTACAGATTGTGTTGAAAAGTTTCTCTTCGTCATTTAAAAAAAAAATCTGATACTTGTCTAAGATACTAGTGGTAGAGTAAAAAGAAAAATCACATGCACATTTAAGTATATCCTTTCGTTAAAATCTTCTTGCATTACAACACACAATTTTACTTGGCGCATTATCACAAGCACATGTTTTCTGAGTACATTCTTCACTTATGCGCTCATAGTTACTCACAAAAGATAAGACTAAGATAAATTTTAACTTTACTGATTAGTAAGTGTATGGTGTTATTCACTTGATTAGTAAGTGTATATAGTCCAGTTCTTCGTGCCTCTAGTTTACAATTCTTTTTCCAAGAACAGCTAGCACATTTCAATAGCAATGTTTAATATTTGTGCAATTGTGGATTTTGACGGATTTCAGACTCAAGAGGGTTTCTTAGTACGTGAATACGCATACATCGCCATAAAATCGCAAGTAGCTTCAAGTATTCGTTTTAACTTATCGCCTTATAAGCATAAACTGAGTGCAAAAGATAAAAAAACTGTTCGATATGTTGAAAATTACATATGTGGTCTCCCTTTCTGTCCCGTGGCATGGGAAAGTGTGTCTCCTTTAGAAAGTTTAGACTCTAAGCTTTTAGAATTGTACGAACAGACCAAGAGTGCCACTCAGTACCTAGTTGCTTACAAAGGTGGTTGTGTGGAAAAGAAACGCCTAGATGCATTGAATATTCCGAATATCAACTTGGAACAATACGGGTGTCCCAAATTCGATGTACTATGTGCACTAAGTAGCAACAAAAAGATCCAAAAACTATCATGTGGTCATCACAAAAATAATTTGCATTGCCCCAAAGCTGAGGTGATGGCATTTAATAATTGGCTCGTCGTAAACATGTGTCTCTTAAAAAATGCAAGTATGTAAAAATAAGTTCTTTTTTACTACAATGTATTAGTTTTGTAAAATATATGAATCAATGTTTTTTTCTATTAAAAAGTGTTCTAATTTACTTTGTTTCCATGTGACTTCCTTCAATCTGTTTAAGAAGTGTCTCTGTTTTTTCTTGCATTGTTGTTTTGAGAATACATAGAATTCAGATTTAATCCAATATGTCAGCAATATTTGTTCATTTTAAAATTCACACTAATATTTAAAATTTCAGTTATTATTTAATTTTACTCATGTGTAAAACTATCAGCGGTGTGCGTAAATATTTAGATTATGCATTAAATATCAAGAAAAGGCAGAAGTTAATTTGCTTAGCAGTACAGATGTGCACACATTATTTTTAAAAACAGAAAACTCACATGCTATCCACTTTAACGTAGTAATGAATTAGATGTAAATTAAGAGAACAATACGAAATATCTTGTAAAATACTTTATAGCTTCGTACAGTATTGGAATTTTGCTCTGCAATTTAAACTGCACAATATGCATAAGGTTTTCAAATAAAAGGAAGTTCATATTTAGTAAAATGTGTGGTTTGCAAAAGCATAAAAGAAAAAGGACATTTAATTTAGAACTTCAAGGACAAATGGTTTTAATAAACTATTTTTCACGACTTCAAATGTGCAAGGAAACATGGTATGGGTCTTGCAAAGTTTCAAATTAATGTATAAAATATTTTTACTCTTACATGTTTTTTAGTATTGTTTTTTTTTACTATGCATAAAACACACTTTAAGAATCAAACTTTTAAAAAATGTCTTAATTGTAAAATTAAAAATAAAAAGCAAATTGCATTTAAATGTTTGTAATAATATTTAAAGTATATATATTTTTTCAATTGTTAAACGTTTTTTAAAAATCTTCAATGTAATAATAATATGTGTAATAGTATCTAATATATAATTAAGAGTAAAAGCATCTAATTTTTAAAAATATAAATCCTTATATTTCAACCAAAAACAGTTTGTAAATCTGTATAATAAAAATTAAATCACTAAAATTTAGGAAGATTTATTTTAAAAAAATATGCAAGGAAAGATTAATTAAAAAATAACAGTTGGTTTGGATTTTATAGCATAAATGATTTCAATACAATTACAACTTATTCAAAATGTGTACGTTCATAGTACGGGTCTTGTAAAGTTTTCAAAAGTTTACTCTTACTTAAGTGTGTACAATACTTAAAACAAAATTTCTGCATTGAAAATATGTGCTATAACATCTAATGTATAATTAATTTTTGAGTAAAAACATCTAACTTAAAAACATAAATCTTTATAGCAAAGAAAAATTTCATTTCAGATCTTGCATTTTAAAAACAATTTATAAAATTATGTAATAAAAAAGTCCTAAATACAGAATATGTGGTAAGACACGCTAAAAAATTTATTTAAAACAACAAGATATAAGCATTTATAAAAATACTATTCAGAAAGACAAAGATAAATTGCAACGTTGTCCAAATATCGTCTAGTGTACGACACTGAGTTCTAGTTCGGGGGCACATAAGTGGTTTATCGCTGCTTTATACAAGAATTTTACGAAACGTTAAGTTTATTCTAGGCCATAATGCATCCCCACGGGGCAAGCTGTGAAACCAAAATTGGTTTGTTGGATACTTCATCACAAGCAAGCTTCCATTTTCCAGAACAATTTTTAGAGAATTGTAGTTCTTTCTAGAAAACACAAATTGCCTTTTCTGTCCAAATGAAACAGACGCTATGGGTGCATTAAGATCCAAGTCCTTCTCATTGTCTTTATGGGCACCTATACAGTCCTTACCATCTTTATAACGGTTCACCAACACAAAATTAAATCTTGTGCCAATTATTCGTTCCACTTCTGCCTTTATTTCCAATAGTAAAGGAGACCAAGGCTTGGCTGCAATACAAGATCCGCTAAAGGCATAGCTTATTCCTACGTCTCCGTATGCTACAAGTTGCCGAGGCACAGTACATTTTTTACCATAAATTTCAATAGTAGTTTCCTCTTTCTTTAAGTACGTTAATTCGTTTTCCAATCGACAAAAATATGCCCAGCCTTCACGATCTGTAAACAGTTTACCATACTCATAACATAAAGAATCTTTACAATATTTCTGCAAACACAGTTCTTTGTCTGCACGCATTTTCTTTGCAGGTCTAATGTCCTTAGAATCCATGATTTATTTAAAAACAGTAAAAAAGGGCAGAAAAACCCCTAAACAAGATGCAAAGTAATTCAAAGACCCAAGATGCTCCAACTATGCTTTAAAAAGCCTCTTATTATCAAATAGTTTCTATCGTTATCTGTGACTCGGTGTTTAACTCCGTTCCTTCTGTTATCTTAATTAACTTACACGTGCAAAAACAATCCTTAGTCATATTCTCACAAGTTCCAGAGGCTTCTAATAATATCAATCTTATACGGTTCCTTGCCATCGCTTATAATATGTATACTATAAATCTTTGGTTAGTTACTTCTTATTTACCTAAAAATGTAATGTTTCATACACCGTTATGCCTGTGTGTCCTATTCATATCTCAAAGTCCTCCCCTCAAATTGTAATAATAATAATTTTCCCTGCAAAACATTCACCCTTAAACATTCACATTTTCTTCAAGCTCATGTTGTATATAAATTCATTAAAATATAAAAAAGGTTTCCGTATTATAAATTCTATCTTACATGTAGTGTTCATACGCTTAAAATCTTCGCATATATTGGTTGGCCTCAATTACTTATGTTCCGAGTTCCAACGTTAGAGTATTAAGATAATCCCTTCGTCACTATTTCATAGCTAAAACCCCTATAGAAAGTTCCAGTTCGGGCATGTCATATGTGATTCATTGGCATGATGTAGTTTCATTTGCTTTTCTCACAATCAAAAAAACAACACCATTCTCCTAAATAGCAATGCGTTTAAAAGCTTTCTCATTTACTTAAGCTTGTATCCTATTGGTGACTACGTGTTTAACTCCTTCTGTTATCTTAATTAACCTACACATAAATCCTTAGTCATATTGTCACAAGTTCCAGAGTCTTCTATATTCTGATACTTTTCCTGTCATTACATACAATTCGCATACTTTAAAATCTTGGTAATAAACTTGTTATATAGCTAAGGTTTATAAATTCAACTTTATTTGTTTTTATATTCATATTCATTCTTCATAAGGGCACTATTCTCAAGGAAAAAAAACACATACTTTCACTCCCTTAAGCTGTAAATTCACGAGTTAGTATTCTATATGTATTATACAAAGTAGGTGATCGTGGTCGAACGGTTAAAGTGCTTGTGTAAAACGGGCGGCCGCGATTACCTTTTGCCGGGTTCAAATCTGTCTTTATAAAATTTTCTTAAAAAAAAATTCTCCAGTTAATTCTAAAGTATCAAGCTACAAGTCTAGAGCTAGAAAATAAATCTTTTAAAACTAATTGTTACTTCTTCCACCACCAGATGGCTGTACCACAATTGTTCAAACCATTTTCTAAAAATAGCACATTCCCAGAATTAATGACAAAAATAAGAAAGTTCCTTAGATTAACTTCTTTTAAAATCACTAGATGGCATCACCAGTCCAACACACTTACAACTAATTGGAAAATAAAAATTAATTATTCATCAAATAAAACCAAGTCCCATAACGCATTCCTAGTATTAAGAAAAAAAGCAAACACTACATTAATTCACCACCCATAGCTAACTCTCTTACAGCCTAACGGCTAGCGCACTGAACGACAGATCCCATGGTCCCCAGTTCGAATCCACGAAATTCCTTTTTTAATTCAAAATAATAGGGTTTCTCATTTCCCCACCAGATGGAGCTACTACTGATTCATTACCATGGCAACTCCAACACAACAACGCCATCTTTACAACGACGTCACCACCTCAAAGCCCCCTTATCAGCAATCCTCCCCAACACCTTATCAGCAGTCAACTCCTTATCAAACGGCGGCCATCTTGGAAAAAACGGTATAGTGGCCCACATACTACTCATCATATTCGCCGGAAAATTGAGGTAAAGGGATCTCCGGCAGCTTTATGACAACATTCAAATATTTGTTAGCATCTAGTTTCAATTTTGATTCAACGTCTAATTTCAAAGCATTTCTATCCATTTGTCTGCCATTTGTCTGTCCATTTGTTTGCATTTAAACTGCCTAAATGTTTTTTATCAATGAGGTATTTCAGACTTACCTCAATTTGTTCAAGTTTGCTGTCCAGCTCATCTAGGGACTCGTTGATTTCGCCAAGTTCCGTTTCTTGGGGAAGTCTGTAGTACCGCGCACGGAGTTGTCCCACACTATATTGTACATCCTTTTTGGTGTCCAGCTTCACATTCAGTTCGATTAAACTGCCTAAATGTTTTTTATAAGCGGAAACAAATGTTTCCAATTTAATCGTTTTGTTTTCTAAGGCATCCTTTTGCCTATTCAAACTAAAGATTTGGGCTTGAGTCATAACGAGGGCTGCTTCAAGAACAATTCAATCCAAGGAATTTCGATCGAAATCAAATGTCAATCAAATGAGCTCCGGCTCACTGGAATAAAAGATGAGGGGGCCTAAATGCCCGTTAGCTAAGTCCCGCCTACGTAATTGGGGACCTGGTCGCTGGAAAATTCCTTTGGATTCAAGGTAATGGACTGTATGAGATATTTGATATAAACATAATTTATTTAGTTTAAAATTTATGTACACGATAAATTGGATAAAGGCAACTCCCTTTATCCATAGTTAACAACAAAAAGGTTGGGAGCACGGTAGTGCGTCCGCTGAGATCGAATGCTATATAGCGTCTGACCACAGGACGGGAAATATATTGGTGAGGCTATCGCCTCATTGGAGAGCTTGCAGCTCGCCAAGTCAACCATAGACACCAGGCTTCAACAACCAGAATTAATATAAAACACATTTCCATCGAATCAATTATGAATTATAAGGTGAAATTCTGAGCTCCTAATATTAGTGTTTGTCTTTTCCTTATACTTTCCAAAGTAATCAGCAGATCAAAGTATGTTTTGTTATATTAATCTTTTTAATAACCCAACAAAATGTATGCCTTTTCATATTTTCTAATTATTAATTCATTCATTCATAATTGGAAAAGTATGAATTGAAACGTCTATAAATTTCAAATGCAATCGGCGGTGTATCAAACCTAGGTGTACAAAACATTTGTTTATTTCTTTATTCAAAACTGCATCATTTTGAAGCGTTTTGGGGGGCCATCCTAATATGGAATTTTAAATTTATTTATAAGAATTTTTCCATGGTGAATTTTATGTTCGAAACATTACGTCTATTTTTCAAGGTCAAACGTTCTATGAAAGGCCAAGTCATTAAAGTCGTCAATTCCACTCGAATGGGACGAAGGTTAAATTATCGGGTATACTAATCTGACCGAAGCTTCAGACAAATTAGTCCTTGTACTCTAAGTCAGTATATCGTTTCTTTGTGGATGAGGTAGGTAGTTAATTCCCAACGCACTGGAGCAACAAATACAACGGGTTATTTTCTTTGTGGATGAAAAAGGGAAGATTTATTTTGTTCTAAACTGGACGAAAAAATGCATGCGGATATTTATTTTTATGTTTCAGTTTTTATCTAACTTTAAAGATATTGAAGCGCAAGGATGTTTGACGGCAATAAAGTCACACAATAGAGAACGACCAAGATGCACGTAGAGTGGTAGCGATGTCTGCACTGAATCTCATTTATAGTCAGAAATGCAGCAGCTTCAACTCAATCGGTAAAAATCAAATCACCTTTTGTTAATTTAGAATATAAAATTACATAAGCTTTGCGCATCAGTTTTTCTGCATGGCTCAAGACCTTGTGTGCAGCATGACTTTACATGCAGTGGCGAATCCAAAAAATATATTAATAAGAATGATTACAAAATTCGCTACTTGTAAAATGTCAAATAATTGCAAAATATTACTTAAAATTTATTAATCGAAGGAAATTAGTTTTTATAGCTCAGCATTTTTATTGCATTATTTAGTGTTTTTACTGTCAATCCAGGCATTTCTTCAAATATGGTTCAATATTTCATCGAAAGAGGCATTTGAAAATCTGACTGAAAAGTCAAAGGAATTGAATTATTGAGAGCAGATTAGAAAATAAACTAAAATAATCTACATGCGTAATCTTTGTTTACCATTTCTATATATTGAGATGGACCCCGAATATTTTTCTTCTATATCTAAGGCAACTATGATTCGATTTACACAAAAAATTGTATTTAGGAGAGATCTTTAAACAACGTTAAGAGTGGGCGTTGCTATTTGAAATTTTTAAGATATCTAAATAGATATGAAGACGCAGAGCCTTATCAAATTAAATTACACATTATTCCAAGCTTAATGACACTTTTGATTTGACTGCGATTCCAGAGACGTGAAGAATACCAAGGCGTATACTTTTTGCATATTTTTGACCGGCTGTACATTTGCTCTGGATAGGAATCAGATTTGGTTTGTTTTTCGTTTGACTATTTCGGGGACAAGTTCGGGAGAAGGCAGGGTCATTACAATTGATGTACTTGGATGGATCCCGGCAGGTTTGTGTCAAGTGTTCGAAGCTGAGTTTGCTCAGGCATCCCTTCCTCGACAGGAATGAACAGTACGCCCGAATTTCTGGTATTTGAAGCAACGCACTGGATTCGGGAAGTATGAAAGAACTGTATTTTAAGTCTGCTGTGACTTTATATGGAAGACCAGAAAAAGTTTATGGTTTTATTATTTCCTCGTCATCTTTAATTGTTTTATCGATTAATTATTCCGTTTCATTAAAATAGTCGCATAAATTTCGAAAATACTCATTTCGATGTGCTGTTTTGTGGGCAGACTACTTGGTAGTGAATGTAAAATTTTTGCAGCGAGAAATGATTTCGATTGTATGGAAGTAGTGGTTTCCAGAGGTGTAGCTACTTTTGAGGCAAATGTACTGATGTCGCCCTTTCATAAGAAACAAAATTTAAGTATTAAAATTGTAAAAAGTAATCTATTAAAATAGATAAATTATTCTAATTAGTACCATACTGATTTTCATTGACTAAACATTGTTCACATTATTTACCTTTGCATTACGTTTACTGAAACGAATTTACATTCGCATGACTAAAATAGCTGAACACTAAGCAATTTTGACTAGTGAGTTAAAATTATTGCTCCATTCTTTATTGAAAAAGGGAAATTCAGTATAAATATTTGGCGTACAATCGGCAGATCTGATTTATTATGACTAAAATAGCTGAACACTAAGCAATTTTGACTAGTGAGTTAAAATTATTGCTCCATTCTTTATTGAAAAAGGGAAATTCAGTATAAATATTTGGCGTACAATCGGCAGATCTGATTTATTCTGCTGAAAACTCGTTTACACACGAAACTCATTTCTAAATCAAAATATTTAAATGACTTTTGCAAGAAAAATAACTATTAATAACTTCAATGTTGTCAACGGGGAAACTGGTTTTATGCGCTCAGTTTTTATTAAAAACTCAATTTAAAACTTGCGCGCTATAACTATCAAAATTATAGAATTTCATCGAGTTCGGCGACGATTTTGCTAGCAAATCGTCAGACCGATGTATCGTCAGTACTCCGTTCATTGTTTTAACCCAATGATGTAGAGCATAATATATAAAATTGTGAGCTTAAAGGAATTTTCCTTGTGGCAAAATATAAATTTTTGTGTATTACCTGTCTTAATAGGAATAGTATAATTTTTAATTAGCATTGTGGCAATGACATAATTTATCTGGGGTTCAAGCATGCACGAAAAACAGGAAAATATGAATTTTACCAATTTGCTGACAAAAGAACCTTTCAAATCAATTTAATTACTTATTTGATTATGTGTTTTATCATTTAATCAAGAAATTATATGGTTTTCTCTCGATTCAGAAAAAATCGGATGATCAAGCACTTTTTGGTAGAACGTCCCCTGTTGCGATAAAGCAATACAAATACAACTACAAACAGTAAATATACTAATATTAAATACTTTTTTCATTAACTCATAATAAAATTATTTGTATTACAATTCTAATTTTACGATAGAATGTCTTAGTGGGAAAACTTGTGTACAAATAACAGAATACAAATCGTATACCTTGCTAAAATTGGTTTCAAATCTTTCTATACAATTTATAAAATGTTATAGAATTATTTCGATTATTTGAGTTACATTCAACTTCGTTATTTCGAAAAAAATACCATCATAGGTTCCTCCAAACGAGTCGTCCAGACATTTAAATTCAAAATTTAATCTAGTTGATATACAATTTATTCTTGACCTTTTAAAAGTAATTCATAGCATTGAACTTTAGATTCATCTCGTTACAATTAACTGTTTCCAAAAATATAAATGCATATCCATTACGTAGAGTTCAAGGGTTTGGAACATAGAACAGCTAAATGGACGTTGTTAAATAATTTTACTCTCAAAAGTACCCAATATTCCTTTAATCAGATTTGAAAACGCAACATGACCAGTTGAGTTCAGATTCTACAAAAGGGGCATATCAAATTTTACCATCTGATAAAATTTAATAGTCAAAGATAATGACAAGCTTTAACAAAAAATAAACTTTTTAAAGAAATGAAACTTATTACTTGTAAAGATTACCTTTTTGCCCGAGAAACAATCGAGTACATAAGGAGACTTCTACTCTTAAAAATTAAACTTCAACTGAGGAAAACTATTGTCACTAGCTGAACTCGAATAGAAGACTCGCGATTATGTACTGATGGGTATAGGTATTCGTATTAACGTTGCACTGGAGCAACACAACGAACTATTGGTGACGGTCCGGGATCAAACCTGAAGGGAAAGCTCCGAGGACAACACGTACTTTTGAATCACGATCAGATGACGAGGTCACACCTGAGCTGGCAACCCACTCTCCCAACTGTTTATCATGCTGCATGCAGCAATAATGAAAACGGCCTAATGATCCTAAATAATAAAACTGCTATGAATTAAGATGAGAAAACATTTTGGTAAGAGAAACAAGACTAATATTTCAGAAAGGCCACCCCTTTAGACATTGGCGCCGCTGCCTCCCTAGCTATGCCACCGGTGGTTTAAATCAGAAAATCTGATCTGAGTTGGCATTTTGGGGATTACCTCCGATTCCTAATAACTCTGAATTATGAATGGAGAGATTTTCGAATTTGTCAAATTGACCAGACACAAGTAAAAATTTCCGCTAAATAATATTTTGTGGACTTGACCCTCCACAAGAGGTTTTTGGATTTACCCTTTTACGAGGGTTGCTTGAAGAAAAAGAATCCATATTCACTCACCAGAGTAGATCGTAAGTCGGAGTCCCAACAAGAGAGGACAGCCTCAAGCCAGAAGCACGATCCCTGATCACCCGTGGCATGGTGCTAACTCATAGGTGCTAACTCTCTGGTTGTGTCGTACTATTAAATGTTACGCGCCAATGCATCTTTCAACAGAACTATCAGCAATGCTCATTATTCAGGTACCACTGACCGATTGACGGAAATATGCTAGTTTTCGACTCCTGCCTAGATGAAGCATGAGCCAAAGGGAATACATACTGTGTAAGCCCCCATCCCAAGGAATTTTCTTTCCTATCGACACTGGTCGCGACACACGATAAACATGTCGGTCAACACAACTGAAATGGAAGATATGAACGGAAATACGAATAAAGAACAAAGTACAATTATATTGCTACCACAGTTCAGAATAAACCAATCGAAAAAGGATGAATCAACTAGACAAGATTTTACAACTAAGATTTACTTAAGGAAAGTCCTTATAAATTAGACAACCAAGTGAACGTAAATAGATAAAATGATGCAGAATACAAACTATTTCCAAACAAAACCGAACCCAGGTAATAAATAATGCCAAGGCACAACTAGGCTTGTAACACCTACAGCTTACAACATGCCAACCCCCTGGTTGCTGCAAGACTGGATATTAATTATTATGGGTGAATATGTAGACATTAAAAGCGTAAAAACTAACTTTTATTAATCTATTCTGTACATACAAGGTATTTACATAAAAATGTCTTACGTTTCGCGCTTTTGGAGATGATTTGCCCTTGGCACCATATATATTAGGGTAATCGTAAGCAAAACAAAATGCCTTAAAGTACAGTAAAACTTCGATTAACCATCACTCTTTTAACCGTCAGTTTCTGTTAACCGCCAGTCCGTTATTAAAAGTTAATAAAGAAATATTAAAGTTATTAGTACGTACACATGCATACATACTGTACTTATACATACTATACTTCTACGTAAAGTACGGAACATTGCCGCTCAGAAAGCACGAGCCTCGAAGAAACGAAAATTACTATTTTAAAAATTGAATATGTATGTACGTCTAGAGCGTAAGTTCATGTAACAATATGTACTATACTGTACTTAGTGTAAATTGTATATTGTTTGTTTCTGTAAAATAAAATACATGTAGTGCATTTCCAGTTCGTAAACGTGCATTTTTTATCATTCGTTCATATGTAACGGATGGGGTGGGCTGTTTAAGGTTTTTCTGTTATCCGTCTATTTGATTAACCGTCAAGGTCCCGACCCTGACGGTTAATCGAAGTTTCACTGTACTTTTAAACATATCTCCATGACTAACTATAGAATATATGAAGTATGACTAAGACTAGTTTTGTGGATTTAGTATGAATTTTCCTTAAAAATATGCACTACTTTTCCTTTTTTGTCTTACATGTATTCAATATTTATTTCCCTTTCTAAAATGGTCTTTCTATACACATGATTTATAACACAAAGTATGAAATCTGATATAAAAACATTCAAAAAATATTTAATATTCAGACAAAAACACTATTAATGTAGAAGAAAAATTAAATACCCGGATAAAAGGACAAAACCTAGAATTGCCTTGGAGATAAAAACAGATTCCAACTTCATTTATTTAGTAATAGAAATGAGAGTTATTTTAAGTGTTTTATTATGTACAAATGACAAATATGGTACACATAAATAAATACAAACTGACTTTTCCCATTGCACAGAATTACGAGTTTCTTACATTTTTGAACACTAGAGTACACCACAACATTAAAATAATGAAAATATACAGATGATATTATTTAACGCTTTCATAAAAACCCTAAAAACATGCGAAAACAAATATTTTATACAATATCACAAATAAGATTGTTATCGAAAATTCATTATAGGACTTAATGATTCAGGAACATTTATCAATGCTTGAGAAAAACAATGAGTTTGCAGTGTGTGTAAGTGGTTTTCTCTAGACACGATCAGAATTGTCAGTAAATGATCACTAAAATGGAAGTTATTCTATTGGTGACATGAGGTTAGCTTAAATCAAAATAAAACTTAGCCTATTAATTCACTTTAAATGAGAAAAAGTTCAGCGCTATGCAAGATATTACTATAGCACAAATCTATTTCTAATAAAAATTAAACAGGAAATATCCTTTCTGATTACTCAAGATGTATTTTAATATCAAGAGACAGATTTGCATTTTTAAGTAAATGCAAACATGTTTCAGTGCACATGTGAGCGGCCATAAAATGCGAAAAATTGCCGAAACACATACCAAGACTCAGCCGATGCTTTCTTTTCTTGGAAAATGTAAATTCTCTAATGTTTTTTAAAATATAATATACATATAAATAATAATTTTAAATCTGTGAAAACTAGTTCTTGATTGAGCAATAATTATGGTCGCAAGCAGTTAATTTTAGATTATGCACTTTTGCAATATATAGAAGTGTAAAAACTAAATATCAAAAAGGGAAAATGTTCTCAAACCTTTCCAAGTTAAAGAAATATCAGTTTCAATTCAAAATGAAAATGAAAGTTTAAAAGCCATAAATGAAATTTAAAAGCGAATAAATATAATTAAAATTACTGTATTCAAAACAAGATTCCCTTAATTTTCTGATATTATGTGAAGGAAATTGAATAAATTAAAATATCACTTGTTTTTTAATACAGAACCACCTAACTTTTACAACTATTATAAAAAGAGATTGCTACACGTGTTTATGGTGAAAAACACTTTCAAAGTATCACTCAATTTTCAAAACACATTATAAAATTGAAGTTTCAAAATTTTTATTATAAATTTAGTAATAAATTTTAAGCTAACATTTAAAAACATAAAAGTTTCAAATGAAAGTGTGCTCGAAAATTTGTTTTATAAGCATTCCAATAGAAAATCATGACTCACATTCATTAAATATATTTTTTAATAATTTAGTAATATTTTAGTGTAAACTAACTAAATATTTTAAAATAAATAATCAAGAAACAGCACAATTTTAAAGCAACTTTAAATGTAAAATATGAAGCGATAAACAGTATTCTTTAATCTTATAATCAATATCAAACAAGAGCATGGTTCAAGTTTCACACTCTTAACCGGAAATTATTCTTTAGTCTTCAGATACAGGGAAATTTTCAAAACATAATCACAATTTCAAAAAGGCAGTTCATTGTACTGAAAAATATAAATTTAGTTTTTAGAAATAGCGTTTTCTGAAATATGAATAAGGGCAACATTAAACACATCTCAGATTACAATTCTTGATACACTGCTTAACGTACATTATGCTATTAACCAAAACAATTTTAGTACTCATTTCTTAATTTCAAGCTTGTACCTGGTCATTTAACTCAGTACTATTCAGGACTAGTTGAACCTCCAATGTTTATCTGTTTGAACCTGCAAACTCTTGAGTTCAAAAGGAGCATACTTGGTTCTTATACATTGTATGATTGGAAGATAAGTCTTTGACACTAATTTAAAGCTTCACTTTCAGTGCTTTCACCCTCGCATGGATCATACTCCTTACGATCTGCCTTTGATCGCATCTTTTCCATTTTTTCCTTCTGTTCTCGTTTAAAGAATCCAAACTGAAAAATTAAGTGTCATCTTATGCAACTTAATATATTGAAGTAGTAACTAGAATTGCAGTAAATACAAATAGAACAAATAAATGCAAAATTGTATAACACTATAAAATGTGAACATGGAGTCTTCCTAGTTTTCTAGACCATAAATTTATATATAATGAACTGTTTCTTCCACAAAATAATAAATACTAGATAAAAGCAAGACATAAGTTTTGTAAACTCTACCAATGTGTGTACATACTTTATAACCAATAACTTAAAATTGAATTTATAATTTAGTTTCGAATCAATGCTAATTTTTACACATTGATATTTTTCCTTTTCATAGATTATATAGAAATTCATAGAGCACAATAAAGATCATTTTAACAAAACTGGAATTTTAAAAACATTTTTGCTGTCATATTTACAGAATGTACACATGAGAAATGAGTTTCCGAAAAAATGGCATTTTTAATATTGAGAAAAACTTCCAAATAAAAACTTACTTTAATCAGCAAAATAAGGATGATTAATAATAGTAGAATTCCAATGCCTATGCTAACAAAAATTATCCATTGAGCAATTTCTTCAGACGCAGGAAGACTAGAACTAACTATGACTGTTTTAACCTGAAATTGTAAATGCTTTACACAATTTGGTTTTGTGAACATCAGAACTATGAAACTTATTTTATGTTTCAAAATATTACCTACAAAAACATACTTTAAATCAATCTATGTAGAAACAATCTCATCTAAATGAAATTATTGTGTATTGGACACATATATTGGCACCCAGTGGGCATGTAGAGGGGCTTTTTAATAGAAGGGCTTTTTAATAGAAGGGCGACAAAACGGAAAAATACTTTTTACCTTAAAATTTCCACCCAAATACAATTTTTTAAATTTCGTTTTCTAGACCAGATGCTTTGTCCACATTTGTTTCTAGTGCTCCAAAAACAAGCACATTTTGTTCTCTCAGTTAGCCTGCTTTGTATGCAATGAAGATGTATTGAGTCGTTTCTAGAGTGAAGGTCGAAGACTGCTGCACCCCATATGAAGCAGGTGGGAGTTTTACTCCAATAATTTGAGAATTTGGCGCCCTTAGAAGAAACTAACACAATAGGAATATTATTTCAGGTGATAATACAACTAATGTAACATTAGGATGCTGAAAAAAATTTATGTATAGAATTATAAAATTGTTGCTGCGTTTTAAAAGATATTTAAATAAATTAAAGTGAACAAATTTGAGCCTAAGTTACCTGCACCTGAGAATGACTTGACTCGCCATTGCATGCAATGGGATAGATGAAACAGTAATTTTCTAATGGTTTTTCAATGATAGAATTAAAAACTGTTCCCACATCCTTTGATTTATAACAAAAGAGGAATACCGTTTTTGAATTTATACCAATAAAATGTGCATGAAAATCGTCTTCATACCAAAGCAAGCACAAAATTTGTAATTTACGATAACATCCAATGTTAATGCCAAACCTCGATCTTATATCAAAATCTAACCTTGAAATGCCAAATTTCAAATCACTTGGTCCTCTCGTCGGAAAAGTTGGCACACCTAATGTTAAATTAATTTCTTAGACTTATTCAGATCTTCCTAAATAATGTTCCGATCATGGTTAAAATTTTATCTACTGTTAAAAAAACCCACAAAATAGTTTCTTTTTAATTTTTAGTATGCATTATATGAAGTGTATGAGTAATTTGAAAGACACAGTCCATACAAATTTTTATGCTTCTAAATTTATAGATATTATTCCCCACTGAATGGTACCTTTGAATTTTCTTTACTATAAACAATGTGTGAATAAAGAAGGATTTATCACGCAGTTGTGCATATAAAATTCTAGATACATAAACAATGAAAACTATTAAATATATCTTTCAAAAAAGCCAAACTGGCTCTTTTAAGTGCAGTAATAAAAAACTTGATATTTGAAACAATGTGACATAAAAACCATTATTTGTGTGAAATAATTAAATATTTTACTGTCTGAAAACTGAATTTTTATTTTCTTATATATATGAACTACTTTTAGTAGATTGAATAAAAGAATTTTAAATACCAATATATGTAAAACTAAATTAACACCAATTTATACCATTGTTTTATCAGGGTGATGATGTTTAGGGCTCACACCACTATTTTTATCTTCTCGAATAAAAACTTCACCACTGGTAACAAATTCAATTCTGTACCAGGGATCCTGAAAAGTCAAAAATTCATTCCATAAGTAAAGTAAATTATCAAAAATTACATATTGAAGACTCAGTAAGGGACCATTCCACACAAAACAGGACTTCACATGTTTGTACTTACGAGGGGTATCGTTACCACCGAGATAACAAGGCCAGACCGCTCTGACGTTTCAAATCACGTGACTCGTTAATTAGTAGTCATAACAAACATCGCCGCGTGGCCGGCTACTAATGGATTGCCTTTAATGTAGCGTAAGAAATTAGGTTTTTTATACTATTTTACCGGAAAGTAAGTGCAGTTGCAGTTAAATATTTTTATGTAACATTTGTGGAACATTACAGTGTCAAGGTGTTAAAGGCTTTCGTTAAACAACACGTTTAACGTGTGTCCAGACCGATTTTTTTAGGCTTAACCATCGTTTTGAAAATGAAGTTCGCAGACTTTGCTGCGTTTTGATGGTGTAAAGTCGGCTCGTGGAATCGCCCTGGGCCATCTTTTTCTAATATTTTCATCCCCTGGAAAGGAGAAAACCGCCACTTTTGGTGCATCAGTATATCCATAATTTCCAGAGCAAGAAGGTACACAGCATCTAAAGGGCATTTTGGATAGCCTAGTGGTTAAGCCTAAAGAAATCGGTCTGGACACACGCTAAACGTGTTGTTTGACGAAAGCCTTTAACACCTTGACACTGTAATGTTCCACAAATGTTATATAACAATATTTAACTGCAACTGCACTTACTTTCCGGTAAAATAATATAAAAAAAACCTAATTTCTTACGCTACATTAAAGGCAATCCATTAGTAGCCGGCCACGCAGCGATGTTTGTTATTACTACTAATTAACGAGTCACGTGATTGAAACGTCAGAGCGGTCTGGCTTTGTTATCTCGGTGGTAACGGGGATATTCCAAAAGTAAGGGCCGTTCGCTAATAAAAAGCCGTTGGCAGCAGTGATTGGAGTTTCACTCTCCCAGCGCTCTTTATTGGTTCATCAGGCACCAACCGGCCGGTCTGTCGACTGTCAGTCGTCGTTTCTTTATATTTGGCGCAGCGTAACAATGGCGTCGAAAATAAGCGATCCCGCCAGTTGTGAAGTGCATCCGATTATTCGTTTTCTAAACGCAAAAGGTGTTAATGCAGCTAAGATTCTCCGTGAATTGAGTGAGATCTATGGACCTGGTGTTATGAGTGAGGGAAAAGTGAGAGTGGTGTCGAGAATTCAAAAGGGGCCGTACAAACGTGCACGACGAAGAGCGAAGTTGAAGACCCGGTGTTCAAAAGGATCTCATCCAATAAGAGGATGAAAAAGTCCGGGCTGACGCTTCACGATCTTGCCGAAGAATTTCCCAACGTTTCTCGAACTACCGTGTTCAGAGTTCTCACGGAAAATTTGGGTTATCACAAAGTTTGTGCCAGATGGGTGCCGAAAATACTGACCGACGAACACAAAAACAAGCGGATGGCATCTGGATAAGTCTTTTTGGATCGGTTATCGACGAGATGGAGATCGATTCTCTTCACATGTGGTGACTGGCGATGAAACGTGGGTTCATTATGACAATAAAGAATCAAAACAACAATCCATACAGTGGCTTCATTCGGGTTCCCCAAACCAAAGTTTAAGCGAATGTTCTGAAATCGAAAAATTATGGCGGCTGTCATTGGGGATTAAAAAGGGTTCTTCTCGTGGATTTCATGGAACCCGGTACAACAATCACAGCAGCTGTGTTCTGTGAAACACTCGCGAAGCTTAAACGTGCCATTCAAAACCGCCGGCGTGGGATGCTGTCTTCCGGAATCTTCCTTCTTCATGACAACGCGCACTCTCACACGGCACTATTGAAAGCATTCAAGAATACGGAACTTTTCCATCACCCTCCCTACAGCCCTGACCTTGCACCCAGTGTTTTCACTTGTTCCTGCACTTGAAAAATTGGCTAGGACAATTCGACGATGCGAAAGTCTGAAAACGGCGGTGAAGAAATGGTGCAACTCCCAGGCGGCGGACGCAGAGGGAATAAGAAAACTCGTAACCAGATACACCAAGTGCTTGGAATTGAACGGCGATTATGTAGAAGTAAGCAAAGGTTCAATAAAAGAAAACTCACGAAAACCAAGGTGATTTAGAAAGTTTTTTTACTTAATGACCAAACGGCCCTTATTTTTGGAATACCCCTCGTAATAACCGATACCTTTTAAAATCTTTTATCTGTTTAGTTGTATGTGTAATCGGGTTTTTTTATGCAAGGGCCATATTTGGCCATGCTGCGCCAGATGCAAGACATGCAATATCAAGCAAGACACACAGTGAAAGTTTTAGATACATAAGAGAAATACACCCAGGGAGGAATCGAATCTGCGCCGGCCTACAACTCGAAGGTTGCTAGCGCATACTCACGGAGCCACAACAGCCCCATCATCTCTTAAAAGTGTCGCTGTCATTTAACCTTTGCTTAGTTCATGATATAGCGTCAAAACGGTTTATTTTCTGTTTTTTGCACCGTTGTGTAGTGTTTTTTTTTTTGTTTATTCAATGCAAAGGCATTGTTATGACTTCTCGTGTCACAATGTGCCAACTCATATATTTAATCTCAATTATTGCCAATTTACACCATTTAGTTCCTTGCCTTGGATTTGGAGTTACTATCGTTATTTTCTCACATTTGCAAGTCTTGAAATCATGATATCTTATTCTCTATCACATGGGTTATTGATGTGTGAGTAATGTTCCTCTAGTAATCTTAAATATGCCAGACTTGAAACTGCAGATTTATCCATCTTCATACAAAGCTATTTTGGGAATCGAAGGGTCTCAGTACTAACCTATCAAAATAAACTGGAACATTGCTTATAAATGACATACAATATCTTATATCCAATTTAAAAGTACAAGCAATTTTAAAATTCTATATGAAAATATTTTTCATTGAACCCTTGAATTGCAACTGTGAATTCACAATTAAATCAATGTAATATTTTTTAATTGCTCAAGTGAATTGCGAAATTCATCTCCAAACTTGCTATCCTATATCTTAGAACGAATATCCTAATTTAACCGCAATGCCATGTATTCGGACTTAATTTTAACTAGATTTAAATACTAACAGATGTATAACTTGTCCTTTTGTGCTAGAGATGTAAAAAAGAACTTAACTAGAAAATTGAGAAAACTCCCAAGGGGCATGCAAGTAGACACTTAAAAATGCAAACAAAAATTTTAGCACACTTATGCAAATTTAGCAAAATGCGTCTTATCGATCTAAAAAATAACGTTTACACTTACTAAATACTCCTTCAGTATGCTCAAATTAACTTGAACAGAAACAGCGATTTTTGAAAATTTTCTAGTTTCTATAAATGGAGATGCTGAGCATTCAAGAGCCATGCACTTGGCTGTTTCACAATTCTAGAAAGATTAAAAAGTTCATATTTACAATACAAAACATCAATGCAGTCTTTTATACAAAATTAACACGATACAAGTACGTATTCAGAAAATAATTTCGGGGTTGGCCCAAACTTCTCTAATACTACGACTGAATTTCCATAGGGTTGAATAAAGCGTTGCACATTTAATGAATTTTTCAGACATGTTTTGTATATCTTAGCTGTATGATTAAACAAACAGTATGGATTTTTTAACACCAAAATATTTGGGGAGGACTCAAGCCTACCTCGACCTACTGGGTGGCAGACAAGCGCTATGACCACTATACCAGTTAGGCGAATATTTCGAATACAACGAATGAGTGTAGGAATAAGTGAAAAATAAAAGTTGCTAAATATATGCGAGACACAAATAGTTTAGGTAATAGGGAACTTTTAATACTTCTCCTTCGAATGAGCAGTTGCTAAAATATCTGCTAATTTTTTTGCATAACAATTAAGATTGGGAATTCCACTTGACGAACATTTTACGTTAGCCTGATTGCATATTTCAATAAATGATTCAAAGTACTTACAATCACAACATCCTTTTTCTTTCGAATAGATGATTTTCTTTCTCCGTTACTCCGTCTAAACCGAGAAGGAACGGTTTCTATATCATCTGTGCCATAATCTAAACCCGTGTGTATTTTTGAGCTATTATCTCTTGACTCAGGTACGAGCTCATCATCTTTGAAAATATCCTCCCGCATATGGGTTACTTCAGGTAAAGCAGGCTTTATCTGTAGATAGGTGTCATTGCATTTAGCTGGAATTGTTAAAGGTTTTCCACTATCAGTCTGCAAAGAAAAAAGAATGCGGCTAAAAATACTGAACATTTAACTGTAGGGTAGTTAAAATTTTTCAAAAAGTATAAGTCTGAAAATACATTCGAATCCTCTTGCAATATTTTGAATTATTACAAGCAGTATAACTATTGAAAAATTACTATTTTCTATACAAAATAATTCTAAAATGTTCTTACCTCTAAACTTGTAAAAGTAACAAAATCCATGGCATTATCTTGCAATGATGTAGGAATGTATAATTTAATATCAATCACCTGAACAGGACTAGGACCATGGTTCATTATCTAAAATATCATTTAATTGAAGTGAAAACATTTTTCAAAACTCCAAATAGTTTGATGTCATAGTAAAACGTACACATAAATTTATCACCAACTTTAGAATATTTATAACAATTCCATCAATAACTAGTGTTTTTAAATAATAAAAAGAAATCGTTAGTGTTTTTGTAAAATAAAGGATGTCTGAAAAGCAAATTAGTCTATAGAAAGAGTTACGTTACGTAACTTTAACATTTTTTTACGTTAATGTTTTAAGCGGCATTTCTACTTCCAAACAAATAACTATACATATTTTAGTAAATTTGAAAGGCAAAATTGCATTTGTTACATCAAATGTAATACAAAATGCACCAAAAAGGTAAAAATAAATTCAGAAAACATTTTAGTGAAGTGAGGGGTAACCTTTAATCATATTTAATATTAGGTTTATTAATTTAACCTTTAAAAAATATTTAATATTAGGTTTTGCAAATATACAACTGGATGTAAAATTTTTCTGGATTAAAATTTTGCTATAAATCAGAATTTATTTATGAAGCTAAATTACCAAAAAATTAAAATTTTAAAAATAGTGTTATTTACCATTCGTATTCTTTAAAATAATATTGTATAACTGATTCCCAAAAACCAGCTATCACTTACTAATGAAAAAATAATCCTTTTTAGTAAATTTATTGATAGTAGTACAATAAAGGTAGATTATATGATCCACTTACTAATTTTACTGTTTTTAAACAAGCATTGTATCGCAACTTTAAACATAAAGTCAGATACGTAAAAACTTGTTTGCAACATTTAAGTTATATCTGTTATTGCGAGTTATTTCCAGTGTGAAAGTGGAAAATGAATCTAACAAATTCAGATGTAGTTAGATATTAATATAATAAACATTGCGCTATAGCTATAAATTATGTTATGCGGTGTGATATTAAACCTGAAAACTAGTGGACATTACTTCATTAAGAATTCAAGAATATATTTTAAGACACTAAAGAGAAACTAATCATTCATAAGAAAATATTTTTCATAGGGAACCACTCAATAAAAGCAAAATCAATTTTTAAAAAATCAAACTTCATACTTACAAAATATGTGTGAGTTATAGACACAGGTATTTTTACATCATAAGGAATTTGCTCATGAGATGGAGAGCTAAAATTATGCAAAGTCAAATGATTAAATCAATTTCAGTCCGAATTATATATCGCATTTAAAAAATGCGATTAAAAACATTGAATTAGCTTACCCTGTGATGCTGATATCAGCAATGGCCTTAAAAGAGAGGGGAATTTTATAAAAGTTGTCTTGAGGATTTGTTTCGCTGCTAGCAGTTAGAGCCTCAAGATTTATTTGAACTTCCTTTTTATCAGTTGGAATTTTCGTCAAATCAAGTTTTATTTGGATTTTGACCTGAAAATACATCAAAAGTAAAGTTAATTTTAACAGCATGATGGGATCTAAGCAACTGCGGGGCGTAGCATTTACAACTGGGGTTGAAACTGCTCGAAATAAAAAGGGTGGTTCGATTTTGCTGTACTGCCAAGGAAACCTCGTGCCATGATAGAAATTTAAAAGGTCGTTTATAACACTTTTTGTTATTTGATTTAGGTTTAATGCACTAAGTACAATAGATCAGCTGCGCCAAACGCAAGTTCAAGTAAAATGCAGAACAGATTTTTAAAATATGAAATAAACAACTTAAATCAACTTCAAAAAGTAGATTAACTTGGAAGTACACAACATATGAAACAAAATAAAACATTAATCGAAAGCAACAGGAAACTTATTAAAACAATGGCATTTCTATTGTGATTATGGGGGTTTTATAGTGCAAGGGCCATATTTGGCCAAGTAGGAACAAAGAAGTAGGAAAAAAGCAAAAAGTAGAAGTGTAGGTAAAACAGAAGGGAGGCAGGTACCTTGGAGTTGTGATAGCCCTTGAAGGCATGATTATGGGGATTTTGGATACATTTGAGGAAAAAGTAGAGAATTTCACCTGTTGAAAGATGAGACCAAATTTTTCTTATACTATTCGACATCCTCTAAAAACTTTTATTAACGGTTCCAATGGTGAAAATTCTAATTGGGACAAGATTTGGAAATTTTTACCCCCCCCCCACGATATTAATTCAAATTCTAATAAAAATATTCCTCAGAAAACATACATTTTAAACATATTTGTTAAAATTTGTTTTATATGGAATTTTACCAAAGATAATTAAAAATGAATGCAGCTCACGAATTCTTCGCTAACAATCTAAATTTTATCTGATCATGTCAAAAATATATTTTCTGAAACTTAATCTGTTTTCTAAATAATTACCAATGTTTAATTGCAATTCCATAACATTAAAAAAATACTAAAATTGGAAACAAACAAATCAAATAGTTTTAGCCTACCGATTCATATAAATTGGTGTTTTCCCCATTGTCTCGTAAAGAGATTTTGAATAACTTCAGTATTCTCCGGCATGTCTTTATGATCGGCATCTCTGATAAGCGTATATGAATAAATGGGAAGTTGGTTGAATCAGAACAGTCATGGAAACAAAAAATTTATACTTCGTAATGAATATTAAATCCTTACACTATTGTAATGTTATATTCAGAAAATAAGTTATTTTAAGAATGAAATAACTTTACTTATTGAATATAAAAAAAATTATTTCTTGCATAATAAAACCAGAAAATTGAATCCAAGATTCATATTTCAAATTTTTTCGATACATAAAATTAGCCTTTGAATCGAAAATATAACCTAAAATGACAAACTATTGGTAAGTTTTGTAGAAAAATATCATCTCATGCACTTGTGATAACTTACTTTTTTGTCAGTTAATAAAGGGTTTCCAAGGTCACATATGAGGCTAGCATTTTTTCTTTGATTTTGTTGATCCGTAAGTTCGGAGCAGATATCTTGATTTATACTTGGCAGTTCAGGAGGTAGATATATCAGTAACTCTGCCAAATATGCAGGATCTCCTAAATTAGCAACTTCAATGCATAAACTTAGAGTAGAGTTTCTTCCTATAACTAGACTACTATTGCTAGAAAAGAAATATGATCATTTTTACTTACCATGTAACATATTATACATCAATAAAGTGTCGAATATATTCTGATATATAAAAAGTATGACAACTTAAAAGGTAAAGGTTAAAATTAAAAATAAAGTATAAGTTACACTTTTGAAATAATTGTTATTAGATTCAAAACTTGAGTTGTAAAAATACTTACTCTGTGTGACCTAATATAGAAGCACTAATTGATAGATCAGACAAACATTTGTCATCTTTTCCGCAACCAGTTTGAAAAGTTACCTGCAAAGTATCAAAAGTTAAATTTCATGCTCAATATGTACTAAAAATATAATTTAGGAGTTTACATTGATCACAATGTTAGAGAAAGGATCTTGAAACACAAATAAAAAATCCATCAGTTTAATATAGAAAGGACAACAAAAAGAAATCTAAATGGCATAAGCAGACAAATGAGGATGACGATTGGAAGCAAAGCTTCTAGATTAAAACAAGCTCAAAATACATGTTTCGAATTCCCGAAGGGTCAAAATTCATTACAGATCCTTGCCTGTGGTGAAGGAAAACCAAACTCATTCACTAACTCCTCGATACATCACGTCAATGAATTTTCGGTTTGTAGAATCAGTTTGGGGGTTTTATGGAGCAAGGACCACATGCTGCGCCAAAATCGAAGTAAATGGACAACACACAAGGAAATTTTACTAACACAGAAGAGGGAGGAATCGAACCTGTGCTGCCTACAATTCGCAGGTTGCTAGCACATTAGATATACGCACTGAGCCACTCCGGAACCTTGCTGAATCAGGAATTCTCAGACTGGTAGCTTGCTTTAAGCAGTTATCTTAACCTTTTCCCATAGCTCTGCTCACTATGAAATCCTTCAAGGGTACCCACTAACATCAACCAGAAGGGCCGATTTTAATTGCCGAAAATTACCTATACTCAAAGCGGTTTTGAAGATCGCCCCTTCTGCTTGGAAATGCGCTATTGAAGTCGAATTGTTTGCGTGCAGTTCAGATCCTGGGTTGGAATCCCGGGATATTTGGAATCGACTTTAAGTCCTAAACCCGTCGTATTGCCAAACAGCGAAAAATCAATTCTAAGTGTAATGTACAATTTGAAATAAATAATTGAATGCATCCAAGAAAACATCATGAAAATATAAATTTATTCTTTACTTACAGAGGAAGTGATGTTATTCGATGCGGAAGGCTCCATAATTGGGTGCGATTTGTTGAATTGATCATTTGGTCCGATTAAATTATATCGGTACAGAAGCTCAATTGGAGTGATGACGTCTTTGATGTCATGCTAAAAAGAAAATGGACACGCATAAATAGCTTGGCCACGAAAATAACATTTGGGCTCACTTAAAGACAAACTAAATATACACTGATTGGACAAAATAATATGAACACCTGTGAAGCGTTTTTATATTTCTGGAAAAAGACGCATTACTTGAAAACAATTATTAATACAAAATTTTAAATTTTAAAGTAATATTTACTTACTCGAATGTACAATAAATCTGTGTAACAATAATCTATCCCAACATCTAACCTTGATTTCTGCCGAATAACAGTGGTTGGTTTACCATTCGAAAGAAAGAAACCTCTTGGAGATATAAGATTAGCTTGTCCTGTATGTTCCACAAAAATATCATGTTGAAAGTCTAGAAAAAATTAAGCAATTTATTGTTTTAAAATCAAATCTAGGTACATGCTATAAATTCATTTTATACAAAGAAATATTATTTTTTTAATCTGTCAAGTATTTTAGAAATACTGAATCTGAAACTTAAGAAGTAACTTCTGTTCATTAAAATCACATCTAGCATAAACTGTCCGTTTTTTGGAACTTTGTAGGTGTGCTATTGTGGATGCAAATATGCTGTTCACTTTCAAAACAGTAGGTATTACGATTCATTTTAATTTGTTCTATAATTATGGATTCATAAAGGCCTACAAATTATTTGCACTACTCTTCCGACAAACATTAGCATTCCAGCTTTTCGCCATTGTTCCTCTATATTTTCTGTATAACTGAAAACAGACAGTTCTGTTCTATTGAGTCATGAAAACTATGTTTGTTGCCAGAATATTTGTTAGCCATTTATAGTTCAAGTGGAGTGACAAAAAATGGGCATTTCATTTGATGTCCTGTCATTAGTCTTTGTAGTAAAACTTCGTAGAAAAAACAAGTCTACCGATGACTCGTATTCAAATATATTTCTCTCGGGAGTGTGCTGAATCTCTCAATGACGACAACTCTCGAACTTTGGGGTATTAAAGTATTCAAATTGTTTTCTCGTAAACCTTATTTAGATTTATTAGGAATTGCAATAACACAAAATCCCTACAAGGACATTTTTGTTTCCTTTTTAACACATTTCGGCATTGGTTGAGGCTCAGTATGTTGTACTGCATCAGCAAGCAATCACATTTTCTCTGGTGCACCCCAATATGAAATAAATGCTGCGCCCTGGTGGATAAAACTAATGCAATGTGGCAAGATTTGTTAATATTTTATACTAATTACATGAAGGTAGTGTTTTGAAATCTCTCATCTCAAATAATAAAGTTACTCTATCAGTTATCAACATGTGATGTAAAAACTTATATATTCATTCAGATTGAAAGATAAAAAAATACTCACTTAAATATAATGGAATATGTTTTCCTGCATACCACAAGCAAACTGTTACATTCAAGCATGGTACATTTTGGCCTTGATAATTGCAATTCGTCACATTAGTATTAATCTGGTTAGGTGAAAAAGAAATCTTTGCAGATAGTTGAACCACAGGTCGAGTCCTGAAAATGCATTTACTTTTAAGGAATTTACAAAAAAGTGTTTTATTTAATTTAAGCGGTTCATGAAACTATGAGTGCATTCCTATTTGCCAAAGCTAGTGTACAAATCAAATAAAGTATATATTTTTAGTAAAATGAATTTCTGAATATAAATTTTTGAAACTCTTTAGACTACACATTTTTATTAGATGGTTATTTCAATCACCAGTTCCATTACCAGTTTTTGCGAGAAAGTTACCATTTCCTTACTAAATGCTGTCAAACCTTGCTTTACATATAAGCAACAAATTTGGCTTGCTTTGCTTTCAGTAGATAAACCTCAAGATACCAAACATAATAAGAAAAGGATTCACTGATTCTGAAATTCAATTATTTCATTTACCTAAATCGCTTTAATTTTCTGAATGCATACAATTCTAAACAAAAATGGTTTCAACATAAAATACGCTACCTCCAAAACTAAACAGAATAATTTAAATATATTCTATTCCCATTTTGTTGCAATGTCCGGCACTGAAATCAGAACAATTATATAACCTTTACAATATAATAAATTTCTAGAAATTACAATTATTTTTACTTGAATAAAATTAAGTCAAAATAAATAGAAAAGACTACAATATGAATAAATATAAATATTTACCGGAATAATACAGCGTTGGATGAAGCATATGAACCCACTAGTATATCTGAAATGAGAAATATGTGAGACTTGCTTTTATTACAGAAATGAACCTTAGAAAAATGAGTTGAGAACTAGAGAAAACAAAACACATTTATTGTAAAACTGTACCAAGAACGATAACATTACTATTTACGATATGTTAAGGGTGGTGACATGGGGCGATTTGGTGAAGGGTTCGGAAAATATCTCAAGATGCAAATTTATGTTTGGGCTAAAGCCCCCAAAGCCCCTGTGGGTGCGCCTATGGGCATGGTGGCAAAGCACTTTAAAAGTAGTAACGTATTTCAAACCGCTACGGTTTTAGGTTTTCTTTGATAAGGCTGTACGTTTTTGATGCATGACTAAATAGATTATATAATGAATACTGCTGCTTTTTCGATTTGAGAATGAAAAACATTTTGAAACGAATAAATGCAACAAAAACGCCTCGTGACACGGGGAAGCGTTTCGAGACGACAGGGAAGAAAACTGGGTTCGAAAAGTGCCACCTAGGTCAAGTGCCAAATCGTGGTGAAAAGAAGCGCAAACTAGGTCGCGCTTTACAAAACCCCTGTGTCACAACCCTAAAGAAAATAGTGTTGCGGAGCCCTTGTGTTCGGGTTGTGGGAAGTTAGGTTTAGCTCGGTTTTGGTGTGAAACCAGAAGCCTTTAAATAAATTCTAACCAGAATTGTTGGTTTCTAAATGGGCATACCCGGATCCAAAAAATAATACATGTGCTTATTTGATTCATGGGAGCAGCCACCATGTGGAGCTAAAAGGGAAAAGGAAGCGATGAGGATGACTCAACATGTCCGATAAAACAAGTGATGAATTGTTAAAAAATTGAGGTAAAAACTTTTAAAATAAGGGCAAGATGTTAAAATCTGACATATGGGAAGAGGTTGTTGGGCAATGACGGCACGATGGAGCGGTTTCACCCATTAAAAGTCGATGTGTACCTCTCGAATGGCCGATTCGAAGACGTTTAGGATTTTGGAATTCCTACATATAAAATATGCAAATTTTATAACACCTAAGAGTGCCTAATTTGGGGTTACGACCTATAAAAACCCAAAACGGCGTTTAGTATCTGAAATGCTTTCAAAACTTAAAGAAAAAAAAACTTGGAATATTTCGACTTTTTGATAAATTTTTAATTCTAATTTGGTTTTTTATATTAATCTCTTTAAATCTTTTATTTCTTCAATAACTGCTGGAAGTAGGAATGCGTGGGTTTTACTTATACCTATTAGGACGTCATAATGCATCATTTTGGACAGCAAAAAGTGAAGTTTATGAATGTACTGCATGGAAAAATTACAAAACTTGGAAACACTAAAGAAAAAAATAAAAAGAAATCCATCTTAGAATAGCAAAAAAAGAAACTATTTTTGTCTTACTAATGTTTTATTTATTCATTAACTGCCTGGAAAAAGGAAGGCCGATTACAATTTTATGGCTTTTACTATTACGAATGATGACTGCAACCAAATGAAGTTTCGTTTTCATTAGCTTATCTGTATTGTTACACAACTGGACAACAGTGAAAAGATGCATTGAATTGGGATTTTTTGTAATATTCTTGATGAAAATACGATTGATCTGGTGTTTACAGGTATGTCTATTTTGTGTAAATATTTTTTTGTATAGAATAGATCATTTTCCTAATTAGAAAAGGTTTCTAAAAATTCAAAATGAAAATACATTGTAAAAAGTAAAGTTGAAAACAAATTGTCGAATTGCTAGAGGGTCGTTTTGGGGGTTTGATGACGCAAGTACAGAATGGCCATATTTGGCCATGCTGTGCCAGACATAATGTCAAGTAATGGACATACACACAAAAGGAAAGTTTTACTGACAAAGAAATACACTCAGGGAGGACTCGAACATACACTGCCTACAACTCATAGGTTGCTAGTACAGTGGACACACATGCCCACTGAGCCACGACGGCCCCTGCTAGAGAGGCACCTTTGTATCAAAGAATATTAGGCACAGTATGAAAAATACTTTTACTAGAAATTATTAGTTTTGTTCATGAGTTAAACCTTCATCCAACACTTCATTGCAAGAATACTTTTCTTGGAATTAAATTATGGCTTTAAGTATTTTACTGTATTTTGTTGATGAATGAAAATATGAAAATATTTCAACACTTCAATGTTTAATTTTTAGAAAGTTAATAAATTATATATCCAAACAAGTAACAAAAGAAAAGCAATTGCACAGGTACAAATAATCAGCAAAATTAAATTATTGTTTCAATCATTTTTCAAAATTTATTTCAAGGTAAAAATTATTGCCCAATTTATTTAATTCAGTAATTAAAAATTATTAACAATTTATTTGAAATAATTCCCAGCGAGTCTTATGAAAGACAAGAAGAAATGATTTCATTCCAAGTAACTTACCAGGGTACTGATTCATGTCAATATCAAAGCCACGAGAAATTTGAATTCCAAAACCAGATAAAGATGGATCAATTTCAGCCGCAGAAATTCTCTGAAAATGCATAAGATTGTCATTATTTGTTTTGGATGACAATAGTAAAGCAGAATGTTTAGAATTCTTATAAAGTGCAAAGTGAAGAAAAATAGCTTTTACAAGTTTAGTTTTAAACCTTCGCAAACAGAAGTGTTTTTAATCTCAATATTTTTTATATTAGAATGGCAGCAAGTTTTATTTAATATGATAACATTTGCTTTGAAATAGTTATTTTAAAAAAGTGTTCAAAAATATCAACAGAAAACAGACCTTCTTAAACTGTTAAGCATAAGTCCTTAACTTGAGTTCATTTTTGTATTGGGATGAAGTCTGAGTAAGGTTAGCTGGATTTCATGGCACAAGGGCCATATTTAGCCATGCTGCGCCAAATACAATATTGACAATGTCAAGTAATACACACAGAAGCTCTGAATTCACTGAGTTTTATATCTATAGTATACATTTTATTGGTTTGCTACCAGATTTGTCCTTAGACCTAAATATATAACAGAAAGTTAAATGATGAATCAAGGCATTTGAAACAGAAATTAGAACTAGATGTTTCAGTTTTTGAAATAACTTTAATAAAATTTATAATTTGAATTTGATAAAATGTGTGCAAATATGTCCAAATTCGTATGTGATAAACATGTACAAAAATTTAAAGTATGTAAGGAAATTTTATAAGGATTACTTTTTCCATTGACTTGTTGGAACACCAAAAGATCTACAGGAAATAGCTTTTAATAGATATTAGAAAAGTTTATTTACAAGTCGAAAACAGCTCCTTCCAACAGATTGCAATAAAAGGTAAGATAAAACATTTTCTTCAATTTTTTTTATTTTTAATGCATCTGCAAAAATAAAACTAATTTAATAGGAATTCAAAATATTTTATAAAAATGCTTTTGAAATCATAAAATTAAAACATTTTCAATGCTTCCTGTGAATTAATGGGTTTAATGACATTAGGTCCGATATAGTGGATGGTCCTATAGCCAAACGCAAGAGATTATATACCACCTAAAAATTAAAAATTTAAACACAGCCAAAGTAACAAACAATAAACAGCAGTTTGGTATTTACACGTATGTAATGAGGTAGTTAAAACTTTTAAACGAAATTTTAAAAAAAGATGGAAAATGTGAATTATCGAAGTTTTAAAATCAGGACACCTTTTCAAAATCCTGGATAGTTTTGGCATGCTTACAAACAAGATTGGCAGACTTCTGCCTCAACATTTTGTCAAAAGTGGCAAAGAGGGTAAATTTATAACCAAAAACAATGTACCTGAACGTATTGTACATTCATTCCAGAACGAGATCCATGATATATGTATATAGCTCCTCCATTTTCATAAGGTGCTCCAATAACAACATCTAAAACATACAAGAACAGTAAATGAGAAAATCAACACAGGCAAGAAACTCTTTTAAGAAATAAAAACTCAACAATTAAATAAGAAAAAATATAAATCTAATTGGTGAAGATAACTCAAGGGGGTAATCTATATTATAAAATTCATTTTGTAACTAACTTAAATTTAGAACATAAAGATTATAAACATGTCCCTCTGTAGGACATTTCAAATCCAATTATGTATATTATTTCCAATAATAAATCCTTTTAGTGAGTATCAAAACACTAGTTTAGAAATAACAGGATTGTAACACTGATACATTCAAAGCAATCAGAATACACTACAGCTATGTCCTGTCAATTGAAAGTTTATTTAATTTCACTTGATATTACACATTTGATTTAAATAAGATTAAGCATTCAATACCATTATATCCATCTTGATTTAGATCTCCAGCATTACTGATAGCAGTTCCAAAGCGAGCATTCGGTTTACTTTTACCATACAGTTCCGTAAATAGTTGCAAACCCTAAAATTTGGCAAAAAAGAATTCGCAAGTATAAGTTTGTTATAAGATCATGCATAAATTTAAAATTCAGATTTTCATATATACATCCATTATTTGGTTTTAAAACTAAATTTAATTTAAACTAGAACTATATTGCAGAATCTTTATATGTATATGAAAATTTATTTTCGCTAAATCTAGTCTCATGCAATTTTACATCCAAATTATCCTGATCAGAACCTCTCAATTCAAGAGAGGCAAGAAATTAAGAAAAGGAAATTTATTCATTATTTTTATAGAAATTGCAAATTTCTTGTTTCTTAGGGGCATAGCCGTATGAATTGTTACAAATTGTATCCATTCGTAATGCAATCATCACTCACTGATTCTAACTGAATTCAATTTTCAATTCAACCCATTTAGATGAAACCATCCGATTTTAGATAACGGAATTTATAACTTAATTATATTATTACTCATTTTAGAATATTTCCTTCTCAATTATTATAGAATTCCATTTGAGGAAACCATACCATTCCATTGCTTATGAAAACATAAACTTTTCCTTGATCCACCCCAGCATCTGAAGAATAGAATGGGGCGCCAACGAGCAAGTCTGTGTAATGATCATCATTTAAATTAATTCCGAGAACAGCTGCACCGAAGTACTCTCCAAACTAGAAAGAAAAATCGATAAGCACAATTAGAATTATTCGTGACAATTTTACACGTAGAAAGAACAATTTAGAACGATTACACTAGAAGTTCTAGCGATTTGTAGACGTGCTCCCACGATGCAGTTCAGTTGGATAACTTGATGTAAGAACATTGCAAAATAATCCAAAATATCCAGATTACACTATGCTTATAAAATATTTCAAATTTGTATGCTCTTCAATTGGCATTCTTTTCAATTTCCTTTCCTAATGTTTTGTGACATGACCCAATCTATCCTCATGGGTTCATCCAGAAAATAAACAACCAAAACACTCAAATCGAAAGGTTCAGTATAAGGGTAAAATAAGCAAATCTTGGGCCCCTATAATTTTGAGACTGAGTTTGACACTGGTTGGACACAATAACTAAAATTATTCCTGTTATTTCTTGATAAGTTCATATTATCTTGAAGTTGTTTTGTTTTTGTATTGCTGACAGTAAAACCCGAATATTTCAGAATCAACACTTTTTTGGGAATAGTTATTTTCACACCTTATAAACATTTGCAATTTTAGAAAAATACTCCAGTTTTAGAAATTATCCTTTGAATAACAATATCAAATAAAGTATGAACTAGTGCAGTAAAATTTTAAAAATTAGTAACTAAAGTTACAAAGATTAAAACAAATCAATTTAATGTGCTGCAGATGAAACAAAGCAGATGATTATACATGAGAGGAACTTACGTTCTCTCTAGAATTTCCTGGATGGTTGTTTGGGGGTTTTATGATACACACTTGGCCAGGAGAAAGATCGCTTGGGCATCCTGCAATTCCCATTGCTACCAGACCCCATGGGTTGGTTGATTTGGGGGTTTTATAGTGGCCACATTTGGCCATGCTGCGCCAGACACAATACAATATCAAGTAATTGACCCAAGACATACAATATCAAGTAACTGACACACAGTGAAAGCTTTACTGATGTTAGATATCATGCAAAACATTTAGTGTGTTATTAACTGTGACCTTAACTGTTTAAATTCTTTTGAATGTGAATGGTAAAAAGTACTTCAACTACTTCTAACCTTGTTCGAATGGCTGTATGTTGCGTTTTTGTTGTCCTGAATAAAGCTGTTATGATCTATGTATTCAATTGGTTGATTAATCTATATATTTAATAGGTTATGGGCTCATCTCTCTTCCACTGAGCAGTAAGAAATTTTTATTAATTTAAAGTAAATCTAGTACTTACGTGAAAATCGTAGACTATTGTTTTTAACTTTACTGTTACCAAAGATGGATTTTAAACCACACATAGATAAGCTCGAAGGACAAGGAAATTGGTCGAAATGGAGGAGACAGATTGAACTGTTGCTTAGACATAATGATGTCCTGGACACTGTAACAGGACAATGCACTGTCCCGACTGATCTTGGAGCAACTGCCGACACAGAGGCATTTACAGCGTATGAAAAGGAGCTGAAGTCATTCAAAAAGAGTGATGCTCTTGCACAATTAATTCTTGTGGGATGCATGAAGGATGCAAATCTAGAATTGACAGCGACTTGTGACTCTGCAAAGTCAATTTGGGACAAGCTGTTGTCTGTGTACGAGCAAAGCTCTGGTCAGCGTGTGGATAGGCTGATGGAAGAATTCTTTAGCAGTGTTAAAGATCCTATGGAGGATATTGTGACTCACGTATCACATCTGCAAAAGAATTTCTGTGAGCTCAATGACGAACTCAACCGTCTGGTGAAAACAGAACTTCCTGATCTGCTGCTGATGAGTCGAATTATGTCAACTTTACCCCAAGAGTACTTTGAATTTAAAAGTGTCTGGGAGTCTGTCCCAATTGAAGAAAGGACTGTAAATAAGTTGACAGAACGTCTCCGACTCATCGAAATGCGACTTCCAAAGAAGTATGATGACTCTGCAGCCCTTGTTGCCAATAAGAAAAACATTAGTAAAGGAAAGCCTGAAAGGAAGTGTTTCAAATGCCACAAGGTTGGCCACTTTGCTAAAAACTGTCCCAAAAGAACTGATGTTTCTAAGAAGCTTGGAGATGCATTCATGTGTGTGCTTGAAGGTGTTCCAGATGATGAACTGTGGTTAGCTGATTCAGGTGCATCAGCACATATGACAAAAAGAAAAGAATATTTTAATTCTTTTGAACCTTTTGTGACTCCAAGGCCTATCAGAATAGGGAACAGTGAAGACATTTTAGCATACGGTAAAGGAACTGTAAGCGTTGAGATGCTGATACGTGGAAAGTGGGAACAAAATCATCTGACAGATGTGTGGTATGTCCCTAAAATCGACAGAAACCTGTTTTCAGTTGGACAGACCATTGACAAGGGTTTCCATTTTGATGCTGGCAAGGAAAACTGCACATTCTCTAGAAATGGTGTGCAAAGACTGAGAGGGCGAAGGATAGCTGGAGGACTTTATGCTCTTGAAATGAGGGTCAGAATGCCTGAAACAGCAGCAAATGTTTATGTTGCATCTCAAGAAGAAAGTGCACAGCTGTGGCATGAAAGACTGTGTCATCAGAACAAGCAACATGTAAAAGAATTTCTTGGTCAACAAGGAATTAAGGTTGCTGTTAAAGAAAATTTTTGTGATGGCTGCATGTTTGGAAAACAACATCGAGCAAGTTTTGGAACTAGATCAGATAGACCAAAAGAGGCAGGAGCACTAATCCATGCTGACGTTTGTGGACCTATGCAGGAAAATTCTGTAGGAGGCTCACGATATTTTGTCTGCTTTAAAGATGATTTTTCGAAGTTTCGTAGAGTATTCTTTATAAAAGCTAAGAGTGAAGTAGTCAACTGTATGAAAACTTTTTTAAGTGAAGTGGAGACTGCTGGACACATTGTCAAAGAGTTCATCAGTGATGGTGGGGGAGAATTCAAGAATGCAGATGTCCGTGAACTTCTTCATGCCAAGGGGATCAACATAAGATATTCCATGCCTTACACTCCTGAGCAAAATGGAGCTGCAGAAAGGGAGAATAGGACTTTGGTGGAGAGTGCAAGGTCCATGCTACATGCAAAGAATCTTCCTGTAAAGCTGTGGGCTGAAGCTGTTAATACAGCTGCATATGTTCTGAATAGAACTGGCCCTACCACCATAAAAGACAAAACACCTGCAGAACTTTGGCTCAAGAAATCTTCTAACATTCATTATCTACGTGTGTTTGGGACAAAGTGCTTTGTGCATGTACCCAAGCAAAGAAGGCAAAAATGGGACTCAAAGAGTGAAAAGGGAATCTTTGTCGGATACTGTGGTGAAAGAGATGGGTATCGTGTCTGGTTGCCAGCTAATAAAATTATCTTGAGTAGAGATGTTGTGTTTGAAAAAGAAGAAACGTTAGAGAAAAAAGTGCAGCTGAGTGTAACGCTGCATGAAAAACCTGTAGTCTCTGAAGATGGTGGGAATGAATCATCAGAGGAAGCAGCAGATGAAGGAGTTGACTTACCACAATCGCCAGAGGAAGCAACAGATGAAGAGGGGTGGGTATTTCAATTAACGTCACACTGGAGCAACACAACGGGCTATTGGTGACGGTCCGTGATCAATCCCAAAGGGAAAGATCCGATCAACAGATGAAGAAGTTAACCAACCACAAACATTTGTTCAAGAAAAGAGAAAAGTCAGGCAACCTGCTTATTTGAAAGATTATGTCCTGCTTGCGCACACAGATGTTCCTCAATCATATTCTTCAGCCATGAAATCAGAAAATGCTAGAGAGTGGTGTCAAGCCATGAATGAAGAGATGGCTTCGTTGGCTGAAAATGAAGTATGGGAACTTGTCAATTTGCCACATGGAAAGAAGATAATATCTAATCGCTGGGTTTTGCGAGTTAAAACCAAACCTGATGGCAGTGTCGACCGATATAAGGCAAGACTTGTGGCTAGGGGCTATGTACAGAAGCATGGGCAGGACTATGATGAAACATTTAGTCCTGTGGCCAGATTCGACACTATTAGAGCAGTATTGAGTGTCGCAGCAGCCGAGAAGCTCCAACTTCTGCAGTTTGACGTGAAAACTGCCTTCCTTTATGGAGAACTTAAGGAAGAAACATATATGAAGCAGCCTGAAGGGTTCGATGATGGATCGGGGCGTGTATGCATGCTTCACAGGAGTCTATATGGACTTAAACAGGCACCGAGATGCTGGAACAAGAGATTTGTTGACTTCATCAAAAGCCAAGATTTGTGTTGCAGCAATGCAGGTCCATGTTTGTTCTTCAGGAAAGGGGCAGGTAAAAAACTTGTAGTCGCCATCTACGTGGATGATGGACTGGTAGCTGGGTCTGATGGAGAAGTTTGTAAATTCATAGAGTTATTGAAAACAGAATTTAAAATTACAATTGGTTCCTTGGACTGTTTTCTCGGCATGCAAATCAACCAGTTAAGTAATGGCTCAATTTTCATCACTCAGGCGAGCTATGTTGAGAAAATTCTTGACAAGTTTAGATTTTCTGATGCCAACACTGTTGCAACTCCCTGTGAAAAGTGGATTCAAAGTAATGATCAAAAGTTGGATGGAGAAGAACCATATAGGGAAGCAGTAGGTAGCCTTATGTACCTCTCTACAGCGACTCGACCAGATATTGCTTATGCTGTGAGTGTGGTATCGGAGCATCTTGAATCACCAATGCACTCTCATTGGCAGGCTGTTAAGAGAATTTTTAGATACTTGAAAGGCACCATGAACTATGGACTCTTGTATCATTCGGACATACCACCTGGGAAACTTCAAGCTTACAGTGATGCAGATTATGCCGGAGACGTTAAAACAAGGCGCTCAAGATCTGGTGTCCTGAGTATGTACTCTGGTGGTGTTATTACGTGGTCAAGTCGTAAACAACAGAGTGTTGTACTGTCCACCACTGAGGCTGAGTATGTGGCAACCTGTGAAGCAACAAAAGAAATCATGTGGTTGATGCGATTGTTTAATGAACTGACCACATTGAACTCTATACCAACCATCATGGTTGACAACATGAGTGCTATAAAGCTTGCGAGGAATCCCGAGTTCCACAAGCGATCTAAGCACATTGAAGTGAGGTTTCACTTCGTTCGTGAAAAATACCTGGAAGGTGTAGTTAACATTGAACATGTTTGTAGCGAACAACTTGCAGACATCCTGACCAAACCCCTGGCGAAACCTCGCTATCAGTTTTTGTGCAAGAAAATTGGTATTAGTGGATGTATGTTTTGAGAGGAAGTGTTAGATATCATGCAAAACATTTAGTGTGTTATTAACTGTGACCTTAACTGTTTAAATTCTTTTGAATGTGAATGGTAAAAAGTACTTCAACTACTTCTAACCTTGTTCGAATGGCTGTATGTTGCGTTTTTGTTGTCCTGAATAAAGCTGTTATGATCTATGTATTCAATTGGTTGATTAATCTATATATTTAATAACTGACACAGAAGAGAGAAATACACCCAGAGAGGAATGCACCTGGAAGGAATCGAACCTCCTACAACTCGAAGGTTGCTAGCGCAGTGGCCATACCCACTGAGCCACGGCAACCCCATTTAAACCCCATAGAAAAAGAATAGGTTACTATGATACCTCGGGTTCATGAAGCCACTTAAAGACGAAGATTTTGTTATTTGTGACTGCTGCAAAACCTATATGGAGCATTCAAAGACACCATTTTTTAAATGGTTGAGTAAAAAGTATTCTTCGCCATTTTCTTGATTTTCCAAAGGTAACGAATAACTTTTATCGCATTCGCGGTTTCTATTCTGGGGAGTAGGCTCGGAAATATCTTCGCCTGATGAATCGAACATTTCATTTTCAGTAAGCTACTCATACGACGGCGCAGGGATGCCCACAGGGGGGATCATGGCGCAAGTTGCGCCATCAGAATTTGGGGGGATTTTTTCAGGGCGTTTTTTGGAATTTTCAGGGGGGAAATTTTTCGGGCAAAAAATCATTTAATAAGAAACCTTTTTATTGTTATATATTTTTTTCGTAAGTAATTAGACTATCTCTGAATTTGTTTAAAAGACTACTGTTTCCTGCTATGACAACAATTTCACTATAGGAAGTTATTCCATAATTTTTTATTGAGCGACGCTTTGTTGGCAGCGCTGATATACTGCCCATTCATAAACATCTGTCACCTTGAGGGTTTTCCGTCCGTTGCCGTTACGTTATGTGGATCGCTAGTAGTCCCATAGACAAGATAAAGTCAAGTCACTAGTTGAATGCAGGTAGCCGACTAGCCGTGTACGTTTTGTGTAGTCTGTCTCGGAGAAGGAAATGAATTTTAGTTTAGTGCTGTTCGATTCCTGAAAACGTCATTAAAGATTTAGAAATACAACCCTCTTCATCAAGTATGACCCAAGGCGTAGATTTTGAAAACCTTGATGAAAATGAGTCAGGAAAAGTTGTTGGTGAAATTGAATTAGGACACGAAGAAGTAGAATCATGTAGCAATCCATCTGCTGAAAGACCTTCAGTTTCCATTCAACAAGAGGAAACTCTAACAACTCGAGATTCCTGATGATAGATTGAAAACCCAAGAGATCCAGCAATCATATGCCAACAAACTGTCAGCTGTGAGGAAATAAATAAAGCACTATATTTGGAAAATCAAAATTTGTCTTTTGTCACTTTTCCTTCAACAGGTGGAAGAAAATTCAACCCATCATGGAAGAATGGAGTTTTACCAAATAAAAGTGTAAAAGTTAGAAAATGGCTGGTATATAGCCAAGAAAAATATGCTGTACTTTGCTTGCCATGTACTGTTTTCCCTCCCACGCGAACAGTCAATATGGGAAACAACTGGTTATAGAGGATGGAGAGAGCATAGGGGAACCGGGATATTGTTCTCCAAGAAAAATCTAAAACCCACTTATCAGCACAAATTGCAAGGATTCAGTGGATCTCTCAGAAGAGGATTGATTCACGTTTAGCTGAAAAATCAGATCAGTTAGTCCATCCCAATCGAAAGGTGCTGTTTGTTGTCATCGATATTTAAGTGAAGAAATGTTTAGATTTCGTAAAAGGATGTAGCAAAAGGAAAATTCATAGTCTATTCAGGTTATTGAGCAAATATAGTCCTAATGCTAGGGTATACCTTGAAAAAATTGATAAAGCTAGAACTCAAAAAGGAAAGCTGGGGTCTAATTTCTTGGGCTATCGAAACGTGTATGATGTAATCAACAAAATGAGCGACATCGTTGCTTCAAAAATCATAGTATAAAAACGACTAACATTTATTCTATTAATCTAGACTCAACTCAAGACATTAGTAAAAAAGAATGTTCAACATTAGTGGTTCGTTATATCGACATACTGACCCGCATGGTGCCCCAAAGAAAAATGTCAAACCTGAAGAGCGGCTCATTAAAGTTTTCACTAGTGGAAATACCACAGTCCAAAATCTTTTTAAAGGAATAATGAAATGCCTGAATTTACTTTGTCTTGATCCAAGTGGAATTGTTGGTCAAAGTATGGATGGGGCTGGTAATATGAGAGGAAAATGCAATGGTGTAAAAGCGCTAATCCAGATAGAATGTCCCAAAGCGCTCTATATATGGTGTTCTTCGCACAGATTTGCTTCAATTGTGGAAAAATCTATGGACATATGCCCCAAAATGAAAAATCTATTTTCTCTTTTGGAGGAATTATATGTCTTCATCTCAGGTCATACAAGGCATGATCTATTTACTACAAACTTGGACGAGGGTCCAACCAAAATAAGGAGACTGCAAAGAGTGCAAACTACAAGATGTCAAGCAGAAATGATGCACTGCAAACAGTTGTCACCTAAAACAGCACACAATAAAGGAGAAGTTGCATAGTTTATCCATTGACAAAAAAAGCTGCCAATGACTCAAAGGCACTGGCAACTGGCCTGTGGAAACAAATGACCAGTTTTGAAAACATTTGCTCAATACATGTTGCCTTAGCTATTTTCAAAGTGTTGTCACCAATCACAATTGTTCTACAATAAAAAGAATTGATTATAGCAGTGTGTCAAAAATTGTTGCTGAAACCAAAGCTAAACTTGTAAAAATGCGAAGTGAGTCGGAGGGGAATAAAGTGAATGATTCAATTCTTGCCTTTGCTGATGTGAATAATATTTCGCAACCCCACCGCAGAAGCAGAAAACGTAAGAGGTTTATGGATGGAATGGCTATCGATGAAAGAATAGATGATCGATTTAAGAGGATCAAAGTGGAAGTTTATTTTCAAGTACTAGATTCATTTATTAAACAACTCGATGACAGATTCTCTGAAAGTTCTCTTTCTATAATCTCACAAATGGCAGTGTTTTCACATGAAGGAATTTCGATAATTGCAAGAGAATTCAGTTGGAAATTTGAGATTCCAATAAAGGTTATATAGAAAACAGAATTTGAGGGGGGTGTAAAGAAACATGGGGGGAATTGCGCCATTGGGCTTGAGGGGGATGGGCATCCCTGCGACGGCGAGACCCGAAAATCATCAAATCGCGTCTAAAAAACCCCAACCGAAGCAATGAAAATCTAAATCGCCTTTAATGAATCCAGACACCGCCAACTGAAGGTCGTTGTAACGATATTTTTACCTTTTTCCGATCGTTATATGGATCATAAAATAGCATTACAGCTATAGAAGAAATGCCGTGACCTTCTCAATTGGTCGCTAGGTCAATTGGTACTGGGGTCACTATAAAGTGAATCTACTGTATTATGGAAAGATTTTAAAGTCAATAAAGATTTTAACAGACTACCCAATACAAAATAAAAAACTTCACATTTCTAACCCGGGATTTTCAAATGTATGTACTTTAATTTTAATTTAATAATCTTTAGTTCTAGTGTAAAAGTTACTTTTTTAACCTGCTTTTAGAAACATCTTGTTTATCCTTTTGCTACAGCTTCAATAGCCAGTGGCCAAAGTCCCATCTTCGCAAGAGTTGAATTTTGATGGTTGTGCGAATTCTACTCGATTCAATTTTTATTTTACATTTTTGTGAAAGAATGTATTTGTAAACTTTCACTCGTACCTTTTAAATTCTTGCTACTGATTTTAGATTAGAAGTGTAGAATCATCCATAATTTTAGTAAAAAGCATTATTCCGAATTGCTTGAGATTTTGAATTCGTCACTTTTTTGAGAATATGAAAACCTAATTTTCATTCTCAGGTATCAAAAGCATTGCTGCTATTTTCTAATGAATCTCAACAAGTAGGAATTTGCAACAAGCATATTCTACATGACTTTTCAACGTACTGATATTTCTATCATGGCACAAGGTTCCCTTGGATGACTAGATGTGCACATACAGCTGTGGGAGAAATCGAACTACCCCATTTTATTTACGCATAGTTCATAGTAAAGCAAATTTAATCTCCGCATCCCCACTAGTAAATTTTACAGTGCGCTACTGCCAAATATGATGGAAATATTACTCACGTGGATCTTTTAATGAAAGGAATAATTTTTTTAGGTACTGATGCAATCTAATATGCATACCTGAATGCCTTCTTTTTTCTGGTGAACTAACAGCTTTTCCTCACCAGATTTCACAGCTTTATATATATAAACCTGTAGGGAAAAGAATTATTTAAAACTATTAGTTACATAAAATATTACATTACGTATAGGCACATAGGGTTTTATTTAAAATGCATATGAAATGCATCCATGGAAAAATATAGCGAAGCGGAAAACGTTTTTTTATTTTATTGATTAAGCTGTGGGAAACTTTCAAACTAAATTAATTTCAGAAAGAATATTTAAGATTAGGTACTTTTATTTTCTTTAAATTATTGCCAAAATACGAGGGGGTGCATGTACTCATGTACCAGCCGCCACTGCCTCCAAATTATAAATTCTTCACATGCACTTCATTTTGGTTTTCAATTTTATTTAAATTATCTGAATAAACTTCACAATCAGCTTTGTTATATTTCGCTTTCAAACACTTACACGTCCATGAAATCCTCCATCTCTAGGTGCACCTACAGCAACATAATCCACGTTATCATCATAAAACCTTCCTGAAGTCACAGAATAACCTGAAAAATATTTTAGATTGCAAACAAGTACTACACTATCTATAGTTAACTACATTGTACAATAAATATTTTCTCTGGTTTCCAATTCAATCTCACTAATGGTGAGGCGTTTTATGAGTTTTTTAATGTCCTTGAGAAGTCCATCAAAACATGTGAAAGTTGCTGGTAATCATTTTTCGAAGAGTAATTTCACAAGAAATATTGCACACGAAAAATTGAGTTAAAAAAAACTTTAGGTAAATTATGTTTGATTTCTTTAATAGAAACATGAAAACTTTCAGCGTGATAGGAATATTATTTTGGAAGATATGAACAAGGTCTGGGAATTAATTTAATAGGTGCTCCAAATTTACCATTCTCATAAATCTGAAATCTCGAAGTTAATGGACAATTTAATATGAAATGATCATTTAAGCAAATGTTTTGTAAAATAATTTAGATGAAGGCCTTGTATGAATGTCATGTTCAAGCAACCAACATTTTGTACTGAGAGAAGCGATGAGGGACTCCTTACGTCCCTACCTGTGCCATGTGCATTTCCAATGGTACAAGTTTATGAATCACTATCGAAGATATTTAAAATTTTAATAGCATGTAAAAGTTCAAAAATATTTGGGCAATCCAAGGTTACAGCTTACCTATATAAGACTCGGGAGTTGCGTGGCGATCTCCGGCAGGAGCAGGAACTGCAGGTCGGTTATAGTCTTGGTATCGCTCCTTCGGGTCCAAAGCGTAGCTAACAACAGTTCCTACGAAATAGGGAGAAAATCAAAAGAATGCTCTCTATGCTTCAGATCAGACAGGCCTTCTTTTATACAATTAGAACCAGATATTTCACTACGGGAAGCTGGATCTGCTGAACATGGAAAAGTTTGGGGATGGCAATATAAGAGAAGTGTCCTTTCAAGGACTCTTCAATAAGCACGAATGATGGAAATATTAAGACTGGATCAAGAGTTGGTTGGACGCAACAAAATACAAAAGTACATTTCATCAAACACATCGCAAGTTGAATGAATTATGACTGCTCAGAAAGTCCTCGTGAAAAGATTCGTGTTAAACGATGATTCTTATCCTTAAATGGTTGCGGTGCACAATGGTCAATCGCTACAACTTTCGGGGTAGTCCCACACTTATGTGTACATATCTGTAGTGACCTCAGCTGGTCAGGGCAGAGGGATATACCCCCACTTAAGGTATCCGAACACGTTGAAAATGTCATTTTTGACCAAAAATTCCAAAAAAAAGGTTTTGATCTCATTTGATAGTGCATTTATTTGACTTTCCAAAATATATTTGATTTTGTCTCTAAGTTAATTAGTTGCAGAGATATTAAGATTTTAATCAAGGCGGAAAAACCGGAAGTAGGTATGGAAAACACCGGAAGTGGCCGTGAAAAGAACAAAAACCTGTCAAAATTTAAATTTAAAACTTACTTTTTTTTACAAATATAATTTTAGAAAGGTTTCTTAAATGCTTAAATAGGTTTTTTTTGGAAATTTTGTGAGCATTTTTGAAGAGAAGTGAAGAACAAAATTGTTTACACACAGTAAAAGCAAGAGAGCAAACGATACACTTCAAACTGAAAATTAGAATTCTATTAGTAATAATATTTTATTTATTTTGTGGAATATTTATCGGTGAATTTGCAATTATGGGCAATAGAATAAATAGAAGTGTTTCTCATAAACGAAAATTCAAAGGCAATAGATTCAATAAAGTGTCCAGGGACAATGATGTGTCTGTAGAAACAGCTGCTCTAACTGCGAGTGAATCGAAACTTCAGAGTGATTCGGCACCAACAGATGTTCCAGAAAGTGATAATCATAACATTATTTTTAATTTCAAAATTCTAAGCTGTATAATTTCTTCTCTGTGTTGTCCTGTTTGCTTCAAAAGTGGTGTAACTCTCGTTCAAGATTCTGTGTTTGGATTGGCTTCAACTATGACATTGAAATGCCAAAACTGTGATTATTTACATTCTTTTTGCACTACTGAAAAGGTTAACAAAATGCATAGCATTAATGTTGCACTTGTTTTTGGCCTCAGACTTCTTGGGAAAGGACATTCTGCAGCAAGAAAACTGTGTCCAGCTCTTAACCTTAACACTCTATCTAAAACATCATACAGAGCCATTGAAAGAAAACTCAGTTGTGCTGCTGAAGATATTGCATGTAAAACGATGGATGAGGCTTCCCTTGAAATTAGAAAAGCAAAGGAAGTCGATGAAATTGTTCAGTGCGGTGTGTCCGTCGATGGAACGTGGCAACGAAGGGGACATTCATCTGTAAATGGATGCGTTACCGCTATATCAATTGTTAACGGGAAAGTACTCGATATTGAGGTTATGTCGAAAATGTGCAGATTTTGCAGAACTAATAAAAAAGAAAACCCTCACATCTGTAATAAGCATGCAGGGTCGTCTGGTGCCATGGAACCTATTGGCATTTACAGAATTTTCGAGCGATCCTCTCACATAAGAAAACTGCAATACACAGATTTTTATGGTGATGGAGACTCGAAAGGGTATGATGCTGTTAAAGATGTTTACGGTGAGTGCAGCGTCACAAAATATGAGTGTATAGGGCACATACAGAAACGTGTTGGCTCAAGACTCAGAAAAATAAAATCAAAACAGAAAGGTCTAGGAGGTCGAGGAAAATTGACTGACACTTTTATCGACAAGCTTCAAAACTATTACGGCATTGCAATTCGAAGCAATGTTAATAACTTGCAAGGAATGCAAACTGCTGTAATAGCTGCATTCTACCACTGCTGCTCAAATTCAAACCAGCCAATGCACGGCCAGTGTCCTGTGGGACCCGACAGCTGGTGTAAATTTCAAAAAGCTGCGTCAAATGGAGAAACGTATCAGGACAAATCCAAAGGGCTCCCAAAGAACATTATAAATATTATCAAGCCTATCTACATGCAATTGTGTGATAGGAAGTTATTGAAAAAATGTTTACATGGGAAAACACAGAATGCCAATGAGAGTTTCAATGGCGTTCTGTGGAAATTCATCCCCAAAGAAGTCTTTGTGGAGCTACAAACCTTAAAATTAGGAGCAAACATGGCTGTTATACAATTCAATAAGGGATTTCAAGAATTGTTACATGTTCTAAAAGGAATTGGTGTAAATATGGGGGTAAATACATTAAACGGGTTTAGACAGCTTGACGAAGAAAGAATCGTCGAATCAAAACGGCATTCCTTACCCAATGTAAAGATGGCAAGAAAAAAAATAGATTCAGTAAGAAAAGAAAATTAGTTAAAGATGAGCAAGAAGAAGGTATAACTTATAAATGTGGAGAATTTTAGTTATGTGAGTTGTTTATTTAAATTAAAAACATAACAATTAACACTTCAAATGCATTTTTCTCAAAATTAATTTTTATGCACTATTTCCTCACTTCAAATGTTATAACACAAAAAGTTATTGATGGATTCACGTAAAACTTTGAGAACTTGTTCTTTATAATGTTTTCTAGTGAATGAACTAAAAGAATTATGCTGAGTTGAAAAGTTTTTAAATTATGGCCATTTATTTAAGAAATATGACTGTAAAACTATCAAAAATCTTGTATTCATTTTTCGACCGCTTGTCAAATTTTTGTTTATTTAAATATCCTTTTGATTCTAGTTCATTCACTAGAAAAATGCATATAGTTTATTTTGGTAGTATCATTTTTCAAATTGGTTGAATAGATTTTCATGTAGCACATTTGAAGTTTTTGACAAATTTCTTTAAAATTTCATACATAATTATAATTATAATTTTTACAAAATTATTAATATATATTTTAAATATTTATAGCCCAATGCTATTGCTTAATAACACTAAACATAAAAATATCATTAAAATGTTACTATACCACATTTAAAAAAAAAAGGGTCTCGAACGTGTTCGGATACCTTAAGATCCTTACAATACTATACTAACTTATATTACAGTGGGACCGTGTTGGCTTCTTAGTTTCATGAAATCTCTTTACAGATGCACAGAAAACTTCAATATTCTTTAAATAAAATAACATTTATGAAATAAGTAATCAGTTTAAATCAATCATTCAATGCGAAAGGAAGATAACGAATTTGTTTTCCAAGAGAAATCATAACCATCTCACTACCTATCGTTTCAAAGCTTCAAAATTAACAGAAAATAAAAAATTTCGAAAAAACACTATTTAAATATTTGAATGTTACTTAATAAAATATAAATATTTGGCAAGAACATAGCCATTGCTGCTAAGAAATCAAACAGGATTCCGTAAGTATCTTTCTTGGCGTTATTATGAATACGTCTCTTCATATCAAACATGAAAAATCATTATTCAATGTATTGAAGAGAACGGACTGTCACTGATCTTGGGTTCAGTTCATGTGACTACTTCTACCTGTGATTCGTTGTCCGCAAATAGCAGTTCTCCATCAGTGCTAAGGGAGGTGGGTGTCTAGAGGGGTTCAGAAATAGTCATTTGAGTATTGTTGGAAAATGTTCTACGTATCTCGACATAACGGAATGGCAAATTAGTGATACTTTTATTGGGCTTCCTTACGCCTTTTTCATTATAGTAAGACAGATGCAGATAACGGATCCGAAAGGGATCATGGCTATATACACTGCTGGCCACCGTAAATGCAACACCCTGAAGGAAGCATGCAAATAATATGAAATTTACAACATGCATTAGCGGAGGTGAGATATGCAAATGATTAGAATTTCAGCGCAGACGCACATCACGCGCGCCTGTGGCGCCACTTCAAAGCGCTATTTAAGGCTTGGAGATTTCGACGATTTCAAGTACGGCAATTGTGTTTTTCTTGTGGTTTTTTCAAAAAAATGATCAATTATGCCTCGTAGAAAACAGCGATCATCTTTTGATCAAGTATCCGAGTTCGACAGAGGAAGGATAGTGGCCTACCGAGATTGTGGATTATCTTTCAGGGAAATCGGTAGTCGTGTTGGACGAAACCAAACAACTGTAATGCGGATATGTGATCGTTGGATGCAGGAGGGTACGACGGACCGACGTGTTCGATCGCATCCACCTCAGTGCACCACTTCACGTGATGACAGGCATATTGTGCGTATGGCAGTGACGGATCGCTCAGCCACATCACGAACCATAGCACAGCACATTCAGTCTGTACCGCATCATCCAGTGTCTGCGCGTACCATTCGACGCCGTTTACAGCAGAGTGGTCTGTCCGCAAGACGTCCATTGCTTCGTCTACCCTTGACGCAGAACCACAAACGTTTCCGCCGCCAATGGTGCGATGAAAGAAGGATGTGGACGGCAGAATGGAATGAAATTGTCTTTACTGACGAGTCACGCTTCTGTCTGCAACACCACGATGGTCGGATTCGAGTCTGGAGACACCGTGGAGAGAGGATGCTGAACAGCTGCGTTATGCACCGCCACACTGGTCCTGCACCGGGTATTATGGTATGGGGCGGTATTGGATAGCACTCTCGCACTCCTCTAGTACGCATTGCCGGTACTTTAAACAGCCAGCGCTACATCTCCGAGGTGTGGGAGCCAGTTGTCCTTCCTTACCTTCAGGGCTTGCCCACAGCCATATTTCAACAGGATAATGCGCGACCACACGTGGCACGCATTGTCCAAGGGTTCTTCGTCAATCGCCAGATTGAATTGCTTCCCTGGCCAGCTCGCTCTCCGGATCTTTCGCCGGTAGAAAACATGTGGTCCATGGTTGCTCAACGATTGACCCAGAATACATCCCCAGCTGCCACACCAGATCAACTTTGGCAACGTGTGGAAGCTGCTTGGTCTGCTGTACCCCAAGAACACATCCAAAGTCTCTTTGAATCAATGCCGAGGCGTGTGGCAGCGGTGATCTCCAACAATGGCGGCTACTCTGGCTACTGATTTTGGCAGGAACCACACTTCACAGAAGTCTATAAATTTAATCATTTGATACTTGGTCAACATGTTATCTACAAAATAAATTTTGTTGTGATATCTCTTGTCTTTCTTGGTGTTGCAATTTGGGTGGCCAGCAGTGTAGAAAAGAGTACAAATAGAAAGTACATTTGCAAGCACAACCCTCCAAGTAGTGACGAGAAAGGGCGTGCAGGTGATGAAAGATGTTAATTATTTCAGTTTAAAATGAAAAGGAATATATTCATTTCGTTTTCCACTCATCCAGAGATTTCTAATGGCCTCAGTAATTTAAGCTCACACAGGTGTAAAGATGGTTCTCATTAGTAAAACATATACTGTGGAAGATAATTATATCTAAAAGGTATACTAATGACTACACCTTTTAGATAGAATTATCCTCCATAATATATTTTTACTAACCATCTTTACACCAGTGAGATTAAATATAAACCATTTACAGTACTGATTTAAGTTATTGAGCTTGATCAACTAATCGTGCTTTATCAGCAAACACATTAGGAACCTCAAATGATTTCTTATACATACTGAGACAATCTCGTTGATTATCCAAACCTGTCTCCCATTAGTTGAGTGCATGTTTGAACAATATCTGGAGTCTTCTAATCTAGTTGTTTCACTGGCGGCTGTCTTTGAATCGTACATTTATTTTTTAATAGTTTAATTTTTTTCATTCTCCATTGTTTCACGGTCCCCCGAAAAGGTAAGCGTAATTTAATAAATCTCATACTAACATTAAAATAGTCTGTTTTCGTAAACACTGTTTTGCCATACATTGTTGACGATTAATCTGACCAGATGTTAAAATATGCTCATTTTGTTGTCAAAATTAATGTGTCCATCCATGTGTTTAGATGCATACTGATCTATTTATTTAATGAATACTTGTCTATTATACCTACTGCATTTAGGTTCGGTAGGTTTTATGGTGCAAGGGCCATATTTGGCCAAGCTGCGCCAAACACAAGACAAACACAAGAGTTTTCGATACAGAAGAGAGTAACCCAGGGAAAGTTTTTGGAATCGAACCTTCGCCGCCTACAACTCGCAGGTCGCTAGTGCAGGGTAAACCCATTGAGCCACGGCAGCCCCATCTATACAGGTACTCTTCACTTAACGAGAGCTCCGTTGAGCCAATTGGTCGATAAGCGAGGATCGTTTTTGTTTATCCTGAAGGAGAAAACAGGTCTACAGGGTCTATAACTAGTCTGTTTTGGAGGATAATTTTGGAGCCACTGAGTAATCATAACGGGAGATAACAGGTAAAGCAAGAATTCATCAACAGAACATTCCGGCACCCTATCTGTCGAGTTCAATGCATTTGTCAGTATCGGAGGCCTCTATTTGAAGAGTGTATCCGGTCGGCGCAGTGGTGCGATAAAACCCAAAACCTGAAAGTCAGTTTTTGTATCAATTTGTTATGATCTTCGATGGCCCTCGCTTGGTATTTTGTATGAGCCGAACTTGGGGACTGATTTATCTTTATTGGACACCACCAATAAACGGATTTTAAGAAATTAGTGAGTTATTTACAAGTGCTGACCACTATACGACAAATTACTATTTTTGATAGCCAATCCTACAATGAAGACAAGTATGATTTATTCCATAAAATAAATGAGAAAACTTATCATAAACAGGGCAGGACTTGTCATAAATAGCATTCGAATTGAAATATTGTTTTTCTAACCAAAATTTTTATTTTTCCTTAATTTTTATGGATTTATAATTGTTCGATGTATTCCAAATGTGTAGAACACTGACACAAATGGTTTTTAAAATACGTAACCAAAATATTTCTATAAGGCATGAAAGTGGTACATAAAATTTCAAGTTTTAATTCATTTCCTTTCACTTATAAAAAATGCTACTCTCTATGATTTATTGTAAAGAGATACTATAATACAATTGTTCTGCGAAAATTAGTTGAAACTTCTTGCAACTTTCGCTGTTTTTTATTTTGCTGAAGGGTCTGATTTGCTTAACGTGAGGCTCGATCGCGTTTCCAATTCATTCTGTTACTTATTTTAATTGTAAATATTTCACTATTAAAACATCAGAAATATTGTACGAGTTAGAAACACATTCCACAAGGCATATTCAATGTAGCTAAAACAAAGTCTAGTGATATTGTACTTTTTCATTATTAAATCTCCGCATTTTGGTAATGTTGACTTAATATTAATGAACTATAAAGTAATATGGCGGGCTGTGAGAATTGTACCCAGAGGCAGACCACATTTTCAAGTAACTGCGGCATTTGTGAAGCCAAACCATCGTGCATAAACAAGGGACTTCTAAACAAGCCGTCAAGTGAAGCAGTTTTTAAACCAAAAATGTCCGTAAAACGAATTGAATTATGTTGACAACGAACGCAAGTAGTTTGAGAACTCCACATAACTGTTGAAAGGACACAAATTAATGAAAGGATTAAAAAAATAAAACGATTCTCTTATCTTAAAAATGATTTGTAGCAATTGTGCGATCGGTAGACAAATTTGGAATTAATGCATGAGAAATAGCTAATTCAGCTACTTCGTTATACTCCTGATGTAATTGTCCAGAAAATTATACCTCCAAAACTGTTCATAAAATTCTTTTATATGGAAAAAAATAGCAGAAATACAAAAGCCATGCAACACAGAAATATAACACATCGGAATTCAACAGAATTGTGTACCGCTCTGCAAGTATGGTGTTCAATGCCTACAAAATACTTCAGCAAGCTCGTGGAATTCATGTGTTGCATGGCATCCAGAAGTGCATGAGAAATAGCTAATTCAGCTATTTCGTTATACTCCTGATGTAATTGTCCAGAAAATTATACCTCCAAAACTGTTCATAAAATTCTTTTATATGGAAAAAAAATAGCAGAAATACAAAAGCCATGCAACACAGAAATATAACACATCGGAATTCAACAGAATTGTGTACCGCTCTGCAAGTATGGTGTTCAATGCCTACAAAATACTTCAGCAAGCTCGTGGAATTCATGTGTTGCATGGCATCCCAGAAGTGTTCAATAACGTTGAGATATAGTGGCTTAGGTGGGAATGGCAAGACCGTAAACTCGGATGAGTGTTCCTCTAACCTAATTTGGCGGGTCTAGACTTGTGTGGCGGCCCCATTGTCCTGTTGGAAGAGGCCAAACCCATCAGAATGAAAGCAGGATCTGAACGGGTGTAACTCGTCAGAAAGAATGCATACAAAATGTTCTATTAGAGACATTTGTAGACGTAAGAGGGGTCTCATTGAATGCCAGCAAAACAAGCCCCATACCATTGCGGAGCCACCACCAGCTTGTACAATCCCCTGATGACAATCGAGGTCCATGGCTTCATGGGGTTTTCTCCACACACGGATCCTACTATCTGCCCGAAACAGTTGGAAACGCAACTCGTCAGACCAGGTTACTCGTTTCCAGTCATCATGTGTCCAGTGACAGTGTTCCCGAGCGCAGGTGAGGAGCATAGCTGTGTGTCTAGTATTTATAAAAGGTACTCTAGTTGGGCCGATTTCTTCGAGGGAACATTGCAGTCCTCACGCTGAGGTTTGAGGGCCCAGCATTGAATATTCCGATGTCAAAAAATAATAGTACCATTAAGGATTTCTTACCAGTCCAGTCGTAATATCCAGGAGCACCAAGAAGCAAATATTTTCCATCCTAAAGTTAAATATAAAAGCGAATCTAAGTGTTTTGAAATAAAATTCATGTCTTAAAATAGTATCTTTAAGCTTTCAAATAACATGTATTTAAATGAAGTGCAAAAGATTTACTTGGATCGCCTGTGATCGTAAGAACCATAAAAAATTAAATAGTATTGGTTTTATTGATTAGCATGAGTAACCGCAAAACAACTTATTTTGATGGTTTGTAACCATTCTTATTAAGTGTAAAACAGTTGACTCGACAAATTTGAAATAATTAAAATGTTAGAAAACATGGAATACAGCTATCAAGTCAAATTTTATGCTCGCGTTGTAAAGCATACCACAACGTGTGCATGAAGGCCATGCCGAAACATGGAATTGTTCTATCATATTTTGAACTATAAAATACAAATGCATTTAAAATACAATTACCTCTGAAAAAGCAGCTGAAGTTCCAACTTGTCCAAAAGCGTATTTATAAATTCCAGGAGGAATAATAGCTTGTTTCGCTGAAATAGATTTCAAAGGTATTAACAGAATTTAAAACATTTTTATATTATAATAGATAAATGTTCCACAGCAAAAGTTTGCAAACTCATTAATGGACTAAACCTGTTTCAAATTACCATTCATTCTTGAATGGTAATTTGGAGGAAAATGGTAGCTGTGTAAGGAACACTTCCCGAAACGGTTGCTAAAATGCATAACCACGATTAATTCCTACACGCGTTCGTGACTGAAAAAATATTACATAAATGTGTATACATATAAATGAAAGTTTTCCTACTTTTTTTACATATAAAATGACAGCTTTTTGTAAAAACTAACTTTGAACAGTGGACAACTTTTCCTTGAATAAATGCCCATTATTGAAACTGCGTCTGAAATATTGTAAATGGTTCGTTAAAGAAATTGCCTAATTTTTTAAAATGGATGGATGGAAATGTGCCGTCACGGGCTACCTATGTGTAAGTGTTGCCCAAAGAACGTAAATTCAGTTTCCATATAAATCTACGATTGCAATAAAATCAGCCCAGATGAACACTGGTTACAACTACTGAAGGCAGATTCCGAATTTTTGCAGTAAAAATTATATTCATTTGAGAAACAGAAATTTGTGTTAAAATTAGCAATAAGTTCACTGTGATGTCATTTAATTAAAGAATACCCAACAAAAGCAGCATAACAGATGCAGACTGACAAAATCATTCATGACACACATCTCAGTTCATTGGAATTCGATCGGAAATAAGGTTTCAGACAAAAGGGTACTCCGATCATAAGGGCATTCAAATTGTTCCAAACAGGACTTTTACAGAGGGAAGCCTCTCTTGGACAAAAATCTTTCAGAGGCCACACTCTCCATGTTGATGGTGCTGATGGATATGTGAATGATCAGAAGTACTGGGATCAATCAGTATGCAAGACATACAATGCTGCAGGTCATTCCTTTCGTTTAATGGAAGATAATGCAGAGAAGCCGTCAGTCAATACCTCGTATAAAAGTATTTAACCAATGACCAGTTTATTCAACAGATGTTAATCCAACCAAGTAGAATACCTAAGAGATGTATATGAGACAGGATTTCCTCCAAATGAGTTATATATATATATGTATAAGTCAGGTGATAAAAACTAAATATAGCTTATAAAACCAATGTCCTTTAAAAATTAAGTCTGTTGTACGGCTCTGCTAAAAGTTCATGTAAAATGGGGCAATAAACACCAAATCGGCTGAGTCCATGGTAGTTAAAATCAGGGCATTTTATTAAGATGTGCCCGACTGATAAGATAGTGTTGCACTTGCAACACATTGGAGCAGGTTCTCCACGTAATAGGTGTCCATAGGTAAAATAAATGTGTCCTATTCGGTGTAAACAAAGTCCACATAGCTCATTCCTATGATTAAATTAGTTTGCCTCACTCAAAGAATGTATTCCATGACTTGAGTTCAAGTGATCGTAACACCACTTTTTAACCCAAATCCTAATGCCTTAACCCAAATCCTAATGAAAATGCACGAGTGAAAAACTCGTGCATTTTCAATTACTCGAAATGGTGATGCAATGCATTGAGAATCACTGCAAATGCAAAGTAGCGGGCTTAAAGTCAAGATGTACAAGTACACAATAAGGAGAGCACTGTAAGATCAAATCTTACATTTATCAACAAATGGTACCAGTTTTTTTACACTCTTGGGATCCAGATCACCATTTATTACGTAACATGCACCATTTGCCAAATAATGTTGCTTGTAGAATTGGTTTTTCCATAGATGTCCGCATGTCTAAACAAAGAAATGAATACAAGTTATATTTTAAAAAAATTTAATGAAAATCAAATGATTTAAAAACAATATTTAAAAATATGATATCGTTATTAAATTTCAAAAAAGAATATATATTTTACATTAGTATTACAATTCGACAATATTTCTTTCCAAAATTAATAATTTTCACCACCTTTAAGATTTCCACTCACTTTTCAGGGAATCACCCTATTTCGTTACTCAATTGTTTGAACATCAAGGTATTGCTCATTTCTAGCTGATGCAGCATGACTAAAAGTGACAGAATTCGGTTCTAATTATTCTATTATAGCTTCGAGTTAACAAGAATTTATTCTCAGCAGGTCCAAGACAAAAACTAACCTTTTGTGTTTAATAAAAATTTCGAGTTATAGATAACCGTCGGTTGCTGGTATTTAAGGGGAATGACACTTTTCAAACTTAATTATAAACTTAAAATTTTTATACATAATTTTCCCCAGCTGAAACTAAAGATTAAGATCAAACCTCCCTCAAAGTCCTATCCTATGGCCTCATCGTGGCGAGAGGGTGAAACGGGTAGCACAGGCGAAGTACGTCGGGAGTATATACTCCTACTAAGGCCACCCAAGGCGTGAAGGCTGTGCTGCTTTACCCGACTAACATAGGAAGGTGAACGGGTGGCTAAATCGGACTGTACACAGATGGCTCCCAGATCTTATTATCAATAGCAGACGCGCTCTACCCATGTGCAAAAATACTTCATACTCAGAGGACGACCACCTGTCCGTACTTAAAAAGCAATTGCGCAGATCATCTCCAGTACCTTTTCATTACTAGTACCTCAGTAAAACACCAGTAGAGCTGCTTGCCTTCAATTTGCCCAGGTAAACTTTCTCTATGCTTGCCAGGATCCGATCTGGTCATTTGAAAAAGATGATATTCTTTGATGGCCAGAAATCCTTTCCCACCTGTACAAAGTGCAAATTATTACCAGCCTTTCCCTCACACGTCCTGAATTGCATTGAAGACATACATGAAGACATTTTTAAGGACCCATCTGCCTTTGCCCCAAAACGTTTTTTAGACTCGACTTCGTGTAATTTGTTTTTTACACTGGGATAAGAAAGAAGATCATACCACAATATCGTTTCGAATGGAGTTTTGTTGGACATCTAAGCTCACACCAAGCCACATGTCATCCTTTTTATCATAAAAAGAGAAATCGCCGTTTCTGTTGTCAGTCTGGGTATTTCCTGGAGAAAAAACTCACGTAAGTTATCTTGAATTGAAATATTGACGAATATTAGGGATTCAATATTGTGTGTGATGAACATAGTCAATATAGCTTTGTTTTTTATCTGCAGAACTCCTGATAACCAAAAACAGTAATGTGTTTTTGAATTAAACGGTAATTCCCGGCAAATATAATGAAGATTTATAAGTGAATAATTATCTAGCTTTAAAAACTTTCAAATTATACTAAGAAAACAAAGATGAAAATGATAGGCTTGAAAAATGGCAAACATAATGGTCCAGCTGTACATTAAGAGAAAGAAATTATCACATTATCAAATCTAGGGGTTCCTTTATTACTGTAGAATAAAATCAGAAAGGTAATGAATTCATAAGTTGCAAAGCCTCCTCTAGTGACGATACATGTCGATATACTGTATGCCATGGAGTCAAACAAAACCCTTTTCCTATCACGTGGCAAATTATTCCAAGCATTCTGTAGCTACTACTCCAGATTTGATATCTTGCAATTGATAGCCCAGCAATGCTATACTTTCTCAATGGGAAACAAATCTGCAGATCTCACTGGCGAAGGAAGGTAGGTAGTTAATTTATCGTCGCACTGGAGCAACACGACTATTGGCGACGGTCCGGGATCAATCCCCAAGGGAAAGAACCAAGGACAACGCCTCGTAATTTTGAACCACGGTCAGATGACAAAACAGCTGAGCTGGCATCCCCCTCTACAAACTTCCATACCACGCCAACGTGAGTACATTTGAGGCCACGATAGATTTACGTGCACCAGCCCCCGTGTACACGCTGTCTTTGGCTGGACCTAGTTTCGAACTAGAAACCCTCCGGTTGCTAATCCGTTGCTCTTCCAACTGGGCTACCACGGCCCGGCCAAGGAACGATTTCAACACCTCGGTGTCAATCCTGAGGTGCTGCCCATGTACGGCAGGGTGGTATCGAGCTAGAAAATAGCCCTGGACAATGACATGAAAGGCAAAACAGGCCGCAGGATTTGCTGACCGTATCGCTGTGCTGTCAAGCTACCTCGTGACACTACTAGAGGGACCAGTTGTCTAAGTGATGGCTCTCCACACCATTACGCTAGAAGGTTGGTTGGTTTGGGATTTGGCGCAAGGGCCATATTTTGCCATGCTGCGCCAGACACGACATACAATATCAAGTATGAGCTGCCTACAACTCGAAGGTTGCTATATCGCAGTGAGCATACCCACTGAGCTACGATGGCCCCTACACTAGAAGGTGCAGCAGTGTGCTGCTCGACAGTAACAGAGAATGGCTACCGTCTCGAGTGGTTTCATGCCGCGAGTTGTGTAGACATGAAATGGCAGCATGTCATGTTTAGTGACGAATCACGCTACTGCCTCGTGGCAGATGATCACAGTATTAGCGTGTGGCTTAAATCCGGCTACCATTCTCAGTTGACTGTCGAGCGATATATTTTAGTGGAATGGTGTGGAGAACCACTTACAATAGCCGGTTCCCTCTAGTAGTGGTATGAGGTAGCTTGGCAGCACAGCGATATATCCAGCAGATCTTGTTGCTTTGCTTTTCAGGTCAGTGTCCAAGGGGCTATTCACAAGTACGATACCTCCCCTCTCCTCTCTGGTCACACACGGCTCACTCCCTCAGAAGTGGCGTACGGCGATGAAAACCTTCCTTGGTCAGCGAGATCTGCAGATTTGTCTCCCACTGAGAAAGTGGCATATTGCTAGGCCATCAATTGCGTTATCTGTAGAAGCAGTTGTAGAATACTTGGCAAAATTTGTCACAGGATAGTATAGGGGTTTTGTTTGACTCCATGCCACACCGTATAACGAAATATATCGCCACCAGATGGGGTTTAATAACTTACTAATTTATGACCTTTCTGATGTAATTCTGCAACAATATAGTCCTCTAGATTTGAGTGATAATTTTTTAACACTGGCTTCGGGGTGTTTCTATTTTTTTTGCGCCGTTGCCTAACGACTTATTTAATCCAAATTTCGTCATAAAGTTGTTAAACATATTTAGAGGAATACATTGGAATCATTGCAAGAGCAATAAATTGGCAGCACAATAAAGTGAACCATCGATTAGAGTAATGTAATGCTAAGGGCACACACACACATTTTGCTTTGAAAACTTATCATGACTAGTATGGGTTATTCCTTCGTTATAATTTATGAACAAGGGTTTCTCCAAATCATTTCGGATGGAAAGTTTTTAAAGGTATATAATAGGTTGTTCAAAAATATAACGTTTCTTCTGCTGTCCTGTTGTATAATATTTCATCACATGTATAGTTTCACTACACAAGATCCAATATAAGGCATACAATTTGTTTCTATCGGAGTCAAGTTCATCCTTAAAGGGCAATAAAAATAATGAGAAACTTATTGAAACTCCAAGAAAGTTACCTTTTTTGTCCAAAACAATTTCCCAACACGAGAGATTTCTTTCTATTTGACATTGATACAATACACCAGGTTGATAAAGTTGATCGATTAATACAGATGAATTCGCTCGAGGTGCACCAATAAGTGCCCTAAAAAATAAAAGATCACATAAAACACTGTAGAGCGACCATCTATTAAAACATGAAAAAATCGTGTTCAGAAAATTCAGTGTTCATTTCAATTACCACTCCTTCAATTGGAATCGGTTAGATATTTGTATTGGAAACATAAAGGACAATTTAAAAATCATTTAATGTGTTATTTCTTTTATCTATCAGTGTGGAACAGTATCTCAAAGTGAATTGAAAAATATAAAGCAAAGCAGTACAATTTAATTCGATTTATAAAAAGTACTCTTAGCAATTTTTAATTTAAGTAATAAAATTGTGTGAAATTTGTAGACTATTAATGAGCACAAATGTGGCACATCATAAGAATGAAATTTTGTAAGCTTGTGGTTCAATTTTTATTAGCAACAAAAACCAGGACTCCTATTTTTTTAATCAACACTAACAGATATGTAGTTGTTTCCTGCGTCAATATCTACGACCTCAAAACAGCTATATACAGGTGGTTATCAAAATAATGGAAACACCTGTGAATAAAAGTGACATTTAAGAATGCGCTTCGTAAGCATTAAAATATAATCCTAGCTACCAGTTTTTTTAATATAAAAAGTACTATATATCATGGTAGTATGAGGTAGCTTTAGTGAAGTTGTATACGTCGTGGATTTGTCAAAAGCGTAAAATGTCAGACCTCAGACTTTCAGAGGCCAAATTGTAGGAGCCCGACTAGTTGGAGCAACTGTGACCGAAACATACCAGCTTTTAGGCGTTTCTAGAGGTACGGTGTCTAAAGTCATGACAGCGTACACACAGCGCGGCAAGACAAGCTCGGCAAAGCAAAATAGTGGACGGAAGGAGAAGCTGAGTGAAAGAGACCGATCGGTATTGAAGTTGATTTGTAATGTCTAAAAAGAAAACAACTGCAGCCAAAGTGACCGCAGAGCTCAATCAGCATCTGGATTCTCCAGTGTCAATAATTACAGTTAGGAGGCACCTTCATAAACAGAACATTTACGGCAGAGTAGCAATTCCCAAGCCACTTGTCACAGATGTTAATGCCAAACGTCGTCTACAGTGGTGCCACAACCACAAAACCTGGTCGATTGATAAGTGGAAGACAGTTATATGGTCAGACGAATCATCTTTCACACTTTTCCCCACAACAGGACGGGTGCACGTTTGGAGGACACCTGCACATGCATATGATCGTGATTGTCTCCTTCCAACTGTCAAGCATGGAGGTGGATCTGTCATGGTATGGGCAGCTATGTCGTGGTTTTCTGCTGGCCCAATCGTAACTCTGAAAGGAAGGATCACTGGGGAGGAGTATAGAGAAGTTTTAGCTGACCAGGTCCATCCTATGATGCAAACTTTGTTTCCTGCAGGAGATGGAATTTACCAGGATAATAATGCTCCTATTCATGCAGCGGGACTGGTCCAATCATGGTTTGATGAACACGAGGATGAACTGAAACATCTACCTTGGCCAGCACAGTCCCCGACCTCAATATAATCGAACCGTTATGGTCTATTTTAGAGCGTTCAATCCGGAATCTATATCCTCCACCGGCATCTCTCCCGGAACTTTTACAATATCTCTATGAAGAATGGTACAATATTCCTCTTAAACACTATTCAGCACTTGTATGATTCGATTCCCAGGCGAATCCAAGCTGTATTACATGCCAAAGACAGTCCTACGCCATATTAGTAAAGGATTCCTTATAAATCCAGTGTATTTCAATTATTTTGATAACACCCTGTACAATGCTTCAAATAATGACGCCTTTTTAAATATTTAACTAGCATGGCAATTCAAATGCGGTAACCAAATATAACTTATACACCTGTTAATTACCTCACTGTTTCAGTGTCCTGTCACTCAGTTTGCGTACACTTTGCAATTCTAGTGTAAAATGAAATCTTAGCTACGCTACTGGTTCATATTTCTTTTATGAAGTTTTGTGATCCTGTCAGAAATGTTTATTACGCTTTTTTGAAGATAGTATTTGGGATAGTATCTGACCTATCTTTTAGACAATTACTATTGTTAATTTCAGTATATTACTGTTTCAGAAATTTTAACAAAATACCTTCCGATCACGATAAATTTTCAGGTAATGTTTTTAATAGTTTCAGTTGAAATCTTATAAAAACAGCAAAACTCTTGGGAACTAGAATGCCATTTCCTTTCAACATCCTTTTCCTGTGCTCTATTTAAAAGTCAGGTGAGGATTTCTGCGAGTTATCATTCACCTTATGTGTAACATACAAAATTACTTTTCATTAATTTTAATTTCAAATTTAGCAACGATTAGAGAACATTCATATTTAATTTACTTTTCACGCTTACTTGGAACACATGTGCTCTACAAGTTTCAGAATACGTATACATTTGTGTGCAACAGTGGGGGAAACCCTTCTGTATCCGTGCATCGATTCTTAGAATTTTCAAGTATAGATTCTTAGTATTTGCAAAGGTACCATTCCACTAAGTAATTTTTTTAAGTTACATTCCTTGAGAAACACCGATGACTGTTCACAAGTCTCGAGTTACTCTGGGTTACTGGGTACAAGTCTTGAGTTACTGGTTCAGAATCAACCCAGTTATTCACGAACCTTATTCACAAACTGCGAATTTTGTAATCCGCCGATTATCGCAAGAGAAATTCGCTGTGATTATTTACACTGAAAAAAATCCCACTCATAGTATCGGATCTTTCTCTTCGGGTTTGATCCCGGACCGTCGCCAATAGTCCGATTTGTTGCTCCAGTGTGACGTTAATTAAAATACCTATCCACTCATAGTAGCCAAACCAGAGGTTCTGTGAAGACTACTTCTGCTGTCCAAATACTCTCGCATCGGCAACATTATCGGGGTTACCTTAAAAAATAGTTTATTGCCGTAATCTAATTGGTGTTGACCAATCAACTATAGTATATCAATTCGGAATTTATTCTTTGGAATTTTTAATGGCAGTGCTGAAATCGTATTCGAAAAGCACGCCACCTGACGTCACGTTCAGAATACGAACAAGAAACATATTTTGCCACAGAAACACTATCCCTACCTACATTTAGCTTAACAGGTTGGTAGTTGAATTAACGTCGCACTAGTGCAACACAACGGGCTATTGGTGACGGTCCAGGATCAATCCCGAAGGAAAATATTCGAGGACACTTCGCAATTTTGAACAACTATCAGATGATGAGGCCAACACCTGAGTTGGCACTCTCCAAACTTCCACAACACGTCAATGTGGACATCTAAAGCCACGACAGATTTAACGAGCACCAGTCCCCACGTACACGGTCTTTGAATCGAGCTTCGAACTCGCGACCCTTCGGTCGCTAATCCGCTACTCTTCCAACCGAGCTACCGTGGCACTTAGCGTAACAGAAAATGAATCTCATAATATTACCGTTCAATTGTGTGGGTAGGTATTTTAATTAACGTTACACTGGAGCAACACAACGGGCTATTGGTGACGGTCCGGGATCAATCCCAGAGGGAAAGAGCCGAGGACAACACCACGTAATTTTGAACCATTCAATCCCAAAGGGAGATCCGAAGATAACACCACGTAATTTTGAATCACGGTTAAATGACGAGGCAACACCTCCACACCACGCCAACGTGAGGACATTTGAGGTCACGACATATTTAACGTGCACCAGCCCCTTTTGTACATGACGGTTTTTGTTGGATTCGAACTCGCAAACCTCCGGTTGCTAATCCGTTACTCTTCAATTATGTGGGAACAAGGAACAATCTTTATACATAAAACATCAACTTTCTGAGGTATTGAGTGTGCTGCACATTAAAACGTTTCCGTATTTCACAATTTCTGAAAATTTTTCTGAAAAGGTAAATTGGAGTGGGATGTCAGCTCAGTTGACCTCGTCATCTGGTTCAAAATTACGAGGTGTCCTCTGATCTTTCCCTTAGGGATTGACCGTCGCCAATAGCCCACTGTGTTGCTCCAGTCTGACGTTAATTCAACTATCTACTTAACCTGAAGCATTTTTGTTCCGGTAGTTTACGTTTGCATTGAAAGCCTTTTAGTATGAGTATTGGTATTTTTCAATTAACGTCACACTGGAGCAATACAACGGGCTAACCTTTTAGTATGAGACTCCAGGGTATCATCTCTGAAACTGGAGAACAGGGTTCATCATCCAAATTGTTTATACATTAATTTTTGACTTAAATATTTTTTGTGTAGTTTAACGTCGCATTGTGGCAACATGACAAGCAATTAAAAATATTTTTGGATTTTGTCGCAACTTTGATCTATTTTCTGCTCTGCAATGCATGTTTGTTTCACCGGAATCAGGGGAGAACATCTCAACCCTACATAGATCATGCTTTCATATTCATCAGTTCTGTCTCGGTATTTGAAGTTAAATAACTGAACTAAATTTTGTAAGTTGGTTTTCATTGCTTATTCAAGTAGTAATGAATCACTTTATGATTTGTAATTCAAAGAAATTTTTTATTCTTGGGTTCCTCGACTGTTTTATAAACTTTGCTGTTTTAGTCTAAATTACTTTTGTTTTACTTCGCAAGCCTGTCATCCCGAATTCATCCATGGAACAAATTTAATAGTTGGATGTCTCAACGTTTGCTGAAGTTATTCAGATTACATTTAATCGTATTGCATAATGCTCGTGATTTATTTTTGTTCGCTAATATTTCAAGTTTGTAAACTTGTTATGAGGCTACTTTCTGTTATACAATGTTCATGATATCGTAAGTTCTCATTCGAGTAATAATGAAAACTTGATCGAATGAAACTAAGATTTGTAGTTCGAAGAAAATTTTCATTCTTGGATTTCTTGACTGTTTCATAAACAGTTGTTTTTGGTAGATATTACTTTTGTTTTACTTCACAAGCCTGTCGTCCCGAATTAGTCCTTGGAAGAAATGTAACAGTTCGATGTATATAAACTTTTGTTTGCAGATTACCTTTAATCGTATTGTATAATGCCCGTGATTTATTTTTGTTCATAATTCTTTAAAAAAAATTGTTGAGGCTAGTTTATGTTACGTAATGTTCGTGATTTGTTTTGTACTGTAACACTCGGGTAAAGATTTGCCTTGAAAGCTTGATGGGGGAGAAGAAACAGTGAGAAAATGATTTAAAATTCATAGTAGATTGCTGGAAGGATTATTTTGATTAATTTGCATGTCATGAAATTTGTAAACCAATGTGAAAAGGTGCCCCTCCTCCCCAAAAAAACTGGTGCAAGATAAAAAATTTAAAATATATTTTTGGAACTTAACATGCATATAAAATATATTTCACTTGTCTCATAGCTTAAAAATGGGAATAATTTGAGTGCATATTCAATGACCGAGCTAAGTTTAGAGCTGTTTAAATCTTATAATGAAAAGCATATTTTAAGAAACATTTTTATAGCAAACAATTAAAAATCAATTTAAGTTCAAACTCGTTCTCTTTAGGTGTGCAGGTTTCTAGAATTGAATTATATTAAACATTACATGCGAAAGGTTTATGAAATATAGCAAGGTAAATTTTACACTTGGATTTTCACATTAAAATATACAAACTTAAAAAGAATATAGAGCAAAAATTCTATTTATAATCGGGGACAAGAAAAAGTTGGATGCTACGAGGGTTGAGAAAACTCTGAAATTAATCAGACTAAATTATAAGTCAATGAAAATTACGTACTAGTCAAACAAAATCAATGGTAAAATTCTAAATTTGGCAAAATGTTTATAAACTGAAATATCTTGTCTACACTTAAAATGCATCGAAATCATTTTTAAATTGAATTTAGCCTTTTCACGTATTCATGTTTTTAACTAATGTTCTCACCAGGTGCTTGGAATAGTTTTGGCTACTCTGGGAGATAGGAGCTGACCTATCAATTCTTCATTCAAGTCCTCAACTTCTCTTCACCTAACCTAGGATTTAAAAACACTGGCTTTTTGGAATTGAAAAGGGTAGATTTATTTCTTTTAATTAACATCTGAAAATCAGTTGAACCATTTTGTTACTGACTACACATGGTTTTCTTTAGATGTCAGCTCTTAGGTAGTCAGTAAAAAAGTATAAAAGATTAGACCTTTTTTTATATACTGTTAGCGTCTCTTGACAACAATAACATGTTTTCATCCCCAAACAGTAAGAAAAATTATCTCCACTTCAGATAGATTGTTTTCTAAATTCCTTGATGAATTTGGTGATGCATGTTAATGAGTAGAGCCATGGTTAAGATGATGCAAGTGACTCATTTCAAAGACTATTTGGAGAATTCCTGTTTCCAAAAACTGAAAATTCATCAGGAGTGGTAAAAGAGCAATATAGCTGACTGCAATATAACATGGGAGGGAGATTACTGTAATAGAATCTAATTGAGTTTCTATTCCAAATGGAATCCCAGGTGATAATCTGGGTTTTCTCAAGCGGGAAATCAGAGGATCTACTTTGGCTTGTCATAATTGCAAGCACAATACTAAGTGAATATTTCTGTTTGGCTAACATTAGATTCAATGATTTTTCAAGCTCATTTGATGACTGAACACCAATACAGCGAAATATTTTTATAAAACATTCTATCTCCTCCCATGCTTTCAAGATACCCAAATCATTTACTGATTCCATTGAGCCTTTTTACTGGGCTGAATCTATTTGATTTGATTAAAAGCTTATTAGAATCAAGCATGCTGGGATCTTTAACTTAAAAAGGAGAGGACACTTAATGCAGAAAGTATAATTTATTGTAACATAAATGACGTAATTGTTATGACTTGTTGGAGGAACAAACAAATTTGCATTCAAAACACTTCACGATGTCATTAAAATTCGATGAATTATACCACTTTTAAAGCTAGCTCATTTATATAAACAATTTATTATGAAAGAAAGGCATCTTTATTTTCCAGTCTGGTAGATAGGTATTTTAATTAACGTCGCACTGGAGCAACACAACGGGCTATTGGCTATGGTTCGGGATCGACCCCTGAAGGGGAAAAAAAGATCCAAGAACACATAATTTTGAATCACGGTTAGATGACGAGGAGCACCTGAGCTGGCATTCCAAACTTCCACACCACTCCAACATGAGGACATTTGGGGCCATGATTTTCGAGTCTGGAACATAACTATTCGTGGCCCTTAATTTGTTTAAAGTACTCACAAGATTCAAAAATGCTAAATGCAATTTCCATTATAATATCAAGCCATAAACAAAAAACTTCAAGGCAGAATAAGAAATTATTGTAAAGCAATCAAAGAGGCAAGAAAATACTTCATCAAATACGCTTTGCATACTGTTTGGCTTGATAAGTACAGTGATGGTAATGCTGCTCCAATTGCGCCATAGCGTATTGCCTGCTCCAAAATTCCCGTTTTTGCTAAAATTGCTCCAGAAATGCTCCAATCGCATTCGAGTAATAATAAAATTCACTCTTGGGGTCTTTTCCCCCCCACTTTGTAAGAATTACTTCAATACTTGTTCAAAACCAACTCATAAATGTAAACAGTAACAATTTTCATTTCAGACTGACGTCATTTTGACGTTATCAGTCGCTATTCAGCGACCGCTAATCATACCTGAATATGGCCTAATAGCGAGTTTCTGAAGTATCAGAAAGAATACATAAGCTAATACAGAAAGCATAAAGAACTTTCAAGTTACTACGGCTTTGATTAAATCAGTTCGAAATTCCTGGAGGCGGTACTATGACAGATTGCTGTTAGCATCAGAACAAAAAAGAGAAAAGTAGAAAATATTTGCCATAATGAGGAAGATTTAAAATTAAACTCGAAACAAATTAAATTGCAAAAGGAACTTGAACTTTCTCAAAAACTATTAAATCATGCTGAAAGCAAGATTTCACAAGGTATTGCAGACAAAGATATGAGTGCTGTTGAAAGCGGGCAGATTCTTTTTAAAGAAGGTAAAGATAGAATGTCCAAAACGATAGCCTTAGAAGAAAATAGAAAGGCGCAGTTGGAATGTAACAAACATAAAAGAAAATAATATTTTTTGTTTAATAAAATGTTTATTAGTCATGTTAATGTCAAAGTTATTTCTTACCTTGCACATAACTTTATGGAAATGGAAAACACTTGGTAAGTTTTTATGTATGCTTTTCTTATTCATTATTTCATCAATTTTAGTATTTAAAATGAATTTTGTAATAGTTTACAATTATTGTTTATCATTCATACAGTCATATGTTTAAAGTTTAAAAACCTGAATTGTATTAGTTTCATTATTAAAATATCTTCTACTGCTCTTTTGATGTGCTGCTCCAAAATGTTAATTTACCTGCTCCAAGATCTGCTCCAAAACACTTTGTAGCAATTACCATCACTGTAAGTATCACAAGCGCTGTTGTCAAATGCGCAACTGACAGCAACCATGACTGAACAAAAGGAAAAACTGGTTGACTATCCCAGGAAGCTAGTGAATTGTGATTAATGTGATCTGCACATCTTTGGGATGGGTAGAAATCTGGTACAGCATCTGCACCGAAATGTTCTATAAGAGTAGTGTGATAGTACCACTCCCGTTACTATCTGTAGTCTAAGGGTAAAGTGGATAGTCTGCAAAAGCTATCGTATTAATTACAAACCCTGCTATGATGGAAAGTAAAACTCGAAACAATATATTTAAGTTCATTCAAGTTTTGCAATTTAAAACAATTTTAATGGTAACAGATCCAGGTGGCCTTGTTTGTTTTGAACCAGTCAAGTGGGTTATTATCTAGCTCAGAACAAAAAATATATAGCTTTAGAAAGGTATACGTAAATAGGAAGCTCCCAGATAAAGGACTTAAGAGATTCCAATAAACAGGCAAGAAATTACATTATTTAAAAACATCTAGCATTGAAAATAAAGTGGAATAAACTGGATATAGCATTGGACTTAGTGGCAACATTGATGAAACTTCTTTTGGGACTTTTATGCTGATAATTTTAAATAGCAAAAATTTAATATTTAACTATGTATAAGTATAGCCATGTCTTACAACCCTTGGATGTTGGGGTTTTCTTGTTACTGAAAATAACATGGAAAGGATTTCAAAATCATGGTACAGGGAATGACTTGCAAAGTGCTACAAGGTCACATTCCCATGTCTGTTGAAATGGTCATGTTAATTAAAATTGAGCATGTTGTGAAAGGATTCAGGGGAAGGGTTATATCTTGTGAACAGACAAGCTATGGAGCACAGAATTGTGAGACATTAAAAGCATTAATTTCCCAGAAAGGAGTTCAATGTTTATTGTAAGCTTGTCACAAAAATTGAAGGATATCAAGCTTCACAGGAAGCAATATCTAATTTTAAAGCAACTTATACACCAGATAAAGTATGTTACTGTTAAAGGGCTTGAAATTGGTCATTAACAACCTTTTTACGTATGTCAATTGATTTTAGGAATGCTGTTCAAAATTCAAGAAAAAGGTTAGTTGGGTTTTATGGTGCAAGGGCCTTATTTTAGACAAGGTGCACCCAACACAAGATGGACATCAAGGGAAAGGCTTCAGAAAAGTTGGTGAGGTATTAACAGAGGCTCTAGCATCCTAGTGCATTTATTTCAAGTTAAGATGGGTCTAGTAAAAAGAAATGCGACAACATCTGCTCAAGCTTTTACTAAAAATAAAGTTACAGAACCAGGAAATATTGAAGAACCAAACAGCAATGTTATTGGTAATACATAGGCAAAAAATCAATTCATTAATTTATTGAGCAAGTAACGGAAATCTGGGAAGATTCGTTCAGAGTAACCTTTCTAAAACGAATCCGAAGTTGGACAATGGTATACTTTTCAAGAAAAGGAGGATGTTGGCATAATAGATATTGGAAGTATTATTCATACATTGCCAAAACCTAGATTTGATAATTGTGGAGAGTTTTAGATCATTGAACAAAAATGTTCTTTGATACACTTATCTATTATATTGTGTTTATTTTTTTCACTATTTAATATGATTTTATAACTTCTATTTACTCATTTATGCTGTTTTTATACCCTTATACCATGGGATAAAGTGGGTATAAAAATGGCCTCTCAACTAAAAATAGATTGAAATATGTAGAAAAAACATGTTCACTGTGCTCTTGAATATAATGCAATGCAAAAAAGCAATTTTTTAAAAACATGTCATTGCTAAATTCTACTTTGAAATAGAAAACACTTTTTTTATACTTACTTTACCCACCTGTTCTTAGAAGTCATCCGTTTTGCAATCCATTGGGAGGAATCTGAGGGATTTCGCATTGTTAACAGTCCATAAGAAAAGGCAGTTAAGATAACTTTGTGAAGCAAGTGACTTCTAGCACCAATTTCAAAGAAACAGACTCGTCTAAGAATTCCTAAAGTTCCTCCAAATTTACAATAGTTCTGATCACCCCTAAAGTAATGCTGGTTTAAAATTCAACTTTAATCCAAGATACATTTACTAATTGTTCCTTTTATTTTATATTTTCAATACTCTGGTGTGAAAAGCTCGTGTTTTGATCCAAAGATTTAAATCTACTTTCTTCTGACATTAAACATTCAAAAAATTTCTCATTAAGGTAGTTTTGAAGACTTTGTAAAAGATGGTAATTTGATGCCAGGTCAGGAGAAAAGGGTAAAGGAATTAAAATTGAATTCATTTTCCCATCATTTCTTGTGTTGTGTGATGTCTATTGTCATATTGGAAAAACATGGCTTTTCTGTTAGCTAGTGCAAGAAGCAGCTCATATTGTAGATAACGTTTGTTAGCATAACGTTTATTTTCCTCTTAAATTCACTTGTGAAAATTAAAACGACATACAAATACTTTACCAAATTCTAATAAAACACTCGTACAATTACGAAATCATGTAAAACACTGTCATTCATTTTGATCAAGAAAAACTACATTACTTATAAGATAATATTCAAAGAGTGCTGTTCCTTCTCAAAACCTTATTAATTTCATTCTCTATTTGTAAAGAACTAAATTGTTTCATTAACGCAAGCAAATCAATAATGGAATGACACTATTAACAAGAGTTTTAAATCTTCAAGAACAATCTTCCCAAAATATTTTTGTATTATGTGTCGGTTTCACAAACACGCCACTTCAATCCGTTCGAATCAAATTCAAAGTGACAGCCAGGAGATCAGTGATGCCAATTATTTTTTAAGTCCTTTATTTCTCTCTTCCGCTTTCTTCCTCGCTCATTAGTTATGCGAAGAATCTTCAAAAAGGTTGCGTCATGTGTGTCTGCCTTATAAATTAGATGAGCTAGTTTAAAACAGTGAATCAGGAAGACCAACTCCCCTGATTGACAACCCCCTGGGAAAACAGATAAAAAGCATGGAGGGGAAACACGCTCTTTCGCCTCCGTCTGACGACCTTACTGTTACGGAGAAAAAACGCAAAGTATTTGCCATTTCTTTTCATGACGAGAGGGGATCCCAAGAGGCGCCATGCCTCTTCTAAGCTAAGTTTTTTTTATATTTATCGAGATAATTTCTGTGTGTAGTTCTTAAAATATTTACATGCTACACCGTTTAATTTAACTTTTGTGATGTTCATTTCTCTTTGTGTCATTTTTTCGAATCACTATCCCTTCCTTTTTTAATCTCTTATGGTGTCACCTTTTGGTCTTAAATTTTAACTGATACCATGATATCGTAATTATTATGTTATAGTATACTTACGTTGTGAATTTTTGGGCAATGTTTAATCAAGAACTTTTCTCTATATTGTTAAATAAATTTAATTGTTATTTTTAACTGGTTTATCTTCCTCACCATTTTGTTGCTTAGCATTTAACATGTTAAATATCTGTTCATTAATTATAAATTAAATCCTCCACTCACACAGTATTGCGAGCCGGTTAGCATAAGTTTGGTCACATTTTATTCAAAATTCCACTATGCGATCAATCACTACTGTTGGAGTCCTTGCATTCGAACCTTACGTATTTATGTAATTTGAATTACAACATGCAAGGACTCAACAGCAGTAATTGATTGTATAGTGGAATTTTGATTAAAATATGACCAAACTTACGCTAACCCTGCTCGCAATACTGTGTGAGCGGAGGACTTAGATATGTTAATTTATAATTAATGAACAGATATGTTAAATGTTAACCAACAAAATGGTGAGGAAGATAAACCATAGTTAAAAATAACAGTTAAATTTATTTAACAATATAGAGAAAAGTTCTTGATTAAACATTGCCCAAAAATTCACAATATAAGTATACTATAACATAATAATTACGATATCATGGTATCAGTTAAAATTTAAGACCAAAAGGTGACACCATAAGAGATTAAAAAAGGAAGGGATAGTGATTCGAAAAAACGACGCAAAGAGAAATAAACATAACAAAAGTTAGATTAAATGGTGTAGCATGGAAATATCCTAAGAACTACACATGGAAATTATCTCGATAAATATAAAAAACTTAGCTTAGAAGAGGCATGGCGCCTCTTGGGATCCCTCTCGTCATGAAAAGAAATGACAAAATACTTTGTGCGTTTCTTCTCCATAACAGTAAGGTCGTTGGTCTTCCTGATTCGCTGTTTTAAACTAGCTTGTTTGTAATTTGTCAGGCAGACACCACATGACGTAACTTTCTTAAGATTCTTTGCATAACTAATGAGCATCACTGGAGCGAGGAAGAAATAAAGGAATTATAAAAAATAATTGGCATCACTGATCTCGTGGCTGTCACTCTGAATTTGATTCGATCAGATTGAAGTGGTGTGTTCGTGAAACCGATACACAGCAGTATAACTTACAGAAAAACCTTAAGCTTTTTAAATACATTGCTTTAATTTCCTGTGTTTACATGCTGAATCTGATAAAATAATTATTTGCTTTTATATTTCTTTAAATGTGATAACTATTAATAGTTGCTAGATTACTGAAATTTAAAATTAAAATAATCATTGAGCAGCTCTTAAGATTAATAAATGTGTTCTCATAATGTTGCTTTATTCGATATTCAGTTGTTAAAGCGGCCTAGAAATTAAAACTTTTTGTGTATCCAATCATTTCCTTATTTAAATTGAGTTTTTATGATTGTCATTGATTTTATGAGTAACTAATTTCTAAATATCAAGCCTATGTATTTTTAGATTTCTTGCAGTTCAGGTGTCTCAAAGAGGTTTCGGATATATTAATTTCTATTGAATTCTCTTCTAGTATTTAATCCTACTTTAAAAGCTAAAGGTATTTTGTTTTGATTTTTAGGAATTGGCAATGGCTGAGAAACGAGCATCAAATAGAGTTAAGGATCAAAGAAAAGTCCTTGATGAGACTGCAAGAAGACGTCGTACACTGAGGCATATTGAGCTGCTGTGCAAGGATAACCATCATGAGGAACCTGAAGTGGACTTGGACCAACATAAAGGACTCGATATTGACGCTGACTGGAAAAAAGAAAAGAAACGATGTCCCAAAAGCAAAAAGATTGGACCCGAGGTTTACAAACAACGCTACAATAACTTCGCTACTCTACTTGACGATGAACGAGCAAATTTCAAGCCAAACACAAGAAATTATATTAATGCTGTTGTACCTCCTTCTAAGTATCCTGAAAAACGTTTTTGCTCAGTGTGTGGCTTTCCGTCAAATTATACTTGTCCTGTGTGTGGTGATCGCTATTGTAGTGTAAATTGCTGTCAAATCCATAAGGATACAAGATGTCTCAAGTGGACAGCTTGAGACATCTTCATAGCTTGAGGACTGAAATTTGTATTTTCTTAATTACAAGTTTTACATTCCATTATTTCCTATTGAAGTTATATTGTTCCTTTCATCAGAAAAGTTTTAAATTGTTTATATTTAGGCCTAGGGCCCTGGCAATAAAAATATCAAACTATTTTTATTATGAAAGTTTAAATGTTAGAATTCAAATGGCTTTATACAACACTGTCACTAAAACTATATTTTTATGCCAGAATATTTACTGTAATTCATTTGTGAATGATATATTCCTGTTGTGAAAAGTAGATGCAACCTGACAACTAAGATTCCTTTTTGATATGGAGTATCTTGTTACCAAAAATTTGTGTTTTACAGTGAATTGGCTAATCAAGTCATGTTTAACTCAGCAATTTTAAAATCATAAAAACAGTATGTTTGCATAAAAATATTTTATAATGGATGTATCTGAGTTGCAAATGAAAATTATGAGTAAAATAGTCCAGTAGACTTAAATTTAACATCACACTTTTGAGTCAATGTACATTGTTACTTTTAACTTTGTTTCGTAACAGATTATTTGTGCTTCGATTTTGCTGGAAAACTCATGTTGTTGATAAAAAAATAGTAAATGTCTACAAATAAATTCATCCGTTTTTCTGATGACTTGTTATACATACAGTTTATGAATACCTTATTGGAAGCATCAAGGTAAAAAAGTATTTTTTTAATATTTTGAACGCACATGTGTACAACACAATTACTTTTTCTACCATGCCAAAAAGTTTATTAGAGTTCCTATTTACACATGACTGTTAACAGCCTTGTTTTGATTAGCTGGTGAATTAAATTAGTTTTAGATAACTTTAAAATTCATGTGATATATCTTTCCATGAACTATTTGCATTGAAGTTTTTCATATTTTATTTCTACTAAGTGATATTTTTTTTGTATACATTGTATGTCTTAAAGCCAATAAAAGTACTAAAATCTCTTTTAGTGTCTTTATTGATTAACACTAATCTAAATCAGGATTTTGTGGACTAAGTATATAGAAAATGTATTTATGAAGAAAATTATTTGTTTTTAAACATTAAAAATACTTGAAATACCAATTGGCATAACAAAGGTCTGCCAATGCTGAGTTCATGCTTGTTTGTTTCTACATTTCTTAAAATGTGGACAGTGGGTTTCAATTTATATTTTAACAAATTTCATTATTCCTATTCTTATGGATTTGATTGAATTTTTATGGCACAAGGGCCTGATTTGGCCAAGCTACGCCAAACTAATCTATTCTTATGGAACTCAGGGACAATTATTTTTGATTGGTTTTTAACCAAATGTTAATTGATGTTGAAGGTATATTGAAACCTATAATATTTTGTTTACTCTACATCAGGGGTGGTCAAACTCAATTAAAACACAGGCCATTTAATGCAACTGGTAAGATTCATTCGGACCACATCACATTTACAAATTTCCTTACAATTATATTTTGAAGTCAGCATTCAGGAATATGATTTATAATATATATATTCAGGAATATATAGGATAATTAAAACACATTATGTAATTAAGTGAATTTAGGGTAATAATTTAGATTATTTTTATATAATTGCTTTTATTTAAACGTTTAATTTAATGTATTTATAAAACTAAAATTAACTTTATTTACCGGAAACTTGCCAGCGCTCCTACTAGTTTGCCAATATCTGGATTCAAAGACTGAGAACAGACAATCTTCATTATGGCAGATAGATGTTTATCAGTTAATCTTGACCTGTAGGCCGTTTTATTTAATTTCATGGACGAAAATATTTTCTCACATTTTTAACATGACGAAATTGTGTGTACGGTATTGCCTTGATTTCCCCTAAGTGCTATTTTCTTCATAACATATTGTCCTGTTTCATTTTATTTCAGAGCATCGTGGGCTGCCAGTTTGACACCCCTGCTCCTATATAATTCCCTTAAATCTTTAATTTTATGCTATTTTAAATGTGTTCGATTTTCCAACCATGTTCATTTAAATGTATAAACTAGCTACTTTTGTTCAAATACAATTGAGAATTTATTATTTTGCTTAAATATATTTGCATCTGCAAGGATTGTAAATTGATAGTGCAGTTTATTATGCCAATATTCTAGATAACTGCAGAAATGTTATCTTGTGATAGAAAAATCATGAAGTAGAATATAACTTTATCTTGAACAGATTTAAGCAATGCCAAAGTTGTAAAACTAAAAGTCAGTTATTTCTCTTAATATCTACCACTATTATGCACAAGCCAAAACACAATCTGACTATTGAAAACACTTCTGTTGTAACATTTCACCTGTTAGAAAACGTTTTGGGGGGGATTATGCTATTTAATAGACAAATCTAACAAATGTGAACTTCAATGCACTGTTATTGTCAAGGCTATTTAATGTGATATTTCGTGTTCCTACATCTTTCATAATGTTTTCCTATGCCAAGTAAGGAGTTTCTATTCTTTTGGGAGCAATAAATGTTGTGATTTTGGCTGCATACTCTATAATTTTATTTTTTGAAGTGAAAAATAACAGTTCCTAACATATTTTTTTTTTTTTAATTTACAACCAACAAATTTTCGGTTTAAAATGTAATTTCAAGTAACTGACATACATTTGCCTGCATAAAAAACGATTTAAAGAATAGAAATAAGGCAACCCTTGTTTCCTTAAATTTTTTTGGTTTAATTTAGTTTCATTAGAATTGATAACTAATATTTTTGTTCCATTGCTAGGATTCATAGAAAAGGGGTTATTAAATTGAAATCCGGAACAAATAAAAGCATGTCATTTGATATGACGAGAAACAGTCCTGCACTCAAGTTGCCATGTGTTTAACTCCTTGTCCCTTCCACAAATGGGGAATAAAAAATCTAAATACGTTCACTAGGATGGACCAAAACTGAATTTCGCCGGAACAAATTCTAATAATGATAGGGTTTGTTAGTCCACCCCAGAACATATGACGTTTTCGAATTCTGACTTTTTAGTAATCCCACAAGATACACTTGAAATCACTCCGGGCAAAGAATTTTTACAAAGGCAGTGTCAAAATGACTTAAAATAATGGTTTTCAGTCGTAGCAATTCGTAAAACATTTTAGGAAGTTCAATTCGTGTCACATTAAAAAATAAACCCACTTTCCGTAGAAATAGTCACTTACCGCGGGTTTGCCTTAGGACGGTTTAGCAGGATTAATAAGCTCCCATGCAAGTGTTTCTACCCAATTTTCTTTGAGATAAACTACTTAGTGCGCAAAGAGGGATTCCTGGAAAACCAAGGAATGGCTACACAGCATCTTCGATATAATGGAACTTATGGAGAATAATATGCACGCGATATAATAGAGAGAATTATAAGAAAACTTAAACATGTGGCTCTTGCATGCACACAAGCTGCCTTTAATTCTGATTGATGGTTGGCTGTTTTGGGGTTTTATGGCTCAGCTTGGCAAAATATGGTCCTGCCAAACGCAATGAGGGAGGAAGAAAAAGCAGAAGGGTTAAAATGAAAGGGAAAAAAGAGGGATTAGGGAATAGAATAGGAAAGCTGAAAAAGATCACTTGGGTATCGGAAGTGTTTAATAGACCAAAAAGTAAACCCCATGGGAAAAGATCATTAGAGTACCTCGGGTTCGTGAAGCCTAAAGGAGACTTACGACCACAAAAATAAAATAGTAAATAAAGATAACTATATTTTGTAAGGGTCAAAAAGATACAATAGAGTACATATTATGTATTTTTCACATGTACAATAATTATACGTACATAGATTGAATTTGTGTTTTATGTACAATTTTTATAACCCGTTTGAATGAAAAGTGTTGAAAAATATAAATCCGATTTACGACCTGTCAGTCGGAGCGGAACTCGGTCGTAAGTCGAGGAGACCCTGTATTTTGTAATAGAGGCGACTCCAACTTTCTTCGACCCTTTTTCATTTTCTTACGACACGAATTTATTGTTTACATTTTATGGTTCATGCAAAGGTATTAAGTAGTTTGAAAATAGGAAATGTTCAAATCAACAGAACGAAAAATTATAATAAAGTTGAATACAAATTAATAACCTCAAAATTTATGTACCCAGAGATGCGACTTGGATTTTTTTTAAATTTGATGTTAGCAAGACACTCATTTCTTCCCTCAAAAGATTTTAATCCTTTGTTGTGAACACAGTAGCGAACCTAATTTACGTAGTGGATCACCAAAAGAATTTGGCCACTTTCGTTTCGTACTATTTTCATGGATTTTTAAAAGGCTGGAGTTGAATTACGGTTTAAAATTTTACAGCATAAAAAGCTTGATATTTCTATTTTTCACCAAACTAATCGAATTATTAAAAGTTTTGTGCTAAAGTAAATAATATATAACGTAACCCTTAAAATCAGACAAGCAAAAGTAGTACTTAGCCCCTATCGTAAAAGTAATAGCCGAACAAAAACGTGAAAATCAATATCTAAGATTTTTTGTATTTTGTTTAGCACTTAGATTGTATATATTTAATATTTTAAATATATAAAACAATAAATAAATTTTTTAAATACTGATTACACGTGGTAAATGGCAAACTGGAACCAACTTTCTTCTATTCTGCTGGATCGATTTCACCAAATGACAAGTGTAATTTCTTCAGATTTCCTCATAAAAGTTCATAGAATACAAATATATTTGAGGTCAGATTTTAGGTCGGTGTTTGGGATCTTTTATTTTCGAACCAAACCTTCGTATCCAAAGCACTACATTTTAGCTTTCGGTCATTGTGGACCAAAATTTGGATTTTAATTCGAATTTACCGCAATAATCTTCAGAGTTCTTTTTAAAAGATCAAAATATGGAAAAGAAGCGGGAAATAGTGGATTAGACTTTCGCCATCAAAATACGCTGTCAATACTTGGAGCATAACGTATAAATACGCTCACTTACTATAGCTCGAAAATTAAATGAAAAACGCTAAACTTTGTCATTCAAGAAAAATCACTTTCTTGGTATATATTTTAATTAACGTCGCACTGGAGCAACACAACGGGCTATTGGCGACAGTCCGTGATCGAAGGGAAAGATCAGTGGACAACACCACGCAATTTTGAACCACGGTCAGATGACGGGGTCACACCTGAGCTGGCACCCCACTCTCCAACGTGAGGACATTCGAGGGAGGCCACGACAGACGTAACGTATACCCTTTGTACACGACGGTCTTTGGTTTGATGTGAGCTCGCAACCCTCCTAATCCGTACTCTTCCAACAGTTTCTTGGAGGCATTATATTCTTTAAGATGAGATTTCCAAGGTAGGTATTTTCATTAATGTCACAACAGGCCAATGTACAAGGAGAAACTATATTTAATATATAATTTAATACTCATTTCAAACAAGCAAAACACAAAATGGTGTTTTCTACGCATGAATGCTAAATAAGACACTCCCAAACATCATATTGAACAAAAGGTAGCCATTTCCACACAAAACAAACAACGCTTTCGCTTGTTCAATATGGATTATCTCATGCCTACAAAATACCATTTCGGGTTGTCGGATCCACCACTTGCTTCATTCACATTTCTTGTAGCCCGGTTGGAAGAGTAACGGATTAGCAACCGGAGGGTTGAGAGTTCACATCCAACCAAAGACCGTCGTGTACATGGGGCACGTTAAATCTGTTGTGGCCTCAAATATCCACCCGATGACGTGGTGTGTAAGTTTGGAGAGATGGGATGCCAGCTCAGGTGACCTCGTCATCTGACCGTGGTTCAAAATTACGTAGTATTGTCCTCGGTTCTTTCCCTTTGGGTTTGATTCCGGACCGTTGCCAATAGCCCCTTGTGTTACTCCAGTGCGACGCTAATTAAATATCTATCTTTAAAATTTCCTGTAGTTAAATTATCTTACCATGTTATGTATTGCGGCTTTAGCGCACATACATGGAGAATTCTGTTTGCTTAATCTATCCTCGTTTTTTCGCTTTTTGCATTTTTTATATTTTTAAGTTATTAAAGTTTCTATCTTTGGACTTCCATGTTATACGTGTTTTAACGTGCCAGTACTGGGCAGGCTCTTCGTTCTCTTCAACAGGCTGTTTCAATCCCACGTTAAACATGGATGTTCGTAGTTGTGCAGAATCTACTGTAAGCCGTAGCGATCTAATTAAACCTTCGTGTAGTAAAAAATAGAGCGACAACCATAACTAATGCTTCAAAAATTTTTAAATACTTTCTCGTTCAAATTTCTGTTAATCTCACAAAATGTCCATTCGTGATCTGTAAAAAATGATTAGGAACATATTTAAATTTGTATTTTAAAACAGTTGAAGTGATCGGAATATTGCAAAATTTAAGTTAATATTCTATCACGATAGTGCTCTTACACCATTTTTATTCGTGTTTTATTTATAGCAGAGGTTGGGGTAATTGGACATTCAAGTCCTCTCAATTCAATGCTGCATGCAATCGGTAGGCTTCATTTTAGAGAGAAATATAAAAATTGTTGTAAGATTAAAGAGCTAGCTTACTTTGAAAAGCCACGCCTATCTAATTAGGACACAGCTGGGCTCATACCAAAAGTACGTTAGGCATAAGCCAAAGGCCGTTGAAGGACATTCAACTAATGCGTAGGATACTCGTTTCTAATTTGGTACATTTCATTGCTTTGGTTACTCTTGCAACTATTGGGTTGGCCAAGTAGTTTTGTTGGGAACACTCCGTTCTCAAAACACATTGTGCCGGGCAATGAAAAGCGGACAATGTGAATGAACCGACATTAATCACCCAAGGTCATCCAAAGGTGATGTGTATAGGTAGGATTGTACTCCTTCCGCAAATGAATCATTCCGACGAGTACTGCTCCCAATTGGACCAATTGAAAGCCGACCCAAAGCTTCGGGAGTTAGTGAAGAGAAAGTGTCATCACGATAATGCAAGACCGCAGGTTTTTCGTGACCAGGCAAAAAGTTACAATTTAGCTGGAAAGTTTTGACTCATCCGGGGTATTCATCAGACATTGCACCTTCGGATTTCCACTTCAATTTTATTAACAGAAAACTTTCAATTCCTTAGAACACTACAAAAGGTACCTGGAACAGTTCTTTGCCCAGAGATAAGTTTTGAAAGGATGAATTATGAAGTTGCCTGAAAGATGAAAGGGGAACTAAACGGCCAATACGGTTTTCAAATAATTTGTGACAATGAAAACTTTTACTTTTAAACCGAAAGACCTTTTGGCCCAACCCAATAGTTAAGCTACCTATCTATGACGTTTGTCACTAAAAATTTTTAAGTTTATTAAAACATTGAAATCTGCTGAGACTTGATTAAAAAGCGCAGAATTCCTTTCCCTCCATTTGAATTTTTACATTACTCTAGATCAAAGTGGCACGGATTCATAAAATCCGTTTATTTTGCTCAGACTGATGTGAGTTATTGAGTCATTTAAATTTGGAACTTGGGAACACCGATGTGAAATTTAAAAAATTCGCCCGCTTCCGAAGTAAGCCGACTGAAAAAAAATTATCGGTATGTTAAACAATAAAATCACCCAAACACAATGGATGGCTATTTTCAATTTTAAAAGCACTAATTGGATTGGAAAGCGCTTGGTTCAACAGGTTCTGGATTCAAATCCCGGTTTTGGCATGGATGTTGCGAATCCACTTGAAGCCCGATCTAATTGGCACTCCACGAAGCAAAAAATTGCCGTACAGCGACAAAACAATCAACGAATATAAAGGGCATACTACAAATATGGCGCAAGGGCCATATTTGGCCAAGCTGTGCCAAACACAAGGCAGTCAAGTAATTATGAAAATAAAGGAAAAGGGGAGGATAAAGGTAGAGAAAGATCACTTGGGTATCCTGGGGTCGCGACTCCCATGCCAAAGGGATGGCCAGATGAATCGAATTCAATTCTTTATTAATTGGAGAAAATGCAAAATGGATGAGTCTTTAGATTTTGAAATTCAGTTGGGATCAAAAATACTAAACGATAAATCAAAAATAATTCCTAAAGAGATTCGGACCAACTATTAAGTGATATTGTCCTTGAAAATTGTTATAAACACTTGTTTTTAGAATTAAAGTCGAAAAAACCGTTCTGTTCCTTAAAAAGTGCAAAGGAAGAGTCGAGTCCCCGTCCATGACTGACGCATCCAGAACCACAGGATAGTCATGAACTTTCGTCTTTCATCAACGTAGTTTTGTGGTTGGAGTGACATCATGCAACTATCTTTCTCTCAAATGCACTCTTTGTCATGTTATGACTCAACAAGCAATCAAAGAAACGGATTTGTTATCCATTATGAAATAGAAAGCACGAACATTTAAGCCATAGTTCAAAGTTTTTCTGGAAATTTGATTGCACTTTTTTCTCTAAAACAAATGTTTAAAAACTAATTTAGTCATTTTATGTTAATTTCACGTAGAGCTGCGTAAAGAAATGAAAACCCCAGTTTATTTTTTGCATCGTTCTTAGAACGGTTCAAAGGTACTCTTCGTATAAAATTAACTGGTTTTGAGACTTAAAACGTGCATCGGGGTCATCTTCATATTAAATTGGGCACAATCTTCATAATTTACAATGCCACCCAAGTTAGACCGTCAAGTCTATCAAAATTTAACCTCGAATATCGAAAACCTCTTTATTCGCTTTCAGAAAAAAATTATGAATAAGGTAGTTTCTCCTCTTTTCTGTAAAGTAACCTTCCATTGAAATTTATTTGACGACGAAAGAACTAAAATCGACCTGCTTCTTTTAGTGTATACAATGTTATGAAATTAAAATTCGATAGAATTACGAACCTTCATATATTTCGATGGAAATAGATTCAGGACATTTTGATTGTAAAATCCTCCTGTGACTCCTAGAAGTTAATTTCTTTTTAAAACACTACTTATTTTAGAGTGAAAGAACACATTACATTACATTAACCTAGAATGGGAATCTTTCCCAACAAGCATCAGATTGTAGTAAAGTTTTGTTAGACGGCAGAAAGAACAAGAATTTTCAATTTTATTTAAGTTTTTTAATATTATGTATTACAAATTCTAGATTTTCACTTCAGTATATAAAATTTCTAACTTTATAAAATTTCAAACTTTAGTATATAAAATTTCAAACTTTAGTATATAAAATTTCAAACTTTAGTATATAAAATTTCTATTGAGTATAAAAACATTTTAAACCGATGTATCTCAGTATATAGTCTCATACCTCAGTACCTATATCTAGTACATTGAATTTAGGAAATTCAACATTGTTTATTAGACCTTTCGCGAACTCCTCTCAAACTTCACTCATAAGTTGATATTTTCATCTTTCGTACATTTGTCTGCATTCAATGAAACTAAATCAACTTTAACTCGCATTTATATATGTGCTATTTGGTTTTAGATACAAGACTTGGAGTCGAGATAAGCGAAGTTTTTATCGTGCTTTTAAATCCTCCATCAACGTTCCGTGTTGATAACCCTCCAGTAACTCGAACATTTTATCAAGACTTCAAATCGAAGAAACTTTTGTGAATACAATTTGAATTGGGTTGGTTGGCTTTTGAGTTTCGTGGCGCAAGGACCACATTTTGCCAAGCTGAGCCAAACACAAGACACATAACGTCAAGTAAATGGACATGCACACACAAGGGAAGTTTTACTAACATGAGACAAATATACCCAGGGAGGAATCGAACTTGACAGGAATCGAACCTGCGCCGCCCACTACTCACAGGTTGCTAGCGCAGTGGGCAAACCCATTGGGCCACGGTGACTCAAATCAATCTGAATTGTCTTGTTGATTGGTTTAAGGCTTTATGGCGCAAGGGGGCCATATTTGGCCAAACTGCGTCAAACACAATCTGAATTAGGTTGGTTGGTTGATTTGGGTATAATAGCGCAAGGTCCAAAAGTGGACAAGCTGCGCCAAACACAAGACAGAATATAGCCCAATAAAAGCTCAGAACATTTAAAAATGAAGTCCAAGACAAAGATAAAAGGTAAATTTAAAACATGTAAAATGTGTAGATGATAATAAAAATATTTAAATAGTCGACAATAAAAACAAGATCGTCATCTGAGGGATAACTAATGAGACTGAAGAATTTAATTTACATGTGCAAAATAAAAATGCATAAATTTTTGAAAGTGAAATTTAAACAGCCGAAGATGGACAATCCAGACAAGTCAGAAGCGCTACCACTAGCATGATTGTTTTTTAAATTATCTCTTGTGATATATCTTCCAATTTTTGTGCATACTGCTGGTGTCAAAGAAGTTTCCTGCAGACCAAGACATACAGGATGGCAACAATCAGTCTCCACATTCTCAACATGGTTACGGCAGCCTTTGCAATTTCAAAATAGTATTATTTTAACCATTATGATATTCTTTCAGATTTTTTGCGTTTGTGCCTACTCTTTATTTGTCTATTTCCATTTTCTCACCAGATGAAGAATAGGTCTCCCAGAATGTTTCATCGATTCTATTAAATTTTGTAGCATCTAATTTCATTTGTGATTTTGTTTTAGAAGTGTGTTTAAGATCGGATGGTTTTGGGGAATGTTTGTTTTTGTTGATTTTTTAATGGTTGCATTTTTTACTTGGACGATTGTTTCTTTTTGTACAACTGTATTTTTAATTTCTTTATTGGGAATGGTATCTGTTTGGATAGCAACGGATATCATCGTTTTAATTAGATGCGTATGAAATATTTGCTCTTGGTGTCAGACTTTCTACTAGTTTTTTTTGCTTCGAGATATGAAATCATGTTTTATCTTTATGCTTCGGATTACTTTTTCTTTTTCCCATTGAGGACAAGACCTGGAGTAAGTAGGATGATTTCCCTTACAATTGAAGCATACAGGTTCGTCAGTGCAGTTTTCGCCATGTTCGGGTTTTGTGCATCTGCACAAATTGCAGGTGATCGGCATGAAGCCTGGGAATGTCCAAACCTAACACTTAAAGCATCTTTGAGGGTTTAGAATGAACGGTCTAACGCTGCAATTTAAGTATCCTGCTTTAATGGATGTCGGCATGTCTGGTGTGTTGAATGTTAATATTACATGTTTTGTGTTAATACTTTTTTTATCATCTCGTCTGATGCAGATGCGTTTGGCTGAACAAACATGCTGAGATTTCAATTCTTCGATAAACTCCTGTTCAGATACATTAAAAAGATCAGATTCAGATATAACTCCACGACTAGAATTTAGAGTTCTGTGTGGAGTTACATTAACTTTTAGTTCGCCAATTTGGTTTAATTTCATTAGTTACTCAGATTAATATGCAGATACAGTTCCTATAGAAAGATCACCAGACCGCAATTTTTTTTATTGCTTTTGGTTCGCCAGCAGCAGACTGAATATATTTTTGTACAGCAAATGGTGAAAAGGTTGCAAGTTTCCCTTCAGGGTTATTGATAATTCAAAATTTAGGTATTAAGAAATTAACATTGTTAGAGGGATTTAGGCTTCCTTTAGGGCACAAAGAAATTTTTGGATCCATAGAATGAATATATAAGTTCTTCATGGTGGACCCATACCCCCCACGGAGTCCAACAAGGGGAAGTGGTTACTGGCTCTGGAACATTCCAGCCTCAGCACATACTTCAAGATACCACCATGATGTACTGCTACAGTATCGGGATGTGGATCCGCCGGTTCACCCAGGGCATGCCCAGCTGTAGCACTAACCCAAAAAACTTAAGACCAGTGGAAGTCCAGCACGACAGAGGGGCTAAATACTCTGAAGTGGTGAAACCCAGAGAACTTAAGTGAGCCGATTGACAAGAGCGGGCTCACTCTGGTCACCCGTCTACATTGAAGCATGAGCCATCAGGTACCCCAGGATTCCATTTTCCCCGATAAGGGACGCCGCACACGGCAAACATGCAGGCCAGAAAAAGTACTGACATTTCACAAAGTAAAAATTAAATAACTCATAGTGATGGAAATTTTTTTAAAAAGCAAATCAAATTAGAAACTCAAAATTGAATCTTGATATGATTGATGACGATATATAATTGAATTTCAAAGTAAAATTGTTCATAATTACAATGCTGTTCACAAGATACATGAAAGGGAAAAACAAGAAGGGGTGGGAGGTAGAACAGTAGGAGGAAAAGATGGCTTGGGTACACCGTGTTTACCAATGACAGTAAACCCCATGGGAGAAGAGCAGTTCATTCGGGTACCTCGGGTTCGTGAAGCCCGTGCACACCTAAAGATGTGCCCCTAGGGGCAATCTTAATTAGGAAACTATTCTAACTTAAAAATAGGGCTTCAAATGCCAGCTCATTGCCCTTAATACAATTGAATTTGGATGAAAAATGTGTCTTCTGGAGATGTTGGACAGGTTTTTGGTGAGGCAGTCCCGAATTCAATTCGAACCGAGTTCAAGTTGTCGATTCTGTCATTTCAAATGCCCTTAGTAATTAATCTTTTCTGCTTTTGCTGATACCTAGGTCGCTATATGGTCGGTAACACGAGAGCTAATCCGACCGAGATCTACGGCTTAAAGTGTAGACTACGAACACTCATGCTTATTGTACCGAGCGTTAACACTCAGCCAAAGATTAAATATGCAATCGGGGAAAAACGAACCATCCCTCTTCATTCGAGCAATTTTAACAGTAGAGAAAATTCAAAGATGGCGCTCACAACTAACAGTGTGTCTTTTATAAATTCAAATGCATAAAATTTGCATACGGGACCGTCTTCATATTAAGTTGAGCACCAACTTCATAATTTTCAATGAAAATCCCCATATTTTGACACAATTTCAAATTTATATCAAAATTTAACTTCAGATACCAAATTTCATGTCATAAGGGCTTACCGTTTCGAAGTTAGGAGTACAGAAAGATGGGAGCTCCTAATGTTTTAAATCAGTTTCAGACTTATGGATATCTTCCTAAATATTTCTATAGCGCTGATATTTTGTACCATGTTACTGTTAAACAACCCAAACAAAATCCACATATTATTTTAAAAATAGTTTTTAGTATGCAGCAATAATTATTAATGTTTGAAAAAATTACGAATTGGAACCTTACTATATTTTGATGGGAATCTATTCAGAATCACTTCTAATATGGCCATGCAAAATTTCAGGTCATTCCAATTGTTAGTTTTCTGCGTTACATTAAATTTTCCTCATTTTGGCGATTTTAGGTGGGCAAACGTTTAAAAAACGTCTGACAAACCTGAGAAATGTTTAAATTCTTGAAAAGTGGTTGGAAATTTCATATATGTAATCTAAAATACATTGCCTTTTAACAGCTATGTGTCGTATAGATGAACTCTACTAATCAATGATCAATTCAAATGGCTCACTCTATTCACTTTTTGAATGATTGAAATATCAGTTCAATTGTATTTAATAATTGTAGGTAGGCCTTTTGATTGAATACATGGAGACGAACGCTAATTAAAAAAATTAACATTTATTAAGAACACTAAAGACAATACAAAATTATACAGAACATCGATCAACACTTTCTCGGTTTCGAACTGTTCTCAATTCCAAAATCCCTTTTACATTTTAATCATGGTTACAATTCGCAATATTATCGTTTGAGCTCGTATAATAAATATAATTCTCGAATCGTTTTCACTTGCATCTAGAAAAGCGAAGACGAATCTATAGCACTTACAGCCATGAAATTCGGCACACAGGTAGTCCTAAAGGTGACTAAATGTCCCTCGAAGCCAGAATTTTAAAATTGAATCTAGAAATTTTTGAATTAATATTTTGTATTGCGCATGTAGCCCCTCCTCCACTATGACGTATCTGCGCAGACCGATCTGACAGATACTTATCGCGCATGCTATCTCTTCACTAAAAACACCTTCCTCACATTGAAATGATGACGTAGTGGGTAAAGCGACGCACTGAAGTTGCGGTTAGTCGTGACTTTGGAGGGAGACAGAGTTCGAACCCGGCCGACGGATAATTTTTATTTTTCGCCTCTACTTTTAAAAATAGTAAATATACTCTAATCCTTCCAATTTTTTCTGTACTTTTACTTTATCCTCAAAGTTTTTGAATTCAACACAATTATTTTTAAAAAATTAATTGAATTTATGCAGCTTTTTCAATTCTGAAACTCTGGTTTCTCTGTATTGTCACTGTTTTGTCCATTTTCGTACCATCAATGAAAAGCAATCTGAAGCTCCACACTTACATGTTCGGTTCCAAGTGCCAAGTTTCTACCATCAAGAAATTTTCTGCAACTCAGTTAATAAATTACATGAAATGAAGTGTTTACTACTGTTTAATTTGGTTTTGATTTCGCTGACATTGTGATTCATTTAGGTTGTTTGTCGGAATCAGTGAGGTGACATAACAAGACTTTAAAAAGTATAACGTTATATTTAAAGATTCAATCACATTTTTTATCTCAGTAGTGGTTTTTCCATAACTTACTTTTGAATTTGTATAATTTCTGTATTTGTATAATACAAATCTATCGACACTACATGTGACACAGATGAGGCTGTGAACTACACAACAGAGTTTTGGAACACATTGGAGCCATCTGGAGTACCCTCGCACGTATTACAGCTAGAAATTGGGGCACCGATTATGCTTCTCGGAAATCTGCAATGGAACAAGACTATCAAGAAACTGATGCCGAATATTATTGAAGCCACCATCATGACTGGACATGCCGCAGGCGAAGACTTATTCGTTCCTAGGATCCCCATCATCCTTCGGATCTCCCCCATTCCAATTTAAACGCCTTCAGTTAGTTCCCTGTTCGTTTACGTTTCGCCATGAGCATCAACAAGGCACAAGGACAATCGCTGAAAGTTGTAGGACTCGATCTCATTAAACCGTGTTTCTCCCACGGTCAACCGTATGTGGGTTGTTCAAGAGTTGGAAAAGCCGAGAATCTTTACATCCTAGCTCCAAATGGAAGAACATTCAACATAGTGTATCCATGAAGCTCTCTAAGCAAGAATCAGTGAGGTGGAAGAAATGAGGCGACAAGCCCGTGTCATGTCGGGTGGTGGTGGGATTCATTCTTAAAATTATTGTTTTTTTCTTTTTAATGTTTTTAGAATCAGTGAGGACAAACAAGAATGTCACGGGCAACGCCGTGCGGGTACTACTAGTAATAAATAATTCTCGGATCGTTTGCACGCGCTGACAAATGAATCGTTTATTTCAGAAACCCGCTAAGTGTACTGTTTTAAAAATGTCTGTTGACGGGTTTCTGAAATAAACGATTCAAATAGGTTTCAAATAGTGCTTAAATTTGAAATTCGGGTAGCTATAACTAGTAAATCTCGATCCACGAATAGCGATTTTTAATGTGGAGATGATCCCTAAAATTAACGGCAACTTCAACATTGAATATCTCCGGATAGTCACGAAATTTCATATTTAGACTATTTTAACGATGCGGAATCTGATTAAGGCATCAAAACAGGGTGTTTCCATTGGAAATTTTGTTGTTTGTGCAAAATTTTATATGAAGACGGTCCCTTATGCAATTATTTTGTATTTGAATTTGGTTCGTTTTCTTTTCTACTGTACGTAAGCTCATTCGTTTCAGTTAAACTTTCAACAAGACATTGGTGATGAAGTAACTTAAAATAGGCGAGGACGTGGCCAAGATTAAGAGACGTCGAGCAGAGGATAAAGTATGAAACCCGACTTTCTATAAAGGCTTTGCAATACTCGAGAAAATTCGTTTGATAAGATGATGAAAATGGTGATTTGGAACAATCTGATTCCATTAAAAACCTTGTGTTAAAAGTTGAATTTAATATATGAGTGTGTTCAAACACAATTCTGCTTTCATCGTAGAAACCTCACTTTACATAATGCAATCCAAATGAACGCATTTTTGAAAAAGTTTGAGCGCTTCCCTCTCGAATTATTTGACATCGAAAGTACTTTTGAGAATGAAAAGAAATTCCAGATTGTATCTCAAAGAAACACTAGAATGTAACCTTCAGAAGGCAGTTGACCTATCGTTTTCCTTTGCACCCAAGTTGCAAAAGGAACTTGTTGGATAGGTTTTCCCGTTCATCCATGAGGTGCAGTCACTTTGGACGCCAATTCATTCAGTTAGAAATTCTATTGAAAGTGAGCTATACTTTATTTTAAAGTATTTGTACTTTTTCGGTGTTAATTTGAATGGAGTTCTAGTTTTAAATAAAACTTCATTAAATGCAGTATGTGATCTTAACTCGTAGGAATTCAGAAAAAAATATTTATTCGAAACATTTTAAGTGAACTTTGATAAAATCTTTGATCGAGACATTTTATGTACGAGTGTTTTAGATTGTCTTCATTTTAAAAGTTGATCTGCTAAAAATTATGTTTAAAACTACAAAATGTGAATAGCTTCTTAATCTGAAATTGTTATCGTTTTTAGTTTTTGAAATAAAAACGTCTGAAAACAGTTGCTTTCATTCTACGATTGATTGGTGGCTCGCCATTCACTGTTACACGAGAGCTAAACTAGGTCGGAACCTACCAGCTTTCTTAATTCAATTTCAAACCACTAAAAAAACCATGCCTAGATCAGGACTCGAATCCAGAACTTGTTGAGGGCCAACTACTCGACTACCAGGGCTTTCAATCGAAGATAAAGGTGTTTATTTACTTTAAAAGCTTAACATTGATTAGTACCATTTGAAATTCATCCACATTTTTCTTTAGCTTTTTATCAATTAAAAAGATATTTTAACTCATTTTTGTTACAAATACGCAGTTGAAATGACAAAGCATCAGAACTAAAGTGGATGGTTAAGCATCAGACCAATAGTTACAAAAATATTCACTTCAAGATATGAATTACAATGGTGATAATTCATCCAACTGGAAGTCAATTGTCATTTCTTGGCGTAACTGAGAACAACGGTTCATGCTCAGTCAAGCAGTCTACAAGAAAAGATAGTCTCGTAACGCTCAATTTCATCTGGACAAGCGAACTGTTTTTTGGTCGTACTCAGAACGATGAACTGGGAACATTTCAAAACGAAATGACGATTATTTCCCGAAAGGTCAAGAAATTGACTCGGAAAGTTTCCTGCTTTTCCATTACTTCGAGGACACTCATTCTACAATACGTTTCTATTTTATTGCCAATGTCTCCCTTCAAATGTGCTATCTTTTATTCTTTATAAAATTGTTTGAACATTCTAATACTTTTCGAACGATATTAGCTTAATTTTTTTATTTAGTCAACCACTGAAATTTGATAATCTGTTGAAATGAAAGCAATATATTTTTCGAACTCAGTAGTAAAGGTCTGGAAAATGTGGATGAACCTGTAGTTTCAGGCTTTAAAAAAGGATCCTACCGTTAAGGAATTGAATAGCAATCTATGGTAAAATGTCAATGTACTATGTATTTAGTTGTCTGGAGTTCGGTGTTTCACTCGGAACAGGAAATCACATTGATGGTTATTGTTATTTCAATTAACGTCACACTGGAGCAACACAACGGGCTATTGGTGACGGTCCGGGATCAATCCCAAAGGGAAAGATCCGAGGACAACACCACGTAATTTTGAACCACGGTCAGATGACGAGAAATCACATTGAAGGGATGTGAATAAAAATAGCTCTCTTCCTACTCCAATACTTCCTTGCAATTTGATTGGGTCCAAAATAGCGTCATATATTTGTCATTTGGATGTGCTGAATAAATAGAAATTGTTAATGTCTGTTCTCAATTTAGGTACACGAAACTAACCCGCGTTTCATTTGATTTGTTTACTATGGCTACCAATGAGAATTTTGCAACGCTTTAGACGAATATGGTAACTGAAATATGATTGAATTTCGAGTTTCTGTTCAAGAAACAACCGATTGCATGGAATTTAGTATTTCAAAGCTATTCTTATCGCAACTTTTTCGTTACTCGTTGCAGTTTATTTATTAAAAATTAGAACGGAACAAAAGTATCCACAAGTGAGCATTGTTGAGGCAGGAAATTAAGTTATTATTTGTGAATTCAAAACACTTTTTCAAGCAATTATATTCATCTACTTTATGGAGACGAAAAAGAAGCATTAGGCCACTTATCTCCAAGTTTTAAAAAAATCATTTTGAGCAAAATGGCTGGTTATTGTTTGAAATGCATTGTTTTGGCGTTTTATGACTCTACATTTGGCCAAGCTGCGTCAATCATAAGACAACGTCAAGTAAAAAATGCCGTGAAAGGGGGAAAAGAGGGAACAGAGTAGTAGGGTGGAAGCAGGTAGGTATTTTAATTAACGTCGCACTGGAGCAACACAACGGGCTATTAGGATGGATTGGTATTGGTATTTTCAATTAACGTCACACTGGAGCAACACAATGGGCTATTGCTATTAGGATGGAAGCAGGAAAAGATCGCTTGGGTATCCCGGGAAGGCGAGTGTTGATTCCCAGGTAAAAAGAACAGATCATCCCGTGTTATAAAGGGATCCTTTAGGGGCTTCACTAACAAAATATTATTTCACTTTTCTGTACTTTAACACAAATTATAAACATGAATGTTTTGCTTTTCAGATGTTGTTTCCAACTCTAGATTTTAGAGTTGAACGAACAACGCTCATTTTCTGCATAGAATTAAAAAATAGATTTTTTATCAAATATCTATACCGATCAATTAGTCTTGGATTAATATCATTGAGGGCTTGGGAAAATACAACTTTTCAGTGTCAAATTACGTTAATAAGCGTTGAAGTTGTAAATATTGACAAAGCCTGATTACTTTCTAATTCGAATTCTACTGACCGATAATATACGTTATCGAATAGTTAGTACTTTCAGTATATATATTCATTTTCATAAAGGATTTTTCAAGGGATTGTCAAAATAAAAACATTTATTAACCCTAGATTTTGGTACCCTGCTTTGATAAATTTGTCGGCTGATTCGTATTCTTTAAAACTAGGTGTAGGTTAGTAACAGGTGATCTCAAATTTACTGCTTCCATTCGAATACATTTAACATTGATTTTTATTAGGTTTCATTAGGTCCCATTTCATACAATCTTCAGGTGTGTTAACTTCTACCAGAAATAGGAATATTTATGCAGTTTCTTATTGAAAAAGGTATGTAGGTAGTTGAATTAACGTCGCACTGGAGCAACACAACGGGTTATCTTATTCAAAAAGGATTTTCAGAATTTCCAAAAACATGAATCAAATGTTGATCGATTTGAAAGCTAAGATTCCGTCAGTCACTTTTATCTCAACCCAAAATGGGAATTTTTTTCCTCGTTTACAATATCAAATCCAATCGAAAACAAAACTATGTTAACAAGAAATTTTGCATGCTTAAATGTTGATTCAAGTTAGATTTCTGCTATAATGAATATATATATATATATATATATATATATATATATATATGATTACTTTTTTAAACTATATATATGATTACTTTTTAAACTATATATATGATTACTTTTTAAACTATATATATAGTTTAAAAAAGTAATCCACTTCGGAAACCACATGGAATTTCTAAATGTTACAAACATCCGAGCATTTCGGTCTCGCAGAATTATGAGCAATATCATTACGATCTCGTTCAGTTTAGAAAACGAGGTTTTATATTTGATTGTTCTCGGATTTGTTTCCAGTGAAAGAAAATTCATTTCCAAAAGCACAAAATGCAAAAGTATCTTTCGTGTCAGGTGAATATAACGCTTGGATTCGGAAAACCCTCAAGCTCAGGGGATCAATGCCACCCAGGTATTTAAGGGGTAGGCGACGGTCCAGGATCAATCTCGAAGATCCGAGGACAAGGGTCAGATGACGTGGTAAACACCTGTGCACACCGAGCTTCCACACCATGTCAACGTGAGGACAGATTTAACGCTTGGATCGAGCCCTCCGGTTGCTAATCCAACGGAGAATTTGCGAAGGATAAGGACTTGAAACTAACTTACATGGGTCCATTTCTGTTGCGGTGCAATGCGACGGAAAATCCAAAATAATCCCCCCGTTTGCTTCGGAAGACGAGCGGAGATTGGGTGTCCACATTAAATCCTTGCACGGAGAAAACCGCGAGAGCTGAAAACACCACTCTCCACATGTTGAACTTCACACTTGCACTCTTTTCGAAAACGCCGCTCCACTCGGGTGTGCCCCTCCAAAAGTCCACGCATCGACTGCCCTATCGGCTCCAAGAGAAACAAACAGCTTCGGAAGTGACGTTTCACATCCGTACGGCCCACGTGATTCGTACAGGTTGGCTACTGGGAACGCGGATGACGGGAAAACCGATCTGCAAATTCACCGAAACAGCGTCATTGCTACATTCTACGTTTGTTCGGGCGATTGGTTTGGGGGCCATATTTGGCCAAACACGCGAAATAAGGGTGCAAATAAAGTAAAGATGGCTTGGTAAATTTGAATAGAAGGGGGGGTATTTCAATTAACGTCACACTGGAGCAACACAATGGGCTACCTTGAATAGAAGGTAATTACTGGATTGAATAGGAAATGAGTTTCTGTGGGTATTTTTAATTAACACCGCACTGGAGAACGGGTCCGAGTTTTCTTTTTGGAAATTATAAACACGAAAATACTACGATTGATATGGGACGCGGTAGCCCGGTTGAAAGGGTAACAGATTAGCAACCGGAGGGTTGCGAATCCAACCAAGTGAGTTAGGAGAGTGGGGTGAGAGCTCAGGTGTGACCTCATCACCTGACCATGACTTTCCCTTCGGGGATTATCCCGGACCGTCGCCAATAGCCCGCGTGTTGCTCCAGTGCGACGTTAATTAAATACCTACATTGCTACGATTGGTTTCGTTTGTCGCTCTACGGTCAGTACGAGGGCTAATTAATTGGGCCTAAAGGGGTTACCTAACCATTACGAGCATCCAGCCTAAAATGCTGTCAAGAAATGATGTATTCTCAGAATGAAGCTTTTTGAAATGATACTGGTGATATTTTCTTTCCTCCTCACTTCATGGAAAAATATACATTTTATTTTGAATTATTTAATGAAATATTACGATTAATGTATGACTATAAAAGTAAAAATTGTGTTAAGAATAATATTTTCTTTGAAATATTTATTCAAAAATGTTAAATTAAAAACCACACAATTCTGCACAAAAAAAGGGAGAGGATATCGTTTCAAAAACATGGTGAAATCGTGTGTGGATAGCTTTGATATGAATTGAATTGTTACTACAGCAGGTCTAAAGGTTTGCAACCAAAGGGTATTAAAGAGAATCAAAAAGTTCTGACTTTTCAATAGAATCGCCCTTTATTTCAATACATTTTTAGAAGTCAACACTTAAGCTTTTTTTCTTGGGTGAAATAAGGTTTTTCTTACTAATTTTTTTGGAGGGATGCAGAATTCAAATAGGACGGTAAAAATTTCCATCGTGTACAGTCTTTTGTGTACTTTGAATTACTCGAAATAGAGTGCAATATTGACGGAATGCAATGAGTAAATGCCATATTTGATTCAATTCCAAGTTTAACCTGAGTCGTACATTTAGCCGCGGTAGACCGATTGGAAGAGCAACGGACTAGCAACCGGAGGGTTGCGAGTTCGAATCAAAGACCGCCGTGTACAAAGGGGGCACGTGAAATCTGTCTCAAATGTCCTCATGTTGGCGTGGTGTGGAAGTTTGGAGAGTGGGTTGCCAGCTCAGATACTGCCTCGTCATCTGGCCGTGGTTCAAAATTATGTGTCCTCGGTCTTTCCCTTCAGGGTTTGATCCTGGACCGTCGCCAATAGCCCATTGTGTTGCTCCAGTGCGACGTTAGTTGAAATACCTACCTACCAAGTCGTACTTTATAACAGCATTTATTATTTGTGTTTGTTTTTCAATTAGTGTTAAAGATTTCTAAATTCCATATCATATTGTTTGGAGAGTGGGGTGCCAGCTCAGGTGTTGCCTCGTCATCTGACCGTGGTTCAAAATTACGTGGTGTTGTCCTCGGATCTTTCCCTTTGGGATTGATCCCGGACCGTCACCAATAGCCCATTGTGTTGCTCCAGTGTGACGTTAATTGAAATCCCCCCCCCCCCCATATCATATTGTATGACCGCCTAGCTGGAAATCATTGCCATGCAGCGAGAGTTTTTCTTGCTGTTCAGATACTCTAGTTTCCTCTCTCTGAGGTTTCTCTTTGAGTTTCCATTTAGGAAGTTTCCTTTAAGTGCAAGAAGTTTTGTCTATAGCCTTCAGTTTCTCGTCAGCCCCAATTTGATACGGAGCAAAAATAGTGACATCATGGGTCATATTGAGAATTGTTCCCGTGCTTTCAGAAGTCATTCTAATTACATGTGGTACTGGAATGGACGGCCTTTGTTGTACAAAAGGACAGCTGTTAAACTCCCCTGGATGAGTCGATAAATATTCCTTAGGATCTTGAGATATTCCTAAGTCTGTCATCAGCCCTTATTTTTCTGACCCTATCGTCCTGCATTTCATACAAATAAGGCAGAAGCACATTTTTATTTCTTACACACGTGTACTCTTAGCCGGTAGATTTCAAGTCTAGAACCTAAAAGTTGAGCTTGTTTGGAAACATGTTTGTCTCGAACGAGATCATTGAGCTCAATTCAGGCTTTCTTCACTATTGTCTGAGATGAGGAATCTTATCCGGTTAATACATCCGCGACGCTGTGTTTGTTCCAATGTTGGTCCACATTTTGCTCACAAACATGCAGCACGTGTTTCTCTTACAGTGACAAACACAATAGGGTTTACATATTTTCTACCAGTGAACAAATCAGTGTTACCACCCATAACATGTCAGGGGAGAATATGAAAATATAAAGATCTAGTGTCGTTTTAAATGACTAAAGACCCTTCATTTTGAATTATATCAATTTTTAAATGCGTAATAACAAAAAAATTGACGTGCTGACGATTTTTAAGGTCAGATCTGAAATTAACACCCACAAATTAGTGAACAGCTAAATTTGTCCATGTTATAAAAACCTTGTAGATCAGTGTAATTTGTTTCATATCTGAATTTTTGTCCTAAAACTGCGGAAATGACTTCATCAATCGTCAATTTTTTCCCACGTAGATCCGACTTGAATTTTGAAAAATAATTTCGAATTTGAAAATTGAATGACAGCGTGGAAAAGTTGAAACATGTTAAAATATTGGGCACCAATACTTCTATGTGAGACGTGCAACTGATGCTATTGTAACTGCAGAGCAACGAAAACAGGTTGACCTGTCAATTCTTGTTCTAACATGGTCGAAAGTTTTGAACCTAACTACGAATATTTCCTTGTTCAATTATTTTTTGGTTGGAAAGAAAATATATTTAGTTATGATTACCACAATCAATTTGCTCATGGGCTTCAACTCAAAAAATCACATTGGGAAGTAAAAATGGTTTTCATTACTGGAATACAGCGTGCTGTAAAACTCTTCTTTTATCTATATTATGTTATAGAATTAAGGGGGTTGCTGCTGGAAAGGACATAGCACATGAACTTATTCCAAAAATCATGTTTTATGAGTTGTTCCTCGATATTTTCTACCTTTGAATCATAACCGAAAATTTTATTTCCAACGAGAAAATTACTGAAATGAAAGCGAAGTGATCCTGTCTTCACATCTTGTTTGTCCGATTCGACTATAGGATTATAGGACTCGGCTCCTCATGTTTTAGAGCCCGCTCTCGAAACTTGACGGATAACACGTGTATAGATATTCTTAAAATGTAATGAAAATAAAGCACCCATTTCCCCAAGATTTGATTTTTTTTGGGGGGGGGTATTTCAATTAACGTCACACTGGAGCAACACAATGGGCTATTGATGACGGTCCGGGATCAATCCCAAAGGGAAAGATCCGAGGACAACACCACGTAATTTTGAACCACGGTCAGATGACGAGGCAACACCTGAGCTGGCACCCCACTCTCCAAACTTCCACACCACGCCAAAGATTTGATTTGGATTCAATCCAATCCGTATGAATCGAAAGAAGTGAATAGATTCATTCCACGTTATCTGTGAAATACAATTTGGAAGGTTTCTACACAACTCATCCTTACGTCGTTTCCCAACTTTTTTGACTGCAGCGACGAGAGTATGCGCATATTGGCGAGAAAAATAAAAAAGCTGCAATAAATTCGTCAATTCGAGGTCATCGCATAACAAAGCGATGTTTGGGTTTGAAAAGAGCTTTCCGAGAAAGAATTCCATTTGGTAATTCATTCCACTCACATTTAATAAATGATACTACAGCTATTTTCAACTAAAAGGGTTCCAAAATGCCTTCACATTTGTTGTTTTGCTTTTAAAATTCCACTCTTGTACAAAAATCTCATTCAAGTGAAAAAGCATTCATCAATTCAATAGAATCAAATCACCTTAAAAATGAAATTTTTTGGCCAACTGAAACACCAAAGGAATGCTTTATTGTAATTATACGAAAAGATGAGATGGAAGTGAAAGTTTATAAGGGTATGAAACAATTTTTATTATTGTTTTTGCCCGAGATCAATTACTCATCAACTGTTCATATAGATAAATAAACTTTTCAACTTGTAGTAAAAAGTTTACAATCCCTAGAATCTTTCCTTATAGGATAGCTGTTTACAGAATTCGCCACTCATGAAGCCGGAATCATGTTTACAGATGTTGAAAAATTGTTAATCAAACGTATTCCACACAAATGAGGACCAATATTGAATTCCAAGACCTCATTCTGAGTTCAATTCAAACTAGTTAAATCTTGAAATTTGAGGAAAATCTTTTCTATTTATCTTCCTTTAATTTCCTCCCAGAAGAAATTTTGAAAGGCACTTGTTCGGATTGTAGCAACATCGATTAATCAAACACTTGAGTTGTAATCTAATCCAAATAACTCATTCCAAACCGCTTACTCTCTTGATGCAGGAAATGTATCTAATCTTGTGAGATATCATATGCAGATAAGAACCGAAAAGAATTCAAATTATCCATTCTTGATAATGCAAGCCTCTTGATGAACAATTTATTTTCATCAATTTCTGAAATATTTCTCACTAATTGCAGCTGTTTTTGCACAGCAAACATAACAAACTGATGTAAGCAAATAGAATCAACCGCGCACCTCATGACAGGATTTTTTAGTCAACATAAAAACCACACAATGAAAAATAAATTCCCCAAAAGGCTACTACGCTACTGGAAACGAAGTGGATTTATCGCCTCTTTAGTCGTGTTTAGTATTCATTTTTAATGCTGAAATTACATTCGGTAGGTATTTTAATTAACGTCGCACTGAATCAACACACCGGGCTATTGGCTATGGTCTGGAATCAAACTCGAAGGGAAAGAACCGAGGACGTAATTTTCAACCACGGTCAGATGACACACCTTAGCTGGCACTCCACTTCTCCAAACTTCCACACCACGCCAACGTGAGGTCATTTGAGGCCACGACAGATTTAACGTGCACCAGCCCCCTTTATACACGACGGTGTTTGGCTGGATTCGAACTCGCAACCCTTCGGTTGCTAGTCCGATAATCTTCCAACCGGGCCACCGCGGCCCGATGCATATCGGGGTTACCGTAAAGTATATCTTATCGCTGTTTTGGCAACGTTTGACGATTACTCTAATTGGCATAAAACATTTCGTAATTTGTGTTTTGTAATTTTTATTGGCTAAGTGTCGAAAAACGAGCCAACTGCCAATACGTTCTGAATAGGCACAGGAAACACGAATCGGCGCAGAAACACTACGTTAAAGCCCCATTCTATAAACAGCTCAGGTAATATGACCGTGGTTCAAAATGACTTTGGGATTGATCCGTCACCAATAGCCCGTTGTGTTGCTCCAATTCATTCCAAAATACCCTTCGGGTTTGACTTGCTCCAGTTAATTAAATGCCTGCCTATCTGTCAAGGAAACATTTTTGCGACGGAACGTACTTGTACGGAAATGATTTGAGCACTGTAAAAATTGCAAAGAATGAATTGCGAATTATTTTTCGACAGTTGATTGATTCAACCAATTAGATTAAACGACACCAAAATACCCTACATTTTTAGGTTACCCCCATTTGTATAGAGCGAGTAACAGGAAGTAAAATCTCCTGCGAATCAATCCCCTTCTATGAATGCAATTATTCGTTCGAGTTGATCTTTGGGATTAATCAGACGAGTTTCTTCTCTCTCATCATAAAAAAAACATCGCAATACTCAAAAGTTGGATTAGATACTCAAACTTTGTAGCTACATGACTCAAATAGGGTTTCGAGGTCGAAATGCAATCCAAAGACCGGCGTGTACGTGGAAGCTGGTGCACATTAAATCTGTCTTGGCCTCAAATGTCCTCACGCTGGTGTGGTGTGGAAGTTTGGAGTGCCAGCTCATGTGTGACCTCATCATCTGATTGAAAATGACGAGGTGTCGATCTGGGATCTTTGATCTCGCCTATAGCCAATGCGACGTTGACTCACTAACTGCTGGAAATAGCAAATGCCAATATCCTGGATTTCACTATTGCGAGAGAGAAACGTGTCTTCGCAATGGAGGTTTGTTTTTCTGTTGACGATATTATTTCTCAACAGTCAACCATAAAAAGACGGTTTGAACTGTCAGAACTGCTTTTTAGGAAATACAAATTTTTTTCATACACCTGGATAGTGTTTTGTTTGCAATAGGTTAAAATATTTTTGTATGAAATACTTCAGCATTTTTCTTATTAGAAGCGTTTTCTAAAAACGAAATTCAAAATGAATTCATTGCGAAGGTTGGTATGTTATATATTGAATATAAATATTTATTGATGTTATAAAAAATTAATTGCGATCAATTATTAATTTGTGAACAAGTAATTAATGAAGATTAATAAAGATCTAATTATGATCACATAACCTTATTGCTTTAATAAATAAATTTCAATCAATCTTCCTAAAGAGAGCTTACGATACTAGGGTAGAATGAAATTCTGGGTACGCCCTATTATGCTGCATTTGAAATAGACCTTCATGCGTACAAATATAAATCTGAATTAATCGCAGGAAAATAATACCGGCTGTTTTCCTCCGTTCGGAGTTATTCTAAACGGTTCGAATATAATTATGTTTGAATTATTTAAAGTCTGGTTATCCCCGTTTTTGCAAGAATTTCTCTATTCTGAAGGCTATAGGGTTAAAAAATGTGTTTTAATTTAAAATTTGCTTTGACGGAATGACAAGATTTTTTTAAGGCATCATGGAAAAGGTAATTTTAAAAACAAAATGGTAAAAAAGGAAACACAATTTGTTTAATTTAAAGTTTGTACTAAAGATTTATATAATTTTAACTGACAACAAAATAACGAGAAAATGGCAGGATTAAACATTAGGAAATTTCAAGTGAAGTTTCACAAAATGAAGCTGTTTGGCTCGTCACATTAGTTACTTTTTGCCACTACGAACCCAGAGCCGGTTGACTCTAGTCACCTTACCCTTTGAGAACGCTTTGATTTTTCTACTTCAACTGCTGCTTTTCATTTGAGTTCTATGGAAATTGAAGAATGAATTTTGAACATTTGGTTTTCGAAATGGTGTCCGGCTAGTGTTGTAACTATACGAGTTTCAACTATCGTAGTTTCAAGATGTTTTCCAACATGTGAATCGAAATCCAAATGGATGATCCTTGGTCACGGTATAACCGATGTCCAAGAGACCATGAAACGACGCTAGGAGTACTTTGTTTATGTGCATCTACAGAGTTCTCTATCGATACCTGTCTGATATCAATCGATATAAATTCTTTCAATATCATGCGAAGTGAACAGGTTTCCCTCAGGATTTTTTGAAATAATTCCTATCGCATCAATGGGGGGCCGCAGTGGCCCGGTTGGAAGAGTAACGGACTAGCAACCGAAGGGTTGCGAGTTCGAATCCAGCCAAACACCGTCGTGTACAAAGGGGGCTGGTGCACGTTAAATCTGTCGTGGCTTCAAATGTCCTCACGTTGGCGTGGTGTGGAAGTTTGGAGAGTGGGGTGCCAGCTCAGGTGTTGCCTCGTCATCTGACCATGGTTCAAAATTACGTGGTGTTGTCCTCGGATCTTTCCCTTTGGGATTGATCCCGGACCGTCACCAATAGCCCATTGTGTTGCTCCAGTGTGACGTTAATTGAAATACCCCCCCCCGCATCAATGGGGATTTTTCATTTTATTTCATCGAAACGATCAAAAGCTGTTAATGGTTTGAAATGAAACTCCGGGACGGACGGCTTTTCTTTGTGCCTTAAAATAAATATTTCCTTTATGGAAATCTGTATGCCTAAAATTCATGATCATTATCAGAAATGCCATTTTTAAGTTATTAAAATTTCTATATTTTAAACCAATAGGGTTGGTTTTGGGTTTTATGGCGCGAGAGTAAAGAAGGATCATTTGGGCATCCTGGAATCGTGACCCCCATGTTTACTAGAAGCATTAAGCCCCATGGGAAGAATCCATAGATCACTCGGGTACCTCGGGTTCTGGAAGCCCGTACACACCTAAAGGCCCCGAGGGGTAAACAAATAGGGGGGGGGGTATTTCCATTAACGTCACACTAGAGCTACACAATGGGCTATTGGTGACGGTCCGGGATCAATCCCAAAGGGAAAGATCCGAGGACAACACCACGTAATTTTGAACCACGGTCAGATGACGAGGCAACACCTGAGCTGGCACCCCACTCTCCAAACTTCCACACCACACCAACGTGAAGGTAAACAAATAGGAAAATGATTCAATTTTCACCTGCATTCTTTTTAACAAAGCTACAAAAATGAAACAAAACTGAAAACAATACAAATTAAAATGCAGTAAAGTTAACTTTCGACTACGCATATCATTAAAATAAGAGAATAGCGAACACCAAATAAACATTTTACACGAAAATTTAAAAATGTTTCTACTTCCGTATCTTTTTTGTATTGTATCTTTGAAAAGAATAAAGTGCGTGGAAAACGGTATTTTGGATTTTATTATGGAACATTAACTGCATCTCTTTTATTTGGGTTTATTAAATCTTAAAACATTCCAATTGATATTTAGTTTAATCTTAAACTTGAGTACTAAACGTAAGACAATTAATAAACTATTCGAAAACACAAAAGTGACCCGAAAGTTACAATAATTAATTAGAAAGGTATATTGATTTTGTTGAAACCATTCACTAACGATAGAAATTATAAATTATACTGTACACTAACGTCCATAAGTTTGGAAACACCCTGCACATTCCGAAAATACTCCATGTCCGACAGTTTTAAAATATTTTTTTTTAGCTAAAACGTCACTTTTAATGCAATTTTAACTTTTCGATGACGTTTTTTAATATTGTTTCGAAAACGCTTGTGGTGTTGTAATGTGGTGAATCTGATTCGTATGACCCCTGAGAAGTAATTAGCTGCCGATAAGCGAGCCGATCTCTTCGAAAGCCTGGTATGTCACTGCGCAAAATAGTCGCTTTTTAAAGGTTTCGGTGAGTATACAACACAAACGTTTTGGTGAAACTGGGCAGAAAGATCGTTTTCACACAATACGGTAGACCTCTAATAACTTCGATAGCTGAAGAGAAACATTTGATTGTCACATACAAGCGATAGCCAATTCAGAACTGCGCTTGATTTATGTTCAAATCTCAATTTGTTAGGAAGTACGTAAGTATCCACTCCAGAGAAGACTGCAAGAACATGATCTGGAAGGATATGTGTCCGCAAAAGAACCACCTCTAAGAGCTATAAACAAAAACAGATACTATTGTGGGCCAGAAAACATGATTGAACCCTTGGTGACTGAAAAAGAGTCCCTGATGAATTGGAACTTTTGGCACTAAGGAAGGACCCTGTGAACGGATGTAGCCTCGGTGTCAAGTATGTCAAGTATGTAGATGGTTTGTGAGAGTGCGTTTTGGAGACAATGTAGTTGGTAATTTATTCAAAATCAGTGGAATTTCGAACCAGCATGGCTACCATTCCATTCTCCAACTGCAAGCAATACAGTGTGCGAAGTGCCTGATTAGTCGGGAATTTGACAATGACCTCAAATATTCTTATAAGCTTTGTCGATATTATATTGCAAAAACAGTCTCGGAGAGCTTGAAATTATGCACTGGCGATCCTAGAGTCCCGATCTCAATCCTCTAGAAACCCAAGTCTTCCGAACATAAATCATCTATGGCCATCTCTGCTTGAAGGATGGAAACAAATCACACAGGTAAAGATTGGAAACATTTTTATTAGAATGCTTCGAGTGTGATAAAAGAGCGAGATGGATATTTTGAAGAATCGGAGATTTAGACACAAAATATCCTTTTCTTTATTTTATATGTAATGAAGTGAAATTACCTTTAATTTGAATTTCAAAAATTTTATTTTTACATTATAATAACGTTTGTTGATGTTTATTGATTTTCGAGGTGTCCCCAAACTTACGGACAGTAGGTATTTCATGGAGATTTTCAAGTACCTGTAAAATAGAGAAGAGGTTGAGAGAGAGGCTCTTATTTTAAATTGATTTCTTTCTTCAGATTTATTGATCCCTAAAACTAAATATTACCTCCAAAAACTGCATCGAAATTAAGAAATTCTCGATTGAACAAAGAAAATGCTGATTGAGTGAAAATATGCAAAATCAGCTACCACAACAAAAGGAGATGGCGCTTGTCTTCAAGTGGTAACGTTTCGGACCAAAATCTCAGTTCGTTATGTTATTGTTATTGTTATTTCAATTAACGTCACACTGGAGCAACACAACGGGCTATTGGTGACGGTCCGGGATCAATCCCAAAGGGAAAGATCCGAGGACAACACCACGTAATTTTGAACCACGGTCAGATGACGAGGCAACACCTGAGCTGGCACCCCACTCTCCAAACTTCCACACCACGCCAACGTGAGGACATTTGAGGCCACGACAGATTTAACGTGCACCAGCCCCCTTTGTACACGACGGTGTTTGGCTGGATTCGAACTCGCAACCCTTCGGTTGCTAGTCCGTTACTCTTCCAACCGGGCCACCGCGGCCCCAGTTCGTTATGACAAAGCCCGACCACACATTGGAGCAGCACGCGTACTCCGTTTCTGTATAGAAAACTTCCCGGCACGCATGCATATTTCAGTGTCGTAGGAGTGATGTTTCAGGCAAACGGAGAACTATACACAAAGTACGCATGCACATATCGAATGTTTTGTCGCATGCTGCTCCACTACCCTCGAGAATCATTTAATTTTTAATTTCCAATAAATTCAAATAAACACAACCTTGATTCGGATTGAGCAGGTGGACAGGCTTCTAGATCTCCTGGTTCGAATACGGACATGTATGTTTGTCCGTCTGGTGTGTAAAAAGGGTTGAGCCTTGAATGTACGTTATGCATGTGAAGTGGAAACCATCCCTAGTGGAGCACAATTCCGGCCTTGTAGTGCCATGATGACTAACAGCACTTCCCCAACCAGGTTTCAATTGGTCGGTTAAATAAAATACCTTGTGTCAGATTCTTGCAACGTATTCATACAAATGCTGACAGGGAATTTGAACTGAAGCAGGGGCATCTTTAATATGCAACACTTTCTTGACGCAATTATTTTCATCTAAAAACAACTACCCTACTAGCCTCCAAAGCTCTCACAGTTTAACATTTTAAGAGCAGCGTGTGCATTTAAGATCGAAATTTATGCTTTCAATTTAAAAAATATTCTTCGCTCATCAGTCAGGTTATACGCCGTGAAAATTTTTTTACCGCAAATCTTTGTAGGGGTTGAAAGGAAGTTGGATCTCATGATGTTGAGTTGAGTTCATGTACAATTTGGATCTTCATGTCAAAAACTTCCATTTTTGTCTAGTATCTATTGATGCGGGAAACAAAGTATCGCATTTATGTAGTGTTTAGTGATTTGTAGGCACAATTTACCGAAATAAAACAGTGGATTGGAGAAGAAAGATAAAAACGGTTATCCAGACTGACTCACCGATGATTGAAACCGTTGAAAGAGCGTTACAGTTTGACCCTGAATGGAAAAAGCCGGTTTGTTGGATTCGAAATTGCGTCACGGAATGAAATTCCACCAAAGTGCTCTTCCGTCTGCTCATGAGTCAAGAGAAACCTGCGTCAGATTTAACGAGTCTTAGTGGCCAGCTGAGCAATCAGAGCCTTTGCAGACGCCCGTTATCTGCCAGCGAGAATCCCATGTGGTTGCTTTGATTGAGGAGTTATCTATGGAAAGGAAGTACGTTTTCTGTGGAGTTTCTTGATTATTTATTCAACCGCTACACTTGGGCTGATTCTTGAGCACATGGTTTCTTCCACTCTTCAGGTGGAATGAATGCCAAAATCCAATCCACGAAACCTCGGTCCAAAGGAGCGGCATTTCAGATACGTTACAAAGTCATTGTTCTTGGGAAAATGTTTTTGAAAATGTTACAATTGTAAGCTGTCAACAGAACAGCTTTTTCCAGCGAGATGCATGTGAAGTGATTGCTCTTTCGTCTTTTGAAAACAAAGCTTCGCCAAATAAATGCATACACGCAAAGAAAGTTTTTACTGGCACTGAAGAGAGAAATACCCAGGGAAAAATGCATCACTATTCAGGAGAGCATAAAACAAGACAGTCGGTATCTCTTTCCCAATAACTGGAGCAAAGCTCAGCTTTTTGCTAATTTTTATGCATTCTCAATAATAAATTACAATAAAAATTCATTCCGGGAACATTAACATATTAACAAAACTAATATGTACGAATTAGTATGCATTTTAATCCTAACTACTTGCATTTTAAATGCGTAATTATTTTTGGGCTTTATTTGCCCCCAAATTCTACACTCATGTTTATTAAATGAACGTCCGTAAACTAAAGACTGAACGAAAATATGTTGTCAACTTTTACATTTGAATACGAATTTCAGAATGTTAGGAATAGTACAAATGATAACTTTATTGCTCTTCCTTAATAATTAACTTAATTTATTAATGATAACTTTATCAATTTCACTATTCCATCAAGATGAATTGCTTTCATTATAAATTTCATAGCAGAAATTGAGTTTTCACACGTTATCTATATTAACCCTTTTTCTTCTAAATAATAGAATAAGAACAATAGAATCACGGCCATACCGCAAAAAAATTACTTAGAATTTTTATTTTTAAATACCTGCGAAGAATAGTCAATACATATATCCCTTTCTGAATATTTGGTGAAATAACATGCATTAGCTTTTCAAACATGCTTTCTTAGAGTTATAGAGTAAATTGTGCTTCGGTTATCAGAAACTTATATCACATGTTAATAACCAGTTGGTACTAGCAATTCATTCGCGAGTACCGTACATTTTAAAAACGAGTGTTTCACTTCACTATTGTCCATCACTTGGTAGGTATTTTAATTAACGTCGCACTGGAGCAACACAACTGGCTATTAGCGACGGTTCGAGATCAAAGAGAAAGGGACAACACGTAATTTTGAATCACGGTAAGATGACGATGTCACAGCTGAGCTGGCACCCCACTCTCCAAACTTCCACACGACGCCAGCGTGAGGACATTTGAGCAGATTTAACTTCATTTGCTTCGTTACTCTTGTAACCTATTGTAAACTGTGGGAATAGTTGGTCTCATACTATTGCATCGATATTGAATTGTAATCAAATCCTTTAGAAACCCTCTGCTTGGGTTCGTAAATCTTTCCCTTCATCAAGTAAACAATTCCAAATGGAAAGCTACAAAAGCCATCGTTGCTGGTCCTTCTTGCATTCATTTCTCTCCACGATCTGAAAATAATCGATCCAACGTGTATCTTAAACTTGAGTCTTATGATCATCACTATTCAAAAAATTCAAAAATCGAACGTGAGTTCTTTCGAGTGTGAAATCTTTTTCAAGTAAAATTGGTTTCGGAACAATTTGAAAAATGAAAATGTGGAATTCTTGGACTTTTGATCAGAAAATGCAGGTTTATTAGCAGAAAACTGCTTATGATGTGTAAGATATAAGATATATGTCTAAGAGATTGGTTGGTTGGGTTTTATGGCCTATTTTGCCAAGCAAACACAAGACAATAGACATGCACACACAAGGAAAGTTTGACTGACGCAGAAGGGTGCCGCGGTAGCCCCATTGGAAGAGTAACTGATTAGCAACAGGAGGGTTGCGAAACCAACCAAAGACCGCTGTGTATAAAGTTACGTTTGCAAGTTAAATCTGTCTCTAATGTCCTCACGTTGGCGTGGTGTGGCAGTTTGGAGAGTGAGGTGCCATCTCAGGTGTTGCCTCGTCATTTGACCGTGGTTCAAAATTACGTGTCCTCTGATCTTTCCCTTTGGGATTGATCCCGGACGTCGTCAATAGCCCGTTGTGTTGCTCCAGTGTGACATTAATTAAAATACCTACCTTATATAGACTTTCTTTTTCTTAGTTAATATAGCCGAATATCTTCGAAAACCTTTTTTCATCTCCATTCAAAATTTTCTGAATACCAACGAAGCACCAAATTTTCATAGGATTACCAAATTGCTGCCTTTTAAAGGTTTCAAGTTCTTGTTTTTATTCGATTTGTAAATTTTTAGGTCATGCCAGTAGATGAACGAAATGTACTTTTATTCCTCTAGTCTTACTTTTCTTTTGGTCAAAGACAAGGAATAAAATTAAATGGAAAGAAGTGACAAAATTAAAGGGATAGAGTGACTAATAATTTTTAATGCAGGCGAAAACAGTCAATTGCTGTGATTTTAAGTAATCAGTGGACAAATAAACATTAGTGTCGTGATTAGCGACTTAATGACATTTAATTTGACTACTTCCATACCTACTGAATAGTTTTATTGAGTCAAAGTTGTCAAAGTTGTTACTGAACCGTAAACTCGAGAAAAATGAAAGAAATAAAAATTCGTTTTTCCGCGCAAAAGAGAAAAAAGACAGGAAATTGAGAAGTGATCTCATGAACAGGAAAGCAGATTTCGCAACTATGTCAACTTGAAGTCTATCACGACAAGCGTCAATCACGATCAAATGAAGCACACAAACCATTGGATTGGGATAAAAGCGATAAGAAGAGGCGCCGTAAGGTTGTCGCCTTAAAACTTCCGCTCGTCATTAGACGAGACCATTCATTAAATACCGTTGGCTACAAATGAAATATAACTGACGCCAGTCTGGTTACAGTGAGAGGTTTGTGAAAGAGTAAGAGAGGTAATTCTCAAGAATGCGCAGGAACACGGTCAAAGTGATTCATTAATTAACAAATGCATCCATAACTAGAGCAATTGTATAAATAGCCCACGGAATGGCTCTTTTGAAGGCAGAACAGAGTACGCGTAAACCTAGGCTGGTGCTAAAGGATTCATTGGCTTATTCTTCCTTTGGGTTCGTTAGAAAGTTACATAGGTGGGACTTTATTGCATTCAAATCAAGAGCTGAATTTCGATAAACTGTATCTCCTGAAGTTAGCTTAACTTAAAGCAGTGTTTATGTTCCCTCTATACTATCATAATACAGAAAAATAAGGTTAATAATTCTAAAATCAAGTAACGTGGTGTTCGAATTTACTTCAACTCTCGACGAAACATTTACAAGGACGACTTTCTAAGTCAACCCATGTATTTCCTACCAAAATAATGACTGAAACGAGTAACGGAATACTTATATGTGAAATTAAAACCAAAAGATTTTTCTCAAGTAACACAAAAATATGAAATCATTAATTAACGTTTTTCTTAATTGATATTTAGCAAAATGTTTCTTATAATCACATTTTTGAATAAACCACTTTAGTGCAAAATTTTGGTTTTATTTTGAACCTCTGATGATAACTCCGTGTTGTAGCCCAGTTGGAAGAGCAACGGATAAGCAACCGAAAGGCTGCGAAACTAGGTTCAGCCAAAGACCGTCATGTATAAAAGGGTCTAGGGCACGTTAAATCTGTCATGGCCGCAAATGTCCTCACATTGGCGTGGTGTGGAAGCTTGGAGAACCCAGGGAGGAAAGCACAGGACAGAAATCGAACCTGCGCCCCCTACGTGAATTGAATGTTTGGGAAACACTGCTTCAGGACAAATAGCGAAGATTGGTCATTGCATATGCACTAGTTTCCATAAATTAAGGGTGATATAATATAATGACGGTTTAGTGCAATGATTTAGTAAGCAATGCAACATTAACTGCATTTAACAACACATCACGAATAAATGAGTATAAAATACAAATTTTACCACTTTGTGATAAAAAATATACCATTGCTTACAAAATAATGACGAAAATAGATACAAAATGGCTTTCTATAATTCACAATAGTTTTTACGATAGAATGTCTTAGGGGGAAACTTGTACACAAATAATGTATACAAATCTCACACTCTTGCTAAAATTGGTTTGAAATTTATCTCCATAAAATGTCTATTCGAGTTATTTTTCAAAAGAAATACCACCAAATATATTTAAAAAATAAGTACAATTAGAATTTATACCTACAAAATTTTATGGGAACATAGTTACATTCAAAGTTATACCTCATTGAAACACAACTTTATTCCTGATATTTTAAGGATTCGATATTTTAGCTGTTTCTAAAAATATAAAAGTAAGCCCTAAAGTGCGGAGATAAATAGTTTGAAACAGGAAGGAAGTTTAATATTAATACCCTGCAAAGAACATAAATAATTCTGTGATCCGATGGATTGTTAAGTCCAATTGTTTAATTCTGAAAAATCGATCGAGGAGAGGTGTTCACCTCTCCTCGATCGGAAACATGAACTTGCAACATTTTGCCAGCATTCAACTAGATCAACATGGAGGGAAACATCTATCTTTTCAAGAAAATGGGCATTTTAACATCAAATATTTAATCTCCAATATTGTTTACGAAAACAAGTCTTTGTATAGGGTAGTATGAAACTCAATAAAGAAGTAAAGCAAAACGTTTTGCAGGAGAAACAATCCAAAACGAAACAAATTCTACAAAACTAAACTAAAAGACACAACTGACAATGAAACTGAACTAAATCAGGAGACTCCAGATGCTGCACTAACCTATACTGTACTGATGGGAAACAGCTTGACCTTGGATAATCTACAGTTCATCTCACTTTTGGGGAGAAGAGCATTACTGAAAGATTCCTATTTCTGTGCTATTACAGTTCAGTTGATCAACTCAGTATTACAATGGCTTAGATTTAGTTTCAAATGTCGTCATACCTTTCAATACATTTTTACTAGTGATTAGCATCACTAATTTAAAATACTTTAAATTACTACTGTCATTAACACAATAGGAATCTTTGAATGAGTGGGAAATGAATTTCACAAATTATAATATTCTCCCGGAGCTGCATGATCACTACTCGGCCCTGGCAAGTTACGAGTCCAGATGGTTCAGCCGATTTCTGGTTTTCCTCAGTGGAATCTATTGCTGGATTAGAAGACCTAATGACGCGATGTGGGACACGAGTGGGATTTTGAGCGTTGAAGAATTTTCTATCTTATGGAAAATGTTCCAATAAAGATTCAAAAATAGTATGTCGGTACAGCTTTGATATAGAGACATTTTTGTATCAAAGCTTTTGGAGTGTTTTTTGGCGTGCTTTTTATGTCACCAAGGAATAATTTCTTAGAAAAAACACCATTTTTTTTTTCAGGCTTAGCGGAAAGTAATTAAAAATTGACGAAAAGAACTTTAAAAATAAAAAAATCCACACAACTGATTATTCTTAATACTACAAGATAAGTATTTACTTTGATGAAAAATCTTTACTTTTTCTGAAATATAGTTATAGAAGTCTGACCAGGTTATTTATTACTTTTAAGTCTAATTGAACCAGGCTAGAAATATAATGTTATAAACGATTACATTTCAAGGAGATTTTAAGAGATTCAAATAATCGCAAGGTTGCCATGAACCTAATAAAGAGGGTTTTCCTTTGCCTGCCCTAACTCCCTACAAAAAGCACGCCAAAAGAGTTGCCACAAAAAGTCTTCATGTCAAAGCTATACCAAAATATTTTTGAGGCCCTTCAAAAAGAACTTTGGGCCTTTACATGTGGCCTGGAAGGATTTCATTAAAAATAGAGTGGTATCAAAGATTCGTTTTTTAAACTCGAGTTTTCCTCATGCTGGTCTTCCAAAATAGTTCATCTTATAACATTTGAAGCCTTTATATTGTTGACTACTCTTGGGACAGTATTTTTTAACAAAGAATTCGGAATACATAATTTCCCTTTCTGGTTACACTGATCTTATATATTTCATAATTCAAGTACTGCAAGTTTAGAAGCCGTTTTGAATTAAATCAACTACTCCCTAGATAACAGCACAAAATGTTTTAGTCATTAATTTTGAAGTCACTTCTTTTCTTTGGCATATGTTCAGATGAATATAGACTTTTGCACCAGTCAAATTTCACCTTCTGAAATTCCAGAATTTATACAACTTCTCTTATTTCTACACAATACGTCCATTAATCGTTGTTTTAATTTTATCCAACTATCGTATGTTTAATACTAATACTAGATGGCAGCACTACAATTACAGTACACTTAAACAGGAATCGGAACATGAAATCGAAACACGGTTATGCATTTCGCTTTTTACATTTATGTTGTGGATTAATATGTTAGAAGTGAATTGAGGAGAGCATCATTACTATTAAATATTGTTTTAATAAAATCTAGGGGAAAAGGGGGGTTAATTACAGGGGTCAATTATGTACAAATATCAGATTAAACGTCAAATCATAGTGGGATTAACATCCTGGTGGCACGTCCGTGCAAAGCCACGTCTTAACATCAAATCGCTCGGAGTCAGTCTGCGGGGTTCGCGCCTTCTGGCGGGAAGTGCTCCGTTTGGTCTTTGGGAAATGTTTCCCGCGCTTTTTGGAACGTGGGCAGGTTGGCGCCTAGACATTCCGACATTTATACTCGGTTGAAACTGAATATTTAATTCAGAGGTGAGAGACATGATTTCTGAGGGAAAATTTCAATTTTTAAAAGCAAAGTTCCAGTACGAGAGATCCATCAGATATTTCAACAAAGATTTGAATTCAGATTACACTAAACATAAAATATATCAAAAAGAATCCGTCTGGACTAAAACGTTAGAACATTCTTGGAGAAATCACGGGAAGAGAGGTGTCATGACACGATACACACGACCTTCAAACTATTGACTTTGCAAAGGACATCGTTGGACTGAGCATTATTTTTGAGTCGAATTTTAAAGATTTCTTCAAAAATAGAAACACATTACAAGGTAGCGAAGTAATGAACGACACAAACCAATGTCTATTTCACTTATCACATCTTAATATTAACACTTTTGAGAGATGATGAATTTTTCAGAATTTCTTATTAGATTACTTTATTTTCGCTGGAGTCTTTTAATCAGCGTCCTTAATACGCGCACCTGTGAAAACTTTCAATAGAACAATGCACGAAGCGTAATTCATTAATGCAGAGCTGAGATGAAAGGGTTTCTCAAAATGAATTAAGTTTTATTTAAGATTTAAATTAAAAGAGCTTTTAATAGGTTTGCCCGTTCAACTACCCAAATAACATAAAAGGTGGCAAATGATCATCAGTGAAGTTTATTAGAATTACAGGAAACAAGGAATTTTGGGCAGATTCTCCAAATGCAATTTCGATTCACTGGCATACCTTTGATTTAGCAGCTTAACTTAAGTGTGAGTTCAGCGTAATTAGAGCTTAACTTTCTTGGGAGAGTAGGTATTTTAATTAACGTCGCACTGAAGCAACACAGCGGGTTATTGGCGACGGTCCGGGATCAAACCCAAAGGGAAAGATCTGAGGACAATACCACGTCATTACCATGGTCAGATGATGAGGTCACCCCTGAGCTCTCATCCACTCTCCAAACCTCCACCCCACCCCCAACATGAGGACATTTGAGGCCACGACAGTTTTTACGTGCCCCCTTTGTACCCGACGATCTTTGGTTGGATTCGCAACCCTCTGGTTGCTAATCCATTATTCTGCCAACAGGGTTACCGCGGCCCTTCTTCGGAGGCGGATATTGATTGAGTACTGATCAACAATGACTTATGTTATCTTTAGAATTTAGATAATAGTTTTTCTCAAATAAGTTTTGATATTTCTTCACAACTTTTGAAAAAATATAATAATAATAATTTTTGAGCGATAAAAAAGGCTTGGCCTAGGTCGATTTCCTACTCTTACAAAGAATGGCACATATTCAGAAAATTGAAAGAGAACTTAAACCACGGGGAGGGTAAAAACGAATTTTTAAAATTAAATTTTGCAGAAGTAGTGTACTTAATACAAAATTTAAATTACATTTTCAAGCTTTTGGTGAACGGCTCACTTCAGGATTCTTGTATTGCCAGCAATCTAATATTGCTGTTATTAGTTTTTAAGGATAACTCTTGAAATGGTAACAGTGTTTATGATTCAATCACTCTCGAGTTACATTGATAAAATCAAAGTCCATATTTCTCAGCGATTTGTCAGTTGAATGGATGATGCAATCAAATCTCGAATTTTCAAATACTTTCTTTCAGAAAGTATTTAGGAAACTTGCCATAGCTTTCCACTTCTTACAACTAATTGTTACAAGAGTGAAATTCTTTTCTATCGTATCAAGTTACTTCAAATATACTATAGTGATCCAAAAGTAAAAATTCAATAATTTGAAAAGTATAGACGGTAGCACGATGCGGTTTTCACAGAAATGCACACAAAGGCATGGGATTTTTTTTAATAACGAAAAGATTTATTGCCAGAATAGTTACATTTTCACCACAGATGGTGCTGTAGCGGTCCCCGAACCTGCTGTCTCGCTATTTAAACAGATCCGCCAGCCTCAAACGGTGCGAAACTGCGAACATTGATCAATCTGACTTTGCCATGAAGTGCGTAAATTTCATTTGTAGTGAATACTTAAGTTAAACTTTCAGCATTTAACGTTTATTACCCAAGTTAAACTTTCTGCCAAGATGAGGCATGTTATAGTTACGAGATGAAGCCTGTCACAGGCGAGCGTTATGCAGCGCTTTTAAGAGACAGCATCATTCCCTCCTTACAACAGAGACAAGCGCTCCATAGTGTAACATTCATTCAGGATGGAGAGCTTCCACACATCACAGGTCCTGTCCAGAACCTGCTGCGATCGACATTTATCGATGACCGTGTTCTCAGTCGCTCTTTCCAAGACGAATGGCCACCAAGGTCTCCAGACATTACACCTTGTGACTTTTGGTTATGGGGCTACTTGAAGTCACAGGTTTACACAGGTCGGCCGATGTCATTGAGCATGCTGAAAGAAGTCATTCGCCATCATCTGACAGTAATTACAGCTGAAACCCTCTTCGATGATGTGCAGAGTGTCTTGCCACGTCTGACGGCCATTCTCATGAATGACGGCTGTCACATTGAACATTTGTAATCCTAGCTGAGTTGCAAACTGTTTTGTGCCACTGTACAAACAACTATCACAACTGAAGCGCCACCGGTCGGTGGCAAATGTAACTATTCTGGCAATAAAAATTTTCGTTATTAAAAAAAATCCCGTCTTTCTGTTCATTTCTGTGAAAACTGCTGTCTACTTTTCAAATTATTGAATTTTTACTTTTTCTGTTACTTTTGGATCGCCCTGTATTTCAATCAGTATATTTTGTTAAAGACGAGATACTTGGTCGAGACAAAACTGTTCTATTACTCCAAGGGGAATGAAGATCGAAATAGGGAAAAACAAATTGTCCTCGAACTGGTGACAGTTTGGAATAGGTTTTTGCATCAACAGGGCAGACACGAAGATAAACAGCCAATTACACTATGGTTTTGCGTGACAGATGATGAATTTTTCTTAATAAACATGTAGCAGAGATGTTGGTTGATAAGCTAAAGATTCATTATCCACATTTCGCACCCAAGCTGTAAACCGTCATAACGAAAAAATCTGCAAAACTACCACAACTGCAGATACCGGTAGATGGCATATTGGAAGATGTCATAAACTTATCAATATAAAACTAGAAATTCATTTTTGAGATGACGGTATTACAGCCGGGGTACGGTTTCATGATCATCAGTCAATGGGAAATACTCCCTTATCTGTAAGTGCAATGGCTCATATTTAGGATACATAATAAATCATTTATAAATGCCACTGCCGTCCATTTCAACTTTGAAAAGATGGTGTAAAAGATTGGACTTTTCTGAAGGAGTTTTAGCCCCAATTCTAAGTTTCATGAAGACTAAAGGAGGCAACATGACTGAAGCTGGAAAATTTACGTTATTTGTTTCGATGAAATGAATATTAATTCTCTTGTTTACTACGATTCAGCAAAAGGTAAAGTATTATGGCCTTACAGCAATGTTTAAGTTGTCATGGCAAAAGGTCGCGTTAAGTATTGGAAGCAGCCAATTTATTATAACTTTGATCAGCAAATAACAAAACTATTATTGTTTTAATTGATAGGAAAACTAGAAGAAATTGGATTCAATGTGTTAGGTATCGTCAGATTTAGGTGGGAAAACATCCGCATTTGGAAGGAATTATCCATAACACCGACAAACAGTTCATTTTCAAATCCAATGGAATACAAGAAACATCTGGATTTTTGTTGTGATTTCTCTCATATTTTAAAGTTATTTTGAGAAACCATATATTCATATATTAGATAGCGTTATAAAACTACCCTCTGATAAAGTGATTCAAAAATCCAAATTTGAAAAGTTACTGGAAGCCGATTCGGGCAAATTGAAAGTATGCCCAAGATTATCTTGGGGGCACATTCAAGTTAGAAAGGCAAAATGTGAGAATGGCCGCACAACTTTTGTCAGATCACTTTGCAAAGACAATTTTCCGAGTGAGAAAGAAACAACGAATTTCATATTTACCATTGATGGTTGTTTTGATGTTTTCAATTTCAGGACTTCGATAAGTGACAAAAATTTACGGTGCGAGTTTGGGCTCAAACCAGAGTTCCAGATGGATGCTATGCACAAAGCAAAATATAATTGAAGATATGAGAGTTGTCGATAAGTCAAACACGTTACCTTTCCAAAACGGGTGGTTAGTCTCAATTTCATCTTTAATTGACTCCTGAAGTTTATTCAACAGGCTGAACTGAAATACATTTTAACCTGTAAACCAAGATTCTTTAGAAAACCTATTCAACCAAATAAGAGTCTTAGGAAAAATTTACGACCACTCTCTCTACCCATCGACTACGACAAATTCTTCAACCTTCTACCCATCGACTTCAGACAACGATAAATTCTTTTTTGCAATAAACTCCCACGACCTTTATCTAGTGCCATAACTGCAAGTGATGATGACCACTTTTTAAGCGTCCAGTTATTTAACTCTCTTGTTAAAGTTAATGAATTAACCGAGATTGAAGAAAAAGAAAGGGACACATCATTTGAAGTCGATACAGTGCAGTCATTGAACTCAATAATTGAAAATAATGTTCGAACTCAATCATTGAAAAATACTTGAGCTTCAACAATTGAATCCATAAGAGAAGACTGCCTCTAATGAAGCTTTTAAGATTTATTTCCGGTTACATTGCTTTTAAAGTGCATGATAAAAGTGGGGAATAATACTGTACACATTCAGCAGAAAAATAATCAAACGTGGATTGGGGCTTTATTTCGAGGTGGTATAATTTTACCACCTGAGTGTTGATTTGATAAGGTGAAAGAACTTGAAAAGTGTCACATGCAATTTCATGAACCTGTGCAATTAAATAAATGTGAAGGTGTGATTAGAGTAAATTCACACAAATATTACAGGAAAAATTTTATTTAATGAAAATCAGTTTTTAAATAGGTCACATTTAGTAATGACCAACTTCAAAATACTAGGTTTCAGAAATCTATATTTTGTTAATTATTGACATTTAAAGTTCAAGGCCACACAAATTTATATTTTCTAGCACTAAAAATGGCCTGTTTGCGACCCTATATTTCATTAAGTTATTGACACAAATTTAAAATTTTATATCGTTGCATTTTTCAGAAAAAGGTCTCTTAGGTAACGTCATAATATAATTTAATAGCCGTCATTCCTGAATCTGAGGGATCGACGAAAATAGAAATTTTGCCAATTTGCTACAAATTTCAAATTGCTTTGGTAGTACCTCTAGAAATGGAAAGACACTATTAAAAATTATTCTTAATGAAGAGCCTTTCCTAACAAATAGCGTGGCGTAATTTGATGATTGCATTTCTACTCCTTTATAAAGAAAAACATTTAATGTAAAAATTATGGAAAAATACGATTTTTCAATTTTTTAAAATGCATATTTCACTGGGAGGGAAAGCTCCAAGAATATCAAAACTTGTCAACGTAAAAGAGCAAGATGTCTATTATATGTCCTGAAATTTTCATAATTGTAATTGGATTATTTTTGTCTCGGGAAAATTTTTAATTAGACGTAAATTTTACTTTTTTTATCGCAGCTGATAATGAATAACCTTCGATAATATAAAATATGATATAAGAATGAAATATAACTATTATTATGGTGCACGTGCAAAATTTTACATGGAATTTCTTTATAAAGTCTTTTTTGCTTAATCCAAGGAGTGTTTCCATCAGTGAAATAATTAGGTGGAAAATTAATTTTGTTAGTGAAGTCTTTTCGATTTGCCTTTTCCTTTGGAAACGTAAGTATTAAATACTACTACTTGTGAATATTAAATGCCTTATGTAAATATTAACCATTATTAGTCAGGTAAACACTAAGTTTGAGAGTAAAAAAAGAATTTAAACGTAGTTGTTAAACTCGATTTTCCCAAATATACATAACTTACGAATCCTTTTTCTATAATTATCATAATCACTAGTGAAATAACTAAAGATTTCAAGAATTCGGCAACACTAGGAAAATTTCAATTCAAGCAAATACGAAATTGAACAAGAGACCTTTATCAGATTGAAAGTGAATTTGAAGACAATCAAGTAAAGGTTTTAAATGTTTAAGCTTTTTAATTGTGATTTGATGTCCTGCTTTTAAAATTTCCTTCAAAGTTACAAATAATTTGGTATTTCATTGTTGATTTGAGATTTCATTGTTTCTATTTCATTGTTGTTATTTGAAACGAGTAATATGCATAGAATGGGAAGGAAATGCTATGATTGGCGATAATAAACATTTCCAGTTAGTGCGATACTGATGGAATATGGTAACCCGTTGTAGAAAATCCAAATAATCGTTTGGCGACGAAACTTTCAGTCGCCAATTGATTGGAAGGGCAAGAACGTGTTTTTGCGTTTCACTAATTTTGCTATTGTTGCTTTGGGACTCAAAACACAAACCTGAATTTTTTTACAAGTAATAGACATATTAAACTGTATTTTTCCAAAATATAGTTTTTGTCAGAGATTTCCATCATTTCATTTTGTATGTCTATTTTAAGTGGAAAACCGTCATTTTATAATTTTCCTTTGCTGTTTGGAAAATGAAGGAAATAAAAACCGACTTCCAAACTTCAGCAGTAGTTTTATCATACCTAGCACTGTATCTGATATGAATTTCAACGATGCATTTAATTTCCTTTAGCCCATAGAAACCTTTTTAATTCTATCAAAATCGACTATTTTCCCTCCCCATTTTTCGCTACTAATTTTTAGCTTAAATATGATGTTTAAAATTGTTGTTTCCAAATAGATAAAAAGTTAATTCTTCATAGATTACAAAAATATGAAATATTGTTGTCTACGTTAAGTAGTTTTTGAGAAAGAGATCTTCAAACATGCAACATCAAGTGATTTAATTTAGATTCATCTGTAATTTTTTCAATGCAAATTTTAAAAGCTTCAGTTATATTTTTAAATATTTCTTCCAAAGGATTCATTGCATAGACGGAAAAGTGACTGAGCAAATTTTCAAATTTTAACAGTTACAAATTAATTTTCCTAATAACCATGTATAACTCTTGTGGAGTTATTACTACTCCATATTATGGTGAATAATAACTTCTAGATTATTTTGAATAGTAAAAGATACAATTATTTTAGGCACATAGATGTTATCAATAGTGAAAATGATTCCATCTAAAGATTCCCTTGCTGTGCATGCTTCATTCAGTTTAGATGAGTAGCATTCAGAAAAATCATTAATGATGTCATCATCACACCATTTTGTGAAAGCCATATCACATTGTTTCGAAATTTCCTTTTCCCTCTCCTCTGGAGTCTTTCTCTTTGTAGGTTAGGAAACAGACAAATAACTCGGTTGCCCCTTAAAAGTTGTGGGAAAAGCTCCTTGTTTAAGAATTGGTGCAGATCGAGGAAGAGAAAGAATTGTCTCTCATCGCACAGTTTTCTCCGTTCGATGAATTGTTCATCAAAATGCCGTATGCATATACAGGCATTTTTGACCGGTATAAAGTTTTCTCTATTCATACTTTTGATTTCCTCGTCATTTAGAAATTTGAACGTATTTACATGGGGACTTTTTGTATCAGAATTGGATCTACATTCCGGCACACTACATTTGCGACCCTTCTGAAAATAATATATGAAATGCTTATACTTTCAAAAATTAACTCCGCATTTAAAATGAAGTCTATAGTTTGTTGTAAATTATTTTCGGTTATGAATTAAAAATCATGGTCTTTAATACAGAAATCCATGCTCATTTCTCGTTACTACTATAAATGTTTTTTCTTAAACAGCAAATATTTGAAACCGCAGAGATTAATTACGCATAACTATACTCTGTTTGAAACAATAATGATAGCTCAAATCCTAATCCAGACAAGTATTTTTAAAAATCTTACCTTAAAATTTTAAAAGTAATCTAGTCTATGGTGTAATATCTAATCTAATAACACAAATGGAACAATTAATGTATACCACAAGCAAAAGCAATAATGTTTCTCCTGCTTAGTAGTGATACTGGCGACTGTTTTATTCATATCATGACACCTTGCCCGACGTCGGCTATGACGTCATGTCGTTTCACCAGTGCTGAGGGTCAGGCCTTATCTAGAATGGCCTTGGCTATGGGGACTTTCGCCCCTTAGACTCAAACTAAGCAAATATGTACCTGTCGTAGCCTCAAATGTTCTCACGTGGAAGTGGGGTGCCAGCTCAGGTGTTGACCTCGTCATCTGACCGTGGTTCAAAATAACATGGCGTTGCCCTTGGATCTTTCCCTTCGGAATTGATCCCGGACCGTCGTTAATAGCCCGTTGTGTTGCTCCAGTGCAACGTTAATTAATTGCCTTATATTATTCGGTTATTAATTGCCTCCATAGCCTACCATTATACTGTAAGCTATGGAGATATATGATAACGAATATAACCGACGGGGACAGACTTTCGGACAATAGGAAGAAATATAGATCATTTGTGATTCTTTCTTATGTTATATTTATTTAGCAGGTGTTCTGTTTTGGGTTCTGTAGTGTCTCCCTCGAGAAGACAGTCGAATCATGTGGACGAGTCTTTAAATTGTGATTGGTTGGAAGGTAAGCAAAGCGCTTCTACTTCGTGTCTTTAGTCCTGAGTTCATCGTTCGGTGACGACAGCAGTGATTAGTTAGCGAGGTAAACCACCCACGGCGTTCACCATTCATGCTTTTGTGTATCCTCCTAACGACCTTTCACACCTATTCAAAAATCGACTGATTCAGGGTGGATTGGCCTCTCGTCGGGGCCGTATTATAGAAGGCGTTTAGGTGCGGAAGGTCGTAATCATCAATGAAATGGATAGTCATTCCGTTTTCCAATAATACAGATTTCTATTGTGTTGCTGTAATTTAACTGACAGAGCGCAAAGTTGCACTCATAAGTAGAAAAAGGCGCCGTAAAGGAGAATACTAAGTAACAAGTACAGCAATAATTACTCGCTTGGTACTACATCTAATCCCTTACAGATCTAAGGTATTGAATGTGGTTTCCAATTTAACATCACACAGAGAGAATATTATTTTATAATCAGATCACATTGGGGATCACTTCACAGGATTCCCGCCCCACTTGAAAGGAAGGATTATCCCAAACTGTGTCTTATTAGCAGGTCACGGATTCTTAGGTTTTTACCTATTTAGTTCTATTCAGTGTATTTCAAATGTGTTAATATGTTTTTATGATTTGGGGATCTCTAGAATAAAATATACAAATTTTATGACTCCTAAAAATGCCCAATTTGAGGGTTTCCACCTATAAAAACCCAAAACAGTTTTGGAGCCTAAAAAACACTTAACCTGACTTGAAATCCATAAAAAACCATTTATGGTATATTTTGACCGGTGCCAATATTCTACTAGATTTTACTATTATTTACATCACAACGTCTAAACTCCATCGAAATGGAAAAGTTTAGTTTTTTAATCTATGTTACTCAACCAAAAACTATAAAAAGACGAGTTGAACGAGAGTGCAGACCTGCTTTTAGGAAATGCAGTTTTTCTTCACCTTGATAAAGTATCCGTTTTTGTTTATAATATCCCTTATGAAAATGTGATTGACGATGCGCTGGTGTTTAAAGAAATGTCTATTATGTTTTAATACTTTTTGTATAAAATTGATAATCGTCTGCATTTTAATAATTAGAAACGTTTTCTTTCAATTAAATTCAAATGAATATATTCCGAAGGTAAGGTTGCTATATAATGCATATAAATGTTTATTGGGGTAATAAAAAATTAATTACAGCCAATAATTAATTTTGCGAATAATTAATGAAAAGATTAAAAAACACTAATTAGCACAACTTAATATTATTGTCTTTTTTGTAATTTAAATTATTTCAATCAATCCTCAAAAGCAATTTTTAACGACATAGGTAGGTAGGTATTTTAATTAACGTCACACTGGAGCAACACAACGATGTATTAGTGACGGTCCTGGATCAATCCCAGAGGAAAAGATCCGAGGACATCACCACGTAATTTTGAATCACGGTCAGATGACGAGGCAACACCTGAGCTGGCATCCAATTCTCCAAACTTCCACACAGAGGGGGCAGACGGGGCATCTGCCCCGGGCGCCGGATGGAGGGGGGGGGGCGCTAAATTGGCCGAGTATTTTTTTTACTATAGATATTTACGTATGATAAAAAGTGAAGAGGGAAAAATTTATTGGTAGACTACAAAAACTATAAAAGGAGCTAAATGCAGAATGTGTGAAGAAATAGCAGGAAAGCTTAACCTAGATCCTCTTTTTAAAGAAGTACGGAGGAGGAAGAAGCGGATGTTTGACGAGAAGGGCGAAGTTGAATGCTATGAATTCTCAGAAGAAAAAAAGTTCAGATTATTGATTATATAAATAATAGATCGGATTCTGAATGAACTGAGGCAAAGGTTTCAAGTCATTCAAAACATGAATAGTTTATTTGGTTTCCTCAGTGGAGCTCGGTTTGAAACAATGAATGGAGTAGAATTGAACCAGGCACTTGAGTTTGCTACCACATATAAAGAAGACTTAGACAATGACTAGCTGGCGATAGAAGTGGAGAGTTTTAAGTATCATGCCTTGGATTCAAGCCCTAATATGAAAACGGCTACACTATCAGGTCTTCTGACGTTAATATATAAGAACGGACTTGAAGACGCGTCCACCAACACAACGACAGCGTTGAGAATTTTCCTCACAATACCAGTCTCAGTCGCCTCAAATGTAAGGAGTTTTAGCAAACTAAAGATCGTAAAAAATTACCCCAGAAACTTAACAGGACAACGACTAATCAACCTGAGCATCATATCAATAGAGCACAAGTTAGTTTCAAAGCTATCTTTTGAGAACATTGTAAAAATGTTTGCAGCCGAAAAAGCCCGTAAAGTTAAGTTTTAGTTCAAGCTTTTTGTGTTTAAATTAATTTTTTTCACATTTTGTCAATAGATTAAGAGATTGTGAAAAATGTCTAAGTATAATACTCAAGATAATAACTTGAGTAAAATCTGTTATTATTAATTCTTGTTCCACAGTTTTCCAAAATCCTTGAATGGTTTTCGGTCGACGTTTCGATAATTCTCTTTTTAAAAGTTCAAAAGTCCATGGGTGAGACATCTAGAGATTTAGCAGGAATATCAGTAAAGGGTATTTATTCCACGAATTTAATAGTGGATTTAGATGTGTGGCTGCTTGCTTTATCCTGAAGCAGTTCTACTGATTGTTGGCACTTTGGATAAAGATATAGTATTTCTTTTTTGAATATTGGGGATAAAATAGGGTCTTGATAATATGTGGGAGTTGATTTTTACATTTCCCCCTCCTTTTTACTTTTAATTTTCCATTATATGCAAAACCGGCAACAATCATAAATCTCTTAGAGAAAGTTCTCACGTTAAAGTTACAAAGTTGAACCACGTTCTAAGATTTTTCTCCTCTTTTATGATAATAAATTGTTCTTTTTTGTTGCAATTTTTTAAATACACCCACGCCTCGTCTATTGTCACAACATTTTTCCATCTTTCTCCAGCTAAATGCTTCTCATACAGAATTCTGCAGCGAGTTCTGCTTTCTGCAATACGTTGTGGAGATAGACGATGAACATTGTATTTTTTGACCTTTTTAAGATTCAAATCACTGTTAATTATTTTATTTACAGTTGAAACTGAACTTTTAATGACTTTGAAATAGTCCTTTGACTTGGCGGATTCTCTTTTAAAATTAAAGATCTTACCTTACAAATATTCTCAGAAATTCTTTTCTTTTTTTGGATATGTATTTGGAAGTATTTTTCTACTTTTACGTGTTTATTCCTTTCTCATTAATAATATTACTTGTCGCACCTTTAGATATAGAAAAAACATGACTTTTACAGTGTTTTTGAATAATTGAATAAGCATAATTCTCTTCGGAAAGAGCGGAAACATAGCCTTCCATCCATTGCTTATTTAAAACGCCATTTTGAAAGTAAGCAAAACTCTGAGTTAGCAGACGATAAGTTATACTTTAACTACTTAACTGCTGCGAAAATAAAATGATTTCGTAGCATGCAATTTTTTACAGCTCATCAAAATCATTCAAAAAATGCCCGAACAGCCTCTGTATTTATCATAATTAAATATCCTATTCTAAAGCAACAGTCTGTTGATTTTGATGCAGCCCACACATATCCCGATATCATTTGATAAACCTTTTCATTTCATTTGCAGCGATTATAAGTATGAAAGAATATACCAAACATGCAACTCTTAGATTATTTATCAATGAAATATCTTAGAATTAATTGAATATTTTATCTCGTACTAAAAATTAAATTGCTGCAAATTAATCTATTTACCTTTAAAATCCAGCATTTACCATCGAAGTTTAATAAAATAAATTGAACTAGTGGAATTAATGTGTGGCGGCGATATCAGGTGTTGTCGGGGAGGGTTTTGGTTTGGTTGGTTGGTGGGGGCGCCAAGGCGAGTTCTTGCCCCGGGTGGAAACTAGCCTAGTTACGTCTCTGCTTCCACCCCACCCCAACGTGATAACGACATTTGGGAAGCCCCTCCAGTATAAAATCCTGTGTGCGCCCCTGTCTAATTCCAAAGAGGTATCTTCAAATACGTTCTTCCCAAACGACATTTTTGGCCGCAAAAAACAAGGCAAAAGCGTAGCAACAGTCTTTATAGTGCAGGGGTTTGGTATCACTCAAGTTAAGTCTTTTGCAATCCTCGTTGTTGCGCACACAGAAGTTCTGATGCAATAATGAAATTCTTCACTCGTGATTCTGCTGTCTGGCCACCCTAGCGGCGAATGACGATGACGTTGCTTTGTTTACATTCGTTGCTATATATACATCCGTCTGGTGAGAGGCCGTCTATTCCGTTTCTAAGTTACCGGCATTTTCGAGTTCAAAACTAACCGTTCGTTTCTTTCTCTTAGCAATGGCCGCAGACTCAAACAGAATTCCACGTAAGTAACAAATCTTCTAATGTGTAATTCGAAATAAATGTTCGTAAAACGATATGCGTCGGTAAACAATCTCAATTGAAACGTATGGTTTCGGAGTGAGCGGGGCGGTACCCATTTTATTTGATGTGTAGTAGCATTGCAGGAACTGTTGCTGTGAAATGATGAATGCTGTCCAAAACATTAAACCGGCTAGAAAATGGTAAATTGGACATGAAGCTCTTCTAGTGGTGAATGCGGGGCATGCCAAATCTACTGCACTGTCCACAACGTGTGGATTTGAACTGGTTTTTAGAATCGCCATTTATCCCTTGTGCACTGGCATTAATTTTATGCACGTGGGAAAAAGTTCCACGTTTTAATTCTGAAAAACGATTTTATTCCGACTTTGATAAACTTGGATGCCTTGCAGATACTGTTGGCTTGTGCGTTCATTATAAAAAGATGAACTTGAATTTAGCTTGTAATCAATTTTAAAACCACTTTCCCACCGAAATGGGCGACACTCTCTTGCTGTCGTCAAATTGAATCAGACTGGTTATTTTGAGCTAAAAAACGGAGCATTCTGTAATTTGGTCATGTTTGTAATTCGTTTTTTGTTCGGTTTACATAGAATTCATAAACAAGCCCGTTTCACTTTTCGACGATTCTCCCTCGTATTTAATTGCTATAGTACTCTTATTTTGCAGCTTATTGTATCCAGTAACAACTTCAAAATTAAAATGTGGACTACATTCCAAAAACTGACAAATTTTAACTAGGTTAAGTTTATGTTTTGTTTAAAAATTCCTCAATTGTTTTTTGTCTAGTATGTAAAGTAATTGATCTAATGAGAACATTTTTAGTATGAACTTTGGGAAATTTTGGATTTTTTTCTAAGCAAATTGAACAAATTCAGATATTTCAATATCTGCAATAACTAAAGTTTTGAGCTTCTCTATTTAGTTTACTTACCAAGGGCATAAGTTTGGGTAAATTTTTATCAAATAGAAAACCTGATGTACAAGTATCCTAAATATTTGTTATGAAAATGTTAAATTTGAATTGTTGATATACATTTGAAGGGGGCTTGCTAGAATATATGAAGGAAAGGTAAATAGCCTTAGAAATTGATGTAGTTATTAACCTATTGGAAATATGTTGGTCCTAATGAGTACGGACTGTCCTTGGGATAACATTCTGTTTTTTAATGTTTTCCTAACTGCTTTTCTAGCTCCTTTCAGTCCTCCCGACTGTCCATGGGTTGCCATGACTCCTGGTTCCGCCATTCCTGAAAATGCAGTAGAAGGTGGTGGCAAGCTGAAAGGAGATACCATATATATTGGAAGGGTGTTTGATGAAAACTGTTACCTTGTGGGTACAGCTTTGCCAAATAGAGGCACTTGCTTGTACTTAAATAAAAAGTGCGAGATCAGATCTACTACTTTCTATGATGTAAGTTATGTATCTTTGCTGTTTCTGTGTTTTAAAACTTGTTATATATATAGTCATCTGTTAAGAAAGATGGGGGGGGGGGAATATTTCCTGTAGAAAAATAAAACTAGAACATAATCAAACTTGGAATTAAATTTTTTATTTATATATATATATTTAACTGATTTTAACTTTTATCTGATTTTATTTAACATCAAGCATTTGCTTATATTTTACAAACTTAGTGATTTTTTTAGATTCTGACTTTTGGCATTTAAGAATTTTTTTACTAACTTGATTTTATCAAAATAATTTTAGGAAACTTTAAAATTACAAAAGTAAACTCTCCTCGTGTTATGTGCTTTTTGTATAGGATTATTTGCCTTTAACTTGTATCTTAGTTAAAGATCCTTGCTTTTTAATCATATTTAAGAGCAGATATACATATTTTTATAGTATATATATCTATTTTATTTTATCTTGATAGATGATTCATGACATAAGTTATGTAATTTATTTCACTGATATTATGAAAATATGGATTTAAGTGTTTTTAAACTTAACTAAAAGAAAAGTTGACCTTTCTATAATGCTTGTAATTATGACTAAACAGTGCTTATTCTAGTCTGCAAAGTACTTATCTGACCAATGAAGAGTTTAGGTTAAGAATGATTAAAGTTTACATGCTTTATGAACTGACCTGTCATTTTAAGTTGGCAATAATGTATTCCATTTATGTTAGGCAGGTTAAGTTTTATGGTAAGAAACATGGAAGTATATGCTGAAGACGAAAGTATTTACAGTCTATTACATAGTAAAAATTTTGCTTGTAATAAACAATTCAAATATTGCAAATCTAGCTGTTTTCAACATTCGTGTTGCTAACAAAGCAAAATCTTTTGCAAAAGTATAAATTTTAAACTATTTTATGAAGGTGAGTGCAAATGCATGTTTAATAATTTGCTATGAATTTTTCTATTCAATTTTTACCTTGCTTTATTTTTATATTTAAAACAAATGGGGATAACAGCATTCATTGAGGTGCCATTATGAAATAGCCTTTTAGGAAAGAATGCTTGTTATTTTATACAAATCAACTTAAAATTTTTTAGTATTGATTGGGGTGCAGTGTTGCTAACTTGCCAAGCAAAATACTGCTTACTTCATGCACACAAGGGTGTTTCAGAACTCTTCATTTTGTTTATGTATATAATTACCATTGTTATCATTTTTCTTACATGTATCCATTATGTTTTAGAACCATGTTCCAAATATTAGGACCCAAGGAGTTCGAATCCGTAGAACTTTGAGCCCCATTCTGATAAAATGATCAAATTGCTCTGCATATTTTATTGCTAATTTTTTCTTAATATTTATCCCTTTTGTTTGGAAGTCCTGGCCCTTATCACATAGCGTGGCCTTTGTGCCATAAAAATTTGATGTAGCCAACCCATTGGAAATATTCATCTTTCCTTTTTGTAGGCACTAACCAACGAATACTTCCGTTTGCTTGCTGAAAAAAGGCAGTTTTATACATATGGAGCCAGTTCGTACATTGCACTAAGCGGTTAAATTTGACATGCTGTTCCTCATGGAACTTAAACTGACCATGTCAAGAGGAATTTGTTACTGATAAAGAAATTGGGTCGTTTTATAATGTTAGTCTTCAGAATGTTAAAACGAGTTGTGGGTTCCCCTCACTTCTAATTTATGTAGGTATTTGTAAAAAGAACATTTTCAAGTAGCTTGCGTTTAAAACAAATTGGGTAGCCATAAAGCTGGAAAATTAAATTTTATTACGATTTATAAATTTCTTAATTTTGAGATTAAATTTTGTCTCCCCTTAAAATTTATTTTTGTATTTTAAATATTATAGATTTGTATAGTGAAATAGAATTCAAATGGAAGATAAAAGCAACAAGGCCCAAGGATTAATTTTCAAAAATTTGCCGTACTATATTCTAAACCGTCATGTATATATTTAACACAAATCAATGCTATTTGTATAGAAGCTATACTGTGATTTATGTCTTGTATCTAACAAGTTTTTCATAGGAGCAACATGAATTAAAATCGTAAAAATCTGATTTAAATAAACAATTTCATACTTCGATTCTGGTAAGACTTCAATGCAGACAGAAAAAGGTTAGTTAACCAGAAATAAGTTTAACAATATACCATAATTATTCAAATTAAATTTTAGATGGATTGCTTACTGTAACTTCTATATTTTCAGCTTTAGAAAGTTTGAAATTTATAAACTGAAATTATTTAAATGTGGGAGTAGTTGGCATTCACACACACAACCCTTTGTTCAATAGGTTCTGGGTTCGAATCCCAGTCTGCACATGGATGATAAAAATCCACTTTAAACTGTAGGTCTCTAGCGATCTTGTGAAAAATGACCATAGAGCAATAAAATTTCATAATGTACTTTAAGCTTGTCACTTTATCAATAATTTGCAATTTTAATTTCAAAAGTAGAATGAGATCGTTTTTCTCCTCAGCCTTTTAAATATAATGTATTTTAAGAACGAGTGAAATTGGAAAAACAAAGCTACAATACTCGATATAGCTTGGTTATAAATTTTGATTTGTAAATTATTCCAGGCCTAACCTAAAATTGGCATTTTCAAAGATTAAAACTTGGTTTACCCCATTTAGTAAATGTTTTTATATTGGTTGTTTAAACTAGCAGTTTCCTTATTTTAAGTATTATCTATGATTATGTCATTAAAAAATTTAATTGGAGGTCTTTTTATAATTGAACGATTTGTTTCATTGCTTTTCAGATTTTAACTGTAGATTGTGGCAATCCTTTGGAGTTTAAACCAATGGCTCTTGACAGCAACTTCCTCTTTGTTTCTGGTGGAGATTTGGATTTCTGCTTGTATTGTTCTCGTGTCGTTGATGGAGAAAATACTTATATTGGCTGGGCTGATCAAGATACCAAAACTGTTTATATTCCAAGGGATCCTAAAGCTGGCCTAAACAAGTTGAAAGATAATTATGAAATTCTTATTCATAAGTATCTAGATCGTCTCTGTATTTGCCCCACACCACCTAATCCACCACCATTTTAGTTACCACATGTTATTTCGATGTTCCTAGTTTTAAGTATTCGTAATTTATTTGATGTTTTCAATACAAGCTGGAATGCCTACTTAAGTCGTTAAGTGCTTGACTAGTTCGTATACAGTTTGCACATAGTGCCACTCAAATATTTTGTGCAAATCTTAAACTATCCAATTGCTATTTAATTATATTATAATATAGAAAATTTACATAAAATCCAATTTTATTTCGTGTTATGAATGTTGTGTATTTTTTTTAACTGTAAAAATTTGTATAACTTAAAAGCAATAAAATGTATTTTTGAAGTTGAAAGTTGTCTTATTTTTTCAAACTTATTGTAGAATAAGTAATGTTTTAATTTGGTATAATTCTACACAAAAAACTGCTTGCATAATTTAAAATTGCTAGGAACACGAGAATAATCTAGCAGTTGATGGTATTTAAGCTCAGAACTTGTTAAATTTTGCCTAGATAATATATATATTTCTTTTTAATTAAAGGCAAACTTTAACAAGTTTTTTAGTAATGCTAATGTTCTTCATTGGAATTTGTTGGAGTTTAATTGTCTTCATAAAGGTTAAGACATTGGAGTTTAAGAGTGCAAGTAGATCTAAGTAAATTCAGAATACTGACAACCTTTAATTTCAGCCCCTACTGTATTTAAATTAGAATGATTCTATCAATTTCAATAAATGCCATCCGAAGATGCAAGACAATTGATAACCAAAGAATTTTAGGAAGAGACCCCACAATGTTGGAGTAATATTGTTCAGGAAAACTGCTTAGGTGTAAATTATATGCAACAAGTTTTAATTCCATTCTTGAGGTGTTTAAGCAGGAATCGCTTGTTTTGGAGTTGACGAAATTCCTAATTTAAATGGGCGTTTATAAATTGAAAACAAAATTTATAGTATTTCATTTAATGATTTTATAAGGCAAGAGGGCAGGGAGAAGAGTTGACTAATTAAACTAACAGTTCCGACAGTTTATGTGCTCATTTTAAAATAGGAAAACAAATAGCCTAATTTCAGGGATTATATAAAGTTGTCGAAAACATGAAAATTTGGGAAATACATGGTAAAAAAGCTCACATTTGGTTAATTGTCTGAATAAAGGCTTGGATTTTTCCATTACAAAATCCTTGTGAATCAATTAGGTAGGTATTTTAATTTAACGTCATATACTGGAGCAACACAACGGGCTATTGGTGACGGCCCGGGATCAATCCCAAAGGGAAAGATCCTGGACCGTCACTAATAGCCCGTTGTGTTGCGCCAATATGACGTTAATTAAAAATACATACCCAAAAGGAAAAGATCCGAGGACATCACGTAATTTTGAATCACGGTCAGATGACGTACAGCTTGACAGAAAACCTCAAATGAGGCATTTTCTTGTCAAGCTAAATGTAGGTGGCGGTCAAAATTTATAGAATAGGTTAACGTCACTGAAGCAACACAACGGGCTATTGGCAACTGTCCGAGATCAATTTAGGGGGTATTTCAATTAACGTCACACTGGAGCAACACAACGGGCTATTGGTGACGGTCCGGGATCAATCCCAAAGGGAAAGAGCCGAGGACAACACGTAATTTTGAACCACGGTCAGATGACGAGGCAACACCTGAGCTGGCACCCCACTCTCCAAACTTCCACACCACGCCAACGTGAGGACATTTGAGGCCACGACAGATTTAACGTGCACCAGCCCCCTTTGTACACGACGGTGTTTGGCTGGATTCGAACTCGCAACCCTTCGGTTGCTAGTCCGTTACTCTTCCAACCGGGCCACCGCGGCCCACTGCATAATTTGATGCATGCAGTAGCCAGGTAGTCATAACATTGATAGTACGAGATGACAATATTTAATGGAAAGCAAAACCCCCAAATCTTGTATACTTAGCTATATACTACCTTTTAGTTAATTTCATTCGCCGTACTTATCAAAGGCAAATCATTTTTAGCTCTCACTCATTCTTGGCATTTGATGATCCAAAGGGTCAAAGCTTGAGGCAGTCCTTAGTGATATTGAGAATTGTGAGGACAAACTGCGCATATCTGAACTGGATGATAGTATCAATAAAACGCATAGGGAGAGAATAAAGCCGGTTGGAGAGTAGCGGATTAGAAACACTCCAACCAAAGACCGTCGTGTAGATGCGGTATGGTGCACGTTAAATCTTGTGACCTCAAATGTCTTCCCCTTTGGTGTGGAGGTTAGGAGAGCCAGCTCAGGTGTCACCTGGTCCTCAGATCTTTCCCTTCGGGATGGAATCCCGTACCGTCGCCAATAGCCTGTTTTGTCGCTTTAGTGCGACGTTTAATTCAATTACCTACATTCCTTCTTAATGAGGGCCGCGGTGGCCCGGTTGGAAGAGCAACGGACTAGCAACCGAAGGGTTGCGAGTTCGAATCCAGCCAAACACCGCCGTGTACAAAGGGGGCTGGTGCACGTTAAATCTGTCGTGGCCTCAAATGTCCTCACGTTGGCGTGGTGTGGAAGTTTGGAGAGTGGGGTGCCAGCTCAGGTGTTGCCTCGTCATCTGACCGTGGTTCAAAATTACGTGGTGTTGTCCTCGGATCTTTCCCTTTGGGATTGATCCCGGACCGTCACCAATAGCCCGTTGTGTTGCTCCAGTGTGACGTTAATTGAAATAACAATAACAAATAACAATAACAATCTTTTTGTTAGGTAATTATTTAACGTCGCACTGGAGCAACATTGGCTATTGGTGACGGTCCGGGATCAAATCCGAAGGGAAAGATACGAGGATATAGACTACGCAGCTACTCTGAAATTGTTGCCGTGGTGTGAAAGTTTGGAGAGTGGGGTGCCAGCTCACACACACAGGTGTGACATCTGACCACGATTCAAAATGGGTATTGAATCGCGATTCAAAATGGGTATTGAATCGCGATTCGGTATTGTCCTCGATCTTTCTCTTCGGGTTTGGTTGGCGTGGTGTGGAAGTTTGGAGAGTGGGGTGCCAGCTCAGGTGTTGCCTCGTCATCTGACCATGGTTCAAAATTACGTGGTGTTGTCCTCGGATCTTTCCCTTTGGGATTGATCCCGGACCGTCACCAATAGCCCGTTGTGTTGCTCCAGTGTGACGTTAATTGAAATACCCCCCCCCCCTCTTCGGGTTTGATCCCGTCAATAGCCCGTTGTGTTGCTCTAGTGCGACGTTAATTAAAATACCTGAAATTGTCGAGTTGAGGGACACTAAAATGTTGGTATAAGATAATTTAAAATGAGGCCATATAATAGTAAATAAGAGTCCATTGATTTATTTCGCTCAGCATGATTAATGCATTGAAAATCTATGTAGGTAAAAAGCAATTGGATAAAATAAATGGACACAATTGTGTCGTAAGTTTTTATATTTCAAAGATAGCTTAATTCAATGGCAGAGCTATATAGACTGATTCGGTCAAACAATTTTCATTGAGATATTTATGATTTGATTCATGTGAAAAAGAGTGGAAGCATCCGGAAAATTGAAGATCAAGTTTCAAACTTGTAATAGCTTTGCCAATGAATTGGGCATAAATAAGCAAATGACATTGGATTTGGGAAGAACATGATGCATGCATAAAATATTACACAAAGTATCAGCATTGTAAATTGTACAATTAACCCCTTGCCGTGCACTTTTAAAAAATCAGTTTTTGTGAGTGGGAATCTTTATTTGAACATTTTGTACAATACTTACACATATGGGGACAAAAAATAAAAATTCTAACCCAAAACGTTCATTTTGTTTCAAGAGATACGTAAAACAAAGTCCACTATGGTTGTTTTGGGTCAAGGAATTGTGAAAAGGTCGCATCCTGAGGTGGCCCCTATGTTTACTAGATATGAATGAAGCTTATTGAAATTAACTTTTGACGAGTCACTTTGTATTGATTGATGGGTGGAGATAAAAAATCGGGGTTTAAATTGACTGATAGAATCATGATTTTCTTGCGCTTCTTTTGCATTGCGTAACATCAAATGTTCGAGTTAACTCGAGTGCACATTTCTGCCAATTTTTGAAACAAAATACTACTTCGTGATAGATACTTTTAAATCAGTAAGTGATAAAGGGCTTTATTTTGCAGTGTGGACGGAATTATTTCAAGTAGATATCGATGTTTTATTAAGTTGAGTGAAATACTGTTCTAAGGATCGCCAACCTTTGTTTTATAAGTGATATTTCAACGAACTATCCAAAAACGCACCTCCGAAGCTTAGGAAACAGGTTCACATAGAGTATCTTTAGACATAATCGATCTGAAATTTCTGAATTGAATTTTTTTGAGTACCGCTACCTCTGTTCGAGACTATTTTATTTTCGCTATACTTTGAGCAGAAAAATAGATTTTTGACAATCTAGAATGTAAGCGAAAAATTAAAATATAACTCTTGAATGCATTTTATAATAGAAATCCACTTAAAATATTTAAAATCCTTGCCTAAGAACATGTAATAAATGAGTGTTTTTATAGAATGAGGAAGTATGAAAAGATATTTGATGGGAAATTAAACATTTTTTTAACAAATCAAAGTCAGAAAGTAAGTTTTAAAAATTGTATTCCCGTCGCAGAGGAACTTTTAGAGCACGCTGTTCAATCGGCATTTTTTGTAATTCTTTAATGAATTTGTATTATAAATTCAAATTTTCTCTGAGAAATCAAAAAGTGGAGGAATCGTCTTAAAAGGGGTGTAATCTAAGTTAAGAATTTTCTTACTTGAGATTTCGTTCTTTTTCTGCTTTTCAAAGAGCCAATATTTAGATCCTTAAAAATGACTGAGAGATTAGTATGAAACATAAATAAATGAGTTACAACTTCCTGTCGTTTTTGCTTTTCCTTTCCATTATCATTTGACGTAAAAGCCGTAGAGTCGTAAGGCTTGCCCCAGTACCTGATTTGACATGCCTTCCACTTAAAACTCTGGAAGCTCTTCTACGTTCATCCGGAATGTTGTCACTACTGAAGACACCCGAATCTGTGCTCCCACTTGATGTCGATTCACTTCCGGGAGATCCCGAACTTGGTGGTCCCGAGGGTGGTAGAATCGGTATTTTACAGTTGGACACAAGCAAACCTCGTAAGACCGTGTTATCCGGAATCGCGCGTACTGCTTGAGGACAGTACACAGGAGCTGGGGTATCCGATTCTCGACCGTGATTGTTACCATACATGGTACTGGGAAAGCCTTCGTTTTTGCTGCTGCATGGTTCCATTTTCATGTGATTTTTAATCGAATCATAATCGCTCTGTTTCTCATGAACGGATGGAGGATTGGATAAGTGGCGAATATTAATGGAGTCAACGGAAGAAGATAAGAGGCACCTTAGAGTTTTATCCTTCTTATTCGCATTGTCTGTGAGAAGAGACAGTTTCCTTTTATGACACATGTTGTTCCCAGATGTACTTGGTTGATCTCGTTGCAGAAGTCGATATAAATGCCCGTGAGGAGCATACGGAGGATACTTCCAAACAGATGGAGTGGACCTCTCTCGAATAATTGTGCAATCCAAGTTTCCTTGGGGGCTGCTTGCAACCGCTGTTGTAGATTGATTGGAACACCGCGAGTAAAACTTTCGATAATTTGGGAGGAATTCCTTGTCAATTGTCGATTCCATTTTAGCTTCACCTTCCAAAGTGTTAGGCGTAATAAAGCCGGAGCTGGTGGAAATATTGGAGAAATACTGTTCATGAGGATACTTCGTTCCCCAGGTTTTATATCTTGGGTACTTTATATCTAGGAAACTGCGTTTAATCTGTAGTTTGTCGATGATACTTCTTTTCGTGTCTTGGCAATAGGGTTGTGATCTTTCTAAATATTCCGACCTATCATCAAAATAATTGCTAACAGATCTGGGGTTTTCGCATTTGTTCATGAATAGGTTTTCTTTGGAACTTGTTAGTGCTTGTGGACCTGCACTATATAGGATTCTTCCCCTGTAGGAGGTTGAAGGGGTAGTCATTGTGAGGAGAGTGGCAAGAATTAAATTTTTTTCTGGTTTCTCTTTAGTTCTTGATTGAATTTTAAAATTCTCGACATTACTTCTTTCAATAGCACTGTTTACTCTGAGGTCTACTGGTTGATCATTTCTCGCCTTCGTTGTGAATTCATCTGCAGTGTAATTATCGCATGCAGAAGACACCGGCATCATTTTCATTTCTTGTCTCATTTTCACGAGTTTTACAAGATTTTTTACTAGTATGTTATAATTTAAACTTCTTAATTTTTACAGAACTTTATTTCCACAGTTTATTGACTTCAGTTTGCTGATGTAATAGAATCTCTGATTCTTTATATGTTGTCGTTTGTTCATTTTAATGAAATTCGTTGAAACAGCTTCATATGTTTATCTTCTAATTGGAGCGACTGTGCGTAGGGAACTGTTCTTAAGGCATCCGTTTGAAAGATAAGGATCGCTAAAAAATAAAAGAAAAGAATTAAGGTAAAACATGTGATCGGGGGAAAATTATCTGAAAGTGTTAATAGCAAAAAAGATGTTTTAAATCACAATGTGTCACTGTTTAGGCCATTCAAATAGTTTCATTTAACTCGTTCACAATTAATTATATAAAAGGTTTTCAAACTCACATTGAAAAGCTTATGCATGTATTATTGTTGAATGAGGTTGTAATATGAGCTGTGAGAGATACTTCTGTTGAGGCAATCAGTTTTTCTGAAGGATAAATCATAACGAAAGTTACTTTTTGTAAAATGGGATGTGTGACACAGTGGGTTTTTCCACAATTGCTCTCAAAAGCACATAGCAGCCTGTGTGCTGCAGTTTCGATTCCTGTAACTTACTTGGGTGTATAGGGGAGAGTGGGCAAGACGGGGTTCCTAGTGCATTTGGGTTTATAAAATCAACAATTAATCTTGGAAGTTTTTGAAAAAAACTGCATTTTATTGTACATTACTAATGTTTATAATGATATACAAATGAACTTATTTTCTATTTTTAATTAATTATAAAAAACATTTTTCGATTGAAAAACAAAACTTTATCTTGCCTCACCTGGTGGGGTAAGATGGGGTCGCTGGTGGGGCATGATGGGGCTAATCTTGGCATAATGCACAAAGATGAATTGATTCATCATCTTCTTCACCTGCACATGTGCAATGAGCCCATCGTTTACACTTCCAACACTGAATCCAGCCCTCAAGTAGATTATAAATAACCACATTAAAGACACTCAGCATCAGAAGCCTCTGATGAAAAGGAGTGTGACCGTTTTCGGTTTGTCTTGTTCACTTGTTTACTTTTTCTTTGTTTTTCCTTGCTATGAACAATCTTACGTTTCAAATTCTTGTTGCCTTTATTTACTTTTTCCCTATTTTTTCGCAAAAACCCATTGCCAATTTTTTAGCCTTTTCCTTTTTCCCACTTCTTTCTCTTTTTTAATATTTATTTTCAGAATTTTGTCCTATGCTTAGGTACTACGGTTACCCCAGTCTCGTCGCAATTATAGATTTTGGCAGCAGTAAATTTGTATTCGTCGACAACTCGGGTTAACAAATCATCAAACTTGGTAATACTTTGTTAAATGCTGTTGCCCTTGCCACACTTGTGGCTTCCGGTTTCCTCAAACTTAGCTGGGGATGTCTGGATCTGAACCCAAACAGCCAGTCTTTACCAGCTACTTGTTTTGTCTCAGAAAAGGTGTGTTCTTTACCCAGTTAATCTGCCCATTGATAAGCAAGCACTCTCAGATCGTAAGATGCGAGTCCAAATAATCTTTTCTCCATTTTTGACAAATAGTTAACCAACAATTTTCTTCCTCAACAGTAAAGACAGTTTTTAATGGGCCTAGACTCTGTACGAGAATTGTATTTATTTGACCTGTATATACAGTACCACTTTTAGATACAGTAAATTTTTTTTCAGTTTTTCCTGATTGTTCCCGAGTGAGTTTTATTCTTCTTTCAAGTGTTGAATGGGGAACTTGAGAGGAGTCAGCTGCTTTTTTGTATCCCATTTCCCCCTTAATAACAGATTCAATTGCATTTTTCATCGATTCCGGATCCCACCCTCCTCGATCAGTCTTCCTTTTATGCGTCCGAACCATCTCCGTTATTCTACGAAAAAAGGACGACTTAGAAAGAGTGGGGTAAAATGGGTTACTACCCCATCATGCCCCACAGAAAAAACCCCGTCTTGCCCCACCGACGCGTTAATGGGTGATTAATGCTCGTTGTTGGTTAGTTTTTACCAAGAGTTTTTATAAAGCATGTAAATTAATCGCTAAGGACTACACTTTTTACTAGTATATAAGAAGTTATAAATAAATAAGTATAAGTTACTTTCATTCAGCACCAAATTGCAACGATGCAAATAAACTTCTTTGAAAAACTTTTGCAGAAGCCAAACGACTCAATCAAAATGGCTGCTGCTTACACAAAGGCTTCTTCTCCACCTCTATCACTAGTACCAACGTTGTCAGCTCGATTACAGCCCCAAGTGAACCAGCAGCTCAACTACCTCGTCTTGCCCCGCTACCCCGTCTTGCCCCACTCTCCCCTACATTTCTTCTGCATCAGTAAAACTTCCTTTGTATGTACTAGGCGTTTTAGACGCGGATTCTTGAGATCAAGTAGAAATATATGGATGTGTTATCAATCAATTAGCTTAGCAAAGAAAAAGCATATCTTTTATTGGCTGTAACACTTCCCTCTGATATTGACTTTCGATAAGTATATAGGTTCAATTGATAATGGAAATATAAAAAATTACAAGCTGCTCATAGTACATTTTTTAAACCTAGAGAGTTGTGAAAATACACAGAAAGCTTTGGATATGGAAAGGTAAAAGAAGCCATTGTTATCCGGATCATGATATATAACTGAGGGTAATGAAAACATTTACTATAGATGATCAAATATAGGTGGAGCATCTTAGACACTTTATACAAATTTCAATACAATACTAGCCTCTCTGTCTTAACGGTACTTGATATTTTAAATATGAATGATAAAATTGCAGAACAAATTACCTGAAGCTTCAAGAATAATTGCCAGGAATATTCGAGCATTTATTTATCGTATCTACCATCCTAAAACTTCTTAGGATCGAGTAAGAAGAGTACAGGAAAAATAGGGTATGAAAACAAAAACATGCTTTCTTTTAGTCTCAAATATTACATCATTGCTTTTCGGGACCATTTTTCCCAATTTCCCTCTGACCTTGCTAGTAACTTTCCGAGACTTAATATTTATTTGAGGTCGTCAACGGGTGTTAAGAACGACAAAAGCCTAATATCGATTGAAAGGATTAAAGTGTATGGCAGAAGAGCGTGTTCAACCGGTAATTTCGCGTTCTGAGGACATACTGGAGTCGTGACACACTCTAGAGATGTGATGGTGAACCATTGGCCGACTGGAGACAACAGATGGGGCAAAATGGCTGAATGTGAATTCTTCTGTAATCCATAGACTGCGAAATGCATTTTGAAGAACAGATTCATCTTCTGGAACCATAATTTCCCATACCTTTTTGGCTCAACGACCGCCCCCTTTTCAGAGATAATTTTTTGTGGTGTTCCCTCCGCTCTGGAAAACTATCGCAAATAAGAAATTGAAAATGTAGCTGTGCCTATAATTTCACCAAACTTTTTATGTAACCGGGTGAGTAATTTTAGAATGTAAATTGCAAGCTAGTTTGGAAATAAAACAACTTGGAAGTGAAATTAAAGGCTAAAATGAAATAAAAAATAAATTGCACATAAACACACTAGATTGCTCACTATTGTTAGTCATTAATATCTATTAAATCAGTAAAGTTAAAAATATCCACATTTGAGAAGGACGAGCCCAGTGTTGGGCTACTAATTTATAATATTCTACAGTAAACTTGACACAACATGAGATTCCTGCAGCTGAACATGTGAGAACCTGTGTAAGTGAGAAGTGACATACATACTAACAGCCGCTTGTTACGACCTGCCGTCTTGTTTTAACCCTGTTAGTTGAAACAGCATTCTTCAGAGTATAATTCTTGCGGCAATGGATCACTGTAGTGAGTGTATCTGTGTAGTCAAGTGGTTAAGTGTTTGCTTTCCCAGCATTGCCCCCTCCCCTCCACTTGTCCTTCACAACAGTTCCCTCCACACCACATGCGGTTTGGAGTTAATTTTTCATTGCCTCCATCGAAGTTTCTATCTTTGCAATCGATAAAGAAAACGTGAAAATTTCAACAGATTTCAAATCTGCAGAAAATTTTACTCCAGATCGTAACCTACCTTGGGAACAATATTATTTCTTATATAAAATTATATTTTTCTATTGCAACTAATACTTCAACGAAATGCACTTGGCGGCCAATTTCTTTATGGCAAACATAAAAGGAAGAGCATCTTAGAGACACAATGTATTTATCTGTTTTGCATGGAATCACTTAAATTATTTAGTTTTTCAATCAACTGCTTTACTTTTATAACCATTAAAAATAGGATGAAATTTTAATTAGATATTACCTGAGCTATTTCCTTTACTTTCAGACAGAAATACTTGTACTGATATATTTTGCTTATTTTATACCATACAAAAACCGTTATCGTGAAAATTTTAATAAATATTGCAGTTGCATTATTTATTTGCTTTAGCATTCAGAATAATTTGTAAAGAATGCATGTATATATTTAATATTGTCTAATATTATACGTGCATGGATGCATGCACAATGCCTACTTTGAACATTTTTACTAAAGTACTCCATAATTCAGTTAAAAAAATACTCAGACTAAAATTATGAGCCTCAGTTTTTAAATTAAAAGGATAAGTAAAAGTTTTACGAGAGGTTCATAAATAAATCAAAATCAAATCAAATTAAAATTAAATTCAATCCACCTCCTCTAAATAGATTTGATATCCATAAGTAGACTTATTTTCCTGTCAAGAACTTTAAGGTTCTAGAATATTTTTATAAACCAACAATTTGAAAGATTGATTCAAGTAAAATTGTTGTTACAAAAGTAATTGCAACGTACTCTCTCTTGACAATTAATTGTTAGTTGACTCAAATGTCATGCGAAACCTTTCGATTTTTTATTGCATGGTATTATATATATTAGAGTTGGTACAGTAAATATTTTCTTTTATTTCCTGACATGCTTCATTTTAATGCATCCTGATATGGCTTTTAAAAATGAATCCAATTGCCGAAAGTAATAAAACCAACACAAAAGGATTAGAAAATAAGAATGATGCTTTTAATCTCGCACCTTTTTAATTTAAATTTTTTTATCGGAATTGTTAAAAATTAATAAGAACGGCCAAATCTGCTCAGAATGATTGTTCTAATAATTTTTACTCAATAGTTGTTACAAAGCTTGCCTTGAAGTAAACAATGTTTTACACTTGTATTTATTATTTTTCATTTGCTTTGTCCCTCTACATGTAGGTAGCTTTGTCATGGTATTTTGTATTATGCAATAAGGCATTTTTTGAAATTTTCAGATAACTTCAAACCATTTGTTATTTTTGATTCATTGATTTGTTTTCGTGCTTTAAATAAAAAGGACATTTTGAATGATACTTTGCACTTCTAGTCTAATACAAGCATCCAGTTTATCATGGAAAACGATATTCAAAATTTTTTGTTAGTAAAATTAAAACTTTACCACACCACCTTAATTGTTGGAAGTTAAAATTGCATTTCTTTCATAGGGCATATTCTTGTTAACAAATTAAGACCTTCAGTTTTCACAGAAATTGGAGAAGGTTAAATTGTGTCAGTTTTTTCCTAACAGGGCACGTTTTTTTGGAAAGAAATGTTTATTTTTTTAGTTTCTATGCCCAACTAAGTTCTTGTTTATTCTGTTTGGATTCCTGGGCATGTATTGGAAAAATATGAAAAGAATTTAAATTTGCAAAGCAGATACAGTAAATAGATAAAATTATGATTTTCAAATTATTTCACAATCTTTTTGCTTTGCTGACATCATGCTTTAAATTAGTTGAGGGAAAAAAATTGAATTTTTTAGGATATATTATTTTATATGGCATTTTCTACAATGAAAAAATAATAAATTTACCAAATGTAAAATATTTAATGTCTTAAAAATATAAGAATTTCCAAAACTTGTAAACGAGAACTTAGGTAACATATTTTGGCCTGAATCTAGATAAAAACAATCGGCAATTTTTGTTTCAAAATAAACAAAATCGTATTTTTAAGGAAGGTCCCAAGTACAATATTTAGTCGCAGAAGCACAATAAAGTTTTCACATTCGTGGTAGAGTACCTGGAGCAATGATTTTAACTGACCATTTCACCCCCTGTTCAACGATTATTCCAAATCGAGAGATAAATACACGTTAAGAAACGAGATTATTTTATCTTTTTTCGCAGCCAAATCAACAGCAATTCTCCGGAAGGCGGTTCGTGTGGCACTTGCCTAATCCGAAAGTTTTGTCATTAGCATGTCACCCAAAATGTGTCTCAGAGAGTTGTATGTCGGTGAATGTCCATTTATTCAGTGAGTTAAAGAATTTGAAGGCGTCAGTTTAAGTCACAAGGAACAGGTAGAATTCAACCTCATTAGTATTTGGAACAATTGCAGAGATTCTATGCCGTTTAAATGCTTTTTGAAACTATTTCACAAAGCAGCAAAAACAGAAAAACGTATTATGACTGCACAAAATTAAAATGCGAAAGCTTTTTTAGATTTCCTATAATCATGGGTGTAACTTTTTATCATGATCTCGAAGAGCATAGCTATATAATGCTTTTTTTCAATGAACTGAACATTTTATGAAAATTAAAAGTTGAAAGAAAATCATTTTTAAGTTGGCGTCCGGGTTTTATCAATCGATGTGTCTGGGATTAAGCTCCTAATATTTAAAATGATTTTTATGTGTCGATATACTATGAAAGAAATAATAAACAAGTAAATATATTTAGAAAGTTTTATTGCTGTACTAGCAAAATTGCCCGACCTCACTCGGGTTGAATTGGTTAACTATACATTGAAAGGTGACCAGAAAATCACTTTCCTCTTTCGTAGAAAAATGCCAAATCATTTAAGTGTGAGTAAAATAATTTTTTGACACCTTTTCGACATTTTTATAATTTCTACAACCTACTTTGGACACAAATTCTATACATGCAAATCCATCCATGTAATACATTTCATATCGCACCCCTGCTAAAGGTACAAATTGACCTAAGGTGAGACGCTAAGGTAACTGGTACAAAAGACGATTCTGAGGGAGAATTAGGAATTCCCTTTCTTAAGTTCTATTCCTGTTAAATTGCTCAACTCAATTCGTAAAAATGACGATTCTACTGCGGATACTCTCTCACATAATTTACCTGATAATATTTTTTTATTTGTGGCACTCTTTTCGAATTTCGCTACCATTAAGGGAAAGATGACAAATTAATTTGATAGGATATTTATCACTAAGTGTGTTTCAAAAGCGAATATGTTTTTTTAAATTCCTTTAGTGGCACGTGCAATAATAAAAGAACTTGTTTTAAAATTTAATGTCTTCAGTAGTGATAAAGCAAAGGTAACATATTACCACTTTTTCAAATGATAAATCAATTTGACAACGTTTCTTCTAAAGAAAATCATTGTTTTAAACAACCTACAACTAAAAATTAGACAGAATTTAAAAATACGAAATTCATTCAGAGCGAAAAAATATCCCTTCACGTGGCAAACGAACACGAGTTCCGTTTTGTTGCAAAATATCGTATAAAACTACAAAATTATGGTTGATTTAAGTAGTTACTCAGATGTTTTAGCATGAAACTTGCTGAAATACGTAAGCAAAGGAATTTAAAATAATGATTCACTACCACTAAAATATGGTTTATCAAATGTAGAACATTGCATTAAAATGTTTTGAATAAATTACCTGTACAAACACAGACACAAAATCAAACATAGAACGGGAAGACAGAAGAAATGCGGACAGACAGACTTACGCAACCAAGTCCAGTCACTAAATGAATGTAAGAACTCAGAATGCAAAGTTTCATGAAAATATATTCAACGGTTTGAACGTAGCAGGGGCACACATACGGACAGATGGACAGACAGACACCAAACGTGCAAGAGACGGATTTTGCATCAGAAGAACCCAAAATGGATAGAAAACTTGAAATGGGTCGAAAATATTCAATGTACGTACAAACACTCCATTCTTATTTATATAGATTAAATTAAAAGAAACTTTTGTCTAATTATTATTTCATGTCATTCCTGTGTATTTTTTTAAAAAAGAAATATATACGTAAACTGTCTCTTTTGCATATATATTCTCCAAGCAGATATGTTTGTCGAGGCACAAATTTATTTTCCAACCTCTTTTAAATAGTACATCACAGTGTAAATAAAATAGGTTTTGAATTTGGATCAAATGTATCCAAAGTAAGCAAATATATATATTTCAAATAAAGTATGCCGAATTCTATTTAGTTTCAATTGTTAATAGATCTCATTAAAATTTGGAAATACAATTATGATTGTTTTTCTCAAGGATAGTCTTAAAATAGAATTCTATATTTCTTAAATGTAGCTTTTGTTGTTAAGAGAGGCGAATCTTTATGGACGTAGGATTGAGCAAAGGAGAAGCGATCTATCTGTGTAATTAATAGGACCTGAATTTTTAGATGCTAAAAATCTTAAATTTGGTTTTTCATCTTATTTTTAGGCTTTTATAGATTTTAAAATTGTTTTAGGTTATTATAGGTTTTAACAAAAATATCACTTTAGATCATTAGAGATGTTTATGAAAATTTTTTATAGTGATACTTTGGAGAATTATCTACCACAGCAATAGTTAACTTAAAAATACAATGCTGTTTTAAACAACAATAGTACCCATTAATAAGTTGTTTCTTTTCAGATTGAAGTAGCATTTTTACATGTTATCTATATAAATAAGAATGGAGTGTTTGTACATTGAATATTTTCGACCCATTTCAAGTTTTCTATTCGTTTTTGACCCTTCTGATGCAAAATCCGTCTCTTGCGCGTTTGGTGTCTGTCTGTATGTGTGTTCCCGTACTACGTCCAAAAGAGTTGAATATATTTTCATGAAACTTTGCATACAGTGAGTTCTTACATTCATTTAGTGACTGAACTTGGTTGCGTAAGTCTGTCTGTCCGTCTTCCCGTTCTATGTTTGATTTTGTGTTTGTGTTTGAACAAGTATCACATGTAATTTGTTCGACATATTTTAATGCAATGTTCTATATTTGATACACCACATTTAAGTTTAGTGAATGCATTATTTAAAATTTCTTTGCTTTCAAATTTAGGCAAGTTCTCGTTAAAACATCTGAGTAACTATACTTAAATCAACCATAATTTGGTAGTTTTGGAGTAGCTGGGAAATATATTGAGCATTGCAATTATTTGGATTGTTTTACCAGTGCTGCTGAAATATCAATTATTTTTCAAAACAATTTTTACGGAAGTTCTAATTCTAATAGTTTATTTATTTAAAGGCTTATTTTTTCTTTACGAAATATAAAAAAATTATGAATATTTGGGACAGATGATAAATAATAAAACTATACAGAACAAAACGGTTTTTTTTAAAATAGGACTGGTAGCTAATATGGCAACCTTGGTATTTTTTAATCGTTTGCTTTTTAATTTGTGTCCGTTATATTCCAAGAATCTATTTTGTAGTAAAACAGACACATTTATTACTTTTCATTCGAAGCTTTTTGAAAATCTGTTTTAAGATGTATTTCTGGATTTTGAATTTGATGTTTTTCATTCAATAACTGTAATGAAGGTAAATAATGGTTTAATTAGTTTTAAAAACATTTTTAATCATTGTATGATAATTTTGGGAAACGTTTTGTTTTAAATAAGGCATCGATATGCACACTCTGGACTCTTCTATGCATTCTCGGTAACATTGGTACTCTAGAGACTTTTCTTTCTTACTAAAAATTTTAATTATACAAAAATGTAAAATGTTAAATATGACATTTATTTACATTTGTGAAATCGTGTATTTAACAATTGTATACCTTTATTAGAGTGTGGTAGTTGTTACATGCGATGAATAGGAATTTCAGTTTATTAACGAAAGCGAAAGTTAGTTAACCAATTCAACTCGAGTAACACCTGGTAATTCTGCTAGTAATATATATAAATGGCCACAGAACGACAAAAAATACCATCCACGCCTTATACTAAACAGGATATCAACGGAATTTATTTTAAGTTGCTCTCTCTCAACAGTGTTGGATGAACTTTGGACATCAGATAGCGCTCTACAATAAATCATAAACAATTTTTCAATGCTAAACATCGTCACAATGCTAAGTTTCGATAACAATTGCAAATTTGTTGGCTAAAACGCAGGTTTTACTTTTTTACAAAAGGCAATCATTTGGACACGTTGCTCAGTCGTGTTTTTCACATAGTAAATTACCAGCGTGTCATGCGCCAACGTTCAAAGGTACACATTTTGAAATTATTAGTTACTTCAATGTGTGGAACATAAAATACTCACCATAAAAAGCCTCATCTGGTAATGCAATAAAATTTCATGGAAACAATATTAAAAATAAATCACTTCGAGAAAATGTTGGATTCTGGTGCTCAAAATCCAGTCACAATTAACTCTGAATAGGACTATAGTACAGCAGCAATGCTCTCTTCAGTTAATTTAGAGAAGAAATGGCTGATCCCATTTAAATCAAGCGATTTTTATTTAAAAAATAATTATTTAAATTAAAATTTTAAATTTCATTTTCCTGTCTGTATCATGTTTAATATTGAAAATGAAATAACCATGAACACAAGATGCATGTTATTTAACTCAAATAAGTTAAGAACTTTGTTCGAACTCAGTTCACTCCAAAAAGTTATACTGAAAATCATCCTTCCTTTAAAGACGCTAAATATCAGTATTTGTTGATTGGGATCATAATTACCAGACAAATATGTATTTCCCTCTTGGGCCATGGATCAACAGGTGTCACTCATAAAGCTGTTTATCAGCTTGGTTTTGTTTTAAACATTTCCTGTGACTATAAATCGCACACGATCAATTTTTAACCATTCTCCTCTATGTGATTGGTGAAGATGCTCAAAATGTATTCACTCAAGTTATTAAAATTGTGCAACTTGTATTCATTTTCGAGATGTTCTATGGGTTTTTAGTTTTGTTGTCTGTTCATGAAAAAATAGACAGTTGGTCGCAACAAAAAGGTTTTTTACTGCATCACAAAAGCATTCCAATTTTGCTCATAAATCTTTATAATTGGAAATTTTAATATTTTCATTGTGTTTTATTTTGTGCTTTTTGTTGGTTAATTTTTATTTAAATTTTATGTATTGATCCCTTGGAATTCTTTACACTGCTAGCATAACTGCTGTAGTGTAACATTCAATTCCATAGATGATTCTGTATCTATGGAATTGAAATTCGGATTGTAAAAGTTAATTCACTCATCTGATATGTTAAGAAAATATATTATGGATTAAAGCTGAAATCTATTTGAATGATTCTGATGATTGCAATGACGAATTTTTATTACAAGCTCAAAATTCTACTGAATTGGCATGCTCTGGGGATGCTCTTGCACTTCAAAGAAAAGCTTCACTTTCTTCTGTGTAAAACACTTTTTGTATGTTGGAATACCTACTTGTCAATGCTCGTAAAGCAAAAATAGGCATATTTGATTTCAAATTTATGTATTTTCATGTCTTGTCTAATTTTTGCTTTTTACTTACAAATAACAATTTTTTCACAAATAAGTTATTCTTGTAAGCTAAATATTAATGAGAAGTAGGAATTTTTTCATGATTTAAGTTCCTTTTATTTTATTTTCTATTGGTGACATGATTTTTTCTCAAAGGCATATCTTAAACCAATTAATTATCTTATGTAAAAATAATTAAAGAAATTCTATACTTTTTATTCATATATGATAAATATGTAATGCAAAACAATTCTTAAATTTATATGACTGAGTAATTTTATAGGAAAATTTATATATGGTGTCGGTGGCATACCACTACCCTTTTTTATCCAAAAATTTCATGTTACTGGATGTGGGTTAAACTCAAAGTAAATCTAAACCGTTCGAGAATCAAGTGGAAAAACATTGCTTATGCTTGGCATTTGTCGCATTGTTCTATTTACTCGATCATGTGATTTACTTGCTAAAATTCCTGTCTCATTTTAATCTCAAACATTTACCCAGCTATATTTCCTAATACATTAATATTACATCATATATATTTAAGTTTAACATAAATCAAAACTATCTAGAAACTACGCTGTGATTCGAGTCTCATGTTCAACAAATTTAAACTTGCACGGACTTAAAGTCATAAAAATCCGATTTAAATAATAAAAACCTGATTTAACTCAAATAAATCCAATTTTGTATAAATCCTGTTTTCTCATAGCCTGGAAGGGGGGATTCCACCAGACTACATCAAGAGATAACAAGCTGAAATGTGTTCGAAGGGGCAACAGTCTGCATTTAGAATGAAAACAAATCGAACCTCTTGAGTCGCTCGTCGTTTGTAGTAGAGCAAATTAAAAGGATTATTCAATAGAGTTACGGTTATTTTTCTGCAGGATGGCTAGTTATTAAAGTGGATATGCCTATACCGGGATTTGAACCCAGAGCCTGCTGAATTGAGCGTAAGCCACTCAGCCAGCCTCTCGATATGAAAAAACGTGTGTTAAGATCCATACTGCTCGATGGTCGTCTTCATATTACTTCACCATTTTTAACCAGATTTCGAATCTATTAAAATGAATTATTCAACATGATTTTCTGTATTATTAACATATAGTATAATGCGAAATTTGTTCTATTTAATGTGAAATTTGTATTATGTTGCTATGAACGAATCCAAAAGAAAATCTGATTCTTTGAGTAGTTCATTTTGAGTATACAGCAGGAGTTATGGCATTAAAATTCGAAACAATTATGAGTAGCAACCTTCTTATATTTTGATTCAGAACGTTTTTGACAATGTAAAATTTCATCTCTTTTCTTTTAGTTCTTTTTGCAAAAAATGATTACAATTATTAAATTTATTATAGTGAAAGAACTACCTGGATTTAAGCACTGATATTTTGCATATTCATATAAAATATCCTTCTGAATCGGTTCATTTAACATTATATGCTTCAAATTTTCCATGCGCGTAATCTAGAAACGGTTGGTCTAAATGAAACTTTATATTCGAAGTTAATTTTGATATAGATTCGAAATGTTGCGTCAAAATTGGGCGGTATAATTGAAAATTATGCAGTAGAATATGAAGACTACTCTTTAAGCAAATTTTATGCATATCAATTTTATAAAACTTTATTCTCTATTCAGTGATACTTTTGAACTTGCTCTAGTCAGTTGTGCGAATAAAGATATAAGCAGATAGAAGATATTTTTCCGCAATTGCATATTAGAAATACGTGGAGTCGGTTATTATCTAGAGACTTAAAATCAATCATATCATTATGGTGTTAATCTGTTCAGAGTGGCAATTTTTTTATTATTTTTGAGCTATTTTGTGTACTTTAATTATTTTTCGCATGATGCTCTGTGATTATTTTTAAAACCACGTAATATCTTTGTGTGATAGGTAAAACAATATATCAGGTATAGTATCCTTTCCTGGCTAACATATAGAAGTGATAACATCGTCACAGTATGGCTCCATAAATTTTTATTACTTTATTTCGTTCAATTTTTTCACTGTAAATTTCCGAAAGACTTTTTATTGCACTTCAGAAAGATGATCATTTATTGAAGGAAAAAGTATGGAGTAAAAATTGCGAAGAGGAAATAATTAAAATATAGACCTATTGCTTTTGCTGTATATTCTTACGAATGTAATGAGAGAAATGTGCATAAGTTCGAAATATGGTTGAGATGTGAAATTTACTCAAAATAGGTTCATTCCAAATGGGTTACTTGAGTTTGCTATTCATAAATTGTCAAAAATATTGAGAAGTTAAGAACATTTGTACTAAGGGCAAAAAAAGGTTGAATAGCACTGATTTAAGAGGTTTTAAAAATATAATTTTAATTAAGAAGTGGCTTAATATAAATTATAGAAATAATTTGTACGAAGATAGTTTTGTAATATAATTGTGCAAAAATACAAGAATGAAAAGTAGGAATTGGAAGTTTTCATTTCTTTTGTCGAAAAACTCTTACTTGAAGATTTTGCTCTGGAATAACACTAATGTCCATCGAAAATGCAACACCATGAAGGAAGCATTCGATAATCTTCAAATTTGCAATATGCGTAGATCATGGAAGGGTAAGCAAATGATTAGCACTGTAGCGTATCATGTGCGTCAGTAACGCCCCTGTCAGCAGTATGTACCTGAAGGGAAAACAAAGAGACGGTTTTAAGTACTATTTTCCCGTTGTTTTTGTGTATAGGAAGCTCAATTATGCCTTGTCGAAACGTACGGCAATCATACGAGCATGTTTCGGGAGTTTGACAGAGGAAACATTGTGACTTATCGAGACTACGGATTATCCGTTCGAGAAATGAGTGCTCATGTTGGACAAAATCAAGCCACAGTGATGGAAATATGGAATCAGTGGTTGCAAGAGGGACGAACTAAAAGACGTGAACGATTGCAGCAGACTCGTGACATCACCAAATGAGAGGATAGGCATCTTGTACGCATGGCTATTACGGATCGTACTGCAACATCAAGAACGCTAGCTCAAGAATTAAGATGTGTTACACAACAACCTGTGTCAGGGAATTTTTTCAAGGTGTCATTGTTGCGAATACCTTTGACTCAACACCACAAGCGTCTGCGACTGCAATGGTGGTAAAATGCCGCATATGGACAAACGAATGGCATGACATCGTCTTCAGATGAATCTCGATTCTGTATGTAACACTACGATGGTTACATCCGAGTCTGATGGCACCATGACTCTTGCATTATGCATCGCCGTAGGTCAGCATCGACCTTCTAATGAAATAGACTGTGCATGTGGGCAGAGTTGCTATCGTAAGATCCCTTAAGGGTAAGTCATGTGGTCTTACGAATCGATTTGGACGATTGGCTCTCGACGCTCAGACTAGTGTTTCTAATAACGCCTGAAAATCATTTTAGCCAATCATTAAATTGCCCCACATTGTTTTTTCATGCTTTTCCCACGGCCACGCAACAGATCTTCAAACCGAGTAACCGGAAGAAATCGCATGAAGCTGCTCACACATACTCAGTCTATTTCATTAGAAGGTCGATTCCGGTCCGTCACCTGGCTTTATAGCTAGGGACGCCATTGGATTCTACTTCCACACCCACTAATACTCATTGCACTGAAAAGCCATCTCTACATCTCTGAAGATTTGAAGCCTGTTTTCCCTTACCTTAAGGGCTTGCCTACGGCCAGGTTTCAACACGGTAATGCGCGACCGCACGTGGCATACAACGTACAATTTCTCAATGTTAACCAGGTTTCACTTCTTGCATTCCCACCCGTTCACTAGATCTGTCGCCCATCGAACACGTCCGGCCGATGATCGCCCAGCGACTGGGCACACCACAGGCAATCGCGGCTATGCCATATGAACTTTTTGAACATATGTCAAATGATGAACATATGCCAAAGCCTCTTTTTGTCAATGCCGAGCAGTTATTGCCGCCCATGTCGGCTACACAAAATATTGATTTCTTCATGTTCCGCAAGTCCAACGGAGCTGAAATTTCAATCATTTCACCCTTTTGCTTTTGTATAATAAATATGGCATTGATATCTCTTGTCCTTCACAGTGTTGTATTTTCGATGTCCAGCAGTGTGTATTCATTAAATGGATATATTCCACAGGAACTATTCAGCATATCAATTACACTTGATATCAAGTAAAAAGGGGATTTGGGTTAGAATGGGATACTTCCATGGAAGTTGGGGACTTTAAAAATACAGTTTTCACAAAATTTACCATTTACTAATAGTCTAACGTACCTATAAGTGTAGTAACGTGTTTCTTACAGATAATGTGAAATAAAAAACTCAATATGATGAGGTTAAAAACTATGAGTTGCCAAAAAAAGTGGTGGATCGAAGAAAAATTATTTTTCTTATTTGAGTGTCTCAGAGCATTTCGGGAAAGATCGGTAATATTTTTATTTGTTGTGACAATCCATGTGAATTTCTGGATATTTATAGAGCTGTATACAGATGGAGCGAATTTCGAAGAGTATTGTAAAATAGAGTAATAATTTAGAGCTATCCATGTAATTTACAGAAGAAAGTTTAGTTTTCTATTAGATAGTTTTAGCCAAGCCTTAAAGCACAGAGTAAAATATTTCACGAATTAATTGGTTAAACAACATTACAATGAATTCAATCTCCTTGTGAAATTCTATTTTTTATTTGAATTAGAAACAAATACAAATGTATATTTTCATCAAAAGAATTGCATTTTGTATCATTAAACTAAATGTTCGGGAGACATCGACAGCTTTAGAATGATATGAATCACATTTCACTTTTAATCTAGTTTAATTGTAGAGGCATTTTGACGGTTATTTTTCTAAATATTATTGTTATAATGATCCACTGTTGTCACTTTATTTTGGTTCTAATTTTGAACTGCTGAAAATCCCTCTTTAATGTTAACTCTCTTCTAACTTGAATGAAAAGACAAAGTGCGAGTATCGTGGGAAGGATGAAAAGACAAACAATGTTTGCTTTCCAAATTATGAATCTCAGTTCTCAACTTATGCTTAATTTACCTGAAAATAAATTCCTATACTATCTGTATGAGACTTTATGTTTAAACATATGTTCACATGAATACCAATCTCTGTGGTATGTATGTATAAAATTTCTCTCGATTGTATAAAATTTTACTCGATTGAACCTTTTATGGAATTGAATCGGGAACAAATTAATAGACTCATCGATACATAAGAGGAAATTGGTCTACACTTGTCACCTAAATTCCAAACTCATGTCATCAATGAAAATAAATTATGGCCACAACTCCACTCTTTCAATGTTTCTGTTTAGTTTGATTAAGTTTACAAATGCGATACATTTTGAAAATTCAAGTAAGGAAACATAAATAACGCAGCTGAGTAAGTATTTGTCAGACAAGTTTTCCCTTCAAAATGAGAGCGAAACTTGGCATCTTACAATGCTGCATAACAATGATAACCGGAAATACATTGGAAAAGGAGCACGAGTAAACCTGTTCTTCCATAGCCACCAAATAGGTTACAAGAACAATTTGAAGGAGTCCACCAAAACAGAATGCTCATATAGGGCAACAAAAATGACATTTTCTCCCTTTAGGACACCACGAAATGGTAAAGAATTGTGTAACTATGGGTGCTCAATAAAATTAAGGTAACCTACAAAATATATTCCATGGCTTTATTTCCTGAAAAAGAGACACAAAATGTATCATGAACAGTGAGATAATTAGCTCACAATTATTTCTTTAGAATTGAAATTAGAAAGTAAAACGTTTATTAACATTATTTAATGCATTAAAAGGAAACGTTTCATAGAGCGGTTTGGAAGTTTTTCCCTAGTATTAAATGCTATTGTTTCTTTCCATTGAAAAAGTGCAATTCTGAGCTACTACTCTGAGCTTATTGGATATCACTGGTTATCAAGGTGTTACTATGGAGAGAGAAATGCTCTATTAATTCTTTACTATGGAACCTCATGTCAAGCAATTCATTCGGCCTCACTTTATATAATCTTACTCTTAGGACTTTCTTCTCTGCAAAATTATCTCAACAGATAATTCGTTTATTTGATCTCAGCAGAGCAAGTTCAAGTTCAAGAAAATTATCACATTCGAAAACTACGGAATAAATGAAAAAATATTCAATGTATCGTGAATGGCAAGTTCTTTTTCTATATTTCGTTAGTGACAATAATTAAGAATACGTATTACTATTTCAGTATTAATAGATAGACATCTTTGACATTGATAAAGTAATATTTTTCATCTATGAGAAAAGTTTATTTTCTATGGGGGTCTAATTGTCAGAGATTCAATTCGATTATAAAACTTAAAATCTTATTACCTTGGCGGGTCATTAGAACTTAAATAATTTCTATTAATTTCTTCTATTTGAAAACAGAAGAACGCCTCAAGTACAGTATGTGTACTTGAGGCGTATTAACCGCAAGTACACATACTTCGACATAGGATATAGTTCTCAAACCCCTTATTATACGTGCCAGTTTTTTAAGTTGTTATTCAAAATTTCCTATTGAATGTATTAATCTCTCCAAGAGCTGGTGCGTCATTGTTTATGTGCAAAAGTACCAGTTGTACTAATGTCATGTATAGTTTCATGTATAAAAATACCAAAAAATGCTTCTCTGCATGCACTGCCCTCTACTGGAGAAAGGTAGAATATACTGTTTTGCAGCATGCAACTAAAAATTCATTTTGAGTGGGGTGCGATGTGAGAAAATGGATACATTAATAATTCGTAAGGAGATAAGAAGAATGATTTGTATATTTGGGGTGAAGTTCTTTAAAAAATGTTTACCCTGGACGATCCTTTCCCCTCATACGTGGTTTTGAATTCCTATGGAAATAGTATTTTTAGATTGGCAAATTTGATTTTAACTGTTCTCAAATTAGTATATATAAATACTAGACTTGACGATTTCTACTACTTTCTATTCGATTGTGTTATTTGCTTACATTCACCTACGAGTCGTAGGAATCGTTATTTATTTTGACTATGTTATATTCTGTAAACATCTTAAGTGTTTTTAATTTTTCTTTGCTATTAAAATATTGGCAAAAGCCACTGTAGTACACACAAAGCACGTGAAAGTTACACACCTGCATTTGTAAATAGAAAGGACAAGAGCATTTTGTCTGTGAAGCTTCTTTGGTAATGATTTTCAAAAATACTCTTTTTCATTTCGCTAACTTGTAAAACTGGAACGGAGCTCCTTTTAACAATAATAAAAGAAGCATTTATAAAACACAGCTTTATTGATCGCATGGTACAAGATATGCTCACCAAGAGAAAAAGCGATTTTGATTGCGGCAATGAAGCGTGACAGATCAAGTCTTCTTTGCGTCAAAGTCAGATTCATTATTAGATTCCGGAGCGTAAAGAAAGGGAAAGTATTGACACACTAATCCAGATCTTCAAAGTTTTCTAATTAGCTGTTTACACTTCCGTGTCAAAAAGTGCGTGTCATGCCACGGGAATCAAAACTTCCGGTAAAACTTTCCGCCTCGCCTGACTGCCCAAAGCGGAAAACCCATTCAGATACGAAACAAAGTTTCCTCCAATCAATCCTTCGTTCTTTTTTGAACTCTTTTTTTTCGCTCTCTACTAACCGAAACTTCAATTTTGCCACCTGAAAATCACGAGTTTTTACTAAAGTAATATTTGCTTTGACTAACTTCACAAAACCAAATAAAATATTCGATATTAATATTTATGCACTTAAAATCTGTCGGGGCCTCAAATGTCCTCACATTGGAGTGGTGTGGAAGTTTGGAGAGTGGGATGCCAGCTCAGGTGTGACCTCGTTATCCTAGATAGGAGCGAGATGGATGTTTTCACATTAGTTCGATTTGGATAGTTCTAAAGTGGAAAGTTCTAAAATTACTAAAATAATTAACTGACTCAAATCAGTATACGAAAAAAGATTTTATAGTACAAAGTAGTTCAATTTTCTCTTCCAGACGCCTTTAAGTTTGTCCTAGTATGAAAGATGCTGATTCATCGATACAAGTTTCTTCACAGGTTTCTTTAATTATTACGGTAACTTTTAAAAGAAAAGAATTTTCAAAAGTCGCAAAGGAAAATACTGCTTTTCTGTTTGCCATATGTGAATAGATAAAAAAAATTTAAGCCATACTAAAAAAGTAAAATAGTCAAAATTATCGATTTGAAAAAATGAAACACCCAGAAAAACACTTTTTATTGCAAAAATTAACATTTTATTACCAGATATAATAGCTTCCATGTTTCTACATTTACTTTTAATTCAATTCCACTTTCCTCCTACAACCATACCAATGAAATCTCAAATCTACATCGGTTTCCTGCCGAATGCTGTATTTACCGCCAGATCTTTACCTGCAGCTTCAATTTCAATACTAAGCTACATAATATATTATAACTTAATAATTATTATATATTACAGAGAATATATTACAGAAAATGCATGGCTTGCCTACTGGACGGAGTTCTGCAATTTTCCATGGACTTCAGTCAAACTCAATTCACAAAAATATATCAAAGTTCATTTTCAATTAATTTAAGACTCATTTTCTATAACATGAAAATTCTATTATTTTCAAAATATATTTTAGATTATCCAAAATACAATACGCAATATTGTATATACAATATACAATACGTGTTCCATATTACGTACACATGTACTTCGACACTTGTTTGAAGGGGAAATAGATTGAATAGAAATATATAGTATTGAAACATTCACAAAGAAACGCATATTGTGATAAATCACGCAATAAAAATATATGAACTTATTTTCTTTTAACAGTTGACTTCTTAAATATTTTCAGCAACTCGAAATACAAAAATTCTTCTATTTAAAAAACGGATTCTTAACTGACGCTTATAACTGAATAAGGGTGCTTTCAAAAACACGAAAGAATTTTGTAGAAATTCCGAAAGATTTCGATTATTAGCGGTCGAGATATTAGATTATTAGCGGTCGAGATATGTTCCATCCAGAGTACTGTTTCATATTACGGTGCACTCACCCTATTCATAATTGAACCGTGTCACCACTTCGCTTTGTTTCAAAATAAATAAATAATCGAAAACGGAAGGTATCCATTGAAAAGTACACTTCAAAATATAAGAACTCAGCATAACGTAATCGCCGTCAAGTTTTGATCAGATCGGGGAACCAAAGCCTATTTTTTTATAAGGCGTGAGACACTTTATTCAGTGAAAGGATGATGAATAAATTAACAATTGAAATCAACACAAATAAAGCATTTTGAGAAATAATTTGGTCATCCACCATTTCAACCAATATAATTCACACATGTTCTATACATTTCCAAGACCTCACAAAAGGTGGTGTACGCATTCAAATCTCTTAGAACCATGACTATAAGACAGTGATTACTAAAATCAACAAATAAATTATGAAATAGGTTAAGAACATTCTAAGCTATTCTTTTTATATCTGACGTATATCTTTATTAATAATTAGTGATTCAATCAACTAATTGGATGAACCCATCTCCAGAACATCCTTCAAAACACAAATAATATCAAACTGTCACGTGAGAAAAAGTCAAATTCCAATTATATTGCTTTCGACAATAAAATAACTATTGCAATTTGATTACAATGTTTGGGTAAAAGACAGATTTGTGACACTATTCTTCGTAGATACATTAAGAGACATGTCACCTGTGGCCTTCATTTAAAAGTTCGTTTTCTGAGTTGTGACAGTATTCTTCTAGGGGTGCGATCTACAACAAAAGCACTCACCTGTCTAAGAACTTTTCAATGCTTTTTTTGCACAAGCGACAATTTTGCACAAGCAAATACAGGTTGATTCGAAATTCCCTGGCCAAGCTTTAAAGGGTTTTGAGGTGCACCAAAATAAACCTGTATATCGTATAATTGACGAATATTTGTGTCAGCGATCGAAACAAGAATTTTTAGCAATATTCATCATTTGTTTTGAAAAAGTAAAATATCGTCCCATGTAATATTTTTGTGAGTATAAGAACCTAGACCCAAGTAAATTTCTACTTAAGGCAGAATCTCACATGTATTGCCTTGAAGCAGACGCGTTCCATCCTTCCCGTGTCAAACTCGTGGTCTTAAATAGAGCAGCGGCTGATCCGAATTTTTTCATTTTCCTCTCTCAATTAGCTTACTTTCATTATCCGTTACATTTTAGATCAGAGGGGAATAGAAAAAACGCACTTCTGTTATTTATCCCAGTTCAAGTAATAGACTTCGAATGTGTGAAAATCATAGATCTTTCATCAAATGATGTGAACTTTGGATTGAATCCTAAAGCAATATTAGCAGAGAACAAATCGACTGAATAAAAAAGGAGTAACAAGATTACTACTATTAAAGTGATGATGAAAATAGTTATTGGACGATTAATTTGAATTCATACTACTTTGAAGTGATTTGATTAATAAGTGCTTCAAACCCCATATTCTTAAAATCCATAAATCAAGTTCACAAAGTAGGGAAATGTAGATTTCCAGCACAAATTATTAAGATTAAGCTCATCCTTCAATATCACTCAGAAAATATTTATAGCGCTACAAAATTGTATAGAGCAGCGATTTTCAACATTTTTTATCTCATGGCACATATAAACTAATTACTAAAATTTTGCGGCACCTCAAAAGATATGTTATATTTTTGTCGATATGACAAAAGAAAGTATAATTTTGATTGATTTACCAAAATATTAGTAATTACTAAAGTATTTTTGCTCAAAAGTGGCTTTTTGAAACAATTTATACTTTGTAAAAAAATATTATTTAAAATAATTTATATGGGCACTACTTGAAATGATTTGTGAACGCACTTGTCAAAACATGAAATAAAACACACAATTTAAATCATTTCATCATCCGTATGGCACACCAGAGTCATTCTTTCTGTACACCGGTTGAAAATCGTTGGTGTAGAGAGAAGCTACTTTTATTCTGCAGAAAACCTGAAAATCTTCAAAAGCCCCTACCTTTCCTTACTAAGATCTGTATTCATCTATCCTTTCACTTTTCCTTGAATCAAGAGAAACTAAAGTTCAAAATTTTGAAATGTACTTTACTTTGAAATACTCCTGATCAAATAAATTGATTTGATCTTGTTAACTTTTAACTTATTGTGGGCAAACATTGAATAGCTGTTTATGTTATTTTGTATTACACATGAAGAATTATAAAGTTCATTTAGACAAGGAAATTGTTTTTCTCTAACAATTGTTTTCTGAAACGAGCTTGTCTTAACTCCTTAAACCATCGGTCCCACTGAAAAACGATTTGATTTCTATGGGTGTCGCAATTACTCTAGATAAGCTCTAGAGGTCAGCCTAAAGATGTCTTTGAGATGGTAAATGAATCCCCAAACCTTTTAAGGATAAATTGATTTGGTATAGCACAAAATATAGTTATTTTTTAAATGGTTTAATATAAAATAATGGAAATAAATCATCTCTAGGATTTCAGATTTTACATTCTCATAAACTTCGATGGAGTAATCAATTTTCATTTTTGAGTGTCAGCTTGAGAAAATATTTTTTCGAATCGTGTGTACTGTTATCTTAACAGATACTTTGCTCCACATACCTCAGTTTCGAATACCTCTACTTCATACGATAAATAAAACCGTTTCGACCGAAGGGAAATCAATATTGATGCTCTGGGAGACCTTTGTACCTTTCTTAGAGGAAGATAAAATTGTCACACGTGCTTGTATCTAAAATAAATCTTGAGAGAATTCTACGGACGGTTTTTTACATCAGCACATTCTTTTCAAATATTCAATTTAGAATATTCTTCTCGAAGAATTCAAATGAAATTCAAGTATTCAATCATTTAAAGGAGAATGCATTCAAATCAAACGAGAAATTAAGAAGAATCATGAAAATATGGAAATACAATCAAAAGAAAAGGAGCGACACAACCACCAAATACATGAACACGAGAAAACGATTCTTTGTCCAGAGGTTTTTCTCATATAAACCTCGGCTCCAAAACTGTCACAATTTAGCAAAATGAATTACGAAGGAAGGTTTAGGAAGATGACTCAGTGGTTATTGAAGTAGATCTCAAAATTTGAAATTGCAAAGAGGAAAATAGCACATCACTGAAAATATTTGTAAAATGAATGAATGAAATAAAATGTGTATTTGATTTAAGAAAAATAAATTATTTATTTCATATGGGTCCAAGGGGATTATCGTTCAAGTGCCCAAAAAGTATCGAGGATATAGATATCTTCTATGACACTGTTTTTTAGAACAGAAAGAATCTACCACATTGATTGGGTTATTAGAAATAATTAAATGAAAGCAATAAAGAATGTTTTATAATCTCTGTATTAGAAAAATACTCTTATTAATAAAATGATTTTAGAGTGAAAAAGGAACAATTCTTTAACAAAATTATTATTATAGAAATCTCTGAAATCTATGAAAACATGGGTTCATAACATTACATCAGGTAGATCAGGTGGTAAATAATCGCTTTTAGATGGCTGATTTTAATCTTTTTGCTGTGGCAGTCTTCCCCAAATGAGGTTTAATTGTTGATTTCGTACAGAGAAATTAACATACAGCAGTAATGATGTTAAGAAACAAAAAAGAAAGTTAATTCTCTTCGAAATTTGTTTGGAAAATATCCATTTTCTCATTTTCCAGACGACCTTTACTACTAATCAAAATAATTCTTAGACATTTTGCTATTTTTATTCCACTTTTTGTGGCAACCTGTAGCAAAGTACAAAATTAGTTTCTATTAATTAATGTATAACGAAACGAATCAATTCCTTTCGGAGAAGGAATTTATTTATAGAAATTAGATAAAAATAATTGTTTGGTAAATGCTTTCGGTAAATTGCTATTTGGATATAGGAATTTATTTCTTGTCTCTACTGTAAGTAATAGTTGCATTTTTCCGAAACAAAGAACATTTTCAGCGGAATCGAAATGCAATCAGTGAATTTTGCTTCCTTATTCTCTTTTGCACGGATCTTGCAGTATTTATAATTTCTCTTTCAGAAAAATATAATTTGGGGAGATAGTGTTTCAATTTTTAATGTGATAGTTTGAGCTTTTAAAGCATAGCTTCAGAGACAATCAGCAGCTTCATTGAAGTAGATTTGTCTTTTGAAACTAACTTTCGATGAAAATTTTCGATTTACTACAATTTATCGATGTACTACAATTTTTATTAAACGTTTCTGGCCTTAAACAAACATGAAAATAAAACTATTTTGAGAACTATGAAATCTTTTCTATTCGATTATGAGATAACGATGGAATAGCGTTCATTGTGACAAATAAATTATCGATTCTATAAACGTATATAATCAAGATTGCTGCCTGTTTTCTTTTCGCTCCACGGTTTAAAATCATTTAAAATAATGAAGATTTATAAAAATATTACTAATGCAAAACTTTTGGAAGGGGTAACAAAACGTGTTGCAGAGAAGTTTTGAATTGCAAATGTACTTAACCTGTCAACGCGATTCAAATCATCACAGAGCATTTTGATCAGTGTTTTTTAGCCTTCGTTTCAAGCGTAAACTGATGTTTACAATTAAATTAATACATAGAAACAGATAAGAACTATTACAATCCGGAATGAAGTTTTATGAATAAGCATTTGTACCAACTGCGAAGCAGAAAAAACTAGAAAAGGCTGCATTACTTCATTTCGTAGACTTAGGAAATCGATTTCAAACTGAGTTTGATTTATCTTTGAAAAGTAACTGGTACACTCTTGGAAGTTGAACTATCCGTATACTAAAGCCGGCCTGGTAGCCGAGTGCTTAGTATTCGGGCTCTGAGTTCGAGTCCCTGTCTTCGCATGGATGTTTGGAACTTTCGTTAAACCGTATGTCTAAATTGGCCTTGTGCACAAAAAGATGACAAACGAAACCTAATTCTAAGATATCTCAACTTTAAGTAGGAATTTACGGTTATTTTTAGTTCAATGTCACAAAAGATCAAGTGAAAAAGATTCTTAGCTAAGCGAATAAAGTCAAATATTTAGAAATTCAAGATTGAGCATGAATGAATTCACATTCGTACTATCAGCAGAACTTCGAATGTCAACCCTGGAAAAAACCGTTGCCAGTTTTCTCAACGCGACGACTCTTTCTATTCTACGATTATTTCTCAGATATAAGCACGTGTGGAACATGATACTAATATTAAGATTGCTGGAATAATACGTAAAATTTTAAACACTAATCTTTTGTTTTTATAGTATTGTGTTTCAATCTCTTTTGTCTACCACATCCCGAATTTCATTTTTGTTAAGCCTTTAAAAAGGGGGAAATAACTATGCATTGAGATTATTGAAAAATTTCAACGAAATGAAATTTCTCACTGCAAACTTAACATGGGATTCTTACATAAAAACTGAAGTTGCACAAACTAAAATTGAAATACTTCCGCCACTTAACAGTGGAAAGACGAAAGAGGGTTGTGATCTTAATCCACAACACTATGATCAAACACCACTATTTGGTTTAATATTAAACACAAACGATTTCAAAAATGATTACATTTTATAAATTGCAATCAATGAAACAATATGATTAATGTGAACAAGAGTCTTCGCTAATGCCATCAGTTATCATTTGTAATTTATTTTTCGTTGACGGAAATTTTGACCAATCAATTCATTTGAAGGCTCTTAATGATTAGTGTCAGGTTTGATGACCAAATATGTTAAGATAATTGTAGTAAAAATCTGTAGATTAAATTTTTATAATTAAATTATAAAACTATAATTAATTATAAGTAAACAATGGTATTAAATCAGTCAATATATTAATTTATATGGATATTTTGTGAAAAATGCTTATTTGACACTATTTTTCCGTTTAGACCCTAGAAGATTCTAGGTGCGAGGCACTGAATATGGCCGTATGATTTAGGGCACTCGATTTTCGGATCGGAAGCAAGTTTTGAAGAGCAAAATTCAGAACTTCAAACTATAACGATAAGGAATCCATAGAACAATGCTAAACAAATGTTTACATTTAATGTACTTGAAAGACCTTAATGGGAGGGAACAAAATTTTCCGTTTGTGTCGGGTACTGTCAATTTATTCAGCAGGATGTGGTAATTGTTTTTATTGTTCGCAATATTTTTGGAAATTAGATAACAAGCATGCTATGATAGAAACATATTAAAACTTCTTTTAAAAGAACAGGGGAAGAATAATATCTTAATATAATAATAATAAGTGCTATCAAATGGAAGATACTAACCATCACGTTAGATTTTAAATCCCTTAAAATAAAATAAATCAAAGATCTAACATTGTTTTACATACAATTAAAATATATAAAATATGGCAATACTACGTACTAAATAACATATCCGAAGAAAACTCAAACTTCCCTTCCAATTTATAATATAAAATAACAAGGTTCCTGTAACAATGAAAACAAAAATATGAATATAAAATATTTACTTACCATTCAAGATATACAATCCGAGGGAATTGAAATCTAGTTTTCATCAGGCAATTTGAATGTTCTTATTTTTAAATTTGAATCAGTCAAAATGGAATACTTCCTTTTTTTGAGGCAGCAAGATTTATTGGTGATCTTGAGGAAACACAAAACTAAAATATTCAATATATATACTTTCACATCTTTCTGCTATCCTAGGAGTCTTAAAAAAGCCCCAGTTTTTCAAGGACATCGAAAAGCCAATCGAGGAATGAAACAATTAATATGAAGTCCGCTCAAAACAAACGGCAAGATATTTTCTGTCCATTTTTCCATTACAGTTATTTAATTTTTAAAAATCATTCTGTTAGAGTTGATGGATTGTCAGGAGTACACATGTTAAAAATATCTAACCCGACTATTATTTGAAAAAAACTCGTTTCTGGTGAGACGCCATCAATCCAAAAAATAATTTTCGACTTCAGTAAATATCCACCTGTGTGTCCAGAAATATGAGACGATATTAAAAGACATGAAACATATTTGTTTCAAACGAAAATTTGTGTTCGTGTGTGAGAGCTGCTTAAGAGATTCCCTAATTGAGATTTTTCAATAACTCTGTAGGATGGCATGAGTAATGGAATTTTTAAATTTAAATTTGCAGAATTATTTTCCCAGCAGAAATCAATCCGGGTTGAAAGTATTTTAATTCTTACTATTGTAACACATCGTCCACGAATGCAACCACCATGAAAATAAACGGTAATGAATCCTTCCGCAAATGCAAGTAGGCAGACGCGCAACCACTTGTTGATCCCCGCAAAACCGAAACCGAAAGCAGTCACGAGACAGAAAGTGAAAATGCTTCAACCCCACTGGATCGCCCAATAGTGGGACATCTCGAACACAACGTCATTTGTAGGTCAGTACGAAATGAAAACAGAGGGCGGAAAGGATAGCGTCCAATGAATCAGTGAGGTATCAGTTCACTGATTGCGGTGGATTTAATGGCCTAAAAATAATTTCAAAGATCCACGAAAGGGAAATGCGTTGAAGTTTTGGGTCAGCTATCGTATAAGAAAAAACAGAGGAAACGATGGAAATGTAGCTGTAAAGATCGGTTGTGTGTGACGTAACTTCGATCGCGGAAGTACACGAGCCTGGTCATGCAGAGAAACTTGGAAGCTATAGGGGAGACTTCCTCGTGTTTTTGCATGCCCTTGATTCTAGTTTTGTTTTCCTCTTGAAAACAAACTCTTTCGTAACAGTTTCGGTTTTACTTGTTTAATTAACGAGCAGCGTTAAACGCTTCCTGTTGCCATTGGTATTCGAAATTGCTACACGTTTTAAAAGGAACTAATGGCGCTCCGAATGTGGATCATAAGACTCCTTTCCTTCGTGATCAATTAGCTGTTTCGTGACATCTCAAACAGCTGTCGATATTTGGAAAGGTCTTTTCATCTCCTCAAACTCACAAGTGTTTTGGTAGAAATTTAACGTACAGAAAAGTAGGATTTCTCTGACTTTATTTCACACGACTCCTGAGGGAACTTAATTACCCCAATCTTCTAGCATTCACGAAAACGTAGGATGCGCTGTTTCATTGGTAATTGGCATTATTTCCAGTCACATTCGATTCTTCTGTTATTGCATCTTTGTATTTAACGAGATTTGCTCGTGACAATCTCAGGGAGTCGAAATGTTCCATCGAGTTACCTCGGTTCTTGTTTTATTTATAACTAGCAGAATTAACCGACCTTACTCGGGTTGAATTGGTTAACTGTAGATTGAAAAAGTGACCAGAATTTGACCAGTGACTTTGCTTTTTCGTAAAAAGAAAAACAATATCATTTGAGAAACAGAAAAATAATTTTTTAATTGCTTTTTGTCATTTTTTGCAATTTAGACAACTTACTATGGACGTAAATTGAACACAGATATTCATCCATTTCACATGCATCGCATCCTTGTTTGTGGGAATAGCCCGTTGTGTTGCTCCAGTGCGACGTTAATTAAAATACCTACCTGCCCTTTTTGTGAGACAAAATTACGAAAGGGTATACTAAGTTGACCATTACAAAAGTTTGATTTTGACTTCTGGGTGATTATGAATCCCTCTTAAGTTTGTTTCCTCAAAAATTGCCCTTATCAATTCGTGAAAACGACGAATCTACGGTGAATACTCGAGCACTCAAAGTTTTCCTACCTCACAACTATATTTTTTGACCTATGGCATTCTTGAAAGAGGAACTCAAGAAACAATGTATTCACTTTAAAAAATTCGCCATGAATATCTTATCAAATTATTTTGTCACCCTTCCCTTAAAGATGGCGAAATTCTATCACCATTTTTAAAAAATATGGTAGATCGATTTAACAGTAATTTTTTGAAAACAATCACTATTCAATAAACTTCTAACAGGTATAATAAGTTGCTTAAATATCGCTACGACTCGTAAACCTTGACCTTCTATTACTACAACAAAGAATTTTTAATATTTAAAAAGTTTTCGGATTTTTCTAGCATTAATGTGATGTGTTACGCATTAATGCTACCCGCTACTCTTTCCACCTCTGATTCACCAACGGTGAACACCGGCGTGGACGTAACAGTGAAAACGTTCCAGGTAAACACGAGCGACTTCCTGAAGCTCCGAGAACATTCTAGAACACGAGCGATTCCCGCCGAAAGTGTTGCAAGGACGTTCGAGCGGGAGACAGTTTCAGACGATGAACCGAGAAGACGTGTCGATGGCAGACGGCCATTCCTTTTTTGTGTTGTTTCAAATATGTTGTAACTGTCCTGTCCTTAATTGTTATTGTTAAATTAAATGTTTTATCGTTAAAAGAAGTTTCAGTGTTATTTAAAGCCCTTTTGCACTACCACTGAACTTCACATTAATATTCTTTCAATATCGACAAAATTCCATTTAAAATTTGATTCGCTCCAACTTGCATGCAGCTTTAAAGCGAATCCTTTGTGGAGTTGTTGCGTGTGATGAATGGGAATTACAATTGATATAAAAATATTTATTAAATTATTGTTAGAAAAAAATTTAGATATTTATTATTAGATTATTATTCATAAGAAAACAGCGGAAAAAAAACTAAAGTCGGCGAAATAAAGTTTTTCTAAAGTTATTAATTCGTGATTCTCTGTTATCTCGTGATCTCGCATAGTTGCCCTGAAAATCGAACCAAACTTAAAAATGCGAAATAAATTCCGAGGAAAAAAATGAAAACAATATTACAGCATGTGGTTAATAAACACGAGTTTTCATTTCGCTGAGCACGTGCTACACCATAAAGCACTTTTTCAATTCAGAGATTTAGTTTTGAATGGAAACCATGTACCTGTTTAGAATAAGAATGGTGGTGTTACTTTGTGCCTATTCATTCCATAAAATCAAGTAATTTTATTTGAAACATGGAAAAGTACTGCAAGTTTTAATGAGTTTAAAATCGTTTTGCGAAGGAAACCTATGTTTCAATCTTAAAATATTTTGAATAAATTATATTAGTACCAGTCTTGTTTAAAAATATTTTGTGCTGTATGTTTTCTTTCACAAAAAGGAATTCTACAACCACGTGTTAAACCAATGAAGTTTGAGGAAACTTGGTCGAAATGTACACATGCCGTCCAGAAATGAACATACTATACAAAAAATAACTAATTTCTGCCAAGATCTGGTATCTTTGTATCAGATGTCCCCAACTATTTAGAAATGATTCATGTTTGAAAAGAACAATTAATGAATGCAAGTTCGTACAAATAATTCTTGGGAAAAATAATTGCTTCAGCAGTACTGGCAAAACAATCGGTGTACTCGCAATACACATCCCCTCTTCTCCACAACTGCCACATTAAGGTTGATTTAAGTATGAGTACTTAGCTGCGTGAAACTGGCCTACAAGTGCAAAGGACATTTTAAATAATGTATTCTTTTAGCCTAATTTATGTTTTATAAAATATTTTAACATTTTAACAATCATAATATAGTATTGAACTCGACAAAAGTGTTATTTTGAATTTGATGTTTTTCTAGTTTTAAAATGTGACGAAGAGTATGTTTCTTATCGATCAAAGTTGTAACGCTTAAAGTCTAATATTTTATGAATTTTTTAAGAATTAATCCTTCTTTTAAATAAAAATTTAAAAATTTGATAATGTACCACGTAATGTTTCTTTTCATAAAAATTAGGAGTTAATTTCCGATTTTTCTTCATGAATTTGAGGTTTTGAGTAACTCCTTTTGATAATTTGAAAACATATCATATGTAATGGTTATATGTTTTTTTTTGGGGGGGGGGCTAGAGGATAATCATGAATGTTATGAAGTTCAGATGGATAGAAGAGATCCACCTCTAAGAAATATCCAGCATCCGATTTTAAGGGTATGTTTAAAACATTGAAATTTTTAATCACAAGATCAGATAACCATTTAAACTGGAAGGGGGGTTAACTGGAAGTAGGGTGATTTGAAGAATTATCTGGGTTTTTATATATATGTACTCCAACCTTCAGTTCAAGGATAAGTTATCACTTGTTTAAGGAATCGTTCTCGAAACGTTTATTATCTGACATGAAGGTTTCATATATGTATATATATAAAGTTCTGAAGGTAATAAGATTGCTTACTACACGTGAATTTTCTGGAAAACCCAAATGCTATTTTATATTAACATCACAGCCTTGACTTTTAGTGAAGAGAAGAATTGAAATGGGTCAATCGTGTTTTCCCATTAAATGTAATCCTGTTGTTTGATCAACAAATTACAAGACAGCATCTGTGCTTATATGTGATTCATAGCCTTGTATATTAATTGATATTTCGTTTTTACGTGGGTAAATATTGTATAAATTCTTCATTAAGGTGAAACATCTTAAATTTTACGATTATTAATGAACCAAAATTAAATTTCTTTATAAAAGTAAGCACATACACACAAACTAAACGTAGCTCAAAAAAGGTGAAAATAAACATGTTTATTTTCAAATCCATTTGTATTACATTCGAATTTGTTACAAAATATGAATATGCACAAAAACTTCCTGGATGGTAAATGCCTCACATTTGTGCTTCGAATGGGAGGAAACCAGGAAAAACTCCCATCAGACACCTTGATGAACAGGCAAGACGACTTATGAAGTTCTCACACAATTTCGTTGATGGTTAGAACTTTACACGAATGGGAGGAAAACAGGAAAAACTCCCATCAGGCACCTTGATGAACAGAGCAAGACGGCTTATGAAGTTTTCACACAATTTCGTTGATGGTTAGAACTTTACAAATATACAATATTCATTTTTCGGAATTCATCAGTTCAGTTGTAAGTTCGAACCACAGTTAATTTGTTTTATAATCAAATGTGTGTCGATAATGAATCGGTGAAACACTGTGTTCTCGCACAATTTCGTTGCTGGTGAGAACTTTAAAATATCCGATTTTCATTTTACAATCCATTTGGTCAGTTGTATCCATTTGATATGTTGTAGCTGCTTCTACATAAGTCAATGAACCGCATACGTATTCGACGGTCCAGTGCGTCTTAAATACATAAAACCGTATCTTGGTTCAGATGCCATGGTTCTTGCAGTGAATTCTCGTAGGGAAATGAAATGATCGAGAACAGTTTTTCATTTTATAGCTTAGATGAAGGTCAAACTCAAAAATTAATTTAAACAAGTTTAAACTTGTTATAACTTGATATATTAGTCAAAGACATGTTTCATTCTGAATCTTTTAATTAAATGGTTAGAACTTTTCATTTTGCTTTATTTTATATTTCTCTTGAAGTTGTATGCTTGACACGATTGCAATGAAGATGGTAAAAAACAACAGTTCTGTAACTTAAACGTTTTTCCGATGAATGCTTTAATAAACTTTTCGTTGCTCTCGATTTTAGTAGAAAGCAGAAGTGATAAAAGTTGATTTCTTGCGAATTTATACAAAAAGAAGACAAAAGTGACCACATGTATATGATAACAGACTTTGATATCTATTTCTCTTCCATTCAAAATCATTTGAATTATTCTGAATAGTTTAAAATATCTTTGTTCTCAGGAGTCGATGCATAGCTACAAAAATAATAACATTTATTATTTCTAAATGTTATTGCTACCCAATGACTTCCTGGCTTTGATTTAGGATCTAAATTTACAATGAAACTTGAATATTCCTCACGGTTTGGAGGAAGTTCATCAGAAGCATAAACTACTTTGATGACCTAGACCTTGAAAATATAATCCACCACCACCTCTATACTTGCTGACAATAATAGTTATCACAAGCTTTTTGATCTAAATGCATCTTCGTTTAAAGCCAGTAACCAAATTATCTCAATTGCATTACCAAGCTTTCTTATATTGTTCTGCGTCGGAACGAAAGTACTAACAGTGATTTTCCTCCAGTAAATATTATTCCATCTCCAGAACTGCTTTTTAATTCGATTTCAATACAATCTATATAATTTTACTCAGTGGAAAATATAGAGGTCTTTGATAATTTATCACTATTTGATCCGCCTTTGTTGATAACACTGGAATGATGCGAAGCAAAGGAGCAATCGTATCCCCCACAAAATGCGACTCAATAATATCAGAATAAACATATATTTCAGTTATTCCGCCATCTAATTCTAAGGGATAATCAGCGATATCTGTTCCTCCGTCAATCATAATTTTTAAAACCTAACATATCTTTCAATCCATCTTGAAAATGTACGTTTGAAGTGTTAGGTACATGAAGTTTTACTTTATTACTAGGTAAATAATTAAATTTAAGATGTTTGAAAGAATCAAATGCGTTTTTATACAATCCAACTTCTAGATTTAAGTGAGCAGTTTTTCTAACTTTTTTTGTAACTATAGTCTTATCTTCAATGCTTATGCGAAAGTATTCGTTCAATGGAGGTCTATCAAGTTTTTGAAAATCATGAAAGGTTTTACCTGTTTTAAGTCAGTCAACTCCTCATGAAATTTGGAGCATAGATTAATCGAAATTCAAGTTCAACATTTTTTTGAACTATGATTTCTACTTTACTTTCCTTAAAATTGGACATGAATTCCGCTGCTCCTCCAATTCCAGTCTGTATTAAATTATAATTAATATGTTGAAAAAGTTCAAGATGCATAGAATTTAGGTCTTGATACTTATGAAAAAATTTTGTTATTCGTATTATAAAATGTCTTTTTGGATGATTGTGTATAATTTTGAAAAAATTATCGTTTAAGGTCTTCAATGGCTTTCTAAATAAAAAGCTTTCCGAAAATTTTATTATTCTATCTTCGATCGGTAAACTTAACATATGCAGCAATTTTGGAGCCTCCTCTGCCTTAATATGAAGTCCATAATCGCGAGCGAGAGTTATGTTGATATTTTTTGTCCAATGTTAAAACTACATTTTTTCCACATTATCTTCAATATTTTCATTTATCATGTCTATTACTTGATTATCTTGATTTCCTTGATCAATTTTAAATGTAATATTATATTCAAGAAAAGTTTTCTCTTCAGGTTCTATTTCTTCGTAAATTACTGAATACTTATTATGATTTCCAATGTTAAACCATGTTCGAGGAACAAAAATTTCTGATAAACTCACTTCCCACATACCACTAAGTATTATGGGTTGAGCAAGTTTTGTTCGAAATGATGCTTGAGTATTTTGTGGAAAATAATGCATACTTGAGTTGCTCGGTAACGTAACGTAAAAATCAGACATCATTTCATCCATGATGATTTAACCCACGAATTAAATCGATCATCAAATCCTTGCCACTTCACAAAATACTCTTTCTTACTTCTTGAACCCTTAGTTTTGAGCACTTTTTCTACGTTCCAAAAGTCGTGTAATTCTTTGACAACTTTTTGAAGCTCCTCAACATAAAATTGTCCTTTTATAGGGTCTCCTTTCAGATCTTCTAGTTCATATGTGTTTGGAAAAGATAAAACACGTTTGTTTATTTTAAAAATTTCATTTGACCAACCAGGAAAATAACCTCGATGAAAAGCTTTTTGTTTTCGAAATTCTCACTAAATCACCATCATTAGAAGAATATTTAGAGTTCTTAACTGTATAACCATACAGTTTTTTAAATATTTGTGGTTCTAATTCACGAGTGACTTTTGATGGTGCAATGCCAATACTGCGATGTTCGCTGTTATTATATGACTTCACAAGTGATTGTAAAACATCTTCATATTTGTAAGATTTTCTATATGTAAAAACTCTGAACATTTTATTTTTCAATGTTCTGTTAAACCTCTCAACAATACTTTCCTTATGGTCACCTTCAGCAGAGTAATGATTAATATTGTGATTTTTAAACAGAGATTGAAGTTGGTTGTTATAAAACTCCTTTCCTTTACCACTTTGAATATTTTTAGGTTTAACTCTTTGCAATAGATCTTCGAAAGCTATTTTAACAGCAACACCAGTTTTACTTTTGAGGGGTATTACATATGCATACTTCGAAAATACATCAATTATGGTGAGTAAGTACTTTATACCATTGTTACTTTTAGCAAAATGTTGTAAATCAACAAGGTCACATTTCCATAAATCATTTATACCATATGAAATCGTTGATCTTCGAAAAAATTTATTCCTAATCGGTTTGTGCAAAGTGTATCTTGAGTCATTAACCAGCGTTTTGTTTTCTGATACGGTACTTTGGTTATTGATGAAAGTTTTTTCACCCCACCAAATGAAGCTGGATTTTTGGAAACGTAATAAGTTGATTCTAATATCTTTTCCATGTTTTCTTCCCACGCAGTTTTTCTTTTAATTTTCAGACAAAAAATCAGAATCTAAAGATTCCACATTTATTTTACTTTGCACTCTATCGATGTCTAGCTCTGATTCAGAATTCTGAAATAATTTCTGATTACCAATCCATTGACTCGGAATATTTATTTCTTTTATTGCCTTCCAAAAGATAAGAAAATTATCTGGTTTCCACACTCTCTTTTCAACATTTCTCATTAGGTACGAAAATAAATCAACAACATTTGTGTTTTTGATAATCTCATCATCTTTAATCAATTCATCTTGTTCATTCCAAGTGTAGTTACGTGTACTTAGTTTCTCAGCAAAAGGATGAATGAATTTTTGAAAATTCCGAGGAACAGATAAAATGATGAGACAAGATATTTCTGTCATTACTATTTTCAAATGCTTGTGTCTTTTCTTTCTGTTCTTCAATAGCAACACGTAATGGTTCTTTAGGTTCATTTACAACATGTTGATATTTCATAAGTTGACTTAATAATTTTGCTTTCATATCATCTCGTAAATGATTTCGTTCAAGCAAACTCGTTATGTCATCTTCTATTTGCACTTCCGGTACTTAAGGATGATACGCTGCAGCTAATTCTTCAGGAACAAGAGCCATTCTTCGAGACACTCTTCGAGTGGTATATTTCACTAATTTAAATTCGTTTCTCTAATGCTTTCACAGCAAAACCAGCTAAGGCTGAGAGAATAGCTGGTAAAATTATGGGTAGAAAACCTCCTGTTTGATTTACGAGTTCCTTTCTTTTATTATTCAAAGACTATTTTTCGTATGGATGTTTTAAATTTACGTAATTTGTTAATATTAACAGGTAAATTCCCTGTTAACACGTTCAAACAAATTTCACACAAACAGTGTATTTGACTTTTATCGGCAGTTTGTAAAATAACTCTCTTTTGTAACTCTCTTTTGTGTAGGAGTTGCAGTAGCCAATAATTTCAACAAATGATAATTTTTGATAATATTCTTCATTTTATAGGGTAAATACACCCAATAAAGACCATTGGAATCGGGAAACAAATTCTCTCGCAAACGATGTTCTTCTGGTGTTCGTGGATGAAGATATATCACTAAATAACCATAAGGCTTTAAAGTTGCTCTTTTATATGCATCCATAAAGAACGATGATTTGTTTCCATAAATTTGTCTAGAAAAACAAAACTTGATTCAAATCTCGATTATTTTTAAATAGTATAATGTAATGTGTGTTTAGACTTATATCACGCATTACTTTATTTCGTGGGAAGAGATTTTGTAAGATTAAAATAACACTGATATTCCGATGATGAGAACCTATTGCAAACAACTCAGCAATTTTCTCATTTAAGTTATTCATCAAATCATCAATTACCATTAGCCATCCACTTGGATAAGTTTCTGGTAAACCTTGAATGAAATCAATTTTCTTCTCTTCAAGAAACCATGGTTGGAACACAGAATAACACCATTTTACACATTTAAACTCATAATCATAAACATTACGCTCTGTCATACGTCTAACGAGGTTTGATTTTCCTGATTGGCTTGGAACTGCTACAATACACGAACTCGGTTGAATTAACTTGTACATTGTCTACAAACTTATTTAAACTCGTCTTCCGTCAACTCCAATAACCATTGGTTTTATATTAGCATGTGTTTCTTTCCAAAAATATCTGATGTCATATACTTTGAGTTTATCTTTAAAGCAAACATGAAAATATAAACGTCTTCCTAAATGTTCTGAGTAAAAATATGTAGAATTACTCAAATCTATGTCCTCATTTGTATTTCTATGATAGCGTTTTATCAATATTATTAAAAGTACTGATGTGATGATCAAAGCCACAATGAAACACTTATAACTTTTAATTTGGTTATTCTCTTACTATCATTCATCCTTTGTAATTATTTTAAAATATCAGTGAAAAATAAGTTGTATATTACTTATTCTCCTCTAAATCTATCAACTTTACTCTTGTAATGTTCATTCTAAAATGACAAAATCATGATATCATATGTATTTATATAGGAACGTAAAAACACCGTAATCAAATATCTTTTTTGTAACTTCTGTTTTACAAAAAAAACCTTCATTACATTTATTTAGACATTGTCATGCAAGTAAACATTGGTCGAGTTGTCTAAACCATGAACAATTCGACCAATGTTTATTTAAGTTTCAGGTTCGATCCTACATATTAACACTGCTGCACAATAATTTTATTTCGGATAATAGCGAGTCATATCACTACATCTTCGATGGATGTAATTGAATTCTTTCATCATCAAACAACTTTAACTCGTCATTCAGCTTTCACCTCATTGTTTCTATCTGACATTGGCGAGCGGAATCAGGCAAGAAGGTTACTTGTATGTTGAATTCATCCACCAACATCGCTTCTTTCGCTTAAAAGTAGGTCAATCGTGATTTTATTTCGCTCTGAGATTGAGAGAGTGAAAACTCACAAGGTCTCTCGTTTTTGATTTAAACACTTTTTTTTACAACCATCACATGGTAGCCATCAAAACCATACTACTGATGTTGACTTAATTGTTATCGATGATCTGATGCATCGTTTGAATGAAAATATTTCAGAGTTGTTTACTGTGGTATCTCATTATCGAAATATAAGAGTTATACTTTTGTTACAAAATTTGTTCCCCAAATATAAAGCAATGCGTGATATCAGTTTAAACTCATATTACACTATTTTGTTTAAAAACTCTCGAGACATGAGTCAAATCAATTGTTTTTCTCGTCAGCTATATATGGGTATTTATTTGTAGATTTGCATCCTCTGACACAGGAGGAGCACAGACTAGAGATGGTTTGCTTCCTAACGATCAAGGTGTATACTGGATATATAGACCAAAATGAAGAGAATCAAACAGAATTACAGTTTTGAAATTGCTCTTGGAGTCTTCACCTAAGCAAAGAAGAATACTTTTAAAAAGTGCAAATAAATCGCAAATTTTATCTTTGAATGAGATATGTTTGAATATTTTAGCTGGTAATGTCCCCGTTGATGTTAAAAAATTGCGTAAATACAATGTACTAGAAAAGTAGCATGTCGAAAAGCCTCGCTTAAAACAAAGAAAAACGTTTTAGTTAAACAAAGCGGTGGTTTTCTACCGTTGGTTCTTCCTGTAATGGGAAGTTTTAAGTATATAAGTTTTTCAACAATGGGAGGTACATATTTTATTGCTTTATCGTTTCGACTTTCCTCCTCCTACCTCCTCTAAGCTTATTTCCACCACATACTTACGCACGAAGACCTCCGCTAACTTTCTCTCTCCATCCAAATACGTCGCACTCCGAGGTGAGCCAGTTGCTAGCACGCCCTCCAAAGTGAATCAGATATTAATACACCTTCAAAGTGAGCTAGATGTTAGCACACCTTAAAAGTGAGCCAGATGTTAGCACACCTTAAAAGTGAGCCAGTTGTTAGCATTGGTAATACTACTAATATTCAATGTACAAACACTCCATATCTATTTATATATATTATCAGAGCATTTTTTATGAAATATCGCTTCCATGTTGTAGATCGAAAGTAAATACCTGAAATTTGCAAGAGAAATGAAATTGTAAGTGGTACTGTTACTGTTAGAAAAAAATATTTTTTCATGCTCCCATGAATTGTTTTATATATTAAAATATGAAAATCAGAAAATGGCAAAATTATTATCGAGATGCACAAGCTTTTGTATAAATAAGAGTAGTTAGTACAGGGAGAGTTTTAATCAATTATTGCCACAAATTAGCTTATTTTTTGTTTGTTCCGGCATTAGTTTTTGAAGATGAAAAACACTTTCCAATTTATATAAAATTCTCCATTTTAACCATCTCATCGAAAACAGTTATCAGAGATTGGAACTACTGGTTATTCTTTATATAGCAGGGTAGGTAGGTATTTTAACTAACGTCGCACTGGAGCAACACAACGGGCTATTGGCGACGGTCTGAGATGAAACTCGAAGACGCCACGAGGACACCACGTAATTTTGAACCACGATCAGATGACGAGGTCACACCTGAGCTGGCATCCCACTCTCCAAACTTCCACACCATGCCAACGTGAGGACATTTGAGGTCGCAACAGATTTAACGTACACCAGACTCCTTTGTTCAACACAGTCTTTGGTTGCATTCGAACTCATAACCCTCCGGTAAAAAATCCGTTACTCTGTCAACCGGGCTACTAGGACTTTTATCTTGCAGGGAAAGAAGGAGCAACTTGATGTTTGTTGTCGAGCCGTTGTGTTTGCTAAAAGTTGCACATGAAAACATCGCACATGACTCAAGAAGCCAGAGTCAGTAGTTTTGGTGCTTGATTTGTAGCTGATCTCGGTACTTGAACTCGGGAGCAAGAACTATCCCCACATAAGTTTGTATTATTTGAGCACTAACAAATGGCAAGAAAAAAGGCGGCTTTTGTATCTTTTTAGTAAGGCTTTTGGCTTAGGCGGCTTTTGTATAAATTTTGTATCTTTTAAGATACAAAATTAGGAAGGTTTTCTGAAGGTTTAGAAATTGGGAGATAAGGTAGTCTAAATGTAACTAAGTTGAAATAGGTTTGTTATACAATAAGCTTTGCCATCTCGCTGTTATGGATCCTTGGTACAGTAAGCCCCCAAAATTTACCCTGAAAAAAAAAAAATTTTATCTTAAAAATCTTTCTCTTAAAACTAAACATTTTCGCGGGAAAACGAGTTGAAAAAGAAATTGACTTTCTTAACCCCTTCAAAGCAATCCTAAAAATAATTTATCGCCTACTTTAAAAAAATTGGAATGTAGCTGAATGGGAGAAATAAATCACTCGAAAACTATTATTTTAAAATGAAAAGAAGTGAAGAATTGTGTTGTATTAGGGAGGAATAAATAAAAACCACACACTCAGTATATAGTCAGTAGGTTTTGTTCATTTATTTCATGTATTTCGTTTCACTTTCGTCAGCTATATTTATTTACATTCAGTATTGTATTGATTTTTAATTTTGTTTTTATCCACTTCTTTTTTATACCACCATTCAAGTATATTTTCCTCTTATTTCTATGCTGCTTCAAATACAAGTGATCTGAAACGAATAGTTGCTAATAGTGTTTTAACAACCGACTCTCCCTGAGAGGACATTTTATGGAATGATCGAATATAAAAAATTGCACAACTTGTAATCTCCCGCTTAAGTAACGTTTAATCTATGTCAAATAAAACATGTAGAAAGCTGAAGTAAAACTTTAGAATTTAAAAATGAAAGGTTGAAATGATAAATTGAAAGTAATACATTATAAAAATTATTCCACGCCAAAGGAAATTAAAAATAAATTAACTTTCGTTAACACAAGCTTTTGAAGAACGCTGCCTGGAACACAATTTCGGAACACTCGCCTCTTAAGATCATGATTAAATCCTGTGCTCTTTGACTGAAGCTCCCACAAACATATCGGCGCAGCTTGTCCGCTTTTGGGCCATAAAACCCCAACATCCAATCCAATCCCACAAACATATCCGTTACTACCACGCCAAAGGCACCAATCTGCATTTGGCCGATTTTCACCTAACTGCATTTTCCGAATCATCATTTCATGTTTTATACCAGTGGTCTCTAAACTTTTTCACTTGAGGGCCAGATTGAAAAATCCTGGAAGTCAGGGGGGCCAACAACAACACACACACATATATATATATACTATATATACATACTTATGTATATTGCATGCTGCATCGGCCGGGTTTCCGCGGGCCGGACAATGACCCTTCGCGGGCCGTAGTTTGGAGACCCCTGTTTTATACTATGACAAAGCCACGAATCATCTTAATCTTAGTGGAAATGCCGATTTTCATCAGAAAACAACCTTTGCGTCGTAATTCAATTTTTCCCGAAGCATCAAAACTTTGCGGTTTTGTAGAAACTTCAGTTTTGCAGATTCGAGCCTTGGGCGTGGTGGCAATGATATAGTCCGCTGATTCAAAGGTAAACCACATCATTTAGGTCTCTTCAAATTGACACAAAAGGACCCAGCACTAAATAACACTATGTATTTTGTATATATTCTGAGAACTCTACTTAACTCGCACAAATGTCTGCATTTTCTCTGGTTATTTGTTCCGGAATTTTATTATTTCTATTCAAGGTATAGGCTTCCCACTCCTTCAGCTATCAAATGATAGCAGATGGTCTTCTTTTTCTCCCCGTAAGTAGAACAAGCACACTCACGTGTCATTGAAGCGAAAGTTGAACGAATTTTCATTTCCCTTTTCACATGCACGGAATCGATTCATTCACAATCAACTTCCATTGCACAGAACATGTTCGCATGACCATTTCACTATTTCACAGGCTCGCTACTCCATTTTAAAATAGAGCTGTTTGGCTATTCATTTTAGGAATTCTTTTCTCACATTATCTATATGTAATCCTTGCAATATAGTTATGGAGAAATTCACGACAAAGCAACGAGTAAAAAGAATCCAATTTTATCAACCAAATCAACGGTCAATTGTACTAGCCAAAGAGCTTGCATTCGAGGACACACCAGAGGTATGGTAGCAGCAAGATGGGGATACTCCCCCCTCTTCCGACTATGGAGCTCGTAAGGCAAATTTTGGAATGGTGGATAATTTCTCTCAATTCAATTGACCTCCACGCTCACCTGACCTTACGGCTCCAACTTTTCTTGTGGGGATATCTAAAAGAAAGAGTATACCGTAACAAACCCCGGACATCTAGCAATTGAAGGTCAACATCCGTGAAGAAATTGAAGGAATAAGCCAAGAAACATTACGAGAGGTGATGGGCACTTTTAGAAAGTGACCGCCACTGTCAAAGAGCAAAATGGTGGCCATTTGAAGGACATAATCTACAAAAGTAATTAAAAATAATTTCCGAGAAGTATATTTATTGTTTATAAAAGAATAAATATATATCTACGAATTTTTAATACATAAAAGAGTCATTCTATTTTTAAATGGTCTAGTGCAGTGGTTCTTAACCTGGGTTCGATCGAACCCCAGGGGTTCGGTGAGTCAGTCTCGCGGGTTCGGCGGAGGTCAAAACACACCCGACTCATATGATTCGTGATGACACGCCCCGCTTGTCCATCATTGGCTGCAGATGATCACGCAACATCGTTTGGCCTATCTGTGCTGCAGGGAATTTGGTGCGCTTAGTAGTCTAATTGTAACTGTCGTGATGGTACGTCGTGTGATACCTTTCTTAATATTTCAATCCCTTCATACTAACTATGTCGAGCAAAAAAAGAAAGTGGTCGGACGAATATGTATAATATGGATTCACATGTATAACGGAACGTGATGGGAGTCAGCGTCCTAACTGCATGATTTGCAATGCCAAGTTGAGCAATTCTAGTCTAGCACCGGCAAAACTAAGAGAACATTTCCTTAAGCTGCATGGAGATGGAAAATACAAGAACACAACGCTCGCTGAATTCAAGGTGAAGAGAGCCAGATTCGATGAAAAGGCTACTCTGCCTGTTCTTGGCTTTGTACCCATCAACAAACCGATCCTCACAGCATCGTACGAAGTTGCCTACCTGATCGCAAAGCAGGGCAAACCACACACCATTGGTGAAACACTCATAAAACCAGCTGTGTTGAAGATGGCGAATATCATGCTGGGAAAAGCGGCTGAAGTTAAGTTATCCCAAATTCCTCTTTCAAATGACACCATCAGCGACAGAATAGAGGACATGAGCAAAGACATCTTGGCTCAAGTAGTTGCAGATCTGATTTCAAGCCCGGCAAAATTTAGCCTTCAACTCGACGAGACCACAGACGTTTCCAATCTAAGCCAGCTTGCAGTATTCGTGCGCTATGTGAAAGACGACGTGATAAAGGAAGATTTTTTATTTTGTAAGCCTCTTACAACAACTAAGGCAGCCGATGTGAAGAAACTTGTGGATGACTTCTTCAAAGACAACAATCTTTCGTGGGATATGGTTTCTGCAGTTTGTTCGTACGGAGCTCCAGCCATGCTGGGAAGAAAGTCTGGTTTTGGTGCGCTAGTGAAAGCCGATGCACCACACATCATTGTTACGCATTGTATTCTGCACAGGCATGCGTTGGCAACAAAAACCTTGCCTCCAAAACTGGCAGAAGTGCTAAAAATTGTAGTGGAATGCGTGAACTATGTGCGAAATAGTGCTCTAAGGCACCGCATCTTCAGGGAGCTGTGTAAAGAAATGGGATCTGAATTCAAGGTACTTCTGTACCATTCTAACGTTCGGTGGTTATCCCGGGGACAGGTGCTGAATCGTGTTTTTGCCGTGCGTGTGGAATTAGGCCTGTTTTTGCCAGAGAACCAACATTGCCATGCAGATTGCTTCAAAAATTCTGAGTTCATTCTCATTTTAGCGTACATGGCTGATATCTTCGCAGCCCTCAATCATCTCAATAAACAGATGCAGGGCGGTGGAGTCAACATCATCGAAGCGGAAGAAACCCTGAAGGCTTTTCAAAAAAAGCTACCGTTATGGAAACGACGAACAGAGAACGATAACTTCGCAAACTTTCCCCTGCTAGACGACTATGTAAGTAAGATCGAAGATGTATCTGGAATCGGAGACATGTCTGTACCCGCGGAACTGAAGCAAGCAATTGCCACGCACTTAGATGAGCTTGCAAAGTCTCTCGTACTTCCCTACAAGAGAGTCATATCCAGCATGGGCGAGACAGCCGTTCACGTTTAGTGTTGACACAATAGATGTCAATGATGAATACCTCGATGAAATCATTGAAATTCAGCAGAGCCAGGTTCAACAGCAACTCTTCAGAACAACAACGCTCTCAACGTTTTGATGTCAACAAATGGTAACGTACCCTGTTATTGCTAAGAAAGCTCTGGAAATTTTCATACCGTTTGTTACAACATATCTTTACGAGCAATCCTTTTCGAGGATGCTGGACATAAAAACGAAGAAAAGGAACAGACTTTGTTGCGAAAATGACATGAGAGTGGCACTTGCCAAGGTAAAGCCGCGCATTTCTGAACTGGTCTCTGAAAGGCAACAGCAGAAGTCACACTGATTTGCAGTAAATATTCATTATTGTGTTTTTGTATGAAAATCATGTTTTAATGGTTTTGTTCTTTGTTCTTAATGGTTCTTTTCATTAATGGTTTCGTTCATGTTGTGCACCTATGTATAAATATATGCCTATGTTTTAAATTTGAAAAAATCATATTTTTTTTGCAATTAAGAAGTGTTCGGTGAACGCGCATATGAAACTGGTGGGGTTCAGTACCTTTAACAAGGTTAAGAACCACTGGTCTAGTGACTTTTGGGCCACTCTGTATAATGAAGTGACTATGAGCTGAACGATGAGACCGCTTTCAGCGATTGAAAATCGCAAGTTAACATCTCGAAAATTATGCAAGAGATACGGAAAAAGTCATTTACAAAGTTGTCGAGTATCATCGTTTTTGTGCGAAATATCGAAAGTGATTCACATTTTGTTATATGTTGCCGGATTTTGATGTCATGTCTATTTTTGTGCATATTTAGAGGTTAATTTCTCTAGTTAGCAATTTTTATCATTTATTCATTTTTTAAACAAAAAATCTTAAATTTTTTATTTGGATTATGGTTTTAAACTTCGGGGCCCGATAGCCTGCTTGGAAGAGTAGCGAATTAACAAGGGGAGAGTTGTGAGTTCGAGACTAGGTCCAACCAAAGACCGTCGTGTACATAGGGGTGATACACCTTAAACCTGTTGTGGCCTCAAATGTCCTCACGTTGGAGTGGTGGGGAAGTTTGGAGAGTGGGGTGCCAGCTCAAGTGTTGACCTCGTCATCTGACCGTGGTTCAAAATGACAAGGTGTTGTCCGGGATAGATCCCGGACCGTCACCAATAGCGCGTTTTATCGCTCCAGTGCGACGTTAATTCAACTACCTACCTTTCAAACCAAGATTTGCGGATGGCCATTGTAAAAACCTTCTAATGTAGCTCATTCGGGCAACTGCTTAACGCATTGTAAGTGTAATAGGCTCACTTTTGAACAGGCATGGAGTTAGGACCTTGTACTGATTCTGACATTCCAGAACCAACCTACATTTTAGTGTTCAATCTTTCCTTGTAGGACTTATTTTTCTTTTGATTTTTAAAGGCAGTGTAAAGACTTCGACTAAGAACTCAGGTTAAAAATAGAACCTTTTATTTTTCTGGAATAGTTTAATACTGAGAGAGCATCTCACACGATAGTATAGGTAGCGGTGACCCAAGCAATGGGAAAGTTCTAGGCTACGGGCCTTCACAAGGATCTCGGATGAGACCAGATCTGGCGGGGTGCCAACACAAGTCCGCCCAAGCTGGCCTTTCGGGCGCTCTGCCCTGTAGAAATCAGAAGTCCGGCTATCTGCCGCGTCCCTTCGCTGGGACAATCTGGGCGGGATGCCCGGGTAGCTTCAAAACTAAAGACCTCACGGGGTCCCGTGGCAATCAGAACACCGTCCGGACCTCTCAAAAAACCCGTGCACACCTTCTTATACCTCCCATTTTGGGGGTGGGCTTTTGGCGCTGTCATCGCCTCTCGGCGTAATCAGCGTCCTTTTATTGGTTTGGTGTCAGGGGGGTCAAGGGTGCCCACTGACCCAATTGGCCTTTGAACCCCGACGGAAAGTCTCGGTCCAGCCTCTCGCTGTCTGGTTCCCTTCCCAGGGTCGTTCATCATCCTGGGGACCCTATCTCTTTTGTGCACAACTGTCAACTAGGGCGATTGGATGTCGCCGAGGTTTCCGTTGGGACTTAGTCGTGGGAGAGGGAATATATTGATACTTCACAGCAGTAGGGGTAATAACATATCACCCATTTTCTTCATGTGCTTGTATCTTAGAAACACGTGGCCTAGCGACTAATAAATTTCTTCATGTGCTTGTATCTTAGAAGTACGTGGCCTAGCGACTTATAAAGGAGAATGATGTTAATTCGCACAGCCAACAGCAATTTTTTTAAATCGACAAAGTTATACGATTTCGTCTTTTTCTTTAAACTTGAAAGATACAGATATTCTGTGCACTTTTTGCATGAAACTTTATGAATAGTTCTTAGTTGACTGTGTTTTAGTGGAAAGTAAAAGAGAGAGAGAGAGAGCAGCGTAATCGACCAGCCACACAGGTACCCCATTCTCTTTGGGAAAATATCGCCACAGTGGTGGTATTACTCCATAAGTTTTCATCACTTTATTTCGTTGAATTTTTCTACAGATCAATAAATTTGAAAAAATTGTAACTCAAGAATTAATTATGGTAAAAGTGAAACGCCTACCTAATTCGATATCGATTCCCTTTAACATATGGGTACATCCTCTTCGATCATACCTGATAAGCGACATGACAACTATGAAGCAAATCCTTGAATGAGAAACATCAAAAGAAATATGAAAATTGATTGAAGGCAAAATGTTCAAACCTGGAGGAAAAAAACTGACAATTTATAATGAAAATAGAAAGACTTGCTTGAGGTAAATTAGTTTGATCATGTGTTCATCGGAATCTAATATAGATGAAAACCCTTTTGCGATAACTACATGTTGACACTTTCAAAACATGAAGAAATGTAGTGTCTCGGAAAAAAAACGAACCTCCCCTCTTCATTCGAGCAATTTTGACAGTAGAGAAAATTCAAGAATGGCGTTCGACAGCAACTAACGTCTTCTATAAATTCAAATGCATAAAATTTGCATAAGGGGCCGTATTCATATTAAATTGAGCACCAACTTCATAATTTCAATGGAAACCTATATTTTGACTCACAATTTCAAATCTATATCAAAATTTAACTTCAGATACCAAATTTCATGCCATTAGATCTCACCGTTTCGAAGTTATGAGTACAGGAAGATTGGAGCTCCTAATGTTAAATCAGTTTCACAGACTTTTATGGATGTCATCCTAATTAATATTTCTATAGCGCTGATATTTTATAGCATGTTGCTGTTAATCAACCCAAACAAAATCCACCTAATATTATGCTTAAAAATAGTTTTTAGTATGCAATAATAATTATTAAATTAATGTTTGAAAAATTATGAATTAGAACCTTGCTATATTTTGATGGGAATCGATTTAGAAGGACTTCTAATATGACCGTGCAAAATTTCAGGTAATTCCAATTGTTAGTTTTTGCGTTACATTAAATTTTCCTCATTTTGACGATTTTAGGGGACAACCAAAAGTTTAAAAAAACGTTTGACAAACCTGAGGAATGTTTAAATTCTTAAAAAATAGTTTGAAATTTCATTTATGTAATCTAAAATACATTACCCTTTAACCAGTTTGTGTCATATACATGAACTCTGCTAATCAATGATCAACTGAGATTCACTTTTTGGATGATCGGAATATCAATTCGATCGTATTAAATAATTGTAGGTAGGCCTTTTGGTTGCATGCATGGAGATGAACGTTAATTAAAAATATTAACAATTATTAAGAACACTAAAGACGATACGAAAGTATAAAGAACATCGATCAACATTTTCTCCGTTTCGAATTGTTCTCAATTCCAAAATCCTTCTTTTTGTCACATTTTAATCATGGTTACAATTCACAATATCATCGTTTGAGCTCGTATAAATATAATAATTATCTGATCGTTTGCACTTGCATAATAAATATAACCTAATTCTGGAGGTAGGTAGGTATTTTAATTAACGTCACACTGGAGCGACACAAAGGGCTATTCATAATTCTGGAATCGTTTTCTCTTTCATAATAAATATAATAATTCTCGGATCATTTGCACGCGCTGACAAATATGTTTGAAATAGTGTTCAAATTTGAAATTCGGGTAGCTATAACTACAGTTAATCTCGATCTACGAATAGCGATTTTCAATGTGAAGATGATCCCTGAAATTGACAGCAACTTTAACATAGAATATCTCTGGATATAAAGATAGTAAAGTTAGGACATTTTCATATTTAGACTAATTGAACGATGCAGAATCTGATTAAGGCATCAAAACAGGATGTTTCCATTGGAGATTTTGTTGTTTTTGCAAAATTTCATATTTCATTTCATTTCATATTTCATCTCTTATGCATTTTTTTGAATTTGTAGAGGATGTTATTCCCTATTGAATGATAACTTTGAATTTGCTCTACTATGAATGGTGCTCGAAACAAAGGTGATGGTTTGGGTTTTTTTTCCGCGACTGTACATAAGTTTGCGAAGAAGTGGGTTCAAATGAAATAAAGTATACAGTGATTTACTCAAAATGGACTCATTCAGAATTCTATAGTTACGACTTACCTTCATTTGTTCCCCATTTGAACGTTGCATTTTCAAAAAGAAAAATGTTCACATTAAGTTGTAAGTGATTAATATCTAAATTTAGCATCCATAGACAAATTAAATACATCCAAATTAGAACATTAAATTTCTGGAAAACGTTTGCATGCCGGTGTTATCTCAAAGAATTATCCCGGAATAATTCCATTAACTTTAATGCTCCTTCACATAATAAAAACCACTATACATAGCTTAATAACCCTTTCAGGGATCTCCTTGAAATAGTTAAAATATTCGAAGGTTTATAAATATTATTTCATTTGATATTCTGAAGTGATCTAGAGAAATGTGGAGCCTTAAGTGCAAAATACACATACATGTAAGGTAATTTGAAGTTTTAGTTACTTTAAAGGAAACATTTTTTTACAAATGTATTTGAATAGAGAGGAGTAATTATTTTTTCAACGTTTGTGTTGAATAGGAGTAATTATTTTTTCAATGTTTGTGACATTGTTTAGAATTTATAAAGCGAATTCACTAGAGGATTTTTTAAAATGTAAAGCAACCTTTCAATCTTTTTAGGACTTCGTTGGTCACCATTGTAGCCGCGTACTCATAATCAATCATATAAATAACCCCGGTTGAAGGAACGATCTGAAACTCGTTGATTAGACAGAAAAAAGCACAAATTCTACATGAATTACACATTTTTTATTTCATTTTTCTTTTTGTCTTCTGTAAACTAGAAGACAAAAATAGAGATGGTCACACCTTTTAAACTCTTACTAAATGTGGTGGAATATTTTTTAGATGAACCCACAGAGACCCCCCTTTAGATTGAAACAATTCTAAAGAAGCAGATTGAAATTTCCTCTGCGGCTCAGTCAAGCAACGGGAACTTTTATTCAATTCATTCGAGAGCAATTTGTTACCTTGTTTACACAAAATAGTCCACTCAATTCCTAAAGCAAAAGCAAACGTACGCTGGAATAAGGCACCGTTCACATGCTCGTTTTAAGTCAAAACAAAACGCGGGTAGCCAAAGTACATAGAGTAGCGAGAATCCACGTGCTAGATAGCTTCGGCGCTTCAACAATCTCCGGTCGTTCTAGCGATTAGAAGGCTCTTGGAGATACATAGGATTGTACTGCACCGTTCACATGACACGCGTTTTGAAGCACCTTAGGGCTTTTTTACTCCCCTAGTCCAAGTTCCTATCTTCGCGATCGTTAAAGATAGAGTGAAAATTTCAACGGATTTGAAATCTGCGTAAAATTTTACACCAGATCGATACCTGAAATGTGATTTTCTTTAAATAAATAATTTTTCAACTGTAACTTTAATATTTTCGCGATATTCATTTGACGAATATATCCATTACGAACACAAAAGGGAGTATTCATCTCGTTTTTATAGAAAAGATATAGCTTGATTGGAGTATTTTGTCTTAATCCACTGATTTATATTTATGGCCATTAAAAATAGGATGAGAAAATTTAATGGTATTCGATTTATTGAAGAAATTTACCCTGCTTTCACAAACTTGCAAAAATGTGATAGTTTATAACTAAAGAGGATAGTGGGTAATTTTATTTCTGGGAATAACGTATACCGACAACTGTCCGTTCTAGTTTTCATGTGCGGCAAACGTCTTTAAAATAAAGCTAAAATTAAATATTCAATTTAAAAGCTAAACTAAAGTTATTTTGTATTTGTTTTCAATGTGAAATGCGTAAGATAAGTTTCAATTTTTATTCATTTTTCACATCCTCGTGTTACATTGAACTCGATATCACTTTTGAAAATGAACTTCTGTGTGATATACTGAACTTAATTTACTGTGAGCTTATATTTTATAGAATTTATATTTTAATCTTGCAGTTAGTGTTATTACTACTTTAATCGAAATTTTTATATCATAAGTACGTGTAGACGCAAATTCTATTAGCAATCTCCTGGTTTTCGATATGTACTGTTTTTTTGGTTTTTCTTTGAGATCTTTTTAGTTTTAACATAATTTTCTCGTTTCATCGTGAGTTTTAATCAAATTTTAGTTGAAATATTTCCCAGTCGTTATTCCATTCGTGGTTCCATTTGTGCTACAAAACCCCTGAAAGAGGGTAGGTTGGAGGGTTAGTTTTCGTTTCGGATAGTCAGAATTCAGGGAAAATTGTGTTTAAAATTCAAAACTAATTATTGCTATATATGTGTTATTTGTGCTGATACATTCAAATGCTCGGAGATAGGTTTTAAAAATATCGAGATTTATTTGAAGGAAATAAAAATTAGCTATAGAAATGTGAGCTTGTTGAATTATAATTTGATTGTCGCGAGAGGGCGCCACTGTGAGTATGGTATGTATAGACGTTTTTGTTGCAGTGTAAAGGAGAGAGACGGTTTGAGTAAGTGATGTGAGAGACGGTCTGGGACCGTCCGTTGCAAATGTTATTTTACGGAGGACCAGTGGGTCGATTCATATGTGAAAGAGGCACAGGGTGCCATGTATATATATTAATTGTACATAAAGTTGTATATAAAGATTATTAGATTGAATTTTCGTGTTGCCATCCATCGAGACGCCTACATAGAAGTTCGTCGGTTGGAAATAAGCGACAACAAGAATCAGAAGTGGGATATTTGACCATGGATATTTGACCGTGGATTTTTGACCGTGGATGTTTGACCGTGAATATTTGACCGTGGATATTTGACCGTGGATGGAACAATTACATGTATACAACAAAGACGTAATCAGTGTGAAATCTAAACGAATCATCTGGAAGCCGAACATCGCTGTATGTACAAACGGAACTCAGGACTAACTCCTAACAATTTAAGAAGGTATGTGGCATGAAATTTCTGAAACTCCGTCTAGAAACTCCGTCTTGGTGCAATTTATTTTTTAATCTCTGTGAAATTGTGTTGAGGAGTTTATTTTATTTTATTTTATGTGTTAAATTGGTTAAGGAACTTTGAAATAGTGTGTAAAAATGGCATTTCTTGCAAAATCGAAAAAGGTAGATCTAATTTCTTTAGCGGAAGAATTAAATATAAAATTACCTGATCACGCAGTCGTTATTGAAATTAGAGAGTTAATTACGAAAAGTAAGGATTATGATGAGGAATTCACGCGTGATTTGTTAAAAACGATAGTAAGTACCAGAGAAGAAAATCAAAAGCTAAACGAACGTGAATTAGAAAGACAGCAAAACGAACGTGAATTAGAAAGACAGCAAAACGAACGTGAATTAGAAAGACAGAAAAACGAACGTGAATTAGAAAGACAGCTAAACGAACGTGAATTAGAAAGACAGTTCGAACTAGAAAAATTAAAAATAGAACAAGGTAACGTATCTAACGAAAGCGAAAATGGAAACCAAAATGAAATTTCTAGTAATTGCATGATTACTAAAATAATGCAACGATATGAAATGAGAGATGGAGACATCAGTTTTTACCTCATATTGTTTGAACGACAAGCGAAACGTTTAAATCTAAGTCCTGAGAATTGGGTTAGTCATTTAGTTAATTTATTACCGTATGAAATTAACCAAATTATCGCTAGAGTTCCGGAAGAACTTTCAAATGACTATGGACACATTAAAGATTTACTATTAAAAAAGTTTAAATTAAGTCCAGATAAATTCCGACAGAAGTTCTTTGACCATGCCAAACTACCCAAAAATACATGGAGAGATTTCACGTATGAATTACAAAACTACTTTGACGAATGGTTACGCGGAACTAATGTAAGTGATTTTGATGGTCTCAGAGAGTTAATCATAACAGATCAATTAAAAAGAAAAGTTCCCGTTGTAATGAAAGAACATTTCGTGGACGAATGGGTAAAAATAGTTAAATCGTCAGAATTAGCGGATAGACTAGATCAATATGAAAATGTACGAAACGAAAGTAACTTGTCCAAATTCAAAAACGGAAATCAAAATATGTATGAAAAAAAATACGAATTTACGTCTAGACCGAGATCACCGTTGAATGAGTCAGCTCGATATGAAAGAAAAACAAATCCTAATTTCAGTAACGGACGATTTACGACCAGGAGTAATAATAAATACAATAGTCAGACAGAATGGCGGCGTCCAATGCAGAAAGATAGTAGATGCTTCATTTGTAATGAAAATACGCATTTCGCTAGAGCATGTCCTAAACAAAAAAATAAATTCGATCAAATTAGAGGGCAGGGTGTTAACAGACAAGGAGAAAGAATTGAACGGAATGAGGGAAGCCACGTGTCGAAAAGAGATCACAGTTTAGTGACGACTAGTGAGGGCGGAATAGACAGTGAGACATCATCTTATGTTACAATTGCACGGATAAACAAGGGTTCGTTGGAGTTTGCAGCTCTGATTGATACTGGGAGCGATTCCGTTATTTGTAGGAATTCTGTAGCGAAAAAGTTAGATCTAAAAATAGAACCAGCTTCGAACATAATGTACGGATTTGGGAATGTCAAATTGTGTGCCGCGCGCGCGCTAGGAAAGTCAACAGTAGATATTTCCTTGGATGGCGCTGAAGTAAAAAGGGTTGAAATGCTTATTGTTAGAGACGACGCTTTACCGCACGACTTGTTAATTGGGAGATCATTTTTGGATCGGGAGAACATATCGTTTGCTCGCATTGGGAATAAATTTCATGTTTATTATGCAGAGGATAACCCGTTTGCTAACATGGAATGTGAAAAGAATTCGGACGTAAGAGAATTGAAAACGTCTAGTAAAGTGTTACTTGAAAGAAATTCGGTGAATTTTGTAAGGGCTCAGACCACCTTGGTAAATGAAGGCTTGGTAATTATAGAGGGAGAAGAAGGGTGTTACGATTCTTTGTTAGAAATAAAAGATGGTGAAACCGTAGTTCCAATGATTAATGTGGGAAATGAGAATGTTTTATTGAGGAAAAATCAATGTGTAGGAAGAGTTATTGAATTAGACCCCATTTGTTTGGTTAATGAGGAGAGTTGTTACGTAAACGTGATAAAAGAAAATAAGCGTTTAATCGAAATGAGTGAAATTAAATGTGACGAAGGAACATCAATTGAGAATAGAAGTGAAATTTTGAAGTTAGTCAATGAGTTTAGGGACTGGAATTGGGTGAATTAGGGTGAACAACGCTAACTAAAATGAGTATTAAGGAAGTAGAGGGGAGTAAACCCATTAGTGTACGACCTTATAAAACGAATGCAACTGAGAGAGGGATTATCAAGGATGTAGTGAGGGAATGGAAGGAAAACGGTATTGTTTCTGAAACACGTTCGCCGTATGCTAGTCCGGTACTATTAGTCAAAAAGAAAACAGGGGAGCACAGGTTAGTTGTTGATTACAGGAAATTAAATAATCAAACAGTTAAAGATAAATTCCCGTTACCTAGAATAGATGACTTACTTGAATGTTTAGCAACTTCCACAATGTTCACAACGCTAGATTGCGCTCACGGATATTTACAAATACCATTGAGTGAGGAATCAAAATTAAAAACCTCGTTTATAACACCGGATGAAACGGGTCAATTTGAAAGAATGATTTTTGGATTAGCTAATGCACCGGCGGAGTTTCAGAGGTTAATGCACCATGTCTTAGGGCCACTACTGAACACAAAAGCTTTGTGTTATTTGGACGATATATTGATACCAGCCAAAAATTGGTACGAGATGATGGAAAGACTGAGAGAAGTACTTGAATGTCTAAGGAAGGCTAACTTAACACTCAAATTACCTAAATGCGAATTTGGGAAGAAGGAAGTTGACTTTTTGGGTTTTGTGATCAATGAAGAAGGAATAAAGCCAGGAGTAAGGAAAGTGGAAGCAATAGCGAAGTTCCCACAACCTAAGAATGTTCATGAAGTTCGCCGTTTCTTGGGTTTGACTGGTTTCTTCAGAAGATTTGTTCCGAAGTATGCTGAGAAGGCAGTACATCTAACTTGTTTAATTCAAAAGGACAAGGACTTTGAATGGAAGGAAAAACAGGAAAATGCTTTTCGAGAACTCAAGGGTAATCTGACCAACAAACCGATAGTTGCTCATTACCAGCCCGAAGCATTGACTGAGGTACACACCGATGCTTCATCTGATGGACTCTCAGGCATACTCCTACAAAGAGGAACAGATGATCGCTGGAATCTAGTGTACGCTGTCAGCAAAAAGACAACACCGGCTGAAAAGAACTATCATTCTAGCAAACTAGAATTGATGGCGATAGTGTGGACTTTGGACAGACTTCGACAATTTCTGCTCGGAATAAAATTTACTATCGTCACCGATTGTCAAGCCTTAGTCTATATGAACGCAAAGAAGTCGACAAATCCTCAAATTGCCAGGTGGAGCAATCTTATTCAAGAATACGATTTTGAAGTAAAACATAGACCAGGTATGAAGATGTCTCATGTAGATGCAATGAGTAGAGCTCCTACCTTAGAAGCTGATGACACGATGACTGAATTGATCGAAAGGAATCTAGAAGTTTATCTAACGATGTCCGTTGACGAACAAATCCTTATGATTCAACGAGGAGATCCCGAATTAGATAAGATCATTTCCATTTTCAAGAAAGAAAAATTTGAAAGAACAAAAGCCGACAATCAAATTATTGCAAATTACGTTTTCAAGAGAGAAAGACTGTATCGAACCATAAAAGACAATGGAAAAGAAAGACTGCTTTACGTTATACCTAGATCCATGCGCAAAAGTACTGTAGTCAAGTTTCACGATCTAATCGGACATTTTTCAGTTGACAGAACTGTGAATAAAATTAAGGAATTGTATTGGTTCCCAAGAATGAAGCGCTACGTGAAGAAACACATATCGATGTGCTTAGAATGTTTAGTGAACAAGGTTCCCGGAGGTAAACAACAAGGACTGTTACATCCTATTAAGCCTGGAAAGAGACCATTTTCCATAACTCACGTCGATCACTTGGGTCCATTTGTAAGAAGTTCCAGAGGTAACCAACACTTACTGGTCATCATCGATAATTTCACGAGGTTCTTACGATTGATACCTGTGAAAAGTACGAAATACAGCTACATTCAGAAGGCATTGAAAAACTTCATCAACGACTTTGGTTTACCAGATCGAATCATTAGTGATCGGGGTTCCAGTTACACCTCACAAGGTTTAGAGAAGTTTTGTCGAGAAAATGGCATAGCTCATACTCTAAACTCCACAAAGCACCCACAAGGTAATGGGATGGTTGAGAGAGCTAATCGCACCATTATCCCAACCATAGCAACGTCCATGGAAGACCATAGACACAAAGACTGGGACTTGAGAATGAAAGAAGTGGAAAGAAATCTAAACAATGCCTTAAACAAAACAACTAACAAGACCCCTTTCCAAATGTTACACGGCTACTCACCAAGATTTAATGATGGAATTTTACGAAAACAAGCTGATGAGAGTGCAGAAGGATGGACTGATCCTGCGGAGATTCAAATCTCGACTCGAGAGCGAATAGAAGATATGCAGAAAAAGATGAAGGATGCTCATGACAAGAAGAAATGCGGAACAACTACTTATAGGTCAGGACAAGTTGTTGTTATGAAAAAAGCTCCAATACCGACAGGAGAACCAACAAAAACCCAACCAAAATATCGAGGTCCTTTAATTATAACTGATGTGCTACCAAGCGACACCTACAGAATCACTCAACTTGGGGAGAAGAGCAAGGGACATTCTTACACCACTACTGCACACGTAAGCCAGTTAAAGGCATGGCCGAACCAAACTGATTCTGATACAGAGGACTCATCAGATGAACTCAGTGATTTTTCAGACAACAAACTTAGTGACTCTGAACTGAGACATAATCCAAAGCGTGCCTGTACTAAGGCAATTTTCTACGGAAAATGATAATTAAAAAAATAACTAACTGGTTGATTATAACTGATTCAACCTTGACTTCAATTTGTTTATATTGAATTTAACTGATTTATTTGTTATTTGTTGATATTTTTATATTCAATTAATTGATTTATTTGGTTATTGCTGATTTATGTAGTTTGATAATCATGTGCATGATTTCTATAATTTTCAATCATGTTTATTAATATACTTATATTATTTTATAACATTAGTAGCACATTCGAGGGCGAATGGTTGTCAGGAAAGGCCGAATGTGAGCTTGTTGAATTATAATTTGATTGTCGCGAGAGGGCGCCACTGTGAGTATGGTATGTATAGACGTTTTTGTTGCAGTGTAAAGGAGAGAGACGGTTTGAGTAAGTGATGTGAGAGACGGTCTGGGACCGTCCTTTGCAAATGTTATTTTACGGAGGACCAGTGGGTCGATTCATATGTGAAAGAGGCACAGGGTGCCATGTATATATATTAATTGTACATAAAGTTGTATATAAAGATTATTAGATTGAATTTTCGTGTTGCCATCCATCGAGACGCCTACATAGAAGTTCGTCGGTTGGAAATAAGCGACAACAGAAGAAACGAGATAAAACGTGCAAAACTAACAAAAGAAAAGAGCCAGACTTTTTGATGGTAGCCAATTATCAAAGGAAGTATTTGTGTGTGTCTGTGTGCGGTGTCCAGATGAATGCCATCAAACTTTACACTGTCAATTTTAAAATTGCTCATTTTCCACTTAGTTGCCTTTCAATCAAAGTTTTAGACAAATATTCCAATTTTTAATACGCAGTTTCGCTTTTACGATAAAACACATTACAAATGACTCATATGCTAGCTTCTTGAGCCCAAAAAGTCCGTGATCACCCCTTAACACAAAACAAATCCTACTATTTTTTATTGGTGGGTGAATCATCGACACTGGAGAGTGGAGGCTATAGGGGTTTTTCCTCTAGTTTTGACAGTAAAAAACGAATACTTTTGGATTTTAGAGTTAATGAAAATGTTTAATAATACCACAATTTGAACTACATAAAGAAGTTTCTCTGTGATTCACTGGCTCATACCGGTTCCTAGGTCCAAAATAATCCCGTCATTCGAAAATTTTTGAAAAACGTACGAAAAGCTAACGTGCAAGAATTTACAACCAAGGTTGATGGCATTGACATTGCACCGGAACGCATCGTATACTATACGTTACGAAAGATTTACCTGTTTAGGTTGTCATTTCTGGTCAGCAAGTCGATTATGTTGCATTTATTTATGTATAAAGATTTAAGTACAAAAACACTATTCACAGGCAATTAGGGAACGGATGTTTTGCAAATCGAAATATCAAATTTTTACGTCATTTTGGATATTTTTTAGATTATCTTAGGCATTTTATTGCTCATTATACATTTCTAAGTTAACCAAATCCAGGTTCTTGTGAACACAGGGAAATCAATTTTAGGTTGGGAAAGAAAGATTTTCATCCTATTTTTAATAGCTGTAAAATTAAAACAGTCGATAAAGGGCAACAAAATATCTTATTAAAGTGACACTCCCTTTAAAAACAAGGCAATACTTCCGCTTACGCTTAGTATAAAAGAATATCTGCAAAAAGATTAGTTGCGACTGTTGATAAAGAAATAATTTTTTCAAAGAAAATCATGTTTTTGGTATCGATCTGACGTAAAATTTTACACTGATTTGAAATCCGTTGAAATTTTGACTCTATCGTATCATTCAAAAGATAGACACTTGGATTAGAAGAATAAAAAACTCAATTTAATGCATAACAGACACTGACCTCGAAAAACGCCAAAGAGGTGTGCGTTCACATGGTAACGCTCGGAAAGTCTTATCAAACGCGCGTTAGAAAAAGTCCATGCGAACGGGGCCTAAGAGACTCCCCTCTTTTGGATTAAATTATTATCGGTAGACTTACGGTTTACTGGAATCTGTTTAACAGGATTAAATGAGATGCTATTTCAACACATATAAAGGAGGCATACAACTTTTTTTTCGGGGTGTAAATCTCAGAAGAAAGTACTCTTGTTTTGAAGGAAAAGGTGAACATAATTAGCTTTCTACGTGTCATGAAAATCTATCTGAATATACAGAAATAAATTTAATTCAATAAGGTACACATCCATGATGAGGGCGACACAGAAAAGAATATTTTGCAAAACAAAATATTAAATAAAAACATTTCTGAAAATCTGAATGCTGAATCCACAGATACAAATGTCATACTGAGATAGCACAAAAAATAGAAATAACAGTTGATAATAGTATCAGAATTGAATAATAAGAGAGATAATAAGTGTAGACAATAGAATAATAAGTGTAGATAATAGAATAAGTAAATGATATTAAGAATCAGACCTCCAAAACTCACCAACTCTTACAATTTATAAGATTGCTGAAATATTTAAAACTCTTCCGAAACGTTTTGTTTGTGGCATACCCTCATCACTTTCACTACAATACAATACTATATTTCGATAACAGAAAGTGGTTTACCTAGAAAGTGGACTCGTATCATTGCTGCATTTTGTTGGAGTTCAGAAAGCCTCTGTAGCTGTGACATATATGTGACATTCTCAGAGCATAAACTTTTGTTTCAACTTTTGTTGCCTGAACTTGTTTGTCTTTTAGCCAGAGGTTTCTTTCAGGGCTTTGAAGTCATTGACGTCAGCCAACCTGTTCCATTAGATAACAAATCTATTACTTTTCGGTTTTAGTAGGAGTGCTGTGAATTTCGATGACTGCTTTGTGTTTCAACTGGTAAAACTCGGCGTATCAGTAAATTATTGCTCTAACCGGTAGTGCTCAAGCGGAATCTTAATGACTGAATGCTTTGAGCCTCTAAGAAATCTGTATGGCTAAAATCTTTAGATCAATGTTTTCTCAAGGCAGGGCAGTAGGTTAAGGAACGTCAAATATTGTAGAAAAGCTGCTTTTTCGAGTTGTAAATGTTAGATTGACTAGCAATTTATTTTCCTCTTTTTAAATGCTCGATATATCCGTCTAAAATGTGTTAAATAAACGACTATGAGTTTAAGTAAGAGATTCTTATACGAATATTTTTATTTCTCCAGTTTGATACCAAATCAAAGAAGATCCCCAATTTATTTTCTCTATAATTCGAGATTATCTACAATAACCAGGAAAAACACTTGAAGCAAAGCTTCTAAAACTAAACTTTAATTGTGCTTTGATAATGTATCAGTGACCGATATCAGTAACTTTCCGATGTTATGATCTTTCTGCTTATCTTTACTTAAACTAATTGTTACTTTAACTTGAACCTGAAGAGATATTTACATATTAAAGCTGAAGCAAAGCTCATTATGTGGTATGTCATGGGAGAAGATGTTTGCTAGCTAAAGTTATTCTGATCTGGCTATAATTTTTTACTGACATATTAAAATTACAAGAAGTTTGATCTAAGTACGTTTTATTCAATTCTTCATTTACTAACAACTATTTGTCTCTTCGCAATGTGTCGTGTAGTGGTTAGCACTTGTGAATAATCAACTCATTTTCTTAAAATCCTTTTATTGGTGGGGTCCAGTTCAAAAACAAATCGGCTTTACCTGGGGATCCGGATACCTGAATATGGTGAGAGGCCGAGGCCGGGGCAGGCCGGATAAGGAGTGGAAACGACTCGCCCGGATCCTGTTGAACTTCTATCAGAGGACTTTGTCTCGGCATGGACGCTGGCTCGCGTCCGGAGTTCACGTTTGGGTCCCCCGAGCCAGGACCGTCTCGAAAGGTCACGCAACCAACGCTGAACCGGGCCTTCTCCTACAACTCAACTAGGTGCTGTGACGTCACAGCTTAAATCCTAACATTTTCGTGTTTACTACCGTTTTGTATGCGGCGAGACTTCAGCTCGTGGAGTGAAAATACCTTGTTCCAGTTTGATTAATGCAAAAAGCCTGTTTAAATCCTGTTATTCATTATTAGAAAGGTAAGTTAATTTTAATTATTTACATTTGAATAGTCTTTTTTATGTAAGAAGTAATGGAATCTTTGATAACTTGTGATCTGGCCCGAAAGTTAGTCTTAACACAATTGTGAAAAGCATGAGTTTGATTAATAAATATTTCAAGTTAAATTCCATTAAGAACTATGTGTATTTATTTGAAAAGTAAATTTCAATGTTATCTGAAAAGAATGTTTTGTAAAAACAGCAAATGCAGCTTGCAGCTGAATTTGGCAAGTTTTTTAATGCCATAGCGTTTTGTTTGCCATAGCGCGGAGTTTCACTGTATTAACCGATGTTTTAGTTATATTCCTTTTGATAATAGCAAAAAGGCTGATACATTCTTTTTAACAGCTGATCATGGGTTTGGAAATGCTATGTGCCAAAGTGACCAACAGGAACAGAAGAAGGCTACACTGCAAGTTGTCAATTTCCTCTTGATCGTAAAGAAATGTTCCTTACAAGCCATAAATTGATTCATTATTAGAAAGGTAAGGGGATTTTAATTATTTACATTTGAATAGTCTTTTATAAGAAGTAACAGAATCTTTGATAACTTGTAATCTGGCCTGAAAGTTGGTCTTACACATTTGTGAATAGCATGAGTTTGATTAATAAATCTTTCAAGATTAATTCAATTAATGACTGTTTTTATTTGAAAAATTCTGATTCAGATTAACAGAGCATCGAATAAAAAAAACTATAGGATATTTTAATTGCCCCATCGTACAATCAAAGGAAAGTGTTTTGCTTATCAAAACTTGTACATTGAAATTATGATTTTCTATTAATTACATCAAAGTTAGTAAAATTTGAGGTACAATGATAAAGCCTATTATATGGATTGGTATTTATGGTCATAAAATATTGGAAAGCTGTTTACACATATGTAAAATAAACAATATCTAAGTTATAGTGCTTTTTTTGGCCAATAGCAAAAAGGTTGATATATTCTTTTTTTACAGTTCATCATGGGACGGAAATGCTCTGTGCCAAAGTGTAATTCCAACTATGGAACAGAAGGAGACTACACAGCAAGTTTTCAGTTTCCTCCTGACCGTAAAGAAATTTGGTTACGAGCCTTAAATCGAGGAGCAGACTTTCAGCCGAGCAAGACAGCAGTTGTGTACATTAAACACTTTGAGGAAAAATATATCATCAGAGAAGATCGTGTCACAAGACCTGATGGGTCTTTATTGGTTGTGCCGAGAAAAAAGTTGGCCCTTACAGCTGATGCCATTCCCACCATTTTCATAGGTCAACCAAAGTACCTGACGAAAACACCAACTGCAAGCAGAAATACACCAGATGATAGGAGGAATAAAATAGAACAAAGAGATAATGAACTTTTTTCACTGTGGTGCAAAAATGATGTAATAGACTCTTATGACTGTTTTTTAAAATTGTACAAAGAGAAGCTTGGAAATACTTGGCAGTCCTTAAAATGTGATGGGTTTATTCTTTTTTATATCATAGATGTGAATGAATGGCCAAGAATAAGTTTCTCATTCAAGGTATTTGAAGATTTAAAAGTGAAAGTTTTTTCAAAGGATTTAGAAGGAAAATCATTTACTTGGCTCCTCGGTCAAGACTCTAAGTGTGATAAGTGGACCATATTTGATAATTTGTTATCTTTGCTTTCAAATCCCAAAGTTGTAGAATTTTCTGCATTTGAAAAGCTTTCTGTTGTTGTGCAGCTGTTAAACGATTCTATTGCTGAAACAGAGGACTTGGAAAAGACTGCGAAGTTGGAGTTCTTAAAGTCCCAATTAGAGCTTTGCTTCATGAAACAACCTCGATATACTCCTCAAGTTTTTCTATGGAGCGCGAGGTTATTTTTTGCTTATCCAGCTGCTTATTACTGTCTACGAAGCTCTAAATTATTGACACTACCTCATCCTAGTTATTTGAGAAAGCTTTCTCAGATAATGAAAACAGGTGTAAGTTCTGACCATTTTTCGTTTTTTTAAAAAAAGGCTGAACTTTTAAATGAAAATGAAAAGGTAGTAAATCTTTTATTAGATGAAATTTATGTTGACAAATGCATTGATTTTAAAAGTGGAACTCTTTATGGTCCTTCACTGAATTCAGACTCACTTGCTAGTACAGTGCAAAGCTTTATGATAACATCAGTTTTTTCTAAAAACAAAGATATTGTTGCACTGTTCCCTGTGCATAACATGTCTGCAGATGATTTGTATTCATTTTGTTTGAAGGTACTTGAAATGGTGCATTTATGTGGATACACAGTTGTTTCAATTATATCTGATAACAACAGACTTAATGGGAAAATGTTTTCTCTTCTGTGTGGAGGAACATTGCAATGTTCCATCAATAATCCCTTTAGTCCCAATCAAAAAATATTTCTTCTTTTTGATAGTGTTCACTTGTTGAAATCAATTAGGAATAACTGGCTTAACCAGATAGCAACACAGCAAACACTTTTTTTCCCTCATCCAGAGACAAACGAGATTTTACGTGCAGAACTTTCAAATTTAAAAGATATACATGAAGAAGAAAAAAACCAAGTAGTTAAAACAGCTCCTAAACTCTCATTAAAGGTTCTTTATCCTACTTCATTGGAGAGGCAAAATGTTTCTTATGCAACTAACTTGTTCCATGAGTCTAACTATGTTGCTCTGGAACAGAAGAAAACTAAGATTCCTGGTGCGTGTGGAACAATGTGCTTCCTGGAACTAGTTATCCAATGGTGGACTGTCGTGAATGTTAAAAGTCCTACAAAAGGCACTAATAAAATTAATGTACTTTCGGAACCCATTTTTAGTGTCAACTCTGCTGGTGTTGATTTTTTAAGAAAGTTCAGCTCATGGATGGCTGATATTTTAAATCTTAGATTTTTACTGCCAAATGAAAAGAAGCTGATTTGTGTACCAACAAAAGGTGGCTTACTGTCTAAAGAAACTGCATCGGCTCTGAAATTTTCCACAGATTCTATTTTGTTATTAATAAGATTATATTTTTGACACTTATCATGTAGAATATGTACTACTTGGGAAATTCCAGACTGATCCAATCGAAGCACGTTTTGGACAGTATAGGCAGATGTCGGGAGGAAAATACCAAGTTTCGTGTACACAGATACTTGAATCAGAAAAGAAATTAAAAATATTAAGTTTAATTAATTTATACTCTGAAAAAAAGGGAGAGTTCAGAATAACAGATTTGCAGTTTGATAATAATTTGGCAGCAGATATTGTTATTCCTGAGGACTTTTATTGCCTTTTTTCTAGTTATGATGACATAGATATTTCCGAATCTACCATGGGTGTGCTTGTTTATTTAGCAGGTTATGTTAGTCATAAGGTATGTCAAAAAATTACTTGTTCATACTGTAAACAAAACATAATCCAGGAAAAATCACTTGAATTGGATTGTGACTTATCTGATAATTTTTTTTCTTATTTGAAGCTGACAAGCAGAGGTGGTCTTAAATTTCCTCAGTCTATAGTAATTAAATGTGCTGAATATACATATTAAATGTTTGGTAAAATATTAAGAAAACATGAATCTGAGTTTTTAAAGGTAACTCACCCCAAACAGTTGTTGGTTCAGCTTGTTTTGGAAAAGTTTGAATTAATCAATTTATCTATTGGTAATTGTCAAAATAGTTGTAATGTAAATAATTTAATGAAGCAATGTGTTTCAGCTTTCAGTTATTCTTAAATAATTATACTAAAGTTAAAAATGATAAAATTAGTAGCAATAAAGGGAAAAGGAAATTTAGTACCCTTGTTCATTAAATTGGATTGTACTATGTGGTGTGTAAATTATTTTGTAATTAATTGTAAATTATGGTAAAAGGTTAAACATAGTAGAAACCAGATTATATTGTGTTGATTTTCTTAAATAATTTTAAGTGTTACAAGCACAAATATTTTTTAGACTTGGAACAAAGCAAACAAATTTATATTTGCTCTCTATGCTTTTCTGTTATTAAAACTTTCTTCTGAATGTTTGATGTAAATTTTATAATTGCTACCGAGTAATATTTGTATGAAGGTGTGGAGTCTAGCTCCCATGGCTCATAAGTTTATACACCAAAGTTTATACAAAGTTTTATGCAAATTAAATGTAACGCGTAAATGTTCGCACAACTCGAATTGTATTTATAAACACCAGGATTCTTGCACTATTACTTTCGTTTATGTTTTAGATTTTAAATAAATATTGTTATGTTATTAAAGAACACGCTTCATTAATCCTTTACCCTTCAAAGGATATGTAACTATTTTTTACTATCTGGTCACTTTTTCTAAATAAACTTGTTTGTTCTAAATAGTAGTTTTTATTTTGACGAATTCAACTATGAATATAATGTATTCAAATAAATGCTTTTAGCTTTTTTATTTCAAATAAATATTAATTAACTTTCGAAATGGTAAGAAATGGCTTTTGAGTTTGAAAAATTACTATTTGCTAATCATATAGTCTTAAGTTTTAACTTGTATTTTGAAAGCAAACTTAAAAATGTAAATTATTGATTCATTGATTAAAAAAAGGTAAGTAGGATTCTTTTATGATTATCCTTAAATCATGGATGGGTAAAGTTCTTATTATCAGGTTACAAAGTATTCAAAAAATTGGAAAACAGGAATCAACTAGCCAGTTTTCTTGCGCATAGTTTCTCCCCATAGGATTTAACGTGTGACGTCACGGAGCTCAGTAGCAGGCCCGGTTCAGCGTTGGCTGCGTGACCTTTCGAGACGGTCCTGGTTAGGCTCGACTTTAAATCTTCAAATTCTCTCTGAGCTTCCGTACCCCAACAAAACTTTTATTTTTCCCTTGTAAGCTTCGTTAAATTTAAAGAGTGCTGAGTAAAATCAGGGATGAATTTTCTGTAATAATTAATGCACCCCAAAAACCGGCGTACGTCCTTTCTACTCTGAGGTATCCTAGCATTTTCTATAGCTTTAACATTTTTTGGGTCAGGTTTAACCTCTCCTTTTTCAATTAAAAATCCTAAGTACCGGATCGCTTCAGGAACACACATTTTGAAGGTTTTAGTTTTAAGTTAAATATTCTCAAACGGTTGAAAACCAACTGAAGTTTGTTCCAGTGAGATTCAACATCTTTTGAGGATATTATAATATCATCAATATAGCAAGAAATATTCAAAGTCTGCAAACCGGATAACACGATCGACATTAATCTTTGGAAAGAAGGAGCACTGGTTGACAAACCAAAGGGTGTCCTGGTGAATTCGAAAAGGCCTCTGTGAGTAATGATAGCAGTTTTGTGAATATCTTCAGGATGGATCGTTTGTTGAAAGAAACCGCTTGTTAAATCCAAGCTTGAAAAGTATTCAGCCCCAGCCAAAGAATCAATAGCTTCATTAATGTTGGGTATTGGGTATGAATCGGGTATAATTTTAGCATTTAACGCTCTAAAATCTGTCACAAATCTAAATTCTCCAGATGCTTTCCTTACCAGAAGAACGGGAGCAGCAAAAGGGAGGATGATTCATGCAAAATCCCCGCTTCCAGTAGCACGTTTATTTGCCTATCCATTTCATCTCGGAGATTATATGGAACACGATAGGCCTTTTTTCTAACTGGTACCTGGTCTGATAGATTGATCCTATGTGGAAGGGCACTACATCCTCCCAGATCCAATACCGATTTGGCAAAAACATCCTTATTTTCCCTCAAAAAATTAATTAATTTTTGCTTAATGCTGTCTTCAATGTGATCAAAATTAAAGTTTCCTTCCCACTCTAAATCAGCTTCATCACAAGCTTAATGTTTACAGTTAAATATGTTTTGTGCTTAATACTCAAATCGGAATCTCTAATTGTGCGCAAAGAAACGTTACAATTTTCCTCCAAATTCCAACCCTTCGGTATCGCACTCCTGTGAATAAGATTGAGATATGCCCCGAATCCAACAATGCTCTTACACTATTACCCCCTACAATGCATTGGATGATTGGCAGATCTGTTGCCCTTCCCTCCATCGCATAGTTTCTTTCCACCTGCACATTGGGTTCAATCCGATCAACTACAGGTATGCTGATCGGACCCTCTTTTAGTTTAAAGACCCCCTATAATTTCTTGTGCAAAAAGAATTTCCTTCACTAGTTTCTCCTCTTGGTTGTCTCTGATTTGGTCGCATATTATTATTGTTTTGCTTCCTAGGTCTCTCTCTGCAAAATCGCGCTATGTGTCCCCTTCTTCCGCAATTAAAACATTCGATATCTGTCTGATTGTTCCGTCCTCCCAATTGAAACCCATGAGGGGCATGCTCGGTGTTTATGAATTCAATTCGCTCGGTTGACTTTTGAATTTGCTCTGCAAGTTTTGAGCAGGTGTCGGTCACAGATTTGTTTGCAAGCCTTAACTCATCCAATTCTGCGTCCCGTCTTACCGCAGCAAACATTTGTGCCTGTTCCAAAATTTGATCATCCCCCTTACAATCTCTCCAAGCCTGCTCCTCGGCTAAAGCAAACTGCTTAATTTCCTCTATTGTAGAGGGATTCCTGGCAACAACGCCCCTCCTGATTTGAGGATATAAGTTTGACAATAGGACGGCTTTCAACATTTTTTTTCAATAGGCCTCCTCCATCTCATTTGAAAGTTCCCCAGAACAACAAGCTCTGTATGACAATGCAGAGGCCTTCGTGAAAAACTCGGCTACAGTCATGTCCGAGGGCTGACGAAATTTCAACAATTCTCGAACGGAACTGGAGGTATCGGTTTTTATTTCGAACCGCTCCAGCAATGCATCTTTTAACTCCGTAAACCCCCCGATGCTGTGACGGATGTCCCTAAAATACGACTCAGCTTCCCCCCTAACTTGCACTTGCAGGCAAAGTACAACGCGTCCTGAGTCCAATTCGCAAATTTAGCTACCTCCTCGATCCTTTCGAAAAACTCTAGCACATCATATGACCCTCTTTGCCCCGTGAAAATGGGTATCAACCCCAGACTCTCGGGGGAAAAACTGTAAGGGAAAAAGGTTCCCCTCGCGCCAACCTCCGATCGCAATTGCGCCAACCCCGTAACGTTGGTTGCAATTCCCTCAGGCACACCATTTTGAGGACTTGCCATTTTTCTTTTTTTTTACTATAAGATGCTCTTGCTTCTTTTAAACCAACAATTTAAAAATAGCCTAACAACATTCACTTGTGTAACATAGATACCCTTTATCACCTCACATAAGAATACATTTCAACAAATTGATAATACCAATCATAAGCAAGCATGCATAATAAAAGCAATCTAAAAGGGAGCGAAGCTTCCGAATAAAACACACATAAATCACAAGCTAATTTAGGGAAGCAATATTAATGGTACACAAGAAATACACACATCAATTAATAAACTAATTCACGCAAGTAATATAAATACACAAAAAAAGGCTGGACACCCACTTAATCTGATCATTCGGCATTTAAATCCTTATTAAATTAATAAAATCTCTGAGATCGCAAGTTATGTCCATGAAGACTTAAGACTTTCACTCAGCAAAAACCGATCCTGGTCACGGCACCATTTGTCGTGTAGTGGTTAGCACTTGTGAATAATCAACTCATTTTCTTAAAATCCTTTTATTGATGGGGTCCAGTTCAAAAACAAATCGGCTTTACCTGGGGATCCGGATACCTGAATATGGTGAGAGACCGAGGTCGAGGCAGGCCGGATAAGGAGTGGAAACGACTCGCCCGGATCCTGTTGGACTTCTATCAGAGGACTTTGTCTCGGCATGGACGCTGGCTCGCGTCCGGAGTTCACGTTTGGGTCCCCCGAGCCTTATTTTGCGACCTCACCGATTTGTCGTCCTTCGCACTCTGCCTCTCCTCTTCCGCTCTGGCAAGTCATTCAGGGGAACGGCACCCCCTTTCGCCTCAGCTCTCGCCATCCAGCGGACATCCCCAAGTTCGGCTCATACAAAATACCAAGCGAGGGCCATCGAAGATCATAACATAACATAAATATTAACATAACAAATGCTATATGGAAATAACTTGGGATTCTGTATCTTGACTCTTTACACGACTGAAAATAATTCTTAAAACTTCATTTATCAAATGAATGTTACACAATGGAATGATACCTTCGAATCGTTCTAAACAGAGTGATGTTGTATGGTACACCCCAAGTAGCACATAACATTTAATAAATGCTGTTTAGCTTTCGTTATATCACCGTTAATACGTTGCATGGAATCACTGGTTGTTTCAACGTTGAAATTGTTTTATTACTAATGTTATTTAGCCCTTTGTTTCACGTTCATTTGCATTTATCTAGTCATTCGTTCAAAGTTGATTTCCTCAAACTTGGTCATTTACGACTTGGAAATACGGTTATTTAGTCATTTGTCCGACGTTGAAATTTAGTTATATAGCCATTTGTTCACACAACGTTGGTTTGCTTAGATCTAGCTATTTTTTCAACGTTGAAATTTGGTTGAGACCACGAGTATTTAGTTTCGCTCACAGCTAAAATACAGTGCTGGCCATCGAAAACGTAACGCCATGACGGAAGCATCCAAAAGTCTTGAAATTTTCAAGATGCATAGATCATGAAAGGATATGCAAATGATTAGCACTGCCGTGTATATGCAAATCATCTGGACCAATAACGTATCCTGTAAGCAATGATAAAAAAGTACGGAGAGCCGGTTTTAAGTATTGGAATTGTTATGTTATGATCTTCGAGGTCCTTATGTGTGAGCAGAACTTGGGGGTTTCAGCTGGATTGGCAAAAGTCGAGGCGAAAAAAGAGTCCTTGTCCTAACGAAAAGGGGTGCCCTTTCTGCCTAACGAAGGGAGAGGAGAAGAGACAGCGTGCTGAGGAGGACCGAACTGGGCTGTTGCTAAGAGGCACGAGTGACCCGAACGTCAACTCCGGACGCTAGTCAAGCGCCCATGTCGAGACCCATCCTCTCACGTTTCCCTCAGTCACCTCTCAGCACGTTTCTGAATTTGACAGAGGAAGAATTACAACTTATCGAGAGACTGCCGATAGTCCTTCCGAGAAATCGATGCTTATGTTGGACGAAATCAAGCCACAGTGACGTGAATATGGAATTTGTGGGTGTAAGAGGGACGAACTGACCGACGTGAACGATTGCGGCAATATCGTCACCACCAAACGAGAGGACGAACATCTTGAGCGCTGCAACATAAAGAACTCGAGATCAACCATGTCCTTCGTACCCACTAAGATCGAAATCATTGTATGAGACGTCCGGGACGCTATCTTCCGAGATTTCCGCATTCAACTTCTCCACTAGGAATCAATATTGCAGCTGCATACTTGAGTAACTAACACCGTACTCTTAAAATATCCAAAAATATCCCTATTTTCGGCACTCCACGTAAACCTTTCGTTTTACCAATAATCGAGGGCGTTTTAAAATATTTGTTTGTTAAACAAAGATGGCAACATTCGGACTAAGAACCCAGTATTCGTGAGGCATTCGAAATTGCATTTAAATATATAAAACAATGTGGAGAAAGCTTCCACATACCAATTGTTTGCCGAAAAGGAGTGTTACAAATGATACATTAAGTTCTGTGACAAATAGGTTTTTAAGATATCTTAAAGTGAAACAATGCTATGAGAATGATTAGAAAGTAAAAGTTCTTAAAGACTACCTAAGACCTTGTTTGACATTGCTTCATGTAAATGTGTTCTATTTTCTACATGAAAGAGGATTCGCGCCATAAGACATTTCTAAAAATTGCAATAGGTTCTACTGAAAGGAATACATTTTGAGAAAGAAAGAATGTTGCTGCGAAAGATGCAAAGGGAGCTTCAGAATTGACTGCCGAAGAGGTGAGAAAAGTACATACTGCTGCCAAAAGTTAGCAATATTACCGACTAGAGAACCTAACCTTGGACGTCACCAATAGCCCGTTGTGTTGCTCCAGTGCGACGTTGATTCCTACCTACCTAACCTTCGACATATAAGAGCCTAATAGAAATAAGGTAATCGTAAATAATGTAGCCACTAGTAAAAATAAGCTAAATGATGTTCGAAATAAGAGGTGCTTCAAACACTTCCAAGGGTGTAGACTTGAATTGATTGTGAACACTTTGATGGAGTCTTCCAAATATTGGGAGCAATGGGGAAAGCATGAAAACTTATTTCTTGCCATCTATCCGAGGTAGAATACAAGTTTAGATGATATCAACAATGTTCTTGGAATTGAGCTAATTGTCACAATTATCACAGACTCGATGGCTGATATCCGGTTGGAAGAGTAACCGGAGGAATCCAACCAAGACCGTCGTGTACAAAGGTTAAATCAAATGTCCTCACGTTGGCGTGGTGTGGAAGTTTGGGGTGTTGCCTCGTCTGATTCAAAATGACGTGCTGTTGTCCTCGTATCTTTGGGATAGATCACCAATAGCCCGTTGTGTTGCTCCAGTGTAATTAAAATACCTACAGATCGCATCCGAAAGTATTCCATGTGAAAGAATCGTCATTCAAAATCTTTTCCGAATGCATTTTGGGATCTATCCTCGTTATTTAACTCAAAGCTGTTATTCAAAATAGTTTGTTCACCCCGGGTAGCCCGGTTGGAAGAGCAACAGATTAGCAACAGATTAGCAACCGGAGGATTGTGAATCCAGCCAAACGCCGTCTGCAAAGGGTCCCGCCAATAGTCCGTCGTGTTGCTGCAGTACGACTTTCATTTTAAAAAGTACATACCAATACCATCCCGAGAACAATACTCCTTACAATGATGAAAGTCACCATATTCGTCAAGTAGGAGAATTATTCGTGCAAAATCATAATTTTTAAAATACCAAAGGAAACTTTGATGCAATTTATTTCACGAAATTGAGAGTCACAAGACTGATTTAGTAAACGTTATATATGACGAATTCTAATCTTGTATCGATTCCTCAGCAACCGGAACTTTTCAGTTTCTTCGCTATCTTTGTCATGCAGGTAGTCCAAAGGTGCTTCAAGTTGGTGATGAAGGCATGAATGCCTGTCGTTGGTGTTTATCCGACCTAATATCAATCCTCGACCAAGTTGTTCCAAAAAGGTGATTAGATTAGCTGTATATATAATGTATAGTTAAGCATAAACTAGCTTAATTATACATTATATATACAGTACCTCTGAGAAGTTGTAAAAAATAACGCCCAATTCATATTTTTGTAACCCTTGTGAATATATAATTCTTTATAATACTGCAAAAATTGTAAAATGCCAAAGATTTTGAATTTTGTGTCGTTGAAAAATAAATGTTGTACCCATACCAAAAGTATTTTTATTACATTGACTAAGTTGTTAATATGTCGAGATTTAAGTTTTTAAAAACAATTTGTTTATATTTGGACTTGTAACATTTTTATGGAACGGCATAGTTTTTCAGCTAAAATACTAAAATATAACTTCCGGTAGAGGGCTCTAGACATTGAATAAAATTTAAAAAATAAATCTAGGCTTCTATTTGGAGGCAACTTTTCCTACGTGTGCACCACAGTCGCTGCAAAGGACTGGAATTCCAGATTGAGCATTGTATAGTGGAATGAGAACGCTCTGCTACTCCATAACATTGATGTTTGCCACATAACACCTGCTATGATGTGGATGATATATTAGGTACCGGATTTTCCACGTAAAGTCAAAGAAAGCAGTATAGCAATAGACACATCACTATAAGTTTGATGCATTTGTGTCTCAGGATACATTTGGATTGTAAAACATCAAATACCTGCGCTCGAAAGTGAAGAAGCGAGGCCTAAGAGGCATTGGACAGGGATTTTCAAATGAATCGATTAATAACCCTAAATAATCTGGAGGCAATAGAATCCTGCACAAATGTTATTCGAATTCTGAGGATTTTAGCGAATGTCCAAGCTACATATCCGAGCATAGGTTGTTTAAGGGGACCACAAATTGTCTTTGAATTAAATAGGGATATTGATATAAAGCTACATTACAAATTTATTGTACTTAGAAAACACTAGATTACGTTTAAAATGGATAGTTAAAAAGTTTAGTGGGTCAAAAATTGTTTTGGGAAAAACTCGGAAAATTTTGGGTATTGTCCCAGAAATATGTGCGACATACAGAGATATACACTGGTTGGACAAAATAATATGAACACCTGTGAAAAAAACAACACTCGACGGAACCTGTCGTATACTCCCGCCCTCTAGTGTGGAAGAGTGCCACCTAACGGGCGAAAATGTGCACACATCAGTCTATTAGTAGCAGTGATAGCGTTCGGATGCGAAATATATTGGGGCGTTAAAACTTCGTTATGGCTGACCTCACAGATTTCGAAAGAGGCATGATTGTTGGAGCCCGTCTTGCCGGAGCCTCAGTAACGAAAACGGCCACCCTTGTTGGTGTCGGGAGAAGTACCGTGTCGACGGTAATGACAGCCTACAGCAAACAGGGAAAGACATCATCAGCCAAGAATAACAGTGGACGAAAGTCGAAGCTGACTGATAGACAGAAGGGTTTTGAAGCGGATTGTAGCCAAAAAGCACAAGACAACAGCATCCCAGATATCATCTGAGATGAACACACATCTACAGGAAGGTGTATCGACCAAAACTATCCGCCGTGAACTGAATGCTGCAAACACACGGTAGAGCGGCTATTCCAAAACCATTGGTGACACCATGCAATGCCTTAAAACGACGAAAATGGTGTCACGACCATAAGAATTGGACACAACAACAATGGGAGAATATCATCTGGTCAAACGAATCGTCGTTCACATTATTCCAGAATAACGGACGTGTTTACGTTTGGAGAACGCCAGCACAAGTCTTTGATGTTGACTGTCTCCTTCCTACTGTTAAGCATGGAGGGGGATCAGTGATGCTGTGGTGCGCGATGTCTCACCGTGGTCTCGGCCCACTTGTCTTGCAAGGGCGGGTTAGAGCACCGGTTTATGTCAGTATTCTGGCCGACCATCTTCATCCAATGGTGCAAACTTTGTCCCCTGATTCTCGACCTGTGTTCCAAGATGATAATGCGCCCATTCACACTGCTGGAATTGTCGGAGACTGGCTTGATGAACACGATGATGAACTGCAACACTTCGTGTGGCCCCCTCAGTCCCCTGATTTTAATATAATTGAACCTTTGTGGGGTATTTTGGAGGGCAAACTGCACAGTAGGTTTCCACCTCCAACGACACTTTCTGAATTCGTGACCCTTTTGCAGGAGGAGTGGCTACGTATCCCTGTAACTGTTGTGCATGACTTGTATTTGTCCATTCCACGACTGATGCAAGATGTTATTGATGCAAAAGGAGGGCCAACAGCCTATTAATAAAGATTTTGTCTCATTTCACAGGTGTTCATATTATTTTGTCCATCCTCTGTACATCCAAAGCCTCTTTCTTTGAATGACAAGACGTGTAGCAGTAGACGGCAACACAAAATACTAATTTCTTCGTGTTCCGCAAGTCGAATGGAGCTGTAATTTCAATCATTTCACTCTTTTGCATAATAAATATGGCATTGATATCTCGTCCTTCATGGTGTTGCATTTTCGATGGCCAGCAGTGTGGATACTAGCACAAGGTATGCATAATTTAACCAAAATCTTTTAAGCCCAGCATTATATTTCAAACGATAGTTTATTACCCTGAAAAGCGTCACTAATTACTTTCGTCTACATACATCTTCCAATTTTTTATTTGTTGAGTGTGTAATAAACTTTTTTAGGGGGAATCGTTCATCATATTTTAAGTGAAGAGTACAGAAAGTATTTTGTTGTAATCAAGTATTTAAGGATCATGAGTAATATTCATTTCTATCACTAAAACCTGAGGAGTTAAACTGACTTTTGAAGCACAACAAATGTTTTTAAAGTCCCCAAATTTTAAAATTGGACGAAACAGTTTGCATGGACTCATGGAGTACCGAAAGAACATACACAGAATGAATCCAAAGGACTTTCTCAGAGAAAAGAGAATTTGCCAAAGCGCCCGCATTAATCATCCTCAGAACTTGATAATAGTAGATGCCTACAAATTCAGTATTTTTAAAGTAATGAAAAGCATACAGTATGATTGATGTAAGTCCAATACTGAACTTAAATTAAAACATCTTACTTTCTCAGTAAAACATGGTGATGGTCTCAGTAAAAAGGTGGTGGCTGTATGAGAAATGATGTTGGAAATTGACATTTGAGAGAGATGTATGCTTTAAAGTAATATGAACAAAATTTAAGTGCTAAAAAAGGGAAAATACTGTCACATTTTAAGCTTCAGTAGGATAATGATATGAAGTATAATGTCCATATTTGGACCCTACACAACTGTTAAAAACTTACATATATGCAGTCAACAATCCTATTGAGGATATTTTAAAATATATTAAGATCCTTCCCCAAAAGAGAAAAATCTCTTAGCTTAGAGCATAACTCTGCCGAATGAGAAAAACCGAACCAATATTTTGTAAAATTCATTTAAAATCAGTGCCAAATAGACTGAGAGGAGTCATCAAACATAAAGAAGTTAAAGCAAGATATCAAATGTTTTTAAGTCATTTCATCTGGGTGCACCAATATTTTCATTTTGAATAAAAGATGTACAGAATTTAATATTTTTGTAGTATCATTTTTATTTAAATACATGTTTAGTACGAGGTTGTAAGTCTTAAGATATATTTTGTCAAGAAAAAAAAATTAATTTTTTCAAAAATATACATTTTTTTCAAAAACATTAACATTTCATTGTTTTCCAATACCTTTTGACTGACTTCATAGTAAAATGTTTTATTTATTAATCCTTCAAATTTGTGTGAATGAATTTTTTTTAATATCTACTCTCTCCACATTCAATAAAATTTTAGATAATGTTCTGCAGAAATTTCTTGGAATTTGTTTTTTCTATACCATATTACTAATTTGTGCTACTCTAATAAATAAATTATAAATTCAGTAGACTATTACATGAGTTTATTGTCGAATTTCAAGTGAAATTCGAAAGCTCTCGAAATCTGTCGTGTGTTGACTAACCATGTCTATTTAGGAGATTCTTTTTCTTTAGATATCAAACACATGTTCTACAAAAGTGATGCAACGAGTAATGAAGCACAATCACCCTTCAACTGCAAATTAGTTCTTGTTACATAAAGTCAGGAGCATAAAAAGTAAGCAAAACATTACGAAAAAAGTTGCTTTGATTTAGCTGAGGTAAATTGAATTCTAAAGAAAGTTTATCATGTGTACGATTTTTACATCAAAAGCAGTAAATTTGCAAAAGTGAAAAACCCGTGATTATAAAAAGTGACTAATTATATTTAGGAGTGATATTGTAACATCTGAAATTTTGGCAATGAATTACAGCAATCCAAGTCGTTCCAACGTCTATTCGGATTTTGAGGCAAATAAACAAAAGTTTAGTACCTCAAAACCAACTCGCTCCCAATTGCTTCGAATATTTTTCTTTCATGGTTGCCACAGAATGACAATAAACTACAAGACTGGCATCACTGAAAATTTTCTCCCTGAAATAAATTATCTGGAAAGTACTATTCCTCCCCCTCCCCCCGGGAAGACCATAAAAACAAGCTTTTTCCGAAAGACTCATAAACCCAGAAAAGTTAACAGATATGCCATTACTGAGCACCGGATTTTTAGTTTCAAATTAGGTTTCTCAATTTTGTTTTAGGTTTTTCTAGGTATTAAAATGATTATTTTAGGTTGTAATAGGTTGTAACAAAAATAACACTTTAGATGGTAATATCGTATAGTATTTTTCATTTTTATGACAATTTTTAAACAGCGTACTCGTTTTTTTCCCTAAATAACTTACGAGTAGTAAAATTTCCAATTTGTCAGATATTGTGGGATGGAAACTAATTGTACGATTTTAAATTGGTAATTAATGAACTAAGAATAACTAAACGTACTTAAAAACAGGTTTAGAATTTACGATTAGTTAAGGGGGCACAGTACCTTTAAGCATACAAATCAGCAGGTAAAATAGACTAATTTCGGTAAACTGTATCACCAAAAGTTTTATGTGTATCATAATGAATTTTTTTGCAGTGTTTATTTATACTTTATATTACACAATGCAGAAAAATTGGTTTGATTTTTAAAAATTAAATAATATTTTACTAGAATTTACCATAAGATTATTTTTTAACATACTTTTTTACAAGCATAACTTGGTGCGCAACATTCTGAGTCATCCTGTGCATTTTCTATAAAACTAATGGCTGATATGAGTAACACAATGCTTTTATTTTAAATTAGAACCAAAAAATAGTAGTTAAGTAACACATAAATATAACAATCAATTAATATTTCACTTCATTAATTTTTTCCAAATTTTCGCTCATACTATATCAAAATTTTTTAATATATTTTTAGCTTTTGAGTAAAATTTTGGTTTCATTTTGAAGCCCTTTTGATAATCTGTTATCATTTAAAATTTCAGGAGTCTACGTTCATTAGTTGCAGAGTTATAGTGCGCGCAAGCTTGAAAATTACCATTCTGAGATAAATACAATTCAAGTTGAAATAGTTATTTTTAGCATTCATGTGCGTTAAACAAATAGATTTGTGAAATGAAAGAGTTGAGTAGTACATATTCTGCTTACATTTGTTACAGTAAAAATATTATTAAAACTTTCGAAAAAAATAAATAGCATAATTCCAAAAATTAATAGCATAATACAAACCAAAACTAAGAAACGTAGACAAACGAACAGCTGAAAATAAAAATAGGTGTGTTCGAAAAATCCTCATTACGAACGAACGAATGCGAACTTTTTCATGCGTTTTTTTTACCAGAATCAGAACATTTCAAACTATCTAAATAGATCGAAACTGGAAAATCGATTTTTTAAGGTTTTAAAGATACTGTGTCCCCTTAAGTTTTTTTTTCTCGAAATAGAGCAAGGCTGGTCAAATACTAGTACTTATTCGGTTAACAACGGTTAACCGAAAGAAAATTCGAATTATACATCTGAAACAGAAGAGATTAGAATTTTCAATTAGACTGTGTCAAGAAATTCATCTCTATGTCCAGATCTGTTGTGATTGGCAAAAAATTATTCCTTTCAACCCTACCCTTTCAGGTTTAGGTTAAACACATATAATTTAGCCCTTTTGTAGCAAAAGGGATCTTAGAGCGAGAAACCAAACCAAATTTTATATGAACAAAAATAATATTTGATACATATTGCGTGACATTGTAGTCAAATTCATAGAGAAATTTTCGTTGGTAAAGCCCCTGCGATCTTCAGTTAGAATTCGTTTGTCCTGAAAAAACACGTTCAAAGGACATGTCAGGGGCAAATTTCATTTGAGAAATTTCGATGGCTGTCCCACAGTAGATCGTTTTCTATGAACTCGGGACACATTCTCAATTATGTTGAAGTCAGGGCTTGATACGACAGCCTTTAACTTCCTGGATGCAGCAAAGCCAGGAACCAAGGGATTTCCTTTCCTCCCGCATCAAATCTATCGTTTCGGTCAAAGGCACTCTTGTAATGGTAGATGCTAAGTTACTGTAGGCACTATCGGTCACAAGCAGCGCGTGTATCATTTCTGTTCTGACAGCAAAAGAATTCCTCTTCTAAAAACCCCTAATTATTAAAAGGAATTTAAGACCAATACACTTTTTGACCCTGATCCTTTTTGGTAAGTTGCAGTATTACATTTTTAGACGTTTTCACTGATTTTTTAAAAATAAATGACGGCATTGGTTTTAAAGAAGGTGGTTTTACAATGATATTGCATTGATGTGAATTTTTCACAGAAATTTGATTACATTGGCTATGGTCATCATACATAAGAAAATTTAGTTCAGGTTCTGATTTGAGTTTCGATTCTCAAACTAAGCTTTCAATGGCTTGATTGAAATTATGGAACGGATGGATGAATTATGGTATGGATTTTATAATAACGATTACTTGCACACTAGCTAGTGCTTTACCTTTTTACATTACTTTAGTATATTGTCTTTTCGGGGAAAGGACATCTAGACCATAACAAAACTGAACCACCAAGCAACATGCTTTTCCACATGAAACTTTATGTATACTTGGCAATTGGATTTTAAATTTTCTTTAGCCCAAATTCGTTGAGTTTTATTTATTTTTTAAATTTTAAGATTTTTTATGTTTGGGCATTTCTAACGGCTTAGGATCTTAGTAATCAATACTACTCAAAAACAAAACGCTTTGCTTCTTTGTGTTGTGTTCGAGGTAAGCACAATCTTTGAATAACTGGGTCAATTCCTACGACTCGTTCGTTACTTTCGATTTTTCCATTCGGTGAAGATATTTCTTTGTCTTAGTTTAAATCATATTAGTATTATGATTGTGCTCTAGTCATCGGAAATAAAAAAAACTTTTGGCTGACAATTTAAGTTAAATTTTATTTTTAAAATATCACAGAAAGTGAAGCACTTATAATTGGGATCTATTTTGTGAAACCACTTGTAATGACCTGACTGTAGACACCTGACCGTTTATAACTTCTGGAAGGTGAGCAGAAGGGTTGCGAGTTCGCAGCTAGGTCCAACCAAAGACCATCGTGTACAAAGGAGGCACGTTAAATCTGTCGTGGCCTCAAATGTCCTCACGTTGGCGTGGTGTGGAAGTTCGGAGAGTGGGGTGCCAGCTCAGGTGTTGACCTCATCATCGGACCGTGGTTCAAAATTACGAGGTATTGTCCTCGGATCTTTTCCTTCGGGATTCATCCCGGATCGTCGCCAATAGTCCGTTGTGTTGCTCCAGTGCTACGTTAATTCAACTACTCACCCCTCTGGAAGGTGAGATTTTCAACCCTCTAAGTGGTTTCGACGCGATATCTCGTCCATCCAGATCTGACCAATTTTGTTAATGACGAGATTTCTTGTCCAGATATTTGATTTTTTTATGACGAGATCAAGATCTGGTCAGTTTTCTTCTAATGATCAGGAGGGTTAAGCAAATACATTGCTTTTTAAAATTTATTTTTAAGATGAACTATCAGATTTGTAAGAAAAGAGGATCTGTCAGACTCCATTTCTGACGAATATGGATAGAATTGCTAGTCTTACTTAGATTAATTAGTTATTGCCCTGAAATTCACCTATTTTAATGAGTAAAACTATTTAAATAGTTCAATTAAAATAAAACTATTTAGTTGGGTGTTGCGTTTCTGCTTCCACAGAGGAAATCGTAAACTTAGCTATGTATAGCGTCTACTTTTATTAATTCGTAAGATCTAGATACGTATTCCAAGCTTTCCGTACGCTCTTCAATAATTCAAAGTTACGTATAACCAAATGTTATACAGTTTAAATATAAAAGGTACCTTATAACAACTTTATATAAGCTTGGTAAAAAATAACTATGCCGCCTGTAGTAAAATTCTTTATCTCCTTGAATCCAGCATTTTAAAACTGTGCTTTTAGAAAATTCTGAGCTTTTGGCATTTTTAAAATGATATTTGTCTTCGAAATATTAGGTAAATAATTCATGTTCATATAGTTAATCACGACAAATACTTAAAAACGAAATGAAAATAGCATATGAAACCCCAAATGGATTGTGAGCGTATGATTAGCTGACTGAGATTTCGTTTTTCCTGTTAACTTTTTGTATTGCCATATTTTTATAGCAAGAAAGTATTACACTTGGGTTACCGGAAATGACTCAACATACTGCTTTATTTTGAATAACAAAATTCATTTAAAGAGGAAATTAACTGGAAAAGTTCTTTTTTAAGGTTCCAAAGGTCTTAGGTGCTTAAGATCGTTTAGGTTTGTTAGGTCCTAAACTCAGAATCAGGTATTTTTAGGTGCTATAAAATTTACGTTATTCAAGATATCTCAAAAATGTATTAACATATTTGAAAGAGAACATAGAACTAAATAAGTAAAAATTCACGAATTTGGGGCTTTGCCATTACCCATCTCAATTTAACTTCATACAAAAATCCGGCATTGATGAATATGTAAATTACAGGTTAGGTGAAGGGATGGGGAATCAGGTTTAGGGACACTTTCGAGGAAAAGATTTTGAATGAACTATTAGGACTTTGAAATAGATAAGATAGCTTTGCAGAATCACTTTTCCCCAGCTGAAAGTACACTGCTGGCCACCCAAATTGCAACACCAAGAAAGACAAGAGATATCAGAACAAAATTTATTTTGTAGATAACATGTTGACCAAGTATCAAATGATTAAATTTATAGACTTCTGTGAAGTGTGGTTCGTGCCAAAATCAGTAGCCAGAGTAGCCGCCATTGTTGGAGATCACCGCTGCCACACGCCTCGGCATTGATTCAAAGAGACTTTGGATGTGTTCTTGGGGTACAGCAGACCAAGCAGCTTCCACACGTTGCCAAAGTTGATCTGGTGTGGCAGCTGGGGATGTATTCTGGGTCAATCGTTGAGCAACCATGGACCACATGTTTTCTATCGGCGAAAGATCCGGAGAGCGAGCTGGCCAGGGAAGCAATTCAACCTGGCGATTGACGAAGAACCCTTGGACAATGCGTGCCACGTGTGGTCGCGCATTATCCTGTTGAAATATGGCTGTGGGCAAGCCCTGAAGGTAAGGAAGGACAACTGGCTCCAACACCTCGGAGATGTAGCGCTGGCTGTTTAAAGTACCGGCAATGCATACTAGAGGAGTGCGAGAGTGATATCCAATACCGCCCCCATACCATAATACCCGGTGCAGGACCAGTGTGGCGGTGCATAACGCAGCTGTTCAGCATCCTCTCTCCACGGTGTCTCCAGACTCGAATCCGACCATCGTGGTGTTGCAGACAGAAGCGTGACTCGTCAGTAAAGACAATTTCATTCCATTCTGCCGTCCACATCCTTCCTTCATCGCACCATTGGCGGCGGAAACGTCTGTGGTTCTGCGTCAAGGGTAGACGAAGCAATGGACGTCTTGCGGACAGACCACTCTGCTGTAAACGGCGTCGAATGGTACGCGCAGACACTGGATGATGTGGTACAGACTGAATGTGCTGTGTTATGGTTCATGATGTGGCTGAGCGATCCGTCACTGCCATACGCACAATATGCCTGTCATCACGTGAAGTGGTGCACTGAGGTGGATGCGATCGAACACGTCGGTCCGTCGTACCCTCCTGCATCCAACGATCACATATCCGCATTACAGTTGTTTGGTTTCGTCCAACACGACTACCGATTTCCCTGAAAGATAATCCACAATCTCGGTAGGCCACTATCCTTCCTCTGTCGAACTCGGATACTTGATCAAAAGATGATAGCTGTTTTCTACGAGGCATAATTGATTGTTTTTTTGAAAAAACCACAAGAAAAACATAATTGCCGTACTTGAAATCGTCGAAATCTCCAAGCCTTAAATAGCGCTTTGAAGTGGCGCCACAGGCGCGCGTGATATGCGTCTGCGCTGAAATTCTAATCATTTGCATATCTCACCTCCGCTAATGCATGTTGTAAATTTCATATTATTTGCATGCTTCCTTCAGGGTGTTGCATTTACGGTGGCCAGCAGTGTATTTTGATTGCCTGATGATTAGAAATGGGATAGTATGTATCCCAGCCCCATTGAGAAAGCTAAGTATTGTAGAATTTAAAATAATTTGGATGACTAATATTACGAAAAAGAATTCTTGTTTAAAAAATAGTCTACCCTATTTAGTGGTACTTTACACTGTTTTACCATTGATTTTGTATTCAATTTGCAGCAAATAAAAATGCATGATTTAATGTATAATTTTCCCTTGGCAGTAGCTATATCTCACTTTTATCTTGTCTCCTTTGAAGTGCGATATATCGAGGGTTTGCTGTACTTTGAGAGCAAAACAAAGATTTTAAAATTCAGTACAATAATCAAATATATTTTATATGTATATCAAAAATGTGAAAAACAATATTAAAGAAAAAGAACATTTTCCTATATTTTTGCTTCACATTTTATTTACAGCTTTATTTTCATCTCAGTCACACGAAATATGCTTTAATAAAATGGCATAACAAATTTATAATTAGGTTGTAATAAATTTATGAATTATTAAAATTAAAGAAATGTATAAACTTAAAAAATGTAATAGAAATGCTGAGATAATTGAAAATGATATTTTCCTTTTTACATTACTCAGTTTTATCATGGGGAAATATTACATATTTATGCTGTTTGTTATGCTCATGTTATATGAATACATTTTCACTAATGGAACAGTTAGTTATTATTCATACATGAACAAAACTGATATTAACACAGAATTTTATACTTGAATTACATAGAATTTCATAGTTATAAAATATATTTTTATAGCTTCATTGCATCTGAGTTTATTTACACGATTTTGAAAGACATTTTGAGCTATCTAGAGGACGGTAAGAACTTCTGGAATGTAGTTCTTATGATTGGCCAATACATTTTTGTACTTCTAGCGTCCTGTAACATCTAATTATGCATAGATTTTCAAATTTCAAGGTTCACTTAGAAGAAAAATATCATTGATTAAGTGGAATCTAAAATGCTTCATCTTATTGCTTGTGACATGTGCAGAGGGGTGAGCATAAGTTCAAAAGCGGTATCTTTTAAATTGGCACCTCTGAGATTTGCTTCATGTAAATCACTTCCAGAAAGATCACAATTCTGAAAATACAGAATTTAATATAAGAAAATTTATACATATATTTGATAAATATTAAAACATAAACAGAATTTTAACAAGTAAAGTAGAAATGTGGAAACCTTTCATTAATTTTGGATAGGAAAGTCATAGTTTTTCAAAATCAATAAACTTTTGTCTTGAAACATCCCATGACAAAAATTTTGTTTGACCTGTTTCCAATACAGCAACATTTTCACATTTTTTAAAGTCAGGAAAATTTCTCATCCTGTCATATACAACTGAGTTCAAATCACTGTAGATATCACTTACTTAAAACCTTTAGCTTGTTATAAAAATATTCACACTGGAATATTCATTTCTACTATATTACATTCACATCAGTACTGCAACACTTATGTACTCAACAATACTTATTTTCCACATTTATATAAAAATAAAATGGTATTGATACTATGTGAGAAATACTTAAGTACAAAGCATGTTACCTCCAGATCTGCACCAGCCAGAACAGCGCCACGAAGGTCACAGTTTTGCAAATTTGCATTTTTTAATGTTGCAACTCGAAGATTAACACCTGCCATTTGACTGCCTTCTAAATTAGCACCTTTTAGATTCACACCTAAGAATGCAAAATGCAACACAAGAAATAAGAAGTTTCCAATTTTCCTTTGTTATCATGAAAGTTGTGATTCATTAACAAAAATAAAAATTCATGAAATAAAAAATAAATTTTAATTCTCAGTCTCAATCATGTAATATGTAGCTTAATTACATCAACTTGGTTTGCTTAAATATTGACCACAGGCTTACACATTGGTTATAACTAAAACAAGAAAAACAAAATTAACAATATAACATGTGTCTAAATTTAGATTCATTGAATATCTATTCTTTTTGGGAAGTTGAAATCAAAAACCCAAAAAGGTCTATTATCATTAGCACGATTACCAACAAATTCTTCCCCCTCCTTTACAACTTATTTTACATATCATAGGATCCCACACCGGGTCCAAACCCCCCACTTATTCTGATGGGGGTTGTACATAAAGTGGTATTTTCAACTTATAAGTCGAATTTGGAATTAGATGTTTGGCATCTAATACATAAAATTTTTTAAACTCGCAAGGAAAACACGAATCAAAAGAAATTGTGGTTAGAAAAACAATTTTATCCATACACCTAAGAGCACTTTCTTTTGTTGAAGAATAGCACTAAATTAAACCAACATGAAACTTTTTATAATATAACTATATAGGAAAATATTTTTCTGTTAGATCAAACACATTATTCTAAGAATAAGTTTTAAGTCAATATTTTCCAATAAATGTTTTAAAAAAACTATTTATTTTATTTATTTCCCTCCAATGTCTTTTATTCCTAAAATTTCGCTATGGGAATACAATGGGTTCTGTTTTTTCTGTTGTGCTTTCAGCAATTAATTTATTATTATTTATTTTATTTTTAAAGCAGTGTATAAGAAATTCATGATAATTTGTAAAGTAAAAATATATCTTTTGCTTTGAAATTGATGTTTAAAAATGAAAATCAGAAAAATAATGCAATATGATGCAAATGGTCATTTTTCAATAATTCTCTGAAAATAGAATCTCAAAACAGCATGAAATTTTTGGTAATATTTTTATTTTCCCATTGTTGATGCCTAGTATTGCAGGATAGTTTCTTTCACTGTTATGAATTCACGAGAACTCCCATTCTGAAGTACTGAGGGGTCTGGAAATGGTTTTAAATGTTTAAGGGCAGATGACATGAGTGACATCAACACATCATTTGTAGATTCTTAGAATTTCACTCTATTTGAGTTTAAGAATAAGGACACGAAAAGGTGTGGGATACTTCCAACCCTTTGGTTAGAAACCCATGAGCTTCCATTCTAAAAGACCAAAGGTTAGGGTATACCCTGCACGACCACTCCAGGGCATTCTCACCATTTCTCGAATTATTTCTGACTACCGGTAGAAAAACATGGTTTTGTATATAAGAGGAGCTGACATGAATACAAACTCAATTGGTTTTCACGAATCTGTCTCTCAGGCTTCGATTCTCCTTAACCTGTAATTTACACAAACAGCAACACTAGGTCTTTTGTATATTTTAGCTCATGTCAAAAATCTGAGACAAGGTTATCCGATCTGCAGGCAAACTGAACTAATAGATGTACATAGTTAGAAATTGACCCACTAACACATGATCATTTAACAATGCTTCAGACGACAAGCAGATGTTCAAGGAGCTTTTGCAGAGTGGGGATGACTGATTACCCTCTTCACTGGTAGAGGGGAAGAAAAGCAGATTACTTTTACAGGCGCACGGGTGGCAACCGAGTGTCTGGATGTAAAGCGCCTTGGGATTTAGAGGGTTAAAGACAAAATGGCATGAACATAAATTTGGAATAACAGACAGCAATTTAAGATATGTGGTCTGTCTGCCAGTGTTCAGAATCAGAAGAGTGAAAATATGCGAAAAATGGCAGGTAGAGAGTGTAAAAAAGCATAATCAAATTTGGAGGTTGGTTTCCAGGCTTCTGAGGAATGCAATGTCATTGAATTAACGAGTCTGCTTGGGAACTTCTTGAGAAATGAATAGAGAATATAAATAGAAAGTGTCTAAGAAAATATTTAGGGATTTTACGTATATATGGGCAAAGCTAAAATGACTCTCCAAATGAGCAAGTCCTCAAAGAGTGGAAAAATTAAAGATTGAAGAAAATAAATTAAATGTGAAAGGATTTAAGTTAAGTGAAAAGGGAAATATTTGAAGATAGAGCCTTTAAGCATAATATGCATAAATGTTATAATTGAAAGTTAACAAACGTTCAATAAATTATTTAAATTAACCATGTCCTGTGCCAAGTGCAAGACACTAAAGAAAAAAATTATCAACATACTAGCAACCCTATATTCAAAATAAATATTGGGGAAACAAAAGGAATATGAATTTTTCAATTACAACTTTTATGTTATTTATGGATAAAATAGATAAAAGAGAGAAATTTAAAAATAGCAATTTAAATACGCCAATACTTATGAATTTGCTATTTGTGCTAACTTCAAAAATACTTTTTTGGACACGAAACCAATCCAGTTGAGGTCTGGATCCAGTCCTTAGTGAGAGATCTAAACAGTAAGATGAATGAAGCAGTTTTGTATCCAAAATGGTTAATTGGCCTAATTTATATAATTTTGGATGATATTAAACAATGTTATGCGTTTTTGTGATTTGAACACATATCAAAATAAAATGCCTAACTACACGTCAGCAAGAAGTTATGGATGAAACTAACAGAGAACCACACTTCATCTTCTAAGGATGTACTTTTGACAACAAAGCCTTGATTTTACCCTCTACTATGAGAAGACCATGCATGAACTACTTTTCACCAACAGTTAAAAATATTGGAAACTATTTTTCTTCAATGTGAAAAGGGAAAGGGTGTGAAGGGTTTGTCCCTGTTTAGGGACAAACTTTAATGAAATGATTTACTTTTAGCTAGTTAATTCCATGCTCATCAAACTTTCCTACCTTACAAATAGCAGCTGAAAACAGTAGAATAGTGAATATTCATCGCTTGGATAACCAGACGTAGTTTAGGTACAAAGCCAATTCAATTATAACTGGATAGTTCACTTTGAAGATCTGTGTATCTCCTACCCAAAACTGAAAGCCAAAGCCCAATGATTCATTTGGTACTGATTCATTTAAAGACTGCTCAACTAATCTTAAGATTCAATCATGATGCTGGATGCTTGAATTTAAATATGAAATAAAATTGTAAACATTTGGCATAGTTCCATGATTAAATTTCTAGTGCTGCTGAAAACTATGCAGAATTAACAAATGACAATACTGCATCATTTCTCTCATACTGGTATTTTATAAATGCTTTAACATTTGCACAAACAAAAAATAACATTTTAATTACATTTTTTAACAGTAAGGATAGTACATTTCCCAAAATATTTAATCATATAGTAGAAACCCTTGGGAAACGAAAAAGTAACTCATGAAATGCAATTTTTAGCATACAAAATCAGTAAAAGAGGAAAAATTAAGTTTTCACAATGGCATAAAATGTTTGGTAATTAAGAACATCAGTATTGATTGGGTGCAGTGCATATGTGTATAGATACACAAAGCACTACAGCAAAATAGACAGTAGTGTACCTTCCATATTAGCTCGATTACCAGCAGGATCTTCCATATTGCACGATAGGAGATTTGCTCCTTCAAGGTTCGCACATAACATTTTAACACCAAGTAAGATTGCTCCCTGTTGAGAAGAAAGTCACCTTAAACACACATTATAAATATAATTTTTACACACATATACATATTCATATTATATGTGTAATAAGAAAAACCTGTGACCAAGTGTTAACAGATTTTCATGAAATTTGGTACATGGGTTTAGTTTATGCATATACAGGGTCGAGTCACATTATTATGACCACCTGTTAATATCCAGAATAACCGCCTTTTGCAGCACGGACAGCAGCTAGATTGCGTGGGAGTGAGTCAATAAGATGCGGAAGGTTGCCACAGATATCTGGAGCCATGCAGACTGCATTACGTCCGACAGCAGCAGCAGGGTGCATGGTGGAGTGTCCATACTGCGAACATGGCGATCGAGATGATCCCAAAGATGCTCGATTGGGTTCACATCTGGTGAATTTGGGGCCAGTGGAGCACTTGAAAGTCTTTGTCGTGCTCCTCCAACCAATAGCAGACAATTCTGGACAAATGGCACGTGGCATTGTCCTGCTGAAAGATCCCATCCTTCTGAGAAAAAAACAGTCAACATGTATGGGTGTACATGATCGGCAACAATGGATACATAACCCAATCCGTTGAGTGTACCTTCCACAGGTACGAAAGAACCCAGGCAATGCCATGAAAACATTCCCCACACCATAACACTGCCACCACCATATTGTGTTCTTTCAGCAATGGTTGTGGGGTGTTTGTTCTCGGACGTTTCTCGTCGGATACATGAACGTCCATCCGTTCGATAGAGCAGAAAACGTGACTTGTCTGAGAAGGCAACCCTTTGCAATCAGTAGCAGTCCAGTTCTGGTATTGCCGCGTAAATTGAAGCCGTTTTAGCCGATGCAACTTCGTCAGCATGGGTGCAGTGACCGTCCATCTGCTTCGGAGCCCCATACGTAACAGGGTTCGTTGTACTGTCGTCTTAGACTCAGGTCTGGAAGTCCCCTGGTTCGTTTGACACGTTAGTTGCTCAACTGTAGCATTCGGTCAGTCCTCCCACCGTCGTAACCGATGTTCACCTCTCACATCAATGGCACGTGGTGCACCGCAGTTTCCACGCCGTTTATTTTCAATGGTGCCGTTACTCCAGTTACGGTACACTTTCACCACTTCAGTACGCGAACAATTCACAAACTGTGCCGTTTCCGAAATACTGCCGCCCTTGGCGCGAAAGCCAATGATCATCCCCTTTTGCAAGTCAGATAAATCGCGCGTTTTACCCATCACAGCAACGAAGGATATGTTTCACCACGCCGGCTAGCGCCACATGCCGCGTTTCATTGACTGTGCGCTGTTGACGTCTGAGGTAGGGGTGATCATAATAATGTGACTCGACTGTAGATACACAAAGCACTACAGCAAAATAGACAGTAGTGTACCTTCCTTATTAGCTCAATTACCAGCAAGATATTATGTTGATAAAAATATTTTATATTTTGTAATCTGAAAATTTTTCTTTTTGTCTATTTGGAAATAACAATTTTAAAAACATTGCATCTAAACATTAGTACCAAAAAAAATGAAAATGTGCCAATTTTGGCAGAATTAAAACATTTCTATAGGTTAAACAGGAATTTAAAGGCATCATTGAAATTCAGACTAGTTACAGTGCTAGGTATAAAATTATTGCTTAAGTTTGTAAGTTGGCCTGTATTTCCCACACCTTCAAAGTAGCAAAGGAAAATAACAAAATGACGATTTTCCACTCTACATAGGCATACAAAATCAAATGAAGGAAAGTTTTGATGAAAACGATATTTTAAAGGAATATAGTTTTTTGTAATTACCTGTAAAAATCAGGATTACCTTTTGATTTCTAAGGCAACAGCAACAAAATTGGTAACAAGCAAAAGCAATTGGTCCATCGCCCAATTGGCGACTGAAAGTCTCATTGCCAAACTATTTGGATGGGTTACAGCATTAAACTGTCACAATTATTAGTGATAGTTATTATCGCCAATAGCAATATGTTTAATACTTTATATTTACAAAACACTGAAAAGTTACATTTCCAAAGAACATAAACAAATAAAAGAGTTAGTTCACTAACGAAATGAACTTTCCACTGACTAAAATGATTATTTCATTGATAGCACATTTCTTGGATAAAGAAAGAAAAAAGGGTTTACAAAAGTAATTTCATGTTGAATTTTGCACTTGTATCATCATAATAATTATTCCATTCTTATATAATTGAAATTTAACTTTCATTGTCAGCTGCAATAAAAGTCAAATTTCTATCAAGTTAAAAATGTTCCTGGGGCAAAAATAAGCAAAAGGCAATAATGAAAATTTCAGGACATATATAATAGACATCTTGGTCTATATAATGCTGAAAAGTTATGATGTTTTATAAATAAATATGTATTTTAAAAAATTGAAAAATCGCAGTTTGCCATAATTTTACATTTTAAACGTTTTTTATTCCTTAATAAGGGATAGAAATGCAATCATTATTTCCACCACTCTATTTGTTATAAAAGGTAATAGGTATTTAATTAACATCCCACTGGAGCAACACAACGGGCTATTGAACAGTCCTGGAGCAAACCCGAAGGGATAGATCCGATGTTGTAAAATTTTCATTAAGAATAATTTGTAATATTGTCTTTCCATCTCTAGAGGTACCAGAGCAATTGGGTATTCGTGGCAAATTGGCACAATTTAAAATTTCGTTGATCTCTGAGATTCAGCAGTGATGGATAGAAAATGATATTCTGCTTTTCCTAAGAGACCTTTTCTTAAAGAATATAACGATATAAAATGTTCAAATTTGTGTCAATAACTGATATATGACTCGTACATGTGTGGGTTTTACACTGGCGTCTAGGCATTAATTGCAGATTCATGGATAAACGAACATTTAATTAGTTGACAAACAAGGATAGACAATACTATCTCGAAGAATGGCACAATCCTCATGCTTTCTGATAGCATAACACTCTTCACTAGTTATACTCACGACAATGTCATGACAAAAGTGTAAATATAAAAGTGTTTATCAATGGCTCAGCATTCTCTGGATTTCCACAATTGGCCAGCCTAGCAGCTAACAGCCAGCAGTTCACTGTCCGTAAGGACCACTGGGTTGATCATCTCCACTCTGAATTTAATTCAGCAACAATTTTATCTCTGGAAAGAAACTCATTGATGCCCAGAAATAGAAAGAGGCATGAGTGTGCTCTATATTTAATACCAAGTACACTTTTCCACTGAGTTGGATTTGTCTCGCCTCCCCAGATCTTCATGTGATCTGCAACAGTTGAGGTGAGATTTGAGCTCTCATGATGCCCCACCTTCTGGACATCATATCTGTCATTGGGTTTCACAGGGATTACTTCATAGGGGCCATGAAATTTTGGATGAAACTTCAATCCACCACTGGGTCCGGTGGAGAACTACCAAGTTACCTTTCTGATAAGTATAAGTTTTTCACCTTAAAACCCATTTGATTTTCCTCTTGAACTTGAAGGATGCTTCTGTTTTTCAAGAAAAGACAATCTTCTAGATGTTTGACACACAGGTATATCATCAGTTTGAACAATAGTCATTTTCAAATTGGTACTCTCAATTTTACAGGGTTTATAATTAGAAAATACGTAAACTATTTCACTGCACAGTTTTATATTACGTATGTGAGAAACATCAATCACACTAGGGTCTTCAACCACATTGACATGCAATAAAAAAAATTATCAGATACTCTAGGACTTAGCCTATTCTGAATTGAAAAGAAAAACATTACACTCTGAATCACTATCATCTACATTCCTTGAGTTCTGAAAAGGAATAACATTTTTTTGGACATTACATTTTAACACACCTTGAATGGTTTGATCTCCCTTCTGCATCATCGAATATATTTTCTGAGGAATAATTAACATATTTGATACTGCCGTGAGAATCTCTATTGGTTGTGAGTTTTTTTAATTTGAAATTTGGAACTGGAAGGAACGTTTTTATCTTCAGTGGGCCAAAATGAAATTTGAGTTTATAACTGGCATCTGTGCACCTGAATCAATTAGAGTTGTTATTTCCACATTGTTAATAAGAATGTTAGAATAATGCAATTCATGTACGAAATCATTTGGAAGAACAAAATTATTTGAACAGACTTTACACACAGAACTTTCGTTTCACATCTCCCATAACCGTAATGGACTTTCGTTTTTGCTTGGTGCAAAACTTTGCAAAATAGTTTATTGATCTGCAGATATAGCAATTGGGTTTTTCTTCATTTGGCTTGTAATTAGTTTTATGGAAATGTTCATATAGAGCATAATTAAAGTATCTGAATCTGTATTTGTTGCCATCGTCATTTTCTGTTGGCCTATGCATGTTTGAATTTGGCTTAAGGATTTTCTTTTTGATTCAAAATAAATATTGCATTCTTCCACCAATTCTGTTGGTTTGAACCAATTTTCACCCTGCCTAATTCCGATGTGAGATGCTGTACCGATGTGAGATCTGCAACCATTAACTTCCATAACGATTCAAAATCTCTTTACGCATTTGTAATAATCGAAATAAGACTTTAAACTTGAAGTAAACTGAATGTGTGACTCGCTCATCCGTCTCTAAGCATTTTGGAAGTTATTTAAACATTCTTGCGGTGTTGGCTGAAACTAGAGATTCAAGTTTTTCACAATTTGTTATTTCTTCTTCTCAAAGGTATAGAACATTGTTGGCCTTCTTGCCAAGAAAACTAATTAGAATTTCAGGGAAATGGAGTGATGACTTAAGAATAAGGAATAAAAGTTGTCAATCTGTACAACTGATGAATATGAAAATTTGAAATTCATTAAAATTCCATTATTCATAATATAAACATTACATGAATGTCTTAAGCTTTATTTGAAAAGTAGTTAGACTTAATTACTTCTATAAAAGTATTTCAATACCTCAGAAATATTCAAAGAATGGACTTACGGGGTTTGAGCCACTTTCAGAATATTTTCGGTATGAAAATACAGTAAAAAATAAATTTAGAAGTTAGTTTCATCAGTGGAAATTGAAATTTCACTATTCACATATGCAAAAGATGAAGACTTGTCTGCAAACTGGCAAATAACATGCTCATTTAACAAAATGACAATTTGATCAAGATATGGACTGGGGACACTGAGAAAGAAGATTAGGACACTTTCAATCTGTTTTCTGAACACATATTGAGTAATATAAAGGTTGTCCTCATGAACATTCCCTCCTTTACATCCGTATAAACAGGGTATGAAACTTATGCTGAGAATATAAGCATATTGGAATTCTCTCCTTTATATCTTGTCCTCAATAACTTATTTAGTTAATGACTTATCAAGGTTTCACTGATTATATCAATTTCTATCTAATTATATCATATTAAAATATTTTTATATGCTTCCAATATTCCTTACATTTCGAAACAAGGATGTGGTACAACATAGGTTAAAAATTATCGGCTAAATATGGGAACAGAAAAACTATTAATAAATAAGAATTTATACACTGTTTAAAAGTCAAAATGCTGTTAAAACATTGATATCCATAGAGATGTGGTAAAACCTAAAAGTCTTTTGCATCGAAATGAAGTACTATTGACATTCTTACATTTTTGTTCAACTTACAAAATTTAAAAATACTAATGTCTTTCATGTACCAAAACTTACATGTAAATACATGTACAAGTACTAAACTCTACAGGGTGTCCCAAAAAGGTTGTTGCGCAATTTATCTTTTTACCATTTGGAGATAGGTAGGCAATGTAAATTGCAAAAGTGCACCAAATAAGGTAAGTAATTAAGATATGTGAATAAAATTATCACGTGATAACAATTTAAGCGGATACAGATTTTAATTTGTATACAACCCCTCTAGATAAAAATCCGAGATAGCAGAAATGTTCCTTACCTGTATCCCTATCGTTTGCAGAAAACTGCATTTATGTAGGTTGAACAGTAACTGAGGCATAAGGACACAAAAAAGTTGACTTACACCGCTTGTGCACAGCTGTTCAAGCACTCAGATTAGGGACCGCATACACAATGCTAAAAAGCATTTTTTTTTCAGTCAGAAAGTGTAACATTGTGCAAAGTAATGTAGTATTGCAACTGCAGATGAAAATCGCAATGCATAATAGTAGACAATGTAATCTTTAATAAAAATATTGTAGAAAAAATGGTTTAAATAAAAATAAAAGGAAATTTTTCCATCTGCAGCAATGCAGAACTTAGCTCTTCATTTTTGGCCATGGGTCAGTTTCCGTTCTAGATTAGATATGGCCCCCTTAAAATAGAAACTCTTGTATCTCCGTTACTATTCAACCTACAGAAATATGGTTTTTTACTAACGATAGGGATACAGGTAAGGAACATTTTTGCTATCTCGGATTTTTATCTAGAGGGGTGGTATAAAAATTAAAAACTATCTGCTTAAATTGTTATCACATGATAATTTTATTCACATATCTTAATTACTTACCTTATTTGGTGCACTTTTGCAATTTCATTGCCTACTTATCTCCAAATGGTAAAAAGATAAATCGTGGAACAACCTTTTTGGGACACCCTGTATACTGTATTAGTACTAAATTACTAATTAAAATCTGGATATATAAAAATTTTACTTCAAGATTAGCATGGGATAAATCTGTCCTTTCCAAACAGCAGTAACTAAGGTTTGCTCCTGTAAGCTTTGTTCGATGAAGATTTGCGTATTTAAAGTTTATGTTTCGTAAATCCAAGCGAGACAAATCTGCATGAGACAAATTCACACCCTAGAAATAAAGCACAGTTCCGAATTTATACAATTTTTAAAATTGATTATGAACATGTTAATGTAATTTTCTTGCTTAAAAAGTTAATATCTTCCCCACCATTTAAACCAAAAATCTATAGTGTTGTAAACATAGTAAAGAAAGATGTTTACAGAAAAGGAAAAACATATTCCATTTTTTCCTATCAAAGGAAATGATGAAAGTTTAGAATTTGTAATTCAAATTAAATGCTTTAAACTCTTACAAATGAAAGACTTTATCTTTATTTCATCAATTATCTTTTAAATTTCATGATTTATTTTTCAGACACTTCCTCAGAAAATGAAGAGTAAATTGGTGAAATTGGCTCTTTCCAGTGATTATTATTCAGAAAACTGATAAAAAGATAAGCAAAATTTGTATTTCTGAATTTTTCAATAGGGTTATTCACATATTGTTCGCTCAGAACAGAAACACATTAACTGACATTTTTTTACAACACTAAATGCTTATTTTCATAATGACATCAGAAATACATTTTCATTTTGTAATCTGTTCAAAAAATATATAACTGTCAAACTGCTAAAATTTACATTTTTTTAACCTAAAAGCTAATAGTTATTGTTTAAACAGCCAAACAGTAAAAGATTCCTTTGTCAGTTAATGAGTAGCTAATGAGTAATAATTCTGCTCTAAGCTGACAATCATGCTATTCAGGCAAGTAATATACATATATTTAATACACACATATATTTAAAAATGTAAAAATTCATTTTTCATGATTCCATACTACATAAGGAAATTTTTTGTTGTTTTACTTTGAAGAAATGTCTTTATTAGAGAAATGTTTTAAGACAAAAGCAATAAACAAAATAAATTGAACAGTTATACAAAGAATCTTAATTTAAAATCAATTACAACCATAGTAAACATTTGTAATTGTAAGGAACATACTTGAAATCTCAATTCAGCATTAGTTGATGTGCTTATCAAAGTATTTATCACATCTCTCCGTGTTAGTGCCGCACAATCAGAAAAAGACTCTTGTTCGTCCTTTTAAGTAAGAGGAAAATGGTTACTAAAGAAAAGAAGCAGTTTCAATACATTTATTGATATTTGAAGAAGCTATCCTTAGATCCAAAAAAGCTACCAAATTATGAAAATTAAATATTTTAAAGAAATTCGATTTGTCAACTTTCATAGAATCCCCTGTGTCGGTAGGTGATCAATTTATTTAAAGTTCCTATTCCATTTGGGGCTTTTTGCACATAACTAGGATTTGCTGACCCAAATACATGTAGATATTTTTTTTTTACAAAAGTTTTAATTTCTTGTTAATTAAACAATAAAATCAATAAATAAGGTTTTAGAATGATTAAGTTTAAATAAATAATATAATTTAATTATACTTTGATTTAAATTATTAAATTTTTGTTCTTAAATTGATTATGAATGCATTATCCTCTCTTTAAATTAAAATTGTTAAATTTAATTCGTATTAAAATAATGCCCATTTTTTTCAAAAAGATGAACATTGCTTACTAAAATAGCTTTCTGACCAACATTTACCAACTAAAGTTATGTATGGTGATTGGCTGTATGTTCTTCCTGCAGTTTTGATTCCAGGAGAGGACTGATCAACAGGAAATGACCGAAGGTTCAGTAATAATTATTTGCTCCTGTGTGTGTGTGTGTATACAAAGTCATAGAGTGCTCACATATTATACACAGAAGATCAAATGAATGTACAAAAACAAAAAGAAGTGAATCGATTTATCTTTTAAAACTTTAAATAAACATTTTTTCAAACTGATTTAAATTTTATTCCTTTTATTTAGAGCAAGAGTCCAGGAATCTAAAAGTTGCTTTATTGACTGTGTGCGATGTACATGCAACACACCACTTGAAGGTGGTCTCTTTATCTGTTTCCAAAGATTTTTATGGCTTTATCAGTCTACAAAAATATACTATTGAGTATGACCAAGAAATTACCATCTGATAATATTTCATTCAAAATATGGCGAATATTTGATTTTACGGTTTGGTTTTGGTTGCCGCTCTATGGTGATATTTTGTTAGATGAGGAGAGTGATTTCATGACAGAATGCTTTTATGAAAACATACCAGCACAGTATTTCATTTCTAAATGGTCTAATAATGTTGCAGACAGGAGATAATTTTTGGAACTTTTGCAGTGAAAATAACCATCTTCAAATATCAGTGAAAATATTTTGAGACACATCGTACATGTTTCTAGCATTTTCTTAGGTTAAATTCTCGGTAATAATGCAAGAGGGACCATTAGCAAGCAGTGGACCACAAATTTGGAAACTCTAAAATAAACTATTCACTCGAACTTGACACAACAGCTAAAACATTACCTCAAAATCACCATATAAGAGAAAAATAGATTATAGATTAGGATCCCAAAGTGTAAACAGATAATAGTAAACTTTTGTAGGAGAGAGAGTAAGTATAATCAAATTACCAGAAGGTTGGTTGTTTTGGGGGTTTTAAGGCACCAGAGCCATATTTGGCTAAAGCTGCACCAAACACAAGACAAAAATTACAAGAAGGAAAATCACAATTGAGGAATCTCAATACTTTTTTCAGATGGTAAAGTGGCTTTATTGATTGCAGCTAAGCCGGCCTCCAGCCCTTGAAGCATTTAAATGTCCAATTACATTTTAGAAATCCTTTAGAGAAACAACTACTTACGGCAGTCATTTAATTATTGGAAGATTGATCACAAACTGACTATCTAACCCATTTTGAAGGACATTTCCATCTTACAAAAGTTTTCCCCATTGTATTTTATATGGAAGAGGCTTGAGAAAATTTAGGGTTTTCAGCTGGAAGAGTGAACACATCAGGAATCTTTCAATCATTGGAATCTTCCACATCGAGATGAAAGGCATAGAAAAGAATTCTCAGAATCCTGTTCTACAAGGGACTAGGTCAGGCACCACAGCCCCTATCTAAACAGCTGTGGACTTCGCAATTTCTAGTTTTCCTCAGTGGATCTATCAATCCCAATGCTCTGTGGGTGCAAAATAAACCTAGAATTCCTTGAGAAGCTTTGATGCATAGCACAAATTTATAGTATAAAAAAATTTAAAAGAAAAGAATTTCCAATTTGTAGAAAATGTTTCAATAAATTTGTAATACCTTTCTGTTTTCAGGCCCTTCTGGAAAAAATTTCCTAGGTGTATGCCTAGTGGGTGTTGCACAACTAACCTGTCTTCTATTCAAATCATTATCAGAATATCAAAATATGCACCCCCCTCTGAAAATTAAGCCTTACCTTATAAAATGTTCTAGGGAACACTCAAGTTTAATGCTTCAATTTTAAATCACATAATCTTATGAGATGTAAAAGATTATTATGAAAGAAAAATGAAATTGTAGATTAACAAATGCAAGCCATAAAAGGAGATTTTGATTACTTTTATGTTGTTATGAATTGAAAAGTAGACCAAAATTTTTTTTATAATCTGATCATAGAAACCTGAAAGAAATTTATATAACTGCAGAATCTAACAAAGCTGATACATTACAGAAAGTCGAATATTTTAAATGCTTAAATTAGAAATTTTAACATTATTGTTCAAATTCAAAATCAATCTAATTTGGAATTAGATTGCAAAATTGAACAGCTTAAAATATAAGACAGCAAATTTAAGGGTCTATTATTTAAGAATACCAAATTCATATATATAGGCACATTTTTAGAATGAACAAAATTTACCATAAGGGGGTATTCCAGTCAAAACATGGAAAATTATTTTTGATAAACATTTAAAAAAAATCAAATAATATAAGTCAATAAATAATAATCACCTACATAAATATGTTATATAGGTGATTCTCAGGTAAGTATATATTTTCATGGAAAAATGTATAAAATTTTTATCCAGAAAAAATAACAAAGAAAAAATATATACCACCTCAACAGTCTTTTCCAGTGTCTTTACCATGCTTTCAATACCAAAAAATCTTGCTTCTTCTAACACACCTGTAAAAATAATATAATTCTCTCTATTATATATACTCCGCCCTCTAAAAGTTAAGCACACAACATGAAATTCAACATAACTGAAAGTTATTCATTGAGCCAAAATTTCACATGAAGGTGGGCAATTCGGTTATAGATTTATGACTAAAAAATAACAGTAAACAAAATATATTTTGATATATTTTTAATGATTTATGAGTACAGCACTTTTCGTACATTCAAAAAAATTTTGTAAGCTGTACAAACAAACGAAACTCATCTTAATATGGGATGTGACTACCCTTGACCTCCATACAAGCTCCACAGCCACAGCTTCCATACCTTCAATTAGGTGGTCAAGCACACCAAAAGGCAATAACTGCCATTCTCCAAATAGAGCAGTTTCCGGATCTTTGGGAGCAATTGGAAGGGGCACATGGGCAGACAGCACGTCCAAGGTCATCCCAAAAATTTTCGATGGGGTTGAGGTTGGGTGAATATGGCGACCACTCGATGCGAGCAATGCTTTCCCTTTCAAGGTATCCGCCAAGTTTGCTCTATGTGGACATGTATTACCTTCTATGAGAAGAAATGTCAGACCAAATGCTGCAGCATAGTCTCACAATGGGGTCAAGGACTAGAGCCGATACCTTTCAGCCTTCACAGTACCTCTGGTGAAGATAAGCAGGTCGGTGCAATGGCTCAAAAAGCAAAATCCAGCCCACACCATTATATTGGCACCACTAAAGGCGTGGGGTTCAATGATATTATTGGGCTTGTTCTGTGTTCTCATCAGATCCTCCTATGCCAATTATCAGAATCCAGGGCAAATCTTGATTCATCTGTGAACACTACGTTGGACCATTCCACTGCTTTCCAATTAGCATGCTCATGTCACCACATCAACCATGTTATTTTAGCTTTGATGCTTAAAGGGACACAAACTCGTGGTACCCGGATATAGTCCTTTCATATATTGCCTTCACCAGACAGTAGTGGTAGATATTGACCAATTGTTGTAGTAGCCATTACTCTTAGAGTTGATGCGGTTGCTCGTCGATTGCGCTTAGCCAATAAAGCCATATACTTATTATAGGAGGGAGTGATAAGCATTGGACGACCAGGAACAGGTCTCAGGACAACTGACCCACTTGTTACCTTCCTAAAGTCAAACTAGGACTGCAGTAGACAGTTGGTATTGTCACAAATTAGCAACAGGAGGGGTGCAGTTTGAAACTCAATTCAACCAAAGCCTATCATGTCTGTAGGGGCTGGTGCATATTAATAAGCTAAAGTATCTTCATAGTTTATGGAAACATAATATAGGATGTTATATATAGAAACATAGGGTGTTTCAAACTGTCCTGTATAAACTTTAAGGGGAGGAAGGAACACAAAATTAAACCTTATTCATATAGCATTGTATGTCTGCAAGTTCTACTAGAGTTGATCATTCTCTTTTCAGTGGAACAGAACAAAATTTCTCCTCACAGAATAAGTTTTAAAACTTTTGCAAATTCAAACTCAAAAAGAATTCCAAATTTTCAAACTACATGTTCTAAGAATGGTCCTGTATAAATGCACTAAAACTGCTCTTTGAGTACTAAGAATATTCTAGTGTATAATAAACAAGAAGTGAAAAAGATATTATAAATGTACTTATTAAGAAACGTTAACAGTTTATCAAATTTTCCTTTTGTAAAATTAAAAAATAAGTACTAAGAATAAATGTAATGCACATCTGATAAAAATTCAATGAACATTAGCATTTTGAAAAACTCATTTTGTAAAAAACAATTATGCTTTTATACATCTTGGTGCATCAGAAACTAACAAGTGGCATTCAACAAATTGATAGTTTTGTAGGAAATAAAATGTGTACAAATTTATACATCAAAATGTCCAGAAAATGTACTTTACTTTTCAAATAAAAAACTCAATACTTTTTTGTCATTTTTGACCAATTTTCCATAGCAACCTCCATGAAGACAACTGAAGAAAAAATTAGCATATTGATCAGAATTGATTCAGTTGGTATGGAAGGTACCAGTTAGATTGGATTTTGTTTCACTTGAATTTTCCAAATTTTGTTGGTGCGAAGGAAGCCACAGTTCATGATACAAATATTAAACTGTTCCAAATACTAGGTGCATGTCAGCTATCTGAGCATTGATGAAGTGATACAAAGCCAGCATCTAAAATGATGATGGTCGAAACTGGCCAACTGGTGCTTGCAAATATACATTTTTATATGAATACGGTTTGGCTTTGGGTCGAGTCCCAAAGACCGCCCTTCTGAAATAACATGTAGCTGCACTTTGTGAACAGAATGAGCAGTGATGAGGGTAGATTCAAGAAATTATATAAGGATTGCACCAATTGACTAGGTTGATTTTATTTATTAGTCATTTGCATCAAAATTATAAAACATTACGTTTTTCAATTTTCATTTTCAAGAATATTTTTGTATGCTTTTAAAGTGTTAAGGTGGATATGAATAACTGTATTGTTGTAAATAAATAGGAAAAACTTAGAGTAAGTTAAGGAATTAGAGGAAACTTAAGGAAGAAACATTCCCTTTTATGTGACTGTATTGAGACTGAAAATAAAAAATCTTAAGGATCTTAACATTAGAAAGTAAAACAAATGGTAGAAGTAAAAGGTCTGGATAAAAGACTAGAAATTTGAAGTTAATTCTCACAGAAAGTCGATAATGTTTGATACTCAATAAAGTGTATAAGTATAAAATATTAGCTACCTCTAGCATTCGTTTCTTTGTCAAGAATTAGTTGACCATGCCTCAAATAATTAAGGATTGGCTCAAAATAGACAGGACTACGGTCAATGAGAAATGCACCATGATTATCTACAGAACTTGGACATAGAAGAGCACTATCTTCAGATGCAATCATGCATGCTAACATAGAATTGGGTTCTTTAGTTGTTAAGGTACTCCTGAAATAAAAATTGTAAATAATCTGAAATTATTTTTTAAAAGTGGAATGAAAAATTACAAAATAACTTTAATAAAGAAAATATAAAATATACAAATGCATAATTTGAAGACAACTTCATAAAAAATTATAATAAAAAAGTTAGTTACATTATACTGCTTTCCAAAAGTTAAGCACGTGACAGTAAATTCGACATACTGAAAATGTTATTCATTAATTGAGTCAAAATTTCACATGAAGGTAGGGAATTTGGTTAATTCACGACTAAAGAATTATAGTAAACAAAATATATTTTGGTATATTTTTAATGATTTATATATGTGCAACACATTGTGTACATCCAAAAAAATTTTGTAAGCTGTTCAAACAAACAAAATGTATCTTAATATGGGATACAATTACCCCTGACCTTCATACAAGCTCCACATCTTCAATTAGGTGGTCAAGTGCACTAGAGGGCAATAACTGCCATTCCTCTAATAGAGCAGTTTCCGGATCTTCGGGTGTTCTTTAACTTTTGGAAAACAGTGTATATTCTCACATTCAGTAGGATTGTTTTCTATAAACACTATACATAATGCATAACAAGGTAAGAATTTCACATTTCAAGATATAATTACACATTAACTAAACACATTAATGAGAGGACCATGAAAAACATGCATTATCATGTGGATTTATACCATTCGCGATGCACAGAATGGGAAATGCACGATTGATCAATTTGTAAAAACATCATTGAATCAAGCAAGAAGTTAATGAGTCCATCATGAGTTTAGGAGTCAATAAGCAAAAATACCAAAATCATAAAGAATCAGAGTTGGAAATTTATTTCAAATGCAGGAAATGTGAAAATAAAAAGTGCAATTTATATTCAACCAACATACACACAAACACAAAACATACTGTCCAGTCAAGTAAATGGTGAGCGGAAACAATTCCTTATTACTCGTTCACTTGCAAATAAGGTATGCATGTAAAATAAATTAATGTTAAAATATGTCAAAACATTTTGTCAATAAAATAACATTTTCTTTTGTTTTGAAAATTTTAGTACTTTATTTCTATTTCATGGGTTTAACAGTCGATTTACTGTACTTTTTCTGTAATATATATAGTCATATTCCAAGGAAATATTGTAAAATAAGTTTCAAGTTAACTAAAATGAAAAATAGTTATGGTACCATTTAGATATTATCTTTTTAAACCTTATGTTATTTATTTATTGGACTCGAAACGACACAAGCAGACATTTAAGGGTAACAGGAGTGGTGGTTTTTCTAGTGTTAAGAAAAAACGTAAATGATTGCTCATGTTATCAAAAATTAAAGTAATAAGACAATAAAATTCAGTTGAATATTTAATGACAGTAAAGTTCTGTTGAATATATAATATGAACATGAAAATTACTCTATATAAGAACTCAACAAACCTACTTACCGACTCTTTTATGGGTTTAAACAGGATAAAAGGGGCATAACTAAAATTGGTAAGGAAAAGTTTGCTTTAAAAATGCCCAATGCACACATTTAAAAAAATTTGAACACATATTTGATCTTGCAGTATACTGATGAAGATGATATGATGAAAAAATGTCTCAGCAAACATTCTTTCCCCAAGGAAAACTATATTTTTCTTTCACCCATAATTGAGTGAAAAAAATAACAAGCAAATGAGTTTTTATCACTTAAATGGAATTTAAAGAGTTGGTAGTAAAAAACTCGATCATATGTCTAAGATCTATCAAAGAAAGTATAGAATGAATTAAGTGTGTCATACGAAGAACGAATCTGCAAATTTTAGAACCATTTCATCTCATTTGAATACAGATTGTGTGTATTAAATCTGTGTTATAATACGGATTTTGAAAGATGCATGTAAAACTGAGTATTTTGTAAAAAATTGTTTTTAATATTGCTAAAAATTATAAAAAGTCAATGTAAATCCAAATTTTACACGATATTCATATTTAAGCTTACACAAACTGCCTTCTTAAAGTGGCTACTAAAACTACTGCATTTTGTTATCTACAGCATGATTATTTCAATCATAAATTATAAAAAACGGAAGAGAAATATTTGTCGAATGACTAGATTAGATCACAATTCTGATAATGATGGATGTTAATGCTAATAATTTTTACCCAACATAGTGCCTAAAACATTTAAGTTCTTTGGGTACTTTTCTTCTGTTTTAGAATTTCAGTCTTCAATGAAAGGCCTTATCTAGAGTATGATTACTAGACTTAATCAGACCCACAATAATTTTGTTTGTCTCTTACTCTCATGAATTTCAACTTTTGGAAGAAAAATAATTTCATCTGATATTTAAAATGTGCAACAATTACTATAAGTTGTACTATTTTGTTGTATTATAACATTTTTGTACCTCATATTTTGTTTACGTTTTGAGGTATTTTTACATAAAAATGTTCTAAGCTAGTTGTACTATAAGTTTTATTTAAATTTTTCTTATATTTTCCAAACTGCTTGGTTCTCAATAAATAGACATAAGAAATTATTTTATCCAGTAACACTATCCATCCATACAGATTTCGGTAAGTGTTACCTATTGTAAGAACACAGCTGTGGAAAAAAAATCAAACTACCCCTCTTCATACAAATCTCCTTCCTTTTAGAAGTTAGTAATTATTTAAAAAACTAACATAGCGAATATATTAAATTTATTATAATGAAAACACCAAGCAGAGAAAGCTGAAAATTTGCATCGTCATATAAAAGGTAATTCAGAGGATTAATTTTTATTAAAATATAGGGATATTGGTTGAAGGTTGCAGGAAATTCAATATGAAGACAACCCAGCAACCAAATTTTAAGCATATACATTTAGAGAAGGTCATTTGTTATTAAATGGTACCTCAATTTTTTTACCATGAATGATGCCTGAATAAAGAGGGATAAATTGATTTTTTTCTGCAGCAATACACTACTTTACCTAAGAACAGAAAAAAATATATTAAATTGCCACTTAATGAGGTATTGCTAATATTCAATACAATAAAACATTTTGATTTCAAATGACACTATCTCATGGAGAAACTTTGGATCACCTTTAGAGGGAAGAATAAAAGACAAGGTTTATGAATATAGTTTGTGAACAACTTAATATACAGGATGAGTCTAAATTGTTTTTACAAAATAAGAGGGGTGATAGTACCCATCCAGACGAGCAATAATTACCATGGAACATAGGGTCGCATTCCACTCTGAGAGGCAGAAAAGAGTAAAATTAGAATTTCAACATGAACTTACAACAGTGTTGGGAAAGTGAATGAACGATACCAAAAGTTGCACAATCTGATTTATTGATCAGAGAAAAACTCACAGCAAGTGCTCAAAGTGGCAGCCACGCGTGTCGTTGCACAGTTCACACCGGCGAAGGAATGACTGGCGCACCCTCTCGAAGATTCCTGGTGTTGTGCTAATTTTGTCTGCAGAAACACCGATTCTCGCAAAGAGGTCTTCAGCCGAGTCCACAGGCGTCTGGTACACTAAAGATTTCATGTGCCCCAGAAGAAAAAGTCCAGTGGGTTGAGGTCCGGTGAGCGAGGAGGCCAAGCCACAGGAACCTCTGGACTGGATGCCAGTGTGCTACTGACCAGGCCATCTTGATTAAGAGATATGCTACGTAGGCAGGTACAAAACGATGTCAGAGGCGATGACTTGTTCATGCTCGACGCGTTTCGACTTTACTCTTTTCTGCCTCTCAGAGTGGAATGCGAGCCTATGTTCCATGGTAATTATTGCTCGTCTAGATGGGTACTATCACCCCTCTTATTTTGTAAAAACAATTTAGACTCACCCTGTATATATGAAAATAATATATATATTGTGAAAATATTTATAAGACACACATACATAACCCGTTATAAGATACTTATTTACTAAACTTTATTCTAAAATCAAGTAAATAAAGGTTAAGAATACAACTGAAAAAGAAATCCTGAAAATAACTATTTTACTTAATTTCTAACATTAAACTACTTTTTTATATTTACAAAGAACCTCACAATAATCACAAACCTGGTAGTTGCAAAGTGTTTACCACCAACATTAAGAAGTAGCCAATCAGGGTTAGTAAATGTTGTACCAGGCACGATGGCAATTTGAGTTTCTTGTACTGGTAACATTCTTCTAGCAACAGCTCTTGGTGGAATAAACTGCTTCAGATCTAAATAGTTAGTTGAGTGCAAAAGCAGAAAACATTTCCAAATTATTAGTTGAAGGGATGTCAAGAGTTGATACATTTTAACAATTTAGATAATGTAAAATTAAATGTTTAAACAAGTATTAAACTGTAAAACAGAAATAAGTTCTTTCAAATAAAGAAAAAGTAGCTCAATTTATAGATAAACAATGGATTTATAAATTATAATCTTCGAATTAATGTATCAAGCATTGAATACTATTTATATCATTGACATATATATTTAGTGTTTATGAAATATAATTTTCTGTACAACCTTGCCAAAGGGATCACTTCGATATAGTTATGAGAAAAGCAGTTGGTTCTAGTGGAATAAAGGTTATAGATGTCTCTATCTAGGAAAGCATTTCTCAAAGCATAGCCTGATATTGTTCTCTAGGAAATAGTACAAAATATCTGGTGTCAAAATGTTGATAGATTTCAGTGACATAGCATCAAGACCTGCACCTATATTGAAGAATTCGCTAGGTTAGATAGGTTCTGAAAAGTTGATTCTCTGATCTTTTTGGGGACATTTCTGTGAAACAGAAATTTCGAGTTCCCATAAATTTAATGTTTCTCTCTCTTTAGGTTATCAAGATAACCCAATTTGGGCTGGAAAGCAATCTGATTTGTAATGCTTTTGTTACAACATTAAGTGTAAAACTGGATCCACTTTTTATATTTCTTAAAAACTTGCATACGAATAGATGGTTATCAAACTTTTTTTTCACCCCTGATATACAGCTAATTGTGCTAAACATACTTCCATAAATATGTGAAAGTTCATATTGTTTGCATTTGTTTTGGAATAAACAATGCAAAATCAAATAAATACATTTAAATTTTATATTGTAATTCAAAACCTTGTCAAAAGAAAGAATCCAATCACATAAATATATTTATTAGCACTCTTATAAAACAAAATTATGGTGATCATTAAAGGAACGTTACTTTAGCTAGTAAAACCAAAAGTGTCCTTACACTTGGAATAATACCTACTACAAACGTGCATTTTATTTGCATAAGGGTCTGCCTTCACATATTTATTTTGATATCATTACAAAAACTTCAACTATATAGTAACACCCACTTTTAATGTTATTAAGATTTCCCATATCCAATTATGCTACATATGGCTTTCTATCTCAAAGCAAGGGAGGTTGAGCTCTGTACTATATGGTAGATGTTGAAGACACGACCCAAGACTTACAGATTGACCAATAAAATTCCTTCTGCCCTACAGTTGGCAATTAAGGGGGTTAGTGAATTAACTTCACACTAGAGCAACACAACGGGCTATTGTAGCAATTACAGAACAAGTTTGAATTGCATATAAATCATAAATTTTTAAGTACAATCAATAGTTACACATAAATTTCAAGAGTTTTAAGGGAAATATTCCAAGTATTTATCCCTTCCCTCGACATCATTGAGCCTTGATTTTCTGAATACAATTGTCAAAGATTGCGCAAGTTGCATATTCCAACCTTTGATCTGATATCATAGAAATCTGAAATGTGATTTTTGGGAATGTTTCAGAAATAATGTATTCGCATGTATGTTTTCAGTAATGATGTACTATTAACTAGATTTTATAAATTACATTTTCAATATTAAGGTGGGTAGTTGAATTAATGTTGCACTGGAGCAACACAAGAGGCTGAGTCCAAAGTTCAGAAACATTTTCAACCTCCCCAAACCCACATATTGTAGCAAACAACATTCACAAACGACTTGGCATTTATGTCTTAGCTGCATCAGCAAGGGTATCATGCCAATACTGATCTCCTAGAAAACCAGCTCCTTACATGCTTGTTGGAAGCTGTCACATACTACCCCACAAACAGATTTCAAATCATCAAAACTCACTGCACCAGATTTTCGCAGCAACACCATTCGAAGATAGTACTTTTCAGTGTCCTGCACACTAACCACTGGCATTCTTCTGATAATGTTCTGTCCTCCTCGCTGCCTTTTCTTCCAGATTGTTTCATTTTTGTGAATCACATAATTCTGTGGGATGTCAGAGCAATTAATGTTATTTGTGTCTGTATCAGTGCGATTCAATTGAAACCATGCAGTTAAAGTTGTTTGTTTTACTGATGCCCGAGCAATAGCTTCATCTCTTGACCTTCTTGATAAAAAACCTGCTGCTGTTCGGGCAGATGAACTGCTAATCTCATAACAACATGGGATTTGTTAGACATACTGAACTCATTAAAACACCACATAGCTTCAGCACTAACATACTTACCATCAAGGAAAGTCAAAATTTCATCATGATGAATAACACCGTCATCCCTTTGCCATTGAACAGATGCAGCATCGTGACCTTTATACACATATTTATAAAGATATTTAACACTTTTTACTGAAGCACATACCTCAACGTTAATATGAGCATTAAATTTTTTTAACAACCAAGGATTGTAAGGTACGACCCATCTATTATCTACATCATACTGACTAATTCTCACTGGTTGTATTGATCTTCGTCTATACACAGGTTACCCATTTATATTTTCTTCTGTTGCCTCTTTGATCTCTTTGGGAAATTGTTTGCAGCATACACTGGAATCCTTCATACATGGAGAATTTTTATTCAATGTACCACATGGGCCATGGATCATACACTTTGAAACAGTCTCAAATAACCTTGGATTGACATTAATATCTGGCAACTCTGCACTAACAAATTTATCAATATCATCTTTTGTTCAAATCGTTGACCTTGAATCTAAAGTCAATAATATGTGCACATGAGGTAAACCACGCTTTTGAAATTCAATGACATATATGTATGCAATAACAATTCCAAATATATTACACTTTAAAATATCATCTAGTAACTCTGATAATTTCATGTTAAAGACTCGAACAACAATATCTGGCCTGTGTTCAGGACGTTGAAAATGTTGCATAGCATTCAAAATTTCAGGCCACGTTGGATTGCAAGTGAATGTAATGAAAAGGTATGGTCGTCCAAATTTCCTAACGATAGCCATTGCATCTTGATAATTCTGTTGCATATAATGTGGGCTTCCTTGGAAAGTTTATGGCAATATCATCAGTTTTCCTGTACGCAGACTTTCACTTTGTGCACGAGATTGTAATGCATCTAACAGTCCTCTGTACTGCTCAACTCTTAAGTCTTTCTGGTTCATATGAATGTAGTTGAGGCGAGAACCTTCAGTTTTCACATATGCATCAACAATATATTGTTGGAACAATTTCCCACTGTTGTGTAACAGGTTAAAACCATTGCGCACAGAAAGTCTAAGAATAATACTGCAGCTGAGTTACCCGCACCCATTTTGCAGACCGTCTCTTCAACGTGCTCCAGTCCGTCAAACCAACCACATTCTCCTCTGGGAAAAGCAGAGGATAAACCATAGGGTCACTGCAGCGATTCGTCGATGAAATGGTTTTGCAACCTGCATCATTTGGGTAGATGCAAATATCCCAGTTTGTAGGTGGTTCACCATCATCTCCAACAAATATTGCAGCAACTTCTGTTTTAGAAGTAGGAGCATTGTATCTGTGCATATCTAATTCTGGATGCTCCATAAAAATCGTTTTAACATTCACGGCAGGATTTAGTTCTGTCAAGTGATGCATCCGTAAGTATGATTCGGCAAATGGATTTACTTCCCGTAATAATGTATCCAGTTTGTCCATTACAGATTGTAAACAGCCTGGGTTATTTTCAATACAGCAATAGTTTGCCTCGCTAGAATCAAATATATACAACTGACCATACCCAGGTTTATTGTGTTCATTTTTGTACAATGGAGAAACCATGAGGTAGATCTGACCATGAATGCAAAAACAATATGGCCCTCTTCCAGGAGGTGACTTCAGCTCCCATTGATGCAAAAGTTAAGGCAGTGTTGTATTCTTGGATATGTAGCCGATAGTTTTTGGTTTCAGACAAATCGGCAGACAATAAACCTTTCAGGAGTACTTAAAACTTCAGGAGTTTCTGAAAGTGGTTGCAAGCTAACTTTACCATCGTGGCAGCAGTTCGTATATTTTTTATTGGAGTTTACTTCAAGCTTCCAGTAATATGCACAGCAAAAAGGACACACCTCCGACATGTTTCCACAGTTATGCTCTTCAACGTCTAAAGTAAGGGCATTAGAATCTTAAGGAAGTTGACTCGAGCAACGCCGAAGCCTACTATCTCGTTCCATGAAACTTTCGTTGTTGCGATGATTTCTGTCTTGGAGATTTCTAATCGACCCTCGTTCTTCTGAAAGTTCAGAGGTTTCAATAGAACGTCTCGCTCTCTTTCAGGCATTTCTAATAACACTCTGTAGCTCCATAATTAAAATCAAAATATGCACAAAATTTGCAAAAGACTCGAGCGTGGATTCAAAATCGTGGATTGTTTTTGTTCCTTTCGTTGCCATTCAGTGATTAACAAATAACCGCGATTTCTGTGCCACATACGTTAGTGAAATATATATATAGATAACAAATATTCCTGATTATACACCTCTCTTCACAATAACCAACACACTTTGGACATCCAGTTTGTTTTCAACTAAATTTGTCTTTTGATACTTGAAAACTACATTATATATGCTTTCATTAAACATTTCCGTGATACTTCAGATTTCGCACCATTCCCAGGATTAGTTTTCAAACATTGAAAGAAATCTTCTGTTTTTTGGAACAATTCTTCCAAATTTGTTGTGAATACTTGAATTTACCAATTTCATGTTTAAAATCTTACTTGAAAAAAGATTGTTCCTAGAAATTTGGTTATTTATTGCATTTTTTCCAGACTGTCCCAATACTTTTTTACCATTACTTTCGCTGTGAATACAAAAGAGTAAATTATTTTATTCGTTTATTATTTTAATTTAATTTTAAACTTTACAGTTCATTTAGCATAAGCCCTAAGATACTGGATGAAATGGAAAAACGTTTAGGTTAGTTGTAAGTTACTGAATTTGAATTAAATGTTTGAATATTTGTTATGACCCAATACTTTTTTGAGCCACTATATGTTCAATATAAAAACATAACTGTAAATAATTACATAAGTTGCATAACAAATAATCAATATCATTAAAAATAGTCAAAATTACATTTCCCCACTTTTTTCAGTTGTGCTTCTGTAAATTCCAATACTTACTACTAGTCGAAAAAGGCACTATTTTCAAGTTTGGTCATTTGATGTTGACAGTTATTTCATGCTGCTGTTTTGCCTAACAACACTAGAGAACAATATAATCACTAAATCGACTGTTAATTGAGTGTTCTCATTGTTTTCTAGCATTATAAGGAATTACATACTTATATAGGCAGCATATGAGTCATTAACCTGACCTACTTGGGACTAGTAACAAAAAACAAAGTTGATTCACAAACCAACTGCACCTGGAGATACTGCCTTCTTTACTAGTACAACTGAATACAATAAGCACTTTTATACAGCCTCAGCTCAATACTTCTCTGCACCTTTGAACTGTTGCAGCACACATATGATACATTTAATACTAAAAGGATAATGTGCAGTAGCTTATAAAGGTTTGGATCAACCAGATGGAAGTTAAAAAGAGTTAAATAAGTATTGTGATGACTCTTGTTCCTCTTCCACGTTCAAGGTAATTTATTATTTAAACTATAGGCTGATACAAATTCATCAATTATAACACTGCAATAATAATTGATAATTACACTGCAATTATAATAATTGATTTCATTCCATTTAAAATTGCTCATAAAGTGGACATTTATAAATAACCAATTTTTCATTCTTCTTTGAAAATTATGCTATATATATAATTTTTCTTCTATTATTATAAATTATATCTCTCCATGCTTATTATGTATGTATTGTTTTATTGTTAATTATGCGTGAAAATTAAAAGTAATGTTTCTACCTTTGTTGCCATTCACCCTGCTAACCCAACAATTGTAATCAAATTGTAGAATACAAATGGGTAACTCCCAACAGGTATAGGAATTGGGGCAAGGGCTAGTGGTTAGAGATAATTAAAAATACTATGAATATGCAGTTTCTAAAATGTTCTCTGATGTGATGTGGTTAACCTGACAAACTCCATCAGCAATGGTTTATTTATTGAAAATTTTACACTAAAACATTTATTAGAAGTAATCTAAGAAAAAACACTGTGATTAAAACAATACAAGAAAGGAAACACATCCGATTATTTATCTTTACTCTTGTATTAGTTCATTCAGTGTTGTAAATTGAAATCTGATTCTGGACTAAAAAAATTGTCTAAAGCAAATATGCAATATTTTTAAAAGCATAATTGACTAAATACCAAAAACTCATTTTTGAATAATTTGATTTAAAGTTATTTTGTGTTGAATCAAGTAAAAACAAAACATTTGGATTATTAAATTTTTAAATGAAGCTGCTTTTACCATCATTCCAGCAGTCACTTCTAGAAGACTCTTACTTTCTTATTTTCAGTTTTTAAAATTGCTTAGACATATGCTAAAAATAACCTCAAATGAGAGGCACAATTTATATTCATTATACATGTATGAACAGAGTACAGATGTGCCAGAGAATTCTCAATTTCCCTCTTCTGACACCTAGACCCTATTTATTATAGATTTTATTCTTGTAGAATATCCCTCTATAGTATTATTAACATAGGCCATTAAATATCTTATCTAAGCATATACAAATATTTATATTCTGGCCAGGGGATAATTCTATGGAATTATCTGTCAGCTTTACTACTAAAAACATACATCTGATATGACAATCAACAGGAATGATTGAAATGGCTTACCAATGTATGGTTCTCCAGATGACACATACAGAACATCATCATCCCTAAATAAATGATACATTTGTGTAGTGAAAACAGTGTTTTTCTTAAAATTAAGATGCCATTACAAAATACCTAGGCTATTTATTGGATTATCAACTATATCTTAGGCCAGAAGGGGTCAAGATATTTTCCTACTGGAATAATAAACTACTGGAATAAGAAATTGTCCCATAAGTTACTTTCAAAATTATTCCCTTCAACTTCTAGTTATATACACTAAGTACAGAATATGAAATCTGAGAACCCTAAAATTCTTCAATAGTTAACAGAGTAGAAGGTATGCACGGGTGAATCCATTCAAATTCATTGGCCAATGGAATATGCTGTACTATGCCACAATTATATTTTATAAAATAATTGTTTTGGGAAAATGAAACCCTTTGAATGGCGATACAAATTATTAAATTTTGCTTGTCAAGAATGTCACGCACCACTTAAAATTTTCTACGCTCAAACTATCAGAGATAAACTTGTTTTTGTTTGTGATACTTAAATGTACTGTTCGTAGGAATAAGCAAAAGTATTTGTTAAAAATAGATTGGTTTTAACAATTCATCATGGAACTTGCAGAAGTTTGGTCAAGATGTTTTCAAAAAGCCATCGTTAAAAATTCTGAAAATTTTTGTATACGTTTATTAGAATGATGTTAATTTAGTTCTTTATATAGCTAATGCAATTTCTCAAAGGTTGATTTTTAACAGCCTTCAACGAAAAGTATCTTTGAAATTTCAACCTCTGAAGCGAGCTCAAAGAGGATCAATGGTATTCCTCCACTCATGTACTCAGTCAAATCCCCTGAATCGCAGCTCAAGCACCTTTTTTATGCAATATTTTAACAAGAGTAATTATTTCTGTACATACACTGAAGAGCCAAAACATTATGACCACCTACTCAATAACGCGTTGTGCCTCCTTTGGCCTGCAAAACAGCTGCAACTCGCCTGGGCATAGATGCCACAAGTTCTTGGTACATGACAGGAGACAGGTTGTACCAAATGTCTAAGCAGCGGTCATGCAAAGTCGAGATATTCGAACATGGTGGTGTTTGAGCTCTGAGCTGCATTGGGAAACATTGCTTCGGGCTTTGCTTACATTAAAATTTTCACTTGTTCATTAATACAGCACCTGTTGCATGAAATTATAAAATAAAATAACACGAGAAATTACTCTAAAAGGCTCAAGACTTGATTATTTTTATCCAACAAACAGCTGAATCTACCCAGCTGATCATGAGGGGAAGATTATTTATATAGTGGATTGACTCTAACCTTTGTAAGATTAAAGTTTATTCCTGTGAATTGTTTAGTCATACTCATTTACTCTTATTTCATTATTGGATTTAGGTATAAGTTTATGGCACATAATTCATGAATATGGTCATAATTAATTATGGAATTTTGTAAAATTAATCTCTTAAATAAATCTATGTAGTATGTTAAAAGCAATTTCAAGGATTCAGAAGAGATAAAATCAATTAAATATACTATTATTGAAGGCACATGAAAATGCTCCTACAATATTTGGTAAGTAGAAAGTATTTTTAAACAAATACGGAAAACATATTTCCCACTGGAAATTGAAAGAAAATCCCTATAAAATTTAGGGATTTCAAGAACCTTTTCGTTCTTTTACAAGGAATTTGACAGGCGCTTAGCAAGTACATTGTATTCAAAAGGGATTTTGATGGTATTTCATTATCATCTGACCACGAAAATGGGTTTTTTGAGAAAAATTAATTTAAAATCGATCAAATTAAAAAATCCATAATTTCAATAGTCCTAAGGAAGTTAGCATCAATATTTGCTCTAAAGTTTTAATTTTTCTGAAAAAAAAAACAAAATTGAATTATCTTAAATACTTGAGGAGATATATGATTTTTAAGTAGGTGATGTACGCTTAGAAAAATATAATTTAATTTGTGATGTCACTTTCACAGACCTGTATCTCAAAGAAAATGTTTTTCACGATTAAAAAAATATGTTAATTCAAGATGGCCCAAAATGTATCTGTATGCAAAATGTCATTCAATTAGGAGATGGTGAGGTGAACAGCCTTGCCTGGATTTGAATGGATTCACCAGCACACAATTATAAAGGTATTGATACCAGAAACAAATCACAATTTCATAGATGCTTTAGAACTTAGAATTATTTAATTTAATTAGTAAAATGCAGTAACTAGTTTGAATCTATCCCTTTAGTTATCAACCACATAAGTCCCACAAAACATTCTTCCAAGAAAGGAAGACTTCAAATAAAAATGGTGTACACTACGATTCTTACTAATCACAAATCTAAGGAATTGTAATTCTACTAATCACAAATCTGTTATATTCTTCTGTACTTAGCCTGATCCTAAATTTAGTCTTTGTAACAGCATAACGAAAAGATTTGCTCACACAGATGTTGCAAAACTCAAAAAACTTCAAAGTTTGATTCCTTATTTCGGGATTTGCCATGGATAGTTCAATAAAAATAATTGCAAATTTGTTTCTTCTCATTTAAAGACAATTTCCTGATTTATTCTGATGCTATAAAAAATGTAAAAACAAATATAGTTTTCCAAAATTGCCACATGGAGCCGATAATTGTGGCATAGTCTATGTGGAGCAGTTTAAAAAAATGTTATACTAGACTTAGAGCTATAAGTCAACTTTCCTTTAAACATATAAGTTTAGAATATTTGTAGCATTACCACAATTTTTGAGTATGAAACAGTGCTTGTGTTTTATTTTGAAGTGAAACATTTACTTTTCTTTATTTTACTCAAATATTAGTCTTTAGGAGGAATACAATATTCCTTTTAAGAATTTGTTCTTTTATTTGATAAAATTCATTACTGAAAATTATGAAAAAATACTACCCATTCGTAACTGAAAATGGGTAATAAGTCATGTACCAAATTAGCAATATCTATGTTAATCCTGAAGTTGTTGCTGTGGGTATGTCCTACCTAAATCCTCAAATAGAGAACAAAATTGCAAGAATGTTTATTTTAAGAATGGAATGATTTTATTAGTTGATTTTTGTTTTCGCCCTCCTTAAAAACTAGTTTCACGCCCTCGGTCCTTTACAATGGGAGTTCTCAAGGATTTCTAACAAAGGGTAGGAGATACTTTGTATGCCTTTTCATGTCAAGTATACTTGATATCAAATAGAGCAAAATTCTATGAATCTTTACAAGTGTACCTTGATGTCACATAATAACTGGTATTTATCTGCCCTGTGTGGGACCAGCTGAAACGCCAGATGCCGCCGTGTCACTCTACACGGAGGTGGCTGTTCAAGATTTGTGGGCCCATCTGCCTCAGGACAACATCAGAAATCTAATCAACTCAATGCCGGACCGCATTGCAGCATGTATTGCAGCAGAAGGCTGTTCGATGCGCTATTGAAGTTGCACTGTATTTGTCTAATTGTACACACTGTATTTGTTTAATTGTCTTGATTTTGGGATCAAGTGAATATCTCATCTGTATTATTATGTGTATTAAATTTCATTTCAATCTGATGCTCCTTCTTGGTGCACTATTTTCAATGTTCCTGAGTGTATAACAGCTCTAAAACATATTGTTTGCTGCAAAAGTGAGTGAGTAAGATAATGAAATGAAAAGATTTCACAATGTATTAACGTTCATTGATACTGATAAAGTCTATTGGAAACAGAGGTCAATAGTGCTGCTGAAATCTTGAGAAATCATAATACTAATAGTGATAGATAAGGATGAAAAATCCAGCCTTTGAATTCAGATGCTGAATTGTTTGTTAAAAAATACTCTGATGGTAATAATTAAATTATTAACACTTAAATGAGACAAAAATTGGGTTACTTATTTAGTCTACTTAGTAGATTCGGAGCCTGGGGAGGGGATACCCCACACAACTGCTTATATTCAGCTGTGAAGTGGGCCCTTCGTCACATAAAATTAAGTTTCTAATGTAATTAAAGAGGTTCCAAATTAGGAGTATTTTAATAACAAAATTAATTAGATAGCCATACACCAAAATGAAATTCAATATTTTATTATATGGAAACAAATGCTGCTTTTGACTGGCTGTTTGTTCATAATAATTTTGTGAAAATGATATATGTAAAACTTCGACAAATATCTCTTATGAACTCATGGAAACCAATTTTATAATTCATATAGTGCACATACCTTATAAAATTAATGTCATCAATTTCGCCTCCTTGACTAGTGAACAGCAATTTTGCATCAATATTAAGCTTTTTCCCAGCAGCTCCTAACAGTGTGTCAATAGAATCTGTAAGTTCAATCACCTGCAAAAAGTAAAATTCAAAAATTGAAGAGCTACATACTGAGAAATTAACTGAACATAAAATTACAAGAAAGGCAGGAAAACAAAAATTATCTTACTGAATGATTGGGGCAATTTTGTGCATAAAAATCTGCAAATGAGTGAAAGTCAAGTAACATATGATTCTTCCAAAATGTATTTATTTTTTTAATGAACAAAGCACATACAGGTAGCATATTCTTTTTTACAAAAAAGTTATGACTTTTAAAAATTTTATACAAAAATAAGACCAGAGTATATATAATATCTAAGCAAATCAAAATTACAGATTAAAGTTATTTCTCAAAAAACTTAAATTTAGAATAAATTATACAAACTTATTAAGTAAATTTGTATGGGAAATCAGGTCTTTTAGAGTTCTCCCATAATAACTGAAAATATAAAATAGCACCATACAAGAAAGCAAGACCTTGTTTGTCAATAACTTTCCAGATTTTTAACTAAAATGTTTTCAGTTTTAATATGAAGTTTTAGTTCATTTAATTTTTCTTCAGCAAAAAGGTAGGTGAGGGAAAAATGAAAAAGGGGAAAAGATCACACGGGTACCTAGGGGTTGTGATTCCCATACACACCTATTTTTTTTTAAATATAAAAATTTGATTTAAATCAATTTCCTAGATTATTTCAATCAGATTTTTATTTCAATTAATTTCTTGTGCCATATGTTTAATTTGCTAGACATGAGACATTCTAATCAGTGTAGTTTCTGGATAGTATGCATTTATGTTAAACAATATATGAGGAAATGTGACAAGGCAAATAATTTTTGAAATATTAAAAGAATTAAAATCATTTTTGGGTCATTATTGCTTTTCTTTATTTCATTTGAATTCTAAATTAAAAATATATTGGGATGTTGAATAAGTTCTCGCTGTTTTCCAACAAATGGCGTTACCGGAACTGGTTGCGTTAGTTTATGATAGTGACGCATCTATTTACAAGTACTATAAGCAAGCTTGAAATCCAGTGTATGTTATTTCGCGGAAGTGTAAATAACTTTATTTTTCATTGCGTTAAATATGTCAAATTTCGTGCCGAAGAAAGAGTAATAGCGGGGAATTTTACTGCACTATTTTATTCAAAAAAAATCTGCAGTTGAAGCTCACAGAATTCTTGTTGAGACTTACGGCGATCATGCTCTGTCTGAAACAACTTGTAGAGATTGGTTTAAAAGCTTTAAAAATAATGATTTTGATCTTGAAGATAAAGAACGCTCTGGCGCACCGAAGAAGTTTGAAGACGAACAATTGGAAGCATTACTTCATGAAGACTCATGTCAAACGCTAGCTGAACTTGCAGAATCATTAGAAGTTGATCACACAACAGTTTCGAAACGTTTGAAAGCATTAGGAATGATTCAAAAGCAAGGTCATTGGGTGCCATACGAGTTGAAACCGAGAGAAGTCGAACTGCTTCAACGGCAGAAAAGGAAAGGATTTTTGCATCGTATCGTAACTGGTGATGAAAAATGGATACACTACGATAACCCTAAGCGTAGAAAATCGTGGGGTAAACCCGGCCATCCATCAACATCTTCAGCAAAGCCGAATATCCATTGTTCCAAGCTTCTGCTCTGCATTTGGTGGGATCAGCTGGGTATAATTTATTATGAGCTGCTCAAACCAAATGAAACCATCACGGGAGATCGCTACAGACTACAATTGATGCGATTAAGCCGAGCATTGAAGGAAAAACGGCCGCTAAACAAGCAGAGACATGACAAGGTCATTTTGCAGCATGACAACGCTCGGCCACATGTTGCAAAACCGGTAAAAACCTACTTGGAAACGCTTAAGTGGGAAGTTCTACCCCACCCGCCGTATTCACCGGACATTGCCCCTTCCGACTACCACTTGTTCCGGTCGAAGACGCATAGCCTGGCTGAGCAGCACTTCCGTTCATATGAAGATGCCAAAAATTGGGTCGACTCTTGGATAGCCTCAAAAGACGTGTCGTTTTTCCGACGTGGAATTCAAATGTTGCCAGAAAGATGGGGAAAAGTAGTGGCTAGCGATGGACAATACTTTCAGTAACATGTTTTTTAATGATTTTTTAAAATAAAACATTAATTTTCACAAAAAAACAGCGAGAATTTATTCAACATCCTAATATTTTAATAAAAGAGATATAAAATTAAATTTTAATTACATAAATTTTATAAATCAGTTAAATAAATTTAGTTTTCTAGCCATTTTGTTATACAACTTGTTAAAAGTATGAAAACACTAAGTTAAATTAAACTGTTAAGTTGAAATTATTCTTTCTGCAAATACAGAAGTAGTTGTGGTAAGATGGATTCATGAATGGCTCTCTTGCCTTGGACAATGCTAAAATCTAAACGCGTTTCTCCCTCCAGAGATATCTGGATTACAATGTTTTCTAAAAGAGGAAATCCTGTTTTCTCTTGAATTTTCACAATTACAGGCATGATATTGGATGAATACTTTAAGGAATATTAAGAGGTTCTTCCTGAGAGTTTATTAAATAAGCTTGGAAGTGAGGGGTACCCAGCACTTGTTTGTAACATACTGAAAACAAATGTTACACAATGCTGATTTCTTTATCAGAAATAGGAAATTCCCTCTTAAAAGGGCATCAGTTCAAGTCTATCCAACCTTTCCATGGGGAATAGTATGCTAAAATTAACTGAAAACACTTTTTGCAGTGTATGCACTGGTCCATATTTATAAAACCTAGCCTCTGCTGTGATATGTGAAAAAACTTCAGTGAGAAAAAAAAATATATTTTTGGTCAGTTGTCATTATCATCGCCACATAGGTGCCAACTTCCTAGGAGCCCGAACACCTTGTGTCTCTTAAAGGGAGGATTAAAAATATTTCCAATGAGAAACCAAATAAATAGTTTAAAAAACACCTACCTCCGGCATGACTGAGTAACCCCACTCAATTGGAACCCTTTAAAGTATTTATTGTATGTCTCAGGATGCCCAAACATATGGTATAAATTTTAAAAATATATAAACAATATAAGTAACCAAATATGCATATACTTTATTAGAAGAGGTGCAAAGTTCTAGAGATCCAAGCTTCTTGGATGCTAATGATTTTAAGGCTTGGGCCAGCCTCCCTCCAGCATAAGGAATAAATTTTACCTATATACTCCTGATATCAGTTCTGATGTAAAAGCAAACCAAAAAGCTTTGAAACATTTACTATATACAAAACAAGTGGTGTTTTACTTATGTCGTCCAATAATTCCTACAAGTTAGCACCACTACGTCCCCCAATCAAATAAGGATCTAATGTCCTAGTTCATTTCATGTAACTTTAAACAAGTTTGGTTTAAATCATATTTTAATAAGTCACGATTAAAATCTCGATTTAACTCGAGCTGATTTAAATCGGCGTACACGCAGGGACCATTACAGAAAATCCTAAAACGAACATATTATTGCGAAGAAAAATCAACCATACCAAAAATTAAGTTGCAGAAAGGACGTTTCGAAAATATATCTAATTTTTTATGTATATTTATGGGAACGAAATGATTTTGTACCACCTTTCCTTCTGTGCCAGATCCGTTTCTGTACACAACCACTCTCTTCATAATAAACTAATATTTCTTTGTTTCGCTCCGCAAAGATTTTGTGAAAACTTTGATTGTAGGTGATTTGAAAGAAAATTTACTATTATATGACATTTAACATGTGTTGTTCAAGTTACAAATGTAAACAAAAGCAGTAAATAAACAAGACATGACTGAAAACGATGCCAATTGAATTGTAGAAATGTAAACAATTCAATGTACGCGCATTAGGTAGGTATTTCTTTTTTTTATTTCAATTAACGTCACGCGCACACATTAGAGCAGCACAACGGTCTATTAGCGACGGTCCGGGATCAAAGCCGAAGGGAAAGATCAAGGACAACACCACATACTTTTGAACCACGGTCAGATGACGAGGTCACACCTGAGCTGGCACCCCACTCTCTAAACTTCCATACCACGCCAACGTGTGGACAATTGAGACGACAAATGTAACGTGGCCCACGTACGTGACGGTCTTTGGTTGAATCCAGTTTCAAACTCGTAACCCTCCGGTTTCTTATTCCGACTCTACTAACTGGGCTACTGCGGCCCTTCAAATAATGAAGTTGAAAATCAGTAATGATGCTTGTATGTTAAAGTATTTATTGAAAAAATCCCCTGAAGAAACAAATGGTAAAAAGGGTTATCCTGAATGAGAAGATAATAATAAAGTTATTTTGAAAAACATGATGGGCATCAATTTCTTACTGCCTAACTGTGACCATTTTTTCTGTTTCGATCATCAATCAACTAAGTAAGAGAACTTAGATTCCAATTCATATTAATTTGTCATTCTCGAGATTTCTTTGTTTTCCCCTCAATTTTTGCTTATGATGAGCAGAAAACTTATGATTTCTTATTTATTGGCATCTTGCGAAAATGACGGGGTGGATTTCTAACTGTTAGAATGATGTATTACTAGGTTTCGTTATAGAAATCTGATTGGATTTCATGCCTCCAGTGAGTTACTGCTTACTGTTTTAAAAATAGAGAAACAAGTTTTTATTGTGATAGTTTTGGTTTACTTTTATCCGAAACCTTCAATCATAAAAAGGAAAATGTTGGTTTTGTGTATTGCTCTGAAAAAGAAATTAATGATGTATCGCAGAAAGGTTTCCAAACCAAGTCAGATGACCATGTCGCTGCTATCTTTACTTTCTGAAGCTTAAGTTGATCTCTTTGTATTTTATAAGAAAGTTTTTAACTTTGTTAAATTAATTTTGGAAGAGGATGGGCAGTAAATTTTATATATAGCGGTAACAGATTTTGAAAGGCTCTACAGTGTGTTCAATATTGCATTACATCAAACTCACGAAGATAAACATCAACAGAAACTTCACTTTTTCTTCAACTTCAAACAGACTTGTCTTGCCCTTAAATTTTTAATTCGCATTAATAGGTATCAATGTTTTTTTATTTGACATTAACTTCTAAAGCTGTTCATTTGATGAATTGCATGTTACATGATTAGAATTAATGTTGAAAAATTTGTGTTTGCTAGATGATTTTAGTATGCTTATTAGGTGCATTTGTGACTTCTAATTTCAACTTAGGATATTTGATGATTTTATTAAGTAACTTAATCTATAAAATGTAATAATAACTGAATATCTTGAAACCCTTCTCATTACTTACACAAATGTTAATTTTAGCACCTAGGATAAAAAAAATCACTATTTGCCTAAATATTTGGAGGCTCGTGCATTTATCTGCCAAATGGTTTGTAAGCAAGTTTAGAAATTTTTAATATCCATTTCATAAAAAATATTTATCAAAGCATTTAGAAACAAATTGTTTATATTTTTGCTTGAAAGAACTTCAGGGATCTACATCAAATTTTTCATTCATATTTGTAAAATGCAGTCAACTGAGTACATTCATTTGTATTTTTCAGTAGAGTTTTGGTGCAAGATATGTTTTGCATTGTTTTTGTTCTAAATGTTGACAATCCAAAGGCCATTTCAGCCTACAAATTTCTTTCTGTAAAAAGTTGAATCATTTTTAACTCAGTTAAGCTGAAACATTATATAACATGAAAACATTTTTTGCTAAACTGTTGTATTTATCTAATTCTCGTATTATAGAAAATCAACTACCCATTAAAACGAAAGTTATTCCACTTCCTGTAGTTTTAGAATTTGTTTAGACTACATTAATGTCAAGGCTTAAACAATTGCTTCAATTTATGCAAGTTTGGACATACCCATATTGACATTACATTGACTTGTGGTTATAAATGTATATTTGTTTTATTGTTTATGTATCAAATAGAGTAAAATCCCTTTGTAAAGGAGAATTATAGTCAAAGATCACCCTTTAAAATATAATTACATATTAAGAAAATTTGTTTTCTCAACGATAGTGGTCTGTTTTAAAGAATAATCAATGTTTTTAAATACTGATACTTGCTAAAAGTAATACATTTTTGTTAAATTGAAACAAATTTTTTCATCTTTTACAGTATTTAAAAAACCACATTAAAATGGCTATTAACAAATTTTTAGCTCATTCTAAAATAAATCCAGATCGCAAAAGGTGTATATAGATACAATTTTTTCAAAGTTATTCTTTGAAAGATGCTGATTTAAATCAAGTGATTTTTATTAAAAAATCATTGATTTAAATCTAAATTTTAAATATCATTTTCCTTTCTGTATTAAGTTTATATGAGATAACTATAAACAAGATGCATGTTATTTTTTAAAAAGTTAAGAACTATATCAAACAAGTTGAGTAGTTTATGAAAAAATAAAGATTTATTCACAATGAAAATGGTTTTCTGCAGTATCACAAAAGCATTCCAATTTTGCTCATAAATCTTTATAATTGGGGGGGGGGGGGCGTCGTGGCTCATTGGGTATGCCCACTGTGCTAGCAACCTTTGAGTTGTAGGTGGTGCTGGTTTGATTCCTGCCAGGTGAATTCCTCCCTGGGTGTATTTCTCTTCTGTGTCTAAAACTTTCATTGTGTGTGTCTATTACTTGATGTTGTATGTCTTGTGTCTGGCAGCATGGCCAAATATGACCCTTGTGCCATAAAACCCAACCAACCTTTATAATTGGGAATTTTAATATTTTCCTTTTGTTTTGTGTTATATGTGTTTATTTTTATTTAAATTGAATTGGGAAATTTTATGCATTGATCCCATCCCTAGGAATTCTTTACACTGTTAGCATAACTATTCTGTATTTAAGGAATTGAAATTTGAATGCGAAAGTTAATTTGCCATCTGATAATTAAGTGTTAACAATAGATTTTGGATTGAAACGAAAAGCTACTTTAATGATTTTTTTATTGCAAGCTCAAAATTCCACTCAATTGGCATGTTCTGGGGAATGCTATTATACTTATTCATGCTGTTCATGAAGAGTAGGCTTTATTTTCATGTATGTTATGTATAAACCCTTTTCCCGCACGTGTGCTTTGGAATATAACTTCGAAATACTTACTCGGAGAAATTTGAAAAATAGGCATGTTTGATTTCAATTTATATATATTTTGCTGTATTGTCTCATTTTTACTGTTTACTTACAAATCACATTGTTTTCACAAATAAGTACTTTTTGCAAGCTAAATATTAATTAGAAGTAGGAATTTTAATGAATTTTGTTGCAAGTTCCTTTTGTTTTAATTTCTATTGGTGGCATTATTTTAACTAATTCTAACCAATTAATTACTTTATATAAAAATAACTAAAAATGTTTATACATTTATTCACATATGATATATATAATGCAAAAAATTTGTCTTGATTTTATTAATTTTATACAAAAATTTATTATATGGTGTTAGTGGGATACTGGGCATTCTTATTTATTAGGTTCAAAAAATTTTATGCCACTGGTTATGGGTTAAAATCAAACTAATCTAAACTGCTGGAGAACCAGATGGGAAAGCATTGCTTATGCATGGCATTTGCTGTGCTGTTCTATTGACTCTCATGTGATTAACTTTGCTAATTCCTGTATCATGTTTTAATCTTTCAAAGCTTTACCCTGCTATATTTCTTAATACATTAATGTTATTCATAAATAATGTTTAACATAAATCAAAACTACTGTCTAGAAACTACACTGATTTGCGTGTCTCATGTCCAACAAACTTGTACGGGCAAGTAGTTAATTAAAATCATAAAAATCCGATTTAAATAAAAAAAATCTGATTTAAATCAAATAAATTCTATTTTTATGATTTAAAAAAGTGATTTTTCATACCCTGGTAAAGGGTAGTTTTGATGTAAAGACTTTTGTAGCAATGCTTTTGGTGTTTTTTGAGTGCCCCTTATGTCGCCAAGGAAGAATTTCTTTGAAAAAACAGTTTTTGGCTTAGCAGAAGATAATTTAAAAATTAGGGAAAAGAATTTTTAAAATTGTATAAAAAATCCACCCAACTGATTATTTTTACTACTACTAGGTAAGTTTTTACTTAATAAAAAAATCCTTACTTTTCCTGAAATATTAGTTTTTCTAATTTAAGTAGCTCATTAGATTTAAGTATAATGGAACCAGGCTATATAATATGAATGTTATAAAAGATCACATTAATTCTAGAAAATTCCAGTTGTTTAGGCATGATAAAATAAAAAGACAGTAAAAGATAAAATAAAAGTTAAGGTTTTGATTTGTGATGGATTGTAGAGTGGTTATTTTTTTGATATTCAAATTTTTTAGAATGTCTCAGGTTATAGTGAAGAGTTTGTTTTTTCATGACTGATGGTTTGCATTTGATTGATAAAAGGTTTCTTATAGTCGATACATTTCAGAGCAATTAATGTTTTTGAAAAGTTTGTTGATGGTAAGCAATGTCTTAAAAAATTAAGGATTCTCCAGATTCTATTAAGAGGAGGGGATTCAAGGTCCATTTCGTAAACCAGTGGCGATTCTCTTATATAGTGCTGTGTGATACTTTGTTTACAACGATTTTCTTTCCGATTCACTTGCCCTTATGAAAATTTGATTTCTGAAATCAAGATTTCTTATTGAGGAATTGACTATTTTGATAAAATGGTAAGATCGGGTGCCCTTAGAGGGTGTTGTGATAGCTTTGATTGCATTAATTTTCTGAGCAATTTTCTTTTTTAAATAATGAAAGTGCATTGTGAAGGTTAAGGTTTTGGAGAAGTAAAGACCTAAGATTTTCATGTAATGGTCCTGGGGATATTGATTCCGTATATTTGAAAGTTTGCACTTTGGTTTTAGCTTTTGTTAGAAAAATTTATCGCATTACTTTTTTGTGGTCTAATATCTAATTTCCATGATTTGCACCAATTATTAATCTTGTAAAGTGCTATCTGTAGTTAGTTTTGAGGTTTGGTTAGATCTGGATCAGAAGAATGTATAAATATGTCATCTGCATATTCTAAGCATTTTTATTGTCATGTAGATTTTCAAAACTATTCATCTGGTAGATTGCAAAGAAGAATCTGCTAAGTTTGCTTCCTTGAGATATTCAACAAAGTATATAAAAATTCATGTCATGAACAAAATTATGGAGCCATCTTGTAGCCTCCCCTTTTATACCAATATTTACTAATTAAAAATTAGTCCATCCAAAGAATCAAACTGAACTAATCCATGGGGATCAGAATAAAGCTTGAATAGCCTGTTGTGTTGCTCCAGTGTGACGTTAATTGAAAATACCAGAATAAAGCTTGCTTTTGATTTGATGATGTGATGGATGATTGCTTGGACACAAATGCAATCTGAAATAGATGGAAACAGCATGATTTGGTGTGGAAAAACATCTTTTATTGGGTAATTCTTGAATCTTTAAAATTTTTGAGTTGGCTGAGGTCAAAGATATGAGTTTGAATCAATTTCTGTGCTGTTCTTTACTTTTACTGGCTTTAGAGAATGGGTAGGATTTTGGATTTTCTGTTAATCTGGAATTACTCCTGCGTTCTAGCTTTGATTATGGATATTGCAAGATATATGTTTAAGCCGCATTTTAAATTTTGCTTTTTACAAATTTTCTTTTTTCACCAAGCAAATATCGGCACTTTGCGTTCCACTAGAGATGAGATTCAGGTATTTATTTTGATTTGTTTGGTATTTTATCAAATTTCAAGCAATGTGTTTGGAAATTTGTTGAACGTGTTTTTTCGCTTTGGACATTTTTACTGTTTTTCCATAAAATAATAGATCTTGTGAATTTATTGGTTGAGACTTGATTGATGATTAGTTGTATAGGTGAATTATCACTTTCAAAAAGGTCAGGATAAATGTAGATTTGAGTACTTGAAAAGAGTTTGTGTGCTAAGATCTATTTAAGAAGGTGAGCTTATTTGTAGGTGGGCTTTTTAGTGTTGAGGTGGCAGCCATTATTTCAATTACCCAATCAAGGATCGTGCTTGTGTCGTTAAATTCTTTTTACTAGCCCAATGCTGGATGCTTTGTATTAAAATCTCTTAATATTAAAAAGATTTTTGATAAAATACCATTTGTATATTTTAAGGCAGATTTAAAGATGCCCCTTGTGGAGTAAATATTGATGATTTGTGGTTTTATACGAGTTTGACTTTAGATGTTGGATAAGTGATTAAGTTAATTTGATTTGATGATAATTTCAAGTTGAGGGTGATTTATTTGTGATCTTCATTATTTAAAAGGGGTTTCTTGTATTGTGAAAAAATCAATATCAGAAAAAATTCTTTTAACATATGCTTTTGTTTTTAATAGCTTGAGCATTTCATTGAAGCAAAGGTCAATTTTTGTTGCTTAACATAATTTTTTAAAGAAAATAATGATACTTTGAGATATATATGTATTAAGAAAAAGTGTCTGCTAGAAAAAAGAAATAAATATAACAGGATATGTTTAAAAGTGATTAACTATTGCTCTCTTTTTGATTGGTTTTGTTGTGACTCAAACTAGATCCCAGTCTTCAAACATTTCAGACGAAATGTTCTAATTTGGTTTACTTGTATCACCTACTATGTTGCTTTTGCGATTTCTTTTGATCCATCATTTTTGGTAAATTGTGATCGCACCATATTGAGGATTTCTTTCTTATATTCCATTTTTTGCAAAGGATTGTAAGATTTGAGTGAAGCTCTCGGGGGGGGGGGGATTTATCCAAGATGACTTTGGTTTGTTTAACGTTGATTTCTTGTCTCCCAAGAAGTGCAATTTATCGATAGGTACTCTATATAACACATAATGTTCTTATTCCTATTAATGTATATTTTATTGATTTGTAATGTTTTCTAAACTTGTATTAAAAAAATTGGAAGATTTTTCATTTTGAATTTTTATAAATAGTTCTAGTACTTTATGGAAATGCCGTTTTCAAGATCCCCAAAACAATAATTACCTAGTATACATTTTACTAACAAAGCAGCTTAATGCTTATAAATTTGGATTTAAACTGAAGAAATTCAGTTTTTATTGTCTCTAACTTAAAACTGCTGTATACTTAAAAGAGAAAGAAATTTATTTTTAAAGCCATTAAAGCCAGCCCAGAGAAGTTTGTCTAACTGGAGCGTGATGCTGCATTTTACATAGGATCTTGCTGTACTGCTGGAAAATCAGTCGCTTGGCAACAAGAAATTTCTGACACTGATCAGTCAGTTTTCATATTTTATTAATTTACTCATTTGAGATTAATCCAACCCCCAAAAATGAGTCTTATTTAGTAGCTAGAAACATGGTGCATTTATTGCCCGAGCATCATTTATTCAACTTTCTCATAGAACAATTTCGTATTTGAAGTATTAGTTTAGTCCCATAGTGTTTTACAAAGTCATTAGTCTAGGTTTATGCCGAGGCTTTGTTATCACATTGGCGATTTGAAACTCAGTTGAAACCTTTTTGATCATAATCTCTCCTGACGTCACTTGTTCTTTAACAAAGAAATGTCTGTTTCGTGCATCTGATATTCAGTATTTTGTGCAACCCTGTTTTCTCATTGTTTGCGTGCAGTTCTCGCGTAAGTCCCTTCCAGTATTTCTTCAATCGGTCTTTTTAACCACACAATCTCAAGAAGCTTCGCTTACGGTTACTATATACGTTTTTGTTGTAGAAATGGCAACTGATGTTTGCCTCTGACTAAGCCATGAAATAACTCCACCAGCACAAATGCAGATGACATCAGAATTTAACCACCCAGTTTAGTCGTAGCTTCATGATCAGTATCACTATAACACTCCTTTTTTGTATCTTGACTTGTAGACAATACCTTTATCTAGGGTGCCTTTTAAATATTTAAAAATGAGTCATGCAGCTAGTACTCTTTGGATTTTCTAGAATTATTGGGGAATTCCTATTGCATACTCAATAATGTCAGGCTGAGTTCCTGCCATGAAAAACATCAAAGCTCTAACTGTTTGACTGCAGGGAAAATTTTCCCTTATTGAGAATCCTTGATTATAGGCATTAAGACAGTCACTCATCAAAACATTCAAGTACTTCATGTAAGCAGTTTAACAAACTTTATTTGTTCCATTCTCTCTTCTACATATAAAATTAGTAAAATCAATTCTGAGTTTTCCTTATACACAAACATGGATCAGTGTCAATTTTCCTCAACTCAAATTTTAGCAGTTCTCCAAAATGTCTGTTCCAGCACCTTGGAGCTTGCATCAATCCATAGACTTTTCTTTAGTTGACAAAATCTTGGTTTTATCTTCAAAACCTTTTGGTTGACTCATGAAGATATCTTCTAGCTCTCCATACAAAAATGCTGTGAATACATCAAATTGTCTATTTTTATTTGATATTTTTATTTGCTGCATGCTAAGTAAAGTTCTTATGGATCTTGTCTTAGCCACTGGGCTGAAGGTTTGATCATAATTAACTCCTTTTTCTGAGAGTAGCCTTTGATCACCAGCTGTGCTTTGTACCTCTACAGAACCAATTGGATTTGTCTTAACCTTATAAACCCATTTGCAGCCAATCAGTTCCTTTTTGGGTAGTTCTTCGAGGGTCCTTGTTTTCGTTTAGTTACTCAATTTCATTTTCCACTGCTTCTTGCCAGAATACTTTTTCTTGACTTTCTAAAGCTTCTTTGAAGGAATCAGGCTCATCAATAGAAAGAATATTTGTGACACGTGATATCACATAGTCATTAAATCTTTCAGGTCTTCTGATTTTAGAGTTGTTTCCAAGTTGTCTATGGTCATCCGAATTTTTATCTTAGAAATGTTCTCCCTTCATCAGCATTCAGAGAACTTTCCTAATTTTCAGGCTTGGCATCTGTGACTGGTTTTTCCATAAGGCCTTGGTTAAATCGTAAGGTACTTTGAATTCCTTTTCAGGAACTAGCAGTTCTTCATCAAAATGGCATCTCTGGATCTTATTTAAAAATTTTCTTTATCCCAGATTCGGTAATAATCGTCATTGTCATTAAAATACCTTTCATTGCCTTTTTGTCTATTTTCTTCCTATTTTACTTGGGAATGTGATATAACAAAACCTATTCTCAAATGCTTTATATTTGGTTATTTTCCAGTCCATAATACTTGAGATGATTTTCCTTGCATGCTTCATGGTCCAGTGCACTTGAAGATGCAAGTCACTGTATTGACCAATTCTGCCCATAATCCTTGTGACAATTTTTTATGTGCATACATCATGGAACATGCTGTTTCTATGACGGTTCTATTTTCCTTTTCACAACTATCATTTTGCTCTTGTTAGTAAGGCATCACTAATAGTTTTATTCCATTTTGTTGTACAATTTTTCTGATAGCATCATTGTCAAATTCTCCATTGTCGCTTAAGAGTTCTTGGATGACATGTCCTGTGACTTACTTCGGCAATCAACTGCTCAGTCTTTTCAGGAATTTCAGGCTTAATGAAGTACATATACCTTTTTCTTGTATAGTCATCTTTGAACAGCACATAGTAGTGATATCCCCTTTGTGAATGTAGGGAAAGAACTACAAATATGTGTGAATGAGTTCTGGGCAAATGCCAAATTTAAGCCTGTGGGCTTTTCCATGTAAACACATCCTTCACACAGTTCGCTATCAAGTTTAAAATCAATTCAAAATTTGTCAGATTTTTGTTTTGATGAATCTCTTGTTTAAATGTCCTATTTTCTCATGATGCAACTGCAACAAATTTTCCTTTTCAAATATATTTGCATCAACCTAATTCTTTGAAACTATTCCTCATAGAGGAAGCGTGAAGAGTCCTCTGCATCAATTTCAAATACCAGTTAAATTTATTTGGCATCGATAATCAACTTGCAAAACTCAAGTGATGTAAATTCGTTTTTTGGATATTTATCTTGAGCAGATTACATTGAAGACAAATTTTCTGAACGGATGGCACTTACCAGACATCAGTAAAGGATAGTCTTTTCCATCTCTTATTCACAACAGCTTCCACTTTTATCGGGCCTTATCCCAAAACTTCAATTAATCTATTTGCTGTGATCATCTTGTGACTCCAGAAATGGCTCCCATGATTGAAGGATCCTTCTGATAAGTGACATGATTTGTGCATATCTTTATATCAGTCGTTTGGTTTGTAAATTTATGTCACTTCTAAAAGAATGGAATTGACTCAATATCTGAAAGTGGTATACTGCATTTTTCACTTGCTTTGCATTCCATTTTTTGTGTAACCTTTTTGGTTTAAAAGTATGGGTAATTAACATGATATAACATGTATAATGCAGTAGGCATTCAATGAATTTCTTTTTCAAAATAAACTTTAAATGCATTTACAAAAGGCATAATAGAAAATATATCAATGTTGTTTGTTCGTCTTCATGTCTGTTAGCACATAACATAAATCCATCTCTTCAATTATTAGTTAAATTAGCATGTATGTAGATAAAAATAAATTCAAATGAAATGTTTTATTACGTTTGCATGGTACATCATAAAACTATCGGGCCCAGTTTATAAATTTCTCCTATTGATGTACAGTTCATTAAGAGAATTTGGTTTCATATTCTTATTCTGACCCACAAGTGATTCTGAAACTTCTTGATGTTCCTATTCTTTGTCCTAATGGTAGGAAATGAAAAGATAGACTTGGCTTTAGTTTTTATTGCAGTGTAGTTCTTTAAAAAAGAAAGTAATTTCCTGATATATAGAAAGGAAGTTTAATATACCTTGATGAAATCTACAAGTATGCATGTATCCTCTCTTTATGTTCTACCAAATGCAACAGTAGATTTTGTAAATTCCCAAAATACTTCAAGTTATTTATATTTTATTTTGTTTCCTTGTTTGCATTTCTGTTGGAAGAGGTTTAGTAAGCATTTTCATGTGGTACTCACTCATTTTCAACACTAATAACTAAATTAACTTCAACCTTATCCAATAATAAGGAACTTAGATTGTTATTACAGGAATAATTCACATCTTGTGGTCCTTAAAAGAGTTTACTATAGAAGAGATAAAAAATGGTTTCTTGTAACTGTTTTAGAACATTATCTGATGATGCAACTTCTTTCTTTTGGAGGAATACTTACCATATTTAAGCAAAATAATTGAAATTAAAGCTAATTCAGAAATGTTATAATCGGAAGTGCAGACTTATCAATTATCTGGGAAGTAATCTCATTTAACACAGCATTTGCAGTTTATAAAATCATACATCAGTTAACATAAGAACTCGTGAAAAATATATTTAAGTTATTTGCTAATGAAATCATTAGCAAATTATTAGCTTATTAAATATATAATTATATTGCATTTGATCTAGATTTCTAATATTCTTTTACTATGTTAATTCAACTCATCTGTTTTTCAAAACTTTCAGATGGATGCAGCTATGGAAATCATTTTCGGGAAAAGTTACATCTAGTTCCAATCCGCAATGGCAGATGTCCGAGCTGAAATTTTAGCTGCAAGTCGATCTCGAACTGGTTGGCTTGAAGGCTCTGTTCAAGCTGCCGAAAGCCAACCATTTGTTAGTAAGGTAAAGTCTAGCTTTGAGGAAAAAAATTTGAATCAAGACAATAAATTGGCTAGTAATGCCTCAAAAGCAGAAGCTGTACGTAAATTAGGCAGTAAAGTGAGTTCCATAGCTACCCTTTTCCAGTCATTTACTCCTCATCGTAATGACTGCCAAAAAACCTGCAATTCCACTGTAAATAAAGGAGGGCTAAATAAATGTGTTCAAAAACTTGCCACAAATGAACAGGAAAATAATTTGGATTCAGAATCTGAGGTGAAACTGTTACCCCAGGGTGATTCAGAAAGTCACCAAAAGCGATTTAACAGTGCTCGTGCCATATTTGAACAACTTGGAGAAAAAAGTAAGGAAAGTGGAAAATTGTCTGGTGTTCAAGAAAAGGAAAGACCTCATTCTTTTTCGAGCCAATATTCTAGTCATTCTTCACCTGATGAAGAATTTCATAGTGTGCCATTTTGCCAAAAGTCTTCAGCTTACAAAGCAGTTGCTCAAAGTGCTCAAGAAGGAAGAGGAGGGTCTGAAAGATTAAGGCCTGACACTCTCTCTAGTGTACAAAATGCTAGAGAATGCCAAAATTACATACCTGAATGCCCAAGGACTTATACACATAGCTCTCCAATATATGAAGAAATTCCTGGTGTTGCAAGAGATTACTCCGAAAGCTTTAGTAATCACTCTTCAAAGAAGTCTGGACATTATGAATGCATAAAAACTGAGGAAGACAGAAATGCAAACAATACTAACTCTAATGATGAAAGTTCTCTGAACCCCACTTTGAGTAATAGTGACCAAAATGTCGAGTCATCATTTCCAATCTATGCTAAGGTGATAAAAAAGCGTTCAAAACACTCATCCAACTTCAGTAATTTAGAACAAGGACAAAATTTCAGCGGTGAAGACAGCAAGATCAGCAAAATCTATAATTCAGGTAAGATCACATTTTTAAACATGTTTTGCCCTCAGGGGCATACCTTCTTTTGGTGTATACAGACTTCACAACCCTGAGGTACCTGAGTGATTTTTTTTCTCTTCACATGCGGTTTATTGTCTTCAGTAAACGTGCTGATGGGATACCAAAGCGATCTTTCTCTACCTTCATCCCACTACCCTATTTCCCAACCTCTCATTTTCCCTCCATTTCATGTATTGCATATCAGAAAAATATTGTGGATATGATATTGAAATATTTTAACATTGAAAAATACCTTATTCATCTTTTTAGGTATTTAAAAAAACATTTTTAGTACATATGATATATTTTTGTATAAAATAATATTTTTGTTTAGTTAAACCTAATTTTATTAATTGTAAAATTTTCATTTATTTGTTTTCTTGCATGTTGCTTTTTAAAAGACGTCAGTACATTTTTCTGACTTGCATGTGTTAGGTGCAGCTGGTTTCAATCTTTGACCTTGCTCCAGAAAATCCAACCAACTAAACATTTTAAATGTTTACTTTTGTAATTGTCAAAGATAATAAACTCAGATTTTAGAGTTTTTTAAATACAAAGAATATAACTAATCACACACACACACAAGGAAATTTAAAGTGATAGCTTGTAATACAGGTTTGAGTCTTCCACGTTCATATTTATAATAATAAAATTTTATATTTTCATTGTTTCTTACACACCCGATGTATTGTAGTGATCTTTTCTTCTCCTATGGGGTTTACTGTCTTCAGTAAACATGGAAGTCTCATTCCTTGTATACCCAAGCAATGATTTTCTGCTTTCATCCCAACTCTGTTCCCCTATCCCTTTTCTCCAATTCATGACCTTTTTTACTTGACATGGTCTTGTGTTTGGCACAGCTTGGCAAAATATGGTGCTTGTGCCATTAAACTCCAAAACAACCAACCATTCTTTCTAACAGTTGATATATAAGCATATTAAGGTTACAATGTTTTTATGCTATAAAGCCCTGAAAATAAACCCTCCCTAGTAGGAATCTCGGAAGCAAGGGGCTCAAGCACCCCCCAGTATCAGTGTCGGTGGGGCAGAGCCCCACTTTAATAAATATATTTTCATAAATGTTTTGTAAATATATTTTCATAAACGATGCTCAAATGTCGAATGTTAACATGATGAAAAACTGAAAAAATTAGATCAAGCAAAGCGAGAGAAGGATAGAAAAGAGGGAGATTAATATTGGTGTTGAAAAGTTCAAATGAATGTTTCTAATTGTTCATATAAATAAAATTATTGTATAGAACTTTTTAAGGCTGGTTGTGTCAAATAGTACAGTACTTTATTCCTATAAACCAACATTAAACGGCTTTTGAATATGAAAGAAGACATCAGGCCCCGAAACTTCATAAATGTAGAGTTGGCTGTTGAGCATACAAGCAATGCTTACTAGGTGGGTGAAGGAGGAGAATCCAATGATTCCCCATACCATAACAACAGGTGACTGACCAGTATTACTATGCATAATGCAAGAATCATACAGTCTCGCCACTGCCACCACTCTGATGTGACAATTGTGGTGCTGTAGACAGAATCGAGATTTGTCTGAAAAGATGCTGTCATGCCATTTACCTGTTCATGTGCAGCATTCTACGTGCAGCTGCAGATACTTGTGATGTAGAATCAGGTTGTCACAGTAATAAAAAGTTTCTCTTCACTGCAGACGGCATAGTATTGTATATGCTGACACAGGTTGTTGTGTAACATACCTTAATTCTTGAGATAGGGTTCTTGGTGTTGTATTACCATTAGTAATAATCATGTGCGCAAGATGTTTGTCCTCTCGTTTAGTGATGTGATGAGGCTGCTGCAATCGTTCAGTCAATTCATCCCTTTTGCACCCAATTCCATATTCGCATTTATCTGACTTCATTTTGTCCAACACAAGCACTGATTTCTTGGAGGGATAATCCAGTCTCGATAAGCCACAATTCTTCCACTGTAAAATTCAAAAACATACTTGTATTTTTTATGAGGCATAATTAAGCTTCCTATACACAGGAACAGTGAGAAAACACAATTCCAATACTTAAAACCAGCTCTCTGTTCCATTTTCGCGGTTCAAAATTATGTGGTGTTCTCCAACCTTTACCTTCAGGATTGTTCCCGGACTGTCGTCAATAGCCTGTTGTGTTGCTCTAGTACGACGTTAATTAATTTCCATTCTCTGTTGTCCCATTTTATACTGGGCCGCTGTAACCTGGTTGGAAGAGTAGCAGATTCTCAACCAGAGGGTTGCAAGTTCGAAGCTCGATCTAACTCAAGACTATCGTATAAGTAGGGGCTGATGCATGTTAAATCTGTCATGGCCTCAAATGTCTTCATATCACTTTCCCTTTTGGGGTTGATCCTTGACCATTGCCAATTGCCTGTTGTGTTGTTCCAGTGCGACATTAATTTAACTATCTACCTTTTTATGCTGCTTGGGGTGTTACTGGCATACATGATTTGGATATACGTTGCAGTGCTAGTCATTTGCAAATCCTTCCATGATCTTGTATAAGTAGATAACATAACATTAAACTGATTGGGCCAACGTTATGTTCACGGATGAGTCGAGATTTGCCCTGGAGCCAGATGACAAGCGTGTAAGGATCTGGAGAGAACAAGGCACATGCAATCGGCCCCAGAACATCATCGAGCATCACGCATTCCGTGGTGGAAGCATCATGGTGTGGGCAGGGATTTCGTTGGGATATCGCACTGACCTGCATATCTATAGACGGGGTTCTGTGATGACTGTCCGGTATCGGGATGAAGTCCTAGGACCCACTGTGAGATTGTACGCTGCAGCAGTTGGTCCTGCTTTAGCTTTAATGGATGATAATGTGAGTCCCCATCGAGCCAACATCGTCGACGACTACTTGGAGAGAGGGGATTGCACATATGGATTGGCCGGCGTACTCGCCCGAACTTAATCCCATTGAAAATCTTTGGGATGCCCTCGGCCATGCTGTGTCTGCATGTTTCCCACCCTCAGTCACACTCACAGAGTTGCAAACTGCTCTACAGGAGGAATGGCGATTACTTGACTCTGGGGTGGTTGATCACCTCATGGAAAGCATGGTCACACGCTGTAAACTTTGTATGAGGATGAGGGGTGGTCACATATCCTATTAATGTCGGTTTTGTTTGTTTTGGATTTAAACATCATTTTGTTAATGACTCCAATATGACTTCATCTTATAATTTATGAAAATTCAATATTGTTTTAATCTTTGTATGTAATTCTTTGTTTTGTTTCATGCATAAATATATTTGCTACTTTCCTGCCACATTTCTTGTCAATCAAAGCTGTTCTTGTCGATTTTTTCGCATTTTACCGCTTAGTGCTTAACTTTTGGCAGTGAGTGTATATGATTCAATAGATAGATTATTTAAAAAGCACAGCAAATTGAAACTAGATTAAATACCATTTAAATTTATAGAAAATTTCAATTGAATATGAAAAGTTTGCATATCCAATAAATATTAAATTATCTTTACAAAACATCTAGCTTAATGTACAGCAAATTTTATAATTTTTGCCACATTTAATTAAAAATCCTTCAGAAAAAGGGGGCCATTGTAGCTCAGTGGGTATGCCCACTGTATTAGCAACCTGTGGGTTGTAGGTTGATTACTCCCTGGGTGTATTTCTCTCTTCTGTGTCATTAAAGCTTTCTTTGCGTTGTAGCCATTACATGATGTTGTTTGTCTTGTGTCTAGCGCTGCATGGCCAAATATGGCCCTTGCACCATAAAATCCCCAAAACAACCAACCTTCAGAAAAGTGGTATGTTATAATTTTATTTATTATATGTATCCTATGCCTATAAATCAGGTTTTTAAAAATTTTCTCCCTGGACTAAAATCATCTTGATTTAAATTACGATTTTAATTTTGATTTAAATCAGGTGATTTTTATTAAAAAAAATCGATTTAAATGAAAAAATTTAATTCCATTTTCCTTCTGTATTAAGTTTATAAATATTGAAAATGAAATAACTATGAACAAGATATATCCATGTTATTTTATTCCAATAAGTTAAGAACTATATCAAATAAGTAAAATAGTCTGTTTATGAAAAATATGAGTCACACAATGAAAACGTTTTCTCCACTTTCACAAAAGCATCCAATTTTGCACATAAATCTTTATAATTGGGAATTTCAATATTTTCCTTTTTTTGTGTAATATGTTGGTTAATTTTTTAAATTTATTTGGGAAATTTTTTGCATGGATCCATAGGAATTGTTTACACTGCTAGAATAATTATTCTGCAATGTAAAACTTAATTCACCCATCTGATAATTGAGTGTGTTAACAAAATAGATTATGGATTGAAGCGATATGATTTTAATGATTATGATGATTGCAATGATGAATATTTATTGCAATCTCAAAATTCCACTCAATTGGCATGTTCAGGAGGAATGTTATTACACTTATTGTATGCTGTTTATAGAGAAGCTTCGTTTTCTTGTATATTATGTATAAACCCTTTTCGCGCGTATGTGCTTGGAATATCACTTTGAAATACTTATCAATGTTCAGAGAAAATTTGAAAAATAGGCATGTTTGATTTCTATTTATGTATATTTTCATGTCTCATCCCATTTTTAAATTTTTTCTTACAATAACATCTTTCAAATAATTACTTTTTGCGAGGTAAATATTATTATAAGTTCCAATTGAAACAAGCACATTTACTATGCAATTCATAATCTCTAGGATCATTTACTGTAAAAGTTACTCTCAACTTTTCACTCAATACATCACGTGGCATCATCTCCAAGCCAGGTCTTTTGTTTTCTCGGGAGAAAGAAAATTTGGTGTTCATCATATCACAATATTCTTAATGACCCTTCCCACTAAACACCTGATATTGACTTTTGACACACCAACCCTGCCTACATGTAACAGCTGCATATCTGAGCTGCCTAGTCCAAGTATCTGTTCAGAACCCTCTGCCTTGCTTTGGCTGCTAGGATTTTGGACATTCCAAGGTTTCCTATCACAGTTCTGTTAGATGTGCCCATTGCAGTGAGGTTGACCATGATAGCGACTGTTGCTCAGTGCCGACTCACAGCATGTATATGGAGGTGACCATCTCTTATTTTCCAGGACTTGTCCAAAGTGGGTTCTAGAGAAGGAAATGCAATCTGAAGATTGTACAAAAACTTTCCTATTCCAAAGCTTGAAAAATAGTTAAATAACGAACCTCTAAAGCAGGAATTTCTTATTCGACAATAGCCAAAAAACCCTACCACACCATAGCCATGAAACCTGAACCAGAATCTCCCCAACAATCTTTACCCTATCCCCACAAGAACAAACCAAACTATTTCTAACAAAAATACTTCAACTTCTGAAAAGGATACTCCCTCCCTGTAAAAGAATACTCCCTCCCTGTAAAAGAATACTTCATCCCCAAAAGAACACTCCCTCTGAAAAGAACACTCCCTCTAAAAAGAACACTCCCTCCTCTAAAAAGAACACTGCAAAATCATCGCAAGCCTTAAAATTAAAAACATCTAAAGAAAGTCTTCAGCGTTTTCACAAGTTGGCTATTCTAATTACTTACAACTACTGTACAACTACTTTTATAACAAAAAAAATTATTTACAACTTGACAACACATAATGGAAAAAAATCTGAATTATCAAAATCCTGTTATTTTCTTATGCGCAGGTTTTTTCTCTAACGGCTTTATTCTCTCTGCTCTTTTGTCGGATTCGCTGAGCGTATTGGACAGAAAACTAGTTCCAATCATGGACACTACAGTCAGCCCCCACCAGTGACAGTGAAATATTAGCTGTACCTTGGATTTAAACGCACTCACCAGCCTGTACATATATTGAGATGTGCGAGGCATGTTGAAATGTTCATCAGCATTGTTTGTAGAGGAGTATTCTCGGTTCTTATTTCCTAACACTACTGTTACCGGAGGCAGCCATGATTCTGTCAGTCATCTTTGTGAGTTTCTCGAATGACTTGTCTGAGATTGCCAAACGCTGTAAGAACCGTGATTTTAGCGGGTTTTCATTGATGGGTGCACCTGCTTGCTCCAATAAGAGGCACGATGGTTTTCTGTAGCCTAGCTGCATCTCTGTAATCATACCGCACAGTTTTCACTCTTCTGTATTGGCATACTGAGAGCATCGCCGATTCTTAATTGCTGTATACGGTCTTTCTTCCAGATGATTGAGAATAATATCCCCACCAAGGCCAGCTCTTCTGACTGCAAAGCGGACACAATTTAATGGAACTTGGTGGTCTCCAGTCATATTAGCCAAGACAAATTGGCTGTCCATTTGTCGAAACCATCTCAGGATTTGCTCACCAAAATAGCAGTTCTTTCGTTGCTATCCATGCTATGGTTCCTGCTGCTTACTCCAATTTGTTTTCAGCTTCAGAAGTCATTTTATGCAATAAGGTTATTTTTGCATCGTCACATCCAATTAACTTATACTTATCAGCACAAGAATTCTATAACGCTACAAGAGTTTTTTATGTAGCTGTTTTAAGAGGATTGCTTTTCAGTTTGGTTGCATGCTTGGCCAGGTCACCTTTAGCCTTTAAAGTTGGCTAATCTAATTACATACTATGCGCAACTACATTTACAACTTGACAGTTACATATTTGCACACAATGAAAAAGATTTTTAATTATCAAAATCCTGTTCTTATTTTCTTATGCACAGGTTTTTCTCTTTGAGCTAGCAGTTTTATTCCCTCTGCTCTTTCGTTGGATTCGCTGAGTGCAGCGAACAGGAAATTTGTTCCGACCATGGTTGCTACAAATCTGAGTCACCACAGACTTTCTAATCCATACTCGCTTCCTGCAGATGCATCCTTCTGATGAAGATATTCTTCAAATTTTACTGAAAGACGACTTGTCATATATTCATATGAGTGAAATAAATGAACCTTCACTTCATACATAATGAACTCCTTTGTTGCTTGGAACTGTCATGGTTTTCATTCTAAATTTGATGACATTAAAGCGATTTTATCTTACTCCATGTGTGTAAGAATCTATTCAATCTCTTGTTACAGTCTACTGTTTATACATGACAGAGCATGCTGTCATCAACCAAGAGGAACTTAATAGATTCATACTTCAACTTCCAGTCCCCATTTTCTGCTTGGTTTCCTAAATGACCACAGTACTGGAAGAATGATAGTACAAACCGTCAAGGAGAGACAAGTGATTGAGCAGTTGATATCAGATCACCCTCTGTCTGCTCAATTACAAAGAGAAAACATGCTTACTAAACTCACAAGGATGTTTTAGTCACTGGACTTGGCCATCTGTTCTATGCTTCTGCTATTGTTGAATCTGGCAGTTGGGAGTGACTTGCATAGCTATCACTCCCCCTTTTCGTCTTGTATGATAGTAGTGTTAAGTGATGCATCGACCATCTACCTACTCATATCATGGAGCAGATTGGGTTACATTTTCACAACTGGCTGCCATTATGGAAACAATGGTTAACAATGAAGACATTAACATCACATTGTCAAAAGTTTCATGCAATTATTGAGGCTGCTGATACAGCCATTCCTAAAAGTTCCTCTCAAACACATAGAAGTTGTAAGCCCTGGTAAAACAGCGAATGCCAGGCTGCCTAAGAAACAAAGGAAATCATGGAATATATCTTGGAGGTGTACGACTACATTGCATTTAGTACATTCTGGTTACATTTAAGTGCGCCAAGGCATTTGCTCTCAAAGTGAGACATCAGCAAGGGGAATCAGAATAGATTATGTCTCCTCAATAACATCGTCAACACAAAGCAAGCAGTTGTGAAGGAAGGTGAAAGCAACCAATGGGCTATATCGAAATCAACCATTCCGATATTAGAAATCATGTTTGCTGTACGTTCTTATCCACATAACATTGCCAACATCATAGGAGATGCTTTTGCTTTGTGTTAAACTTCGACTCTTTTAGTCCTGCTTTTCAAGTGACTAAAAATCGAGCTGAACGAACACACATAGATTTTAAAATGAGTAGAAATCTATAACTGAGCTCATGATGTTTGAATTGAAGAAGGCATTATCTCATGCACATGTTGTGTTGAAAATTAGTTCGGATCGTATAGTCGATAATTTACTTTACAGTGAATGGCCTCCGTAGAAACAGTAAAGTATCTAGACACAGTTCTTCAAAAATTACATTAGAAAATTTATTAAATTAAAATTTAAGGGTAAACAAAATGCTGATTAACAATTGAACAAGAGGGGCCGACAAGACACAGAAAAATCACCCTTTTACAAATAATGATTCGACACAATACAAAAGTCAATAGTTCAGGGGAAGGAGGTGGGGACCAAAGGCACAACCCGAGGAACAGATGGACTCACCCTCGGCAAAAGATCTCAGGAAAATCGGTGTGGGGTTTCGGTACGTCGGCTTCGGATATCGACTTCAGTATCCTCTCAAATCTAGTAGCAGGTCCTATCCATGAAGGAGCGTGGTTGTCGAGATCAATCCAATTCAGCTGGACCGCCAGGTCGCCGGGGAAACTCGTCAGGGCAATCCGTTCTTCGCCGATTCCTTCTCTCCTCCCGATCGTCGTCTCCGCAGAAAAAAAGTCAAAGTGCCCTCCTTGTAGGGGTGTACGACTATTTATCGTACTTCGACTTCTGAAGAACCGCCCAATCCATCAACCCTGATCAACGGTAAAACCCCGTAAAAGATAAGCCCACCTGCCCCAAGAGGTCATCCATCAAAATCCCCCTCCTCCTAGTGAACAATCCACCCCGACGAAAGGGGCCAAGGGGTCAGACATCAAAGACTGCCAAATACGCCGATACTAATGAGCGCTTTCCCCTCAACGGGGACTTACATTCCTTCTCAAGGTTAACCCGTGAGAAAAACTACCAAGCGCCCAAAAGGTGGCGCAAAGGCAACATAATATATACAGTCAAAAAATTACAGACAAAACAATTAATACTTACAAATCAACCCAACAATACCCCCCTGTATAAATAAAATTTTTGTACAAAAAAATTTTTTTTTGTGTGTGAATACTTTTAAGTACTGCAAGACAGAAATCGTAGTAACTTACTGCGCTAGGGCTGCGCAAACGTTATCCTTATGTGCTTATGCCCTATTCTGTGATACCAGTAACTGGAGAGCAAGATTTACACAAAATGACAAACCAAATTATAACTTATTCTAAAAGATGTGCATCCTTATAATTGGCAACTCACAATAAGTCTATATTTTCTGCCTTTAAATTTACTCACAATAATGGACAAATTGTCCTCCCTAAAGTATAATCATATTCAGTAATCAATTATTTCCATACTCAAGGTTAAAATAAGATACAAACATACTATGTAATAGAATCAATCGACACGAATATGAAACTGAAATTTGTATACATACAGTACATTATATCGACACATAAATAAACAATTATTAAAATCAAACCTTATACACTTTCACCAAATCATAGGATTCATTATTACACCCTTCTGAATCTTGTATAATTTAAATATGTGTCTGCATTTGAACGCATTAAGGCAACACCACTCTTCCATTTGAGCGTGGCCTTAAATCGTAACCATGGTTATGCATTCTTGGTGCAACCCATTTTCCCCACAAACCAGGGAAATTTCTGAAGTCTGAACCAGGTGCAAAAAGGGACACATGTCTACTGCCATTATTCACCTCCCTCTGTTCATCCAACTGTTCCTGTGGGATAAGCGTATCTTCCCCTGATTTCTGCGATTCCTGATTTTCCAAATGGTTTCTCCTATTTACAGCCAGGCTCAAGTTCTCTATATGCACAACCCTCTTATAATTGGATTTTTTGAGATGCTGAATCTCCACTGATACAGGAGAGAAAACCCTAGAAACAGTAAATTTCCCCTCATTGGGCCTTGCAAATTTTCTGGAAAGCCCTGCTTTTACCGCTGGGTTGTACCAGTAAACCAGGTCATCCACTTTGAAGATTTTACTATTAGCAATCTTTCCTCGACTGGTTTCCTGCTGTTCAGCTGCCTTAGTTAAATTATTTCTAACTTGCTTAAACGTATCTCTGAAACTTTGTAGAAGTTGGTCGGCATATTCAATATGGTCAGCATAAGAAAAGGTCTGTGCCTGTTTTAAGAATTGGTTAGGCAAATCGAATTCCCTTCCAAATGTTAAAAAGGCAGGTGTAAAGTTCGTAGCCCGATGCTCCACCGTCCGATAGGCAAGCAATGCAAAAGGGAGCTTTGTATCCCAATCATTATGCTGTGAGTTAACCAGGAAACTAAGTGCATTCCCCAAAGTCGCATGAGCTCTCTCCACACATCCGTTTGATTGTGGCCTCCAAGCAGTGGTATCAATCTTTTTAATACCCAACGACTTGTATATTTTTTGCATAGTAGCACTTAGCAGGTTAACTCCTCTATCTGACACTAGCACCTGAGGTGTTCCGTATCGAGCTATGAATTGCAGTAATATTTCAGCTACCGTATCACTAGTTGTATCTACTACAGGAAAAGCCTCAAACCAACGAGTAAAATAATCCGTAAACGTAATTATATACTTATTTCCCTTTTCTGTTATAGGCAAAGGCCCTACAATGTCAAAAGCAACCCTTTCAAAAGGACCGTCGGGAATCTGTATTCTTTGCAAATTAGCTAGATGTTTGGGTTTATGAGCTCTCCTAGTCATACACTCATGGCAAGATTTTACATAGTTCATTGTTTGAGCGTACATTCCCGGGAAATAATATAATTTCCTGATTCGATTTAAGGTTTTCTTAATTCCCTGATGACAAGCCATTGGTGAATCATGGCATAACGTAAATACCTTAGGAATTAATTCTTGAGGAATAACTAATTTCGGTTTCCTGCTATCATTTTTTTTTCTGGAATCTGCACATCAACACATTATTCTGATCAAAAAATTTAACATATTTGGGGTAGGTTGTTTTTTGTTTCTGAAGATCATCTCTTATTTTTCTGCATTTCGAATCTCTTAATTGAGCCTGCTCTAACTGTTCAATTTCAATTTCTTGACAGATTATTTCACATTCCTGTGCAACTTCGTTGAACATTACTTGTTTAATTGGGCGCTCCGTTCTACCCAACGGTCTGGACAAAAAGTCACTAATAGTATTCGATTTTCCTTTAATGTACTTAATCTCGTAATTAAATTGGGACAATGACATCGACCAACGGGCTACACGGTGAAAGGAGTCTTTAAATTTCCAAGTTGAAGTTAAGGGGGCATGATCTGTGTAAACAAAGAATTTTCTTCCCAAGAGATATTGCTTGAAATAGTTTGAAGTGCACTACGGCCAAAGCTTCTCGTTCCGTGACTGAATAACAAATTTCTGCATCTTTTAATTTCCTACTTGCATAAGCTACAGGTTTGGGAAAATCATTGTTATCTAATTGGCACAAAACCGCTCCAATAGCTATGTTACTAGCATCTGTGAATAAATGAAAATCTTCCTTCATATCAGGTAATTTTAGACAAGGTTGATTAACCAAACAGTCCCTCAAATCCAAAAATTCCTTCTCTGCCTCCGAATTCCAAACAAACCTCTCTTTCTCTTTGGTCAAATTTGTTAAGTGAAAAGAACGTTGGCTTATGTCCGGTATAAACTTTCGATAGTAATTAATACAACCCAAAAAGCTGCGCACCTGTTTACGCGAGGAAGGAATCTTGCAGTTTTGAACAGCTTCCACATTTTTGGGATCAGGAAAAACCTTTCCTTTGGTAATTGTAAACCTTAAATAGTTAATTTCTTCCGTTAAGAAAGTGCACTTTTGCGGTTTAAGTTTGAGGTTATGAGCTTGTAATCTGTCAAATACCATTTGCAATTTATCTAAATGTGAAGGAATACATTTACTTGCTATTATAATGTCGTCAATATAACATCCTATTTTGAATACTTCCAAACCTGATAATGCTATTTTCATGAGTCTTTGAAAGGAATTCGCACTGGTACTTAAACCAAAAGGTGGAAATAAACCTTGTTCAGTAATTATGGCTAATTTATGTTTATCTTCGGGATGAACCATCTGTTGGAAAAATCCACTCGTTAAATCCAATGTGGAAAAATATCGACTACCCTCCAAATCGTCCACCACCTCACTAATATTCGGGATTGGATAAGAGTCAGGAACTACCTTTTTGTTTAATTCTCTAAAATCGGTGACTAATCTAAATTCGCCTGAGGACTTTTTTACCAATAGAACTGGTGCTGAAAAAGCGCTAACTGAAGGTTCCAAAATTCCGGCCTGTAATAACGTATTTATTTGTTCTGTCATTTCCCCTCTTAGGTTATAAGGTACACGATACTGTCTTCGTCTGACAGGAATATCATCCGCTAAATCAACTCTATGTAATAGGGTGTCACAGCCAGGAAGATCCTGAACTGAAGTCGCAAATGCCTTGTGATTTTTCCCAATCAATTCCATCAATTTACTCTTCGTCTGCTCATCTAGGTGTTCTAAGTTGAACTTCCCCGTCCATTTTAAATCAGCCTCATTACACTCACCGTAATGTTCGTCTGAGTCGATATGAAATACGTCCTCATTATTTTCAACAACCAAATTTTCACATGAAATCAATTTTTTATGCTTTCTAATCTCTATTATTTCATCTGAAGGGTTTAGAATCAAAATTGGTACATTTTCTCTAATTACACTTTTATGCACAGTTCGAGCAACCCAATAATCGTTAGATCCGAATTCTTGGCAAGGTTCTGCTAGGAACAGATCGGATCCCAATTTACCCTTTAAATTTACCCTGACTAACGTTTGTGAAAAGGGGGGTAAAGTTACAGATCTATTAACGTAGCCAAAACAGTTACCAATTTTGTTGGTTCCTTCCTGTTCCACAAACGCCATGCTGTCTCCCTGCGAGAGATGCCAAGGAATGGAATGTTCTCCTAATGCGAAACATTTTTTCTTGAAATCTAAACTTCCTCCGCAGTGTTCTAAAAATTTCATGCCCAAAATAATATCAAAATTTTCTGAAATAGGTGTTTCAGTGATATAAAATAAAGTACTTATTTTTTGGTCAGCAATTTTAACGTTTAAATCTAGTTGTTGCTTTAAATTTATAGATTTGTTAGCTATGGTAGAAATGCATGCATTACACTGTCGAGTTTCCTGATTACTGTCCAAACACTCCCTAGGCATAAGGTTTATACTCGCTCCCGAATCAATTAAAGCTGAGAAAACTCTTTGTTTAATCTCTACCTCAATGATTGGTAACCTTTTGTGTTCACCACATGAAAATAGAGAAAAATTCTGTTTCCTGGGGCTTTCTGTCATCAGATCAACAGTTATCCAAGACACCCTTTCTTAGTTTAAATTTCTGGGAGGTTGTCTGGCTGTACTGTTCAGTCTACCCTGCATTGTAATATTTACTCGGCAATCCCTCCTAAAATGACCGAATTGCCCACACCTAAAACATCGTCTTCTCCGACCGGCCCCCTCTCTCCCCGATTCCGTTTCATTATTTTGTTTTATTTCCAGGTTCTGTAATCTTTCAGAAAACCCTGCAATCTGCTCAGATAAATCTTTCAAAACACTACTGAGTGCTTGTTCCCGAGTACTTTCCGCTATTTGTTGCATGGAAAAAACTTGGGGCGCTGTTTCCTGACTTTCGGTTAAAAAAGGGTTTGTATTTACCGACCTACAAGCATTTATTGCTCTCTCCTCCATTCTCGCATAGGTTTTAATCTCCTCGACGTTCAATGGATTTTTTACAATAACCCCTTTTAAAATTTCGGGTTTCAAATTCGTCATTAGCATGTTGAAGAGCATTTGTTTCTGGTAATCACGCAGAGTATTCTGGTCTAACCCCTTTCCATAATTTAAATTTTGTGACATACGTGTTGCCTTTGCAATATACCGGTCAACCGACACATGTGATGGTTGGCGAAAAGCCATAAATTCGAATAAAATTTGCTGTTGAGTCCTTTTAGCCCCAAAAGTATCCTCGAGAACCCGAGTTAAGGACCCAACGGTTTGAATGTCCTCCAACTCGCTGACACATTCTCTAGCTTCCCCATAAAGGCCATGCTTCATAGCAAAAACTCGATCAGAATCACTCCAACTCCATTGCTCTGCGGCCTCTTTTACTCTAACCAGAAACTCTCCGACAGAAATGTCTTCGGGTCTTCCGCCAAATTTTGGATAAAACTTAAATGCATAACGTTAAGTGCCGATGGGACAAATACCCCCGAAGTTTCAATAGGCTGTGTCATTTTGCACCTTCTATCACACTGATTTACACAAAAACAAAACAGGAACGATATAGCATATACACTTCAAAACATGCAAACAAAAATACAATTCAAAATATGAAATATTACTCTGACGACGTATAACCATCAGACATTTTATCAGTGGGGAAAAATTCACAAATATAAGAACCTTGCTAAAAGTTAAACATTACACTAAACAGATACTCCATTGCTCATAGGAGGCACTGGTCACGGCACCATTTGTTGTGTTGAAAATTAGCTCGGATCGTATAGTCGATAATTTACTTTACAGTGAATGGCCTCCGTAGAAACAGTAAAGTATCTAGACACAGTTCTTCAAAAATTACATTAGAAAATTTATTAAATTAAAATTTAAGGGTAAACAAAATGCTGATTAACAATTGAACAAGAGGGGCCGACAAGACACAGAAAAATCACCCTTTTACAAATAATGATTCGACACAATACAAAAGTCAATAGTTCAGGGGAAGGAGGTGGGGACCAAAGGCACAACCCGAGGAACAGATGGACTCACCCTCGGCAAAAGATCTCAGGAAAATCGGTGTGGGGTTTCGGTACGTCGGCTTCGGATATCGACTTCAGTATCCTCTCAAATCTAGTAGCAGGTCCTATCCATGAAGGAGCGTGGTTGTCGAGATCAATCCAATTCAGCTGGACCGCCAGGTCGCCGGGGAAACTCGTCAGGGCAATCCGTTCTTCGCCGATTCCTTCTCTCCTCCCGATCGTCGTCTCCGCAGAAAAAAAGTCAAAGTGCCCTCCTTGTAGGGGTGTACGACTATTTATCGTACTTCGACTTCTGAAGAACCGCCCAATCCATCAACCCTGATCAACGGTAAAACCCCGTAAAAGATAAGCCCACCTGCCCCAAGAGGTCATCCATCAAAATCCCCCTCCTCCTAGTGAACAATCCACCCCGACGAAAGGGGCCAAGGGGTCAGACATCAAAGACTGCCAAATACGCCGATACTAATGAGCGCTTTCCCCTCAACGGGGACTTACATTCCTTCTCAAGGTTAACCCGTGAGAAAAACTACCAAGCGCCCAAAAGGTGGCGCAAAGGCAACATAATATATACAGTCAAAAAATTACAGACAAAACAATTAATACTTACAAATCAACCCAACAATACCCCCCTGTATAAATAAAATTTTTGTACAAAAAAATTTTTTTTTGTGTGTGAATACTTTTAAGTACTGCAAGACAGAAATCGTAGTAACTTACTGCGCTAGGGCTGCGCAAACGTTATCCTTATGTGCTTATGCCCTATTCTGTGATACCAGTAACTGGAGAGCAAGATTTACACAAAATGACAAACCAAATTATAACTTATTCTAAAAGATGTGCATCCTTATAATTGGCAACTCACAATAAGTCTATATTTTCTGCCTTTAAATTTACTCACAATAATGGACAAATTGTCCTCCCTAAAGTATAATCATATTCAGTAATCAATTATTTCCATACTCAAGGTTAAAATAAGATACAAACATACTATGTAATAGAATCAATCGACACGAATATGAAACTGAAATTTGTATACATACAGTACATTATATCGACACATAAATAAACAATTATTAAAATCAAACCTTATACACTTTCACCAAATCATAGGATTCATTATTACACCCTTCTGAATCTTGTATAATTTAAATATGTGTCTGCATTTGAACGCATTAAGGCAACACCACTCTTCCATTTGAGCGTGGCCTTAAATCGTAACCATGGTTATGCATTCTTGGTGCAACCCATTTTCCCCACAAACCAGGGAAATTTCTGAAGTCTGAACCAGGTGCAAAAAGGGACACATGTCTACTGCCATTATTCACCTCCCTCTGTTCATCCAACTGTTCCTGTGGGATAAGCGTATCTTCCCCTGATTTCTGCGATTCCTGATTTTCCAAATGGTTTCTCCTATTTACAGCCAGGCTCAAGTTCTCTATATGCACAACCCTCTTATAATTGGATTTTTTGAGATGCTGAATCTCCACTGATACAGGAGAGAAAACCCTAGAAACAGTAAATTTCCCCTCATTGGGCCTTGCAAATTTTCTGGAAAGCCCTGCTTTTACCGCTGGGTTGTACCAGTAAACCAGGTCATCCACTTTGAAGATTTTACTATTAGCAATCTTTCCTCGACTGGTTTCCTGCTGTTCAGCTGCCTTAGTTAAATTATTTCTAACTTGCTTAAACGTATCTCTGAAACTTTGTAGAAGTTGGTCGGCATATTCAATATGGTCAGCATAAGAAAAGGTCTGTGCCTGTTTTAAGAATTGGTTAGGCAAATCGAATTCCCTTCCAAATGTTAAAAAGGCAGGTGTAAAGTTCGTAGCCCGATGCTCCACCGTCCGATAGGCAAGCAATGCAAAAGGGAGCTTTGTATCCCAATCATTATGCTGTGAGTTAACCAGGAAACTAAGTGCATTCCCCAAAGTCGCATGAGCTCTCTCCACACATCCGTTTGATTGTGGCCTCCAAGCAGTGGTATCAATCTTTTTAATACCCAACGACTTGTATATTTTTTGCATAGTAGCACTTAGCAGGTTAACTCCTCTATCTGACACTAGCACCTGAGGTGTTCCGTATCGAGCTATGAATTGCAGTAATATTTCAGCTACCGTATCACTAGTTGTATCTACTACAGGAAAAGCCTCAAACCAACGAGTAAAATAATCCGTAAACGTAATTATATACTTATTTCCCTTTTCTGTTATAGGCAAAGGCCCTACAATGTCAAAAGCAACCCTTTCAAAAGGACCGTCGGGAATCGGTATTCTTTGCAAATTAGCTAGATGTTTGGGTTTATGAGCTCTCCTAGTCATACACTCATGGCAAGATTTTACATAGTTCATTGTTTGAGCGTACATTCCCGGGAAATAATATAATTTCCTGATTCGATTTAAGGTTTTCTTAATTCCCTGATGACAAGCCATTGGTGAATCATGGCATAACGTAAATACCTTAGGAATTAATTCTTGAGGAATAACTAATTTCGGTTTCCTGCTATCATTTTTTTTTCTGGAATCTGCACATCAACACATTATTCTGATCAAAAAATTTAACATATTTGGGGTAGGTTGTTTTTTGTTTCTGAAGATCATCTCTTATTTTTCTGCATTTCGAATCTCTTAATTGAGCCTGCTCTAACTGTTCAATTTCAATTTCTTGACAGATTATTTCACATTCCTGTGCAACTTCGTTGAACATTACTTGTTTAATTGGGCGCTCCGTTCTACCCAAAGGTCTGGACAAAAAGTCACTAATAGTATTCGATTTTCCTTTAATGTACTTAATCTCGTAATTAAATTGGGACAATGACATCGACCAACGGGCTACACGGTGAAAGGAGTCTTTAAATTTCCAAGTTGAAGTTAAGGGGGCATGATCTGTGTAAACAAAGAATTTTCTTCCCAAGAGATATTGCTTGAAATAGTTTGAAGTGCACTACGGCCAAAGCTTCTCGTTCCGTGACTGAATAACAAATTTCTGCATCTTTTAATTTCCTACTTGCATAAGCTACAGGTTTGGGAAAATCATTGTTATCTAATTGGCACAAAACCGCTCCAATAGCTATGTTACTAGCATCTGTGAATAAATGAAAATCTTCCTTCATATCAGGTAATTTTAGACAAGGTTGATTAACCAAACAGTCCCTCAAATCCAAAAATTCCTTCTCTGCCTCCGAATTCCAAACAAACCTCTCTTTCTCTTTGGTCAAATTTGTTAAGTGAAAAGAACGTTGGCTTATGTCCGGTATAAACTTTCGATAGTAATTAATACAACCCAAAAAGCTGCGCACCTGTTTACGCGAGGAAGGAATCTTGCAGTTTTGAACAGCTTCCACATTTTTGGGATCAGGAAAAACCTTTCCTTTGGTAATTGTAAACCTTAAATAGTTAATTTCTTCCGTTAAGAAAGTGCACTTTTGCGGTTTAAGTTTGAGGTTATGAGCTTGTAATCTGTCAAATACCATTTGCAATTTATCTAAATGTGAAGGAATACATTTACTTGCTATTATAATGTCGTCAATATAACATCCTATTTTGAATACTTCCAAACCTGATAATGCTATTTTCATGAGTCTTTGAAAGGAATTCGCACTGGTACTTAAACCAAAAGGTGGAAATAAACCTTGTTCAGTAATTATGGCTAATTTATGTTTATCTTCGGGATGAACCATCTGTTGGAAAAATCCACTCGTTAAATCCAATGTGGAAAAATATCGACTACCCTCCAAATCGTCCACCACCTCACTAATATTCGGGATTGGATAAGAGTCAGGAACTACCTTTTTGTTTAATTCTCTAAAATCGGTGACTAATCTAAATTCGCCTGAGGACTTTTTTACCAATAGAACTGGTGCTGAAAAAGCGCTAACTGAAGGTTCCAAAATTCCGGCCTGTAATAACGTATTTATTTGTTCTGTCATTTCCCCTTTTAGGTTATAAGGTACACGATACTGTCTTCGTCTGACAGGAATATCATCCGCTAAATCAACTCTATGTAATAGGGTGTCACAGCCAGGAAGATCCTGAACTGAAGTCGCAAATGCCTTGTGATTTTTCCCAATCAATTCCATCAATTTACTCTTCGTCTGCTCATCTAGGTGTTCTAAGTTGAACTTCCCCGTCCATTTTAAATCAGCCTCATTACACTCACCGTAATGTTCGTCTGAGTCGATATGAAATACGTCCTCATTATTTTCAACAACCAAATTTTCACATGAAATCAATTTTTTATGCTTTCTAATCTCTATTATTTCATCTGAAGGGTTTAGAATCAAAATTGGTACATTTTCTCTAATTACACTTTTATGCACAGTTCGAGCAACCCAATAATCGTTAGATCCGAATTCTTGGCAAGGTTCTGCTAGGAACAGATCGGATCCCAATTTACCCTTTAAATTTACCCTGACTAACGTTTGTGAAAAGGGGGGTAAAGTTACAGATCTATTAACGTAGCCAAAACAGTTACCAATTTTGTTGGTTCCTTCCTGTTCCACAAACGCCATGCTGTCTCCCTGCGAGAGATGCCAAGGAATGGAATGTTCTCCTAATGCGAAACATTTTTTCTTGAAATCTAAACTTCCTCCGCAGTGTTCTAAAAATTTCATGCCCAAAATAATATCAAAATTTTCTGAAATAGGTGTTTCAGTGATATAAAATAAAGTACTTATTTTTTGGTCAGCAATTTTAACGTTTAAATCTAGTTGTTGCTTTAAATTTATAGATTTGTTAGCTATGGTAGAAATGCATGCATTACACTGTCGAGTTTCCTGATTACTGTCCAAACACTCCCTAGGCATAAGGTTTATACTCGCTCCCGAATCAATTAAAGCTGAGAAAACTCTTTGTTTAATCTCTACCTCAATGATTGGTAACCTTTTGTGTTCACCACATGAAAATAGAGAAAAATTCTGTTTCCTGGGGCTTTCTGTCATCAGATCAACAGTTATCCAAGACACCCTTTCTTAGTTTAAATTTCTGGGAGGTTGTCTGGCTGTACTGTTCAGTCTACCCTGCATTGTAATATTTACTCGGCAATCCCTCCTAAAATGACCGAATTGCCCACACCTAAAACATCGTCTTCTCCGACCGGCCCCCTCTCTCCCCGATTCCGTTTCATTATTTTGTTTTATTTCCAGGTTCTGTAATCTTTCAGAAAACCCTGCAATCTGCTCAGATAAATCTTTCAAAACACTACTGAGTGCTTGTTCCCGAGTACTTTCCGCTATTTGTTGCATGGAAAAAACTTGGGGCGCTGTTTCCTGACTTTCGGTTAAAAAAGGGTTTGTATTTACCGACCTACAAGCATTTATTGCTCTCTCCTCCATTCTCGCATAGGTTTTAATCTCCTCGACGTTCAATGGATTTTTTACAATAACCCCTTTTAAAATTTCGGGTTTCAAATTCGTCATTAGCATGTTGAAGAGCATTTGTTTCTGGTAATCACGCAGAGTATTCTGGTCTAACCCCTTTCCATAATTTAAATTTTGTGACATACGTGTTGCCTTTGCAATATACCGGTCAACCGACACATGTGATGGTTGGCGAAAAGCCATAAATTCGAATAAAATTTGCTGTTGAGTCCTTTTAGCCCCAAAAGTATCCTCGAGAACCCGAGTTAAGGACCCAACGGTTTGAATGTCCTCCAACTCGCTGACACATTCTCTAGCTTCCCCATAAAGGCCATGCTTCATAGCAAAAACTCGATCAGAATCACTCCAACTCCATTGCTCTGCGGCCTCTTTTACTCTAACCAGAAACTCTCCGACAGAAATGTCTTCGGGTCTTCCGCCAAATTTTGGATAAAACTTAAATGCATAACGTTAAGTGCCGATGGGACAAATACCCCCGAAGTTTCAATAGGCTGTGTCATTTTGCACCTTCTATCACACTGATTTACACAAAAACAAAACAGGAACGATATAGCATATACACTTCAAAACATGCAAACAAAAATACAATTCAAAATATGAAATATTACTCTGACGACGTATAACCATCAGACATTTTATCAGTGGGGAAAAATTCACAAATATAAGAACCTTGCTAAAAGTTAAACATTACACTAAACAGATACTCCATTGCTCATAGGAGGCACTGGTCACGGCACCATTTGTTGTGTTGAAAATTAGCTCGGATCGTATAGTCGATAATTTACTTTACAGTGAATGGCCTCCGTAGAAACAGTAAAGTATCTAGACACAGTTCTTCAAAAATTACATTAGAAAATTTATTAAATTAAAATTTAAGGGTAAACAAAATGCTGATTAACAATTGAACAAGAGGGGCCGACAAGACACAGAAAAATCACCCTTTTACAAATAATGATTCGACACAATACAAAAGTCAATAGTTCAGGGGAAGGAGGTGGGGACCAAAGGCACAACCCGAGGAACAGATGGACTCACCCTCGGCAAAAGATCTCAGGAAAATCGGTGTGGGGTTTCGGTACGTCGGCTTCGGATATCGACTTCAGTATCCTCTCAAATCTAGTAGCAGGTCCTATCCATGAAGGAGCGTGGTTGTCGAGATCAATCCAATTCAGCTGGACCGCCAGGTCGCCGGGGAAACTCGTCAGGGCAATCCGTTCTTCACCGATTCCTTCTCTCCTCCCGATCGTCGTCTCCGCAGAAAAAAAGTCAAAGTGCCCTCCTTGTAGGGGTGTACGACTATTTATCGTACTTCGACTTCTGAAGAACCGCCCAATCCATCAACCCTGATCAACGGTAAAACCCCGTAAAAGATAAGCCCACCTGCCCCAAGAGGTCATCCATCAAAATCCCCCTCCTCCTAGTGAACAATCCACCCCGACGAAAGGGGCCAAGGGGTCAGACATCAAAGACTGCCAAATACGCCGATACTAATGAGCGCTTTCCCCTCAACGGGGACTTACATTCCTTCTCACGGTTAACCCGTGAGAAAAACTACCAAGCGCCCAAAAGGTGGCGCAAAGGCAACATAATATATACAGTCAAAAAATTACAGACAAAACAATTAATACTTACAAATCAACCCAACACACATAATACCAGTACTGGACTGGACAGAATCACATGTCATGCTTTGCCACCAGTCCCCAGATTCTTTAAATAACCTTTTTAATAGAATTTGGAATAAGTAAAAGTTTCAAACTCTTGGCAAGAAAGCATCATGATTCCAGTCCTGAAGCTTGATAAGGACCCAAACACCCTTTGAGCTATTGTCAAAATCCTTGAACGTATGGTCAATGCCCCTTCTCATTTACATACTTGGAAAAATAATGCATTTCTCCACACCAAAGTGGCTTCTGCAATGGAAGATCCACTCTCAACAATATGGTGAATCTTCAGACACAAATCCACAATGCATCTGAGAAATCATTTAGTCTAAATTTTTTTATGTTGAGAAGGCATGCGCCGTACATGGTGCTACGGTATCCTCCAAAGCATGTGTTCAAATCTAGTTTTAGCGGAAATTTCCCTCATTTCATTCACAATTTTTTAACTTAATGGTATTTTAGAATTTGTATTGGATCAGCTTTTGGTACCCAACTATTTCGTTCAAGTCAATGGAGTCCTTCATGGAAGTTTTTTACTCTTTTCACTCTTCATTTTAATGGCATCTTTCACCCTCTTCAACCATTTCATAGGACTTTATATGTCAATGACTTGCAGATGTACCATGCCAAGGATTGGACATACTGCTAATGGAGTGGCAACTTTAAACTGATGTCTATAACTTGGTCAAGTGGTGAGACCAGAATGGCCACATATTGTTTGTTCTCTAACAAGAGCGACTATGTCCAGTTCTGAAGAACACCCTGACATTTCCATTCGGAATTCACCAATTCCCGTAGTCAATGAGATGAAATTCCTCATAGCAATATTCGATCGTAGGCTCACTTTCCTGCATTTCTTATCTTTACAAAGGAAATATGAGAAGTCCTCAAATATAAAATCCAATGCATGCCGTCTCATCCTCTGATGCACATGACTCTTGCCCCAGGTTTGAAACAAATTTATGATGCCCTTCCCTCTAATATACTTTGGTTTTACAAATGAGTAGAATTTACCATCAATGTCAAATTTAAGTGACATTGGAACCCAAGAAACATTTTGCGATTCCTACCCCTTCCTACTCCTATCAATTATCTGAACCCCTTTGCTTCCCACCATAAATCTGACATTGCCCCCAATAGTTTTTCAGCATTTTTTTATCATGCATCACTGTCAATATGCATCGTATATTCCATTTTTTATGAATGGATCTAAAAGAGTGGAATATGTTGGCTGTGCTATTTCTTTTGAAACTGGCATAACTAGTTAGTCTTATTACTTCCTGCTCAGTATATACTGCTGAAGCTGTTACCATTTATTGTGCACTCCAGCAGTTACCTTCTCATTCCCACCTTAAATTCTTGGTCTATAACGACAGTATGAGTGTCTTAGAACAGTTGGGAGTGCTACAATCCAAAATGTGACCCTGCTGTGTCATGTATATTTGACATTTTAGATACTCTGCAAAAGGAGTTTTGATAGGTTTTGTTGGGTACCAATCATTACTTTGCTGACAAAACTGCTTCTGTTCCATTGCCGCAAGCCATTCCCCTTTCTTACATCAAGATGTTCACAAGGGAGTTCTTTAATTCCTTGTGGTAAGAGTCATGGGATCTGCAAGTCAGCAATAAATTACATTCTATGAAACCATCTATTCATTTGTGGCAATCTGCCCTAATGCTAGGGACTGATGTTACTGACTTGTCTTTGTGTGTGTATTGGGCATAGATACATGATTCTCTTATTGTTATCTTTTGTTGAGTGAGTGCCCCCCCTTATGTCATATCTGTTCATCAGCTTTTGCCGTTCACCATATTTGAATTGCATGCCCTGTTCTTATTCATTTGAAATTTTTACAAGTACAATTTTGTACTTGCTAGATCTTATTGAGGAAAACTATATCGAAATCTTTTCTCCTTTTCAAATGCCATTGGATTTTTAAATTTCATATAGCATATAATTATATTTAAATTTCATATATTTATACCATCCGTTATTTTCATACTTTTTTATATTATACATCATGTTGATCAGCATGTTTTTGAATCGTAATTTTTTAAAATTCCATCAATTATGTTTTTGTCAACAATTTCTACTTTCATGTTAACTAACATCTCTTATTGTTAAACAATCTTTTGAATTTTTATACAATCATAAAATAAATATTTTATGTTACGTAAATATTTTATTTAATGCTTGTTATCTACCTCTTACAATGATTTTTTTGTACATTTATTTTATTTTTTATCTTGTGTTTGTCACAGCTTGTCCGTTTTTGAACCTTGCGCCATAAAACCTAAATTACCAGGGCCTATTCACACGGAGCATTCACATATTCTACTTATGTCAAATGCGGATAAGCGTTTGACATAATAGAAAACATAAATAGAAAACATAAATTAGAAGTTAAGTAAAGTAAGACTGGTGTCAGACACACTTGGCAACCTGTTAAGTGCAATCCAGCGAGCAAGAACCTTTTAATTGCTCCTGTCATACGAGCAGTGTTACTCACCAAGTTAGGGTCAACCATCTGCGACTTAGTGCGTGGCTAGGTCGCGTCACCTCATCAATCTGCTGTGTTTTAGGCCATTGTCAGACAGGGCGACCTGAGAGTTGCAACCCAGATTCTTCTTTTCTTCCTTAGGGACATTCTATGAAAAAGGAAACTAAAAAAAATTTAGTTGATTTAAAACGCATTGTAGACATTTTAAATAACCCCAACCTTTCTTATAAGAGAGTCCTTGCCCTCTGAAGAAATACGAAAGCTCTTTTTACCCAAAATTTTCAATTACAGTGATGTCTTCAAACTTAAAAAACTCATTTTAATACAGTAGTTTGATAAAATTAAGAATGTAAGAAATGGAAGACCTCTTCTAAATAAATATTACTTTAAAGTGAACTTTTAACTTATGGTCTTTACTTAAGAGTTAAAATATGCTCCCCTCTAACTACAATAAAGACATGTCCCATGCAGTGATTTTTGTTGTGTCTTATGTTTTTAATTTTATTCTTTTATTAAGCTTTCAGATTTTTAAGATTCAGGAAAAATTCCATAGCAATCTACAGCAAACTGAATTTCTTACTCGAAGAAGCATACCTAGAATTCTGGATTCATATTGAGATGTACCAAATGTGATCACTTAATTTTAGCTCTTATTTTTATAAATTTGGGAACAGCTTATTTGAAGAGAAGACAATTTTTGTACAAAGAAATTTTCTCTTTGGTGTCCATACTTCAACATTCTGATTTTATCAATAGTCAGCCATATCTTTAGTTTTCAAATTTTGTAGAAATCATTTTTAGTGTAACAAAATTAATGGGTTGGGATTCCTATCTTCATAAAGTGCAGCTAACCCATCTCACATGGCTGTGGCTGTTTCAGAAGCTAAAATTTCTCTTATGACGTTGATACACTGCTCATGATTACAGATCTAGCCCACAGTCAATTATAGAATTCACACTATCATTGGATACACAAACATAAAAAAAATCATTCAAATGATATTGAAAAGAAAATTTCCATTTATTATAATTTGTCCTAATGAAATTTGTCAGTTTGCTGGCACTTGGAAAATCAATTATGTTCATCTTGGAAAATAAATACACCTCCTCGGCTTACGACCACAAAAATAAATAAAAATAGTAAAGAAAGATAACTACATTGGTAGGGTCAAAAAGATACAAGAGTACATATTATGTACTATTTTTCACATTATGTATAATAATTATACATGCATAGATTGAATTTTTGTGTTTTATGTACAATTTTTATGACCTGTTTGAATGAAAATAGTGTTGAAAAATATAAATCTGACTTACGACCTGTTCGACTTATGACCTGTCAGTCGCAGTGGAACTCGGAGGAGACCCTGTAGTTAAACGTCTAAACTCAAGGTAAAAGTGTTAAAGCAACTGGAGTGCAGTGCTTAAAGAATTTATTATTTTAAAAGCCATTTAGGAATTACAAATACAGTATAAATATTAATTAAGAACATCGATAAAACATTGTCCAAAATATTATAAAACTTCAACAAAATGAAATTTCTGTAATTATTTTGCAAAGTCACTTTTTTTCACTTTGCTATTTTTTAAAATTTTGACTATTCTGGAGTTGTAGGCTCTGCAGGTTAGATTCCTGTCAAGTGCATTCCTCCCTGGGTGTATTCTCTCTTTTTTGTCAATAGAACTTTCATTGAGTGTGTGTCTATTACTTGATATTGTATGTCTTGTGTCTGGCTCAGCATGGCCAAGTATGGCCCTTCCGCTATTAAACCCCAATACCAACCAACCATCGACTATTCTGAGCCTTGTTCTAGGTGTGCACAATTAATATGTGTCAGTTATGAATATGAAATCTAAACTTAGCAGCTACTTCTAAAATTTTGATCATCTTGATCTAGCATTGGAAAAAGTTACTTTACATCAGATCCAATCAAACTTGTAATTTCTTTTGATGGATGGATGTTTTGTAATATTTTAAATCATAAGAAAAATAGTAAGCTCGGAGTTCTTAACTGTCCCTTTGAAATATATGTGTGTACTAAGGTTTATTTAAAATAATCTCAAAGGATTTTGCAATTTTTATATATCAATTATATTTGTTTATATAGGATCTAAAGTATTTTTGTTTATATTTTGCAGATGCCCAAAAGATTGAAAGTAATGAACTGAATGGTAGTTGGGAAAACAATGGTGTTTCTGATGCCAACACTTGGAAAAAAAAAAGTGTCAATAATTCTACAGATCAAAGTGTAAGATTTCTTTCATATTTACAAAGATTGAAAAATTCTGTGTAATTCTATATATTTATTTTACATTACAAGTAAATTTCAAATTCAATTATTATTTGTTATAAAAATTAAGAATATAGAGGAAGTTGTGGAGATAACATTTCAAAATTTCGTACATAAAGATAATTTCAATTAAATAATATAAATAATCATAATAAACTGAAATTAGTATGTCAAATATGGCCATATATGTAAAAATGGAAGTCAATGCATGCTTGTACCGACATCTTATAATCTTTTGTTTTAAAAATAGGGTTAGGTAAAGTGGGTATAAAAACAGTGTTTTCAATTGCAAAGTAGAATTTACCAATGACAAGTTTAAAAAAATGGTGTTTCTTTGCAATATATATATATATATATATATATATATATATATATGATGCATTATTCAAGAACATATTGCATACGTATTTTTTTCAGATTTAAACCTATATTTATTGTTAAATGGCTATTTTTATACCCACTTTATCCCATAGTTGGGGTTAAGTGGGTAATTCATAGTAGTTGGTTATATAAAGTCATGAAGTGGTTAAAAGATTATTAAAACAATATAACATTTGATAAGTTTATTAAAGGAACAGTTTTTGTTGAATAAGCTGCTATTAAATTAACTTTTTGTTCAATGAGCTACCTATTTCAACGGTCTTTTAAATGCCAAACTTTTAATGTGTAGCAATATGTAGAATGCTATAGCTCAAGATGTACTTGAACAATGTTTGAGTGTTAATTTCACTGTAAAACAGTCAAAAATTCTACACAATATAAAACATTGAATTATTCAAAATTTGTGAAAACATTATGTTAACATAATTTTTGAGAAAGATATAGAGGTTGCATTCTTTCTCAAAATGTTTGTTGCTCTCATATTTTCATGAATTATTCAAAATTCATTAAAAATGTTAACAAATTTTGAGAAAGATAGAGGTTACATATCAAAACTGTCCATGATTATTGAATGTAGGTTTTGGCAGCGTATGTATAATAAATACTTCCAATATCTATTATGCAAACATCCTACTTTTCTAGAAAATATACCATCAACTGACTCTAAATTTTTTTAGAAAGGTTACTTTGAATGAATTGTTCTTGACTTCTGTTACTTGCTCAATAAATTGTTGAACTGATTTTTTGCCTATATATTACTCAAGAATCTTACTTGATATTGCTGCTGTCAATTTTGCTCTTTGGTTCTTCAATATTTTCTTCTGGTTCCGTAACTTTATTTCCAGTAAGAGCCTGAGCTGATGTTCTCAATTTTTCTTTGTACTAGACCTATCGTATCTATCTAGAAATAAATGCTCTAGGATGCTAGAGCCTCTGTTAATGCCTCACCTATTTTTCTATCTCTCTGAACCCTTTTCTTTTTTCTCAATGAATTCTGAGCAGCATTTCTAAATTCAGTGGTTCAAGGGCTAATTTCAGGTCTTTTAACAGTGAACATACCTAATGTGGCATGTAAATTGCTTGAAAATTATGTTATCATTTCCTGTGAAGCTTGATTTCCTTCATTTTGTGACAAGCTCACAACATGGATTGAACTTCATTCTGGGATGGGAAATTAATGCCTTTTCTATCAAAATTCAATTCTTTGTTCTATAGCATGTCGGTTTACGTTATATAACCACTTCCCTTAAATTCTTTCACATGATTAAATTTAATGATTCACATAACCATTTCAATAGACATGTGAATAGAATAAATTGCATAGAAATGGGACCTTATAAACATTTTACAAGTCATTTTTCCCTGTACCATAATTTTGAAATTCCTTTCCGTTATTTTCTATGCATGGAAACCCCAACATCTAAGGGCTGTAAGGCATGACTTGTAATTAGGCGTAGTCATAACATTATACCTATACATGTACATTATTGAATACTTTTATACCTATTAATATTTGCTGATTCAAAATTATCTTTTGCATAAAAGAAGTTTCATCAATGTTGCCACTATACCCACTTTACCCCCACTTCATTTAAAAAAATCTAGCATTAAAAATAATGTAATTTTTTGCCTGTTTATTGGAATCGCTTAACAAGTCCTTTATCTACCTCAGGAGAAAAAATATGTAATAGCTTTAGAAAGGCAAACATAAATAGGAAGTTTCCCAGATAACTACAACCCACATGACTGGATCAAAACAAACAAGAGGCCACTAGGATCTTCTAGATATTACCACTAAAGTACTTTCTATCTTGATGGGGTTTGTAATTAATGAGGTAGTTTTTACATGAATTACCCACTTTACCCCACCTGATCCTATTCCTTTGAAGGGGATAATGTACTTTTATTTTGATGTAATTTTCCTGCATATTGGAAAAAATAGATTCGTTGTTTAAATACGTGAAACAGTTTTTAAAGAATAAGCTAATTTTTGTCAAATATTTCCCCTTAATTCTTTTCTTACAAAGAATGAAAAGAATGATGAATTATTAACTATAACTAAAGTATGAAAATAACTAAAAATCAGTATAATTTAAAAATTAGTTTTTTAATTCAAGTTTGTAACAGATACACTAATGTTTGTGAAAATTGCAACACCATGAAAGAATCATGCAAATTAAATGAAACTTACAGAAAATGCAAAACAGGTTAGGATATGCAAATGATTAGAATTACAAAGCGATCACGCAGTGTGGGCCGAGAAACCCTCTAAACTTCCAAGTGAGCCGTGTATAAATAGCACTGTAAAGGTGCGTTAAAATGTGTATCATCGTTTGACTGCTGTAAATGATTGATTAAAAGTCAATATGCCTTGCCAAAAACAGAGAGTGCCATACGAGCAACTAACAGAGTTCGAACGGGGCCGGATGATCGGCCTCCGTGAGGGTGGACTTTCGTATCGTGAAATCGCCACTCGTACGGGCCGCAGCAGTGATGCGTGTGTGGAAGAGATGGACCATGGAGAACCGGACAAGTCGAAATCCCGGCAGTGGGCCACGCAATATGATGTCACCACGGGACGACAGACACCTCATCTGCATGGCAGTGACGGACCGTAAAGCATCCTCTCTTGAGTTGGTAGAACATTGGAGCACGTCTACAGATGTGTCATTGTCTGCCCCCACGGTTCGTTGTGTCTGCTGCACCATGGGCTACTTGCAGGGATTCCCTTGACGCTGAACCACCGACGCCTCCGGCTACAATGGGCTCACCAACACAGCCAATGGCGTGCTGATTGACAACTAGTCATCTTCTCAGATGAGTCCCGCTACAATCTGGACTATAACGATGGATGCGTACTCGTCAGACGCTACAGAGGTGAACGCCTTCTCCCGGAGTGTCTTATTCAGCGTCATACTGGACGAACGCCTGGCGATCTCACCTACTCCAAATTGTGGGAACCCTGAACAGCGGGCGCTACATAAGGGAAATTGTGGAGCCTGAGGTCCTACCGCTCCTGCAACGCATTCCCGGAGCCGTATTTCACCAAGACAATGCCTGTCCACATGTTGCTCGGAATGTACAAGCTTTCAGTGCGCGACAGGTTCCGCTTCTGCAATGGCCTGCACGTTCCCCGGATATGTCACCCATTGAGCATGTCTGGGATTACATCGGACGGCTGAACTTTGGCATCAGATAGAGGCCATCTGGAATGCCATTCCTCAGCATGACAGTCAGAATCTGTATGATTCGATGCCATGACGTGTACAGGCTCTCATCGCTGCGCGTGGCGGCTGCACAAGATATTGATTTTCGGCATTATTTTGTTTTATTGCTGTGTAAATTTGATCATTTATTTAAACCACTATAAGTGATACATGGAATAAATTTCATTTATTTCTGATGATTCTTTCATAGCGTTGCAATTTTCACAAACAGTAGTGTATATCACTCCTTGCTCAATAGAGGGCAGCAAAAACAACATGACCTTGACATAGCTGACCTTTTGTAATCAAGAGAAGAAAGTGTTGAAGGTCTCTAGCGAATGTGTGTTGGCGACAGTGTCAGATGTCGGGTTTTTAAATGATTCCGTAAACGTGTAAATATGTGTCCTGTGTCCACATTGTTATGTTATGTCTAATAAAGTGTTTGTGGTTGTCAAGAGATGTCTTTCTGAAGGTTCCGAGGCACTCACAGGAGAATGTTTGTAAAATTACCCACTTGGCACAATAGCTTTGCTTCACCATGACCAACCATCACACTGTTTTCAGACTCGTCAGATTTGAGCTTTAACTACCTGTCTTCTGGACTCCCCTACACAACCTATCCAACTGATATTTTCCTCCTCATGAAGCTCAAAGAATGGATTCAGGACAATTAAAGACTCATTTAAAGTCAGTCAGTGGCATAGCTAGGGGGCAACTGGGACAGGCAGCCCTGTGTGCCTATATTTAAAGGGACAACACTTCAATAATATTTACTGAAGTCTTGTTTTTCGCATAAAAAATGTTTTGCATTTTCTCTTCTGATTTCAGTGATTACTTTTGTTGGGATTCATTTAATTGTTTTTATCATTGCTGTTTATATAGTATATCGCAAGAGTTCTGGAACCTGCAAGTTGACAACAAACTTCATCTCATTAAATCTCGTTAACCAGTTGCTCCAGTGTAGAGGATTGATGTCAAATTGACTCGCCTCCACATTGGTCACCAGATTTACTCATCGTCATTTATTACTTGGAGAAAGTGCTCCTTTGTGCCATACTTGCTTTACTCCTTTTATCATTCATCACATTTCAATAGTTTGCCCTGACTTTAATCATCATCATCGTAGATATTTCAGTAGCTCTATTTTAACTATACAGGATTTGATAGGGGAAAACCCACACCTGAATCTTTTTAAATACAATTGGTTTTTTAAATGCTATTTAATATAAATATTTATTCATGAATTTTACATTTTATTCTATGATAAATTTCCTGCCCTCGTTTCTCTTAAACACTACTTTTTAATATTTTTATATACTACATTGATTTATTGATTTTATCTTGCACTTGGCACAGCTTGTCCTTCTCTGGACCTTGCACCATAAACCCAACAATCAATCAATCCCAGAAATCTCTTGGAATGGGGGAAACTCATTTAGTTAGAAAACAGTGCTGTCTTAAACGTGTTAGTATAGAAAACAGTCTTTCATAAAGCCATTTGGGTAACAAAAAGTATGGAAATTAAAATTTATTTAATTATTTGAAAAAATAATTAAATATTTTAAAATGCCCCCAAATGTAAATAGTGTTCAAAATCAAGGAATAAACAGAAAAGAATAAGTCTTAAAGGAATAAGCATTTGCCTGCTTTCAATGGTGAATATGCAGGCATTAGTAAGCCAATGTCTTATGTAAAATACAATTCAGCCTGGATATCAATAAGTTTGTAGGTTATAAATTTAGTTGAGTTCATATCATTCAGTCAAGAGAGTCATCACTGAGATTCTACTCAGTTGAAATAGAAATTGATTTTGAAATGCTGAAGCCATAAATGCCATATGAACTTGAGTTGTATGTTCCTTTTTGTTTGTGTTAGAAACCTAGAAAGCCATATCCTGAATAAGGCTGAATAAAAATCGAAGGAACAATCCAAAGAAAAATGAAAGGAGCAATCTCCAAATAAAACTTCAAACAGTAATGAAAACTGAAGCACTGATAAAAAAAATCAACCTAGATTTACATGAAGTGGTTGCATAAGTCAGAAGCTGACTTGTTTGAATGATTATGTATTGTAATTTAGTTTCTATATGAATAGAAAAGTTTACATGTACATTTTTTGAACTTGTTAATATGTTGCTTGTATACCGGGTGATTCTACGGTCATGGGACAAACTTCAGGGGGTAATGGAACACAACGAAACAAACACTTTTCCCCATATAATGTATGGTCGCAAGTGCAACGGTTGGCCGCTAGAGAGCGCAGTCAAACCTTGTATGAAAGCGTTACGTCTGCGATGCGAGGCCTGCATCAGGTGTGGTGATCGACATTTTGAACAGCTTCTGTAAGTGTGCATTTGCGTTGTACTTACCGACTAATGTTTGTACATATCGTTTCATTTCCATGTGAAAAGTTTCTCATGTTTGTACATGTCATTTCTTTCTTACTCATTGTTCCTTGTACTTATCTTTAATTTATGCAAATCTAATTGTATTATTTCGTTTTGTCAAGCAGTTATTGATGTTTATTTGACATTAAAGTGTTGTTTCCATATTTCATGCCTCTTCTTTCCATGTTGTGCCGAAATGGAAAGCGCCCTCTAGCGACCATACATTCTATGGTGAAAAGTGTTTGTTTTGTTGTGCTCTATCACCTGAAGTTTGTCGTATTAGTTTAGACTCACCCAATAGACATTTTATGGGCTTTTATACAAGCATTTGACTGCGCTCTCTAGCGGCCAACCGCTGCACTTACGACCATACATTCTATGGGAAAAGTGTTTCATTGTGTTCTATCACCCCCTGAAGTTTGTTCCATGACCGTAGAATCACCTTGTATATTATGTGGAATGAATGTTTTGGTTGTACCTGGTCTTATTATTTACTTGTCCTTTCTATAGACGCATGATAATCAGCAACTAACTTTTCTGTTCTACTTGCTATTTGATTTAGTTAATTTGCAGTTGTATAATTAAACATTTAAAATTTCATGTTTAATGTGCATTTATTTATAACTTATTTTTATTTAAAAATATAAATGCTTATAAAATGTGTATCCTTTAATGCATAATTTTAGGATACTGAGATACAAGGATTTTATGCAGTTTCAAGCGATTTGCGGGATGCAGCAGGAGAAACTTTGGCTGAATTTGAATGCCGAGGCAATGAATTGTTTTTTGTTGAAACTGTCTTGAGATCACAATGTTCAAGTAATTTAGTGAGTTTTTTCTTCAAAATCTTTATATATTAGGTATCTTAAAACTTAAATATCTTTCTAAACTATTCTGATTAAAAAATTTTTTGTTGTCTATTTTAAAATCACAATGATGCATTTTAACTAACTTATATTACTACTTTATATCTAAAGTTTGTCTTTGTATTTGATGTATTATATAGTTTTGTGGCTAGTATTTATTTTATCAATAATTGTTTTAACCTTGTACATAAGAACTAATACAAACTATATTTTGCTTATTCACAATGAAAGATAGGTCGTTTTATTATAAAATAATTGTATTAATACTTGACATCTCTCCATTTGTGTAATAATTCAAACATTTGACTATCCAAATGCTTAACTTGGTAATTGGTAGTTGAGTGGTTATAACTATTTATCATTTGTTGGACAGACTAATCTTATTTTATGTAATAACTAGCACAACTAGTTAAAAATCGTCAAATAATCATTATTTGACCTTTTTTATAAAAATGTCTAAAATCTTAATCTTTAGATTTTCCTTTTGCTTAAAATTTGAGTTAAAATGTAAACATGCATTTTACAATGAAGGATTAAAACCATACTTAAATAGTTTTGTTATTTCACTCGTATTTTAAGTTACATTTAGTATGGTAAGACGACACACTTGATGGAATGATTGTTATTTTTAGGATGAACCATTTTCAAATCACAAACATAGTAGATCCTCAGAATCTAAAGTTGAGTTAATGACCAAAGAAGAAGCGGATCACTTTTTAAGCAGGTAATTTCACATTTTCTTATGCAAACCATTAAACAGGTGTCTTCGATGTGCTGACGATAATTTTTGGTTCATTATGTTTGCTTCTTGAAAGCATAACATAAAAGATTTTTAGATTAAAATCAATATTCATAATAGTTTTCTGTTTAATAATTCGACCTTTCCACTTCCCTTTATTAACCTCCATGGGAACTATTGATGTTTAGAGAAACGCTCAATTGATCATTGAGAATGCAATTTATCAAGTGATGTGGGTGACTCATCACTGTTCTGACACTTGTGTTGTCTGGGGAAACACAAAATACATGAATTTGAAGGGACATTTGGGCATTTGACTTTGTATTTGCAATCTTTAGCTATGTAACCTTTGGTTAAACAAAACAAACCCCATTTTCCTCAACTATTAATTTCTTTTCAACCATTAGCATGGGGAAAGCTTTTTTTACATTTATTTACATGATTCTTTTTACAAAATATAGAAGAAATTTCTTAGGACTTACATAATGTGCAGCTGAGCTCATCATCACGACATTTTATCTTTTCTATTTATTTGAATTATATCAATTTGCACAAGCAAATCACTTGCGCACACAACAAGAAATTGTGACACCTGACTTTTGCCGCAATTTATTGTGTATTTTTTCTTCATGTAGATAACATCTTATTTTTTGAAATTCTCGTTCCTCTTGCGTTCTGCACCTAAACAATCTGCTTTCGATATTCTTTGACATGGAGAAGGCATGAAACACTCATGGCGATATAGTATTCTCTGTGATTTATATTCTCTTCGGTTTCAAGGACATTTGCCGATTTTCATTCCAAATTTTCTAGCCACAAGACAGTTTGAATTGGCTATGCCCCTTTGGATTTTTTCGTTCAAGAGGGCATTCCTCAGAGTAGTAACCTCAGTGTTACTCTTTTTCTCGATTAAGATAAAGAGCATTTCAAATCAGTTTCCTCCAACTGTCCAAGGTAATTTGTATGTGGATGACTTGAACTATCATTGACAAGACTTCCAGTATGTCGACTGACAACTTTAGACAGCCATTCTCGTTTGACATGGTGGAGTTGAAAATGGTTTCAGCCTCCCCGCTTGAAGAACATCCTGCATTCATTTCTGCAGATGTCAAACTATCCTTACCCAGGGTGATATCAGGATTGCAGTGGATAACAGTAAAATTTCTAGGCATTATTTTCGTCTGGAAACTTACCTTCCTCCCCATGTTGTGCAGATGCCAATGTCTTGCAAGAAAAATCTCAATTTTTGAGATATTAAAAACCATCTTGGGAATCAAAATGATCTGACATGCTTAACATCTATCAAGCTTTAATTTATTCCATATTAGACTACATCTATTCAGCCTATATATTTGTCTGTCAACCTGTGCTACGAAAGCTCAAGACTGTTCTACCCTGAGGATCTGTTCCAGATCATTTCACACTTCACCTATCAAAGCTTTTGGTATGCTATCAACCATCTTTGACTTTTACACATCTTTTGTTGATACACTTGCATTGGAGCATCTTGCAGCAACACGATCATCCACTACATACTTCACCCCTGGACAATTACCTTTATCCCCTGTTTTTGAATAACTTCTCCTGTTTTGCAACTTTTGAACTTTGCATGAGGAATGCACCTTTTTATTCCATTGAAGTAGCTGAGTGACTGCTTTTCACAATTTCACCTTGGAGATTCTTTTCAAACCTATTCCCTGGCTTTGAGAGGTTCAGCCAGCTCAGTTATTTACTGTCAATATTTTAAATCATACCATTATGATTGTAAAAATCGTAGACCAAACTAGAGTAATCTAACATTGCTAGCTGCACATTTGTTTTTGGTTCATACACTTAATTATTCATTGCTAGCCTATTAATTTATCACAATTTATTGTTTGAGTCACATAGTTATATTTACAGTTAGTTATAATAATTCCAATGCGATTACATGACAAGACTTCTTGAATCTCATCTTCATCTTGAATGAAGCACTGCACATGGATACTACAAATAGTTTGTATGAATTCATTGCTCCTGCATTTACCTGTTTTTGTTTTCTGTTTCATAGATCTCACGATGTAAACCATGAAAAGAATTCTCTACAAACTCTTGTAAATTCGCATAATGTTGTGGATAGTGATCATTCTGAGACATGGTCTGTTCCTACTTCTGTAACTGGGGAAACTGATGATGATCTTGGTGATGATGGTACTAAAAAAATTTGCTTTCCTGCTGGAACTAATGTGCTATATGAGGATGCCAATTATCATATTTTACCTGATGGTCATTTCATAACAGAATTACCTGGATTAGATGAAGAGAGTGAAGATGATGATATGTTTTGTCCTGTGCCACCTAAAAAGAAGAGTAAAGTTAGGTTTAATAGTGATCCTATTAAGGTAAGGAAATGAATTGTCATTTTACACTAAAACTTCTCTAGTCCAATTTTTTGATCTGAGGTTTTAATATTATTTAGTTAAAAATATGCATACTAAACTTGTTTCTAATACTCATAAGTCTACATCAATTATAAAGTTCTCATATCGGCGTATGTACCAAATACATGTCATGTGTGCTCTGTTATGTACAGATTTATCACAAACAAGCTTGGGAAAGATGTGGAAGTAATCAATTAAGTAAATGAGTTTATTTATGAAGGATATCACACACAAATACAGGTTCCCATTGAATAGAAAAAGAAAGCAGAGCATTTGAATTTAGTTTAACTGTTGCCACATCAAAAGTAATATTTTATTGTTTTTAACAAAAATAAACAATTTTGCTTGAGATCCTCATAAATTAATATTTTATTCAAGATGAAGTAGAAAATTTGCATGTATTTAGTGCTATTTGCCATATGATAATTTGAAAGTGATAGCACCTAATACTAACCACAGCCAGGAAGTAACAATATATAACTGCAGCAGAGAGCAAAATTCCTTGTGTTCTGCATATTTAGAACAATTTTCGATAATTTTCCACACTTCGACTTTTATATTCTGACGGACTTATTAAAGCTGATTTAATAGAACTTTGAAGGTAATTTGCTTAAAGTAGAGGATAAAAAAATTTATGGGATAGAAAGTAGTCAGAGTTTTCTAAACAAAGATTTTGTACTTTTTTGAAGAAAAGATGTACTCTAAGCAATATATTGTTTCTAATTCTTGTTCTCAGTCCTGTTATTGTCCTCCTTCCTGCATTTTGACTTTTCATCCTTGGTTATTATAAAGATAGTTACTGTTAACTTTGGACAGTATTCCAGCTTCAGATTATTGCGTATACCTGTTATAAGTGTACATAAAATGCATATGGTATAGATTTAAGCTTTGAAATATTAAAAAGAATGTAGATAAATGATGTTTAATTTTTAGATCAATCATTCAATCTTTACTGCATTTAGAACAAAATTACAATTCCCAAATTCAAAGTTCAATAATTTCATTCTACGTTTTTCTGTATGTGTTTGATGGCAACAAATATGTGTATGAATAAGGCAGCAGACTTTAAAATTAATAAAAAACTTACCAAGGAATGCAGTTCTATTAAGATGGCAATTCCGTTTCAACAGTGGATAAAAAGCAAAGCTTGAGTGAGTGCATTGTGTTGCAGGTATGCACTCTGAGTGAACTTTGCACTCAGTGGATGGAAACTGAGATGGAGTACATCAAAAGGGAATTTAAAAGTGGCCTAAAGAGCATTGAAATATATTGTTAAATATTTGTTTTCGATTACACTGGAGAAATAATTACTTCTGTACTATAATATATTTATTTATAAAAATGTGCACTGCAACTATTACTGCCCCTGCAACTCATTTAAGAATGTTAGATTAATCTGGTAAATTACAAATTCTTAATTTAGTAAATCTGAATATTTGATCAATTTCTTTGTCTTTTTATTAATTTAATATTAATTTAGAATAGTAAAGTTGTTTTGTGTTAAAATACTCTTATTTATCTTTTTGAAAGGTGTACAGTACTTTTTCAGTAGAAGATTATGATCGTCACAATGATGATGTAGATCCTGTTGCAGCTTCAGCAGAATATGAATTAGAGAAACGAATTGAGAAAATGGAGGTTTTCCCAGTGGATTTAGTAAAAGGTTTATTTTTGAGTATTTAGATTGTGATAAATTTAATTAGGAATGTAGTATAAATGTTTTTCTGATGTTCATGATGTTTCTTGAAAATTTTTTAGGGTTTGTACTGTAAGGTGAGCTGACTGTTAATTGAATGTTGAACACTGTTAATTATTTTCAAAATGAAATGGTTCTCAGTGAAGAGACCTGAGGTTAATGTTCTCAAATCGCGCGTTTTGACTTTTCTGCTTGACATTTTCTGAACTCACTTCCAGCCAAGAGGCTTTTCATACAAGCAATGTTAAAGTGATCTAACAGAATGATTTTCTTAGTGTTCCTAGAACACTTTAGAAAGTCCTATTCATTTCAAATATTGAGAACAAACTTAGCCCAATTTGCTATATAAAGAGTTTGCCTTAGGACAGTCTCCAAGTTTCTACCTGGTTTTCTTTGAGATATGTAGTACTTAATTAGCAAAAGGCAATTTAATTTGGGTTTCGGGCTTTTCAAAACATGGAGAGCTGCACATCGAATCTCACTCATTCACTCTCATTCATGCGGAACGTGCTCAACATGAGAGTTTTGGAGTCAATTTGAAATTAGTGAATTCTATGTACAGACCCAGTTAAATTCTCCATGGCACTCTACAGATACAATCTTTGCATTGTTTAGTGGGGCCAGGAAACTCCAGAAGAGGATTTTTAATAGTACTCACTATTCATGGAAGATCATATATCCCATGGCAGGAGGATCAATGAATACAATTTTCATCCAATCAGTGAGCTTATAGTGTAATGTGTGATATTAGAATTTATTATTTCTTGTTGAAACCATAACGGTCATACTTTATTTCTTTATGACGTGGTTTTTCGTTATGGTTATAAAATTTGATTCAACCTATTGCTACCTAGATTTCTCTGTAGATGTCAGGTACAATTCTAACTTTGATTTCAATGCTATTGTCAGTCTGTTGTGATGTTGATGTGCTCCACAAATGAGTACCCTCTGAATGAGAGTCGATAATTATCTAGGAGACTGGCATGGACTACTTAAGTTCATGCACTAGTATTCTGAACTATCCTGGCATGTTGACTCAGTCTTTAAATTTAACTAAACCTCAAAAATTTTTGATGATTTTTGGCTCTTACATGCAATCACAAGACTTCATTAGCTATTGTAAGCCTTGCATGAGAGGTTTTCTGGCTATAAATTAGCAGAATCAGACTTAAAGTTTTTGTACCTTTCACACCAACAATGGTCAATCCTAATCAAACACTTATTCTGTTTGGCAGCATGGAAGAAGTTGTAATTAAAATATTATTTTAAAAACGAGTAACATGGAAATACACAACTAGGATATGTGCTCATGAAACTAGTCGAAGAGACTTGATGACAGAATACATTAGAACCTTTGATTTTAAAAGTGGGGGAACTCTTCAAAGTTGAATTCATAGAAGTCAAAACTTGTTTAGTGGGAAAGAATTCTGATCTGTTCCTCTGAATGGGCAATGGACTCCAATGGTGAGCCATTACCACCTTCCCTTATTTCCACTGTGAGCCCCAGTACCATGTTAAAAGATGGGCCTTAATACTTGATTAAATTCCATCATGAGACTAATGTGGTTTTTAGTACACATTGTTAACCTTACACAATTTTTACACTTATAATGAAACCGATATGTAGTGTAAAAAACTGAACAACTATGTTGTCTTGGGCAGATATCCTTTAATGTATTTAGCATGTACCCAGCAGTTTATGTAAACCAGTAGGTTAAAATTATTTGATTTTTCTTGTTTCAGATTCTAATAGTTGAAAGTTAAGGAAATAGATAAAATTTAAGATAACTATATCAGAAAATATATTTTTGACATAATCAGATAAAATTTACAGGTTGAAACTGAAAATCTGTGAACTGTTAATCTTTCATGCTTTTCACTAAAATTCTATATAAAATACATTTTAAAATAAAATATACACATTTTAAAGACAGTTTCACAAAAGCTGCTATAGCTTTCATTTTCACTCCACAACACAGAATGAGTAGATCCAAGTACAAGTGTCATAAAATTATGTTGGCTAAATAGCAAATGAAATAAGGTGAGAAGTGAAAAAATGAATTACTTTAATAAATTGAAGATAAATAAAATCGAGATAATGAAATAAAACAAAATAATTTCTTAAATAATGAATAAAAATTTTCATTTTAATGTACTTGCTAACCATGTAATTATTTCCATATTTCTATCATGAAAACTTGCATTATGCTCCTTGCATTTCTAAACATCGATATGGATTGATGTTAGTTACAATTTGAGAATGAGATATCAGCCAATGAATTGCCAAAAGGGGTTGATTTGACAATTTAGAAAGGTTAAGCTTATTTTGCTTGAATTTTCTCTATCTTCTCATTGCCCTTTCATCAGACTTATGAAAAGTAATTAAAATGGAGATATGGCACATTCTGCATTTCTAATATTTTTAAGCTCCGTAGCACATTTGAACAAATTGGTAAAATTAGTCATGGTGATTGAACCTTGTAAGTGGTTAACTTTATTTGTTTATTTCCAATAGTTGCCATTTGCAATACATTTATTATGTTGATTTCTGTGCCATGAATACATCTTGATTTTACTAACATACAAATCAAAATAGATATTTTAAAGGAAAGTAGGTTATAGAATATTAAAACCTAATGCATACTTATTATGGAAAATAGGGAGCCTAGAAAGTACTTAATACTTTGCTTACCGCTTTCAAATCAAATGCATACACGAACCCACACTAATTCACAGTGCTGCTAATGAAAACCTAATTTATAGGATACTGGTTGATAAGTGATGGCGGATAGTTGCCTATTTATTAGCTTGCTGTTAATAAAAATGTATTTTAAGATTTTTATCGACTTTCAGCCTGGGTTCACTTTTCCTCCATGAACTGTAGGCATATCTGCCTTTCTTTTGTGTCTTGGCCTGAAAAATATTATCTGGGTTTCTCTTAGAGCAAATTTTTTAATGATGCCAGTTTGACACCGTACCTTGATAGCCACAAACGAAAAACACCAGAATGAGATGGTTCGCAGATTCCCCACAAAACCATATAACTAAATTTGATTTGCAAAAATTGTATTTTTCAAATTTTTTGAAGTCGTGTATTTTCAATGGAGTTCAATTTGTATCTTTCTGTTTCTTGTTTTTTAGGTCCCGAAGGCTTAGGACTCAGTATAATTGGAATGGGTGTAGGAGCAGATGCTGGCTTAGAGAAATTGGGGATTTTTGTAAAATCCATCACTGTTTTAGGTGCTGCTTATAAAGATGGAAGGTGAATACTTTGTTGAAAAATATTGTTGTTAATTTCAGGGTGTAAAAAAATTATGATTTTTTAAATATCATTAAAATCGGATTTTATGATTTTAATTTATTGTTCCTATACATTTAAATGTGTCAGCAATGTACATGCAAATCACAGTGTAGACTCTAGATAGTATTATGTTATATATTAATATATAAAAGAGGGTCAAGTAGTTACGATAAATATTAATGTATAAGAGTTAAGGAAATATAGCAGGACTAATTTTTGAAAGATTAAAACAATAGTCATTTTTGGGCCTTGTGTTTATTTAATTTGCATTCAATTTCTTGATATAAATCCATAATACTTAAAATTCTATATTAAGAAGTAAGCATTTTATTTGGAAAGAAAATTTTATGTATAATAATTTTTTATGTAACAATAATTAAATCACTAATTTTCTGGGCTTTTCATTTAACCAACTTAGTTTTAAGTATAAAAACTGAGTTAAATTAAACTGTTAAGTTGAAAATATTTTTGTTGCAATATTAATGAAATAAAGTGATAGCTAATTGAATTCAGATTTTAATGAGTAGAAAGTAGGAAGAGAACCACAGTACGTCAGACCATTTACATAAAAAAAAGAATAGAACACAGAAGGTGATGCCAGATGCATAAAACATAATAACACAAAATAAACGAAGAGATGCCACGATATTGCACGTAATATTAATTAAATGCAAGATTCTCAACAGCCTCCTTCGAGCATGAAAACAGTCATTGTTTATGAGTTAAACTGTTACTTATACATATTGACTGCCCTAGTACCGAGCAACTTCTTTTGAGAATGAAACTGAGGCGCTGGAAGCGCCTTCGTCAGAATGTCTGCTTGCTGATCATCATTTCTGACATAGCCTAATTCAAAGTGTCCCTTTGAGAACTCATCTTGGACAAACTTGTATCTTTGGTCGATATGCTTTGTGCGTGCGTGGAACATCGGATTTTTGATGTATTTGATAGCACTCTGATTATCAATCTTCAGGATTGGTAATGAGACATTGTTGGCTATCTCGTTAAACAAGCACTTCAACCATATCAGGTCTTTTGCAGCATTAGCTGCTGCCATGAACTCTGCCTCTGTCGTTGAATTTGATATGGCCTCCTGTAGCTTGCTTCGCCACGTAATTGCACCTCCACCATAGAAAGAAACTACACCTGTGCGAGACCTGCGTGTTTCTGCACAGCCATTGTTATCTGCATCACTAAACAACACCAGGCTTCTGTCATCTTCATTATTGTACGCAATGCTGTGTCCAATTGTATCGCAAAGGTATCTTAACGTTGTCTGCACGATTTCCTAATCAGTCTCTGTGGGGTTGTCCAACTTACGAGACACCAAACTCACTGTGTAAGCAATATCTGTTCGAGTTCCCATCGCCAAAGAAAGCAAACTGCCAACTGCTGATCGGTATGGAATTTCATTGCTGAGAGGCTTCGTCTCCTTGATCTTGATCATGCCATCGTCATTTGGCTGACCATAGTCGACCTTGAGACTCGACTTCTGTACTGGGATGCGTGATATCTTGCTATCTCCAAATTGCTCTAACATCTTTCTTGTAAATGCTTCTTGGTGCAATAAGAGTGAGCCGTCTTTCAACTGGTCAACTTGCAGACCAAGAAAACAATTCAATGTCGTCACTCTAATGTTGAAATGTTGCATGAGCTCGTCCATAAATGTGAAGAATGCCACTTCGTCCTGAACAGCGACAATGCCATCATCAACATAAATCGCCATCAACATCTTGTGTCTGTAATCATTGCGTATGAACAGGCAGTGGTCGGATTTACTTTGGATCATGCCATGTTTCTTTAGCACGTCAGTAAACTTGGCATTCCAACATCGTCCAGCTTGTTTCAAGCCGTATAAAGGTCAGAGCATCTTGCATATACTCCCACTTCCGTCATCGTGGCCTTCGGGTTGATGCATGTAGATCTCCTCAGTCAGGTCACCATAAAGGAATGCAGTCTCCACGTCAATTTGAAATAACTTTAGATTCTCCTTGGCTGCCGTTGCAATTACAGTGTAGATCGAACAGTGTAGCTGCACACAGGGCTAAATGTTTCTCTGTAGTCGATAGCCACCGTCTGCGTATACCCTTTTGGTACTAAACGAGCCTTGAATCTCTCGATTGAGCCATCCGGATTTGTCTTCACCCTGTAAACCCAGCGATTGTCGAGGATTTTTCGCCCTTTAGGTTGCTCAACAAGTTGCCACGTTCCGTGCTTGGCATGCGAAGCCATCTCTTCGTCCATGGCTCGTTACCAGTCGGCATATTCAGGAGACTTCGTTGCTTCGTCATATGTTTTGGGCTCTTTCAACTTCAGAATGCACACGTCGTAGTCGTTAAATCTGACAGGGCGTTGGATGATTGAATGGTCTCGCAATGCATGCGCCATCATCTGTGTTGGTTCGTCTTCATCAGTGCAAAGATCTCCAGCCTCCTTTGTGTCTGCATTGTCGGGAGTATCCAAGATTTCAAACCCCATACCGCTTGATGAACCGGTATTAGATGTCGCTTCTAAAGGCTGGGAAGTAGGACCAATTTTCTGTTCATTGAACACTACGTTGGCACTCTTTATCGTGTCATTCTTTGATGGTATGAAAACACGATACCCATCGTAATCACAATAACCAACCAAATAGCCCTTTATAGCCTTGTTGTCCAGTTTACTTCTGTTGACATCTGGTACATGTACAAATGTAGTTGATCCAAAAACTTGAATACTGTTGATTGCCGGCTTGCGTCCAAACCATTCCTCAAATGGAGGTTTTCCTGTGATCTTACTTGGCCCAGTTTGATTCAGAATGTAAACAGCTGTAGATGCTGCTTCTGCCCATAGGTACTGTGGTAGGCCTGTATCCTTGAGCATAGTGCGAACTGCATCCGTTATTGTACGATTCTCTCTTTCAACCAAACTGTTTTGCTCTGGCGTATACGGCATAACGATTCGCAACTTGATGCTTGTATCATCAGTTAGTTTCCCTAATTTAGCATTTTCGAACTCACGACCACCATATGACCAGTTCTTTTACATTTATACCATCCTTGTTGGCCCGAGCAAGAAAGTGCTTGATTTTATCCACAGCCTCGTCTTTATGTCTCAGAAATTCTACATTTCGAAACTTTGAGTAATCGTCCTTAAGCACTAACATGTACTTCTTTCCACCTCTTGACAAGACTGCCGATTCGAGCAAGTCTGCATGTATGATCTCACCAGACTTTTTCGTCTTGAATCGTTTTGATTTGAATGTTCGTCGACTTTCTTTACCATATGTACATGGCTCGCAAAACAGTCCATCGTCGATGAAATCGATACCATTCTGACGCATGTACTGCTTCACATACTGTATTCCCTGGTGCCCAAGCTGTCGATGCCAAAGTGATAACGGCAACTTTGTCGTCGCCATTGCCGTTTCAGGAAAAGGAGTTGTCATTTCTTTGTCAACCAAGTAGGTTGAAGCAGCAGAACCACCTTGTGGCTTGACCGGTTTTGCACGTAATTCAAAGAGTCCATTTGATGAGCATGGAGCCTCTAAAAGTACATTATCTGGGGTCTCCTTGCGGAAGAAACGACAAATCACGTCATCTGAATCTCTGAAGTTCGAGATTCCTCGCTTCATTGCCTTTGAAGCTGATAACAAATTTTTGCCGATGTCTGGTGCATACAATACATCGCTGAGCTCAATAAATTTTTGTACGGTTCCAACCGTCATGCACATGTCAATGTCCCCGCAGCCATATGCCGGTATTGTCTGCTTGTTACCAACTGTGATTTCTGCTTGTTTGTCAAAGTGACGGTATGTCTTGAAGTACTCTGCTGAATTCGTAATGTGTGCTGTAGCTCGGTCATCCTTAAGCCACACATTTCGGCCACTATCATCTTGTAGACAAGCAAATGCACCGCATTGAGTATTTGCAAAGAAGGTTTCTGTTCGGCCACCCGTCTTGGTTGGCTTGTCAGGGAAATCTGGACAAAATTTTCCAATGTGCCCAGGCTTATTACAACGAAAACAGATGCCATTGAAACCTTTCACACCATCACTGGTCCTACTAAGTCTATTTGTCGTTTTTACATTATTTGTTGTCAAGGGCTGGAGTTGGCTCACCATCTGGGGCCTTTTTCCACCCTTCTTCTATTTCTTTCCACTATGTTTTGCACCATATTTAGCATTTGCCATGAATGCTGTCGTAGTATCGTCTCTAAGCTCCTGACTTTGTCTTTGCAGTCTGATATTGATCTGTTCGATCAGTTTTTCAGGTGACTTTTCTGTCCTTGGCGTTGAGTCCCACTGTGACTTGAACTCACGATATTCATCATCAGGAAGAATAGATAAGATGCGTGGTGCTAGCAGGTTCTGCGGCAACTTCCCTTCGCCGCTCAACTGTTGCTCATGTAGATCCACCCACAGTGTACGCAAACGTGCGAGTGAATGCATTACATTTTCGTCTTTTTCGATCCGGAAGGCGAAAAACTGTTGCAGAAGAGTGTCCAATTTGACGCTGGACACTTTCTCAAAGTTGCTTAACAACTCGGTCCATATCGCTCGTGCAGAATTACCATGCATGTGGATCAAATTCAATACATTTGTGCAGATGATCACAACAGCTTTCGCATTTGCCTTAGCATACGCGTTTGCCGCTTTTGTTGTACTCGCGTATCGTCTTTTCATTTGCGTCTGCTGCCGGTTCTGTTGGCTCGACAAAGGAATCATTGAAGATTCCCGCACGAACAAAGAGTTTACTTCAAATTTCCAGTCAGTCCAGTTGGATGAACCTTCCAACTTGGTGCACTGAACAAAATTTTTAGCTTACGTATTACGTCGTCATTCACCAAAGTGTGCAAAAAAAAGAAGTATCAGTACACAGTCGTCTCCTTACACACAGTACAGCAGATATGGTGAAAACAAAATCCGAATCGAAACTCGAAGTCAAAATCCGTGATTCAAATACGTCGTCATAGCCATCGTTACTTCATCTGCGCAGTTGAACGTCGCTAAAACCCATAACCTGTTGCAATATTAACGAAATAAAGTGATAGCTAATTGAATTCAGATTTTAATGAGTAGGAAGAGAACCACAGTATGTCAGACCGTTTACATAAAAAAAAGGATAGAACACAGAAGATGATACCAGATGCATAAAACATAATAACACAAAATAAACAAAGAGATGCCACAATATTACACGTAGTATTAATTGAATGCTCGATTCTCAACAATTTTTATATAAATACAGAAGTAGCAAAGGTGAAAAGACTGAATGGCTTTCTAGTCTTCTACACAAATACTAAAATCCAAATGAGCTTCCCCAATTCCCAAGGAGATGTCTGAGATATTGTGAAAAATCACGATTCATTTTTAAAATGTTTAAAAACATTGGGTTATTTTATTCAAATCAGATATTTTGTTGACATACAAATCATTGTATTGCTAGATAATATTGATTTATGTTAAACATGTCTGAAGGTGTAGGAATTTTTGATTCCTTGATCAGAAATAATAAATTCCTCCTTGAAAGGTCATCAGTTTATGTCTAACCAACCTTTCCTAAATTTTTATTTTATTAATTATTTTATTTTAATTATTAATTTAGGTCAAAATTACCTAAAGCATTTCATACAATGTATGGACTGGTCTCAAAAATATTTAACCTGTATAAAACTTGGTATTTCCTTATAAACACATTTGATAGTGACACTTGTTTTAAGTGAGCAAAGAAAGAAATATTTGGTCAGTTATTGCCCAACATGAGTGCTTACCCCTAGGGGCCTGAATCCTTTTTTGTCCCCAAACAGCATATGTAAATGTTCAATGAGAAACTAAATTTGTTAAAAAAACACCTAGAGACCAAGCATGCCCGACCCCTTGGAACCCTTGAAAATTTTTATGGAAGCAAACTTTTAAACTGATTTGTAATGTCTCACTTTGTCCCAGGTTATTTTATTTCCGATATTAAAAAAGAAGAAAATTAAAGTGATTTAAATCAATGATTTTTGAATAAAAATCACTTGTTTTCAGTCATGATTTAAACCAGCATACCCTGTGTAATACATACTGCTAACAGAATAAATGCACTGGTGAATAAACAGTTATACCCTGTGGTAAATTGCTGAAGGCAATTTCAAAGATAATAAGCCTGCAAAGCAACATTTGACCCAGGAATGGTCATACAGGGTGTCTACCCCGAACCTCAAGTAGAATGAAATTTTAAGAATGTTTACTGAGAAAAAAAAATGGGGATCTTAGTAGCTGACTTATATCCTACCTCACCTGGAAATCCAATTTCAGTTCCCTCAATCTTTTGGAATGAGGGTTCTCATGGATTTCTAACAAAGGTAAGAAGTGGCCCATGCACCTTTTCTTGACACACGTATTTGAACTCGGAATAAAATTCTAGGAATCTACCCTAGGTGTACCTTGATGCCACAGCACATGATTTTTATTTGCCCATTAACCTTAAAACTATTATCAGGCCCTCTGTCGAGATACTCTGCACATGCATCTTTTGTGCAGTGCGCACTTAGATGTTGCTTTCTACTCAGAGTTTAACTGTAGTATCTATTAGGTTGTATTTTTTAATTTCATATTATTCTATATACTTATGCATATATAAACCTAGGCTTTTATAGGTTTTAACAAAAATATCAACAAATAGAATTTTTTTGCAATAATTTAGAGAATTATCTACCACTGCAATACTTAACTAACAAAAGGTTTTAAACAGCAATAGTACCCATTAATAAATCATTTCTTTACACATAGAAGTTTTCTGTCTTTTTTCTAATTACATCTAATAAGCCTTATAGCTGTAAAAGACTTCAGAGCAACTCCCTTCATAAACATCTTATACTAAACTGAAAATCAACTGAATTTGTTTGAACATGTTACCTTTCAATGATATATGAACTTCTGACAATTAAGCCTGATGTCATTCTCCAAAAATTCATCAGAGAAATTTCATTACTTGCCAACCTAAGATAATTCACTTTTCCTTGACAAATGTGATGCATGTTCTTTATTTTGAAGTCTCGAATTCTTGCCTTGTCTAATTAGCCCTCGTAGAAAAAATGAACTTAAAGCAGCCAACTTTCTTACCAGGACAGACTCTTAACAAACTGAATACAATGTTGGTCAAGAGCACAAAGGAATCTCGCATCAGTCATCAAAGATTAAGGACAGTGAAATGTAAAATTTATATTTAGCCTATAGTTCGTTCTCTGTTAGATTGACAATTCAGGTGACACAATCACGTGATATAATGAAACTTCAAAATAACATCTTTACCTTCCACAATGTATTCATTTCGCATATAATTTTGAAAATTTGATCCATTTTATGTACAGAAACAAACTAAAATATTTAAACATAATACACAAACCTTCAACCAGCATCTATCAGTTTTATGAATGGTTTTGCAAACGAAATATGGCTTTGGCGCACCTAACCTGTATTTTATTGTTTTCCAGAATTCAACATTTCATTTGGCTTACAAACATGACATGTCCTCATTCATAATAGGAAAATCATGATCTTGTTGCTACCCATACATGAAATTTTCAGTAATTTTGCTTCAAATGTCTTGAATTCATAATATACAGTTATGTGTTCTTTATAATTTTTATATGCAGTGCATTCACAAAATTGCACATTTTACTATCCCAAATGATGCAGTATCTGAATGCCACTTCACCTTGAAATGCATTTAAAGTCGAAATGTCAAAAAGTTTTTGTAGGTTTCAAGTCAGGTCTCTTTTAGGTACTAAAGCCATTTTGTGCTTTTATCGGTTGTATACCCCGAATTGTGTATTTTTAGGTGCTACAAAATGTACATATTTTATTCAGGACATCCAAAATCAAAATTATGGGCATAGATTTGAAATTGAGTGTATTATTAAAATGTAAGTTACTAATTAAGTAATTAATTATGATGTTCCTAATAATTTTCATATTTAAATTGTTCAGTTTATAGTATTTAAATTTAATTCGACAAGCAATTGGGCACCTAATGCCGTATTCTTTGTACTATAGGAGATAACCCATGGCACCATTTTCGTTCCTATCTGAAACTCGTCTTCCACGAGGTTAAATCATCTATTAAAAATCAAACTCAATGCATTAAAATATTCAAATGAAATTAAGGATTTTGAACTGATCTGAAGATTAATTACTGCTCAATTGCTCTTGAATTTTCAATAGCTTTTTCATTACAGTTCCCATTCAGTACCTCGAAAGGGGTGGTTAAAAATATTAGAATATCTTATTTTCTGGTTGGTTCTGAAAGATGCTTAAATTAAGAATAAATTGAACTACTGTGAGATTGCTTCATCAGTTAGAAATATTTCCCTTATGCCAGTTTTGTTCATTTCCTTCAAAATATGGATGCGCAACTGACTTATTGGGATCTACGAAACTTTGTATTATTTATTTTGCATGAACAATGCCATAACCAACAGCATATTGCTAGTTGAAATGTTTTCAAACAAGTGTCAATAAACTATTAAAGCAGCATTCTTATAATAGACAGTTCAAAAGTAAGTTACTTGTGGCTGAAAACCATTATGAGAGTTAATAGAAAGCTGAGGGATATTGCTTAGAGAAACGTTCAGAAATGTGGTACTTGCAATGGAAGTGGGAAGAGCATGGTATTGATATTTTGAAGTTTCCATTAAAACGTCTCCATAAACTTGGGTTTCAATCTCGTTTATGAGACGAAGTCTCTTATGACTAAGCCAAAATGGACTAGAGTGTCATAGTATAATAGAAGACTTATTAGGCCTGAGTGACTGGAAAAATATTGTTCAGTGGTGAATATTGATTCATGGTGCCAGCATCCAAAAATTGATGTGTTGATTATTTCTTTCAACTGGACCTGACCCTTTGAAGTCTGACAACTAACTTCCTATCATACTTCAAAGTCAGCAAAGAACTGGTTAAACCAGTGCCAATTACATACTTCCCTGGACAGCAAACTTACCTGATTTAAACACAATTGAGAATTAATGGGGACATGAGACAACTATTTGTACTGAAGGTGATGTTACTAAATATTGAATTATTTTCTAATATTTTGAACCAGGTAAAATTTTATTCTGATGTTTTGTTTGCATCATGGCAATTGTCATTTTAATTTTTTCATATTTTCTTAACTTTTATTTTAAAATATTCTGCGAACTGTTTAAATAACATTAAGTTTTATGTTATGGGAATTGAAATAGCAATACAATAGAAAACACGTAATTCAAAATAAATTTCTTTGATTGTCCTAATTTGACTTGGAGCTGTATATAGTTATGAGCAAATATAAAGTATTAGGTTTCATAATTGTGTATTTTCATTAACTTATGCCCACGCCAATGTAATTTTATTAACTTTAAGTGAGATCTGTTTGTAATACTACAGAGCAATAAATTATTTATTCAAATTTATAGCTTTTATATCATTTTAATGATTAGAAAAATATATGAAAATTTCAGTTTAAAATGTAACAGACATTACTGAATCTGATATACTGACAAATTTTGTCAATTTGCTTCTTGCACTGATATCTCTTGAAACACAATACAGTAATACCTCGGAATTTACGCGATAGGTGGGTCCGACGAAAATCGCTTAAGTCGAATTCGCATAAGTCAGGGTACAACTTTGCATATAAATACATACAAATATTGTTTAATTAGGACCATGGACTAACAAAAACACTAGTTAGAAAAAAATATGCAATAAAATTGCAGTTCTTTATACATATCAATACAAAATATTAAAAAAGAAATGAGTTACGTAAAAAAGTTATTTCGATGTCTTCATGAAATTTAACAAATTCGTCTGACGACACAATGCCTTCTTTTTTTCACGCAGAATTTCTTCGTAGCAAACTAATATTTTTATTCCTTGCTTTGTAGCTATAATGTGTTCTTCGTTGGAGTCTATGTTTTCTAAAATTTGTAAGCCCTTTTCAATTGAGCTGAGACCTTCTGTCAAGCTTGCAAATGTCGTGCTTTTCTGGTGGAACTGGAACTGAAGTGTCGGATACTTCAGTGATGGTTTGCTCATGCATCTCTGATCTCATCAATTGTCAGCTCCTGACTATGTGAATCCAACAACTCGTAGACATCACCATTGACTTCCAAATCTAATTGCCTGGCAAGATTAACAACTTCTATCACACGAGCGAAACGCGTCCAATGCGCATCACAGCAAGCGGCAGTGTTGCTAAACGAAAAAATCAAGAACCGCGTAACTCTGAGTTCGCGTAAGTCGGGGTATTACTGTATTGGAAATAATTTGCACAGAAGGGCTTTTGTAACAAATAGCTAATGTAATTTTGTATAATTGCATTTTCATTCTTTAATAAACAAAAACTTTAAAAAGTACAGATTTCTCGAAAAAGGCAATTTTCTTATTTTTAAAATATTTATGATTAGATGAATTTTGTTTTTTATACCAGTGGCTGTTATCATTTTAAACTTATCTTGTATTTAGAATGTGAAGCTATTGTTATTTTTATTTCAAAATTGTGTTTCTTTAACACTAAAATGGTAATCATACACTACCTGACATTGAAAATACAACACCAAGGAGTTGGCAGAAAGTGATGAAATTTGGCAAACAGAGAGAAACAGCAACGAGCAATAAGTGATCTTTATTGCAACATTATACACCTTGCCACTGAGCAGCAAGAACATCTGATCAGTAGGTTGTAGGACCACCACGAGCGGCGATACAGGCAGCAACACGTCTAGATACAGACGCAATGAGCGTGCTGATAGTGTCCTGAGGGATGGCTGCCCATTCCCTGTCAACCATTTGCCAGAGTTCGTCTTCTGAACGTGCCGGTGGCAACGCATGTAAGCGACGTCCCTGAAATGTTCGATAGGTGAGACAGCTGGACAGGGAAGCACCTGGGTACCTTGCAGGGCATGTTGACTGATGCGTGCCGTGTGCGGCCGGGCGTTATCCTGCTGGAAAATGGCATTGGGCACCCCCTGAAGGAAAGGCAGTGTCACTGGCTGCAGCACGTCATCCACGTATCGTTGGGCCATCATAGTGCCCTGAATACGGACCAGAGGTGACCTGTTATCGTAGGCAATGGCGCCCCAAACCATTATCCTGCGTTGTCTCGTGGTATGGCGTTCCACAGATGCGGCCGGATTGGCCCTGTCACCACGTCGGCGCCAGACTCGTACACGGCGACTGTCATTGCTAAAACAGAAGCGTGACTCGTCTGAGAACACCACCCTGTGCCATTCCGTCGTCCACGTGGCTCTATCCCGACACCATTGCAAACGGAGACGTCTGTGCTGTTGGGTCAATGGTAGTCGTCTCAACGGACGCCATGAGTGCAGGCCGCCAGCGATCAATCAGCGGCTAATGGTCCTGGACGATATGGGAGCATCATGCTGCAAAAGGGCGACAGACGTGGCTTGCGGGGCCGCCGATGCTTGCCGGCAGATGCGTCGGTCCACGCGTGCTGACGTCACTCTGGCTGCACCGGAACCCCTCAAACGTGCCACATTCCCTTGGTCCAACCATCTGTGCCACAACCGGTGCACCATGGACGCGTGTAGGTGGGTATCTGCTGAGATTTGACGTATGGACCAACCTGCCCTTCTGAGGCCAATCACCATACCCCTCGTGAAGTCGTCTGTTTGCTGGAACTGTCTTGATTGGCGGCGTCCTGGCATTCTCCGCTACTAGACGTTTCCTCTGAGACACAAAAACAAATTGCAACTTGATTTACCTGGCAAACAGAGCGGCGCGAAACTGACCATTTTTGCAGGTTCCTTCCCTGGTTTTTCACTCGCCGTGCGCGGGACAGCTGCGCAGTTTGCATCATTTATATATCCCGGTGAGCTGCGTCTACCCTGTAAATTTCATCCAGTTCTGCGCACTCCTTCTGGGTGTTGCATTTTCAATGTCAGGTAGTGTATATTGGGTTGATGCAAAAATTCGTTCCATTTTTTGACAAAAATTGAAAAATTTTATTTAGTATGTGCAGTTCTGTTCGATGATCTTTCTCCATCTCTGCGATAGCTGCATAACCCAGCGCTCAAAGAAGTTCTGAAGTTTCTGGCTAAAGAACTGATCTAGGTGACGAAACTTTCTGAACCACTTAGAGCAAGTGGAATCGTCAACGGCACCCTCACCCTACCCACACATCTACGAAGCATTCTTGCCTTTTCGGAAATAAAAAAATCATAATATTTCGAAAATGCTCCTTATTTTCTGCCATTTTTATTGCTTAACAAAATTTAAAAACAACCAAATGACACAATTTTTTCCCCAAGTACTCGCTAAAAATTCCTTCTTTCCAACAACATCAAAACTTAACATCTGTGAAGTAGATAACACTTTGTTTATGCGATGCAATGCCTTCTAGCACCAAAAACGGGAAAAACTTTTGCATCAACCCAATGTTTTCTAACAAGCAGAAGAAATGCTAAAGTGCATTCCTGTAAAATATTCATGCCAAAGCTTTTATTCGTTAAATTTATTTACCTACTTATAGGGGAAAATGGTCATTTGATAGTTTCTTTGAGCAATTTTGAAAATGAAGGAAATGAAAGGCGACTTTCCAAGTTTAGGAATCTTTGGTCATGCTAGCACCAACCATATGCAATAATTTCAAGGATACATATATATTTATTTAGTCCCAATAATGTTTTAACTCTCAAAATTGAGACATTTTTATTTTAAAATTTATGATTAGATGATGTTTAAAGATTGTTATTACTAAATAGATGTGAAGAATTTCCCCTCAGAGTACAAAAATATCAAATATTTTTGTCCAAGTTATTTTTGAGAAACTACAGACATGCCAGATTAAAGCATTTGCACTACTGGTTCAAGGTTTTACCTTCTTTAAATGCCTGAATCTACCAAAATGTTTTTTGCATCTTTATGCAGAAACTTAACTACCAAATATGATAAAAATCAGTTGCCATGTGGTCCCAATTTTTTCTACTTATACCCGTTTCTTACAGAACGATCTCTGAATTGTACAGCTTTCTCTTTACAAACAGCTATTGCAATCTGCAACTTAAGTTTTATTTTGAACAAACTAAAAATTATGCATGTTTTATTAGATGAAAAAAATGTTTAATAAATTTTTACATAAGATTTCTCCAAGTGAATTCTATCCTTTCAAATGAAAAGGAGCTTAATTTTGTTTGTCCAGTTTTAGATTACTGCTGAGGATTGTTCTAATTGTATTTTGTGTATGGTTCTATTTGATTGTGTAGTATGTTTTTCAATTTTACATTTTCATTTGTTAGAAAGAGTCGAGCAAAAAATATTGTATGTTTACTTCTTTGTAAAATGTAAATAGTATTTCGCTTGACCATATTGTTTTATATTTAGGATTTCTGTGAATGATCAAATCATTGAAGTTGATGAGAAATCTCTTGTTGGGGTTACTCAGGCATATGCTGCATCTGTTTTAAGAAATACAACAGGCACAGTAAGGTTTGTAAAAAATGTGATATATTATTTTAAAATGATATGAATCAACTTTATCAATATGAACTGAATTAGATGTAATAAAATTTGATTGGAATTAGAATCATGTGTAGCTTATCCACTATATTGCCTAAAAGTAATAATACATCTCTAAATATACAAATATAGGTGAATGTATGAGCAATAGAGATGCAGTATCTATTAGGTAGTATTTATAAGCTGATTGCCTGGTAAAACTTCAAATTTCATTAGAATTTGCTATTGTACATTACACTGAAGTTACAGATTTTCAGAGATGGTTGTTGATATTAAATATTACTCTAACAGTGTTATTGCCCAACTCCTGGTGTTCTGGATATCCCAAAACCAACTGTGAGAGATGTCTTTCGATGGACAACTGATGACACCACTGGAAATATAAATAAGATGTGTTTTTCTCATCACTTGTGAACAATAGAAGAGTTGATAAATGTTATGTGGAGTGATGAATCATTATTCAATGTTTTCTGATCAGATGGGCATGCTTGGGTTGGGCACCACTTTTTTACCAACTGCATTGTACAATGGAGAAATTCAGAGCTGATGGTCTTTGGCTTATTTCTGCTGGGAAGTATTTCTTTTGATTGTCTTACCTTCAAATATGAACTTGGAGAGGTTCATAAACTTACTGGATGATTTTGCATCTATAGTATGACATAAAGAACAATTATCTCTACCCTATCAACTTCTCAGACTCTCCAACTTGCCCTTTGTGGCCTTTCAGACAGGACAGAATCCACCTCTCTGATCTTACTGACTTCACAGTGAATAGTTCTGATGATGGAGTTCCATATTTTATTTCTGTTTCAAAAATATATTAGGCTGCTAGACAGCCCATGATGAAAAGGCTGAGGTCTGGTGTAGGATAATAAAACAAAACAATATGATAGTACTTCAGAATAGATCCCTATTTCTTTCAGCATGACCTAGCCCCATACCACATTTCAAGACCTGGTTTGAAGAGCAGAAAGGTATAAAAATTAAATTGGCCTTCCGAAAGTCCTAATCTCCTTGTTATAAAACTTATTGCATGAGCTGGAGCACTGAATTTCTCTGAGTTTGTCAGATGCTTTAATCGAGGAATGGGGACGAATCCTAGTAGGCACCCATGCCAAAAATTGGTTGAAGACATACCTAGAAGAATCAAGAAGTGAGGGTCAAAGCTGGTCAACATTGCATTGCTTTTATGAAATAAATGCATATCTTCCTTTCAACCTATGTATCCGATTACTTTGGGCAAAATATTCTTAGATGAAAATACATTTTTGTTCATCTGATGTATGCATGGGTCAATTTAGCTTTCATGTCAGTAATAGTTATTGTTTTCAGTACAAACAGCTCTGTTGGTAAAGATAAAGATACATTTTTCGTAAACATGTAGATATTTCAGAAAAGTTTGATCTACTTCTATAATATTCTGCATTGACTGCAAAATATTTTTCTCGATTAACCCAAAATGTGTTTGAAAGAAAGCAGCATATGCTTACAACAAATAACCAAGCTGATGAATTAAATGATGAGATTTCCAAAATTGTTATAGCAGGGTAAAGTTTATATGCAAAGAGCAACAAAGAAATATTGTAAACCACAATATACTTTTCTCCTTAACTGAGTATAAATATAAAAATTGACTACTGCTTCTGAAAGTACAAATGAACTGCAAAAAGAAAGACCAGAATTCTTTTAAACTCTAAAATAGTAAATCTTATTTCATGTCAATCATAAAATTCAAACAAATTAAAGACTTATATTTTGTGTAAGTGGTGTTTTCTTAAAAGATTTTTTATTTAGCCTTAGACCTCTTGGCTTACATTATGGATTACGTTTCTTGTAACACTAAATTCCATAATGTAGGGACCCTGGAAGTACTTAAAGAAGGCTAGAGAAAAAATCTTAAAACCTAATTTTGTAAAGAGAAATTGGGTAGATACAAAAAAATATAATATTTTGGAAAGGATTTTTATTTAATGGTACACAAATTATTTTCTACGTGTTAAGCTAGAAGTTTTATAACTAAAATGTAGCATTTATTTATTGGATATCAATTAATCTGAATTTTCCATTTACTACATTTTAAAATACTTTATCTATTTAATTATGTTCATCAAGTTTATATCGTGTTATCTTATATATGATTAAGTTGAATAAAAGTTTAAATTTTAGGTCATGTCCAAAGTTTTATTATATTTGTATGCAAACATTAGAGTCGTTTTAAACAAAGTGAGTAGCTTGTCATTTCAAGTCAAACCTATCTCAAAAGTCATTTTTAACACAAGCCTCACTGAATTTTTTATTTAACGTGATGAATTTATTGAAATTTTGAAAAATTTTAGCTTGTTGCAATAGTTTTTTCGTTTGTATTAATTTTAAATTTGAAAATTCGACAATTATTCTTAACTCACTAAATTGCCATATCTTTGGATCTAATTGTTCAGACTAAATCAGGATTTAATTTGTTGTATAGCCTTTCTAATGATGTATAGCTTGACCTTGTGAGTGGCCTTCTTACTTTTAAGGTCTCAGTTTGTCCTTTGACCTTGAATTACAAAATAGTTGACATACACAGTAAATTTTTTACTTAAAAGTATCATTGTCACAACGCCAAAGGCACAAATCTTCATTTTGAGCCATTTTCATCTAACTGCATTTTTCAAGTCAACTTGATGTTTTATACTATACCAAAGGCACATATCTTGATTCTTATTGGAAATGCCGATTTTCAAAACATCTATTTCACCTATCTACGTAAATCAGTTTTTTCACCAAGCAAAAACATTAATCTGACAGATTTATAATTTTGGCATTGTGAGCAGCATGTGATGGTTTCATGAATCTGCCACTCTTGCCACTCATCAAAATGGTTGGTGTTCAAAGGATTGCCACTAGAAGAAAAAGCAATTCATGATGATCAAGCACTTGTAGAGAAAAGAAGCTGCTTGACGAGAAAGATAATGACAAAATGTTGACTTTAAATGATGATTCTAGGGATATTGGTGTTTCAACTTTGATCTTGAAGCGGTACTCAATGTGCTTAAAGAAAGTGCTGGCCAAATTTTTTATCTTAAAAAGCTAGCGGTATACAGCCTCATAATTTTGACCTATGGTTTTAAGGTGAAGATTGTTACCTGTGGAATGAAAGTCAAGGGAAGAGAGGGACAAATGAAGTGGCATCTTTTGAATTATTTGAGCAACAGATATATATGACAAACATTTCTACATTGTGTACTCTTAGGTCAACAAAAATTTGTAAGTGGTGGCCAACAAAACACTGCTTGATTTGAAAATCATACGTCATACTTTTTTCGAGGATGGGCACACGGAAATGGAGTGAAACTCCATCCATTAAAAGGTAGAAAAAAATGTAAAAATGTGCCACTTTATTTCTCTTAAGGTTTGACTCAAATTGTTCAAGAAGCTTGAACAAACCTAGCATCATTTCTTGTCCATAACATGACAAGAATTTTTTAATTTCTCAACTTCCTCGAAATTTGTTATTCCATGGAGAAAGGTATGCAGCTATGAAGGTAGAAGGACAAAGAATGGAAGGGGAAGTATTTTATAAGATTGATTATGATAATGAATACAGCAACATTGAAACATCCAAAAGGAAGGCCAAGAACAGAGGAGCCATCGAGGGCTTGCATGCAACAACTAAATTTCGGAAGCCAAGTTTAAGGACTTGAAAAAGGTGTACGACGATCTCACGATTCTGAAGGAATATTGTAGCTTCCTTTATTCACTGAAACCATCTTCTACAGTTCATGATAACTGAGCCATATCTTAGTGAGAACTCGGAACGTGAAGAGAACACATTGGTTCATAGAGAAAATATATTCCAAATGCATATAATCTACCCATAAACACCTGTATCATTTGACCTAATAGTCCAATTGACTCACATAGGATTTAATTTTGTAGATATAAAAGCATTCATTCTCTATTCTTAAATTCATTCAACCTACCATTATCACTTTGGCTCATTCAATCGCAAATAGTAAATATATTTGTCATGAATTTTACTTTTTTCCGATATCTAGACTAGTAAACTACCTCTCTTTCTACTGCCAACATTTGCACAAACCAGATGAAACTAAGACATTTGCCAGTCACCTCTACTTAAAACAAACAAGATAATAAAATGAGACAATTGTGAAAGGCAGTTTTCTGATTTTGAGGCAAATGAGCATCCTAACAATTAAAGCTGTTTCATTTGTGTGAAATTACTCTATAAGTCAAATCTTGAAGCTCTGCCTTCCTCTGTTACCTAGCCTTTCATCATTTCAGGGAGTTGGAACAATAGCTTCTGTCCCCCTTTTTTATCTTTCTGAAAGAACGAGGTAACAGTGAAATTGAGAGCAAGATTTTTTACTTCATTTCTGAACTATTTTTTATGAAACCACATTTTCAATTTTTTCTGGCATGGGAGTAAGTAAAGATGCTTGAGCTCTGCTTCTACAGATATTAGAGGGGTTGGAGCCCCCCTCTTACTTCTGAGGTCCTTGGTTGTATTTGCTGCTACTGCCATGATGTTAATTAAAGCCTGAGTATGGATTTACTAAATATGTTGAAATACCCAGCAGTTTTAACTTTTCCTTCTGGTTTAAAATATTCAGATACACATTAAAAACTCTAAATATTAGTTCTTAATTTTTAATATATTTTTATGTAATTAAAATAAAGGAAATCTTTTTTGAAAGAACAGATATACCTTAGCAAGTTAAGAACTAGACCTTTTTAATTATAAAAGTAATATTTTAACTGTAGCACATCCATCTACTTTTTGGAATTTTACTAAATCATTAATCTATTACTTTGATACATTAACTTGTTACCATGTTGATAATTTGAATAGTATTTGTTTCTTTACTATTTATACTCATATTTTTCACGATTGTAGGTTCCTAATAGGTCATGAAAGTAATTCAGAAAACAGTGAAATAGCTCAATTGATTTCTCAGTCTATACAAGCTGATAAAGAACACCTGAAAGCATGTGGATACCAGGTTATGATTGTTAATGATTCTTATGTAGTACTATTTTTTGTTATAGTATTTGCTTTATAAAATATTTTAATATCGTTTTTTATTATATTCCACTATATACAGTGATTCTTGTTTCACAAATATAGATTATCATTTGTAACACTGAATCTAGTTTACACTAAGGTTAAAATAAAGAAAAAATGTACTTTTTAATAAATATCAAAGTAAGTAAATCACCTCATAAAGCTACTTGTCTATTTTGAAGTGTAACATTTATTTTCTTTGTCACCTTAATATTCAATATCTTGTATATCAACCTGATAGATTTTTCTGAAACAAAGTTTATTTAAAATCTTTGTTTCATCAGGGAAGCACAGACTATGTGCCTCGTGTGGCTCTGTTGATTTGCTGGTGACCTGCCTCATGTTTAAGATGTTGCAGGATAGGTAATTTTTAAAAATTGTCCATGAGCACAACATAGCTGTGGCACCACGCACGGACTGACCACGGATGACCGTTATCGTTCAGTCATCAATGTGCGCCTTCCGCCTGGTTTTACATTGCATCTTGTTTGTTGGTGTGTTTGAAGCATTGATAATAAAGATAAATAGCTGTTTAATGTATTTTGGTCAACCATATAAACCTCTACTCTACTGCCTATCTATTTACGATTATAGGTTAATAATGTTAGCAAATTTTATAATTTGTTTATTTGTCATACAAGTATATTGTTTTTGTAGGTGTGGTTACTACAATTAATTCCCACCCCTTGGAAAAGGTTTAAAATAAATTTTACAATGGATAAAGCAGGACCAAGTAAGAAACGCAAAGCACTAGATGAAAAATGGCAGTTTCAGGATAGCTGGACTGAAAAATATATTTTGTGCAGTCATTTATTAACATTGTCTGCTTGATTTGCAAAAGTACCGAATTAATTTTGCTCTTGACCTCTACAAAAATCCAACCAAATATTAAAATACTGAAATCAACCCAATGTTACACACCAAATTAAATTTATCACTTTATTATCTTTCTGTTTCAATATATGATAAATAAAATATATACACGATAGACATCCTCCCATAAGTTGCAGTGAATCTATGTGGCCCTTGGTTTTAACAAGTTTTGCTTGATTTTCTACATAATCTGAATTATTTTTTATATGGTGGCTCTTATTTTGTACTTTCAAAATTACGCATTAAATTCATTATTTGAGTTTTCAATGATGGCTTCAAAAATTTCCATTACATTCTTCTAAAAACAGCTTTCAAATAGAGAAGCTGTAAAATGTCAGAAATTATTGTTTTCATAGGGAATTTTTTTGTTTAGCAATTCACACATATAGATGCCTTATCAAGAAATGTAGAACATTGACTAGTAAATGTGTATGTGTTTTGAGCTTTTCTCTTATGTGTTTGGTAATGATCAAATGAAATAGGGGCTGATATCAAAGCTGCCTTTCTATTGATGCTATGGATATATTAATGTTTGTGTGATGATATTGGGCAGTTTTAAAGATAATTGTTTATTTGTTTTATATTTTCATGAATCTTAAAATAAATACTCTTTTTAGAGAGATGAAGATCAAAGTGGTGACAGCTCACACTTGTCCCAAGGATCTACGCCGGAAGAAGGAGAAGATGCTCCTACTGTGGAAGTTTTTGATCTTACAAGTGGCAGCAGTGGTTCACTTTCTCCAGATACTGATGCCGAGACATTACGTACAAAATTGAAGGAGGTATAATAGTTTCCTTTAATAAATTTGTTTCTTTTATTTTAGTAGTCAATAATTTTATATATAAGTATTTCAATTCATCATTATTAGTTACTCTAGTGCTCTCACACTCTACTGTACTCACTAGTTTCATAATAGGAGGACTTTTGATATTTACCATTTATAAACTCACTATCTGAAATGTTCTTCATTGTAAGAACATGGTCATTTTTGTTTTTGAAATCTTTATAAAAATCAACTTAAAAGTTAGGTTCTCTTGAAACTGTTATGTAGGAAATATTTGAATGTGTTTCTTATGAAACATGAAAGATATATATGCTTGATTTGAAATATATTTACTTGTTATCATTTCTGAAATAATAGGTAATATATTGCTATTAAAATGCTAACTACACACAATTAGGCATATGAAAATTATGAAGATTCTAAATATTTGCAATCATTTTACTCAAATATCATTTGAATTTACTTAATGATCACACAAATTAGTGATAAGTATATAATTTTTTCATCCAATTGTAAAACGAAATTTGACAGTTCTACACTATGTATCGAATTGAGTTCCTCCTAATGGAATGCCATTGCTCTTCTAATTATGTGACTGTTTAGGTATGGAAATTTCAGCTTTAGTACCAACTGATCTTTGGAAGTCTGTTGCTAAATGCAAATGGTTCTTCAACAATTATTTTGAGCTGTAGTTTGAATGATATTTTATTGAATATTGAGGGATTCAAGTTTCCTAATTATGTTTGGCTTCTAATGTGTTAAATAGACTTCACAATTTGTCTAGTTTGTCTACCTTTTTATTTTTAAAATTGGGTGTTGTTTTTTGATAAGTTTCTTCTAATTTCTTATTAGGTACAGTATCGTAGTGCTGTTGCTGAAGCTGATTTACAACAGGCAAAAGAAAAGGTAGTTTATTTTCTGCATTGTTAAAATAAAATTGGTTGATTTTTGCTTTAAGAATAATTAAAATGAAACTTAGTGTTCTGAGTAATGCCTCAAAGTTTTGTCATAATTGGTTCTAATAGTAATGACATAAGTTTGACACTCTTCAGCTAGATACTGTGTTAAAATAAATTGGTGATTTCTGACAAATAATGTGGTTTTATTGAATTTTAATAAAAATTTACAAATTGAAATGTAATTTTGATAGTTAGAATTAATTTAGAAATCTATCCACAACTGTTTAAATAGAGTAATATGCTTGCATAACTTACAAACTCTGGTATATAATTATAAACAAATATAATTATGTACAGAAAACAAGTTTAAATCGTAAAATAATTTGTATTTTAATTTCCTTTCTGTATGGTAGGTTCTGTTTGTCTCGATGTTGATCTTGATTCTCTCATGGCTGCAAAGTATATTACTTCTTACTATAAGTTTCTTAAGTTTTTGGAAAATATTTTTTATGTTCAAGGTACTTCCTTTTTGGGTGCATTTCTATCTAATGTCTTTATTTCCTATAACTTATGGTTTAACAGTTAAACAACTAAAGAATAAAAGCATGCCTTCAAGCACTAATTTTTTCTGAGGATGACTGCAGAACTTGCAGTCATATGAAGGACATTCTCTAAAGTGAAATTCTGAAATGAAACAGATTTCTGTAAAAGCATTTCTTGTTTACCTTATGCATTTGACAACTTTGTTTACATGTCTGTTATTGGAAACTTTTAATCATGAGAAACTGCTACTTTACAAATTTCAATTCATAGTAAATGGCTGGTGACAAAAGAAGATTCTGTTCTATTTGCACATTTTTGTAAAGGCTCATTTTATACAACCACAATATCGTCTTTATACTGTAGGTTCCTGGGCGTGGCAAAATAAATGTTGTTGCACTTGGTTTTCTTCTATGGTTATGTCAAATAATAAAGTTCGTGTAGTGTAATTTCAAACAATAATGGTATAAACAAGGACGAAAAATTTCTTGGCAAGTCCGTGCATCTTCTATTTTATGCATTGTACCCTTTTATTTTGAAAGTCTTATTTTTTCTATTCTGTTTTAGCTGCAATGTTTAGAGAAAATGGAATCCGAAAGACAAAAGATGTTAAAAAAAATTGATAGCTTACAACACCAAATAAATGAGAAAGAACTCTCTGCCCAAGCTTCTAAACAACAGATTGAAGAATACAAGTTTAAAGTTAGCAAAGCACAACAGCAGTTACATGATTTAGAACGCAAATACAGCAAAGCAAAAAAAATTATAAAAGAATTTCAAAAAAGGTAGTTTATCATTACAATATTGAAGGTCACTTTTTCTGAATTATCCTTGTGATTTTTGTTTGATTAAAACTGTCTCAGTGCTACTTACTGATGTGTATATGCTTATATCTATTTTTTTATTGAATGCTAATCAAGCTGTTTTAGTTAATGCCTAATGACTAAAATTAAGCAAATTCATAAAATTTTACAAAACAATTGGCACACTCACTTGCTATGTAATCATATGTTTGCAACTAGTAAAAATTAAACTATTTTACCAAATGTTCTAATTTAACAAAAAGTAGATATTGAACTACACAACTTAATATTTAACTACATGAACTAATTAACAGAAATTTCATTGTTATTAAAACTCAAAATTCATAAAAAAAAAACCAAGTTGTTGCATTTCTAATGTAATTTCAATATTCCAAAGAGGAAGTATTTTGCTATTAAAACTTTGGTGAGAAAAGTTTCAGATTAATAGAGAAATTAAATTTTGAAGTTTATAAGTGGAAAGCAATTTTTTATATATGCATATAACACTGCTAGTTCAGATGAATTTGTAATTGATTTTATTAAATTGCATTATATATAAAAAAGGGAATCGGAAGCATTAACTCTAGTTTCTTAGTTCTGATTCCTAGAATCTCAACCTACTGATTATTTTATTTTCCCTTGTAATTTAATTTTTTTACATAGCTCACGAGTTATCAAAAAACTTTGTTGGATATCAAAAATGCTGAAACGTTTGACAAGAATTACGTTTTGTAAAATCCATATAGAGAGAACCTTGGTTCAATGAAAGAATGGTAGCGAAATGCAAGTTCTGTAAATAAATCTCATTTGTTGGTAAATTTTATTGCTATGCTTGCTATATTCTGCATGGAAAATATTCTAATCATTACAAAAGGTCCATTGCATTCTCCAGTATATTTTCTTTCTTGATATAAACAACTAGTGAAGTAATCCAAGATCTAAAAATAGAAAAACTGGTGCATGTGATTAAATCATTACATTGCCCACACATTTTGGTTCCTTAAGATTCAAATTTTACAAGGATGGGCATTTTTGATTTTCACTTCAACACTCATCAACATTAAAAATACATTCTTTCCTTAGGGTTTCATATGTTAGCTATCAAGACTCCTGAGTTTTTAATTTCTTTAATTTTGTTTCTTCGAAACTAACATTTCTATTGTAAATTGGTTTTCCTAATCTAATCTTGATTTTTAAAAGATATACTCTAAGGTAATGTTCCCCTTAACTGAATATAACCATGATTACATCCTTGTATGTTTTTCTAATTAGTATTTTTAGTAATGTTGATTTAGAGTTTTTTCTGTCCAAATCTTAAGATTTGTCTTGTGATTGGATTGTGTGAAGAATCACCCTTTATTGAAATGATTAATCATTTATTTAACTTAACTTGAAATATGAAATCCTTCCCTAGCATTCAGTTTTTTCCCTGCATTTATTTGTTAATGTACAATACTTAAATTTTGTTGTATATTTGTCAAAGTTTGTTTGAATTTGCACATAAATGCATCACAGTTGCCCTTAACTTATAAATGACGATCAGAACTCTAAAAAAAAGTGTACACTAAATTCCTGCCCTTGTTATTAGGTTGTTCCAAATTCTCCAAATGAGAATTCAGAATTATCCGTGTTAAATAATACTTCTGGGATACTCCATACTTTAAACACTCCTGTAGTATCATGATGGGTGGGGTGGTTCTTTAATTGTCAAAGAAATCTAAAGGAATGGTGAAACATTCATTTTATTTACCTGGATGACAGAACTCAACAATATACTCATAAAAAGATATTTACAGGGAAAATCTGTTCACAGGTTATATTTAAATTCAGATCTGCACGAGACCTCCCCTTCTCTACCTAAGTGCGTTTGTCAATTTTAGTTTACAAGATATATTTAATGCCAGGTCTCCACTAGACCTTCCCAAATCCAACTTGTGTACTCAAAGTACTTCCAAACTCTCACTGGATTGCATCATCCGGAAGTGGGCACTGTTGCTAACCCAGGTGGCGCCAGACACTAATTCCTGAGTATAAAATATTTTATTTAACTAGTCAGAAAACCTATCTTAATATTTAGAGCAAAAGAATACTGTAATTATACATTCAATAAAGTAAATTCAGTGCTTTTAGAAACTCGGTCATGAGATAGATGTGCTTGTTTATTTGACTACAATAAAAATAAGTTGCAATTGAATGTTTGTATGTTGACACTGGTGTCTTCAAATGCTTGAAACTTATTAACATACTATACTATGTAATTAAATGCTATAACTGTCATTGCCAATTTTGACTGCTGAAAATTCAGAACTAACTACTGAAAAAATATTTATAATTTTTAATACTATAAAATGTAAGCTTATGGTGAGTTTTTATAGCTTCTGCTTCACACTAAATTCGTAGTTTGCATTGTAACTGATTTACTTGAATCTAACTAAACTTTTAACTGAAATAAGGCATTAAAAGCAGATTACTTTTGCTTCAATTTTTTGAATTTATGCTACTACCAGTAGTGTATAGTTACATTTACAATTGAGGATGCCAAGAATGAATTTGTTCTACTATAAATGATGTGTAAGGAAAAGAAGATTCAATATTTTTCTCTTAGCTGTACATCTAGTCTGCATAGGGAACCTGTTATACCATGATGATAGAAATATCAGTACATGATTTTTGCATGCAACTTAAAAATCTAATAGTTTCTAGTATCAAAGTACTAACAAATCATTCAATTAATTGAACACAAGGAATGAAAGAATATCGTCTGCAACTTGACTACAAAATATTTTGCAAACTAGCAGGGATTTTACCTTTTAAATTCCAAACTCAGCAGACAAGCACACTGTCTTGAAGCTGGTTTTTTCAAGGCGTATGAAGGAGTTTGATAGATCAACTGCGCAAAATGTTGAACTGAGGCTAGCATTTGTGGGAGGCATAGGGTTGAGAGAAAAGTTTGTTAGGTGGTGCATACCATAAACACCACTAACCAATAAGATACAGAAATCTTTAAACACCAGGATGATTGGGCATAATCATGTTTGGAGGAAAGGATCCCTGGTTCATGATAATATAAGGGAGCTGTTTTGGAAGTCACCTTTAAAATAAAAATCGATTGCTTGCAAAGATTTGTATTAAAAAATGTTTTAACATCAGGTTTTCCATTGAGTTTATTTATAATTTTTTTCAACAGCGATTACATAGATGCAATGCCACTGCATTTTACAAGTGCTTTTGCTGTGGCAGTCCTGTTCTCATTGTACTATTCTTGATAAAATATTAATCAAAATAGTTTCCTTCAGTAATGTAATTCTAATTTTATATATTTTTTAATATATGCATCTATTAACTTATAATCATTTATGTTTTGAACCCAAATCATGTTTTTCACAAATGTTTTAGACCAATAAGTGTTGATCTAAATGCAATTCTGGAACATTTTCTGTATTATACTTATTTTCCCTTCAGTATCTGTTGATATTTTTATGATTACCTCCAGTTTTTAATGAAGATTTAAGAGTAGTAATTTTATTTCAGAGAAAAAGATTACATCCAACAAGAAGATTTTCGTATGCAACAATTGCAAGAAAAAGATCAAGAATATAATGCTTTGGTTAAAATCTTAAAAGATCGGGTAAGCATATATAATTATAATGTGTTTTTAAAATGGCTCTTATTGGATCTCATTAAAATATGTTTAAAAATGAAAAGTAACACAGGTATACAAATGCAAATTCCAATTTTTGTCTTTCATCTTTCAGTTCCAATTTACTCAAATTTTCCTCAGTACCCAGGCTGATTCTGTTCCTGATATTTCAGTTATGAGATAAATAAGAATACTGTAAAGAGGATGGGAGGATAGAAATTATTTTTACTAGCTAATTGATGCTTTTTCTTTTGAACAGTCGGGACAAGATCACATCTTGTTTCGCATTAGTCTATTCTCTTCCAGCTCTTGCCTGTATTAGTATTTCTAAGTGATAACTGCACCAAGAAGTGACAAATTTTTCCTTCCTCCGCTCTGCTCCAATTCACATTTTTGGATATAATCTATTCCAAGCCTTGAGCTGTTTTAAATCCAGATTTTGGATTAAAACAGCATGATTTATTGAAATTCAAGGTATCATTTCGATGAAATGTGTTATCACTGAATTTCTTAATGCAGTAACAGGGAAAAGCTGTAAAACTTTGCTGTTTCCCATAGCATATTTTTTCATAATATTGCCGAAGTGGCCAGGTCATGTATATAGCCACCGTGGAGCACTGCTGTAACGGAAATATGGTTATTTTCTCCATTGTAATCTTCATAAAGCTATATGTTATACAATTTTTGCTAATTTAGTCCACTTCAAAAATGTTAAACTTGCAATTTTTATAACAAAAATTTCTAATTATAGAAGTTTTAGTATTTTTTTAATGCCATGCAGAGAACAATTTTGAAACACTGCCTGCCAAAATTAGATTATATTTTTTAACGTGAGTAGTACATTTTATAAATAGCATTTACTTTATATTTTTCTCTTAACACAATTAAACAACAAAGTAACTTTTTCTTGTCATTGCATTTTTTGTTACAAGCTTAAAGGTCTGTTTTAATACCTTTAATTTTATATAAACTGAATAAAAAATTGTAGATAATGGTATTCAGATGTCATGCAGCTTCTAAATGGTTACAATAAGATTTCTTGCCCAACAAGATATAGCCATATTTGCGTAGAACATGATTTCATCAAGATAAAACTACCTTATTTTATTAAGAGCCTACAGAGCTCTGTAGATATCTGCAAGGCTTGTTATTTCGCCCCCTCCTTTCGAAAGGTATCACAAAGGTGGGTTACTGATTTTCGGACAGTTTCTTAAGTGCCCAGTTCCTGATGCCATAACCCCAATCAGTTGTAGGACAGGTAATTGTCATTTGATTAAGAGAGCATAGGGATATGTTTGGGTTGGAAAAGTTCTTAAAACAGTTTTTTGGTGCCTTCTAGCATTTCTGAGCATTTTTCAGTTAGTTCTCACATGTTTTGACTGTAGCATTGTTACCCAGTCTCAAAATAAGGCACACAAAGAATTCTGTTTCTCTTATTTCTATAATGGCTCTACAGGCAAACACCTGGTTGCTGACTGAACTGGGCTTGAATAACTTCTTTATCCATCTCTTCCTTCGCATAGGGGAATTGGTCAACCTTACCTGAACAATGATATTCATCCATTCTTATTTTGGGATTTTGAAGACTGCAGATTCTGCAGGGTTCTAGGAGGGTTACAATATAAAGTACAAAAGTTTACTCAAGAATATATTATTGCTCTGATCTGGGGTGTCTTGCCGGGTTAAATATCTTTGTAAAAATTTTAATGCATTTTCTAAGTATGAAAATTAAAGTGATTTGTTGATGTAGGCATACAATAAGCCAATTTCTTTTTATACATTAGTATACCAAGTCCAATGCAATAAACATTGTGCCTTCTTTACAATTCTCTACTATTTTGTGTTAAGGCGCAATTTTATGTGTTATTTAAAATTTGAGATTTCGATGTTTTCATTGGTTTGGTTTCCGGAATGTGAGAATAAATGATTACCAATTGAAATATCATTAAGGATTTAAATTTATTATCTAAATTGTGTGTGTGGGACATAAGTTTCTTCCCATCAAGTGTTGAAAACTACCTAATTAAATTTGTTTTGGCACTAAATATCAGCAAAATTTTGGGATCACATTTATTTGTAACTACCCCAAAGTTACACTTTCTCCAAACTAGCTGGTTACAATTTGTCAGATTTCTTAAACATCAACATAAAGTTCTAAAGCAGTAACACTCATAAACATTTAACACTCTTGCACATGCTTATAAATATGCACACCTGTGTGTTCACATAGAATATCAATTTATAATTTTTACATATAATTTCTTTAACTATTGCAATTGAAACCCAACATATTTTCCTTTTTTGTATTTTGGCCATTTTCATCCTTGGAAATAGCTTTTTCAACTTCTGTCTGGATAAATAGACATTGAAGCCAAGGTGTTAGTGTTGTGGTTCTCAGTTTATAAGATCCCCAGGATATTTGTAATTAATCTATCTGTATTTTGAACCATAGATTCAAACCTATATTTCCCTTTGTTTTGGAAAAAAATTGAATCAAAATAGAAAATAAAGACTGAATAATGATATACTTAACCCTCGAGGGTTGTACATGCATATATCAACCCTGCAACATACAGTTTTTCCTACATGACATTTAACCAGTTTTGATCTTGACCAACAGAATTTTTCCAAGGATTCTTTTAACCAATGGATTTGATTATTTAGTCGTGTGTGTTGTGGGGTGAAAGCAATACTACATTGCTCTGAAATCTCATGGCACTCAGAGGGCTAAATAATTAAAGGTAAATCGTTCTCAGCCAAATACTTGTATTGAGAGATGTTGAAAGCTTCTAAAAAAGCTGTTCTATCCAGAAGATGAAATAGCACTATAACCAATTTTACACTGACCGAATGCCTGTCATGTCTCAGTAAAATGTCAACATAATCTATAAGTAAATGGATAAGTCCTGGATAGTGGTGTTTCTCCAGATACAATTACTTCACTTTCTAATTTAATATGCTGTGTTTCATATGTGAGGGCTAATTGGGTTTTGATATCTGACACCAAAGCATTCAATAAATAATTCATTTTTTATACTTTCCATGCATTTCATCGTTTTGAGAAAAAGTAACAACTCAGAAAGTAAGTTTGTCAGATTCATAATCTCCAAGCATATTTTACTTCACAAATTAAACTTTTTGGAATACAAAATTTTAATTGAAAATGTTTAGCTTCTTAGTTTGATTTCAATGATTAGTTCAAGTTTAATAAAATTATTTAGAAATTGAAAAAATAAGATCTTCATTTTAAATCATGTATCATGTATTTATATGTAAATTAAGTATCCTTGAGAAGGTTACATAATTTACATATAAATTTAATCAGGAGTTTTGTTAGACCTAGTTTATCTAAAAAATGTTCTGTAAAATTGGGTATTTTGTTTTTATTAGCAAGCTGTATTAAAATTAGTCTTAATTGATATCAGTTTTTCTTTGTAACTTAAGATTTTTATATAAGGCAACAGTATAAGTCTTATCAGATTGTTCTATTTACCAGAAGTTATAATTTTTAGTTAAATATTGTGGATTTCTTTTTAGGTTATATTACTTGAGCACACTCTTTCTGAAGTTCAAAAATCTGCTGGTCTTCCTATTGAACTACCATATGATGTTCATCAACTCACTCCAATATTAAGAAAGAAAAATGGCGTCCAGTCAGAGTCAAAACTCAGTATGCAGTTAATTATCTTTATATATCTTGTACATACAGTAGAAACATTTGTATGTGATAGAAACTTCAAGTCTTAGTCATAGAATATTTCATTATATACTTCTTCAGAAGATATGAATGACAATTGAAAAATAGATAAGTTCTAACAAAATAGAAAGTAAACTACAATGAAAGTATGTCATCCTTCCTATATGAGCAATTTCAAAGGTACCATGGAATAGAGAATAGCATATCTTCTATAAACTTATAGTCATGACAATATTCCAGCTTTTGCCTATGGTAATATCCAATTTTGATTTTGAAGTTTAAGATCTATATCAAAATTTAACCTTGAATTGCAAGTTATTTTTTCCAGCCGTTTATGGAGCTCACAATGTTAAATGAATTAAAAATTTGTAAAATTATTTCATGTGTTTAAAAAAAATTTGAAACATATTTTCTGGTTTTAAATTAATAGTTTTTTTTAGTTTAATGAAATCATTTGTTAAATGAAAAGTCTTTATTTTGAGTTTTCATATTTCTGGAGAAGCAGTCGTACTTATATTGACTTTGCATAGTAATACTATTTATTCGTTTTGTACTTAAATGATCTTATAACGTTTGAACTTTCTAATTTACATAACTTGAAAATGGGTAGTCTTTGTTTTTGATCTTGCGGACATTCAAGACAAATTTTTACTAAAATATTTCAATTACGCTTGTTTGCATTTTATATATTCTGGGCTGCAATAGTATTATAATTGTTTTCAGTTGCACATATATCTGAAAGCTTAAATACATATTTATGTCTTGTTATAGAACTTAAGACAAGTATGGAACTAATGCAAAAGAGGGCAACATTAGAATATAATGAGATGCTGCTATTTTCTTTTGCCTATCAATTGAAAATATTTTTTGTACCTAATTTAAATTTTGATGACCTTTTTCAAAATTTTGAATTAATTAGTCTTTATTTTGTTCTGAAAAGGTCTTTATAAACCAAATTCTTGAGATTTGTATGTTTGGTGTGTATTTCATTGTGTTTTTGTGTGATAAGTTTCTAAGCAGGGTGCATATCAGATCTATATTATTCTTGTAGAAGTACTAGATATCCCTTCTAATAGTTTCCCATTTTCATTTGTTGCATTGCAACATATCTTTGCTGGTTCTTCACAGAATTAGGTGGTATGTGTGTGCAAGAATTAGAATCTTGCACCAGTCCTAAGCAGCAAATAAATCAATTGATTTACTATCTGGGCAGGATTCACTATTCAGACTTCCCAGAAACTACTAAATCCACCCCACTCAGAACTAGATACAGGTAAAAAAGATCACAAGAACTTGAATTAATTTTCAAATACTGTTTCTAATTATCGCAATGCTTTGCTGTCAATAGGACCTAGAAGTGAAATCTGAATTGAGTATTAAAAATATGTGTACTTTCTCTCTTGGGACATGTCAAAGTCTAAGCTAAAGGACTAATCAGTTTCGCCTAGCATCCACAAATGCCTGGAGGCCAAGTCATCAAAATAATGCATTGTTTGAGTGGGGTTGATAATTCCACCACATGGGTAAGAAGGAATGAATTAAAGATGACTCAAGCCAGTTTGATCATCTCCCTTGTGTTTGCTCACAGTTCTATTTTGGAAATCAGACAGAATTCTTTGTATGCCTTATATTGAGATTTCAGTAACAATTGTCATTGTCAAATCATGAGAACTACATGCAAAAATGGCATAATTTTGGAATTTTATTTTGCATGAATTTGCAGCTCTAATAGCTTGCCAAGCAGATGAAAACATTTTGGCAAAGCTTTTTACATTTATCTGATTTACAATATTTCTTATTAGCAATAGGTTAACATGTGTACTATTGTATGTATGTATTATAGAATAATCTGTATTTCAATCCTGCCTACATGGTACTTTGTATATCTAAATATGGCTCTCCTCTCCATTTTGTCCTCTGCTCTGAATGTATTTGTATTAAGAATTTATCATAGAAAATTTGTTACCACAACATTTTATGATAAAGTGAGATTGGAGCAAAATACTTCAGTTTCAAACAACAAAGTAAATGCAAATTTCTTTTCTGATTTGATATTTTCCTGTTGACTGCAGAAATGTGCAATCTTTGTACTTAGAAAGTAAGAAAATTGGCCACTTTTGATATGATTTTTTGACTTGATCGTTCCAATTTATTGTAAGCATGGTGGTTGATATTTTCTTACTTTTATCACATGTATAGATTTTGAACAAATCGAAGTTGATATGTCAGATGGGTCTGATTCCGAATTTGGTAAGCGAGCTCATAGTCCTGATGCTCCAAGTGAAGAAAGTGAAAAGAGATCCACTGTTGAGCGAAAAATTCCAAAGGAAGAACATATAAGTCAAGCACATCCTCTTCCAGATCTACTGGAGGCTAGTTCTGCTAAATCTTATAGTGAAAGTGATGTTAAGAACCATGGATCTATGGTAAGTTCACTATTTAAAAATTCTTAGTTCTTACACTCTGATTTTCCTACTTTTCAGATACTGATTAAAATAAAATCCAAGGATGGAACCTACCTTTTGTATTTCTACAAATTTTCCATATTTTGGGTTTTATTTCTTAGTTTCAAATTTCTTATGCAGCTGAATAGGCTCCATTGCTCTCTGAAGTGTGCCTGAGAGAGAGTAGGGATACCAACCATTTCATTATCAATTTGGCTAATATTTTTGTGATATGCTGGGCAGTTTCACATTTTATCAGAAATTTAAATTTTTTCAATATTTGTGTATTGGACCATTTTGTTATGAAATATTGAAAGGAAAGTTGGACAGACATTTAGATGGTTAATATTGATGCCTGTAATAAAGCACTAATATTTACAATATATTCTTGATTTTTTTAAATGGAGGTTATGTGATTTTCTTAAAGTCGAATTATGTGCTAAATGCACTGCTCAAATATTCAGAATGCTCATTTTTTATATTTCTAGAATGTCAGAAATAAGCACTCATTAATTATTCAAAATCATGAATTAATGAAATAAATCATAGAAAGTTAGTTTAACTTGTTCTTATAAGGTTTCAAAATTATACAAAATTTTGGTTTAAATGCAAAATATTAATCATGAGTAATATTTTATAGTTTGTTTGGTCTATCCAACACCCTGCCTTGGCAACAAGGATACTCGACATTTCACAGACAAGTAGGGTGAGAATTCAACCTTGTGTTGAAATGTTTCCCTTATTCAGTCACCTGCGTTAGTTGTACTCCAAAATTGACCCAATGTGTCCTGAACCTTATTGTTTTTGCCGCAAGTTATAATGAGCTGTTAAAATCATTGGACAGTGTACAACTGCAGAAAACAAATTGAACCACCCTTCTTATATTGCTCATTACTCAAAGTAGAGCAAATTCAAATGTACTATTTCACTACAGATGTTCCAAATTATCAAAATAACTTCTCTAAATCTTACATTAGCTCTTAAAATCATTGAACAATGTACAACTGGAAAACAAATTGAACCACCCCTCTTGAATTGCTCATAGTAGAGCAAATTCAGAGGTCCTATTTCATAGGGAGAAACGTTTTCTTTTAATACACTCACTGCCAAAAGTTATGCACGAAGCGGCAAAATGCGAAAAAATCGAAAAAAAGTAGCAAATATGTTTATGCATGAAACAAAACAAAGAATTACATACAAAGATGAAAACAATATTGAATTTTCATAAATTATAAGAAGTCATTGGAGTCATTAACAAAATGGTGTTTAAATACAAAACAAACAAAACCGACATTAATAGGATATGTGACCACCCCTCATCCTCATACAAAGTTTACAGCGTGTGACCATGCTTTCCATGAGGTGATCAACCACCCCAGAGTCAAGTAATCGCCATTCCTCCTGTAGAGCAGTTTGCAACTCTGTGAGTGTGACTGAGGGTGGGAAACGTGCAGACACAGCACGGCCGAGGGCATCCCAAAGATTTTCAATGGGATTAAGGTCGGGCGAGTACGCCGGCCAATCCATACGCGCAATCCCCTCTCTCCAGGTAGTCGTCGACGATGTTGGCTCTATGGGGACGCGTATTATCATCCATTAAAACAAAAGCGGGACCAACTGTTGCAGCGTACAATCTCACAGTGGGTTCTAGGACTTCATCCCCATACTGGACAGTCGTCAAGAACCCTCTATAGATATGCAAGTCGGTGCGATATCCCAACGAAATCCCTTCCCACACCATGATGCTTCCACCTCGGAATGTGTGATGCTCGATGATGTTCTGGGACCGATTGCATGTGCCTTGTTCTCTCAACCCTTACACGCTTGTCATCTGGCTCCAGGGCAAATCTCGACTCACCTGTGAGCATAACGTTGGCCGAATCAGACACGGTCCAATTCACATGTTGCCGACACCACTTTAATCGTGCCCCTCTGGATTGGATGGATAAAGGAACACAAACTCATGGTACCCGGGCGTACAGTCCATTCATGTGTAGCCTTCGGCAAACAGTAGTGCCATATGTCGTCTTACCAATGGACGCTGCAACCATAGATGTCACACGTGTGGAGGTCGCTCTTTGATTCTGCTTGGCTAAAACAGCAATGTATCAATCTTCCGTGGGGGTCGTAACCCTTGGGTGACCAACCACAGGTCTTCGGACAACTGTTTGGCTTGTTTGGAATTGTTTTCATAATCGTGAAATGCCGGAATGATGAACGCCGAAGAAAAGAGCAATATCTGTGATTGATTGTCCTGTTTCAAGGCGTCCCACAGAACGCCGGTGCTCACTATCTGCCATTCGTTTTCTGGAAGCCATAGAAACACGTCTGTCTTGAAAACTAATCGTACGAAAGTTCTAAACACTTTTTATCAGCACTTACATGAAACTCCTCTAACCCTTCACAATGCTGGCTTCTTATACGACTGCCTTTTTTGCATATTTCTCGACACGAAACCGTGATTGGCTGTTACAGAACATATTTGCATACTTCTATCTACCTCTGCAGCGAAATGTAGCCTCTCAAATTCACATTGGCTTCCGGAAATTAACATTTTCCTCTCAGTGCTTAACTTTTGGCAGTGAGTGTATTTATGCATAATATTTGCATGAGGACCATCTTCAAATCAAATTGGACACAAACTTTATAATTTTTAATGACAACACCCAGTTTTGATGCTTAATTTCTAATCCCAAAATTTAATTTTCTATACCAAGTTTCATCTTTCCACACTTTATTCAGTTCGTAATAATTCCTATTTGTTAGTTCCTAAATAATCTTCCTGTCAGACTAAAAGTTTCTGTTATTTTACTTTATACATTACTTAAACAAAATATGTAGTGTTTCTTTTTTTAAGTTAATCTAATAGTGTTAACATTAATTATGAGATATATCTTCGGAATTCCTGCTGTTTCCATTCACTTGGTTTTTCACAGTAAATTTAATATTTACTATGTTTTGCCAAACGAAAATGAACAAACTTCCATTGCAAGAAAAGAAATGAAATTTTGCATGATCGTAAAAAAAATCTAAAGCAATTTTCATTAATTAGAATTGTCAAAGAAAGATGTCAGAAACTGTCACTGCAGACATTTATTGTGGTCAACTTGACCAACTGAAGGCAGCCACTGCAGAAAAACATCATGTTTTGATCAACAGGAAAGGTGGTATCCTCCAACATGATTGATTACTGCATGTTGGAGGACTTGACAAAAAATTAGGGAACTCAGATGAGGTCTTCCCATCCTCTGTACTTAGCTGACCTTTCCCAATCTGATTATCATCTTTTCAGATCCTTAAAGCACTTTCTTGCTGGGAAAAAATTCAATTCTTATGAAGAGGTCAAAAACGGATTGGTTGAATATTTCTCCCAAACCCCAGAAATTTTTAAAGCTGGTAGAGTAAACTTGGTAACCAGATAGAGTGAATCATAGGAAACTATGGTTACTACATAGTTGATTAAATGCCGCTTTTTAAAATAATATACTAAATTTGCATCTTACAATATAAAAGGACTTTATTTCTGAGTATCCCTAATATTTTCATTACAAATTCTACCTTTAATGAAAACTATTTTGGTAAATGTTTAGTTTGAAAGATTATTTTAAATGAGATAATAACTGATATAATTAATCACTGAAGCAATAAACCAGCTCACAAATTATTTACTTTGGTTGGGTTTATGGTTATTTCTTTTCTTTTATTTGTTCTTTTGAAGGTTTAATGTGTCCTCTATTGTGCCTTGAGAATCTCTAATTTGTGATTTTGGGTATAGGAGGATTGTGGAAGTTTTCTGCCTTGACACTGGAGCGAGGAATCTTAAGTCTCAACAACTTCTGAAATGCTGTACCCCATTTGTCGAACTCCAACTATCATTCCACATTTCAATTAATTCTCAGTGGTTAGCCATTATCAAATTTTTGTTATTTATGTTTTACAAGACATTCAAGAGTCCGACAGACAGCACTGATGACCGCAGGACTGTTTATAGCCTTTTAATGCGATGCGAGCGTCACTTGTAAATTTGCATACTGCTATCCCATAACTTTTGGCATGTCAGTATATATACACAAAGTTGTGATTTATCAGCTCATAAAAACACATTTGGACAAGAAACAAAAAGACTCCTGACACAAAAAGCGGGATGATCCCAGATTTCTGAGTTCGGTCTTCCATTAGTACAATATACTGAGTCTATTCTAATCGATTTCAGTTTCAATGACGGTAGTTTCTCTTGTGCGTTTATTTTTTAAGAGTAACCTTTTCCAAACTCAATTGTATCTTGGGCAAATAGGTAAGCTTTATTTCTACGGGCTTCAATTTTTTAAAGTCCGGTTTTGTAAATGCTAATGCCAACATTGATAAAATCTGATGTGGTAGCAATATGTGATATTCCTTTTTGTGAAATTTGAACATAAAGTTGAACATCGTCTTTTTGCCATCTGATGAAAGTACCTTTTTACTTTTGAGAGTAATCATAATTACTAACAACTCTTCCTGATGAGCTCTGTTCTATTTCAATCCCTTTACCTGTCTGTACTTAAAAAATATATACCGTAGACTCGACTATCCGGCCTAATGTGGTGGAAGGGCAGGCCGTATAACAAAAAAGCCGGAGTTCTATTCATATTTTCTGACCTCTTAGTACAAGCAGTACTTTATAAATGTTTCTTATGTACTGTACATTTTAAAAATTTATTGCAGAAAAAGTAAGTCCGAAATTAAAATATTACACACATTTTAAGATAAATTTTATAAATCTAACTTAATTGCAGGAAACATAAAATCATGTACACCACGCAGTATGAATACACACACACATTTAAAATGAACAAAATGTTAAGGTAAAACGTAGGTTTAATTCTTACAAAAATTATTTGAACTTATTTTACTGTTCATTGATAAATGATTACACAAATGGGAACAGGTTTGCCTAAGATGAAAGAGTCAAAACTGACAGTTTTTAGTTTTTGAAAAAGTCCTTGATAAGATGACTGCTTCACCCTTTTAGTCCTCTTCCACAACGCAATCTCCCTCCACTTAAGCAAGCAGATGATATCAGCTGGCGTCGCTTCCTCCTGTTCACTAATGTACTGCAGCACTGCCTCAATCGTCTTGAACCCTTCCAAATGTGGGATGAGATTTTTCCTGTCATCTAAGGATGCCTCCTCCTCTTCTATTACTTCACCCTATGTCACCATTTCCACAATATCGTTGTCAGTTATTTCATCAAGTTTGTCATTTGCCTTCCATTCTGTATTGTCCTCTGCATTGACATCGTCACAGCCCGGTACTTTTTCCAGCAACAAAACAAGTTTAGCGTTTTCATCTTATACTTTGGTTTCACACACGGGTTCAAGGTTGAAATGTCCATCTTCATGGTCTAAAAGAATTTTCCAAGACCTTACAAGTGATATGTTTGGAATCTCTTCCCATGCTTCGGCCACCCACCTTATGACATCTATCATGTCGATCTTTTTCATAGGGATTACGTAGTCTTCATTATTATCCATTACTGATATCAATGAACTGAGAAGATGCCGATGATACTTTTTCTTTAGCATTTCAAGTACACCCTGGTCCATCAGCTCACAAACAGCTGTTACATTTGGTGGTAAACATAAAGCTTTGATGTCTTCATCTGTGGCCAGATGTGAAGGTACGTTGTCAATAAGTAGCACAGCTTTTCTCTGCAAATTGTTGTCTCAAATGTTTTTCTACAGTCGATACGAATTCATTTTGGAACCAGATTTTAAAGATTTCTGAATTCATCCATGCTTTCTTTTGATGTGTGTAATATTGGGGTAGTGATTCCTGATTTTTCAGTTTTTTAAAAGCTCTAGGTTTCTTTGATTTTCCTATTAACGTTAACCTAAGCTTGTGGTTGCCATTTGCATTACTGCTAGTCAAGGTGGTGAGTCGTTCCTTGCTTTTCTTGTATTCTGGTGTAGCGGCTTCTTTTTTTGATGCAAGCGCTTTTGTTGGGAGCATCTTATAATTTAAACTGGTCTTATCGCAGTTGTACAACTGCTCCCCAGAAATTCCCTCCTTTTCAGTAAGCTTAAAAAGATAGTCTTTGAACAAAGGTACAGCCTCTATATCAGCAGATAAAGCCTCCCCACTTATGGTAATCTGGCAAATACTGAATCTTTTTTTCCACCATATAACCATCCATCACTGGCAGTAAATTCTGAATCTTCTATTTGTCACTTAAATTGCAATGCTTTTCCTACAATATTGGCCCAGTAACAGGCAAGCCTTTTCCTCTTAAGTGTTCATTCTACAAAAATAAAGCTTCAACTTCTTTATGCTTACCTTTCAGCATCGTTTTCTTACTTTCATTCCACTTCCACTAGATTGGACAGCACACCAATTTTCAATTTCTGCTCGATTTTTCTCTTCCAGCCTCCTGTACTTTTCCCGACTCCTAACTCCGAAGCAATAGTTTTTACCGTTACTCCAGAGTCCAGTCGCTTTATAGAGCATAGTTTCTCCTCCATAATCACTACAACCTTTTTTTGTTTATCACCCATTTCGTAATCTAATAAAAAAGCAAAGGACACCAAACAACAATTTACTGACGTAACCAGGAACAGTGGCTAACGTATTCTGCACTTGCTGACATCAGATACACAACTGATGAAGTGAAGAGCAGGTAGCAGGGCAAGGGAAATCCGCGCTTTGCATGTCTCAACTTGTGTTATGCACGCTGCACATACGAGGATTGTAGCAGACGCCCACTTGCAACGCCTTGGCAAAGTAAATTATTCCTCATTTTACTACGGAGAATTTTTTTAAAACTAGGCTGGATAGTCGAGAGTACTGTATTTGTGATATTTTTGGAAACAGTTAATTGTAACATGGTGAATCTAAAAAATGATGACTTCTAAGTTATTTACTGGATATTTTTGAAAAACTGAATACATGATAAATAAGCAGTTTCACTGAGCAATGTGCCTCTTATTGTTTTAAAGACCAAAATATTTAGCTTCACTAAATTTCTAGAATTATGTCAAAATAAATATTTTCAAGAAAATCTATCCAGTTATATTGAGAATTATTGTTATAATTAAAGGTGACTTACTGCTGCACCTGACGGGTATGAGTTGAAAATATTGGCTTGTGATTTAAATTAGAAATTATCTTATTCAAAAGAAATTAACTTTCCACCTTGACTAATTCAACCATTACTACTGAACCTATCCAAAATGGGTATAAAATGCCGATTGTTATCTAAAATGCAAAATTACGAGTGAAAACTTAAAAGAAAATGATCCATATGCCTCTATGATAGACTAGTTCAGTATTTAAATTCAACTGATTTTGGACAAGAATTACTGTTACCATTTCTATCTTTACATGTGATAGAAACTAACCATAGGCACCAGCTCCTATGAACCCAAATTCCTTGCTCCCTGTAGTAATTTTATTGGAAGCCTGGCCCTTTAAAGTGAGGGATAAGAATTGCCCAAATACAAGTAATATGCATAGTATAATGAATTTTCAATTGATACAGCATACATAGAAGTGTGATTTATCTTCCCCAATAATTTCCCCAAGTTGGTATCCCTCTTAGTGTAAATGACACCAAAAGAAGAAAAGTTTTGAACTAGTTACTTATCAGAAAAAGGACTTAAGACTGAAGCTAGCAAATTTGGTTTCTGAAATCCAAAGTATTCATAGTCAACACCAAAGCTCGCTTATTTCATTAACTCAAGATAATTAAATTTGAAGGATTTTTTTCTTCATAAGTTTGATTAATTAAGGCTGATTTAAATTTGGATTTCCACCTCAGCATTTTTGTTTTATTTCAATGGGAATCGCCAAATCTTTTAGAAGTAGCATGGCATAAGATGGTTAAGATTCACTGGTCGAAAATTAAATTGTCAAGTTGTATACAACTTCTGTTTTGGCTATATCTACATGTGTTAATTTCATATTCTCAATACTTTAAATGTGCTATATGTGCATTTAAAATTTTTGAATTGATAAAAAATTGAGTTAATGTAAGAGGGAAAAGAAAGAATGGCATTTAAAAAATTAAATTAACTATTTTATGTGCAACCAATTTAATTGCTATAATTTTGAAATTGGTTTGCTCTAACATTTTAATTATTGTTCATTAAGTATTGCAAATTGTGCAGCTCATATACAGTAATATACAATCAATAAAATGGTGCTGCTAGAGCCTTTTTATACTAAAGACTTAACATTTTTGGTTCCTTAATTTGTTTTATATAAATTTTTCTATCTTTAGGATTGCAAAACATTTGATGCAAATGATAGTACTCATCATGACACATCGTTTACAAGCAGTGCTAACCTAAAAAGCAGATTTGAAAATGGCTTTTCTCCTCAAATGCGATCAATTTCATTTGCAGAAGAAATTAAAGTTGCAGTTTTAGAATGGAATTCTAAAGGTAAAGTTATCAACTCATGAAATAAAATTGACATAATTTTTTTTCAATTATATTTGCCATTGGCACATGTGCCAATTGCCATAAATAAACTTTGTATGGGTTTAATGTTCATCTGGAAATCTTTATTTCCTATGATTTATTTTAATACATTGTTATTTTTTATCATATTTCTTTTTTTACTGTAATTCATTCATGGAAAATTTCTTTTGGATTAAAACTGAACCTTTTTAGTTTATATCAGGATTAATTGTGATCAGTTTAAAATAATTTATTGCAAATGATATTCAAGATCGATCAGTTATACTATTCACATGCCTCTTAAATGTTTTATATTTGATATTGAATTATCTTATTGGGGGAAACTAACAATGTTGTTTCTACAAATATTTCTGTCAATTTGATGGCTGATATAGATCATTCCCCTATTGAATGGCACTTTTGATATTGCAATACTATGAGATTCACTAATAAAGAGGGTAGTTAATTTTTTTATAGATGTACTTCTCTTAAATCCTTAGATTCGGCTGTTTATTTTCAAAATCCTCTTTACCCATGAAACTTTGTACAGCAACCTGGCATTTAGTAGCTTGTCTAACATTCCAAATGAGAGTTTGCTATCTACAACAGCATACATGCCAACTACTGCTGAATGTTTGTACCTTTTATGGTTGTGGATTGCTGACAGAATTATGGAAAGTATAGCTCAAACTGTATACACTGAAGTGCCAGATAAACTGGTACTGATGAGCCTATGCAAAATACATAGCAATGCCACCTATGCATGTCATTGGTTGGGTCTGTATCTATGTAAAGTGATAGACATCTGTGAAAGCATCTAGAGTGGTTCCACCGAGCGAATGGCAAGTTTGAGTGATTTTCAGTGCGGTTTAATTGTTGTAGCTTGTGAGATGGGTCATAGCATTTCTGAGGTAGAGAAGTTAGGATTTTCACATGCTACCATTTCAAGGGTGTACATTGACTACAAGAATTCTGGCATAACCTGTAATTTACAGTTGCAGTGTGGCCATAAAAATTGAGTGAACATGACAAGCTTCAACTGACGAGAATCTTTTCATGCAATAGGTGTGGAAAACTGCCTCAAATAACATTGGAATTAAATGCTGGGCCCTCAACAAACATTGTAAGGACTGCAATGCTCCCTCAAAGATATGAACTCTAGGAGCCTACATTAAACTCACGTACCTTGATAAATACTCGATACACAACTATGTGCAACTCTTGGGCTTAGGAACACAGCCACTGGACACTTAAAGACTGGAAAGGAGTAGCCTGGTCTGAGACGAGTTGCATTATCCAACTGTTTTGGATTTATAGGTCTCTCATCTCAGCAGGGAATTGTACAGGCTGATGATGGCTTCATAATGGTATCAGGTTTGTAGCTGGCATTCAATGGGACCCTGGGTTGTCCACAAACGTCTTATAGGTGAATGCTATGTGTGCATCCTTTCTGATGAGTTACACTTGTTCATGGTTTAGTGTTCATTTTGATGGGTTTGGCCTCTTCCAACAGGACAATGGGACGCCACCACACAAGCCTAGACATGCCATATTATGCTTAGAGGAACACTCATCTGAGTTTGGGGTCTTACCATTTCCACCTAAATCATCAGATCTCAACATTCTTAAACACATTTGGGATGCTATGCTAACTCACTGTGGAACACAAAAATCCTACACCTGAGGATGGAACAGAATTGTGGATCACTCTGCAGGAAGTATAGTGTTCAATGCCTACAGAATTCTTCTGCAAACGTGTGGAGTCCATGCTCTGTTTATCTCTGCAGTTTGTTGGTTCGCTATTGTATTCTTGAGGAGAAAACAACGAAAAATGTTTTACTCTTTCTAAATAAAATTAAAAATGCACAAGTTATTCTGAATCTTTATTCCATGTCTCGCAGTAAATATAACAAACTTTTCGAGCCTTTTTAAAACATAAATTCTTTTTAGCATGTTGCCAAAACGAAATGAACAAAAGAGATTAAATATTTAATATCGATTAGAAACATTCAAAATCGATATTAACCAAAATGTAAAAGTAAACAATACATAAATATTAACAATCTAAAACAGTGGTTCTTAACCTTGTTAAAGGTACTGAACCCCACCAGTTTCATATGCATGTTCACAGAGCACTTCTTAATTGCAAAAAAAAATATAATTTTTTCAAATTTAAAACATAGGCATATATTTATACATAGGTGCACAACATGAACGAAACCATTAAGAACAAAGAACAAAACCATTAAAACATGATTTTCATACAAAAACACAATAATGAGTATTTACTGCAAATCAGTGTGACTTCTGCTGTTGCCTTTCAGAGACCAGTTCAGAAATGCGCGGCTTTACCTTGGCAAGTGCCATTCTCATGTCATTTTCGCAACAAAGTCTGTTCCTTTTCTTCGTTTTTATGTCCAGCATCCTCGAAAAGGATTGCTCGTAAAGATATGTTGTAACAAACGGTATGAAAATTTCCAGAGCTTTCTTAGCAATAACAGGGTACGTTACCATTTGTTGACATCAAAACGTTGAGAGTGTTGTTGTTCTGAAGAGTTGCTGTTGAACCTGGCTCTGCTGAATTTCAATGATTTCATCGAGGTATTCATCATTGACATCTATTGTGTCAACACTAAACGTGAACGGCTGTCTCGCCCATGCTGGATATGACTCTCTTGTAGGGAAGTATCCGTCGAGAGACTTTGCAAGCTCATCTAAGTGCGTGGCAATTGCTTGCTTCAGTTCCGCGGGTACAGACATGTCTCCGATTCCAGATACATCTTCGATCTTACACAGTCGTCTAGCAGGGGAAAGTTTGCGAAGTTATCGTTCTCTGTTCGTCGTTTCCATAGCGGTAGCTTTTTTTTGAAAAGCCTTCAGGGTTTCTTCCGCTTCGATGATGTTGACTCCACCGCCCTGCATCTGTTTATTGAGATGATTGAGGGCTGCGAAGATATCAGCCATGTACGCTAAAATGAGAATGAACTCAGAATTTTTGAAGCAATCTGCATGGCAATGTTGGTTCTCTTGCGAAAACAGGCCTAATTCCACACACATTGCAAAAACACGATTCAGCACCTGTCCCCGGGATAACCACCGAACGTTAAAATGGTACAGAAGTACCTCGAATTCAGATCCCATTTCTTTACACAGCTCCCTGAAGATGCGGTGCCTCAGAGCACTATTTTGCACATAGTTCACACATTCCACTACAATTTTTAGCACTTCTGCCAGTTTTGGAGGCAAGGTTTTTGTTGCCAACGCATGCCTGTGCAGAATACAATGCGTAACAATGATGTGTGGTGCATCGGCTTTCACTAGCGCACCAAAACCAGACTTTCTTCCCAGCATGGCTGGAGCTCCGTACGAACAAACTGCAGAAACCATATCCCACGAAAGATTGTTGTCTTTGAAGAAGTCATCCACAAGTTTCTTCACATCGGCTGCCTTAGTTGTTGTAAGAGGCTTACAAAATAAAAAAATCTTCCTTTATCACGTCGTCTTTCACATAGCGCACGAATACCGCAAGCTGGCTTAGATTGGAAACGTCTGTGGTCTCGTCGAGTTGAAGGCTAAATTTTGCCGGGCTTGAAATCAGATCTGCAACTACTTGAGCCAAGATGTCTTTGCTCATGTCCTCTATTCTGTCGCTGATGGTGTCATTTGAAAGAGGAATTTGGGATAACTTAACTTCAGCCACTTTTCCCAGCATGATATTCGCCATCTTCAACACAGCTGGTTTTATGAGTGTTTCACCAATGGTGTGTGGTTTGCCCTGCTTTGCGATCAGGTAGGCAACTTCGTACGATGCTGTGAGGATCGGTTTGTTGATGGGTACAAAGCCAAGAACAGGCAGAGTAGCCTTTTCATCGAATCTGGCTCTCTTCACCTTGAATTCAGCGAGCTTTGTGTTCTTGTATTTTCCATCTCCATGCAGCTTAAGGAAATGTTCTCTTAGTTTTGCCGGTGCTAGACTAGAATTGCTCAACTTGGCATTGCAAATCATGCAGTTAGGACGCTGACTCCCATCACGTTCCGTTATACATGTGAATCCATATTGTACATATTCGTTCGACCACTTTCTTTTTTTGTTCGACATAGTTAGTATGAAGGGATTGAAATATTAAGAAAGGTATCACACGACGTACCATCACGACAGTTACAATTAGACTACTAAGCGCACCAAATTCTCTGCAGCACAGATAGGCCAAGCGATGTTGCGTGATCACCTGCAGCCAATGATGGACAAGCGGGGCGTGTCATCACGAATCATATGAGTCGGGTGTGTTTTGACCTCCGCCGAACCCGCGAGACTGACTCACCGAACCCCTGGGGTTCGATCGAACCCAGGGGTTCGGTGAGTTAAGAACCACTGATCTAAAATACTTGTTGAAATTGAAATAATCTTATAATTACTTTTTCTTGTGCTAAAACTGAGCCACTACAAGTTCGATGTTCCCATGGGAGGCCTACCAAGTATATGACTGGTGTACCAGTTTTTTGGCACTTCAGTGTTTTTGAAGAAAGCAATGTTTTAAATGTATTCCTGGTTCTGAAATAAAAAATATTTTGTGCATTTTCGAACCTTTTTTGGATGCTTACAAATTTAGCTTGTTAGTGATTTTGCTTAAGTTATGTGTGCATATCATCTCTCTCTATATATATACAATGGAGCACCTTTTATATATTTCTCGTTTTTTCTTTATTGTTTAAACATCAAATTGGTTGAGTCTAAAAAGTAAATAAATTTCTTTAATACGACAGTTCGCCGAGAATCCCACCATATATGTTTTGGCGTACAGCATCCTTTTCGACTGTTTTGTTTCCTTGATCTTACCACAATGAATTCCCCCATTGCATAAAAGAATTTTGGAGGGGCATTTCAAGGCTATTTTCTCTTGATTGGTGGTAACTATTTGGCAATTCTTTTTTGGAGAAACATGTTTTCCTAAAAGAAACGCTCTCTCTGAAGGTGAAATTGAAAACTTCGCAAAAATGTGGAATGTTCTTTTTTCCACACTGAAGACAGTAATCTACAAAAGAAAGGAGATAGAAGACAACGTGAGCATGTATGGTTTAAATTTATCGAAAAGAAAGCTTATGTAAACTGGAAAGTTTGGCGATACTGACTATGTCATGTTGCAGATTTTTAATCAATGCCGAGCAGCTAAACTTTCCAGTGAGATGAAAAAAACAATTTTTGAAGAAACAAGAAATTGGCAAAAAATGAAAAACTAACTTTTCTGCAGGATTGTTACACAAATTTAAACTGGCATGAAATCACATGAAATGTTGTTAAATTAGGTAAGTGGATATTTTTCTCAGTAAATTTTATGTTTTATGTATGCTGAAAATTGAAAAAGTATGATTTGTAATGTTCATAAAGATCTTTCAATTTTGGATTCTTAGCATGTTGCCATCTGGTGGCAAATATTGCAGTCATGTTTCGTTTTTATATATCTTTTTATGGTCCCTCCAGAGACAAAACAATGGTGCTTCTGAATTTTTCTTTTTGACTTTGTTGTATTATTGATGCATGTCCTGATTGCTTAGCATAATTTACTGTGTGCTGTGTGAAAAACAATTTACAATATTAAGTCTGGTTATACTCAGAAAATTATATCTCAGTTAAAACAATATCTCTTCATGTTTTCTACATGGTATTCAGGTGTCACCACACTTTTTGGAGTTTAGATGCATGATTAGCTGTTGTGACCCTAATCACAATCTTAGAGGAAATGTGTAGTGTCTGGTGCCACTTGGTTTGGTGACAGTGCCCGCTTCTAGATGCAATGGAGTGAAAGAGTTAAGGTACTCTGATAGTTCAAAAGTTTGATGCCCTGGGAAGTTTGGAGACCTGTTAAATATATATCTTATAAACTAAAATTGACAAACCCACTTAGGTAGTACAGAACCAAAATGCTTTAGATGGTCCTCGTGGAGCCCTGCCGTTAAATATAACCTGTGAATGGATTTTTCCTGTTAATATTTTAATTTTATGTGTATACTAGCAGAATTACCCAAACTTACTCGGGTTGAATTGGTTAACTTATAGATTGAAAACGTAATCAGAATAATCTCTTTCCTCTTTCCTAGAAAATGCTAAATCATTTAGTGAGTAAAATAATTTTTAACACCTTTTTGAAATTTTTATAATTTCTTCAACTTTGGATATACAAGTCCTAAACATATATATCCGTCCATGTAATACATTTCACATACATCACACCCCTTCTGTATGACAAAGCTACAAAATGACATAGTGACTACTACGAAAGATGATACTAAGGTAACTTACAAAAGACGATTTTGAGGGGATTAGGAATGTCCTTAAGTTCTTTTCCTGTAAAATTGCACTACTCAATTTGTAAAAATGACGAATCTACAGTGAATATTCTTGCACTCATAGTTTACCTATCAATATATTTTGACTTGTGACACACTTGCATGGGACATTTTCGAATTTCGCCATTTTTAAGGGAAGGGTGACAAATTAATTTGATAAGTTATTCAGCAGTAAGTTTTAAAGCGAATACTTGGAAAATTCCATTTTGTGGCATATGTTTGGCAACTTGTAAAATCGAATATCTTCAGGTTCAGACAGCAAAGGTAACTTAATACCATTTTTTAAAAAGTTGCTCAGAAGCTTCAACTCGTAAAATAAGCCACATTGACCTTCTGTCACTAACAAAGAATTTTTAATGTTTCAAAAGTTCTAGTTCAGATTTTTTTAACATTAGTAAACATTCTTTCAATAACAGTAAAATTCTACTTCAAATTTGTTACTTACATGCCACTCTAAATTGAATACTTAGTGTTGTGTGTGATGAAAAGGAATTACAATTTATTAATATATATATTTAATAAATTTACAACAGAAAAAATTTGTTCTAAAATATTCATGATTCATTTTTCCCATGATCTTACATAGTTGCCACAACTTACAACTAGAAATTGGACCAATTTTAAAAATACGAAATTAATTCAGTGAAAATAACAAAATACAAGTATCACTGCATGTGATCAACAATCATGAGTTTCCGCTCGTTGCAAAATATTGTCTGTCGCAAATAAGTCAAAATAAAGTATCGAAGTTAAAATTCCATTTAAAAAATAATTGCTGTTTTAGCAGTACTGGTAAAACAATCCAAGTAATCGTAATGCTCAATATACATTCCAGCTTCTCCAAAACTTCCAAATTATGGTTGATTTAAGTAGTTACGCAGATGTTTTAGCATGGAACTCCTCTAAATATGAAAACAGGAAATTCTAATAACATATTCACTAAATTGAAATATGGTTTATCAAATATAGAACATTGCATTAAAAATGTGGAAAACATTTTATGTGATACTTGCACAAACACGCAGGCATAAAAACAGATGTAAAACGGGAAGACAGAGACTGATGCAATCAAGTTCAGTCACCAAATGAATGTAAGTACTGTTTGTAAAGTTTCATGAAAATACACATAGCCTTTTACGTATTATGGGCACATACAGACACCAAAAGTTCAACACAGATTTTGGATTAGAATTGCCCAAAATGGATAAATAACTTGAAATAGGTAAAAAATATTCAATGTACAAACACTTCATTTTTATTTATAGATTATTGACTTCTGTTCATCCCAGATAAATAAAATATATTTCACCATTCCTTTTCGATTTCTTCGACAATTAAAGAACCATACCTCCGACCATGGCACTGTAGTATTCATTTCCATTATTTTGTTTAGTTTCATGGCATTTTTATGATTTAGTTTGTGTGTTGGTTTATTATACTTAGAATCAATTATACTTGATTATGCATATTTATTACTAAGTGGATGGATGAAAATATAGTTCATAAAAATATAGTATTTAGAAGCATGACACAAATTTATGTCAATAAATGAATTTTGTAAAAAAGGTATATTTATTTTGATATTAAATGCTTTACTGTTATTTCACTAACTGTCCATGTCAATACTTGCAATGAATAAACTGCCTGCAGAGCTCTTACTTTTGTGCATCCCTTAAGGCAAAACAGAAAGACAAAGTAATGTCCCTTTTACACAATTTTCACACTTTTATATTTGCCTTTCTAGTCATTCAATATCAAATCAGTGTACTTTTGAATTATTTTACTCCATGACCTCCCAGATTTTGATGAAACTTAAGATATCAAGAGACTGCAGTATGCACTTATGTATGGAAAATGTATAGTTTAAAAAAATCTTACCTTTTGTTCAAAAGTTTAATTATTGAAATAGCCTTAAGGTTTAATTAATTTTTTTATGAAAACTGCTACATCTTGAGGTAGTTAACTCGTTTTCTCAGGAAGTTCATGAAACAACTGTCTCACACACATTTTGAAGCTCCTTCAATAAACTTGAATTTAATATGCGGCATGATGCAGTTAAAATTATTGAAGCTAAATAATTTTTGAACAGAGGCAAAATTAAAAAGTAAATTTCTATTCATAACTATGTAAGGTCACTAAGTAATGTACCAAGTTTCATTAAAATCAATGTACAGCCGCGAAAAAAAAACCAACCACTCCTCATTCGAGTACTTTTAACAGCAGAGAAAATTCAAAGATGGTGTTCGACAGAAACTAACATCTTTTATAAATTCAAATGGCGTAAAATTTGCATAAGCGGCCGTCTTCATATTAAATTGAGCACCAACTTCATAATTTCCAATAGAAACCCCTTATTTTGACATACAATTGCAAATCAGTATCAAAATTTAACTTCAGATACCAAATTTCATGTCATTAGGTCTTATCGTTTCGAAGTTATGAGTAGATAGATTGGAGCTCCTAATGTTAAATCGGTTTCTTAGGCTTTTATGGATATCTTCCTAAATATTTCTTTAGCTCTATTTTGTACCATGTTACTGTTTAACAACCGAAACAAAATCCACCTAATATTTTATTGTATAAATAGTTTTTAGTATGCCATAATAATTATTAAATTAATGTTTGAAAAAATTATGAATTGGAACCTTACTGTATTTTGATGGGAATCGATTCAAAAGGACTTCGAATATGACCATACAAAATTTCAGCTCATTCCAATCGTTAGTTTTTTAGTTAAATTAAATTTTCCTCATTATTGCGATTTGAGGGGCAACCAAAGGTTTAAAAGACATCTGGAAAACCTCGGATAAAAATTCTCGGATTGTTTGCACTTGCATAATAAATATTCTCAGATCGATCGGTTGCACGTTCTGACAAATGCATTGGAAATAGTGTTCAAATTTGAAATTCGGGTAACTACAATTAATCTCGATCTACAAATAGCTATTTTCGATGTGGAGATGATCCCTGAAATTGACATCAACTTTGACATTGAATATCTCTGGATATAAAGATAGTAGAGTCATGAAATTTCATATTTAGACTAATTTGATGATGCGGAATCTGATTAAAGCCATTGGAAAATTTCATATGATGACGGCCCCTTATGCAATATTTGAATTTGTAGAGGACGTTATTCCCTATTGAATGATATCTTTTAATTTGCTCTACTATGAATAGTGCTTGAAATAAAGGGGGTGGTTCGGGATTTTTTCCGCGACTGTACATACACCAAACTTCATAAAAAATTGGAGTTCATTTACTAATCATCGCATTGATTTGACATGGAATGACTTATATTAATTCATTTTCAAATGAATTAGTTCTTTGACCAATCTGGTTTCAGTCCTTAATAGAAATAGTATTGAATTATTCCATCATGCTTTCCTAAATGGTGTCCAAAATTCATATTTTCACATTTACAAACATTTGTAATATGTAATTTAACTTTTATTTTGTTCATGAATGTTTAATATTAAACAAAAAATTCAAAAGATCAGTATGGGTATTTGGTGAATGTTAATTTTATAATTTGTGGAAATTTTTTCAATGCATAAAATGTTAATTGTGGAGATGTTTTGCTTATTTTACTGAAATTATCTTAAGAACAATTTTCTATTTTGCCTCTCTTGAACATTTGTGAAGTCTATTTCTTCCACTACTTTATAAATTATTGCCTAAACTAGAAATTAATACTGAATCCTTAATAATATGAATGATATTTACAGATATAGAACTGTACTGTATTATCTCAGCATGTTGCACTTCTTGGGGACAAGAAAGCAATATATCAAGGACAGGGAAAAACTTTATATTTAGTAATAAAACGTATAACATACGTTAAATTGTGTTTTTAATATAAAATTTTGTGAAGCTTTTAATTAAAGGAAATCAATGATAAAACCCTTCAAATAGTATTAAATACAGTAAAATACTTTTTAAAGCAGAAATTCCTTCTCATCTACACTTTTATGTTGTCTTATTGTTATGTATTGGCTGATAAATGAGTAATTATTTTTAGCATTTGTATATTTAAGTACAGTACTGACACAAAATTGATTGTTTTTATTTGTACATTGTACTTTTATTTTTTAGTTCTACAACTGCTATTATATTTTATAGTTGGTGGATCAAGTGAAAATAATCTGACTAGAAGTCCTCAGAGTCTAGACAATTTAGAACAAGTTATATCAAATGGTAGTTTAGATGATAAGTTTATCGAACAACATCAAGTAGTACCTCCTAGTTACCAACATGCAACTGGTGAAAATTTTGGTTACCCCAACTGTCAGTCTTTATCACCTGTTAGTTTCAAGGATGGTGAGTCATCCCCATTTGCTGCTAGTACTCCTCCACCTGTAGAAATCCCCCCAAAGAAAAGAAACATGATTCAAGGTGACAGACTATCTGCAAGTCTAGGTATGAATCATATTTCATTTTGTCTTGCAGAGTATACTGATGTAAATTAAGATTTAAAGCAGATTTTTCACTTAAAAATTTGTGTATGAAAATAAAAATTAAAATTTTTTTTTCTTTACTAAAGCTTAATAGTTTTGAAAATGAAGTAACACACACCTAGTGCAGGATGCATTTTTAAAAAATAAGTTAAGTGATTTGTAATCAATACCTCTTAGTGTGACTTTTATTTCAAGAAAATAATATTTTCTTTAAGGATTACTTCACATACAGATAATCCATTGATTGAGATGACAACTGACAAAGAAGTAATTCTCTCTTTGTTACTGACAATAGGTGTCACTTTAAAACCTGTTTATAAACAGGCTTTGCTCTATCCATATGGGGCCAATCCATTAACCATAAAATGTGGTTTTGGTCAATTTTGTGACATCCTTTTCTCTATGCTGGTGTCGATTCAAGGGAAGATTTGCTATTTTCCATTTAGGAATCGAAGCCTTTTCAACAGTTTTTCTCTCACTGTTACAAATATCTCTTCCTAGTTTCTTCCACAGATACTCACATTTTCAAAAACTATGCAGCTCAGTCTAAGCAGAAAGAAGCTCTAATGTTTGCCAAACAGAAATATTTGTTGAGTGACTAATTATAAATTTTAAGCAGAATTTTTTTTAATTTTCAGTTTAAGAGATATGTGTTCCAACTTTCTCCTTTGGAATGATTAAAACCTATTTAGATAGTTGTACATCAGAAAATAAAGGGGGTATCAATCTAGAGTTTCAAGTTTTTTATTTGTTATAAAGCAAGCAATTAATCTTGTGGCAAAATAAGCCATAAGATTAATTTCCATTAAAAAGCATAGTAAAATTTTATATTTCACCCATGTTAATACATGTTGAATGTAAACACATTCATACTGCCACATACTGAACTGTACAGATGATAAGTAACTGAAAGAGTTCCAGTTCAAAAAATGCCATTGGACTTTGATGACAGATGATATTTCCTCAACTATTTTTTTCATTAAAGTTTGTAATTTTAGTAATGCCATTATATAAGTAATGAATTTTAAAACTTGAATTTTTTTCAATTTTATATTATATTGATTATTATTTAACATTCCTTCCCACTTCTGTTATGCTATGAATGCTGTGTTTCTATTAATAACCGTTGACAATATCAAATAAATTTTTGAATTTTCTTTCGAATTCTTTATTATATCTATAGTAATTTCTGCTAAACTTTGCTAAAATTTCCTTGCTATGTGTTCATACTTAATGTATGAACACATATGTAATTAAATTCTAGAACCTGTACTGTAATTTCCATGCTCAATATCTAATAAGTTTAAACTTATAATGAAAACAAATTAGATTAAGATATAAATCACACTCAAGACGATCCGATTTAAATCACACTTTTTCCGATTTTTATTAAAACATGGTTTTTTCATACCTTATATTTGTAGTTCAACATAGTAATTTATTCTGTGTCAATTTCCTAAAAATGTTTGAATTCTGCTTGAAAAATATAAGATTCTCATAGAAAAGCCTCTAGTCTACCTTAGAATGTGCTTAGAATTTTTCAAGAAGTTTTATCTTTTGTATGTTAGTTTTATCCATTACTGCTCATGTGGCACTCCAATTCGTAACAATGGAAAATCCTCTTGGAACATCAATGAATAATTCTTATTATTCAAAAGATTAGAAAATGAAGGTGATAATTTCTGCTTGTTTGTTTGCGATTTTATAATTAGTTTGGGTTAAAAATGAAACTCAAAGGACCAGTAACATTATAAAAATGGACAGTTTTGTGTCTTCATAGTATAAAAACATTTTCCACAGTTTACTTATTTAAACTTGTTCTAATCTGAATGTTTTTTATTTCAGATGGTTCAAGAGAAGATTTAATAAAAGAAATTAAACCTAATTATCATGGTCCTCAAAAATCCTCAGTTCTGCCTCCTCGAGTACCTGTAAGTTGTAATTTTTAGAAGTGCACTACTCATTTGTTTTCTGCATGTGTTTGCAAAAATTTTGATGAGCAAATTGGAATACATAGAATAGTCATGTATTGAATTGTATGCTATTCATATGTTATTCCCAAGCAACTGCTACTAAATATTTTAAGCTTGCTTGAATTTGTTTTAATTTACTGCATTTGAAATATAAAGTGATTTAGATTATTTGTGTTTTAGTGTATTGTGTGAATTTTCATATTGCTCAAGTAGTTAAACTTTTTTACTGACATTAAAATTTTAAAAAATCTATATCATTATGTGTGAACCTTTAAAATTACGACTGATAAAGGCAAATTAAATTTCACGAATCAGGTGTGTAGAAGATGCTTCTTGTTAAACTCCAATCAAAATTTATTTACTGAACTTTTCGAATTATGATTCTTTTTTAATAATCGTGACATCATTTAATGTTTTAAATGAAAATTCGCAGAAAATATTTTTGAATTAACTATTATGAATTATTAATGTCTTCAATATTTGTTTTTGTAAACCAATGAGTGGTTTCATATATATGCGAGTAATATCAGCTGGCAATAAGTCATTGAAAAATATGATCTTTTACTATTTCTAAGTGTGATACATTTTTCTGTTTGGACTTTAAATTGAATATTTTATTGCTTATGACTGTCTTTAAAAGCATCTTAAATATTTAAACAGAATTTTGTACAGAACTGTTTTAACAACCGACATCCCTTGGTATAAATTAATTTGCTTATTCTGAAACTCAATTACATTGATAATATTTTAATGGAAACAGTTACGGTATAGGCATGAAAGATCTCACTGATCAAAAATCAAAAGTCCCCAAATTTGCAGCTTATCATTCTTTTGTTATAAACAGTTGACATCCAGTAATCCAAAAATTCCAGTCCATATTTTGTCTATATTAGCGTGGCGACGCCACGATATCGTCACTTTGCAACACAATCACAATATTATCGCAGTGTCTTAGTGACAAAATTGAAATCAAGATAAACACTAAGCCAAGGAAGGTCTGTAATGGAAACTAGGATTTTACTAAAATTCTATCTTAAAGAACATTTCTACAAGCAGGGAGGAGGATTGTGTAAATAAACGAAACAATGAGTTTTTACACAGCTATAGCTGATGGCTAGAGCTGACTTCAGTGTTTGGATACGAAATGAGTTCCAAAACTGCTAAAATTTAAAATAAAATTGTATAATTTTTAATTTTAAGTAAACTTTAAGTGAAAATGATATTGATGTTTCTGTTGTGTCTGAAACCTGTGCCAGGAAAAACTTCTGATTTAAAAAGTGTTAGTGGTGGAAGAATAGGATCAGGTGGGAATTAAAATGGATAGTCCATGCAAAAGAAGATACCTTATTAATTACAAACCCTGTTAGGATGGAAAGTATAACTCACATTTTATTTAACTTCTTTAAAACGTTTTGTGATCGAAAGCATTTTAGTGGTAACATCTAGTTTGTTTTGATCCAGTGATGTGGGTTGTGATTATCTGGGAAATTTCCTCTTTATATATGCTTTTCTAAAGCTATTATGTATTTTTGGTTCTGAGCTAAATAAAGGACTTATTAAGAGATTCCAATACGCAGGCAAGAAATTACATTATTTTTAATTCTAGGTGTTTTTAAGTAAAGTGGTGTATAACATTAGGCTTAGGAAACATTAATAAAATTTTTTGGGGGGTTATTTTATGCTGAAGATAATTTTAAAATGATGACTCAACTAAAAATACAGGAAATACAAACTTAAAGGATAATTTTTGGTTCAGCAATTTACAGACGCAAGTGATGCTGTTAGGCTTTAAACACAAAATTGCACAGGAAATGAAACAAAATGTTTATTTACATCATTATTTTGCAATGATTTTTTACAATAACTGCTCGAAGGTGCTACCACCAACATTAATGCAAGCCTGGCTACGTCGATGCATGGATTGGGGGACTTTTTCGCTATAAAGTCCTCTATCGGTGAATTAATTTGATATTTAGTTTTTTATTCACTCTTGAAAATTTTTGAGTTTAAGACTTACGAGGTTTTACAAGTAAAACAATATTAAAAGTAGTTAATAATGCAGCATTGTTGAAAACATTCCAGAAAATATATATTTCCTGAAAATCATTTTGTTGGTAGCCCAGTTGGAAGAGCAACGGATTAGCAACCAGAAGTTTGCGAGTTCGAAACTCGGTCCAGCCAAACACCCTCTTGTACATGGGGGCTGGTGCGTGTTAAATCTGTCACGGCCTCAAATGTTCTCATGTTGCTGTGGTATGGAAGTTTGGAAAGGGGTGCCACATCAGGTGTTCTCATCATCTGACCATGGTTCAAAATTATTAGGTGTTACCCTTGGATCTTTCCCTTTGGGATTGATCCTGGACTGTCGCCAATAGTGCGATATTAACTACCTACCTGCCATTTTATAGGTTCATCAAATTGTAGGTTGGCATCTCTGCATATGCCTGATGGTGAAATATCTGAATCACTTTGATATCAATATTTGTGTTGAATCAAACTTTTTATTTATTTTTCCTATGTGCATGCAAACTGCTACTAGTGTTGTATCTCTATTTAATATTTATTTGAGCATATGCAAGCTGCTACTAATATTATTATCTGCTATATGTGTATACTAATGAATGTATTTTAATTTATTCTTGAACTGTAACTTTAATATGGAATGATAGATACTTTACATTTTGAATGCTGAGAAAAATCTTTTTCTCCTGAGTTATTCCTTTGCATATATTTCTGTGATCCTTCGAAAATATTTAATGTAAAATTAGTTATGTAATTGTTATAAATAAACATACTACTACAACAAAACTATAGAAATCATCCCCATAACAATACAGCTTGTTTATAGAATATTTTTATTGGGCCATGCAGTGTGAATCGCTAGCAGAACAGGTTGTAATTAACCAAGGCATTAATAGTGGATGTCAATTCTATATTGATTATTGGCAACCATTCAGATAAACTTGATGTATGTTTTGAACCTTTTCCCAATTGCAATTATTTAGGGATACAGTGACTGCACAAAAATATATATTGTCCGGGTAATGAACACAAGTTTTTCTGTATTGTGTGAAAAATTTCTATGCTGCTTAACCAACTCAAGAAACGAATGCTTGTCAGTGTTTCAATCAATGGCTGCCAAAGATACTATCCAGATTTTTCATTTGATGCATTAGTGTCACAAACAACTGACATGAGATTAAATTATTGTTCTTTTAGCCAATATATGTGTGCTATAGGAAATTAATCCTCGACTTAGTGTTTTTTCCATATCTTGATTTCAATCTCATTTTGATTATTTAACACTTTGATACTTTTCTTTATCACCATATTTAAAATATAACCATGTTAGACACAAAATATGTAGCAAAATGTATATCAATATATTTCCCCTATAGGAAAGAAGTAGTAGTCGAGATCGCCGTCCAAACAATTGGCAGGGAAGACCTGTTCACTTGTGGACAACTACACAAGTAGGCCAGTGGCTCATGGTTTTAGGAATGGAGCAATATATTAAAAGCTTCCAAGCTCATGAAATAACTGGCATCCATTTGCTTAATCTTGATAGTACAAAACTTAAAGTTAGTATTATGTTTCTGATTTTTATTCTTTATTAATATAATTCTAAACCCTCTGAGTGTTATGAGCATTATTCCACTTCAACCTGAAGCCTTCTTTTCAATATTGATATCCTTGGCCAATCAAAATTTTTCTTGGATTATTCACCACACTTAGTCATTTAACTATATAGTGTTAGATAAAAATAATCTTGGAAAATACATTCAAAGGTTTGAACTATTTGTAATAATAGATTATGTTATAGTTCGAAAACAAGTTAGAAATTATTCACATTTATAATTATTCTTATAATGAATTAATCTGATTTTGAGTGACTGGTATTTTGTGTTCTGATTTCCATGTACCTTTCTTTTATATTTGAAATACTTGTTATAAATTCTGTCTACATACATTAATCTAATTTATTGTTTGAGGATCTAGTGGTGGTTCTTATTTCAGGAATATATGACTTAAAACACAGTGCACATTTACATGTTTCTAATTTATTATATTACCAAACCAAGCTTCAATAAACAAATCCAAATATGAAAGGGAGAGTAGGAAGAGGCACTTAGCAACACTATTTTTTAACTCATTTCTTAATGATAACATTTTTTAATAAAGCATAACAGGCCGATTTTTAAATGGTAAATAAGTAAAGTATATTAATTTCCTTTTAATGCTAAACATTATTTTCTGATTTATCTGTTTCTTTAAACATTTCATTCTAGCTTTATAATGGTTTTCCCTATTTTACTACTGGACACATTTAGTGCATGAACATGGAGTATAGGTGCCTGACTAAGGCAGCATTATTGATTCTTATGAAAACAGCTTCCAAAACGCTATTGATCATTTATTATCAGCAAACTTAGAAATTTCAGTAGAATAGACAGGATTTTATTTTGTAGAGGCCCAAAGTTAATGAAATTTGTATGTCAAATTAAGATTGTATCACATGCTTAAAAAGTCTAGTTTTTCTTTACCAGACTTTAGAGTTGAAGAGTATTTTTATTGATGCATATAAAGTTACATATCTCTTGATTGATCTAAGCTTACAAATGACTAAGTATACGAGCAAAATCTCAAATCTTCCTTCAGGAAAATTCATGTTTTACAATTTTTATTATGCTCATTGTTGGGAGATTGATATGATCTTAGATGTCAATATGTGATTAGATGGTCGAGTCTGCAGAAAATCATTCATAATCACATTGGTATGTTTTGCATTGAATATTAATGCATTATGATATACAGGTATTATATACATATGACCCCCCCCCCCCCGACTTTCTCACATAATTGGTTCCTGAAAATGTGCGAATGTTGAATGTTTGAAAGTAGAGGGATGTAAAAAACATCAAAATTTGTATTTTAAAATATTTATTTATCAATAATATTTATTTATCAATAATATATGAAAAATATTTATTTATCAATATACATAATTAAGTTAACGAGGCGTGTTTAAGTGCTTTCAGATTTTTTCTGCATAAACTTGTCAAGAGTTAGTTGAATACCACCCTTTTTTTCTTTTCTTGATAAAGAGTTCTATAACATGCTGTGTCTTTCTCAATCGCCCTACGTACTTTAGATATACGTTCTCCATTGGGATCACATTCTTCCATGATAGTCAAAATTTTGTCAAGATGCATGAAGGCTTCATTCATATTTTTGATTGTCAAAGTCTTGACGATTTTATCAGCTTCTTCCTCACTTTCATTGTGTATTTCATTTAACTCTTGTTGCTCAATTAAGTATTCATTTGACAGAGGTACTGAATGAGATTCAATCAACTCATTAACATCTTCGTTGTTGACGTCCAAGTTTAGTTCATTCATTAGGCTAACTATTTCATCTGTGATAGTTTCCCGAGTTTCTTCATAATTTATAAAATCACTCATCATTTGTGGGCATAATTGTTTGCAGGAACCTTTCATTGTTGACTCTTTTATTTCAACCCACGAGTCTCCAATATTGTTTATTGTGTTCCATATATTGTAGTTCTTCCAAAAATCTCTTAATGTAGCCCCACCTTTCCTGCCAGTTGCCTTGATTCATTATTGTCCTCATATGATATCGTTTAAACGTACCTATCACTGTTTGATCTATGGGCTAGTAGGTAGCAAGTAGTATTGGGTGGAAGAAACACAACATTGATTTCCAGGTATTAATTCTGCAGAGATTTTGGGTATCCTGGAGCATTGTCTAAGATTAATAATGCTTTAAATTGTAGATTTTTATCTTTATAATATTGCTTAACTGCTGGCACGAAATGAAAAGTGAACCAATCTTTAAATATTAATGCAGTAACCCAGACTTTTTTATTTGATATCCAAATGAATGGAAGCAATTCTTTATGTTTCCCTTTCAATGCTCTGGGATTTTCTGCTTGATAAACTAACATTGGCTTCAATTTCAAATCACCAGCTAAGTTTCCACCAAGAAGCAATGCCAATCGGTTTTTAGAAGGTTTATGTCCAGGGGCAACTGATTCTTCCTTCGATAAGAAGGTACGATTAGGCATTTTTTTCCAAAATAAACCTGTCTCATCTACATTGAATATTTGGCTAGGAGAATATTCTCCATCTACAATAATTTTGGACAATGAAGAAATAAATTCTTTTGCAGCATCTATCTGCATCAGCCGATTTTCCAGTGAATTTGATATTATGCAAAGAATACCTTATTTTAAATTGGTCAAACCAGCCATTACCTGCTTGAAACACAGTGTTAGAATCTTCTAATCTAGTCTTCCTATCTTCATGCAAACTAAGAGCCTTAGCTTGAATAGTTGAAAAACTCAGAGGGACATCGTTTTGATGTTAATCATCAATCAATGACAAAGATCTTTCCATTTCATCCATCACTATGCCGTGTATTTTGGAAACATTCTTTGAAGATATATTTCCACAATTTTGGACGTATTCCCTAATTTTTGTTCTTGTTTTTCAAAATTGGAACACATCGTAGACCGTTTTATGTTGTACGAATGGCCGATTGAAGCAAAAGTTTAACCGCTTTCAGAACGTCTAATTATTTCCATCTTTGTCTCGATCGTATTGTAAAGTCTTGGTTCACGGGTAGCTTAGACTAGTTACCATTCAAAAGTATCCGTTTCTAGACTAATTATTTTATTTGCAACTTTGGTACAATTAGTCGGTAAAATGAATAATTTAAAGATTGTTCGTTGGAAAGTCCAAAGTTTTATCGATGCGCTTCTTATGGCTGCTGGCGAGCCTCTCACAAATTACTCGGAGGAGTCTAATTCACGGCTACGGCGAGCCTTTCTCAATAAAATACTCAGGCGAGTATAGAATCCCAGGGCGGGATAAATCGGCCTTTTCCAGCTCGGATGAGCTCTCCCGAAGATGGCAATCTTTCGCCGACAGTGAACGAGTGTTCACTTCTCGTCTCTCTCCAAAACGGCCCCTCTCTTGTTCTCTCCTCTTTCGTTCCAATCCTCCTCTCAAGATCTCAAAAACTATATATATCGGGTGTTTCTCGACTCCTTTTCGTTTCGGGTTGGCCTCTTAGTCGGTGCTGATTGGCTGTTGAATATCTCACCATCTTCGGACCTTCCCGAATGACTCGCACGTTGGCCTCTCCCCTTGACTTTTACTTTAGACTTCGGCGGACTTTAAAGGGGACCATAAACCCTTGTCGGCAATGGTCATCGTAATTCATCTCCGTACCTTTTTGTCTCGAAATGTCATAGAGAGCGACAGAAAGGCGCCTTCCTTTTGTTTCGAAGCCACCAGCGATTTCGCCTCTGGAATCGGTACTGCCGTTAAAAAGCTGTCCCGGTGGTCGTTCTTTTCGGCACGATCGCCGTCAGATTATCAGCTCCCCTATCTCTTTCGGCTGCCGTGGAGGTCGTTTCGGTGTGGTCTTTTCCTTTCGGCACTTGATCCGCCGGCAAGATTGTCAGTTTCGCTAGCCGCCGTTACAGAATTCCTCCCCAAAGAGATTTTGCGATGTGTTAGGGAGCAAAATCTAAAAGGAAGGGGTTAGACATACAGGATGTCTTGACAATACTTCAGAGATAGCTATAACTAATGGTTTTAACCTTCTATCTTTTTACAATCTTATTCATGTACATAATTAACAAACACAAGCATTATTTGTATTTACATTTTGCACTGATTACAATTTATACACCATTATATTTACAATCAATTTTCATTTGAAGTGTCAAATGTTATTTATTCCACGCGACTTAAGCAATCAGCGTGCTTATTGTCTTTCCCTGCTCTGTGGACTATTGTATAGTTAACTTTCAGACTCAAGAACAAGATTGGCTGTTCATTATTGTATAGTCCTAGTTGAGCTATGATAATCCCGATCCCTTTATCTGATGCATCGGTTTGCAAGATAAATTCCCTGCTATAGTCTGGGGGATGAAGTACGGGTTTCTCGTTGTGTTCTACTTTTAGCGTTTGGAATTCGTGCTTATACTCTGGTGTCAGCTTTATCGCTTCCTTTCTAAAGGTTTTGCGTACGGCATCTTTATCGTACCGGGTTTTCCTTTCGTTTTGTATGTCTGAAACTAGTTCATAGGCTAATTCTGGACAACGCTTAAAACTATTTAATTCCAACACGCACTCGGTCACGACATTTTCTTCTTCCTTCGGTTCTGCCCAATGTTCGAAAAGTAAGGTTTCGGGAGTTCGAAGATTATCCCTGTGTGCGAGTATAGCCGGGCTAAATTTTGTGGACTCATGAGTCACCGTTCTTAATGCTAAGGGAGCTGCAGATAGATTTTTCTCCCAATCTAATCCCGATTTCAAACATAAAACCTTCAATAATCTTTTCACGGATCTATGCCACCTCTACTGGGTTACTTTGCGGGTGCCTAACAGAACTGTGCGTAACCTTAATGCCAAATTTGTCAAAAAACGTGATGGTCAAATTGCTTGTGAAACAAGTGCCTAAGTCACACTGTATTTCCTTGGGAAATCCCAATCTACTAAATATAATCATGAGGGACTCTACTATCGATTCGGAACTGATGTCGCGAACGGGTATCGCATCGGGATATTTCGAGGCCATGCAGATAGTTACTAAATATCTATTATCCTTACTAGAATAAGGAAGGGGTCCTACGGTATCTACATTAATTTTCGAGAAGATCTCTTTAATCACCGGCACTAATTTTAATGGGGCTTTCTTTTTCTCCCTTGGTTTCCCCACTCTTTGACACGGGTCACACGTTTTTACGTATTCTTCTGCATCCTTAATGCAGCTTCGTGGCATAACCTTAGAATTTCATTCCTCATTTTTGCGGGAATGACTAATTGTTTCCTTTCCTCACCTCTGATCTGCGGTTATCCTAAACATCAAAATTTTATCAACCCTATATTCCTGAGTTCGCTTTTCTTTCACTTTCTCCCACAACGCGCTCAACTCAGAGCATTTCCTTTGCGCGCTGGAAAATTCCTCGATCGCCGGCAAGATTATCAGCTTCTCTATCTGTCTTTCGGCTGCCGTGGTGGTCACACTTGGAGAATGGAACCCTCATGCAATGTTTACAAAATTTACAAGATAATTTTTGACTTTTTTCGGAGCTTGATCCGCTGGCAAGATTGTCAGTTTCCCTAGCCGCCGTTACAGTATGAAGTTTATGAGTCCTTAATTTCTTTTTGTTCGTATCAACACTGCAGTTTCTCCGTTTCTCACTCATGTTTGTAAATTTATAAGGGCAAAATATTTAAACATCAACAAATAAATTGGCAAAACACAAAATGCATCGACACGCGCTCTAACGCAAGACTAAACCTGTTTAACACATTGTATGTATTTGACATTCGGCTCCCGCCACCGCGCCTCGGAACCCTAGTGATGTCACAACGATTCTGAGAAGTCCGCTACTCTAGGCGGCAATGTGTGAGTGAGCGCGAGCTACAGCGCTCCGTGGGAGCGACTGCATGGAAACGAACAATTTTTACAATATCGTCAAAAATCTTTAAAAAATTGAATTTTTAAAAATGTGCGAAATAGCGAATTGTGCGAAAGTGGAATGTTCGAAGGTCGAGGGCCGCCTGTATATGATAGAATATCCGAAACAATAGTTTCTTGAGGTTTCATTAAAAGGAATTATTTGCATTGAATTATTAATAGGTAGTAAAACAGGGTGAAAACACTTGGAGAATGGAACCCTCATGCAATGTTTACAAAATTTACAAGATAATTTTAAATATCTAGATGTGCCTTTTTAGCCTTGTAAGTTTATAGCCTAACATAGTTGTATATTCCATAAAGTCAGTCTCCTTGTAAATACATAATTTCGTACATATAATTCTTTATTTAGTCGATTAACTAGTAGGCCTTCAATAAATTATTTCCTTCCATAAAGGAGGAAAGCTGTTGACATTAATAGTACAAGTAATCACATCTGACTCATTCTTGCTAATTAACATTCAGCCAAGTGTAAACAGAAGTTGTCTTTCATCTCATTTGATTTTATTTTTCTGTAAAATACTTAGTTTCTTAGATTTTTTAAAACCCCTTTTCAATTTGACAAAATCATCAGGGTAAACTTGTACTACATTGTCCCATCTCTGGTAGCATGATTGATATACATCTTGAAGCTATTTTAATACTCCTAAGATGTAAATGTTATCAATGTCCAACTGCAGCTATAAGGAAACGCAAATAGAGCTTACTATAGGCAGATGTAGTTACAAACAAAATTTAAGTATTCAGAAATGTGCTTTACTCTGTCATCTCAGTAAATTGTGTTATTTCTGATTATAGCCTATAATGAGAAATTCTAAAATTTTGAGAAAAGTAAAAATGCAGTTTCTTAAAGGAAAATTATGTTAGTTTGAGCTGGTACTCAAAATTATTCAATGTTTCTATGTTCAACTGTCCAGCTATAATTTCATATGGCGATAGAAAACATTGGGCATCTTAGAGCAATAATGTTTCTTTGGCTTTAATAAAGGACCAATGAACTAAAAGAAAGGTTAAAATTTAAAATGTTGACAGATACAACACAATTTTTGCAAAGATAAGAGGAAAATAAAATAAAGGGAATAGGTGTCTTGCGCAGCAAATGCTATACCAAGTACAAGTTAAAATCAGTACAATAAGCAATAGTAACAGAAGATTATTTAGCTCAAGATAGCATATAAGTAACGATGAAAATTATAAATATCAAGTGGATTTCCCCATTGCAAAAACAAATAAAGCATTTTAAAGTAAATGAGAATTCGGAATATCTCCAAAGCTGACTTCACAAGTGCTTCTAGAACTAGAGCAAAAATTAAATGACTAATAGCTTTGAGGCCTACAAGGAGGAATTATGTGTTTACAAGGAAACTAACTAGATGTAATTTGCAAGGATGTTCACATGGGAGTTTCATAAACTTAGTTTGATCCTTTATGATTACTTCGGGGCAAGAGGGCAAATATTAAACATAATCTTTGTAGTTTGTTGCATGAAGGTCCCATTCTTCAAGTATATTGAAATGTTACTTTCTATAAATAATCCAATACTATTTTTTAAAATTATATCTTAAAACTTTTTTACTTTAGATTTTTCAAGACCAGAGGTTGAAATTGGATGTTAATATAGATCGTTGAAATTCTTTGTATTGCATAAAAGTCCCATTCTCCAACTGTTTCACCCTATTACTAATAATTATCAATTCCATGTTGAAATATTCGACACATCTATGTGATTCAATATCCAACTTTCCCACACTAGGGCTAAGCAAATTTCCAAAAAATAATTTCGGTCCACTCAAAACTTTAAGAGGCACAAAGAGTTTTTAATTTGGAGTAGAGAATTTCTCAAAAGCTTACACTTCATGTTTCTAAGAAAGATATTTTCTTTTACATTCTATTTCCTTCAAAAGATATGAACAAAATATTTATTTCAGAGCATTGGTGTGAACAGCAGTAGTGATAGATCGGCAATTAAGAAAAAGTTAAAAGAAATGAAGGCTTTGTTGGAAAAGGAAAGGAAGGCTCATGAGAAGGAACAGAAAGCATTAGAAAAATTGCAAAAAAAGGCAGAGAAAGCTCGAAAAAAATGATAAAAGCAAAACTTCCAACTAAAATGTTTGAATAAATATTACATATTGGCTGCAACTTGTAAAAGTGCCAAATCCTCTATTCCACAAAATGATTTACAGAATCCAAGCATGAATTTTATCATTTTGTGTTCCATTTCTGTTTTTTATTTTAGAGTGAGTTTATTTTTTTATGTGAACCTGGTAAGTCATATTTATGTTGACATGTTTACAAATTATTTTGTTGAATTTTTGTGTTTATAGAAGCATTTGTTGGGTTTTATTGATTTGCTGTAAGTTTTCTTTTGTATATAGCAATTATTATGCGAGCAATGAAAGCAAGGACTCACCAAAATAAAATCATAAGCATTTTGTAACTTTTATATATTTATACACTAGTGGTTGTGTAATAGGTATACACTGAATATATGTATGTGAATTGTATTTTGCTTGTGATATTTATTCAGTCATTTGCCAGTTTTGAAGCAATTCAGAAAAAAAATCCCCATCCATCTGTGTGGCTATGAAAATAATCATATAATGTTAGTATTGTGTAACAATTATCAAGGTGCATAAATTCTACTTGTCTGTAAGATTCTTTAGCAAGTTGCAAGACATTGTTTTCATTGTTCAAAATTGTTGGTTTGATGCTCTCTTTGTGCATTTGTAAATGCATTTTCTCAGAAAAACATTTTAGATCATTTGAACTAGTAGCAAAATGTGTACATATTTGCATTCAGATACATTACAAAGTTGTGACAAAACAAAGTTATTTTATTTATTCAAATGAAAATGTGCAATTTACATTTCTTGATATTTTTATCCAAACATGCTTTAATTTTGCAATTTTTGTGTAATGTTCTTAACTCAAGTATTTTATATTTTTATTATATTTGGATTATATATTTAGATACTTGTCAAGTGTCTTAAATTATTTTATGCAAGTTTTTCATTAATTTGGATATATTTTTATATATGCATGTTCACACCGAGTTATAATGTTGACTTGAAAGCTTTATTTTTATTTAGTCAAAAATATTATCATTATGCATCATCACACTTTAGTTTACCATTTAGCTTTTTGAAGTTGTACATATGCTTTAAAAATATTGTTTTTGTAAAGCTAATTCATGTTAATAAATTGTTTGTTTATTTTATGTGTGCTAAAGCTAGCATAAAATAAGAAAACTTTTAATTAACTGTAAACCAATTTGATATTAGAGGATTTTCAAGCTTCTCTATTTTTACTCACTTATTAGTGGCTGCTTGTCTTCAATTTCCTTTTTACTGAAATTGGACAAATATTTAGTGTGACTGTTTTTTGAAAAGTGTTAATAGAAAGCCTTCTGGTTTTAGAAATTACAAGAAAAGTTTTATGTTCATATTAACTTATCAAAACAATAAATTACAAAAAAGGATAAAATCTTAAAATGGGTTGAAAAATGAATATATATTTCTTTAATATAATACCTACTTTAAAAATTGGATATTTTTACTTATGTTCAAAACTTTTTGTCAACACCATCACCTCGTCGTCTAGTCATAAAATATTTATATTGCATGAAGAAATTTGCATGTTATTGAGTTACAAGTATTTGTATTGAAACAATCTATATATGTACAAAATATAATGACATAGCCTTAATGAGAATTTGAATAAAAAAATTGAAATTCTAATGAAAACTTTTTATGTAGATAAACATAATATTTAAGCTTTGGAAACTTATGCTTTCGTAGTTCCAAATTTGTTTCTGACTGTCACCAATCAAATAGTGATTGTAAATCATGGAGATCAATTTTATAATAACTGAGCAGAACAAGAAAAACTACTCAAGTATAAATCAGACTTCCATGAACTAACTCTTATTTAACTAATGACCTAAAAATGCTTTAGACAAAGTTGTTTTATACTAAACTACAGATGAAGTTACTCATTAGAAAGAAGTTGTCAATTCTACTTATTTTGACGATATACATCTCTAGAAAATGCCAATACCTAATTCTTTATCAGAAGTCACTGAAATAACTTTGAATGATAACTGACAGAAGGGGTGGTTGTGCTGACTAGAAAACTAAAAAATCAAAATTAAACTACATTGGCATTAGTACAAGCAACATTTCGTGCATGCACACTAATGTTCAATCTTGATAATGGTTTTTATTTTTTCATTAAATTACCTTGGTTATGAAACGGAATTTAAAATAAAAGAATTGTATTATTACTTAAAGGTAAAGGTTGAAAATTTGTCCATACCTACTATACTATCCATAAGTTTGGAAACACCTCGATGTTTGCTGTAAAATCAATGAAATATCAAATGGGATTATAATGTAACAAAAAATTTTAATTATTCATACTGAATTTAATTTCACTTAATTACATATCAAATGAGGAAAAAGTACGATTTGAGTATAAATTTGATTCAAAATATGCACCTTGCTTTTTATCAGCTTTGCATACTCGAGGCATTCTAACAAGCAATTTTTCACTATTTACAGGCGCTATTTGTTCCAATCTTTCAAGCAGAACTTCCAAAGCTGATTTATGCTCGAAAGACTTGTTTCCGAATTTCCTGCCAAGTTCATCCCATAGGAACTGTCAGACTCTGGGATGGCCAATGCAAAATTTTAAGCTGAGTCTTTGCAATATAATTTCAACATGACTTAAAAGAATGTTGTGGGTCACTGGCTTCCTGGAAAACAAAATCACAATTAATCGGGCACTTCCCATATGGTATTACTTGACATTGTAAAATGTTATTGTAGCCATGCTGGTTCAAAATTCCACTGATTTTGAACCAATTCTCAACTATTCCCTCCAAAACAAACCCACACTATAACAGAACCATCTCCATGCTTGGCAGTGGGTGATATACACTGAGGTTACATCTGTTCACTGGGTGTCGATGGACAAACTTCCTTCTTTTATTGCCCAAAAATTCGAATTTGGATTCATCTGTAAATAGGACCCTTTTCCAGTCCAAAAGTCCAATTTTGATGTTTTATGGCCTACAATAGACTCTTGTTAATAGCTTTTATCCATCAGATCATTTTTTGCAATCTTCTCTTTACTGTGGTCAATGACACTAGTGTTCTTCATAAAAAATTAAGATTTGAATAAAATTTAAATGCAGTTTTGAATTGGCTATATTTGCATGCGACTATCAAATGTTTCTCTACAGCTTTTAAAGTCATTCAAGGTCAAGTTATTCAAAACTCTCTTTTCTGCCTAGTTTCACCAAAACGTTTTAGGGTGTTCATATAGTACTCATTGAAACTTTTTCAAAAGCAGCTATTTTGTAAAGTGACACCATTCCTTCGAAGTAATACGATTACAGGTCATTTATCGACAGTTAATTCCTCTTTAGGACCAAATTCAGCAAATGACTACTTCAGAAATATTTCTCAAGCACAGAATTAAAAAACGTCACTTGAAACTTAAATTGCTTCAAAACTTAGGTCTTAGCTTTTGCTGATCATGTGCAATGATATAAGACCATGTAGTTCACCAAACATTTGCAAACTTCCAATTTTATGTCATGTTTTCAGAAAAACAGTCCAAACTATATATGTTATCAACATTTAATTTTTTTTTAATGTCAGACATTGAGTATTTTCTGAAATTGTAGTGTTTCCAAAATTATAGACAGTATTTTAATTAATTTTGTAGTATTGAATTTTGCACTCTTAATCTTGAGAGTATTTACCTAGAAAGTTAAAATTTTCGTAACTTCATGGTGGATTACTTTGTTAATTTATTAGTTTTAAATTTTCTATAACTGAATTTTGCACATTTTCTCTTGCTTTTCGTTCTTATGTTTGATTTATTGGTAATGGTGTATGATTTCTTTCATTAGTAGATTTTGAATAGTGCCCAGGTTTTAAAAAATGTCTTATTTTAAAATTGTAATTAAATCTATTGAAAATAAATGTAAGGTAGTTGGCTAATTTGTTAAGATCCAGCATTTTTGGAAAACAGCTTGTATAGGTTTTAAAATAAAATTATTTAATGTTCCTTTATTCAATAGTACAAAATAATTTAAAATATTTTTAATTTACATGTGTGATTGAAGCATTGAGACAGCTCATATTTCTATTTTTTAATTGTGCATTTGTATTTTTATGTCTTGTAATTTTTACTATTTTCATTTCAAGCAGTTGGAAGCCTTCTATTGTGTAGGAATCAGATTGACTGTTTGGTGGTGTGGGTCGACTAATAACTCACGATACATTTAGTGACAACTAGACTTAATTACAATTTGCTAAGCATTACACACCTAAGCCTAATTACTGGCCATTACAGAATTAATCTTGCATGTAGAGAGGATTTGGGCACTGAGAAAAACCTTTGAATCTTAAAGATTGCATATTGTGACTAGGTTGACCAGTGTTAATCTTCAATGATGCAGTTGACTGCACTGAAAGAATCAGAATTTTACCCAACTGGCAAAACATCACAAAATGACCAAGCAAGGTGGGTTCCAAAGATTAAACTGAAAAGTATAATTTAAATGTTGTGCATTGCATGCAATATGCCCAAGTTTTGCCTATTGTGTTTTATGCAACTGATGTTGGAAAATTAGAGTAATTTTCTCTAATCAACAATTCACTCACCTTGATTTATGCTGGAGATAAATATCTAACTCAGCCTCCTTTGCTTTTGTGTTGTGACTGAAACTTCGTCAATAATCGTTATGGCTCTTCCATTTCACTAGGCTGTAAGTTGATGATGTCCAAGTTGTTAACCTTTGCAGTTTCCGCATATCAGATGATTGAATTTTCTAGTACTTATTCTGGAACATCAGTAGCTATGGTTTCCCTAGTCGGCACAGTTAGATATGACCACCAAAAGTTAATGACTAATGAGTAGATAGAATTATCCCTGCATTCCCACAATCAGCAGGATTAATCTTGCCTGAGATGAAATGCCACTGAGCTGTTAGAAGTTCTGTACTTGAATTGTTTAGTTTGATTGCTGGGTATTTCTTGAATTCAGACTCAATGAACAGTTTTCAGGTGCAGGATGCCATTGAAGTCCTTGGATTTGGGACCTTTTTATCTATAACTACATGAAGTGAAAGATGTGAAGTTCTCTTTGAAGACAACTTTCTCTGACCTTTGAACACCACTTATAACTCAAAACACCCTCTCATCAAGAGCTGAATGGTACTGGTTTGAAGAGCAAGTGCTTGCATGGTTTTTGTTTGTCATCCCAACAAAATATCATTTTAGGTTACATCAGTGCTTTTGGGAAATCTTTGCGCATCAGTTGCCAATTTCTGTTAAACATCTAATTGCCAATTATGAAGCAGAAACTTCCCATAAGCTGTTGAAAATAATCTAATCCTAAATGAGCATGTCAGGCGACTTGCACTCCAGACGATACATTGAAGATCTATTCGAATGGGTTCACTTTGAGTTGATACATTTTCATTATTTTTGCAGTGATAGCAATTTGATGACTTTGAAATCTAATTACCAAATTTGCAATGGAATTTGGTTGATTCTGTCTCACTTGCAGCTGGTCTTACAGAGAAATATTATTGAAGCATCAAACACTACTTGGAGGTTTTTAATAGAGTATATGACAAGTCTAATTTGGTAGGTCATTTGATTTGAATGTCAACTTTTCAATAATGTAACTGGCATTTCGCATCATTGAGTTTTCTGACGTATATGTTGAGCACCAAGATCTGGGGATTAAATTTTGTAAGAATACCTGTAATAGGCATCATGTACAGTAGATGGTAACAGATATGTGCTTTAGAAATATCTTCAATTTTCCAAACTTCTGATAGATACATTCTGCATTAGCTTCAGACTGGAATGGTTTTATCTTTACCTTTTGCATTACATGTACGTAAATTACACATTTGAGGCAAAATTAACTGCTTGTCTTGTTCTAAAGCAATTAAAGCTCAGGTGGCCAAAAAAACCATTGCACATTTTCTGAACAGTCACCTATTTTCTGGACCAATTGCTTACAGTTAATCTCCCTGAGCATCATGAGATCAGATCAGAGTAATGCTTTTATACTACATCACATGTAATGATTCAATAATCATATATTCTATCTTTGTTAATAAGCCTGATAAAACTGAGGAGCTAATTAAAAAACTTAGTAACTATCTAACAAAACTACAGCAAGTATTTGTGTACTCGCATTTTTTTTATCTAATTGTTTTGATAAAATGCTTGTTCCAATATTTTGATATCCAATTTAACTGCTTGCAAGAATTTTGAGACTTATACTCAACATGTACCCACTCAACACATGCATCACATTTTCATTGATAAGTGACATTTTGCTAATACTACTTTAAATTGTAATTGCTGTTTAATTTTAAGTTCTTTCCATGAGAAACACTCAAATTAAGTTTAATCCATTTTTTTGTGATGGGTGAAATATTGTTTTTACTGTTCCATAATGAATCCTTTATTCATTTTATTTGTATATATCTAATTTTGTTATAGTTAAGTGTGACATGAAGCCTTCAGTGCAATCTCTAATGATATTAGTATTTCATGCATGCTATGGGCTCCTTTCTCTTTACCATCTAAAACAGTTTCATTAACTTTTCGGCTCAGCGTCCCCTTTTCAAAGACAATTTTTTTTCTGCACCCCTCTGAAAAATTATCTCAAATTATAAATTGCTAGTAACTGCTTGTAATTTCATCTAAATATTTATGTGGCTGTGAGTAATTTTAGAATTTCAAAACGTTAGTTTGGAAATAAAACATCTTGGAACTCAAATTAGTAAGCTATTGATTAAAATCAAATAACAAAATTGATTGCACAAAACACTGGATTTCATAATAAGCTTGACATAACTTGCATGGATTCCTGCTGCTAGTAAAGTAAGAGACTGCGTAAGTCAAGAGATCACACTAATAAATACATGCTAACATTTGCTTGTTATGACCTGTCATCTTGTTTTAAGACCAATCAGTTGTAACTTGAGTTTTACAACGTACAATTTTTATGATGCAACTCTAATGAATGCTTATGATCAAGAGGATAAGTGTTTGTAAAAACATTTTTAGTCAACAAATTTTTTTAGTATCTTGTTGCTTACTCTTCTAAACACCCCTTATTTCTCCTGGGGTCAATGCTGCAGTCTTCCAGCTCTCAAAGTGGGTTCTTTACTATGTAAAGATAAGGACAATGGGTTATAATCTTTTGGTAATGCAAGTAATCCTCTCATCTTTAATAGATTATGCACATAAGGATTGGAATTGTTTCTTTGAGTTTATATTCTGTTCCATCTTCTATCTGCATTTACATGTGTTGAATGGCTACTTTAAAACATGTTTTCAAGGCTTTTTGTTTTTATTTATACTAATTTATTTCTATACATTTTAAAGCAATTCACCTTTACTGTTGTATTTCAATTTTACAATACTTTAGTCCATGATTAGAAGTTACTATTTTTATATTTACATTCAAGAAAATTTTACTGGAAACTACTTTTCAAAATTTTTAAAATTATTTATATATTCCAAATCTACAGGCATGAAGCCCTGAAATAGGGTTCATTTTGTGGATTGTTAATTAAACATCCCTACTTTAGTAGTTATGGATGGAATAAAAAATTTCTGTTGAATTTAATGTGTTTATTCGAGTTATAGGAATATATTTTTTATTACTAAGTTGTACAATCATTCATACTCTACATTCTGCTTTATTGATTAATGCTCATGTTTTGTTGAAAAAAATTATTATGGGATTGAATTAATGGGATTTTTATAAAAATTGAACATGTTGAGATCAGCATATTCACTCTAAACACATTTCTATTCATCTTTAATAAGCATAAGGACAAATTTGTCGTTTAGAACCTAAACTGTCAAGTGGAGCTACCATTTTGTCATTTTTAGTCCAAAATAACTCAATAGCATTTTACTTCATACCCTCATAAATCAGTACTTGTTTAAACATATCTCGCAAGTAAATTGTTTTCAAGCTTCCTTACATATTTTTGATTAATTCAGTCAAAAGTAATGTGTACTGGTAGTATCATTGGAATGGAAACTGGTAGGCTTTTTTAGGGAGTAACTGCATCAGGGGAAAGCGATAAAACAAGTTGTAATTTGAAGTTAAGTTTAAGTACTTAACTTCAAATTGTATTTTTAATGTGTACCTTTTTTACTTCATTTTCTAATTTATTAGCTTCTTATTTCTAATTTTTTAGCTTGTACTTATAAATAAAATTTATTTGAACCATGTTAAATTGTCTGGAGCCATACTTCTAAGAAATTCTGCATCATTTATTAACTCAAGGCACTTTCCAGTTGGTCTCAAAATCACTCAGTGACCCACTTCAACTCTTTTCAAAGATAATAGATTAAAGATCTAGATTTTTTAGAGATTTATGGTGTGTTTAGATCCATCTCTGAAATGAATTTCTAGTCTCATAAACATGTTAATAAAGTAGGGATACTTTGTTTGCAATACAATTAAATTTTATTCTTCTTTGTGTAAGTGTAAAGATAGATCAAGATATAAGAAAATTAGGTGATACAATTTTTTACCATTAGTGTTTGTTTTGTCTTTTATTTTGTTGGATCGATCTTTTCAAGTAATGAAAACCATTTTAGCTTACAAATATTTATTTTTATCTGCATTTCTAAGATTTTATCCTGATTTATTGTTTAATATTTATAGGAAGTTTGTGAAAGGTATCCAAAACAAATTTGCATCTCGGAAAACATTTTCTCCATTAGAGGAACATTTTGATATACTTATGTGAAATTATTTTCAGAAAATTTTTATGATAAACCCTGTCTTATTTTTGAGTTTGATTCTAATATTTTTAATGGTGCCCAAGTTGGCTCCATTTTAGTTGATTACGCTTTCATTGTGTTTCAGCTTCTACAAAGTAAAAATTAATTTGTTTCTGTTAATGCTTATACAGTGGTGCTGCCCAGGAAAAACCAATTCCTATTTCTCCCACATTACTAGCTTTTAAATTTTTTTCTCTTTTATGGCAGTTCCATACACCTTAGCTATGGAAAAGGGAAATTTCAGTCATGAAAATTAGAATATTTTGATGCATCAAATTTCGTATTTTCACAAGAGTCGCTTGATTACTGAGACAGGCAAATGTTGGCAGTTTGATTTTGGATACTTTTCATCTGGACATATATATGAACATCCTAAAAGTGGTGGAACAGTGCATCTTTATTGATGTCTTGAAGCTGCATTTACTTTTGTAAAATATGTGCAGTTAGAACTTCAAACACATAACTGCTCCATCGAAGTCGATTCCTTTGTTAGTCCACTTAAGGAGTTTGCAATCTGTAGCAGTGAGATGTATGTATAATATATGGTAACAAATTATTCAGCTTTAATCTAACAAGCAAAATTTATGCAAATGCTATTCCAAAGTTCATAATTATTTTATAAATATATTGTGTAATATTTATATATGAAACTTGTATAGTTCTTAGTTCTACAATTTTATTTTTTTTGTCCTGTATCAACTTTTGTTGAAATTTTTTGCAGTATTTGAAAGAATTTTTGCTCTGTGATATCTATTGTGGATTATTACTTAAGTATAGTTATGAAAATTACATATTCAGCTGTTTGTGCATGCATTCACCTTATATTTTTGATTTTTTGCTCCATGTTATGTAAAGTACATTTGTAACCTCACCATTTGGTACATCAGTTGAACCATCACAGTACATGAACTAATAGTGAGCTGTAGCATAAAGATTAAGTAAAAAACTAGTGTGGGTTTCCACTTTTGTTTTTCTATACAAGACAATTAGTATTCGATCTTCTGAAGTATTTCATCAAAAAACTAGTCTTGCAAAATTCTTTTTTTCATAACTATTTATCTTACTTTACTCTCCTGCAAGTGTTTTTAATATCTCTTATTTAGGAGTTTGCTTTTATTTGAGTTTTCCAGTATTTTTTACCTTTTATGTATTTTACTTAATTTTTATTGCAGTAATGCTAATTTGTTTTCATATTTGCTTTTCTGTTTAGTGCAATATTTTGTATTGCAAAAAATTATGTTATGTTTCAGCATTTTTATGTTTATTAATTGTTTGTGCTACATTTTACTTGCGTTTGATTTATTGTCTAAGTTTCTTTAATATTTATCATTTTAGTTGCTAATATTTACTTATGTATCACTTTTGTTTCATTAAACTCTTCAGTATTTTATAGGGGAACAAATATGGTATCCATACCTATACTAAATATCGCACTTAGAACAAATTTTATAAAGTTCTTACAAATGCATTTCTGTTAATGTTTCCAAGTTCACTATGGTTGAATTAAAGCTCTCATGTATTCAATATTGACGTTGACATTCCTAAATTGTAACACTATATATTTGGATAATTTCTTATTCATTTGCAGACAACTCTTGGTTGAAAACATGTGTTGTAATGAACAGACATCATAATTCATTCTGTTCCTCAAACCCTTTATTTTCATTTTATAAGCTGCTCTTGCTTAGAGAACAACATTTTCAATGCATAGTCAACCTAATTGTAAAATTCAAATAAATAATCATTCAAAAATGTAGTTGTAATAATTATTGAATTATATATAATTTTAAATGATTACAGTTTCCAAATAAATTGTTGTGCGCTGTTTGACAAACTGAGAAAATAGATACAAATGTGAATAGACTGCATTAGTGAAAAGAGAATTTATAACTATCATAGTGATAAATTGGAACACTAGTAAAATGTAATTGCAATCCTTTTAATAACAATAAACAATTTGGAAAATTCAATTGTTTCTATTAATATTCGTATGAAAAAATATGAATTATGTATGAGTTGGTTTCATGCTTTTAAATATGTGAAACAGATTTCTACTGTTTCTACTCATTCTTTCTATACTAATTTCATTCACTTTCAATTTTATGGTCGAAGCTGTTTTTGTTTAAAGTTAATGTATACATTTTTGTCATTTTTATTTTGTGTTACATGTCTCATGACGAACTATTGTATAGAGTATTGTATGTTTTGTACTTGGTTTTTCCAAACGTTAAAGGTCCTATTTTGTGCAAGCTCTGGAATACCAGATTCATAATGAACAAAACGTATAGCAAAATCTTGAAAGTGAATTTGTAAATAACCTTTGTTTTACTTCAAATTTTCTGACAATTTGACTTTAGTGTAAATTAAATCAATGTATTTACAATCTTTCAATATTTAAACTTGTGGATAGGTTTTAGGAGGTATTTCATCAAAACGTTTTTAGGGTCGGACAATCCTGAACTTAAACATGCCTTTATTGCTTAGTTTTAAAACTTTCCATGGGATGGGACAGTAAAATGTTATGCGCTTGTGTGGGTGCCCATCTTGTAACAGGATGTTTGAGGTCAGCAAATATTTTTTTTAATTTTCATTTTAACTTCAAATATAAATAATTACTGAAAAATAAAAATATTCATGCATGTAAAGGCTTACAGTATTCTTGTCAAAAAAGACTTGAGTTATCTGATTTTAAAAATTAAAATTGACAGCAAAATTTTGTGGCATGTTACTATTTTCATAGAAAGTGTTATTTGTTGACAAAATATGCAAAGTGTTTAGCCTTTTAAGATCAATTCACATTTGCTGTAAAAAAATTGTATTTTTAATACTAGTGCTACTGTTCCAATTTTTCCTTGAATTTGCATTAAATTTTCAGAATTAAATGGAGAGTTTATTACAGGAAGAATACATAGAATGTCAAATTAAAATGAATGGAATGTAACTTCTCATTTCATTTGACTTCGTCATCTAACAAAATTTTTCTCTTCCTAAAATACTTTTCAAAAAGATCATTCTTGAACACAAATAAGAATTTATTGTAAAATGGGGTGAATGCCTAAAGAGGTGTGTGCCTTTCAGAAGTCATAAATGGCCCATAAAAGGTTACCAGTAGTCTCAAAATAAAATTGCATTGTTGTGAACAAGTCATGCTTTTCTCTTAATGCTTCTGTATTTTGATTTTTATAGCTTTAATCTTAGCACTGACCTATTGATTTTGGTAGTCAAGAATTTGGCCCTGGCATTTTCACAAGACTACATTCCCACTTTACTACTATGGAATGTTAAAAAAAATTGTAGATGACATTGGTTGTTTTGGACTTCTGAAGATTTGCACTCTTGGGGAGGGAGGTGAGGGATCCCCTATGGAGCTTCATGATACATTTGATGAAATTAAATACAATTATATTTTACTTTGTTCATCTGCAGCCCATTTCAGCACTCGCCTTCACATATCTGCTCTGTTGGTAGTTAGTAAATTTGTTCCATTACCATTTATTTCAAAGTATGTTCTTTTAGTTCACATTCAAAAAATTATGCTTCACCATAAATATAAATCAATCTCAGCAATTTCACCCTCCAGTGTTAGAGATTGACACCAAAGAAAGAGAAAGACCAATCCTTAGATAACCAAAACATTTCGTACTAGATTTTTGTATTAAAAAATCTAGAATGCTCTGTATATGCTTAAAGCTTCTTGGCATTTGTTACTATCAATTTTACAAGACCGAGCATCTGTTGCCATCTCCTAATGAGAGGAATGCATTCCTGTAATAATCACACAACATTAAAAAACTTATAAAATGCAAGACTTTCCTGTATTTGCACAAGTGTTGGAATTCAGTAACAAAAACCCATTGTCAATCTTTAAATTCCTCTTCCTATTATTCCTCTTATTATTTAGCCTCTTTAGGTGTTTCATTATTTTAGATATATTTTAATTAACGTCACACTGGAGCAACACAACGCCCTAATTAGCCTCTTTAGGGATTATTATCTAAAAAATGTATTTCTGTTTATTTAAATAGTAATTCTAGTGGTAGGAACTTCCATTTTTCTATGGATGCATTGCCAACCCAGTTTGTAATTATAAAAACTTCGCTCACTGAATATTTAAATTTATTCGAAAATGTTTTTTTTCGATGTTTTATTTTACTTTCAGTTTTGAAAACTAGACACCAAGTCTAATCAAAACCCATGTAGTAAGGATTGAATTTTACATTTAAGTCAGCAAAATTTTTAGATTTAGCTGCAAATTGTAGAGCCACTCCATTTTGCAGTATATCAGAAAGTAAAATTAGAGACCTGTGTGTTAAAAAGTAAATCAACCAAAATTCAGTATAAATTACAATTTTTATTCGACATCTTATCCAAATATTTCAAATTTCTCATGACACATTTATGAATATATAAATCTGAACAAAATTTGTTTCCTCCTTTTTATAGGTTTTTAACTGATGTGTGCGTACAAAGTTTCTCATAATCTGACATCTGTCCTTGTGAATTTAAAAATTGCTAAATTATCTTCATTATTGCTTTGATAGTTCTAAAGTTGGTTTGTGTTGCATATAAAATTATGTGTATATGTATTTTGAAATAGTGCCTCTGATAAATGCACATTTTTAGCAGACTTTCTTTACAAAATACTTTTAAGTGCACAACTTGTATTGTGAAAATTTAATTGATTATCCATCTGATCCCAATTTCTCTTAATTTATTTACAATCACCATGAATTGAAATGTATCAACCACTTCATATTAATACTTACGTTATGAATATTACATATTAATTATGTTTCCAGTGAATTTCTTATTCACTGAAATTATTATATATCTTTAAGATTTTAAAAATAATTGATAAATTGTAGCATCTAAAACTAAACTTCAAGTGGTCTTAAATTTTAGACTGCATGCTGTCTCATGTATGGACATTTTCTTTGTTTCAAGAATGGTAGAATTTGTTTCTCCTGCTGTTGCCAAAAATTCATTTGAACTCTTATTTTTTCTTTCTTAACTCTTAATGCTCTTGAATGTAGTTGAAAGGATAAATGATAAATTGTGATGAATAAATTTGTTTCATTCTGCGGAGAGGAAAACATTTTTGTTTCTTTACATGTCTTAATTTTAAGAGATTTTACCGAAGTTTTTATAAATTGTATACCTAAATTTCAATTAAAATTCACAAACGTAAATCTGATTTATGTACAATATGTGTCTGCATTATTATAATTTGTTTATTCGGGTTTTCAATATTTCTTTATCGGTGTCATATTTTTTCATATCCTTTATTTCATCTGAACAAACTATACGTTTATATAGTTGTAAAAACCAGCATCTTTAGACATTTAAATTGTAGAATATTGTTCAGTTGACTAATCTTCAAAATTCTGCCAACAAATGTAAAATATTCAGATAATGCTGGATTTATAACAAAGGAACAAATTTGTGCTTAAAAATTTTCGTTTTTGCCTTTTCATTCCAAAATATCAGCTGGCCTGAATACAAACTTAGTGTCAGAAAATTATTAAAATCATACAAAAATGTTTTCTTTGTATTTCTACAAAGGAACTCTTAAAGGAACTCTACAATCATAGATCACAAAAATTTTAGTGATCTAGTTATTTGTATTCAAACTTGTTATGTGGGTAATTCGACATCCTTCAATTCAATTATTCTGTTAAAGGTGATTCTGAAGTACAATATCTGTATTTGTAAATAAACTTGCATTTTTTGTGACAAATATTGAATGGAATGTGCATTTTGTCATCTTTAACTTTGTTTGCAGTAAATTTTTGATATAACTTGACAATTTCTTTCTTGTCTCTACATGAGCATCAATTTTGCATTTTTATTAGGTTTTAAGAAATGAACCGAATATTTTACCAAAAAATGATTTGGTTGTTGAATAGTATTGCCCCTTGCTGTAAAAATATGACAAAAATCTTTTTTGCCTTCCAACTGCTTGGATGTAGCCATCTAGTGCCGTATTTCCAATCTTTACTTCTATGACGACTTTAACCTTTTGTTTCAATCCAAAAAGACCTTCGTGTACGTGGGTGATTGTGTACGTCAAATCGGTTGTGGCCTCAAATGTCCCCACGTTGGCGTGGTGGAAGTTTGAAGTGGGGTGCCAGCTCAGGTGTCGACCTCGTCATCTGACCGTGATTCAAAAATGCGAAGTGTTATCCTCGGAACTTTCCCTTCGGGATTGATCCCGGACCGTCGCCAATAGCCCGTTGTGCGTAGTAAATTCAGTGAGAGGTACTTTGGCGACATCATTTTCTCCAATTGATAAGGTCAACTCGAACATTTAAGGTAGGCAAAATTGAATTAAACTTTCTGTTTATGCTCACAACTTCTGTGATATGCTTGCGTATATCAGTAACCATTCCTAGTAGATTTTCGTACGCACGAAATAGGAATTGCCCTCAATTACAATGTAAATGACATCTTTGATATGATTTGTGTAGGTAGTTGAATTGACATCGCACTGAAGCAACAACGATCTGTTGACGACGGTTCGGGATCAAACCCGAAAGATGATCTGGGTAGGTAGGTATATTGAATTAACACTGCAGCAATACAACAAAGATCATCTGGGCCTTGAAAGTGTTACATTTTCCACTGATGTAAATTACTAAGTATCCAGGTATTTGGATTGAATTGTGTGTACATTACGCAACAGCGACGTTAAAGTAAAATGTATCAAAACCCTAGGCCGTTTGTGATTCCAAGGCCAGAGGACTAGGTATACATATATCGCTGAAATATTTTACAGCACACACGAGTTCCATTCATAAACTCTTCCGCCCTACTACTATTAATACTATATCAACTTTCTAAAATTATATCTTAAAACACTGATTTTAAATAATTTCCGATGTTTTTCCAGAGGTACCCGAATATTTTTGAAATGTTTCGTCAAATCTTTTTAACACTAGCCAAGTTTGTTTTTCCACACTTGAACTAAGCGAATATTAAGAAATGGTTTTCGATAACTTCAATTAACCGCCCGAAGGCCCAGTTCAGATGTGCTTTTGTTGCCGGTCTGCTGGAAGGCTGATATCTCTTCCCCAGAAGGCTTCATGAAACTTTTCTGTATGCTAGATGACTTCACGCCTCCGCAGTTGTGTCTTCGCTAACTGATTCAGCTTACAGTGATTCCAGGCGTGTTTTCATCTGGGGATCAACATCCTTGAAAGATCGTTATGGTGGAGGCGGCGTATGCCAAGTGGTAAGCTTAGTGCACCAAAATATACAGACGATATCCTTGACCCAATTGCACCTCCTTGTGCAGTAGGTGATTCCTTTATCCTGCAATGCTCGACCACAGAGCTCACCTTATGGAACAGTACCTTCACGATCAAATCATTGTACGTATGGAATGACTAGCTAAATCTATCCGATTGAGCATGTCTGGGATGCTGTAGGAAGACATTGCTGCGCTCAGCCCACCCCCTCAAACCCGTCACGGACTATTTACTGCCTTGGAGCGATTTTTATTGCTGCCTATTGAATAAATCAACACTCATTCCCTCGGGTTTATTTCCTTCCCCTAGGAGACCATTCTGTTGCTTTCAGCTACTCTCAACCTGGTAAATGAGGGACGTCGCATTACTTAAACGCATCAATAGGTTGGTCGATCGGAACGGCTTGGGCGAGTGTTTTCTGAAGGGACGGACTAGTAGCAGGGGCACATCTCCTTTAGATGTGTGCGGAACAATCAACCTGGTAGAGATTCTGCATCCCCTTTTGTAGGACTCCATGGTACCTCAGGGCAAACACATTTATGAAAATTTCATTCAATCCAAATCTACAAAACGGCTAAGGACAATGGACATGTAAACTGGACCAAACATTGCATTAACAGATAAAGATAATTTTGCACGATATTTAATAATGCATTCGCTTGATGAATCACCCTATGTCAAATCTATGGTCTTGCAGGAACAATAAAAAACCAACGTTCTGGTGATCTAATTGAAGTAGCTAATTACAAAGTAAATTGCTTCTAAATACAAATAGAAATTGTCGAATTTACCAATTTGTGTCACCAAACCCAATCGACTTTACATACCGTGAAGAAATAGACTTCAAATAAGCAACGAAAAATATCGACGCAGAATCGAAAAAGAATGATTTAAGAGATGGGAATCCATTCCCAACTAAGCATGTTATTTAACCTCTTCCAGTCTCCAAAGTTGCCAGAAACCACTAAAGTAGGATACCTTCGTTGTGAAATTAGTCCTTACATCCCTTATCCAGTACTCTGTTTCGATGCCAACGTTTTGGATATTCTCAAACTTAATCTTGAGGATTACCAACACGCGCAAATTATGGATAAACAGGTCACGAAAGTAGTTTTCACAAATCCTGCATAAATTGTACCGAAATTCATGTTACACATTTCCGAACATGTAGGTGAATCCAAAAAAATACAGAAATTAATGACCACACAAAATCTATTTCGAAGCAAAGAAAAGAATTGTGACACCAACTATATCTGCTACATATGCAAATGCATTCAAAACGCAAGTCTCAAAAGTTCACTGGACGGATTTGAATTTAAATTTACCAATTGAAACAATACAATCACCAACAAATACTCCCTATCTTAGTATAATTCAGACTGCGTAGATAGAAACCTTTAATCCAAAACAGCTGAAGAACAAATACCATAACTCAAATCCAATGAAAAGCAATAAAAAAACAGTTCTTGTTCTTCAACAATCCGAGGACGATGAAAATTCCCCCAGCTGATGGAACGTGACAACCTCTTATGACTGCCATCCTTACAAATTAAATCAAGATTAACTCCAAACAGATAAATTGTATTTCTCCCAAAAACTTCATTGTCAATATACTTGAATGGAATATGCGTAGTTTTCGTGCAAATGTGGATGGCGTTAAAAATTTCATTTTCGCAAATTCCTATTCTGTTGCTCACTAATAGACATTTCGGGGCCGTCGTGGCTCAGTGGGTATGCCCACTGCGCTAGCAACCTTCGAGTTGTAGGCTGAACAGGTTTGATTCCTGTCAGGTGCATTCCTCCCTGGGTATATTTCTCTCTTCTGTGTCAGTAAAACTTTCATTACGCGTGTATGTTTATTACTTGATATTGTACGTTTTGTGTCTGGCGCAGCATGGCCAAATATGGCCCTTACGCCAAAAACCAACCAAGAGACATTTCTTAAACCTAACCATAATGTCAAATTAAAAGGATATGTCACCTTTCGAAAAGACTACTGATGTCGATCATGCAAGCAGTGGAGTTGTACTTATTACTGACACTCATACCCAATAGACCCCTTAATGCAACTTCACCAGCAGTTGCATCCACTAAAATGTTACTGTTCTTTATACCTTTCTCCAATATCTATGACATTCTTGAGCTTGCAGAGTTGGTTCATCAGTTCCACGCTCTGATTTTGAGATTTTGATGCTCACAACCCTTAATGGGGCTCTTTAACTCGAGGACGATTGATCGAATCACTTGTAATTAAATAAGGACATCTGTATTTTGAACACCGGACTTCCCACGTACCTGCACATCCCAAAGGCATCCGAGAGCTCAATATGTTCTCCAGATAGATTTTTTCATTAATTATAGTCGGTTACTAAGGGCCCCATATTTTTAACTCATAATATCAGCTCTTCCTTGATACGCCCTCTAAGATGGATAAAGTAATTACACAATCTGCAAACATCACGTGATTAGTCGAAATATAAATCAAGCAGTGGATTTAATTGCATTGCATAAACTACTGAACTTTCTATTCTAAAGACATTTGGTAACTACAAGCAATGCAAACCTTGGTGGTCACAAGGAATGTCAGCTTGCTAAAGTCAGACAAGAAAACACATTTAGTCGTCTCCAACATCAGCAAACTTAATAGTATTTAATCATGCATGGTATGGCACATAAAATCAGCCCGGCAAAGTCAACGCATGACAAGGCACAATTGTTTCCTCATTTATAGAAATGCCAACTCAATGGTATGGAATAAAATTGGAACTTTGGCAACTACATTTCACATCGCATATCTATGATAGCGTCGAATAGTATGTCAGCAATATAACAAATACTCTAGCATCCTTCTCAAAACAATCTAGTAATGACAATTATTCCACTTCCTTCAAACGTCTTAAAGCACATTCAGAGGGAAATTGGTCTATATTTACGGTAGCCCTGTTACGGATTAGCAACTGGAACATTGCGAGCTCGAAACTCGATCCAATGTGTCATGGCCTCAAATGTCCTTACATTGGCGTGATGTTCGGAGAGGGGTGGCAACTTAGGTGCTATAGCTACGTCATCTGACCGTGGTTCAAAGTTACGAGGCGTGGTTCTAGGATCTCTTCGAGATTGATCTCTGACCGTCGCCAATAGCCCGTTAAGTTAGTTGTTCCAATGCGACGTACATTCAACTAGCATCTTCTCCATTTAATGTATACAGTAGCTTTTATAATGAAAACTGCAGTAGAAAAATTGGGCAATTCTGCTCCAGGTCTAGATTATATCCGTATACCGTGATTCGCCATTTGTCTGTATACTTGCTCAATAATCTGATTCTTGCTCAATAATCTGATCAGGATATATGAGGAACATACACTGAACTATTTGGAGTCACTATTGTTCGCATCTCTAAATCAGATGAGGATAAAAAAGATCCTAACAATAATCGTCTTATAGCCCTAACTATGTATAATTATGGCATGCAAGATTAATCTACTATCGAGAGACTAATGACTGAATATCATCTATTTAAAGTGGATTTCGTCGTTTCCGATCAACCGACAACTTCCTTTTTTGAGGCAGCAATTCTTGAAGCATTTCTAAAGCGAGAACATGTACAGCCATCTTTGATGTTGAAAAAGCATACGATAGAACATGGTGCCATTGAGGACATGAATTATATAATACTGAACAATATTACTGTAGACTTACCTCCTGTTATAAGTTCACTATATGTTGATCTACGTATCCATTGCAGTTCATTGCATATCCATTGCCGATTGATTCACTTTTGCAAACGAAATGTCCAATCTTTTGGTAAATTCGTCAAATTCCGATCTTTTTATTATATTCTTCTTTAGTAATACATTTCTTGTACAAATGAGACTATCTAGGAAACTAAATGTAGATGGTATTTTGTGGTAAAACCGTTTTTTCCGAATGTAAAATCCTCGTCTTCCGATGTTAGCACTGAAAATCTCCCCTAGAGCTTGATTTCATTAGCAAACGAAGTCAAGTGTTCTTTGTGGGTTGCTTGGCTGGTGTTGGCTTTTGATTAGGTTATATTCGGAGGGTACGTTAATTCATTACACGTTATTAGTGACAATTGTTATTAAATTAGAGATACGTGGTTTGTTTTACTCTGTTCATTTTTGCTACACAAGGAGCAATAAGACCTACGACGTAAGGCAGTTATCGATAAATCTTATCACAAAGGTTAGAAACATTTAAGAGTTTTATTTTTACATAGCATTGAACTTGTTACAAAAATGTATAAATTAAACTAAAATGTATTCAAATAATAAATATGAAAAGTTGAAATGATTCGCAATTTTTAATATTACACTTAACTGTTGAAGTGAACTGATAAAATGAATTCCTAATACTCAATAACCTTTAAAATTATTTACTAACTGTTATGGTTAGTTATAAACTTAATATTAGCTGTTGTAACTTTGCAATAATCGTTAACACTATCATAAAATGATTATTTTTCCAATCTCTCGTACCCTCGTGGCCGTGCTTCTGTCCACCTCGGTGTGAGTTATAGGCGATTCATGTAACTTTCTGTGCCACTCACGCTTTGTCAATTTCTTGACTGCCTGTATTGGGTTGGCCCAAATAGGGCCTTTGTGCCATAAAACCCAACCAACCTAACACCCTATGTCAATCTGTGTTCTTGTACTGTACAAAAATCGCCGTTTTCAATTACCCCCAAACATAACCCCTTCTTGTGCCCTTTGCTTATCGCAGCTTGGTCAGAACTTTCCCTTGCGCCATAAAAACCAACCAAACAACTTTTCCTTTGCCCTTGGCTCAGTGGGTTTGTCCACTCTGGGTGCAAGTTGTAGGCTGCTGCGCAGGTTCGATTTCTTTTTCTTTCTTATGTGTAGTTCTCTACTGCGACAGTAAAACTTTCATTGTGTGTGTCCATTAACGTAAAAAACATTGCTTGATCAGATCTGGCCATAAAAAGCAACTAACATTTCTTTAACCTAAATACTTCCCTACTAAACACTAGACTATCATTCAAATGGACTGCTGGAAGAGAAAAGCTTCTATTTGTCGAACTTATTTCAATAGGTTCCATGCATGAGTTATTTTGGAAAATGAAATTGATCACTTACGCTTCTTTTGATCTGCTCTCAAAGTAGTGGTCGAACGTTTTAAGAATTGAACACTTTCTCTTGAGGTCGTAAAATAAATACTTTTTATTTCATTTTTTACAACAAAAAACTCATTAAAATATTGAACATTCAATGTATGCCTTTTGATTTAGTAAAAAGCATGGAAATGAGCTCTAATACAGATATGATGGATAGTTTAGGCGATAAAAAGCGCCAATCTGAAACAATCAAAATCTGCGATGGATGAAGTCTGAAGAATATCTAAAAATTGAGAACATGATTCGAAAACTCTTAATTAGCTCAAAGAACATTTAAAGCTGTATGTGCTTGGAGCACATTTAGAACGAGTAAGAAACATCCGAAAATAGACATATATGTAGTTAGACGGTGTTGTAGATGGAATCAGATATTGTAGATAACAAGATAATCCAAAAGTACATCGAAGACACATTGAGAGAATATACATAACAATTAGTACTGCCAGCTTCTCTAATACAGCCACTATCTTGACAAAGAGGCATGCATAGAAGAAAACGCGCTTCGGACTACTTAACCGGAGGAAACACATTGGTCCATGGAAAAAGTCAAAAACTGGACTATTTCAACCACAATTCGGGTATTTTTTATACGATTTATGGTTTATCAAATAGATACACTAGCCTCCTTAATAAATTATCTATACACAATATTTGTAAGACAAAATAATCAGCATGCAATTGATTATTCAATAAAACAATTATGTTAACTGAAATAAATTTTCAATTCCGAGAGTTAATTCATGCTATAGTTCATTTTCACTATCTCGGTTTCAAACATCTATTTCAAACCCTATCGGAAAGATTTTCGCAATGAACAAATTTAGAACTGCAGATTCGGAATTAATTTTTAACTACTAGAATTTAAAACGACGCTGCGAAAAGTTAAGGGAAAAGTTGCTGAGGATTTCAACGTGTAATATTTTAGTCCTCTGAATAAGAGCAACGATAAAAGAATTTTGATGCATGTAATTTGCCTGCATTCACACAATTATTTCTGTGCTCAATTGTGATATTCTTCAATAAAAATTTCGCAATTTACAACCGGAGATACTTAAATATTTTAAATGATTATGTTATGTGCTCCTTATAATTTCTCCTTTTAGTCTCTTGGAATTGAAATCGGTTTAAGTAATTAATTCCATTAAGGTTCCTTTAACATCACTGATGAATGATTTGGATTTGCTGCATCCAGCAGAAGATAATTAAAAGTTACAAATAGATGTAGATAAAAAATATGTATTTTCCAAGACTTCATAAAGTAGTTTGTTCACCCCTCCAAAGTAGTTATCCTATTAAACCCCAAAATAAATTCTACTTCCTTTGAATACATTTAAATTCGAAGCGTCTTTACGTCTAGGCAGAAAGACTGCGGTGGATAAATTAGCGCAGCCTTTATAACAAGCCCTGCTTGGCTCGATATCTATCTAAAAAAGATATATTAGTGAGGTTGAAATGATATTAGACTTGGCTTTTTTAGCTTCTCAAAAACCTGATACATGCTTTGTGTGTGCTCGTAAGATAAGAATTACTTTAAGAACGACTTGTGTTCCTTCATCCTTTTCTTGTTGGTTCACAATACTTGATAAATTATAACATGTTTTCCTTTTTAACAAACAGCTTATAAAGATATCGGTAAAAATAATAAAGGTATAAAAATTCTGTTTTCCTTGTACAAGAAAAGAGTATACCATTTATTATAGGGTCTGGATATGAGCTTAAAAATGCTTTTCAGCAAAGATTCCGAAGTTGTCTAGTAAGGGATTGTTATTGGGAACATTTTTATATTAAAAGATGTGTTTCGATTTAGGCTGTTTTCGGACCCTAAAATTGCCTAAAAGAAGGCAGGTTTTCATTTCATTTGTCGCTCGATGCTAATTTTTTTGCTGTACGAGGGAACAGAAGATTCATTACCCAAAAATTCTAGAATACAGAAGGCAAATGACCCAATCTTTAATAACTGAATGTCAACTATATGGGAGCTAAGGATTGTTGTCCAAATAATAATGTAGTATTTGTCAGAGTATGTACAATATAGGGGCAAAAGCTCATTCGGTTTCCTATTTGTGCAGCTGTGAAATATGCAATCAAGAACAATATTCGCGGATTGCTAAATTAAAAATGAATGAAATACTAGTTTACGATTGTTTGAATATACGAAAACTAGATCCAAAATTTTGTACTAGAGATTGCAAAAGCACGTACTAGGAAATACATTATCTACTTTCCTAATTGCACATTCCTCATCATTCAGTCATTGCGGTTAAATTATAACACAGCGTTCAATCTATGTATAATCAGATTTCGAATTACTAAAACATGGAAAGGTTTCAACTATTGAAAATGTAAAATAAGTTTGTAACATACCTTCCATTGTCTGGTAATTTAGTCATTATTATCATTTGACGAAACCAATAGGGCTACGAAGTTATTTAGGACGGGCATATTGTTGCATAGGACGGGTATAACATTAAAGGACGGGTTTGATATTTATATTTGTATATATTATTGTGTGTGTGAACATTTAGCGTTCAACTTCGTACATCTTATGCGAAAATACATTTCTACTCTCCACACGAAATTAAAATTAATGTTGCTGTCTTATGTGCTCTGGAATATCACTCTTTGAAAACATATTTCTAGTATGAATATAGTGTTAATGAACGATTACTTTAAATGCATAAGTTAAACCACTTGTTCCGACCCTAGGATTAGAAATATTTCAATACAACGAACGAATTCACATGAATGTGCGAATTTTGAGTATCCCTGAGTGAAAGTACTAAAGAGAAGTACAATTCACCAAGTTTTTCATTCGTTTCATTCTCAATTGGGAGCAAATGGAAGTCAAGTATCGAAGCTCTTGGATGAGAAATTATGCTTCATAACTCATTCGACTGAGAAGTTCAATTTTAAATATTTCCTTTCGATCCTTGTACTTTCTGTATCAAGGATTCTAACCCTAAATTTAGAAAAGTAGACATATTTCGAATAGTGTGTAAGTAATCAAAATAGTTTCAGCGAAACTTTTAATAAGAGAAGTCCTATATTTGAAAATTATAAACTTGTGTCTTCTATAACAGCAATTCCATTTACTCTCGATTGGATCCATTCATTTCTTCTGCAAAGTGACATTTTGTCCTTTTGAAGTGAAGTTTGTTCTCACGCTTTTTCATGAACCCTGAGAAAGATGTTGTGCACTTTGGCGAGTCCACTGCCGACCACGCTGCTGGTGCTGGATGAAGTGGATGTGAGAGAAGTATGGGCTGTTGACTCCGTATTCACAGAGGCTAGAGAAGTTCTTCGGGGAAGTCGCGATCGGGCATAGGGGGAAGGTTTGATTACATTCGTGTAAGGGCAAACTTCGATGATTGGATCGTTCGTCCACAGTTCCTGAAACAAAAGAGTGGAATGAGGATTACAACAATCGATAAGGGGCTCATTCCATGTTTTTATTAGGAACAAGCCCAAAATTGTAACAAACTCAATATTAGTGCATTTCTATGGATAACACATTTCCTCAAGTCGGAACGTAATCATCTTTATTGAATAGAAAACCCAAAACATGTTTAATAGTGTCAATAGAGTCATTAAATATAAGGTAAATAATCCTAAAAATTTGATAGGCAAAATCACCCCTAAATCTTTCTGAATCGAATCACGGGCTGACATTGTTCAAGGCCATAATATTTTCTGATGAAATTTAAAAAAACAGCTAGTTTTTTTAACCTTCATTATCTTAATCTGATAGATCCAATTGATCTCACTTGGCAATATGTTAAGTTGTGGCGATGAAGTCCTTTGATTAGTAACTACGCCTGGAAATCAGCTGTGAAGACTGGCAAAATATCAAGATATCATTTCAGAATAGATTGTCTACATATATTCCAGAGAATTGTCAAGAGACAACTAATGGCCTTTTGCGGTCGCTTTCGTAGGTACTACTGGAACTTGAATTTTTTTTAAAGTGGGCATGTTTATTTTTATTATTCATGACGGTATATTTCTGCTAACAAAATACATAAAAATTTGAATATATATATATATATATATATATATATATATATATATAAACAATCAAACTTACAAATATTTAAAAAAATCAAACATACAAAACATTAAAACGTAAAGTAACAGAAATGCAGACCAGCAAAACACCAAAAGGTCAAAAATGCAGACAGGCAGAAGCCAAATGGCTAAAAAGCCAAAATACAAGGGGTATAAAAATAGTCAAACAGAAGCCAGAAAGCAGAACTGTCCATGTATGCGCGAAAGCTGCAGACATAGCATGGATAGCAATATAATTCAATATTACAAAACAAAACAAAGAAATTTAGGAATTTAAACTTAAGAATACCAAGAAAATTTCAAAAAAATGAAGTGTTGGTGGATCAGGGCGTCATCAGAGAGGAGCCTCACCCAGTCAGCACAATATGGTGCTTTCTGCGTGTGGGCGGCAGTTCACCAAAAGTAGCCCACACACCCCTCCAAACACCATAAGCAGAAAGGCAAAATTATAAAATCAAAATTAAAATTAGAAAATCAAAACCGGGGACATCCAAGGACACACACCAAAGACAAGTACAATACAAAATAGTAAAATTGCATTATTAATCTACACCGTTCTAATATTAAAAATTATAACTCCCATTCCCTTTTAACTTAGAATTCCATCATTTCTCATTACATGGCTTTAATAATACAATTATTACTATACTTGAAATTATAAATAATACTGAATTACGATTGGCTAAAGAAAATATTTACATCTTAAAATATAAAACACTTGCTCCTTATGGGTTAAACGATTTATTTCAACATTTACAAGGTTAATTTAGGTAACTGTAACACATATACTTTATTCCACACATCAAGAATCAAAATGAATAGAGGTTGTAGGAGTAGCGGTATTAATAAAAAATTAAAAACTCTGAAAGCAATAAACAATTTGCAGACATTACAAAATAGCTAAAAATTTTAGAAAAGAATTTTATTGGAAATTTTAACTTTAAACCCTTAAAACAATTTCTCTTTCCTTTGAATGACAGAACTTGTCTCAAATTTAAGAAATTTTTCACAACACTAGACTCTTTAAATCCTCATTTTCTACTTTTACTGCATGATATTTACAAATCTCGACTTTCTAAAATTAATGTGAAAAAACTATTAGTAATGATAATTTAATTTACATGAAAATAGGATTTAAACACCCAATCTTTGATAAATTTAATTTCAATAAAATTGTAAATAGTTTAATGAATATTTTCCCATAAAATTTCGTACTATAAAAAATGCTTTAAATATAATATACCTTTGGGTAGAAAAATATTTAATTATAATCATTTTTGCTGTAAGGTTAATTTATATGGGGATAACTGAATGCTTTTGCAACGACATAAATTATAGGCCATATTTAAACGATAGTCTAGGACATATTGTAACTGGCAATCTTGAAATTATTGATAATGAACAATTAAGGGAATTAATGTATGTACTAATAATGTATGTACTAAATTCAGACCTATATATAATATTAAAAAAGTTTTATGCTTAAAAGTTTCCTCGAAGACATTGATAATTTCTGTATTATGACTTTCACTAAATTTAATACCCTTATTTATCACTTCACATAATAGAAATAGAAACTTTAAAATTTTTAAATGAAAATCTCTCACCTTCAGGAAAAAACACCGATTACTATAAGGCAATAGTACTAGCTATTAAAGACTTACAAAATAAATTCATAATAACACCGGTAGATAAAGCATCAGGTAACTATGCTATTATCTGTAAAAAACTATATTTAAATTTACTAATACTGAGCTTAAAAATTCTGATACCTATAAATTCTGCAAATCTACATATAATACTATGGTTAAAAAATTATTTCTTTAAATAAAATATTAAAAAATTTCTAATCATATTATTTTACCTTACATAACTATTGTACCTAAATTTCATAAAAATCCAATGAAATTCCGATTTATTACCCGTGGTACAAATTCTTATATAATTAAACCCGGTATCTTACTTTGTAAATATCTAAAAATTATCCTTAATGCCATTATTGAAGAAGGTTTCACCTGGATTACTGGTGGTAATAATAACGTTTTAAATTATATAAATAAAAATATTATTAATAATATACTAACCTACGACTTTAAAGACCTATTTACTACATACCACTGGGCAAACTTAAAGATGTACTAGACTACTATTATCATGACTTTAAAAATCTGAATACTATTGATTTTGAAGATTGGGAATTTTGGTAAACTTCTGTATCTTTAATAATTTTATTCTTAACTGTGAGCATTTATTTATTCAAGTTAAGTATACCAGGGTTCCAATTTTTTATCCATTCTTGCTAATTTATTTCTATATTATTATGAAAAAATTTTGCCTACAAATTAATTCTGCCTTTAGATATATTGATGATTTAATTGTTTTTAATGATAGTATAATTTTGCTAACCTATGGAAATCGATTTATCCAGATGAATTATATTTATTAAAAACTAATTCAGATAATAATAAAGCCGTCTTTCTAGACTTGAATATATCCACTTTAAATAATAAAACTGATATTAATATTTATAAGAGATGATTTTGAATTTTCGGTTTTTAAATTAATTTATTGGGATTCAAATATTTCTAAAAGAATATATTATAATACAATTGCTAGTCAACTGGTACGTTTCAATAAAATTTGCAATTCTAAATTTAACTTTCTTTTGCAATGTAATAATCTAATTAACACACTTCTTAATAATAAATACCCTCACTCTTTTTATCAGATTATTTTTGAAAGATTTAAAAATACTAATATTATTTAACTGATGATTTACCATAATGGCTTATTTTGGAGACTTTCTTGTTGACTTTCAATTCTATTTGATATACACTCATGTCCAAAATTATCTTTACATGCATAAAATCACGGATTTCTCAGAAACTGTCAACTATAATTTTATGAATTTGTGTGAAATGATACATAACATCATAACACATAAATACAGGGGGAAAATTTAAGAGCACTGCATATGATATAAAACTGTAACATGAAACAATAAAAATGACAATAATATGTGACAAGAAGAGTTCAGAAAAAAAGAATAACTCAGAAAAAAATTAAGGCTTATGAATTTAATATGGAATGTGATCTCCCCTGACGTGTATACACATATCACAACGTGTTTTAATGCAGTAATAATGTTGTTAACCACAGTTTGGGGAATTAGGTTCCCCTCCTTGAGCAATACGGTCTTCAGGGCATTTATATCTCTAGGAGGAGGATGTCTCCGTGTAACTGCTTTTCCAAGGTAGTCCCATAAGTACTCTATCGGGTTCATATCAGGAGATTTTGCTGGCCACGGTATTCGCTCAATGGCTTCACTTTCAAGAAATTCGTCAACGAGGTTTGCTCGATGTGGACGAGCATTATCGTCCATAAATAAAAAAGTCAGATCCATATGAACCTCTGAAAAGTCTTACATAAGGTTCTAAGAACTCATCCCGATATCTCTGGCCGGTCACAGATCCGCTGTTGAAAACCTGTAGGGGCGTACGTCCATCGTTTATTATTCCTCTCCATACCATCACACATGCACTACCGAAACGGTCACGTTCCATAATGGCCGAAGGAAAATTTCGCGTACCTGACTCCCTTAAGTTAATCCAACTAAGTTTTTTGGAACGGTCTTGAGCACCAGCTCCTCCACATTTAACGTTCTTTCTTTCTCATTAGCATTATCTGTTTCCTTCTCTGGATTATCTGACAGTTCTGAATTAATTGTTACAGATGGTGGATTCGATACATTCACGTTAATCCTCCTCTGCAATACTTGATTTATAATTTAATCTTTTCATCATCATCCATTTTATTAACTAAAATACTTTTCATCTCACGATCTAATTCACTCAGCTGTTCGTCTGAAGGTATGTCTTGATAATCTTTCCTCTGGAACTAAAATAATTTTCTTTGCATATTGCATTTTTTTTACTTGTTAAGTAGAGTAGTCAAGACAGTGAGTGCTGCGGGTATTAATATATTTAAAAACCCTCCTTTTTGAATAATAATTTTTCGCTTTTTAGTGAGGGTTACTTTTTAATCTGCTAGGTCTCTAAGCGTATGCTTATGACGAGAAAGTTTTTCTTCTGTTCATCTGTTAAAAGAACTTTCCCTTTTAAAGTATTCAAACAACATTCAGCCATGCAATGGATGCTAGATTTCTGAAGATTTTTTTAAAAAGACTTTCCGACATTTTGTGGGGCATACAGTTAAAAGCCTCAACCGTTGCACGTCTCCTTCTGTTAAAGGCATGATGAACAATGAATTATTTGCAGGTTGTGAGTTTATTTTAACTGATAGACACAAGTTTCTTCTCCTGGAAGAATTTTTATACGCAGTCGCATATTCTCTTCTGTCTCAGATTTCAAATCTACAAGTAAATAGCTGAAAGGCTTTTTCGTGGCGTCCTCAAACACTTAAAGAAAAAATTTTAAATTTCGAGGGTAGAGTTGTCGACCGAGGTGTGTAATTTGACTTACATCACGTCGCGATTTAAATTAAAACATGTAATGACAGTTTAATGGAATTTCTCTGAATTCTTTTCCTTTATGAAACAATTTTTGGGTTACAGTCATCACAGATAAATTAATATGATGAGATCCTTTTGTATACAAGTTTGTTATTCTTTTATCACTGCCGCATTCAGAAATTAAATAGTCATATATAAAAAGTGTATTATATCCTAAATATTGCTTAAAGTTTTCGGGTATTCCTTCTACAAAGATGATATTCGGCATCTCATCGTATAACTTTTGATAGATTCCATAAAACCATACTATTTTATCAAGGGTAGGATGAATCATATCTGTATGACTGTTTATCAATTTTTTCAAAAAATGCGACTTGCCTGATGATGTGGGCCCGCAGACAAGAGCAGTGAAAGGATGCTTTAAAGCGAATGAATTAATGGTTGCAAATGACAGAAATAAAGACTAGGGCAGCTACTTATACTATTTTTATTTAAATCGCGACATTATGTAAGTCAAATTAGACCCCTCGGTCGACAACTCTACCCTCGAAATTTAAAATTTTTTCTTGAAGTGTTTGATGACGCCACGAAAAAGCCTTTCAGCTATTTACTTGTAGATTTGAAATCTGAAACAGAAGAGAATATGCGACTGCGTATAAAAATTCTTCCAGGAGAAGAAACTTGTGTCTATCAGTTAAAATAAATAAACTCACAACCTGCAAATAATTCATTGTTCATCATGCCTTTAACAGAAGGAGACGTGCAACGGTTGAAGCTTTTAACTGTATGCCCCACAAAATGTCGGAAAGCCTTTTTAAAAAATCTTCCGAAATCTAGCATCCATTGCATAGCTGAATGTTGTTTGAACACTTTAAAAGGGAATGTTCTTTTAACAGATGAACAGAAGATAAAACTCTCGTCATAAGCATACGCTTAGAGACCTAGCAGATAAAATAGTAACCTTCACTAAAAAGCGAAAAATTATTATTCAAAAAGGAGGGTTTTTAAATATATTAATACCCGCAGCATTCACTGTCTTGACTACTCTATTTAACAAGTAAAAAAAATGCAATATGCATAGGAAATTATTTTAGCTCCAGAGGAAAGATTATCAAGACATACCTTCAGACGAACATCTGAGTGAATTAGATCGTGAGATGAAAATTATTTTAGTTAATAAAATGGATGATGATGAAAAAATTAAATTATACAATCAAATATTGCAGAGGAGGATTAACGTGAATATATTGAATCCACCATCTGTAACAATTAATTCAGAACTGTCAGATAATCCAGAGAAGGAAGCAGATACTGCTAATGAGAAAGAAAGAACGTTAAATGTGGAGGAGCTGATGCTCAAGACCGTTCCCAAAAACTTAATTGGAAATATTATTCTTTATTTAAAACGCAATAAAGAGGTTGTTTCTTGGATGCCTAATGGAGAAATCGTGCATAAAGGTAAAATAGTAAAAAGTTTTAATATTGTTGACCTGATAGACCGTTTAGTGCGAAGAAAGACGGATAAGTACGTAAATGGACAAGAACAGTTTAAAGATGCACTTAAAGATGCAGTTAAAGAAATTAACTACCCAGTACCTTTGTAAAAATTAAATTTGCTGTACCTCAACAACTCGGTAAGGCAGTGAGGGTAATGAAAGAAGTGATGCCTACCCCAACCCCAAAACGAGTCTGTAATTGGCTTCCTCTATAAAGCATCAGTTATTTCCCCGCAATAAAAATCCATAAGTAGATGAGGTTTTCAAGTTTCAAGGAGTATATATTGATTATAATCAAGGTCTATGTCTCATTTCAATCAATGGAATCCATCCGGAGAAGAGCATTTTCTGTTCTTATTTTCATGGGAATCTCAGCATTCATATTTGGTCTTACAATGATACTCGATAAAGGTTATATAACAATTTGTGATAGCGATGGAATCACAGATGATTACTCCTTAAATAGGTATAATGATACAATGGAATTACGTCTACCTGGAGAAAGAAAAATTACAATTCATTCTCCAAAACAGCAGCACGTCAAAGATCTCTAGAAAGTTTTCAGAAAATTTTTGAAAGAGAAAAGAATGTCAATGTTACGGATCAATTCAATTTGTGAACTTGCAATCTGATAAATGTCAAATACACGGAAGCTTGTAAGGGAATGTTCATTTGTGTACATGTCTGTGCTTGAATAAACTTGTCTTTTACAGAAATATGTTACTTGTTCGCCATTATTTTTAGTGCTAATAAACAAACTGTGCATAATATACAATTCTAAATGTATCAAATGATACTGCAGTAAGGAAAAGTATGTATACATAAACAAAGAATTTATTGATTATACACATATATGCAAAACATATTTTACATTCTTTAACATGTAAAACTATTAAATTTATCATTAACATAAAGCCTCCGTACTGTTTCGTACAGAGTTGTATTTAGAAAACGTAGAACGTCAAAATCAAAGAATAAATACCTCAAGGGCATATTCTCCGAAGTTTAAGTTTCTCCGAATCGATTCCAGTCGAATTCATATAAAGCGTTTAGGAAATACCGATCGTAACGTTCACTTAAACTCAGTCATACATTCATCCCCAAGTTAATTTTCAAAGTTGTTTTCACATCCAAAACAATTCATCAGTTTATTTTTTCCGAAACGAGTACTTTCAGATGTTTAGCCACTCTGTCGGTAAGTTCGCTCACTTTCTCAGGTTTATCAGGATCGCCGTAATATTCCTCATCAGTTCCTGCTCCCGTTTCACGAATTCTTCTTTCACAAAATAATCGAGGGATTCATTAACAAATCCTTTTTTAATGGCTTCAGAAATTTCCTCCGATACAGCTTCCAGTCGATCCAATTGTTTCACAGAGAGAAGAATGCGCGTCGGAGTAAGTTGGAAAGCAGTCTTTCTTTTGAAACATATTTTGAAGACTCACACATTTTTCGTTTCCACGAGTTTCTTTGGAGAGTAAAAGGCTTCTTGAAACGATAATAACATCGCTACCGTTCTTTGAGCGAGAGCAAGGAATTGCTTCGTAGAAGGCTTTCCAGACTTTAGGAAGCAAAGATACTCCCTCTCTGGAAGGCTGCAGCACTCCCTGTTGATCTCTGTAATAATGACGAATATGCACCCTTGAAACAAGACAAAACAGCAAATTTGGTATCACCCAGATGGAAGCTATTTGAACCTAGTTCATTCATTGGTGAATCAGATACTTGAGATGAAAGTACATCAGCCTCAGAATGCATATTCACTTCTTTATCTATAAAGGGCATATCCAAAAGGAAATGATCGCTTCATGTTTTCCACTCAAAGCACTAAGGAACAGGAATGAACATGTTTGAAGATACAAGTGAATATCACTTCCAAGATTTCAGTGCAGCGACACGTCCTCTTCTGGGATATTTCGCAGTCAAAAGAATCTTACTGGTCAGACCTGTTAGAATGGGTCCAGGTGTTGCCATTCTGCGAGTCCACAAATAACCTTATTACATACCATTGCCAGATTCGGTACTAAAACTTTTCTTCTCCACATTCACGTTTTCATATCAGAAACGCGGAGGTAAACTTACAACTCAACTCTACTCTCGAGTGACTTCATTGCCCACCACTTGTGTTTGATTTCGCGTTTCAACACGTTAGAATGACGTCATTCTCCATCCCCGCCACATGTTTGATTCCACGTTTGAACACGCTAGAATGACGTCATTCTCCACCACATTCACCTTTCTATGTCAGAAACGCAGATAAAAACTTGAACCGAAACTCACAGTGATCTTGTGTTTCAGCACTGTATTCTCTCTCTTAATTGCAAAGGTTTCTATTAGGTATTTCCGGCCGAACGGTTAAATCGCTTCAAAACGGGCAGCCGAGAGTACTTTTGCTGTGGGTTCGATTCCAACTTGTGTAATTTTTTTCTACGCGTAAATGAAAAATAGAATAAATGTACACTTTCTGTAAAAAGCATTTACTTCTCAATCTCATCAGTAGATGGCGCTACCAGTCATCATGTATGTAAAACAAGTCAATTATATTGCTCCACCACTGAGTTAATGACATCATGCTCCACCACATTGATATTTTCTGCAAAAAGCATTTTACTTTTCAATCCCATCGGTAGATGGCGCTACCAGTCATCATGTATGTAAAACAAGTCAATTATATTGCTCCACCACTGAGTTAATGACGTCATGCTTCACCACATTGATGTTTCCTTGTCAGAAACACAGAGTAAAGCTGAAACCGAAACTAACAACTCAACTTGTTATGACGTCACTTCCGGTAAACTCCACTTCCGGTTATGACGTCACTTCATGTACAACTCAACTCTACTTCCGGATATGACGTCACTACCAGTACAACTCAACTCCACTTCCGGTTATGACGTCACTTCCTTTCTCCACCACTGTTTTGGAACCCACATTTTTCCTCTACTTGTGTGGGCTACGTTTGGTGAACTGACGCCCACACGCAGAAAACACCATATTGTGATGACTGGGTGGACCCTGGTGACGTCCTGATCCACCAACACTTCATTTTTTTCGAAATTTTCTTGGTATTCTTAAGTTTAAATTCCTAAATTCCTCTTTATTTTGTAATATTGAATTATATATACAGGGTGCAACGCAAAGTCCGTACCCGGCCTTTATTTTCGCAACCGTTGGTCGTAGACATATACTTCCAGTTACAAAAATGTTTCAAATGAGGTAAACATCCATGTTATGGAATTTTGAAATTTAAAAGATCAATTTTGTAAAAATTACAAAATCTAACTTTTTATGCAGTCCCCCGTTCCTTATAGTAATATTTAGTAAAAGTTTGCACTCATCCTAACAAATGTAACACAAAAAGTTTCACTTCTGTGTGACAAAAATTGACCGAGATATTTAATTTCAAAGTTTGGGATTTTTTCAGATTTGTTTTGCCTTCATTGAGGGGTCGGTTAAAATATAAATTACAATAATTCGAGATTGAAATCAGGGTGCAACGCCCCTTTTACCGCGAAAGGAGGGGTTCCCCGACCATAAACGATGGGTGCATGTATAGTAAAATGGACATGCCCGATTCACTGAAAGCGGTCGCAGCGCCCCTAGTGGCGAAACACGGAAGTTTGGAAATCTAACTCGCACAAGTTAGACAAGCATACAGCGGAAAACAATACATAAAGTGGAGAAATCTACTGGAGATACTGCTCAAAATGTTCCCCATTGGTGGCAATGAAAAATTGAATGCGTGACAGTACTGAATCGTGGACGCGTTGGAGCATAGCTGGTGTAACTGTGCGACAAGGCTGATACGCTGTTTCAGATCATCCAGAGAGGTTGATTCAGTCGCATAGACCTGTTCCTTGACGTAATCCCGGAGGTAGAAGTCCGTGGTGTGAAGCCGCAGGTCTCTCTGAGACGGCAAAGTACAGTAGCTATTGTTCGATGCGATGGACGTCGATCCATAGGAAAACGTTCGCCATAAACCCTTGCAGTAGCTCAGGCATTCCGTTGACATTCGCCATAAATCACTATCATTTCGTTATATTACGCGGATGTGTTGCACGCCATCACGATCTCAGCGCGGACTAGTTTGCCCACTACTGGATGGCTCGTCTTTTATCCCGAGCATGTGGCTGCGGTATTATCCTATTTGCATAATCACGATTTGCATGGGGGTTATAGCCCCGCTGGTAGTTTGCATTCCGCTGCCATTTATCTGGTTCTTTTTGCGCATTTTTTATTTTTAGGATGTCGATTCTACATAATTCGACGATGCTCTACAACTTTCTAATTGACATCTTTTGTCTATCTTGCTTAGTTTCGGAGTTCCATTTCCAAACTTCCGTGTTTCGCCACTAGGGGCGCTGCGACAAATTTCAGTGAATCGGGCATGTCCACTTTACTATACATGCACCCATCGTTTATCGTCGGGGAACCCCCTTTCGCCGTAAAAGGGGCGTTGCACCCTGATTTCAATCTCGAATTATTCTAATTTACATTTTAACCGACCCCTCAATGAAGGCAAAACAAATCTGAAAAAATCCCAAACTTTGAAATTAAATATCTCGGTCAATATTTGTAACACAGAAGTGAAACTTCTTGTGTTACGTTTGTTAGGATGAGTGTAAACTTTTACTAAATATCACTATAAGGAACGGGGGACTGTATAAAAAGTTAGATTTTGTAATTTTTACAAAATTGGTTTTTAAATTTCAAAATATCGTAACATGAATGTTTACCTCATTTGAAACATTTTTGTAATTAGAAGTATATGTTTACGACCAACGGTTTCGAAAATAAAGGCCGGGTACGGACTTTGCGTTGCACCCTGTATATACACTGGCGGAAAATGAAATCCCAACACCAAGAAGAAATTAGTTTAGAGGAATGAAATTTAGGCAAAGCATTTGTCTAGGTAACATATTTATTTGATTAAAGTTTCAAGGTCACAGGTTAAAGTATGCGCGAGAAGAGTCATTTTAGATGTGAAATGGTGGTATATTAATAACCGCTGTAGTCGCCACGATTTTGAATGCAAGCATCCAAACGTGCATGCATTGTGTCCTATAGGTGTCGTATGTCATTTTGTGGGATGGAGTTCCATGCCTGTTGCACTTAGTCAGTCAAATCAGCAACGGTCAGTGCTGGTTGTGGATGACACTGAATTTGTCGTCCGATAATGTCCCATACGTGCTGAATGGGAGAAAGATCTGGTGATCTCGTAGGCCAAGACAACATGTCGACCCTATGCAGAGCACGTTGGGTGACAGCAGCGGTATGAGGACGAGCGTTATCCTGTTGGAAAACACCCCTTCAATACTGCTCATGAATGGCAGCACAACCGGTTCAATCACCAGTCTGACGTACAAATTTGCTGTCAAGGTGCTTGGGATAACGACGAGAGTGCTCCTGCTGTCATAGGAGATTGCTCCCCAGACCATAACTCCTGATGTAGGTCCAGTGTGTCTACGCCGCAGACAGCTTGATTCCAAGCGCTCACCTGGCCTCCTTCTAACCAAAATACGGCCATCACTGGCACCAAGACAGAAACGGCTCTCATCTGAGAACACAACAGATCTCCACCGCCCTCCAATGAGCTCTTGCTTGACACCACTGAAGTCGCGGATGGCAGTGATTTAGAGTTAGTGGCATGACAGGGCGTCTGACTCGGAGCTGTCCCTCAAGTAATCGATTTGTTACAGTTCGCTGTGTTACCCTCGTGCCAACAGAAGCTCGAATTTCTGCTGCAGATGCAGTACGATGCGCCACAGCCATGCCGCGAATACGGCGGTCTTCCCTCTCAGTAGTGGCCCGTGTGCGACCGGACCCCGGTCTTCTTGAGACAGTACCTTCCCGTGACCACTGCTGCCAACAATCATGCACAGTGGATACATCCCTGCCAAGTCTTTCTGCAATATCGCGAAAAGAAAATCCGCCTTCTCGTAGCCCTATTACACGGCCTCGTTCAAACTCAGTAAGCTGCTGATACTGCCTTCTTCGTCTCCTTAAAGGCATTCTTGACTCAAATAGAGCTACAACGCCCAATCCGGACGATAAATAACGCTCACGAAGTTTACATCGCGTATTTAAAGCAAACGTGATTTGCATGTTCATAGTGGCGCTACTAGCGCCACTCTTATTCGTTTAGGCCAAAATTTGAATAGGCGTCATCTTTCAGATGTACAAACACGCCTCCCAAATTTCGTTTATCTAGCACAACTCCTTCTTCATATTGGGATTTCATTTTCCGCCAGTGTATATATAAATATATCACCCAGTCAACACAATATGGCGTTTTCTGCGTGTGGGCGGCAATTAACCAAAAGTAGCCCACACACCCTCCAAACACCATAAACAGAAAGGCAAAACTAGAAAACAAAGACCAGAAAATCAAAAACACAGAAGAGAATACAAACTTATCCAAATTTCTGAATTTAGTTCAATATTTAACTCTGCTGAATCTCACGAAATGTAATTGAATCGGAAAATGAGATAATGAATCACTCGATGAATATTGTTTAATTATGCGCCGAATTGGCTAACAAGGGTAATATAGATTTTCCTCGTTGATGCATTATGTAATAAATAGTATTAATGATTCTGTTAACAATAAATCTATTTTATATATGGATGTAAGAATATTAAAGAATTCAGAGAAAACTTAAAAATCTACGCTAAAATTAAATTGGATCAGAATTTTAAAGAAACCACTCGTTACAATAACAAAGCTCGAAAAAGTCAGGATACAATGCAACATCTGCCTACTCGTCTTAAATTTTTATCTGCAAACAAAACTATCCGTTGTTACAATTGCGTCGAGCCAGGCCATAAGAGTAATTTTTGTTTTAAATAAGAAAAAAAGGATTTAAATGTTTTCGCTGTGATCAGTTTGGTCATAAATCGAACGAATGTGTGAACAAAAATGGTTTTCAAGTCAGTGGTGTCAATGTGTCTGCTTCGAGTTCTTCACACCCTTTGGAGGCTATGCATAAACTAATTTCCATTTCCGATGTGCCGATTACAGAACTTTTCGATACAGGAAGTGCTTTGACTTTGATTCGAGAAATGTTTATAAGTTAGGAAGACCTAGTTTGAATCCTTTTACTTCTGTTTTGTCTGGAATAGGAGAGAATAAAATCAAACCATTAGGTTTTTTCACGGTTCGTTAAAAATAGGTGATGATATTTTCGATTCTAAAATAAGTGTAGTATCTAATCGTGTAATGGCTTACGAAGCTATAATAGGAATGGATGTTTTGAATCAGGCAGAGGTTAAGATAAGCAAAAATGGTATAACTGTCACCAAATCGAAAATTGATGTGATCTCTGATGAATTCGAGATTTTGAATATAAACATTTCAGACACATGTAACGAATTAAATATTTGTAGTAATGTGAGTAAAACAGTTAGAAATGAAATAAGTAATTTAGTGTCAAATTATAAACCGATTGAAAACAAAAATCAAATATTGAAATGAATATTGTTCTCAAACATGAACCGGTATTTCATACACCTCGAAGATTACCGTTTACAGAACGCAAAATAGTTTATGATCAAATCCAGGAATGGTTACATATGAATATTATTGAACCTTGTTCTTCGGAATATTCTAGCCAAGTTATAGTGGTTAAAAAAAAGATGACACCCCGCGTGTGTGTATCGATTTTAGAAAGTTAAACAAGATTATAATAAAAGATAGGTATCCTTTGCTACTGATTGAAGATATTTTAGATGAGCTTCAGTGTACACGTATTTTTAGCACAGACTTAATTAGACTTAAAAAATGGTTTCTTTCACGTGAAGGTTTCAGAAAAGAGTAAACCACACACATCATTCGTAACGCACAATGGACAGTATCAATTTTTACGTACTCCTTTCGGATTATGTAATTCACCTGCAATTTTTCAAAGGTTTATAAATGATACATTTCGTGATTTAATTTATAAAGGTTTTGTATTGCCTTATATCGACGATATTATAATTTTAGCAGATGATGAAAATGAGGCATTCAAACGTCTTAAGTTAGTACTTGAAATTGCTCAAAACTATGGATTAGATATAAATTGGAAGAAAAGTCAATTCTTGTTTAGTAAAATTGAATATTTGGGACATATTATAGAAAACGGAAAACTTTATCCTTCCCCGCACAAAACGAAAGCTGTTATTAATTATCCTGAACCGAAAACGCTCAAAGAGGTTCATTCATTTTTTTGGACAAACAAGTTATTTCCGAAAATTTATTCCCAATTTTGCTTTAATTGCCAAAACCCTCAGCGATTTGTTGAAAAAGAAAATAAATTTCAATTTGATGAAAACGAAAGGAATTCTTTTAACACACTAAAACAATTACTCTGAGAAAAACCAGTTTTAAATATTTTCAATTTAGATAGCGAAACTGAAATTCACAGAGGCAAGCCAATTTGGTTTTGGTGCTATTTTAATGCAGCGCGACCTAAACGATAACCAGTTCCACCCAGTGTATTTTATGAGCAGAAAAGCTACGGATCAGCAACAAAAATTTTCAAGTTATGAACTAGAAACTTTAGCGGTTGTTGAGGTTTAAAAAAATTCAGAACGTACGTTTTAGGTCTTCATTTTAAAATTGTTACCGATTGCAATGCATTCAAAATGACAATGAGCAAAAGAGGATTAGGATTGCTAGATGGGTTCTGTTAGTCGAAGATTTCGACTATGAAATAGAACATAGGTCTGGAACGCAAATGCGACACGTTGACGCCTTGAGCAGAAATCCCGTTATGATGATAGATTCCGAAAATTACGTGTGTCGTATTAGGGATTCAATCACCCTACAGATGGCGCTAAAAGCACCGTCAGATTGTGTTAAGATAGAACAATGATATATTCGGATGATGTGGTCGTGTAGGACGCTGCTTGGTAAATTGTAAATATTTTGTCATATAATAAATGTTTGTGCTGTCTACATTGCCTGGGATTCACTGATAACCCATTAAATAGAACCAGATACGACAACGTGACAGCTAAAATAGCAGCTGCCCAACAAGATGATTACACAAAAGTATTGCAAAATCTAGTTGAGAATGGGAAAGATGAAAATTATTTTATAAAGAACAACGTTTTGTATAAGTATGATGCTGGTAGAAATTTATTAGTGGTCCCTGAAGCCATGCAAACTGAAATATTAAAGGAAATCATAACAAAGGTCATTTCGCTGTAACAAAAACAGAAGAGCTTTTTAAGAGAAATTTTTACATACCTGGACTCAGGAAAAAGAAAGCGTTATAGCAAATTGTATGGACTGTATTTTGTATAATAAGAAGCGAGGAAAAGGAGGACTCTTAAACCCTATACCGAAAGAGAATATACCTTTAAGTACATATCACATTGATTTCATCGGACATTTACCTCTACAAATAAAAATTACCAACATATTTTCACTATAGTGGATGCATTTTCAAAATTTATTTGGATTTACCCGGTAAAGTCGACGAGTGTCAAAGACGCTATAGACAAACTGAAAGTTCATCAAGCAACATTTGGTAGCCCATCCAGAATTATCAGTGATCGTGGAAGTGCTTTTACCTCGAAAGATTTAGATAAATATTGCCAGGCCGAAGGTATTCAACATTTATTAATTACAGCTGGAATTCCGCGAGCAAACGGTCAAGTTGAAAGAATGCACGAAACTCTAATACCAGTATTATCAAAATTATCCTCTAACGATCCTTCAAAATGGTTTAAATACACTGACGTTGTTCAACGAATAATGAACAGTACTATAGCACGAAATACTAAAGTAACACCTTTTGAACTATTGACTGGTGTACGGATGAAAAATAAAGACCGTAGAATAATAGAAATTTTAGAAGACGAATATGAGAAAAGTTTCATGAAAAATAGAGAACTTAGGGAAGAAGCAAAGCAAAACATTTTAAAAATTCAGGAGGAAAACAAAAAGACCTATAATCGGAAAAGAAAAGAATCGCGAAAATACAAAGGGCAACTTGTAGCTATTCAAAGAACTCAATTTGGGACAGGACTAAAATTGAAGCCTAAATATTTTGGTCCCTATAAAATAACGAAAGTCAAACCCAAAGATCGCTATGATGTTGAAAAGGTGGGAAAACATGAAGGTCCAAATTTTACATCTACAGCTGCCGATTACATGAAGCCTTGGAACCAAGTTTAAGCAATATCATGATGTTCACATACCAAATTAGGCAATTTTTCATCCCGATTTTGTCCAGAAAAAGTGTTAAAAATTATTTTTTTTTGTTTTACGATGAAAATAACAGAGATATTGAAGAAGACGAGGACAACATGGTCTTGATTTTAAAGATGACAACGACGAATAGGCCATAATAATGAAAACGACGATGATTTCCGACGAGGATGGCAACATCACCAATGACGACGATTGTGGCGATATCAACGACGAGATTACCACAAAACAACGATGCCTTCCTAGAAAAATAATTATGACGATAATACTATAAAGTTTTTTTTTTTGAATAGATATTTTCTGCTTGTTTTCTTTCTTTTGCAGAGTTTGTTAAATCTTCTAGACATTAGGATGCGGAGTACCGTCATCCGTCAGGAGGGCCGAGTTGTGGTACCGGCCTATGACACCCGCTGTGAGTGACGCCTCAGTCGCCACCTACCGCCACGAGACCTGATTCAGCTGGCCAACGCTAGAGTAGCAGACAGTGTTAGACTGTGTGCAACGTAGAACTAACGAAGGACAATTATGTTAAACGATGAAATAATTAATGTCTATATTCTATGTTAAATGTAAAATGTAATTCTTCGTCTCAATATATGTTTGTGTTAAAAATTGAGTCTGAGTGCTTTTTTGGATACTAAAATTCCTGAACTCGCGGTATTCTTCCACACACACACGCACACGCACACGCACACACACACACACATATATATATATATATATATATATATATATATATATATATAGAGAGAGAGAGAGAGAGAGAGAGAGAATTTGATTATTTCATTTTCTTATGAAAATAGTAATTACACCCCCTCTTTTTCTCCAAAGTTGTTTTTAAAAATATCTTTTAAAACTAAGTATACGTTCTAATCGAAAAAATAATACTCAAATATGAGTATAACTTAAAGTGAACACTTGTCAAAAATTGAGAACTAACCAGTTGAAATGAAATGAATCTTACCCAATTGAAACCGTTTCACCATCCGTAACACCAGTTTCATTCTTGGGGCCCAGCACATCGGTTGAAAATAGCTGATCGAAAACACGGTTTCCAAAACCGATCGCATTTCGTATATCCTATGCAGGATTCTGATTCGATGGTCACTTCATCTCATTATATCATATTCATAAAAATAGAGATTTGTGAAAAAACATTTTATGCACAGGCAATTTGAAAAATAAATTGTTTTTCCAATTGAAAGTACATAGATTAAATGTAGGTAATTTTAAAGCAATTTATAGGCATTTTATATTATTTTATAGGTAATTTTAAAGAAATTTATAGGCATTTTATATTATTTTATAGGTTATTTTTTACGCATTTTATAATTTAATGAAATCCGGAACCTGTTTAGTACATATCCCTTTACTTTACGTATAACTATCCTGTAAAATTATATAATTGCATCCGATGATAAACCATATTCTTATGACTGAAGTGTGGTTTGTCTTATGCCGAAAATCTGCCATGACTTTGTATACGTAAATTGTTCGTTCCAGTAATCCAGAAAATAACTCATACATATAACTAAAAACTGAATATAGAGACTTACCTCGTCTCCTACTTTGGTCCATTTCAGCACAGCTTCATCATCTCCATAGCAACCTGCGCAACTGATGATGGTAGGCTCAGATCCGCACCTGTATAGGATTTGATAAACAATTGAGAAATGCCATGTGTTTTGAGCTACCGGAGGATTCTTTAGGCGAAAGAATAGAGCTATTGGGAAAATATTCAGTCATAACATATAACATATAGATGTGTACCGAGTAAAAAATAGCTGGGAAAGACAGTCTCCCAAAGAAACTAAAACATTTAAAACGGCTAAAAAAGGTTTGACTGGAACATTTTTTATCAAATTAAGTAAAAGAGAAAAAATTGATTCTATAAGATTTAAAGTGAGCAAGAAACACTCGCATGGAAATCAATCCTCTAAGTGGTTTCGACTAGTTATCTCGTGCATCAAGATCTGACCAATTTTGCTAATGACTCTCTCTTCATCAAGATATTGCCGATTTTTATAAGAATCAAGATGTGGTCAGCTTTCTTCTAACGACGAGATATCTCGTCAATCAAGATCTGGTCAGTTTTGCTAATGACGAGATACCTCGTCGAGACAACCACCAGGAGGGTTAAGTTGAATTAAAAAAAATTAACCTTTTCCAGAATAGTCCTAGGATGTTGTTTTAAGTAATAGTGTTCCACTGATATTCCTTTGAGTGTCACTTGAATTTGCAACCAGCGACTGTTCGCAGTCTCGAAATACTGGATCCATTTCAAGTTTTCGTTAGATTAAATTGATTTTTTGAGTTCTTTTTGCTGTTGACACGTTTGGTGGCAGCAAGACGGACCCATACAGCTCGAGCCACAATCCAACTTCTTGGGGAACGAATCATCTTCCCCAACACCAGATTCAAGCTACACTTTTTCAGTGGGGTTGCATTACAGATAGGGTTTGCGATAACAACCCAGTCAGCAGGCTCAAGAGCAATATTCGAGAAGTTGAGACTCCCAGAAACGTTGCGAATGGGTAATGGAAAATACCCTGGTAAAATCCCATCGTCGCAAAGAGGAAAATGGCGACCTTTTAAGAGATTTATTTCTCCGAACTTGATAGAAAATAATTTCAAAGAATGTATTTCAGTTGTATAAAAACTAAATAAGTTTTAAAGTAAAAATATTAAATGTTTTAATGGTTAAGTGTCTTATGAACTTATGGTACTTGTATAGATTCGCTTTTCTATTTCTTTTCTGATTAAAGCGAACGATGAATTTGCTTGAAAAATGAATGAGTAGAATTTGTCTTTCGTGGTCAGACAAAGTTGTCTAAAATGTCAGTCATCTCATTAGTTTTTGATTAATAAAAAATTCATTTTTTAACCTGTATTGTGCTGAAAAGCCCTTCTTGCAATGATACATTGTAAAAACTTGGCATTCAAAATTCAACCTATTTGTGACTAACTCGATGAAAAAATATTAATGTACCCTTCTACTTTCAGTTATTTTCTCAGGAATTTACAGATTTATCAAGACCAATAATAATAACTGTAGCTATTATAATCTGACGTTTAACGAATATTCATATATTTATATTTAGTACGGTTTGACCTAAAAAAATTACGGCCGCAAAATTTTTCTTTCATTATTTGCAATGAACAAAATCATTTTGATACAGGTTATCAAACAGAGCTAACTTCAAAATAATGTGCTCTGTTTACGGACACGAGGGAATTCTTAATGTGCCTACTTGAAGAGAGATACACGAGAAGAATATGTTACGCAAACAAAATAGCCTTTCCTTTCACTAGAGAATTATTGAACACTAAGCCAAAAATATTTATAAATGTGCCTCAAATTCACGGAGGTTTAATTAAATATTCAGCTGTAAATATCTGTTTTTAGTTTTGCGGCCAACATGCTACATATTTCCCTTAACAATGATATCGAAATTTCCTTCATTAAATAGGGAACAATTATTTCTACACCAATTAGTAATTTTAACACAATGAATTTTTCACACATTATTAAGTTACAATTTTAAATACATATTTAGAAAAATAATATTCAAAAATTAAAAGCATTGCGGAAAGCTCCATTTTTGAATTATTTGAAAAGCATCAGTTACCTGGTTTCTAGCAAACACTTTATCGGTTTATCCGATATTTTGATTTTTTCTTGCAGATTCAGTTCAAAGGCATATGGAACATCAGTGGAAGAGAAAGAGACATTGCTGGCAGTTTCACTGCTTTTATGAGTGCTCCAATCTCCGAGCTGTAGAATATCTCGGTGGTGATCAGTAAGAGAAGAATCTGTCACCGAATCTTCATAGCTGAGCGAGTTTAATCGAGCTGTAGCCTCGCTCTCTGATATCATATTACACCAGGTGGGAAGTTGAGTGCGAACATCCTTGAGACGGCCAGATGAAGAAGATGTATCATACCACGGGTCCCTTAACCACAAATCCGTCCTTTGAGACAGGGCGGAACTTGTACCAGAATAGTCCAAAACATTCGATGACCGACGCCGACTGAGTGCTCTGCTTCGAATGGATTCCAGAACAGCGTCGGTCGTTCGATGGCGAGTGGAGGACTCTTCTTCTGTGTAGGTCACGAAGACATCATCAAAGTCGTAACTGTCACTAGCTAATGAAGATGTCTCTTGGGATTTCACCCATTGCGTTACATCGTCAGCACTGATGGCTCTCAGAAGTGCATTGTTTTTAATGAGTGATATGTTGGAGCCAGTTGATAAAAGCGGCTTCCTCGCTTCATTGGAACAGCTTTGGGGCAATTCAATGGAGCTGTCGGACCAGCCATAATCATCGACTGCTTGGGTTTCACTCTCGGGTACCTAAAGAAACATTTAGAATCAGGGGGTTTCAATTCATTTTATAATTCATGAAACCGTACATTACGTACTACAGTTCGAAGACTATTCACAAGATACTTCACTATTTACACGATTTGAATTTATTCATTTTTGATTTATATTTTATTGACTAAGCTGTGGTAATTCATATCTCTCATACACAAAAGATAATAATTTAAGTTCGAAAAATGATGCATTTTTATTGTTTTGATTGATTGGGTCGTTTATTTTACTTGCTACTTTTAATGAAAAAGTATATTAGTTGAGTAAAAATAGGTAGGTAGCTAGGTAGTTAATTAACGTCGCACTGGAGCAACACGAGTAAAATTAAACTAGTCAAAAAATAAAATTATAAACAAAAGTCTAGTTTCAACTATTGACTACATATTTCTGATGTTTATATATATTTATCATAATATTTTAATGTCTTGATATATTTCTTAGTGTTAACAAATTTCAATACCTTTTAATTAAATATTCAGAAACAGAAAATTGTTTATTGCAATTTTACACCTCTTTAATTCTTTTATGGATCTTGAGGAATAATTTTATGATTGAAATCAACTTTCTATTGTGTTTGTGTAGAAATATTCCTTTTTTTCAATGACCTTCTTAAACTACATTAGTTAAATGACTACTCAAAGCTTTTAAGGTATGCACTGTAAATTTGAGGCTTTCTGAATTCTGTTTCAGATATTTGTTTGCACTGCACTGCCACAAAAGAATTATTGAAATGCGAATCCTTCCTGATTAAAGTTTCTCAGTTATTTTATTTTAAAAGCAAGTTTTAGTTAAGTAAACATTCAACAGTAAAGACTTGCTGTTGTGATTCAGAGAGAATATTAGAGATTTTTTACCTTTTTATTTGACATAGCACGATACTAGTATTTTACAATTTAAAATCTATTTAGAAATACTAAATGTATATTAGATGTTCAATTCTTTCGAAAGAAAAAAGAGCTAAAGTTCTGAGTTCTTTCCCTATTATCGATACAAAAACGATAAAATAATAACAATTATCTGACGAAATGACGCATTCCATTTTTAAAATGCTGTTTGGAAAGAATTCAAAAACAAGTCCATAAAAAGTATTGCTTAAGAATACCTACACTATCCCCATCTTTGTTTAAGCACCTGTTGATATCAATGGATTTATTTTGACTATTATTGAGAAGATTTTGGTATCGTGTAGTGTAGTCCACGTGGTTTGTGGAGTTTATGCTTAAGCTGTATTTGTCGAAAAGCTTTCTCAATGCTTCACTCGCTTCCAGAAGACAATGGCGACATTTGACGGAAGTGGAGCTCAATTGGTGACACGTACAGAGTCGTTTGACGGCGACTTGTGCCGAAGACGAGTGTCCGGAATCTGTATCCACCTTCCGCGTGCTTTCTACAATATGTTCTTCACAGTAATGGGACTCGGGGGATGTGAGAGAGTCTTCCACTCTCTTCACTGTCGAGTGACTCGTGGCCTCACTGCCATCCTCGGGAGAGCTACTCTCTTGTTCTTCCTCTTGGGCAGTCAGAGCGGCTGGTGTGCTATCGATGCCATGGACACTACCACGTCTGCTTTGTGTATAGAGGGGAGTTCTGCATGGGGTTGAGTAGCACCCGCTGTCCAGTCGGTTGCGGCCTTCGGAAGTAGCTTGTTCCTCGTGTTTCTTTTCCATCAACAGTTGCTGTGGAGAAACCATTCAAAACTCGTTAAAATAATTCTTCAAGCTGGAATGTAATTTTATAATCATTTCATTTTCAAATTTATTTTATACGGCAGTTTTGGTAAACTTTTCGGAGACTGAAGAATTTATTTCAAGTGTGCACTTATGGTTTTAGAAGTGAAAAGGAGTTTTTCAATGTTTAAATGTTTACTGGTAAAACATAGAAAAACACTAAAAAGTTCTGCAAAAAGTGAAAAATACATGTATTTTATTGATTTTTAGGGCATTTTGGTAATTTTTAGGAAATCAAAAATCTTACCCCTAGTTATAAGAAACGTAGAAATAATCGTAGGTAAAATGGAAACTATGACAAATGTAATACTAGAACAAATTGTCCCATTAAAAATATAAAGTTCTTTAAAGAAATACTTTGAATTGATTTCAAAATAGTCGTATTATCAAGTCGAGTCTTTGAACTGTGTAAATATCAATTGAAATGAAAAATTGATTCGTAGGCAAAAGCGAAAGAGGGTCACCTGAATCTTTTGCTGTATGTGCTCCACTTGGGGCTGTCTTCTGCTCGAACTGAAGTCGGCGGTGCTTGGGCTCCTCGACAGTTTCGTAACGACGTCATAAATAATGAGCGAACCTTCGGCAGTTCCGACCAGGACACTTCGAGCGAAAGGAAGCAGCGCGCTAATCCGACAACCACCGCTTTCCTCTTCTCCGACCTAAAAACAATCAGTTGGAATGAATTATCGTTTTTCTCGCGATCCATTACGAAAAGAAGATGGAAGCATCGTACTTTGGGGGATCGAGGGTATTTGTTGTCTCGGACATCAAACAGAAGCTTGCACGTCAATGTATGAGGATCCCACAGTTGTAAAATGGAAGAACCTCGGATCGTTAGCCAAACTCCTCGATCATCGGATACTAACATCGACAGGTAATCTAAGCAGCTGGAAGATGTATGAAACTGATCCACCGAATCAAGGGTCCTGAAACGAATTGAAAAATATTCTATGCATAAGAAATGCAAAGCTATATCTATACACACACATATATACGCATATATATACACATATGTATATACGTGTGTATACACACATACACATATATATGTGTGTATCACATTATATACTATATATATATGATAATGTGATACCCCTTGACTCATTCCATTTCTGACTCATCAACGGCGAACACCGGCGACTTCCGGTAGAAGGAATTGCGAGAACATTCCAGAAGCAGAACACTAGCTACTTCCGGAAAAGGGTTGCAATAACATTACAGAACAGAACTAGGAGAACGATTCAGCCATTCACGTCTGATTCAATCATCGCGACGATTGAATAAGACGTGAATGGCTGACGGTCATCCCTTTTTTGTGTTGTTTTAAATATATTTGTAACTGTCCTGTCCTTAACTGTTATTTTTAATTAAATGCTTTACCTTTTAAAGAATTTTTTCTGTGTTCTTCAAAGCCCTGTTACACTACCACTAAACTTCACATGGGTGCTCGGCCGGTTCGATCTCTAAATGAAACTTCCACTAGACCCGGCGACGACGACAATTCAAAACTCAGGATTACTCTTCCCGTCAATGTCATGCCAAAGCTGCATTTCGAGAGGATCAAAGTGTGTTTGAAATAGATTGATAGCTGGCCGTTCGTTTCTGGAGAGTTGTTCGAAACCCTATACATGACTCGCCGAGCTCCGGTCATCGTTTCAACAGGCTGTGGAATCCCGGGCATAGCAAGAATGTTCGGAATCCACTTCAAGCTTCCGATCTAGCCCTAGTGTCGAATGTATAGGGCATAGCTTGGCAAACTTTTTTGGGCTCAATGCCCCCTTTTCTAAGATAATTTTTTCGACGCCCCTGGAAAACTCTATTTCACCTTTAACAGATTGCAAATGAAACTGTGCCTATCATTTTTCAATTTCACTTCAATATTTATGTAACTGTGTATGTAATTTTAGAATTTCAAAAAGTTGAGTTTGGAAATCAAATAACTTGGTACTGAAATTATAAAGCTATTTATTAAAATGAAATAACCAAAACAAATTCCTCATAAGCCCATTCGATTGCTCGCTATTATCAGTCATTAATAGCAATGAAATGAGTAAAATTAAAACGAATCCCAAGTGAGAGGGATTCATAGTATTGTACAGTTCGTGTTAGAATTTCCGAATGCTGATATTCGCTGGTCTGGATGTTGCATTTTTGAACCCATTCTTGCAGCAGTGCATCTGTGTGGTCGAGTAGATGAGTGTTTGCTCAAATTAAAATTTGTGGACACATATTTGTTATCTTATCATCAATGCCCACCTCTGAACCACTATTGCCCCAAGATTTCTTCAGCGCCCACAAGGAGGTACCCACCAAACGATTTATTACTCACTAGCTTAAAAGTTTGTCATTCTTGGAAAGCATTTTAAAAATCAATCATGAAAACCATTTTTCATACAGAAATGGGATTGCGAAAACAATACTTCGCATCTTTTACCTCAAGAGTTTTAAACGATCTGAATTTTGTAATGACTAGTAAGCACTCGAACACGTTTCTTTGGAATTCTTTGAAATGTTTAAACGTAATGACTAAGTGTTTAAGAGTAAGTTTCAATGAAAAAGTGCCACGGAACTATTTAATTGGATTTCAGTATTTCATTCAGTTAGTCTGTAAATGTAAGAATTTAAGAGTTAAACTCTATTAACATTGTTCTTTGATTAATTGAAATAGTATTGCATATCGAATGATACAAAAAATTACTAGTTACATAGGCTGGCAAAATACATCCAAGTACGATATCTATTTTCGACAGTTTTATTTATTATATAAAGTCTAAATTGTAGGGTAATAATTCTTAATCTTGGTGTAAGTATAAAATATAATTAAATTACTTTTATCCATGAATATTCATAAATATTAGCACAGTTCTTAAAAATTAATAACAACTATAGGTTCTAGGTGCTTGGGATTTTATTCATTCCAATTTTATTCATTCGAAATCAGTTAACACGCTTTCATAGTGAGTGTATAAAAGAAACGCATACCTTGCATTGAGAATAACGACTCTGTTTCCAGTTGCACACCATAACCTTCTTTCAACTAAGCGCAGGCAAGTAACAGGGTTCGATCCAATTAGAATGTAAAATGTTTCAGGCTTCTGCCCTTCCATGTTCTGCAAGAAATACATTTCACCACAATCAACTATCCGATTGTAGAAACGAAGATATTTGGATGGAATGCTTAGTTCTAATTAGTCGAGAGGAAGAAAATATTTGCAACCCACACAGCGAGGTAGTTTGGATGAGATTATCATTTTTATGTTCACATATATTTCTACCGTTGTTTACAAAAACGTCCCTTTACGAATGGAGATGAAAAATGTGTTTTTCATTTGTTTTAAGCTAATTTGTAGTACAACTATATTTTTGATAAGTTTTCTCAATTATTGAGTTTATAAATTGAACTTCTTAGCGAGAACAAGCTAACCTTAAAATGTCACTTGGGAATTTCAATTGAAAAGTTTGGTGAAATTATTTTTTAACAGTAGTGAATCTTAAATTCTTCATAATTATATTGCAATTCGAGAACTAATTGTTTCTTTAAGAGTCTAAGAGTGACTTACCTCGATGACGGCCACTGTGCCATCAGCTAGTCCAGCATACACTTGTCTCAATCCGTCTTCTTCGTGGGATGCTAAAGATAATACGGAATCATTCAAACGTATCTCCCACAGCAGCCTCCTGAAAAGTCAAAATTCAATGAACCACCACTTTTACGGAACTTCAAAGTTAGAATCATTTTTAATACCGTTATGGTGTAATCAATTAGTTTGACCTTTTAGGAATGTAACTGTCTCTCTTGTGTGGTTTTAAGAAAAGCCAAAATAAAAACTTTTCCCTCCTTTCGAACATTCTGTCTCAATGTCCCTGACCATTTTGAACACCTGAGCCGTGTTGAAATTTTATTTCTATGACCTTGTTTTGAAAGTATTTTATTACAAAGACACTTAATATAAAAGTATCTTTAAGAGACTCATTGCAATGCGTTCAGAGAATCGATTCCCCACGAAGAGTTTCATCCAGCTTTGTATCATTGCAATTGATAACGTTACATTTACTTAATGAGAATCAATTTTCTATCAAGATTTTTAGTTTCCTTTCCTCACTCTATTTTTGATATTCAACTGAAACTAAGAGTCGTAAGGGCATATTATGAAGTCTCCATTGCCCGAAGGCAGGTCTTTTGGTAAACCTTAAGAATTGGATTTTTAATTCTCTTAAGATAAAAAAGAAGTTAACCTATTTACCGAGACTTGGTGGAGTAGGAATGTACAAAATGGGACAGAGTTCCTAACAGCATGATATCATCATCTAAAGAATGCATGCACATCACTCGAGATTCCAGCTGCAACAGAGATTAAGATACATTTAGTATTGGTATTATATTAGAATTATGCTTATCATAACAGATTAACACTTCAATTGCTCTCCTAATAGTAGATCAGTCTAATGAGTGAAAAAGATACTTTATAAAAGCATTCGTATTACTATGAAATCAATTGAACTGATTGTTATCCTTGAGAGGGTCTGGAGGTATGCCAAAAGAAATTATATTTCAAAAGCATTTCTTAATGTTTTAATACACCAAATTTAAACTAACTTCAATATTCAGCCTGTACATTATATTTTCTTCACAGTTCACTTTCGTAATATGAGCTCCATTCTGATGCCCATGACAAAGCCATAATTTGTCTGAAAGAAAATGTTTACCTATTAATGTAAGGCATTCAAATATTTTAAATAATGATCAAAATAAAAAAAATTCATTCGCACAAACACTCCACACACTGCTGACCATCGAAAATGCAACACCATGAAGGAAGCATCCAAGCACGATGCGTAGATCATGGAAGGATACACGAATGATTAGAACTGCAGCATATATCATGTGTCAGTAATGCGTAATCATGTGTATCAGTGATGCCTCCTGCAAGCACTATATAAATGGAGAACAAAGAGCCGGTTTTAAGTATTATAACTGTCTTTTCTCGCTGTCCTGTGTATAGGAAGCTCAACTACGCTTCATCGAAAAATACGGCCGTCATTCTGATAGAATCGTGTCTTATCGAGACTGCGGATTGTACTTCGGATAAATTGGTGCTCGTGTTGGTCGAAATCATGTCACAATGATTCGGATATGGAATCGGTGGGTGCAGGTGGATGAAAGGATTACCTCATCACTCAACGAACGAGAGGACAGACATCTCGTGCGCATGGGTACTACTTTTCGTACTGCATCCTCAATCAAGAACCCTAGTTCAAGAATTAGGGCATAACAAAGTGTGCCAGCACCTTCGACCTGGTGTGCAGCAGAGGGAAATTTTTCCACGGTGTCTATTGCTGCGACTGCCTTGGACACAACACCACAAGCGTTTACGTCTGCAATGATGCGTAGAATGACGTACATGGACAAACGAACTGCATGACATTGTCTTTTCAGATCAATTTCGATTCTGTCTACCTCACGAAGATGGTCGAATCCAAGTCTGGTGGCAACGCGGCGACATACTGCAGGACTCTTGCAATTTGCATCGCTTTATCGGTCTTTCACCTGACGTTATGGTAAGGGACGCCATTGGATTCTACTCTCGCACTGCCTAGTACGTATTGCCGGTACTCTCAAAATTCAGCCCTACATCTCTGAAGTTTTGGAGCCTGTTGTCCTTCCTTTATCTTCAGTGCTTGCCTGTGGACAATTTTCAACAGGACAATTCGCGATCGTATGTAGCATGGGATGAACAACAATTCCTCAATTTCCACCAGGTTTCACTTCTTCCATGGTCCACCCGCTCACCATATCTGACACCCATCGAACATGTCTGATCGAGGATCGCTTAACGACTGGTACACCAGACCATCAACGGCTACTCCGGATGAGCTTTGGCAAAGTGTGGAAGAAGCATGGACTGACGTATCCCTAACACACATACAAAGCCTCTTTCTTTCAATGCAGAGACGTGTAGCTGCAGTTATTGCCGCCCATGGCGGCTACACAAAATAGTGATCTCTTCACATTCCTCAAGTCGAACGGAGCTATAATTTCAATCATGTCACCCTTGTGCCTCATGTTAGTTGTATAATAAATATGACTTTGATATCTCTGGTCCTTCCTTCATGGTGTTACATTTTCGATATCCACATAGTGTACAACCGGTCAAACTATGTCTCGGTCACTAAATCCAGAACTGCTAAACCAGTACAACTAGATTTTATAGTCGAGACAAATGTTACAAAGCATAAATAGTAGTCAAAATGTGTATAAACATCGGTATAATTTGTCGGTGGTAAAAGCATATGTAGGTTTGGTTAGAAACGGATATGAACTATTGCGCTAATTAGAATTGGTGAATTGGGTATAATTTTCTAACATTTTCAGTAGACTATCTCATTGTAGAACTATTTGAGATTGTCTATCGAATTTCAGATTAGCTTTTTATTTTCTTTGCAGGTCACCAATTCTCATAAATTAAAATCGCATTCTCCAAAACTATTATACTTCATTGATGTTTGAAGTTGTTATTTAAAAAAAAATTAACCAAACCATCAACGAAATCATTCAAAATAATCTGTGCGAGTTGGATTGATTGATGGACTAAATACAATTATTCTATTCACCAAATGAGTGTACGAGTATCTTTCGGGAAACATGTGATTTACAAATTTAAGTGGCGCCATCTGTTTTATAAAAAGTAAACCAATACATTTAAACAATCTTGTTTACTCCTAGAGATCCTGCATTCTTCGGAAATAAAACTCAACTGTGGGTGTATAGAATCGAAAATAGAAGAAAATCAAAATAGAATAGAAAGACAAAAACTGAGATTGAAGTCATCACCTTTATCATAAACAGCAGCGCACTCAATTACAAGTTGGTTCGCACTGAGAAACTCCATCTCTGATAGCTAAGAAATACAAAATTAATTACTTTGATAACACTTCAGTAAAAAAAAGACTACAATTGAACAAAAATTAAATATTTCATTGTTTGACCAATTTTTCATGTAGATTCATGCTGAAATAAGGTATTTTTTAACTACGAACTTTTTCATTTTGAAATATACATACACAGTTTACAAGTAGGCGTAATCATATATATAATTTAAACTTTGCTATCTAATTGCTAAAATTATTAAGAAGGAATATAAAAATTATTAAATTATTTATTCAAAGAAAACTATGCTGTCGAAATCGACATCCAATTCGATTTAGTATCGGAGATGAATAAAGATACTTTAAGTTGCATCTGAAGGAAATAAGTCTATATCCACTCTTTTGGGACGCTGTTTTTTGTTAAAAGAAAAGTGCACGTGTAAAACTTATCACAAATATTTTTCTTAGAGAATGCTTCTTAAGTAAATTTTTGAAACACATTAACTCAAAATTTAATTCTCCAAAAGTGCTACTGTATTTCTTTGAAATGTTTGAAATCTATTCAACAAAATCTCATTTTTTCAATTCCCCTCTTAAATCCTAAGACAACGTTGTAAGAATTTAGGAGGTTGAAATAAAATTTACCATTCTTTCTCTGTCTTTTAAAGCTATTTTTTCCATGTCCATTTTCTTCGCGTGTTCCTTTAACGTCTTATAATAACAAGCTTGCTTGGCTGCGATGTCTTGACGTCTCGTGAATGGCTTGAGAACTTCGAAGGCGGTCTGAACACGAAAGGGATTCAGCGGATGAAAAATATTACACATTGGATTAGGCTTGAAAAACATTTGTACATCATACATTATAAGCAAATTATCGAGTCCAAAACACCGAACTTAAAACAATCTTTCAAAAGCTGAGTAAAAGGTGAAAACGCATCTGAAACATACCTGAAAAAGGTGATCTACATCAAAACAAAGTTTTGCTGCTGCTTTGAGCTGCCTCATGATGGAAACTGTATCTTGTTTTGCCAGCAATGAACGTTCATTCATTTTCAATATTGCGATAGAGAAACGGAACAGCACTTTAGGTCCTTCCAACAAGAAGCAGTCCCAAATACGCAGTAGTGTCTAAAACAAAAGACGACAATCTTGAAAACCCAGGAATTTCAAGATTGAAAGGATTTCGTAAGTTCCAAATTGGACTGTGGTTAGAAAACAGTAAACTTTGCATTCAGTATAGTTGAAAGAAAAAAATCCATTGATAGCACTCAAAGGGCTTTTCGCACCTCATTACAGATTTTCTACTTTTTGCTGACTTGAAATTGTATTAAAATTGGGAATCTCAGGAAATACTGTAAATCTAAGTTATGATTTCATGAAAATTAAAAAGAGCCCTATCTGTAGTAATGGGTAGTTAAATATTACTAGATTAGAGCACCGGTTAGGAGTATAGGAGGAAACTATTTGCATCCGAAATTTAAAATTTGGGATCAAATTTCAACAAATTCAGAATTTCGCTCGTTTATAATTTCGCAGAATATACGAATGTGTTTCGAATATTCTTACTCAGAAAAGAATGCGAAGTTTTGGGCCATCCCTTGACGAGAAAAGGCTTTACACCAGTGGTTCCCGAAGTGTGGTCCACCAAGCCCTAGGGGTGAGCGACAAGGTTTCAGGGGTCCTAGGAAATATTTCACTAGCCAAAATAGAGAATTTTCAAGGAAAATGGCATTCCATCAACAACCAATAGCATCTATTCTCGGGACATTTTCCCATTAGATCTCAGCCTTGATTCCCTTTTGCTGACTTTTACTATCAAAGTGAAACAATTAAAAGCTGTCCTTTCAATACGGTACATCACTATGCACATCATTTCATACGTTTTGGCAGTGACAAATAATGAGATGTAGGATAGCTGCAAACGAATAGAAAATGTTTCACAAAGAGCCAAAACAACTAAACTAAATTTTCAGTTTTTGCTCTTTTATATGTAACAGTTAATTAAAGATATTTTCAAAATGTTCTACAATAAAGGGTCCAGTTCTTAAAAGAGGTTCTTTATTCAGTAATGTTGAGTTGTTAAACTGGTAAATGTTTTCTGAAACGCGTCTTGATAATATACAAATAAGAAATTTGCAATGTTTTTCATACTGTAATTCAAACGCTACTGCTTTATGTAATGATTTATCTCCAAATAGTACAAAACGAACAGTCAGATACATAGAAATGATACCACTTGTTTCGTAGAGGTATTTTATAATACAATTGGCTCAAGGACCTAAAAGGACATGCTGCAATAGTTGGATAAAAATACTTATTCCAACGAACAAATTATTCAACACAAGATATGATTACACACTACTTAAAAAACAATATTTATGATAATTTCATAACTTTAATTGTGAAAGTAGAGCTGCCAAGATAAAGTTCTCCAAAATAAGATAGATTTACTAAAACCCATACATAATATTTATTATATCGCTCAAAATACTCACTTCCTTCGATTAATATTTTTGGTCTGTCTAGCAACATGATTATGAATGCCATTCCGTATACTTCTATGAGCTTTCTCGATAAAACTACTGTACTACACTGTGAGCTGTACTACGATACTACTGTGAGCTTTGACGATAGAAGTAAAAAGATTAACCACTTCTCTAGGTTGCTACCATATCACCCACGTATTTAACTTCAGTGACAGGAAGTTTTAAAAGTACATACTCATTTGCAAATGAAAAAGCTGTGAGCGCAATTTTGTTAACTCGCAAGTGAAACGACATTTCAACGCAGTGTTTGTTGGGGTTTAACCGCAATGCGCAAGATTTTTTGCGTCGATTCGTAATTGCACACCTATCCATCACTACACACTCGAATCTAAGCAGAAGTAGTGGACAGCGAGTGGTGGACGTGTGCGGAAGAAGATCGTTTCGTCGATTGGGAAGGTGATGGCCACTTTTTGGGGGGATTCTCAAGGAATCATCCTGGTCGATTTCTTGGAGAAGGGAAAACTATAACAGGAGCCTATTATGCATCATTATTGGTCCGTTTGAGAAAACTGAAACAAAAACGGCCAAGATTAGCTCACAAAAAAGTGCTCTTTCACCAAAACTATGTGCCATCTGACAAATCGACAGCCGCAATGGCTAAATTGCACGAATTAGGCTTCGAATTGATTCCTCGTCCACCCTATTCTTCAGCCCCGTGCAACTCCTTGTTCCCAAACTTAAAAATGCTCGGTGGGAAGAAATTTTTATCGAATAAGGATGTCATCGCTCCCAACAATATACTATATTTTGCAGCCTTTCACAAAAACTACTTTTCCGACGTGATGACAAAATCAGAAACTCACCGAACCAAGTGTGTCTGTACCTCAATGGAGACTGCGGTGAGAAAAATAAAATCGATTTTCTTGAAAAAGCGTTTTGAACTTGCTTTTTAACCATACTTTATCAAACGACTAAACATAACGTTTTAAAGTAACTTTTGAATGTGAACTCTAAAATACGCCGTTTAGTGTCGGTAGCGTAAAATTTATGTTTATCATACTTTAACAGACTTGTCCTACAGAAATTGCAAGTGGTATGTGCTTCAAATAAAAACTATGAGGCATATTTTCTTTAGAACAGTGAACTTAAATACATAAGTTGCGAAAGGATGTTTTTTGGAAGACGTTTCCTAAAAGGTTTACTGATAAAATATGCACTGCACAGAAGGTAAAGGTAATAAAAGTCAAAATTCATTAAATATTAGTGGGGTTCATAAAACTGGACAAAGCTATTAAAATGACTTAGAAAGTATTAATTGGACAAGATAGTTTGCCTGAAAAAAATGCCGTTTTGTAGGGAAGAATAAGATTTTGACAAAAAATAGTTTTAAATGAAAAGTAGAAATGTATATTTCAACGTTTGAATCTTATAATGGGGAATGAAAAATATATTTTATTGTTTGGACAACACAAAAATCCAGTAAAAAAACATGAATCCGCATCGTGATTCCTTTTTGATCTTTCCAGACTTATTCTGAGTCAAGGATATCGTGTCTACTTTGAAGCTCAGAACCCCTGCGTTAAAAAGTGTGGGGGAAATTTTCACTCTTAATGACTCGAATTGCAAAACCCGTGTCTATACAACAAAGTTTTCCATCCAAAAGAATCGATGCCTGGTTCATCCAGCACCAAAGATCGACAGCAAAATAAATGAAATCGAGCGCTTCAAAATGGTGGGTCGGTTGGCTTTTATGGCAAGGGCCACATTTTGGCCAAGCGCTAGAAAATAGGAAATGGCGAATTCAAAAAGCTAATGATTATAGAAAGTTCCTCGTATAACATGCAAATATATCAAATTTAACTAGCATTTTCAAAGGATTTCTTTGTTTCAGAGCAAAATATAAGAGTTTTTTCTGAAGGGCTGTGTGCGAACACAAGTGTTGACAACTTTCGACCATAGGACGACAGTCATTTTAGAGCAGAAAGGAAAAACTCCCGAGCCGAAATTCTCTGAACTCTTTTTTTAGACAAGATGGGAGCATCCATAGTAAGCAAGCAGGTGTTACCTTCTCGAACAAGCGAGCGACAAAAAAAGGAAGCCGATGTGTTTTAAAACAATGTTGCACCTGTGGGCCTCACGTCCTTTAGAAAGCACCTGCTCCACTGGGCATGCGCACCAACTTCTTCCGTGTCAACCGAAAGACTCAATTTCAAACTGATTTAGAAGTCGCACTGGATTGGGGTGAATTGGAATTGCACACATATGTGGAGGTTATTGTAGAAGAGTGTTTTTGGTTGCAAGGAATCCATTTTCTTCTGTTTCAAAGAAATTTGAAAACAAATTGTAAATACTCTAGGATATTTTGAAATTGATTCCTGAATTTGTTTAGATTAGTTTTGAAGGTATAGTGTAAGGTAGATTTTAAGTAGATGCTTCGTTCTATTTGACTAAGTTTCAGTTTTAAAGGCACGTGACATCCTCTTGGTAGACGTGTACGTTTTGTGTTAGTATGCAGTTAGATTGGTGATTATAGGTAATTTATTTATACAAATCACAATTCGGATGTATTTCACAAATTGAACTTGTCGGCCTCTTTAGCATAAATAGCACTACACAAGGTTACGACACATTGTCAATACATTCCCGACTTTTAGTTTCAACACTAAATATTTGTATAATTCTGAAATGCATGTGTCTTGAATGCTTGAAAATTCTGTTTCATCTAGCTCATTTCAGTCACACCTTCTCTCTTCTCCGTTCTCTCCATAACTATGGAAAAATTAAATTGAAAAATATCCTTTTGCACATATTTTCAATCCAATAATCCATCTGTCTAGTATATTAGTATAAAAATATGTCAGTTGCAAACAAAAACTTTCAACTCACTTGAAGGAACATTTTACAACTTTTGATACTGTTCTTACGACAGCCTTTTTTACTATGAAATAAAAAAAAAGTAAAATTCCATTTAATTTTTCCATAATCTTTGATTTCGTTTTACTGAGATTCTATTTCATTATTTATGATTACGAAGTAATTTCAAAAAGTGGCTTCATAATCACGTTGATACTGAAATTTATAATTTATAAATAATTTATTATTTTTGAGTAGTTTAGATATAATGAAAATATATTCTTGTTTTTGGCATTATTTTTCAATTAAAATTTCCACATACTACTTTACTGCAACTGTTATTTATTTTACTGTATTAAAACTAGTGTAAGCAAATTTTCCTCATATTTTTCAAAACTTCGATGGTAAATATAGTTTTAAAATTTTTATTTGGGATTTATTAGTATATTTGTAATCATTATTACAGGAGGTAAGAATTGTTTTTCCCTTTGAATCCTTGAAGTGGTTATTGTATTTTAGTTTGGATGAAGAGATATTTATTACATAAGTTAATGCACGTCTAATGGTCTTGAAATTTTCCGAACTCTAATAAAGGTACAAAGATGTAAACATCAAATGCGAAAATCAATCAAATAAAAATCACGAACCAAAATGAAGTAGATTTCAAGAGGAAAAGAAGTTCACTCTTAAAGCCCTAAAATGATTCAGGGGCCTCGGTAGCTTGGTTGGAAGAGTAACGGACTCGCAACCGGAGGGTTGTGAGTTCGAACCCAACTAAGGATCGTCGTTTACATGGATGCTTGTGCACGTTTAATATGTCGTGTCCTGAAATGTCCTCACGTTGGCGTGGTGTGGAGTTTGGAGAGTGGGGTGCTAGCTCAAGTCATCTTTCAAAATTACGCCTTCGGATCTTTCCCTTCGGGGTTCGATCGTCGCCAATAGCCCGTTGTGTTGCTCCGTTAATTAAATACCTACCTAAAATGATACATAGAAAAGTTACGTACTATTAAGTGTGCTTGATCTGTAATTTTATGTGGTACATTTTTCCATACAGTTTTCTTACCGAGTTGTTCGGTTGTGTCTGGTATCCATCCCGAAGGAAACGAGAACAATTCTTGGTTTCATTTTGGTCGAGAACAAATGCTCTCCAAACTTCCGCACGACGTCACCAATCGAGGCGATTTAACGTAGCCTCCATGTAAACGACGGTCTTTGGATGGAGCCAAGTGGGCTGAAGCAAATCGAATTCAAAAAGGAAACTTGCTTATTCATTCGGAAACGATGGTACATATGAATTCAATTGACTTTGATCCAAACGAGTCAATTGAAGCATCACTGATTATTCATCATTTGGCAGAAGATTGCAAGTTGGACTGAGATGAAGGTTATCAGAAGATATTTGACAAATATCGGACTTCTCAAGTTAAAAGGTTTACGAGTCTCTTCGGAACTCTACAGACCCTATCAAGCAACATATAAGAGCTTTAATGAAGAGAAATATACAATCGAACCGCTTACAGCTCGCAGTTTGCTAGCGCAGTGGATTTCCCTCCCACACACGGAGAGAATTACTTTCTCAACTTCGTCATGTCGTTTGTGCAATTTGTTTGAATTTTGTTGATTTGAATGAGCATCAGGTTTTTCAAAAGTGATAAAGAAGAATCGTTTGTGCAATTTGTTTGAATTTTGTTGATTTGAATAAGCATCAGGTTTTTCAAAAGTGATAAAGAATGGAAGGCTAGTGGAATGGAGCTTTGGGGATGACCTATTTATGTATAGGTGGACAACTTTACGAATTGCGGGATTGAAATTTGGAAAGAAATGAAATCCTTTGACGTTCAGAGATCTTAAACAAACGATTAGGATAAATATCTATTAACAACGAAATACAGCAAACGTCCACCTCACGCGTGTTACTATTTTCATTCATTTGATAAAAATGGCGATTGAAAATGTAACCATATAAAAGCTATTTTTTCATTTTAGCCTCTGATCAAATAATTGAATAATTCGTAAAAGTTTCGCTACAAATATTTCAAACCGAACGTTAAAATGTAACAAAATCAGCCTTAAAAGTATTGTCACCTAACAGTAAAAGCTACAAATGGTAAAGAAAAACGTGTAAATCAATGTCTAAGATCATTTTGCATATTTTTTACACTTTAGATTGTTTTAAATCTAAATATCATTGTTTGCACCATGTATCAAACTGGAACCAATTTCATTTGATTCTGCTTGAAGATAGTTTCAATGGATTTTACTATTTATGATTTAAAAAGTGGGTGATTTCTTCCGATTTCCTTAGTAATCTAATGGGATACAAATCTTTCAAATGAGGTCAGATTTACTTTAAATCGTCTTGATTTAAAATAAATCCTTTGTATGTAAAGCACTATTTTTTGGATGACTGACATGGTAGACCCAAATCTGTATTTTAATCCACCATAAATTGTGAAAATTCTTTTTCAGACTGCTTATTAAACAGAAGTGCTTGCAATAAACTCAAGTGTATCTACTTCAGCTGTCGATAGGGTGACTCGGTAGGTATGTCCACTGCGCTAGCAACCTTCCAATTGTAGGTGGTTCGATTCCTGTCAGGTGCATTCCTCCCTGGGTGTATTGCTGTCTTTTGTGTCGGTACAAATTTTCATTGTGTGGGTATGTCTATTAGTTGATATTGTATGTCTTGTGTCTGGCGCAGCATGGCCAAATAGGGCACCATAAAACCTCCAAAACAACAGCTGACGATAGATGAATTTGACACTTGACTGACCGAATTAAGATTTCCACTCTATTTTTTCTTGTTTGCAAGAACTTAAATTCCGCGTTGAGAATTCATTTTCAACACTTAAATCCATCATTGAAAATATTTTTTACTTTGAAGGAAGCTCAACATCAAAGTTTACTCACTAACCACTGTTCAATGTATACTGTAATGATCTGGATGTATCGGCAGCTGTGCATCAATTTATTGCTAGTACTAAGGTTCAATAGATATATAATGGATCTTTTAAAATGAGTTTTGAAATTTTTGGGGGGTTAAATTTGAATTAAATTTCAGATTTCGATCTACCACGTCAGTCATTCAAAAAGAAGTGCTTTGAATAGAGGTCTGGTTGGTATGTAGAAAAACAATTAAAAATCTTAACTCTTTTTAAAGATTTGTATCTTATTGTCTTTCAGGAAATCGGAAGAAATAACATACGTTGTAAGTCTTAAAATAGTGAAATGTATTGAAAAAATTTGTCTTGAACAAAATTTCAAAATGTAATTGATTTCAGTTTGACCAAATACATGGTGCAGACAATAATATATAGAATTAAAAAATCTAAGGTGTAAGAAAAATGCAAAATAATCTTAGACAATGATTTTCACGTTTTTGTTTACCATTTGTACCTTTAATGTTTAGGTGGTAGAATACTTTTGCTCTTCGTTTCATGTGTTACGCTATCTTTTAAATATTTTTAACGAAACTTTTAATAATTCAATTATTTTGATGAGCGGCCAAAATAAAAAGATAGCTTCTGTTTTAAAATTTTAAATCGTAATTTTAACTACATTCTAATAAAGTTCATAAAAATAGTAAACCTGAGGTGGGTGAATTCTTTTGCGACCCATTGTTACGTGAAAAAGTAATTAATAAAGAAATTGAATTTTTTAATGATCATTTGAGAAGATTGACAATTTCTTTGGTTTTATCATGAATTTGAACTATTATAGTTTTCTGTTTTGACTGCATAATTGGCATGCACATAGTACAGAAATTGTAGTTATTTGTAGATTGGCGAATGGTAAATACACAAATGCTGACCAACAGATATCTTGTTTTGTTTCAGCACCCCCCAATCGCTATACTTCCGGGTTTGTCCTGGTAGCCCACGTATAGCGCTCATTTATTTTCAACATCGAAAGATCCACTAAAACCCAGATTATACTACTAATATGGAATTCTTAAGAATGCAGTTATTTGGTTTCCATTAAATTAAACCAAAACTAAACAAGTCTGTACAAGTATAAGGGGTCTCGGATCCTATTTTTAAAAAATGTTTGTCTTTGTTTTGGAATGTCCAATTTTCCCGATGTTTAGTAGCTTGTTTCCTTACAACCAACTCAAATGGTCACGTTTCTTGCGGAATTCACAAGTAACTCATTTTCTGATACTTGAGAATCGCTCCCTCGAGAGAGAACTTTTCGAATTTCCTTAAGGTGTGTGGTTCATTTGTGTGCGTCAGGTGAACGACTCTCAAAAATGAGCAATCTTGATGCAAAAAATGAACGCCATGTGAAGTGCGGAAGGCTTGGCAGCTGTTGAAATGAGTGAACTGGATTATCAGGGGGCAGCTGGAATCGAAAGGCCTGGGGCTATCAACGCATACTTGCCTCTCAGACCATCTGCTCCGACACGCGCCTCGCACCAAGTGGAGGACCACAATTTGGCTACGCATCTCTCAAGGTCTACATTAATATTGGCGCAGGCAGTTGTCCTCGAGAGCTGGTCTTGTTTTGGTTTTGGATCAAGGTCTTTTGGTCCAAAAGTATTAGAACAAACAAGTGGCATGACAGGTCTCCAATGCATTAGTGGAAACATAGGACTGAAATGCAGTTCTGATTTGTTCATTACCACATCAATAGTTACAAATCGGTTCTATGCTCTTCGAATACAACTGACATGAAATTGGACTTGAACGAGAGCTCTACACTCAAAATTCCTAAAGACAGATCAATTTCTGCGATAACGAAATGTTAAGATAAAAACAGGCGGTAATTATGTCACCGAAATTCATTAGCAAAAGGACATTGTAATCTTGCCTCGAACGATCCTGACTGAAAAGTGATTCCGCCTTAATTGAATAAGTTTTTTTCGAAGAACATTGCACGTATTTTTTGGTAATTCGTTCGAGTTTTCGTAAGAAACATCGCATAAGTTATTCTTATTTGATTTGATCGATTATATAAACGTATAAATAAGTGCAACCGTATCTTAATGAGTTAAATAAAAATAAGATTGTATACCGCGAGATTCTAATATTTAATGCGCATAATTACGAACATCAAACACAGTGAAATCTTAATATTGAAATTGAAACATCGAACAAACTGTTTCAGATTTTGAAAAGGAAAATGAGTTCGACAGCCATTCAGGAGTCATTTATTGGTCGTCACGTGACTAAAGCACATGATGACCAATGATTCTCAACGAAACACGTCAGGGTCGTGAATTTCACTCCGTTTTCAGGTAGGTAGTTATTTAATTAACGTCGCACTGGAGCAACGTAACGGGCTATTGGCGACGGTCCAGGATCAATCCCGAAGGCAAAGATCCGAGGAAAACACCACATAATTTTAAACCACGGTCAGATGACGAGGTCACACCTGACCTGGCACCCCACTCTCCAGACTTCCACACCACGCCAATGTGAGGACATTCGAGGCCACGACAGATTAAACGTGCACCAGCCCTCTTCGTACAGGAAGGTCTTTGGTTGGATTTGAATTCGCAACTATCTGGTTGCTAATCCGCTACTCTTGCAACCGGGCTACCGCGACCAGTTTTCAGGCGAAGCGCGGTTGCTTATTTAAAAGCTGAATTCAAAAAGAAAAGAAATCTTGTATAAGTTGCACATGTTAATAGTCATGTTTGAGATCTTTAGCACAACGCAGAAACGAAAAATAACATTTTACAAAATAGTCTCAAATTCGAATTTGCCATGAGAAATTTCATTCCCAAAATTCGAATCGCAAGAGTGTTATTTAATAGAAAATGTGCAATATCATTTTTTCAAATCGAACTACCATTGTAATAGAAAGCAAAATTTTAACTTTATAAAATGTGCATCTCTCGAATGTTATTGATTCGAAAAGACACTATTTTTTAAATTTCGGAAATTGAATGAATTCTATGTAAAAATAAGAATAAACAAAAGGAACTCTGTTGTAAGATCCAGAACATTTCGTAGGGGTCATTTCTCCAAAATATCATTCCATTACTTGGTTCGAATTAAAGGAAAAGAAGGCTTCAAATAAACACCAGGAACCAGAGATACGTAATTGGAGAAGGGAAATTCCAGGCAGCTATTTGTATTCCGTAAGCAAAAGGTTGTGCGGGGACAGATGGCGCGAGCAGGTGGTGTCTTGGGCACGCGTGGCCATCGTTTCTTAAGAAGCAGCCAGGTGCAGAAACGGTTCTTTTTCTAGGGATCACCTGGAATCCTCCTTTTCTTTGAATTGAGAACCGTACAACTGGAGGGAGATGGAGGGGACTTTTTGAATGACATGTGACCACCATTTCAACAGCTACCAAAGAAAGGATGGCTTTACTGATTTTGTTTAGTGTTTGCTTACATCCATTTCTCATATGCACAAAATGAAAGGAAAGAAATGTTTAACACAAAACAATTGTTCCAAAGGGACATCGGAATTGTCTTTTCGGAGTGAAAACTCTTTCCGTTAATTGATTTGTTCCTAAAAATTGAAAACCTCCTCATTCGTAAAAAGGGAAGAAAATAGATTCCTTTTTGATTTTAAGTAAACATTTTCCAACAAATACATTTTGAAATTATTGCATTTGCCTTTTTATTATTAAACTAATTTATACCGCTATAGTTTACCAATTACTTATAATTTATGTATTGAAATGTTTCTGGGTTTCACATCGCGTGAAATGAATCGAAGAAACACAAATAAGATACAATAGGCCCTTTTCTTTTAAGCTCTGGACATTAGAATGTGAATTTTCTAAAATAATTTTTAAACTTTATAAAAATCACCACTCCAAGTGTAAATGAAAGATATTAATGAAAGATATTAATGAAAGATAAATTGAGATAAAAACAGATAATGCGGCAAGGGCTCGATGCGATCAACTTTCAACCTACTACAAATAGTTTCCCTTATATGCACAAGGGCCGCAGTAGCCCGGTTGGAAGAGTAACGGATTAGCAACCGGAGGGTTGCGAGTTCGAATCCAAAAAAAGACCATCGTGTACAAAGGGTGCATGTTAAATCTGTCGGGGCCTCAAATGTGCTGATTGGTGTGGAAGTTTGGAGAGTGGGGTGTCAGCTCGGATGTGGTTCAAAATTACGTGGTGTTTTCCTCGGGTCTTTCCCTTCGGGTTTGATCCCGACCAATAGCCCTTAGTGTTGCTACAATTAAAATACCTACCTATTATATATACAAGGGAAATTAAAATGAATAAAAAATTGCAATACAATTACTACCTTCAGATGCAGCCGAAATGACACATCGTATATTACGAGACGAATAGTTTGGAACTCCCTATTGAAACACTTTTTTCAAAAACTGTCCCCAAGAAACAATGTGTCATAAGTCGTATGGCTTGATTGACAAAAGCAGTCCCATGGTGCTTTTAAAAGCGTCGAATCTTGAAAAGATACGAATGGTTAAAAATTATTCAGTACTTCCGAAAGAGAATTTCTTCCAGCATTCAGAACGAATAATCGGTTCTAACACACTTGAGTGTACTTTTTCCAAGGTAATGGTAATTCGTTAACTGAGCCACCCTTTTGCCAAGGATTTTCTATTCGGGTAACAAAGAATTGCTACAAATGTATCCATTTTTATTTTCTATATTTATTCTTTTGCAAGGACAAAACTTTAGAATATTTCCGTTCAATCGGTCTCAAATATCCTCATGTTGGTGGGGACGAAGTTTGAAGAGTAGGGTGGCATCTCAGGTCATCTGACCGTGGTTCAAATGACCAAGTGTTGTTCTCTTCCACTTAATTCAACTACCCATCTAGCTTAGAATATTTTTGCATACTTTTGAATATTTAGCATAGAATAGCTTTGCATATTAAATCAACTTACATTTCTTCAATCTCTCATAAGGGACGTCAGTAATACAAAGTAATATTTAGATCAAGTACCAATAACTGAAATGCAAATGATTTGTCTTCCAGGAAAGTAATCCTTTGAAATAACTAAAAGCAAATTTTAGTTGTACCAAATATTACTTCGCGATATGCTTATTACATGATTTCGATTACAGCTTCGGAGAGGATTGGATGTTGGGATTTTATGGTGCAACTTCCCGAGAGGAAACGTTTAGTAAGTATTTATTCCAACAATTTGATCATTGAATATGTCATTCGATTACTTAAAATTTTAATGAGGTAAATTATCTCTATTTTTCAATACTAAAAGTCACACTGCTTCTATTAGTACAGACAAGTAGAACCCGAGTCTTGTAAGGAAATAAACATTTACAATTTTGACAAGAATCTAGGAGAAAATTTTCCCAGCTGAAGAAATTCCTTTGAAATTCCATCTTATTCTGCTTATTGCAATATTCAAAGGAGACTCAGGAGTATCCCCGAAATGTTATTCGTGTTACAAAAGTAAATGCTGAAGCGATGGAAATCAGAAGTTTTGTTAAGCCTAGTAACAAAAGAATCGTGAACAAGTCTGAAAATATTCACAAAATAATTGCAAAAGAAGTTTGAAAACTTAGTATTATAGAAAATTGATAGGATGCTAAGCGCACACAATTAATCGATTTGCTAGGTCTGAAGGGATTGGACGAGAAATCTCGTGTCTATTCGCATTTCGAGGACCTCCCAAAATATTCAAATGCTTCAAAACCCATTTAATCAATGGAAGTTTTGTTTTTGAAGTTGGAGAAATGTGAGAGAGAGATTTTTTTTTTCAAATATGTGCATGACTTTAGCATTTGAAATTTCAGTTGTTTGAGGAGTAGTTAGGTATGTTTCGAAGTAAACTGAGTGACCCTATTGCTATTTTCAAATGGATCAGTGTCGCCCTGACATTTCGAATTGATGACGCACCTATTAACAAGATAAGACGACGCACTGATGTCTGTTTCATTTTCCGAAGGAAGACGTATAAGAGTATTGCTATTGTCATTCGACTGTCCCAAAATGATTATTTTGTCTACATATTTGTTAGACACCTGTAAACATTTAGAATCTGATAAACAATTTAATTTCCTACTTTGTTAAGGGTAGCCCAGTTGGTAAAGTAGCGGATTTGCAAACGGAGGGGTGCAAGCCAACCAAAGACCGTCATGTGTGGGGGACTGGTGCACATTAAACCTTCCATGGCCTCAAATGTCCTTACGTTGACGTGGTGTGGAAGTTTGGAGAGTGGGGTGCCAGGTGAGGTGTGACCTCGTCATCTGACCGTGATTCAAAATTATGAGGTTCTCTGATCTCCGGGACTAGCTCGTTGTGATGGTCCCCCAGTGCGACGATAATTCAAATATTTATCTACTTTGTTATATCGATCTGATCTCGTCTCAGCAGTTTATTCTCTTATGTGAAAATGCAAGCTGTTTCTCGTGTCAATTGTGGAAAAATCGGAATAGCATTTAAAACTAGAAGCAACATTTCATTTTGTGAAGGGCTCTTTTTCTCACAAATGGGTGCTATGAGTGTACCATCAGACTCCCGCGCCTGTTTTGTTATCCTGGCAGAGAACGTTGATTTTGTAACAAATGTGCAGAAATGGCATTCCACCTGGATGCGAAGACAGTTCGGAAGCTTGCATTCGAGGTTGTAGAAAGTATTAAACACCCATTCAATACAGAGCTTAATTAAAGAAAATGTCAATTATGATAATTTAAGATGAATCTAGAACCTATAAAAACTCATGTAGTGAACTCTTAATAGATGCACTTACTGTTGAGTGATTGTATTGAATGTATAAATTGAAAATTATGGCTCCATGAAAGTTGCACTTTACGTGGATAAAGTTGTAATGATTGAGGGAAAAAGTGCAAGAAAAATATGTTAAAAGACTAAAACGTTTATCTTGATTCATCATTTTTTTTTCAAATTTATATTATTTATTCAAGGTACTGAGAGAGAGTATTCAAACGAGCAATCTTAACTCCAATCTTAAAGTAGACATGACTTTTTGAAACACTTTTTTAACTGTTATTGCAATTTTTAACAAACATGATTTGCATATTTCTATAATAATGGAATAATGTACTCTTGAATTGGAAAAAAAGTTTTCGGATATTCACAGGAGCTTCTTGAAAGTGCGCCATCACTTACCTATCTTAATTATTGACGACGGATTTTGGAAAGTATTCAAAAATTGTGTGTACTGTCACTGACGCAAATGTACCGTTTGTGTCTTATACGTAAAAACATATAAATAAAAGCGCTCTGAAAGAGAAACGAAATATTTATTTTATTAACATTTTACGATTTACCAAAAATAACGCAATACAAAGAAAGATGTTAACATAAATTTAAAACAATTTAAGTAGTGCATATTCAATTTTAAGAACGGTATTTGCTTGTGATTTACAAAACAACTCTTAATTTAAACTGCTTTAAGTCTCTTTTGAAATGAAGCTTTTATTCAATTAGCTACCAGTAAAACATTCTTTGAAAGCAGTGATTTTCGTTTTAAAAAGGCTATGAAAGCGACTTTTCGTTTTTTGAAAAATGACAATAGATTCCATTTTCCTGTATTGAAGACATTTAATTTGAAACAAGCTGTTACTTCACGTGCCGTTTAAAGGAATTTTAAGTAAAAAATGTTTTTTCATCAAAAGAAATGAATCATGAATATCGTATCAAGATAACTTATTTTCTCATAATGATGTTGAAATTCGGAAGTATCATATCCGTGGCACAAGTCAAAAATATTGATAAACAAACTGAGTGCAAGACTATTCGCCCTAAGGCCCCGTTCACATGAGGCGTTTTCCAACGCGCGTATTACGTCTGAACAAACGCGGGTAGCCAAAGTACATAGAGTTCTACTGGAGTGTTCACATGCAGAAATCGCGAGAATCCAAGCGCTAGATAGCTTCGGCGCTTCAACAATCTTCGGTCGTTCTAGCGATTAGAAGGCGTTTGGAGAAGCATAGGTTTCTTTTGCAGCGTTCGCATGATACGCGTTTTGACGGACGTTAGGGCTTTTTTATTCCCCTAGTCCAGGTTCCTATCTTCGCGATCGTTCAAGATAGAGTGAAAATTTCAACGGATTTGAAATCTGCGGAAAATTTTACACTACAATACATAAAATGGGATTTTCTGTAAATAAATAATTTTTCAACTGTAACTTTAATATTTTCGCGATGCGCATTTGAGGAATATATTCATTACAAACACAAAAGGGAGTATTCATCTCGTTTTTATAGAAAAGATATAACTTGATTGGAGTATTTTGTCTGAATCCACTGCTTTATATTTATGGTCATTAAAAATAGGATGGGAAAATTTAATCGTATTCGATTTATTGAAGAAATTTACCCTGCTTTCACACAAAACTTGTAAAAATGTGAGTTTATAACTAAAGGGGATAGTGAGTAATGTTATTTCTGAGAATAACGTATACCGACAACTGTCCGTTCTAGTTTTCGTGTACGGCAAACGTCTTTAAATAAAGCTAAAATTAAGTATTCAATTTAAAAGCTAAACTTTAGTTATTTTTTATTTGTCCTCAAACGGGTGAAATGCGTAAGATAAGTTTCAATTTTCATTCATTTTTCACATCCTCGTGTTACAGTAAACTCGATATCCCTTTTGAAAATGAACTTTTGATTTACTGAACTTAATTTACTGTGAGCTTATTTTTCATAGAATTTATATTTTAATCTTGCAGTTAGTGTTATTACTACTTTAATCGAAATTTTTATATTATATATAAGTGTAGACGCAAATTCTATTAGCAATCTGGTTTTCGATATGTACTGTTTTTTTGGGTTTTCTTTGAGATTTTTTTTAGTTTTAACATAATTTTCTCGTTTCATCGTGTGCTTTAATCAAATTTTAGCTGAAATATTTCCCAGTCGTAATTCCATTCGTGGTTTCATTTGTGCTACAAAACCCCTGAAAGAGGGTAGGTTGGAGGGTTAATTTTCGTTTCGGATAGTCAGAACTCAGGGAAAATTTGTTTAAAAATTAAAAACTAATTATTACATGTGTTATTTGTGCTGATACATTAAAATGTTTAGAGATAGGTTTTAAAAAATGTAGAGATTTATTTGAAGGAAAATTAAATAAAAATTAGCTATAGATGGTAGGAAACAAGATAAAACCTGCAAAAATAACAAAAAAAGAAAGGTTATCACCAATGCAGGATTTTGTTTGCGTGTCATCTTTTTGAAAGTACTTCGTAGACGATGCCATATAAACAGAAATTCCGTTTCCAATTTCCTGGTCTAGAAATGTAGATTTTGGGATATATTTTTACTTTACACTGTCAATTTTAAAATTTTCAATTCAAAATGTCAATTTTAAAATCGAAAGAATATCAAATTTTTATGTCGTTTTGAATATTTTTAAGTTTATTTTAGGCATTTTATTGCTCATTATACATTTGTAAGTTAACCAAATCCAGGCTCTTGTGAATACAGAGAAATCACAATATATTTTAGGTTGGGAAAAAAATTTTCATCCTATTTTTAATGGCTGTAAAATTAAAACCTCTTGGTAAGGGGCAACAAAATATCTTATTAGAGTGACATTCCTTTTAAAAGCAAGGCAATACTTCCGCTTACGCTTAATATAAAAGGAATATCTGAAAAAAGATTAGTTGCGACTATTGACAAAAAAATAAGTTTTTCAAAGAAAATCATGATTTTGGTATTGATTTAACGTAAAATTTTACGCTGATTTGAAGTCCGTTGAAATTTTGATTCTATCTTTAACCATTCAAAAGATAGAAACTTGGATTAGGGGAATAAAAAACACAATTTAATGCATAACGGAATTAACCTTGAAAAACGCCCCAGAGGTGTTCACATGATAGCCTCGAAACTTCTTATCAAACGCGCGTTGGAAAAAGTCCATGTGAACGGGGCCTAAGTTCGTCACTTTTACAGGAAATGAACATAAGGGTCATATTTTATCTCTCGAAAACCGATTTCTGTAGTATTATATTTGTTTTATCTTGCATCAGGGTGCGATGCATGTGGAGTGGGTTACATGGATGAATATTGCATGTGTCCGTCTTTGCGTTCAAAGTAAATTGTAGAAACTATAAAAATATGAAAACGATGTCAAAAAATTACTTTTACTAGGTAGGTATTTTAATTAATTAACTTCACACTGGAGCAACACAACGGGCTATTGGCGAAGGTCCGGGATCAAACCCGAAGGGAAAGATCCGAGGACAACAGCACGTAATTTTGAATTATGATCAGATGACGAATTATTTTTAGTACACTAAAATGTCTGCTTTTTTCTATGAAAGAGAAAAGTTATTAGTCTGATCACTCTTCAATCAACATTTAACCAATTCAACCCTAGCAACGAAGGATAATTCTGCTAGTTCAATTATAAAATTAGTATCATTATAAACGATTTATATTAAATTTTGAACTATATGGGGACTTTTTTAGATAAATGTAAGCACTTCGTTAAATGTCCCTTGAAATCTGTATATCTTTAGAGGTATGCATATAACATTTACGTAACATTTGAAAATGTCATGTGTTTAAAGAGAAATTAAAGAACTGAGTAGAAACGATGAGCTCCACACAAATGACTCTTTTCTGTTTACGAATGCAGCATTATTCATAAAATGATAATCCATGAAAATGCTTTAAAACGTATGTTTATAGCTTTACAATGGTATTGGAATTTTCACACGTGGAATAGAAGTTTACTTCTAAAAATATAATACAGTTACTTTCTTCTTTATTAAGAGCGTAAATTGATATCATCTTTGAATGTATTTTCTTATTTAATCTTTTAAGCAGGACTAGTCTGTATTCTTTTAGAAATTGACATAAAAATGTATTTACTGAACACTCTTCATACGAACCCAGGAAGATTCAGTTGAGTTCAAATTCATTTCTATTTCCAGTAGCAAAATGTCCTAGAAGTTGCTTGATTTTATTAACTTATTCATTACTTTACAAGTGGAAATTATACTTCATTCATACTTATTCCATCTGCGTGGGGTTTTTGCGATTGTAATGAAACGCACTTATAAATCTGTACATTTTATTCTTTCGATCCGAATATTCAAAAAGCAATTCATGTATTCAGGATTCGAATCGAAATGATTTGGGAATTAAAAGCCTGTCAAAAAAATACACGCGGAAGCTATTGATATGAGAGCAGTTTTAAAAATATATGTGCAAATATGGCAATCGAGTGAAAATAGTCGAAAAAATCATTCACCGCAATGCTCATTTAACATTACGGCATTGATGGGAGACATTATTTTCTGAATATGCGCTCTTTTAGAAAGTCAATTGTTATGAGAAGCGTGTGCACACTTTCTGCGAAATGAATGAAAGCAGAGGAAATGAAATATCTATTAGGATACATCCAGGGAAGTATTCCAAAATTTCAACGTCTAGAGAACTAACTGCATGGTAGGTTTAGAATGTAAGAGTTGAAAGTTTTTTAATCGTATTTCTTTCCCCGTGACTATCCAAAAGACATCAGATTTTCTCTTGTGATAGATTCCGAAAATAATTTCTCATCAATTTTCTGTTTCGAGTTTCCATTCCAATGGAAAGGCGAAATCAGCGTTTAGACTTTTTACTGAACGTGGATTTGACTTATGCTTGAAAAGGATTTTAGCTCATTCCATTCGCTTCATTGATTACTTTTGAACGTTTCAAATATTTGGAAGAGGGCTCGAGTCCACTCATTTAACAGAGATACTCATTTTCGCAACCCGTCAAATTCTTAGAATACTCAATAAGCCACTTCGTTTGCATATATACGTATTTCAAAATTTTCAGACACGATTTTTCTACTCAAGCGTTTAACTAAATTTCGATTGACATTGATGAAGCTAATAGAGCATTTATTTTTGAAACATCAATTCCATTTTGGGGGCTTTCTAATAAACTAAAAAAGTAAACATGTTTCATCTGTAATTTAGTTTAGAGAACTATTTCTCTCCTCAGGCAGATAATTCTTTCATTTGAAAAATGCGTGCAAAATGTATTACTTATTGAGTGTGAGAGTTACTTAAGTGTATTAAATCTTGATAAAAGGATAGATTTGAGAAATTGTGGCTCATTTGATCGAATCTGATGACACTCGATTCAAACCGCAATATTAATTAATCAATCTAAATCCCATCCATTTGAATTGGATTTAAAGTGACAAACACCATGCACTAAAAATAAAAAGATTCCATACACATTTCAATCGGGTTCCATTTGTCACTCATTACAATGTTTGATGTATTCTGCATATACCATGGTTAACCAATTGGGATTTCATAGGAAATGAAAGCGATTGCACTTATACTCGTGTTGCTTTCTCTCCTTAGCCCATCATTCAGAAAAGAAAGTTCCATTATATATTTTCATTGTAGCGTTTCAAGTAGTTTTCCTGGAAACATTTGCTTATTTATTCCGTCTCTTAGAAACTGTTAGTGTTTGCTCTTGTAAATTAATATCTACAAATGCGTGATTTGAAAATGAAACTTGTTTTAAAAGTGACAGTGAAACAGTAATTTCGAATAAAAGTAAGAATGTCTCATAACGTTTCATCACGTCAATCCCCCCAATAAACATTAATAATCTTTACACACTCTCACGATCATAATCATTCTCCTCCATAAATTTGTAGTACGTTACGTAAAGCTTGACATTGATTTTCTTTGTAAACATAGAGTCTGAGTTTTATTTAGATAAGTTCCCGCATATTAATCAGATTATCATTGTTTTCTCTCAAAATATCACCACTGAAGCCAAAAAATACATTACGAATAATAACTCCTTTTCATGAGCATATTTGCAAATTCATTCTATTAAAATCTGATGAACGTTCAATGCATACTACTCTCTAGCACACTACTTGTAACATAAAAAATATCGTCTATTGGAAAAAGAATACGAGATCGGATGCAGACGACTTCCCTTCAGATTCTCCAATTGAGGCGGCTAAAAAAGTTGAGAGGAAGGGATGGGGCAGAAGTGTGCAGTGGGGGAACATCCTTCGAATAGCAGCTGTCGGCAGGGGGAAGGCATTTGAGATGCTGCCGGCCACGTGGAGTAAGAGGCCGATTAGAAAAGAGACAGCTGCACCCGACCTACTCACTTCATTCTCGATCCCGACGCCTTGGCAGTAGCCTCTTGGATACGCGCTCCAACTGGCACTCATGAGACTTGTTGAATCATGTATCTGGTCATTATCCTCATTGCTCTTAGTGTGGAAAGCAAAGGCGAGAATACTGATAGTTTGCAGTTGATTAATGGGCTGAAAGAAGAGATGATGGAGCTGAAGAAGATTCGGCAACAAGATAGCGAAACGATTCGGAAGCTGCAGGAAAATGTGCATCGTTTTGTGGCTTCACGAGGGGACTCGCTTTTGGATTTGGATGTCCAAGATTCATCTTCGAGAAATGTCGATTCGACTCCAAGTTTTAGGCCTTTCGCTGATGAAGTAGACTTTCTTAGGCAACAGTTGCTGCGACTCAACGAGAAAATGGAAGACTTACAGACTCAGAAGACGGAGGAAAGATCCATTTCTTCGAGTCGTATTGCTGTTCGATGGCTCCAAAGAACTGTGGAAGACTTTCGCCATGAAATGAAGGAGATGGCCAAGTCTTTGAATATAAGTGTGGCTCTGGCTGATAAAGAGAGAACCACAACAAACTTTGCTCTTTTAAGATCAGACGTGGCTGCTCTAGGTCATCGCATGGATAGCGTCCGAGTGGACCGAGAAACGAATTCCGTTAGAGTGCAACAGTTACGACAAGACGTAGATGAACTAAGACTGAGGCTCCAAGAATCCGCTGTCACGCAACAAAGACTAATAGTAGAGGTCAGTACACTCTTAGCTAATAACTTCTTAGATTGAGAGAAATTTACGAAATGCTTTGAAATTCTGTCTATTTTTATTAGTTTTCATCTCTTTTAAAAAAGGAACCGACTTTTTAGAAAGAATTATACTAATATATAACGAGTGAAAAGACTATTCTTTTATATACTCAACCGATAATATAGATTAGAAAAGATAAAGATGTGTGTTTATTTGTAAAATAGCATTCGAAAGATAATATAGAATTTGAGAACTTTTGGTGAAAAACCTTTCAATGATATATATGGGAGACATTTCTAAATTACTGCATACATAAATCCTTTTATATAAGTCGAAAACATATTTTTGCGTTTTGTACTCAATATATTTTCATAATAATAATCACTTTCATTGAGTTCAATTCATCAGCGATTGGTGTTTTTGACTTATTAGAAGGAATTGCTATTTAAGAATAAGTGAATATTTAAACGATCTTAAATTTTTACATAATTAACATAAATAAAAATCTAATTTGAAAAATCAATTTAAGTAAACACTTGCTGTAAATATAATCTCGAAAACACATTGAAAATTATTTTAAGACATGAACGCTATGCAACATGAAAATGTACGGAATAACGAATTATTGGAAATGAAAATTCTTTTCCTAAAATCTTATGTTATTTGTAACACTGGTCAATAAATACTCAATTCTTATATAGCCTGTAATACCTTAATAATGCTTTTCGAACAAAAACACGAGAAAGACGAGAAAACTACGAGATTACTAGACCTTTTAAGAAATATTTTTATACTTTCCTGTATCTCGCGCAATAATTATAATCAGACTGCAGGGGAAATGATTCTCTAGTCTTCAGTTCTACGAAGGTTACTCACTGTCAATGGCCTTCAGGAAATTTTCCTTAAGAGAAGTAATAGTTCTATAGTAGGAAAAACTCGAATGATTAAATAAAGCGTAAAAATCTTTTACGGTAAATAAAGGGGGTAGTTTGATTTGATGTGACGAAGCACAGTTGAGATAAACAAAAACATTCATAGCTAGTGATTAAGCGATACCACTCACTAATTATATACATGAAGTGTTCCGAGCATGGGATAAGTGATAGGGTGGTTAAATAGTTGAAGATATTCAATAATGATTTCATCCATAATTTTTGTGACAGACCTTCCCAATGCGTATGATTGTCTTTTAAACCAATTGAAACGAATGTCTTAAAGTTGGAACATTTTTCACAGCACACTTTCGAAGGATTGTAACACTTTATTCTGGACAAGGTAGTCTTAAGTTTTAGTGACATTCTTATTTCATTTAAAAAAATTCGTTTTAAAAAGGCCCTTTGTTTTTCAAGCTTTAAAGTCGTTAAATATAAAGTCTAATATAATCCTTGATTGCATTTGTTTATTGTTGACTTTAAAATAACTCAGTAAATTTTGAATCGTGCACAAAGGATCTTTCAAAATCCATATTCAGGGAAGTTATATTTATTATCCAATAAGATTCAACTATAGAAAATGGTTTTAAACCTTTGCTTTGCCTTTTTTATTTTCTCGTCACGGTTGATGCTAGATTTATGTTGCGAAGATTTGAATCCCTTTATCACACCCCATATAATTGTATTTACAGAATGTTTCATTTCACTAAGTTTTAGTGTTTCTCTTATATTTCGTTTCCAGCCTCTTCTTTTTTTGCATGCTCTTTGTAAATCGAAATGGGCTGTTATTCCGATAGCAGTTTAAATAACAGTGTTATTGCACTATAAGATAGGATATTTCCCTTTGGGATTGATCCCGGACCACCAATAGCCCGTTGTGTTGCTCCAGTGTGACGTTAATTAAAATACCTACCTACTTCCTACCAGCACTATAAGAGCAAGAAACTTATCGAAAGTATTAACAGTTGTCGATAAATGGTATTGGGATAACAGTGGAGCAAATTGAATTGAATTAAATTTTAAATTAAAGAATTGAAATTCATAAAATTATTTGAAAAAAATAAAAAATTGAAAGTGTTAATTTTTAAATCACTAATGGCTAGTTTAAACAGTTAATAACTCTTAAAAATTAACCATTAATGTCAATATTTAACAGTTAATAATAGCCGCTAAATTTAGTTGCTAACTGTTGGTGTTAATCGCTAACTGATAACAAACAGTTAATATTCAGCTATTTACCGCGAATTAGCAGTAACCGTTAACACTAATCACAAAATAAATAGTTTTATCTATCTCTACTTGCACAGGGCGCATAACTTCTGGATTCATTTTTAGGTGAAAATAGTCTCCGCTCTATGTATGTGTTTCGACATTTTATAGTTTTCACCATGCACTCTTAAGGTTTTTAACCTTCGGGGAATACTTGACTGGATTGGAGTTTCTAGTTACCTTTACTAGTTTTACTAGTTTACTTATCGTTAATTTACTAACCGTGTACCGTTTACTACCGTTGATCTAGAAGTCCCAACAGATGCGTAGCATCGTTGGGACTATCTATCTCGTTTTACTCAAATACCTGCAAGTTTCATTACGTCTGAATGTATGTTTCAGACATGAGGATTCCGTCGTTTTCAATGTAGATTGTGCTAAAGGAGTTTCATTCCAGTAATTGCATTAAAAAGTCAAATGAAATGCATTGTTTTGTGAGACGGTTGTTTTCTGTTTCATCGAGGTTTAAAAAAAATTTTTTTTGCAGATGGAAGCCTTGAAAGTAGAACTAAGAGAACAAATTTTACTCTCTAAAAAGAAAGTAAGTATATCTGTGCAATCAACATTTCTTTTTTGAAACTTTATTTTAACGTTAACTTGTAGACTTAACTTATTTCTGACTTTTTTCTTATATTTTGAAATTGCTCTTATCAAATAACTGTGTTGAAAATATTAATGGATTTCTGTGGTCAAGACACAATTTTGTATATTTTTTATAATTTAGAAACAATAGAGATTTTATTTATATTACTTTATTTTTCAGAATCATATGCCAAGAAGTTTAATGGAGCATTCGAATAAAGAAAGTTGGTCCCACGGAATAGGTAAGTTGCTGAATGCAACTCCTTGTAGGATGCTTGATTTATTTTCATAATCTGCGTAAAACCAACAGAAAATGAAAAATTCATTCCAAAATAATTAAAAACGATTTCTTTAATTTTTAGAAGTATTCATCAATGCATAACAATCTTAATTTTTCAAGGGGACATTTTTCTAGTAAAAAAATTCTTCAGTGACTAATTATGTTGGGTTGGTTGGGTTTTATGTCGCATTGGTCATATTTGGCCATACTGTGCCAAACACAAGACAGCCAACATCAAGAATGGAGCACACACAAGGAAAGTTTTACTAACACAGAAGAGAGAAATTGAACCTGCATCGTCTACAACTCGCAGGTTGCTAGTGCAGTGGGTATGTCCACTGCGCTAGCCACCTGTGAGTTGTAGTCGGTCCCTAATTATGTTGGTAAAAGAAAGGTTGAGAGATTTCAGAAAATAAATTGGAATCTTTACAATTCACGCATATTTCTCATTCTTTTAAGTGCTGAATGGGGCATCACCAACTACCATATAAACACTGCTCAACAGTATCGGGTTACTATTTTTAAAGATATTACTGATGAATTTTATTTACTTTAGATGTAATAAGCTGCAAAAGGGAGGTGTTAAGAGGAGTTAGGTTTAATATACAATATATAACTTGGATATAGTACATTGTAGCTTAGTAGATTGGTAGCTTAAAGAAATGGTTCCAATGAACTTGCTTGGAATGAAGTGCTTATTAAATGGTCATCTTAATGTAACACATGTTCATTATTTAAACTTTTGAATGCGATTAAACTCAATGCAAATCCTTCGTTTCAGGAGAACATTCTCGACTTCGTCATAACCATTGGAAAGTAGAGGTGAAGAATTTGCAAGAGACCGTGAACAGTCTCGAATACACCCAGACAGATCTCAATCACCTTATGAAAGCTGTGATTAAAACACAAGCAACGTCTATGTTGAAATTAAATACGTTGGAAAAAGCACTGCTGCGAAGAGAATCTCAGGACCTAACACCGAGCATGACACACCAAAGACTTACAGTTCTTGAAAATAGTGCGAACAAAACTGAGCAACAAATGCTAAACATACAATCTCGAGTGAACAATATAACTATATCCGGCATTCAGAAACTTCACGGCTCGACAATGCAACTTTTCAATGCTCTAGAACGGTTAGAAAGTAACTACGATAGAACTACCGATGATATTCGAAAAGAAATCTCGAAACTGGATTATAATTTCTCACAGACTCAATCCGATTTAGAAGAGCTTCGGGATCGACACATTTCATCGGAGCAGGTTATTTCCACTGTCAAAACCGATGTAGCATCTCTTCAAACCGACACAAAGAGTAATCATTTGCGAATATTGCTGCTTAAAAATTCTGTTTTGAATTGGACATCACTGAGTGGACAGCGTAGTGCTCTTGCGTCCCAAGACAGAAGAATGTCAAACCTAGAGTCTCAGATACAGTCGTTGACAGACAATGTCGAGGCGGAGAAAACAGAAATCGAAGAATTGCATCGACAAGTCATTGAAAAGGCCAACGACAAAGACTTGATTCGTTGGGAGCGTGTGCAACGAAAAGTTCGAGAAAGTATCCTGCAGTTCAAAGAGGATATACCAAAAATTAAAGAACACCAAGAGAAAATGGATCATGAGATAAAGGGGCTTGTTTCCCAGCTACCAAAAGGTCATTTCTTTATATTGTCTCAGACTCGATCAAAAGACTATTTTCTTTCGAAGATAATTTCTAAGCTAAATTCTAGTAATAAAATATATCAATCAGTATCAATCAATGGGAGGTTCTCACGAAATCTGGTTAAGTGCATGCGAACACTATTTATCACACGAATCTCACCTTTTTTGCAAAGCATACAAAAAATTTCGAAACAAAATTTCAAAAATAAGTCGTTTTAATAAATGCTTAGATATAATAGAACACAATTTTAAAGGAATATGCCTCCTTTGAAGTAGAAATCATTTTTGAACTTTCAATTTGACTTTAGGCTATGAGAAAAAGAGCACATAAAATGAATTAACGCGTAGACCGTGAAAATCTAAAATAGACTGCAGTTTATTTATTTAGTAACAGTTTATTCATTTAGTAACAGTTTATTTATTAGATAATAGTTTATTTATTTGGTAACAGTTTATTTATTTGGTAGCCTTATGTTTGTCTCCAGTCTGACTAAACAAATCCTATAGAATCAAAAGAAATATCGATGCCAGTCAGGAATCGGGAAAAATGATCATAGTCGGAAGTCACGTCTTTTCTGTTACCTGTTTTATAGATTCAAAAAGTTAAAAAAAACGTGTACAATTGTGGCAAGTCAAACATTGAGTATCAGGAGTGACATTTTTGTTTCATGCCATCTTAATTGGAACTTGGGAGGGACTTGAAATAACGGTAGTTAGATCTAAGATGAACTTATTTTTTTATTGTGAAGGTACTTCGACGAATGCCCCCAAAATGAATTTTAAACCGTAGAAATAAAACTCATTTTCAAAAATTTCTTAATTCTGTGACTGATCTTTTCGAATGAAATAGATTTGCTAGATATGGGTAAAATTCGAAGATTTGGTTCTCCGGAATTGAAACTCGTCTGAAAGCATCTCTTAAATTGCTTTGCTCCAGGCAATCGCACGACCTCCCCAACGTGCCGCGTTTTTGGGTGTAGCGTTGCATCATACATATAGGAAATCCAGTAAATAACAAAACTAAAATTAATGATAGAAGAAAAAGTGTCCTCCAGGCAAAAGTCATTACCGTGGTATTGTCGGAATGTTAGAGTGACGAAATATAGATTAACCTCCCCTCTGTAAATCATCTCTTGAATTCGAAATTTAACGAAGCACGTTCAAAATATCCTGTCAATTATTTTCATACTTCTGACAATTTGACATTTTTAAAACGTGTTTCTACTTTTAAGGTTTGCAGTCGGTTTTCATACACTTCTAAATTTTTCATTTCAACTAATAAAACACTTGGAATAGCGAATGTAACTTGTCATACGTAATGCCGAACTAGCATGATTTCAAATTTGCATCCACGGAGAAATTGTCAGAGTTCTGGAATAAAAATACGATTTTTGTAAAACACTTTTGTTACCATTGTGGTCTATTTATTATTTCTAGTTAGATTCTTAAAATATGTATATGCCACCTATTAAAATACTTCTGTTATAGCACGTTTGGTTTTATTAATCGGCTGCCTTTTAATACCGAAATTTAGCTGAATAATTGGAAAATGGACAATCTACTTGTGTAAAATTGTGATTTTGGCGATTTCAGTGATTTGGGGAGATTCAGTTGATTTTAAAGATTGTATCCTTTCAGATTGTTCTGAGATGCTAGAGGATAGTGGCACGTACGTCATTCGTCATCCGACATCAACGTTGGCTACGGAACCCGTCCGAGTATTCTGCGACATGGATACGGCTGGTGGCAAATGGACTGTCATACAAAGGAGGTCAAAAGGAGACCAAGACTTTAACAGAAATTGGGATCACTACAAAGAGGGTTTTGGTGATGTGTCATCTGGAGATTTTTGGTTGGGAAATGAAATGCTTCACCAACTCACTATGACTACCAAGTACACATTGCGCATTGATCTCTGGGATGCCTCCGGAAAATACAAATATGCCGAGTATAGTACTTTTCAGGTGCTGGACGAGAAAGACGATTTTCGATTAGCGATCGCTGGTTACCATGGTAATTCTAGCGATTCTTTGAGTTATCATAATGGCATGGCTTTCAGCACACCTGATAGGGACAATGATGCCAGTTCTGCAACCCATTGTGCAGATTTCTATCATAGTGGATGGTGGTATAATCATTGCCAGTATGTTAACATCAACGGTCGATATAATACTGGTATCACATGGTACGATATTAATGGTCAGGAGTGGTCAGAGTTGACGAAGGTTGAAATGAAGATTCGACCTACTAATACTTTGCCTCAATAAACCAAAATCTATAAATTGTTAATGTTTCAACCTAGTTCTATTATTCTAGTCGCCGCATTTCAAGGTTTGATGATAGTATGAGAATCAATGACTACGACAGGGATAGGATTCAATAGTATGGTTGTGAAGTCGAAAGATTTTGGCTAAACTGAGATATTTCAATGATAAAGTCATGCTTAACTCAAGGGATATTTTTAGTCAACACAATTAATATATTGGACTTGAAAATTTATATAGAATGTAATAATTTATTTTTATTTGTTGTACATACTTATTGTGTCGCTTGTGATGTAAATAGTTTCACATTTAAGTACTCGTATATATTTACACAAGTAAATATATGACTAGACAGATTTGATGAAAAATGACCTAAGACACAACCCAATGCCGTGCCAAAACTTCAACGACATATATACTTCATGTCTTGTTCTATAATAGTACATTTGTAAAAATACAAACTTCGTAGTACAATAGAATTTGATCATATATCATGTAAATACGTCAATGTATTTTGGTTTACCTTAAAATATTTAGTTTCCTCCCTAGTGTCCATAAATTAACTTTTAAATAATGTATTACATTTGCTTCAGTGTCTTTCTGTTAATAACAAGAATTCATTCTCAACATAATTGTTTAATACAAACAATAATTTCCGAAGAATTTTTACATCACTATAATCAGACCCCTTCTATTGTGTAAAAAAGAGTAGTCATGTTCCTGCAACGAAGATTACCTCCCAGAGTTTTTATTAGTTTAAGTTCCTGTTTCAACAAATGGATGCATTTTGTGTATGTGATCGAACTCTTCTATCGAGGTTCGGCCGAGACGAAAGCTGTGATATAATCTTATTTATTTAGTAGCAGAAATAATTTTAGAAGCAATAATAAAATACGTAAAAAATATTTTATGAAATTATAAAAACTTTTGCAAATTATATCATTCCTGTATATAACATCTTTTGGACAAATGTATTCCATTGTAACATCAGATAATTTTAGAACAGATGAGTTTTTTTGGTCAGAAGAATTCTAAGAATTTTGAAAATGATGGCATCAGGTGTCTTCAATTGTTCATAATTATTTATCTCGTTCATTTATGTGCATTATATTCATTGTAATGTTGATATTTTATTGTTAAATAAATGCTCTTGTGAACAATATTTGAATCTAATTTAGAGCCCAACTTCAGACATTCATTAGGAAGTTAGAATCAAATTGAAATAATCTTTCCCGTTAAAAATAGACATTTGACATTAGCATTTTAATTTTGGCAAAGAATCGTCAATTTAGGATACTGCTGAAAAGGTGTAAACTACGTAAAAGTTATGTTTCTCAAAATCTAAATTGAAAGGATATTTTTCTTGGATACTGATAGACATTTTTGAAATTATAGCAACTCGGAAATTTCATTACACTTCATAGTGATCGGGCGACACATAAGACTTTATACACATACATACACTTCATTTTCAGAGTATACTATATATTTTTCGAACAATTGAAATAAATTAATCTCGTAAATAAAAATAAGAAACAACTTTATTTGATGACTGGCATTAATTTATGAAATGTGAATAAAGTTAAAATAATGTCTTACACATTAGTTTCAAGGCTATTCAATGAATTTCATCCTCGCAAAAAATATTGTTGCTTCCAGGGCATGCATTAGAAAAATTTCATTTATACTATTAGATGAGTTTTTTAAGTGCGAATCACCTACATTTATTACGCGATCAGTATTATTAGAGGCACTGAAATCCGTTGTTTATAACAATTTCAATCCTGAGATACCCTTTCAGATATAGTAACCCTTCTATATATCGAGTTAAATAATAGAGAAAATGGCACTCAAATACTCATTTTTTACTTCAAATTATGCAAAATTACTAAACTAGAAGGATTTTTTCCAATTTTTCTACCTTCCTTTTTGGGCCACCTACACTTGACGATGTCCCTACGAAATTTTGCATTGTAGCAGAAGGGAACAGTTAAGATTGAAACCCCGAGCTTTAAGACACCGGGCGCCAATGTCTTAATTTCTTTTTCTAAAAATGTTTTGCCTTCTCTTTAGACTTTAGAGTATATTTATGAGTGTTAGTTTATTACTATTGGGTTTATTAGGCCGTTTTCATTATGATTCAAGTCTATTTCGATAAGAGCTCAGATAGTAAAAGAAAATTTGTAAGTGGAAATGTCCCATCCATTATGTATCATTTATTGAACTTATCACTACTTCAGGGCGTAGTAGTGATAGGAACGGGCTAGTACAGCAGATTTTAATCATTTTCAATCTCAGATGTTGGTCCTTTTGTTTATCAGTCAACCAAAGATTTCTACTGTTGCCACAGGTGCAAGTAAAAAATTCATTGTACAGGAGAATTAGATCTGAAAGGTATAGTAATGATTACTCCATTCGAAACTCAATCTAAACCACTAGATTTAAGTTATTGAGATTGCTTTATCAGGACAGAAAAACACAATAGGACCTTCACACAAAAGGGGATTATCTAAACTACCTCCTATTAGTACAATACGGGAGTCTTCTAATCGAATTCAGTTTACTGACAGCAGTTTTCTTCAGTTGAACGTTTATTTTTTAGGAGTACAACTTTTTTCTTACTCGATTGTTTCTCGGGCACAAAGGTAAGCTTTACTTCTGTAATAAGTTTCATTTCTCTCATGACTCATTTTTCTTTAAAAAGTCTGCTTTTGTAAATATTATTGCCATACATCATTGACTACTGAATCAGCTGAGATGATAAAATGTGATAAACCCCTTTTTGTGAAATTTGGACACAGAATTGGACATATTGCATTTTCCCATCAGATTAACAGGATATTTGTGATTTTGAGTAATATTTTCCGACAACTCAACTCCGTTCCTGTTTAGCTCTATTCTCTTCCAAACCCTTTGCCTTTCTGCACTTAAGGTATATGCATTTGTGATATTTTTGGAAACAGTTCATTGTGAATCTAAAAAGTCAATGCTATCAATTACTTAAAAAGTCAAGAATGAAGTTTTGTTTCAATTAGATTGAATTTTGAATTTAATTGTGTCTGAAATAACTCGGAATTAAATACACTAAAGTGGAAAAAGTCATGGGATATCTCTCTAATATCGCCTCCTTTAGCACGGCGAAGTGCAACAAATCAGCGTGGCATGGACTCGACTAGTCGGAGGAAGTCGCCGGGAGAAATGTTCAGCCATGCTCTCTCGATAGCCGCCCATAATTGCATGGTTGTTGGATCTTGTGCACGAATAGTTAATAATTAAAATAAGCAATTACACTAATTAAAACAAGTTCTGATTGCAGCAATCTAGAAAGATTTATATGTTCCTTTTTGTTCGTGACGTTTCATGTTTGAACACTAGGTAAAGTGTGCCATTGTCGATATGCTAACTAAATAATTGCTGTTTCTATTCAGACAAGAACTACAAAAATAAAATATTTTAGTGTAAGGAAAACTCCTTTAAGCTCACAATTTTTTACATTATGCTTTACATTAAAAAACAATGACTAAAACAGAGCGAATTATTAATTTTTATATCTCTATATATATATCGCACGCAAATTGTATATGGTAAGTTTTTAAATCAAAATTAAGCGCGTAAAACCAGTTTCCACTATTGGAAGAGCAAAAGTATTAAAATAACCATGAATTCATTTAAATAGATTTAGAAACGAGCTTCAGCAGAACAAATCAGATCTGCCGATTACCTGTCAAATACTTATTATAGTGAATTTCCCCTTTTTCAGTTTAGAAAGAGGCAATAACTTTAATACTAGTCGATTCCAATTAGGTTTACACTAATTGGAATCGATAATTAATAGCTTGAATAACGATTTGTTAATGAAAATTAATAAGGTACTAATTAGGATAATTTATCTGTATTATTTTAATAGATTACATTTTGAATACATAAATTTCGCTTCGAAACGGTGTTGTTGAAACGGTGGACCTTTCAAGTCCCAATTCTAGATTCCTCTACAGAAAATTCAAGTCAAATCATCTCCAAGAGAATTTTTAAGCAGTCTTAGAAACTGAAGGGTTTTGTTCTTAAGACATCTGGTCTCGGATCAGACTAGGATTTTCCCGCCCAGATGCTGAATTAAATGACCAACGAAATACAAATATCTATTCCAGGTATCAATGCTCAAATGTATACATTCCCTTCTTTTCCTTTGCACATCTGTACAATTTTATTGCGATTAATAGTATGACAACTTCGAAAGCTGACTGCATAGTACGGTACAAGTTTCAACGTTTTGCTCTAGTGCAGAAGGTCTGGGAAGAAAGGACGTGAAATAATTTTAGCTTCAATTAGGTAGTTTTATCAATTGCCCACTTTCGTTTAAGTTTAAAGAATCAATGGAAACATGAAAATGTTTCTGAAACGGAAGGTCCATAACAAGAATTAAATTACGTTGCCAAAGCTAATCATTTTAAGATCGAAACACAAGAAATATATTTCTGAAAACGAACAAGAAAAAAAATTAACAAAATGTTTTTTTAAGTAGGCAATTCACACATGGATTTTAGAAACGAACGAAAAATCAGTTTTTCAAATCAAACTTTGAGTTATTAAAAGCCTTTGAAAGATTGAACGTGATTCAGGAAATGAGAACACAGCATGAAAAAAAGAATAGTAAGAATAAAAAGAAAAATATCAAGGACAGATGGGAATAAAAGGCTTTCAATTCTGGTTCGATCTCAGTCTTTATAATTTAAAAAGTTCCTCGGTTCAACGGATTTTTAAATACGGATGTTCATAATATTAGTTCGAATCCACTTTAAGCCCTCTCGTCTAACAAACTCTTCTTCACTACCTCTACCTTTATACTTTAAACTTGAAGACAGTCAAAACCCATTTTGAATGACGTTCACTTTATATGTAAAATTATAGGGATTAGATAGTAAATTCGTCACTCATAATAGAAGTATTGTACATTGTTTTGGTTTTGTTGTATTCGTATTATATTCCCTAATAACATCAGCAATTGAATATTTTCTTCGGTTACTCAATCGTTGGGGAATTAGAGGTTCGATTCACAGATTCGAAATAAAAAACAGTTTTGAATGTGGAACAAATCACGAATATTTTGATTTACAAATGGATTCTCAAGTTTTCGATCCAGTTTAAATCTAAAACAACAAAGTAGTTTTCGACCAGCTTCTTGATTTTGTGGATCTATTTTCTTTGGAGTAACGAAACGCACGATAAAACAAACAATAATTCAGTCTTCCAGTGGATGACGTGGCTCAGTGGGTTCGCCCACTGCGCTAGCAACCCGCGAATTGCAGGCGGCGCAGTATTCTTGTAACTCACACATCATGTATTTTTACCATTGTTTTTTGGAAAAACTTTCCTCGTGTGTGTCAATTTCTTGACGTTTGGCTCAGATTGGGCAAAAAACCCCAACCATCCAGGGGCGTATAGTGATCGATGGATTAAAAACAGTAGTGGCACCATCTAGTGATGGTTTAAAGACATAGCAACACAGAATGAAAAGTTCATGAATTGGAATGTGAATTAAAAATATCGAAAACTCTTGCAGTATTTTTCAAAAGGGAACAAATGTTTGCAATTCCCTAACTTAGCATGATGGTGCACAAAATTTTAATTACTACATGAACTTTGATGCAATGAATTAAAGAAAAGTGGAATATTCAGTAGCAAATGCATTGAATACTACGAATTGACGAAAGCAACTTTTTTCGATACATTTAAATGTGATTTAAAAAAAAATTCAATGATTTTAAGACATAATTTTAACTCTAAGGATATAAAATCACGATTCGATGCTTCAAAGTCATTCACCATTTGTCATAGAATAGAGGCTATGTTTTGGAAGAAAAGGTCTGATATTGTTCTAAACTCAATAACGGAAAAACCCTACTTTTAGAGTACCCAAAATTCAATAACGAAATTCTATTCACAAAACAAATCAAACGAGAAAGGTATATTAATAAAAATTCCATTTCTTCAAAATCAAAACTCCATGAACTGGAAAATCCTGACATCCCTCACTATAAAGCAGATCATATAGAATGTAATAATTTTATTACAGTTGAAGTATTTAGTTTGAGCTTGATTAAAGATTCAAGCGAAGAGAACTTCTGTTGCTCAACCAAAGAAAGGTGCGTTTGATACGTTATGGTTTTAAAATTAAACAAAAACTGTACATTTCTCGTTTTGAAAAATAATCCTAAGGACATTTTTTATAAGTAATTGCTTCGCGGTTTTTGTTACTGCTGGAAATTAAAAGTTAGACTGATGGTATACCCGGAAAGGCAGAACCCACATTCATTAAATTCATATATCGTTAAATAGTTTTAGGAATATTTGTTCATTTGTAGAATTATTTAGTTAATTAAACATGCTTCCGTGATTTTAATTATTTTTTCCCTCAAGCTTAAAAATGCTTACGTTAAAATACCCGAATGATGTATCTGATAGAAAAGTGAGACAATTTTATTTCGTTCTCAAGGCGCACAACGGTTTTTATATTCAAATCATTTCAAAGAAAATGTGAAGAAATGAAGGAAGTGTGAATGAGAATGTAATCAGGTTTATCTTTCTTAAATTCAAGCTCGTATAGAGAGGGACGTAAAGCATATCCACCCTGCTGGCCCCAGTACCATGTTAAATGATAGGCCAGATTAAAAAGTACTTGCTTACAAAAATATAAAAAATATTATTTACTTTTATAAAATTGTTCTACAGCCTTATTATTTAAAAACAATGATAAGAGTTATATTTAAACTCAGAAATAAGCTCTGCCAAAATTTATACACTTCCCTCCCCACTGCTTCCTTGGGCAACTAGTACCACTCCATTATGGTATTCTGGAAGTAATATTTATGTTACAAAAATCAGACTGCCAAACATTTTCACATTTCCCTTCCCACTACTTCTTTGAGCACTGGTACCATTCTCATTATGAGATTCAGGTAACCCACATATTTATGTTACAGAATTCAAACTGCCAAAATTTTCACAATTCCCTACCCATTACGTCCTTGGGCATTGGTATTTTCTCCATTATAAGATTCAGGAGGGTATTCATTGTTACAGAATTACTTCGCCATTTTGCAATTGATTGGGATAGTATTAGGAAGAACACATATATGCAAGCGATCGAAATTGTATTTTCTTGTACACGTGCTTGAATTCAATTACAATTAGGTGTTCCAGAGTCAAAAACAACAATTTATTACGAAATCCATTGAAAATGGGAATCCTTAAAGACATTTAAGATATGTATACTTTTTATGACATCATTAAAATTGACATTTCATTCACATTCAATGAATATTTTTGTAACTTTAAATCAAATGCACCAAACAGGTACAGAAAAAACGTTTAAAAAGCAGAATTTAGGAGTTGAATTAAAATACTCGTTTAGTGAATGAAGTAAATATAAAATGAGGATGCTTGCAAGGAAAAAGGAAATTGGAATATTATGCACATTGTTGAAATGGGTATGAGAATGACGTACCTCAAAAGGAACGCAATCAAAGAATATAGCGAGGAACCAGTTGAGGGTGACCGTACACAGTTCGATGTCCAGTTGGGCGAAGTGCTGCCACAGCAGAGGCATTTTCTCCCGCAACAGATCCTTCAACACCTCTTGATCGGCTTGAGCACCGATCAAGTTCTGGTCGAAGTAATTAGCAGTGAAATAACGCTCCGTCACGGCAACTAAACACCTACGAAAAAACACGCATTCGACTCAGACATATTTGGGCTAAAAAACACAACTGTTGTTGGGTTGGGGTATATATTTTTATGCTTTAAGAAATTGCAAATATATTCGATTTGAATGAAAACATATTAAAATAAGTAAATATTTCAGATAGCACATAGGATATAGCACTTATTATGAAACATCGCGATATTTTGACAGGTAATTAGCCATATAAAGTACTTTTCTCTGTAAGTAGTGCAGTCATATTCTATTTGGAGCGACTGTCGACAATTCATTCTTCAGAAATTTAGATCGTAAAAACATTTGAGGCTGACTGAAATAGCCAAATAGTAGAGAGTTCAAAACTAGTTTACTTTGCTTGATTCATCATAAATGCGTTTATTTAAAAATGTTCAAGTGTGCTATTAAATTTGCTTTCTCGCAGTACAAGTGAAACATTTCCGTTGAAGCACGTGCATGGAACGCGTATGCACGTAAAATGTAACAAGTCGACAACACGCAATATGAAGCATGCTGTGTGCATTTTCCTCTGCTAAATTCCAGTACAATTTAATAACTCTTCCATTATCTCCATGATAAATGATGGCTTTGAATTTAAGTCACCCGACTCTTGGAAAAATAGGTTTGACTGAAATACAAGTACCATAAAACATTTCAAAATAGTAGTTTCTTCTTTCACAGGCATACATACAGTGTGCCTTTTGTTAATAGATTTACTTTATAATTTACTTATAATATATTGTGAGGCTTAGGGCTATTCTTTCCACATATGGATATGCACCTGCAGAAAGAAAATCATGGCATCAAAGTACGGTTGACAACTTACTATGTTTAATCCCTGAGATTATAGGAACAAAGTTGTGTGAATATAGCATTGATGTGGATAAAGTTCTTTGGCATGAAGAAAAGCATTTATTCAAAATGGCGTATTCAAAAACAAAGCCCGTTCCAATTGCAAAAGAAAAAGAATACAATTAAAAGTAAATACAAACAAGTGAAGATATTTCTTTCTTTCTACTTTAAGAATAAAAAAACATTTTTTTACATAAAAGATGAAGATTCTTTGTGTGGCAAATTCATTAGGTGTTCCAAATCAGATATAGTTTTTCAAATAGTCGATTTTAGTAAAAGTTGAAATTAAAAAAATTTAAATGATCTATTCACATATGAATATAATTGGGGTGATTAAAAAACCCTTACTTTTATCAATTTTTTGAAATCGGGTATTCCAAACTGAGGGCACCACTAGGGACGAAAGTGCATAGAGTTTTTTGCCACCATGCTAATATGGTTTCAAAGTAATCAAAAGAGTAAGAAATCAAGAGACTGAAATAATTACCAAAAAGCATCTTCGGGTTCTAGGAATAGCAGACACATTCCAACGAGAAAATTCATTCCTTGGCAGTACCCTAATACTGGATTATGCACACAAAAAGCTTGTAGAACTTCTTGCATTTTACGAACCTATGTTGAGGTAAGCAAAGATAGTTTATTTCCATTAGCGAAAATGCTACATAAACTGAAATTATTTCTTAAATTATATAATGGCTTACAAGAAAAGAGGTAGGAAGTTTAGGACTTCGGTTTTAAGTTTTTGCTAATAAAATAACCTGTCTTTAAGAAGTTGTGCACAAATTTACATTAGTAATCAAACAAATAACAGCTTTAAAGTTTTATTTAATTTTTAAAAACATTGGCCTCATTTAGGAGCATGAACTATTTAAATCGACTGTTTGAAAAGGAGTCCCAGGTTTCAGTGCAATGCATTACTCCAATAGTACAATTACCAAAACGTGGACCCCTCTTGTGTAAATATATGTATTTATTCTTATAGAATCCATAGATATTGCCCGGTTGACTGAACAGTTTGCATGATTTAATCATTTAAACTGTTGCGAATATCTTTTAAAGACCATTTTATCTTTGTAATAAGTAACAACAAAGAATTTTATCAATAAATTAAGTTGAATGCTTTCTAAAATTTACCTACTGTTTCTAAACATTGAAACTTATGCAAAACTTTAAAAGATCAGACCAAATTTGCAATTATGCAATGATGAGAAATTGCTGCTTCAGAACTAGGGTAAAAGAAAGAATTTAATTGAGAAGGTTGCTAATTCGTAATTATAATTACTAAGATTTATTTGCAAGAAAAGAGGAGCTAAACAAATAGTAAATGAAGGTGGTTTAGACAAAATATTTTATTTCATTCTTAAATGCTTTTAATATAAGCCTTTTTATACAGTTCAGTCAACTCAAAATTCAACATGAAAAATCGTAACGTACTCCATCAGCGTTTGAATCAGCAAATCTGATATTATCAGGCATTGTTCGAAGAAGATCCAAAGCAATTTGTCTTTTATGGTGAGAAACTCTCTGCGGGGAGAAAAAGGTTCATTTTTACAATTAATATTCACAGGGCAATTAACATGAATGAATTCTGCTTGATATAACACATCATTTGCTCTTTGGTCGCTTTTGATTCGATTTCATTCGATTTAGAATTATCTTTCGATTTTCAGTTGATTCTTCTGTTTTCCAATATTGAAGTAATCGACACGTTTCTCTTTAGAATTAAGTCTTAGCGAGCTACACTCGATTTGATTTTAAGTGCACGCTTATCAGAGATTATGTAATTTGAAACTCAGATCTAAAGACCATTTCATAAATACTAACTAAAGTGGAATACATTGAATAATTTTCCTTTCTGTTGACTTTATTGCATAGGATTTACATAACTTTTTATTCAATTATCAGGTTTTATTCACTTATGTCTGAAACTTCATGACGTCCAGTAATTTTGCAGTAGTACATGAAAAATTATTAATATTCTTATCTGAAATGCTGTCATTATGAAATGAAGTTTCAACTTGATATTGTAAGCATATTGTGCAGTTAATTAAATGTAATTTAATTTATTAATTACTTTACCAATATAAATGTGAGTGCAAGTCAGGCCAGCTAAGAAAACTTCGAAAAGTTTTGAAGGTTTTGCATTTTGATTTGTATTTTAGTTCTGTTCGCTTTTCGTGTTATCCCTTATTTGTATCATTTTATTGTTGTTAATAAATATGTTTTAGCTTCATTTGAACCATGCAATAGCCGTTACACATACAATTCTTTAAAATGAAATAGGCTCTAAGAAATATTCTGAATAAAGATATTCCTGTGGGTGCCATAAACTTTAATTTTATTATTCAATAAATTAAAGAAATGTTACATTAAAAAGCGTAATTTGTAAGTGTAGTTTTCAGAGATCTAGTTACCTTTGTTTACTTATATTTTTTCAAAATATTACTTTGTTTATTTCAAATGCTTACTTTGCGTTGTTTCAGATAAATATTGTTAGAAAAGTAATAGACATTATTTGACGTTCACATTTTTGAAACTGCGCCCCATTCAACCAGCATTTTCCTATTAGTGTAAAGCATTTGATTGCAAGTAATATGAAAAGTATACGATATCTAGACCTCATCGTCTGGTGCCAAGCTGCAGAGAAAGTTATAGTAATGAGGACCCTTGCTTTCCATGATGTCGCTAATCCGAGATCTGTACAAGGTGGCCCAAACTCGACTCCGCAGATGGATGGGCACACCTTTCCGAACCAGCAGCTTCAGTTCTTTCTACAAGAAACAAAAATTACACAGCAATCCATGTGATAACAGGGATACAAAGGGTTTATCAGAAGTGTTGGATAGCTCTAATCTCACCGTATAGCATCTAATCTAACACATCTGTCAACCCCCGACATACTCTGATGAAAGAAACATTTCGAATTACTAAAATTCAGGGGCAAGGCATAAAAATTGATGAAGCAAAAGCGGTTGTTTAAACAGGAATCCAATTAGACTTCAGTTTATTTTAACCGCAAAATTATTTGATTTTCACCTCACAAAGTGGGAATGCGATCGTTTCAACTTCTGATGGTTGTTTTGGGGTTTTATGGAGCAAGCCATATTTGGCCAAGCTGCGCCAAACACAAGATAAACAACTTCAAGTAAAAAATGTGAAAAGGAAAAATATACATAGTGGATTAGCTTCTGATGGTTTCTTACAGATTGGTTGATGGTGTTTATCATGGCCCAGGCCCAACCCCCACGCTTTCGATTGAGGTTAGCACAGATTATTTGGTCCTCGTGCATGATCTCTTCATTTTCCACTCTGTAAAAGACAGTCTTTAAGAAAGCGTTTGGATGTTCTTTTTGCCTTAGGGTTAAAACAATTTGTTCAAGCTTTTTTAGCCAAAAGGTGTACTTCAACTCACCTGCAAAGTTATGGCCAAAAATCACGAATGCCATCATTTCTATTATGCTACTAGAGGTTTCATTGGCTGACTAGATGTACAGTTACGGGAAAAAAATCGAATCATCTCGTCTTTATCCGCTCATAGTAGAGGAAATTTAATCTCGGTATATCTGTTGTAAATGTACTGAAATGCAACTTTAATTCCATAAATCCTGCGCTTTATGTAGTTTAAAGGACACTACTTCAGAAGCTATTTGAAGACCAATTATGAATCGAATTTTATTACCTAAGGTTTTAATGCAGTGTACATTCGATAAGTAAATAGAAATTGGAATGGAAAATATTTTAATTTTCTGATTCATCTCAATTATTTGAAAATGAACTTTAATCCTAAATTTTAATATAAACTGTTCTCGGTATTTTAAGTGATGCTTCAATCAAGATACCTTAGAAGCATTTGCTTGCGTTAAAAGTTCCCATAAATTACATAATACTGCACGCGCGCGACACAATTTAAAGTATTAAGATGTTCACTAAAACCAAATTGAGTTCCAATCAAAAATCAAATCAAAACATGAAATTTAAATGGCTCGTAGAAATATTTTCAAGGTATCATCTTTAAAAACTTACCGATGTAGGCAAGGATGGATTTTGCCGCAAATGTTTTTTCCACTGCTGTTGATGATACTCATATGATGGTCCTAAGGAGGAATAATGCTGATGAAGTTGTCTACAAATGTAATGAATGATCAGACTTTCTTCAGTGAAACAGCGACGGAAACCCAAACCGTCGACATGATAAAGTCCTCTTACCATACTGTAAAATAATCACAATTCTTATTTACTGATTCCATTTTATTAACCACTCTTACAACCGATTATCAATGATTACATAAAATCAGGAATCTGAAGCAAAATGCACAAATCAAAAAATAAAATTGATCATCTAAGGAGACTGGAAATACGCTGGCTTTAGGAAACTCAATACTTAGCATATTTAAATACAAAGATGCTTATTTAAAGAACGGATTCTCAACTAACATTCAAAACAGAATATGGGTGCATACATTTAACCAAAATTGTATACAAATTGTGATAAATTTTGATAATTACCAGCCGAGATATGTTCCATATTATGATCCATTTAACGTGCACTTATCCTATAATACTTTATTTTTAGAAAAACTCTAAACAGCCTTTTCTCCATATGTAAGGCTAACAAAAATAATTTTAGTTCAAAGAAATGAACAAAATCAAAATTTTAATTTAAGAACTATCAGCTGTATTAAATTAGTAATTTAATCCTCATAGATGGAAACAATGCTATTTTGTTGAAGTTTGTTTGAATAAAACGTTTTCTTCCGAAATAGTGACGCATTTTCATGGCATTATCTTACAAACTGTACAAGTATACGTACTGATTGAGACCAACTGAATATCTTTTAAAATCATGCACTAAAATCTAGATACAAGATTTAGAAAATTTGTACTCGTGCTTGCTCTAAAATTGTTTTTTAAAAGTTACTCTTGAAATTTTATACCACAGATAAAAAATATAGTCAGGGAAAAGAAGCAATAAACTAATATCAGTTTCTTAAAGTATGTTTTTGACGTCCATCGTATTTTACATTTGGGTATTAAGAAATGTGCATATTTTGGAACCATATTTTTGTAAAGTAAATTCAATAAAAACTGATATGTAATTTAGAACCGGAAAAAGATTTCGTGCCATAGACAATGGGAAACAAGAATCCGAATTTATTTTTCAATTGACAGAGAAATTTGCTCTGTATTGTTCCTAGTATTTCCTAATAGGTTACCTTCAATATTAGTGCATACTAATATCCAAATAATTATTTTAATTTTGACTCAACAATGGATGATAAATATGTTTCACGTTGTTTGATGAAAATTTCGCTTCCCCCCATTTGTTCCGAACAAACATTGATTATGGATCAGTGCAAAAGGGCATTATGGAAAGAAAAGCAGAAAAAGTTATCTTGAATTCGGAATCAAATGATTTCGGTTTGATAATATTTTCAAAAATGAAGTGTGAGTATTCTCTTTGGGTTGTTTGATTTCTCCGAAAAGTTGAGTAAATCTAATACATATCTACAATTTTGACATTCTGTTTCCTTTTGCTGACGCTTGGACGAAAAAAGGGTCTATGCTACTCTCATATGCTCTAAACCCCTTAGAAGCACTGCTCTATGCTGCAGAATGACATCTCTACAGGCTTTAATTCGCACTTAACTATTGTATGTATCGAACTTTGGGATACTATGAACATTTATTGCAAATAAAACAAAAAATGTTCGCTTACTTTTCATAAACGGGTACAGTAGGATTGATTTTTTTGGCTTCTTCTAAAAGCAATAAAACGCGTTCTTTATGCTGAAACAAAAATTTGCTCAATTACACATAAGCATTTTAGAATATTTTCAAATTTGTAACAGCAATCGAAGTAGAAGTGTAGAATTTGAAATTAAAAATGAAGTTTTAATGAATACAAAAATTATAAGACCAATCGAACAAGTATTTATCTATACATGTCGTGATTTCAATATTTTTAAAGTTACAGTGCAACTGGAAAATAACAAAAATATTTTGAGTTAACTTACTTTAATAACTAAAAAAATGCTTTTAGGCTTTTATTTTTAATCTTTCCTTTCTATCTTCGAAAAGATAATGTCGTCGAATAATGTTTAACAATACTAAGTTCATTTAAACATTTGGTTGGTACTATCTGAATTGGTGATTGAACATGCAAATAAGTGTTATCAATATCTTTATCTTTAAATCAGTATTCTGAAGTTGACAAAAGTTATTCCACAACCATTTAAACATCGAGGGTAATATTCCAATCAATTAATTCCCTCAATTAATAGTTACTGTTAGACAAGGTTTGCTGTAGGTTATCTACAATCTAACACCCCCAAGATAATTTTTAAAAATAAAAATAATTACTTTTTCTATGAATAAATTAAAAAGTTATCTACAATTTTTAAGAACTTCTAAATTATCTTGATCTGAAGACAGAAGATCTTTTTATTCAATTACTATTTTTCACTTAACCATTAAAGATTGAATTCCAAGCCTCAAAGATAGACCTTCTTAGGTAAATGCTCTTCCTAGACCGAAGCGATGCTATACTTTCGATGAGAACTATTTCCTTGCGCTTTTCTTAAAAGTTGAAAATCTATTTTTAGTTACCTTGTCTTCAAAAGATCGAACTCAATGAGAAAACAACTTGAATTGTAACTAATACAAACCCGATTTCCTCCATAAAGGTAAACTTCCATAGTTTCGGGACCATCGCAGTTGTTGATTCTTAGTGAGGATTGCATTAGAAAGACGTAATCCCTCTTCAATTGTTCCACTTCGGATTCCAGAAGACGCATTTCCCTGTGGAAAAAGCAGAATAGATTTGTAAATTGAACTGACTGTTTTGGCATAAAACGATAACATTGACTCCTACAACACGGTGACTTAAGAACAATACATTTTGGATGGACAAACTTACAAGAAAGCCACATTGACCATAGTAGTCAACATAGTAGTTGATTATTGCGACCAATTTATCTAAAAATGTATGCATGTTTAAAAGAATAGAAAGTGCTAAAGAATCGAATTGTTACCCACAAAAATTTGTAAGGAAGAAATTTGATTACAGGTGAAGCCCTCATCCAAGAAACTGCACCCGAAGATGCATATCAAGTGATATATGGATGTATTTTCAATTATATCGCACTGCAATAATGGTACAACTAAAAAAAAAATACGATTTGGGGAGAAAATATGTCTCAAAGGGGATCTTTCCAGCAACAAATACTGGCCTTAGTTCAATACTGAATCGGTGATGTGTTTTACAACATGCTTTGTATTTTAGTAAAAAAACTTTAAGCTAATTTATGTTGCAGTCTATGAGCGAGGTTATTTAGTAGTGTAACACCCCCTAATTTAAAGTGTCAAGATTTAACACTCCCATAATAGAGGACGCCACTAGTCTTCGTGTGGGAAACCTATTGGCTGGTGATATCACGTGACCTCTCTCGGGAGACGCGTCCTAAAAACTTCGAGAACCATTTTTTTCTTCTTCGACACTCATCCTCCGTTTTGAGTGGTACATTATTCTTGAGCTGTGTGATGTTTTAAATCCTCATCCTCCGTTTTGAGTGGTATGGTATTATTCTTGAGCTGTGTGATATTTAAATCCCGTCCTCCTTTTGTACCTAATTATGTCTTTTGTCTAATAAATTGTTTTTTGTTGATGTTAAACTTGGAGAATCCTTCCCATCCTAAGATGTCACACTGTTACAGTAGTAAAATTTTCCCACAACTTTGTTAGCAGTAATCTCTTAAATGATCCTAAATTAAAAGAAATAGGTTTTGCCTATTTTTTAACACCTCTTATGTATTTTAAACCTTCAGATTTAATAGTATCTCGAAAATTTCATAATTTTACTCACTTGCATTCTGGCTGCATCATGCAACGACTCCAATCGATATATCTTGCTACAAATGGTCATTTTGTTTTTCATGCTTTTATCAGCAATATATCTTCTTGATTGTAGGATTTGACTACGGAGGGGCCCAAAGTTAAAAATGGAATAATTTTTTCAGGATCGTATCACATTTTTAAAACGCTTTTGTTTGAAAAGAATTCTTGCAATATCCGGATTCTTCACGAATGGATACAAATTGTTCCGCAAATATTTAAGCACTCATCTAAACATTCTTTCTGGAAATTAACTTTGGTGTCATTGTTGGAGGATTGATTCTAAGTGCGCAATATTTGAGTCAACTCACAAAAACAATGTCTGTTATCATTGATTTCGTACTTCGTAATGAACATTAAGTCGCAAACTATTACATTATATAATGAATACAACTGCTTTACAAATAAAAGTAACTTATTTTACTTGAATATAAAATTATTTGATGCAATTATAGTTTTTTTCGTAGAATCAGAATTGTGACTGCGTCACTGCTTGGTTGTTGACATTGTGACACATTTCTAAACCTTTAATGGAGATTCCCTTGGAAGAAATGCAAAAGGATATTAAAGCTATCGAAAGCTCCAGTTTGTAACAAAAGTTTGGACCCACATGATTAATATTTTTATGGACATGCCTTACATCGTGCCACAAAGTCAACTTGTGGATTCTATGGAGTATGTTTCTTAAGCCAAGCATGAAAGAATTTCGGAGCTATCGTCTCGAGGTTTTCTTTCCCAATCGTAATGCTAAATAAACATTACAATTAATGATTTTTTCACTGTTTGCAGTCATATCTACACGCATTTAGCCTTTGATAATGAGCTTCAATGTATTTTTTCAAACATTTAAAATATTTCTAAATACGCCCTTGGTCTAGACGAATAGACACGATTTTTCTCGCCTTGTCCCTTCGCGTTTAATCACCTAGAAAAGCGATTTTCAACCGCAACTGTTGTCGTACGGATGGGTCTAAATAGTGTGCGAGATTTATTTCATTTCTACGTTTCCATTTTAAACTTTTGAGGAGTGTGTTCAAAAATAATTTTAAGTAATATCCGTTTAAATAGTTTTGAGTATTATTTTTCATTCCAAAAAACCAAAATAAATTGTTTCAAAAGGCCACATTGAGCAAAAAGGGTTGGTAATTAGTACTTTTTAAATTTATAAATCAATCAAAATTATAGTTTTTTGTCAGATCGCAAAAAATATAATATAGTTTTTGATATGTCTCAGAGTTTTAATAATTAGTTTATGATGAGATGAAAAATCACTGACCTAGAACATAGATGGAATCTTGACTTATTTTAGCAATTGGTCTCACACTAAACAAGCATTTCGTTTGAGACTATTTTCAGATCTGCCTGAAACTATTTTGATATATTATATGTGGATTATACGATACTGTATCTACTATTATGCTTACGGAATTTTTGGTTGAATTAGTCTAACTTGATCATTTATTTTTGTAACATTCTTGTTGCAAAAGTCAATTTTAGAGGCACTTACTGGTGTTTCGCATCCGTATTCTTCTTCTCCAGCTGCATCATTTTAGCCAGTTTGAGGACCTCTTCGTTCAGAAATCGATTGTGGTTCTGCAAGATTCGACACTTCTCTTGAAGACTACCGCTTCCACCTTTATGCACGGGCGATTTCCTAACAAAACATATCAACGTCATATACACCCTAATTATATTCAAGTAATGTGTCGTCAATTGTTTTTAGAAAGATTAGTACGTACCATACGGAATCACCATCCGGATCTTCCGCACACCTCAATTTTTCTTCCAATTCATTCACTAATGATATTTTTTCTTCAATGATACTCTTATAAGCAGACTCCCGATTCAGAGCTTTGGCAAGGTCGCATTTAGTGCACCTAAGAGAATCATGCACTCATTTGTACAAATGTTTTGTTCACTTTATCACAGTACGATGTTATTTACAAGTGATAGTCATTTTGATAAATTGCAAAAATATCATTTCAAGTTACTTTCCGAAACAGCACTTAAAATTCATCTCATCCATCTAATACGGATTAAACGTGTTGCTAAAAATCACTGTCTTTGTTTACGATTAATATTTTGTATCCCGTTTGGTGCTTAATGGGGACGATTTACAATAAGTGTTCTTTGTTTCAATTAGCTTTTCAAAGTACATTTTTAAAATTAATTACTTTTACTACATGTGATAAAGTTTTACAAAGACATTATAAGTTAGGAAAAATAATGACGTAATTTTGCAAAAATGCGTATCGTTTTTGTTCAGAGATGAAAGATAAGGTTTAACAAAAACCTCGATATATTCATGTATTGATAAAAACAAGTTCAAATATACATACGTTTAAAATCTAACTTTAGATACAAATAAATCTATACATGTATCGATATAAAAATAATTTCATGCTCTAGATGTAGGATAAGAAATGTGGTCGAAATTGTATTAAACCGTATGATTTGTTATTAAACGGTTTTTAAAATTATATTTACGTGCATAATTTGCAGCTGCCCTTTTTACCTCAACAGTGAGAAAAGTTGGAAGAATTTAGGAAATCAGATTCTTTGACCCAGAAATTTATTAAGTTGAAAATGTATTCTGTTTTTGAAGAGTCTTTTTATGATCCTTTCCAGGAATATCTTGGCCTACGAAATTTATTGAAGCATCAAGAGTACGGCTTAACGCCCTTTACATAAATCAAGAGGCTAGTTTTACATTTCATCAACAATTTCAAACAAAGTCATTTGAATCAAAGAATGTAGGATACGTAAAAAGTTACTACTTTTCTTACATCAATTCTGTTTCCAATTCTTGTAAGCGCACAGATGCTGAACAATCACTAGTACCAACTGCAGAGTCACTAGAAAAACTAGTACCCGACAAAGAGCTGAAAAGATATTGCATGGTTACAATTCTGAAAATGTTTTTATCTAAAATATGACCTCATATAGAAAAATAACTTTCCAATATATTTTACACGCGTGTAGGGAACTTAGCCCACCATTACAAACTTCGCTTATAATACAGTAGTATATAATATGAATGTAGCACAATGGACTTTTACACATCGACTCTACTCACAATACTGAATGTCAATTTTTAGTGCTGGCATTTGGAATGAATCAGAAGTGACGTAACTCAAGTTTGTTATTTGCACAAAGTAAATGTGTAAAAAACTCTATAGTACCAGTCAAGTATAGGAAAAAATAATTTCAAGTTCTGCTTAAAACGTTACTGAAAAGAATGAATATTATATCACTGTAAAAGTTTTGAAAAATAACGATAGCATCAACGATTCAAGTTGAATATCTTATGGTTAATTATTTAATTTGATAATGTTGAATTTTAAATCTGCAGAGAAAAATATCTACTCAGATTTAACTAGAAATAATTTTTTTCGGCAATCTATCGAAAAGCTTATTGTTCAAAATTCATTTATGAAACGAATGTACGCTTAGAAATAAGCAAAAATGAGAATAAAAAAGCGTACAATGTGTTCGCCAACAAGATTGACGTAAAACTATTGTTATTTGTTATCAATACTCCATAGAATTCTGTCATTGCTATAAAGTTCGGAATTTCGTGCAATTCTGGACTCAAGAAAACGGTAATGAAAGCGAATCAATAAAGAAAACTCGTGTGATTCGAACATAAAATAGTGTTCCGAACAAAAAAATAGTAGTTAATCGAAAAAATCTTGGCATCCTGCTGTGCTATTGATTGATTGATAAGAGGAAGTCCTAGTTTTAAAGAAGCATTCTTTATCGAGACGTCGAATGGTATAGTTTATGGCAATTCCAGACAGAAATTGAACAATTCCGCCGGGGAAATGATGTCCAAAGAGATCTGGTGGTGCTCTTCAAGGTTAGAGAAGTGATTTCGGAATGTCTAATTGGGGAGCTAGAAACGCTTTTCTCCACAGGCGGTTCTTGAATTGAATGTTTTTGCGTTCTTAAGATTAAGACACTATTTGTATATAGGTTGGAATCAATTATTAAGGGTAGCTTCTTACTGAAAGGAACTTATTTCCGTGGAAAATAGATACAGATTCTTAAAAATATCAGTATGTTTTTCGATGAGGAAATATCGAGAAAAGTTACTTATGTGAGATTGAATAGTTAAATACTTTCCTTTAATTCAATGGATTATTTATGCGAGATGCATTCAGAAAAATGATTGCACGGAAATCTCGAATTGCATTTCATTTTATATTAGATGAGCCACAAGCAGCATATTTTAATCCTACGTGTTTCTGCGGTCATTTTTTGCTACACATATGCCACTATTTCAATCTGTCATTCAATGACATGCTACAAAAACATTATGTTTAATACAACTTTTTACAGAATTGTTCAGAAATTATGCTATTCAGAAATCCGAATATGTACGTTGCAAAGGCAGTGCGTAAATATTTCCATGGGTGTTTTATTGATCAAGATGAAATTCTTCCAAGACTGGAAATAAAAATTTTCCCACGTGTTCGAGTTAAAGCAACAATAGCCAGACTGATCGTATTGAAATTGGAAAGTTTCCGATCAGCCAAAGGGACTGAATAACAAGAATGATAGAATAGTTTAAAATATTGGATGGGCTGTTCTGCCTGCATTTTCAATATATTGCCTTTGGTCAGATTATTTTCATTGTATGTACACACAGATTTCTTCAAGAGTGCGACTTATTCGAATGAAAACTTGATTTCATGATGTTGAAAAAGGTAGTAAAAAGAAAACCCTCAATCAATCAACAGTGAAGTCGAAGATGAATCGACTTGTGGGTCGAGCTGATTTTTAAACGTAAAATTCCATATCAAGGATGCAACATTTATTCTGCAGCATCGATGATCGTGTGACGTTGAAAGCAAAGTAGGTGTAAACTTTATTTGATATTGAATGATTTCATTCTCTCTTCATGCCACTTACCAATCAGTATATTTTCGTTAATATTTTGTAGAAATTAGATACAGCCATCTAGTATCATTGGAAGTACTAGAATGAGTTACATTTTTCTTTCAATTAAAGCGGTTAACACTGCAGGGGATGGATTTTAAAACAACAGTTATTAGTTATAATGCTGTTTCAATTCCTGTATCATAAAATTTTATTCGTATTATTCTTACAAAAGAACTTCAAACCTACTATAACTTTTAGCAGCCCTAAGTGACCCTCCTGTCCAGTTACTAACGACTCTTTCTACCCATTACGGCCGTATTCAGCAGTCCGAGTTTCGCCTCTGATCAACGATAATCCCCGATTACCGAAGAAACCGCGTTCACAATGCCTGATCTGAGATTAACACCGACATTTCGGTGCTAAATGTTGATCCTCCGATATCGGCGGTGTAAGGCCGCGTTTATAGTTTAGCGTATGCGTTGCGTCGAACCAATGAGCGACGATAACAACGTGATTGACAGATGGGCGGGATTACGCAAGCCTTTGCGTTGCGTTCAAAAGAGAGTTGAGATAAATCCAACTTTCGACGCATACGCGAGCGTCACATGACCTACTTTGACGAATCAAAATGCAACGTCTACTGTTTTGATTAGACTTCGAGAAAATGTTGGATGTGTTTTCGACAATCGTGAAAAATCCAAGTAAAAACCCTTGGCTAGCAATTTCCAAGACTATTAATTACTGGTGAGTACATGTCTTCCACTATTATAATCTATGTATTGCGTGCTTGTATTCTATCTTTGTATTTGTATATTTACTTCGGGTCCAACGATAATGTTCTCTAGGGATTAGAAACGAAAACAAGTATTTACTGTTGGTAAACTTTTTAAAGCAATCGAATTCATATTGTGCACCGCTGATTTCAACGATTCTGAGACAGAATTGCCGTTTGTTTTCAAAATCAAAGTTCGTCCGTTTATTATTGGTGTGCATTTATAGGCACTTTATTCTACTTGACACTTTATTATCAAGTTCTGAATGCATACATTACAGTCTAATGCACTCGTTGCACATGAGAAAATCCCTTTTTATTTCTGCATACAATGAAAATCAGTGTTGGCAAATGCTGAGCATTTGTCTGTGATGGCATTAACTCATGGCTCTAGTACTTTTGCATAAGTCCACTACAGCCTTTAATTGCTGAGTGCTTACTGAAAATGTGAACACATGCAGTGTTCACATCCAACTGATCAGCATTGAAAACAATTTGTTTGGAGTTATAAAACAGCAGAAGGGAGAGAGAATCAGTCAAGCCAATCTAAAAGATTATTGGCAGATGAACAGTTATGGATGTTAAGTCTTGAAAAATCCAAGTAATTTTATCTTTGAATCATTAATCTTCTGTTATGCATAGACAAAATGAGAAGACACTTGAGGTCTATTTAGTACATTAATTGGCCAACAAATGTTACTGTATTTTTTCAACAATTCAATTAACAAATTCTTCAAAGATAATGTCATTGAAGGATTTCATAGTGAAGTAAAATTTATTTCCCACCAAAAAACTTCTGGCTTCACCTAAGTGATATTGGTACTTCTAGACCCACCGAGAGAAAGCATGGTTAACGGAATGCCAGTTGTTAGTGTACGCCAAATGTGGTAACTTGTTTATTTTACGTGACTTAAGTTGTGCGTCAAATATTGGCATGAAATTTAGCTAGACAAGAATGATAGGAATGGCAACCTTAATGATATAAACAGCTTCATGAAAAGAATGGCTATTTTATTAAAAGGGTGGTGCCGTGCTGACGTTTATTCCCTTTCAACTGTTTGCATATGCCATCTAATACCAGGATCAATAAAGTTGTATTTATGATTAGCTTACAGGTGTTCGTATCTGACATTTCCTATTTCATCCACTTTCCAACAATCAGAGTAAATTATACTTCCTTCTGCCATGTTTTCTTTTATGGCTGCAACCAAAGTTTTCGCTCAACAGTCTGGCACAGCCACTGAAAGCATTCTTTCAATTCACAGCAAATACCCACCGCGGTGGAAGAATACGACCATAACGAATATAAACAAGTTACCACATTTGGAAGCTTTGGCACACAATTACGACTGGTTCCCCTTTAACCAAAAAGTACTGTTTGAGTTAAACGTATTATTGTTTTTCTTGTGACAGATTTGTATCAGTAAAAATGGTGACAACAGGGATTTTCTTTGTCAAAAGTAATAAAATCCAACAAAATGATAACTCTGCAAACTACCAAAGGATATGGGCTCACTTCAAATGCGCTAACTTTGGAACATATTTGTAACCTTAAAAAATTTCAAAATTCTGAATTTTATTTCCTGTGTCAACTAATTGGTTGCAATTTTTTGCAGAACAATATCCAACTTCATTTAAGTGACGGAAGTCCATCAGTATATTCAGGGACAGATGTTCAGTGGAAATGTAGTATCCCGACAGAATATGCCGCCACACTAAGTAGTTCTCTTAAAAAAGGTCACTTATTATTTTCATGATTTTCTTAAAATATGGCTTGTTTAAATATTTCTGGTAATGTTTAAAATTTGTCGTGGCTCAAACAAAAACACAAAATGTAGTACTGTTTTTTTTTCATTTTACAAATATTGATTCAAATTGCTGTACTATCCTAAGTAAACAGGGAATTGCTGTTCTATTCTATTCAAGTAATTACTGTACTATCCTAAGTGCATAAAGAATGGTTCCTGTGAAGGAACGTTGGCAATATTCTATCTTATCAAGAGATTACACTTTCTGAGTTGACAATATTCTTAGTGCTTTCCAAGAGCATGAAAAGTTATGCCAATTAAAGAGTGGGATCAACAGCTCATGGAGATATGGGACGTGAACAATAAGTTTGTAAGAAGTAATAACACTATGGTTAAAATAATCATTTAAAACTCTTAACATCTTTATAATAGTTATGTTTGCAATTTAAAACTAGTGTCATTGATGCTAAGTTGCAATGCATTTAATGTACATCAGTTGGTGAGAAAACATTTCTATGCTTACAAGATTAATTACTGTAATGCTTCCTTCAATACATTTAATGTTTTGCCATAGGTGACAAATAGATATTGCGAGTATGCAGTATAATAATTTTTCATCTACTTCTGCAATTTTTCTAGGTATACGTGTATGTCTCCTCAAAAGCTCTGCTTCCAACAAGTGATCATGTTCTAAAATTTTGAAACATCCTTGAGTAACCAACAAATCAGGAGAGGCTCTCCTCATTGGCAATTGAAAGACCTGTGTCCCTAAATTATGATGAAACCTTTATTAAATTTGTCCTATATCCTGACTGAGAAACCACAAATGATTCTTCTGTAAAATTTCTATTTCAAATTCAAAAATCGATTTGCACTCCATGCTAAAAGGGTTATAAAACTAAATTTTGATGAATTCAGTTCTCAACATGTTTTTCCAATTTATGGAAGATTTGATCTTATTCTTTCACGAGGATAAAAATCAATATATTGCTTAAAAGTGTTTTAAGCTAGTGTTATAAGCCGTAATGTAAAACATACTCCACTCCCAGTATAATCAAGTTCATTTTTGAGTTATTCATAAAGTGAATAATTAACTTAAAGTGCGATTTCATGTTCAATTAGCATGAATACCAAAAAGTAAATATCCATAAGATTCATTTGATGACCTGTGATTATATAATTTGCATTTTATATTTCAGACTTCTCTAAAGAAGATAAGGAAGCTCAACTTGTGGAAGATATCAGTCAATGGCGAAAGAACACCCTGACTCACCTGATATGATTTTGAAAACTGCATGAGCATAATTCTAGTGTGCAATACTTTTGCACTCTTCCTAACATTAATAGATTTATAATTAAATAAATTTAATGCAAACAATTTCTTGTGTGTGTATGCATTTTATTGTTCATCATTTTATCAGTACTAGTTTCATGATAAAATTTACATGAAAACATAAATAAGGCTGTGTTTATATAATTGAAAGTCAAATGCAGAAAAAGAATGAAAATTTTTTTGAAACACTTAAATAAAGTGAATTTATTGAATAACTAATTTTCTCTTAATGTCTCAGGTAAATATTTAAAAAAGGACATTACATGCAACATTTTGCAATTATATTTATTTTAAGGCCTTGGTGGCCCAGTTGGAAGAGTAACGAATTAGCAACCAGAGGGTTGCGAGTACGAATCCAACCAAGGACCGTCGTGTATAGAGGGGGCTGATGCACATTAAATCTGTCGTGGCCTCAAATGTCCTCACGTTAGCGTGGTGTGGAAGTTTGGAGAGTGGGGTACCAGCTCACAGGTGTTGCCTCGTCATCTGACCGTGGTTCAAAATTACCTGGTGTTCTCGGGTCTTTCCCTTTGGAATTGATCCTGGACCGTCACCAATAGCCAGTAATGTTGCTCCAGTGTGACATTAATTGAAATGCCTACCTACATTTATTTAAATTAATTATTCTCATCTGTTTTCACTTGTATTTTTTCCACCTATCCATTTTATAAATTTTAAATATTTGCTCAGTGAAAGGCATTTAATCCAAGTATTAAACATAGTTTCATAAATTTTTATGGAATATTTTAATAAGAAGTTTATATTAAACACATTTAAATTTCTACATTCATTTTATTGGGCATCTGTCGTCATTCTTGTACCTATTATCTTGTATATTTAATTATACCTATATCTTGAAATTGTATGACATTTCTGGTATCGGTCTTATAAGTATTGGACAATACTTATAAGACATAATTAAAAATACAAGGTACAAAAATCATAAAATAAAGGACAGTAGTGATGGCTTGATCAAACTAAATCTAAAGGAATGAATGATAAAATAAAAAGGACATAGTTACCATATACATGTGTAATATATAAATGAATTTCTCTAAATATAAAAAGCACTCATAAATAGCATTTTTCCTAGTGTAGAGAGTTGACACGAGAAAACAGCTATTCTCAATTTTATGTAAAATTTAAATAGGTAGAACAAAACATTTGTGCTGAAAACAAATGAATTATTATACCATTGGAAAATTTTAACAAATTTTTCGATGACAATAAAAATTCACTACTTCCCAAACAATCAAGGTGTGTGTTCATTGATGAAATTGAAACATTAACAGAATTTGCTAACAAAAATTGAAAGATGAAAATTAGGTTGCATCAATAGAAAAATAATCACTCGAGTTTCAAAAGTCTTTAAGGCAGAAATGGATCATTCCTAGCTACTGATAAGTTGAATTTATTGTACCAAACCAAATGAAAAAATGTGCAGTGACTCCAATTCATGAAAGCTTAATTTTTTCTGTTTAATTTGAAAATAAATTAATATTCAATTTTTTTTCTTTATATATGCAAGGCAAAATAGATTTGACCATGTGTAGTATTTTGCAAAGGTTCTGATGAGTTTTTAGTGACACATTGGTTATATGAATAACTACAATTATGGTTAGTGGTTGGCTGGATTAAAATGAGTACATCGGATATATATTTAGATTTCAAAATCTAGGAAACCCCATCAGATATTCAATTTCGTATTTAATTGAATTTTACATAAGCTCAAAAACTAAAAATTTCAAAATAAATTAATCTAATAACAGAATTTCATGTGGGTTTTTAATGCTCTGATTAAATTTATCCTAAAGTTTCAATTAAAAGTAGACATTTGTTTTTGAAAAAATAGTTTTAATTTTGAATTATTTGAGTGTTCACAAACGGTACAATATTTTTGTGAAATCGAGATTTTCTTGTTTATTCTATTTTCGGTTAGGTTTGGAGTTAATAGTTTCCAAAGTGATTATATTTTCGTAACGCTCTTCGATACATGTCTATCACGTGAAAAGTAAACAAAATACGTAGCGACATCTAGTGTGCGTAATAAAAAGCTGGTTATCGCGTTACGACGGGAGCTCTCGACGCAAGACTCTGGACAACTTCCCCTTGCGTTTGCGTTGAGGCGGAGTCAAACGCATACGCAATACGCTAAACTATAAACCTCGCGTAACACTCGGCTGAGGGTTAACGCACGCTCAGTACTAGCTGTTAGCGAAGGAAGGTTGTCAACAAAACAAAATGGACGACACACTTCATTCTGTGCTAAACTACAGTATTCTGTGTGTGTGACTAAGGATTCTTAAATATTAGCTGAAATTGGTACCGAATTGATACAATTTATTCATGTGATGAAAATTTGCTGATGTTATCAGCTTTCGGAATCGCTGCAATAGTTCGGAATATAGTTGATTCGTAAATCTGCAGTTGCTTGACTACAGCAGATGTGAATTCGGCGCAGAATAAAAATGCTTTTGTTGATTTATTACGTATGAAAGAAAAATGACAATGTAAATTACTTCACTATCAACACACCAATACTGACGAGTAGAAAAGTAATCAGATTACATTGATTTGACAACGGATTGAGCATGTTTCTTGCTAACTTCCATAAAACAAATTTCCATAAAAATCCAATCTGGAATTAAATACCTTTACATAACCCTATTTCCTATTTCCAAACCCGAATCAAAACGTGTTATCAAAACTGCCCTCGTATACATTTCATTAAAATCAAAATTTGCAATGAATTCTGGCGGCGAAGTATTTGGAAAGTATGGAATGTTTCAGATTTTGCGTCGTAAGAAATGTCACGTGATCGAGAGAAGAGACTAGTAGTCAATCACAGCTAGCTTATCGCTTTAATCTTACACTTCATTAGTGGTTTGTGAATACGGACCTTGAATCATCCCTGGTTTAACCCTGACCAGTGGATTTGCTGATCCAAGAATTAACTCGAGACTTGTGTATACGGCAGTTAGAGTAACAAGTTTTTTCACTCCCTCCTCGAATCATTTCCTTTATTTTTAGCCTGTAAATATTTTCTTTGATCGTAATAAACTCCCTTATGCTAATTTATTGTGTAGTCATTCGCAGAAGATATCTCCCCCTAGTTTGGCTAACCCGTTTCTGAGTTACTTCTGTGTAGACAGAACTTCATTACTCGAATACGTCCCGAACTGCTGCAGAGGTTCCACCTCAAAGCGAGTATCCCCTGTACTCTTGTAGTGTCACGCCCGGTATCGTAAGCGGTTTCTCTTCAAAGCCATCTACAGCCCTCTAAATTCAAAAGAAAGAACTGTCTACCAGAGACAATACAGATCGTATCCGTGACTGAAAAAAATTGGGGAGTCACATTGTGAATTTTGGACTACTCGAAAAGTTTTGTAATGTGTGAAGATTTACTAAGTGCACATTTTCATATTTGAGTTTCATTACATTAATGGTCAGAAATAACAATTTCGTTTGAAACTTATTATATAGTGCAAAGGTAGGTAGGTAGGTAGTTAATTAACGTCACCCTGGAGCAACGTATGGGCTATTGGCGACGGCGGGAACAATCCCTATCCAAGGACAATGTAGTTTTTAGTTTTGAACCACGGTCAGATGACAAGAACGACACCTGAGCTGGCACCCCACTCTCCAAACTTCCACACCACGCCAACATGAGGACATTTGAGGCCACTACAGATTTAACGTGCACCAGTCCCGTGTACACGACGGTGCACGCGCTGTGAGACAAATGCATCCCTTTTCCTAAATATATTGCAATTGTTAATTCCTTCCTATGACTTTTTCATCCCTCTCGTGTCCCTGCAACCTCATTAGTCCCAGATATGACAAAAGAACTGGACAAAATAGCCAAGCGAATAATTATCGACTTCGTTTGACATTCTTGATTCTTGTGGCCAAGGATTGCTTTTGCCTTATCTTTCATAGAGAGATATGAAATATTGAGTTTATTTTCATATTAGGAATTGTAGATTATGATTTAGTATGCTTTCTGATTTTATTAGTACATTTTGAAAACAAATGTTGAAATTTTGACAAGTGAAGCTATATAAGAATAGTGTAACGTCTTGGTCCACGGGTAGCTTAGACTAGTTACCATTCAAAAGTATCAGTTTCTAGACTAATGTAATTTATTTTACAATTTGTACAAAAGTCGGAAAAATGAATGAAGAGTTCATTTAATGTTAGTTCGTTGGAATGTCCAAAGTTCTATCGAGGCGCTTCTTATGGCTGCTGGCGAGCCTCACAATTCACTCGGCGGAGTCTAATTCACGGCTACGGGTGAGCCTTTTCTCAACAAAATTACTCGGATGAGTATAGAGTCCCAAGGCAGGATATCTCAGTCTTTCCAGATCGGATAAGATCAATCTCCACTACTAGGATGGGCAGTTGCACTGATCTGACGGAGGCTTCTCCTTCACGGCTACGGACGAGCCTTTCTCAATAAAATACTCAGGTGAGTATAGAATCCCGGGGCGGGATAAATCAGCCTTGTCAGTTCTGGTGAACTTTAGATCTCGGTGAAGTCTCCACTACTCGGGCGAGTAGCGACACAAGTTTCTCGGAGGGGTCTCCTTCACGGCTACGAGCGAGCCTTTCTCAATAAAATACTCAGGTGAGTATAGAATCCCAAGGTGGGATAAATCGGCCTTTTCTAGCTCGGATAAGCTGTCCCGAAAGATGGTAATCTTTCGCCGTCAGTGAACGGGTGTTCACTCCTATCTCCAAAACGGTCTCTCTGCTGACCGCCTCTCTCTCTGCTGTTCTCGTTCAAATCTCTCCAAGCTCCCCAAGCTCTCCCAGCTCTCTCTCTCTTCTGTCTGATCCTCTCTTTTTTCAAGATCTCAAAAACTCTCTATATATTGGGTGCTTCTCGACTCCTCTTTTTCGTTTCGGGTCCGCCTTTTAGTCGGTGCTTGTTGGCTGTTGAATATTCTCACCATCTTCGGACCTTCCCGAATGGCTCTCTCACGTTGGCCTCTCCCCTTGACTTTTACGACAGACTTCGGCGGACTTGAAAGGGGACCATAAAACCTTGTCGGCAATGGTCATCGTAATTCATCTCCGTCCTTTTTGTCTCGAAATGTCATAGAGAGCGACAGAAAGGCGCCAGCCCTTTGTTTCGAAGCCACCAACGATTTCCGACCCCTGCTGTTTGGCTGTCGTTAAAAAGATGTTTCGGGGTGGTCGCTTCGGTGTGGTCTTTTCCTTTTGACTCTTGATCCGCCGGTAAGATTGTCCGTTTCCCTAGCCGCCGTTACAATAGTGATTAATTGCTATAATACTTTTATATCCAGAAAGTTGTTTATAGTATAAAGTAATACATGAGTACACTGATCGAATTAATTATATTACTCGGGTAATGATTTGGGAATTAGTAATTATATTTTACAGGTATTCATTTGAATGAGTATTGATTATATTGCTATATTGGTACTGATTGCTTGATTATGTTATGATATTGAGAATTTAGTAATTATATGGTGGTATATTTGATACTTCTAGGATATTATTGTAGTGATTATTTTGGTAATTCTGAGAATTTTCTGAAATCCTAAACTAAAATTATGCTTCAAGGATTTAACTTCACAAGTTTTTGAAAATTATGCTGCCTCATAATTTTAGACATGGTGCTCTTAGCTAAAGCAAGAAAGATTCCCGACTTCTTTAGCAAAGGAATTATCTAAAACGGTTGGTCCAGAACTTAAAATTATTAATTTACGCAAATTTTTTCTTGAAACAGAATTACGAGGAAAATTTAGTGCAACCTTTTCATCAATATTATGGATAACAGGAAAATAAAGAGGAAAAGGCTTTTGAAAAATTGAAACTTGAACTATCGTCGAGGAGACCGACTAATACTGAGTTAAATGATACAGAAAAATTGAGACTTACATAAAATAGAAAAATACAAAAAAATTAGTTCCAAAATGTAATCCAGACGAGGTTTGGTTTATTTTTAGAGTTCTTTAAATTTCATAAGTTTATTAACTTATCTCAGTGGCTCTTTGCCAAGTGACATAGCTGAATGACTTGGGAATCCGAGGAAAAGGCTCAAGATTATCAACACATTAGTTGTTAAGTCGGTTCTAGTTAAGTTCATCGATGGATGGTTGTCCACATTGAAATGTTTCAGAAGACTTAATGAGATAAAAATGCAAGTATCCAAGGACTGTAGGGAATACATTTTAGATAAGTGAGGTGATCTCAAAGACCCAACCTGTCTAGTGAGAAAACTATAAGATAAGGAGAAATACTAAGAGGGAAATATCTCTCTCATTTAGTGAGGCTAACGCGAAGATGATTTATGAACCCAACGAAACTCATGTGTTGCCAACCAAACTCTTACACGAGAGATAATACGAAGACAAGCTGATTCCAGCGTGGAACAACCCAGCACATTGAAATGGTATGATATGCCTAGTTTCATACGACGAGATGTCTCAATTGTTCAACCCCTGGTCCAAGTAAGATAGAACCTCTAAAAAAAGTACACCTTTGCTACTGCAACAATGATTGATATTGCTGTAAATGGTATGCCGTGTGTGCCGGAGCGAGCAGGTCATTGCAGGTGTAGAAAACTGCAAGAGCAAGGAATGAGATTGGAAGCAGATAGGAGTCGGGCCTTAAACACCCAGGAGGAAATAAGGCTGCAAGGTAAAACATTTGAAAAAAAATTGCTAAGGGAATCGTACCCTACTAGGGATGGACTTCTTGCATAGAAGGTGGTAGTGATGACCCTCGTCCCGAGTTTTGTTGATAGGAGTCAGTAATCAGTCACAGCCTTAAACACCCAGGTAGAAGAGAAGGTGGTATTTTAGAGTGATCGTCACGAGTTTTCTTTTGAAAAGAAACGGCTATAAAAAGTACGAAAAGGCGACACCCTTTGTTGAACATCGCATTGATGCGGGTAGTCATTTTGTAGCTATACCTACCCACTGCATTTCCTAATATAAATAAATGAAGAAAAAGGCCAGATGAAAGGAAGAAGAAAAAGGCCAGAATCATACCTTGGTCGCGATGAACCCTACAGTGCAGAGTTCTACACTGACGTACGCCAAGCCAGCTTCTTCCGTTAATAAATTACCACCCTCCGAACTTGCTCGACATGTAGATGTAATCATTGTTTTTATTTGTACCCTGTGAATATTTTCTTTGATGCTAATTAGTTGTATATGATCCTCACTATATGTAAATTAGAAATTGGAAGATCACCTCGCTCTGTCTTTGAGCTCGGTCATGTCTTCGGAGTTCATCTTCCGGAGCAGTCTGACCCGGTCACTTCCGCCTTGTGGGGGGTCGGATGGGTCAGAGTCATCGCAGGATTCAGTGTCCGAGGAACGGTCCGTGGAAGGTTCCCTCACCAAGTGCCCTCTGCCTCGGTCGTTATTGTTCGTGTCCGTTGACCATGCCATGGCTCCGAGAGTTGGACCTTCTTCAACGGCTTTCTTGACAAGTGGTCCTGCAATGCATAATATCATTTGTGTTGTGTATTGATGATGGATTTTAATGACTACATTGAAAGGTAAATTAAAAAACTGACCGGTTCTTTCATAAAGCAAGCTTCTATCTTTCTATCTAGGTTATACAGCAAGAAAAGAGAAAAACTGTTTATTCTAATATTTGCAAGCCGTATCTTTCTGTATAATTTGACTGTTGAATGACAAACCTTCATATAGAAAAAGTAATAGAACAAATGATAAATATTTTTATATTCCACATTCATTCAATTCAAAAATCAACGACTCGCTGTGGAATTTCATATTCCAAAATATTTCGGTTAGACTTCGAAGCGATTCGTAGGATATTTGAGTTGCTATACACCATACGAAGATACATATTCTCATTTCACAAAAGTATTAATATATATTTTACTTCACAAAAATTAGTCTTTCTGCAAAATATTTCAGCTAAAATAACCCAAAAAAGATATCCACGAGCAGAAAAATAGGCATTAAGATTAATATTTTACTTCAATGGAAGTATCTATCCCTCATCTTTTGAATGACATACTAAACGATTTGAGTATCAGTTATAACGAAATGTTTGATATATAAGCTCTCTGAAGTGTTATTTATCATTTATGTATCATGAGAAGCTCAATAGGTTTGGTAAGATTGGAAAAACTTGTATCTGATTAAAAAGAGGGTAAATTCATGCAAAATAGAACACCTGGCCATTGTCAAAAGTAGGGGATTGGATTTTTTTGATTGAATCCAATGCCAATTCATGATAAAGTTAACTAAGAGGGCGTCGAATTCAGAATACAGTCGAGTCTCTATTTAACAAAGTCTCATCGTTCCACTTAAAAACTTCGTTATAAAGAAAATTCGTTAAATAGAAACCTGGACAAAGACTGAAATAAAAGAAACAAAGAAAGAAAAAACAAAGATTGAAACTTACCTATCCACTTTATTGACTTTAACACATATCCTAAACTGTAAAAAAGTCTGTAATCCTGCTTTGTACAGGTTTATTATAAAGAACACATTTTTCATAGAAATTTTCACACCTTTGTAAAGATTGAAACACTTCATCTGTAGCATTTTCTTGAAACTGTAACCCCCTTCGTATTGTATCAAATGCTGTTAGCATTTCTTGTGAAGGTTTTTTAATAACCTCTCTTCATTTTATCATCTTCATCCCTCACTGTAGTGTCTTCATTACATTTCCTAACACTTTGCATTATGTCATGCTCCGTAGGATATTCAGAAATCACAATGTCTTCATCAACGTGGAGAAAATTAGACAGCTCTATACCTTCTTCAACAACTCCCATGTCTCAGATACTGCCATTTTTCTTTCAAATCTGCCAAGCACTTCATCATCATATTCAGCATCATTTTTGAAATCGGCTTTAACAAAACAGTTCCTTATAGTAGATGCAGTCACATCACACTGCCAAGCTTTCGTCATCTCACTAATGGAGATTATTAAATTAATATAATTGTCTATGCACTGACTGCTCTCTAAGGCAAGAATAACTTTTTGAGGATTCTTTTTCGATAATGAACTTTAAGATTTTTTATAATGCCTTGATTCAATGGCTGAAGTTTTGAAGCTGTATTGGCTGGAAGAAAAAACCTTTGTTCTTCAATTTACATTTTGAAGCAGTCTGGTGGATGTGCAGGAAAGTTGCCTATAAGTAACGCAATTTTGCGACACTTTTTTTCCAATTGTTTATCCCATTTTGACAGCCACTCTTCAAAAATTCTAGAAGTCATCCATGACTTTTTATTGAAATGATAGTCCACCTCTAAAGATTTTGTGCCTTTGAAACATGTGGGTTTTTTATTTTTACCGATTACTAATGGCTTTAATTTTTCTTCACTAGTCATATTCGCATGTGTCCTACAGTCAGGCTCACAACGAAAACCAGTTTTACCCTGTGGAATACAGTTTCCATCGCCGCCCTGCCGTGCCATACGATGCCCCTCAAAGATAAGGAAGGAAGGAAGCAATTTTCTTCCCTTGGTTGTGAGAATTCCTTGTAATAGAGCAAGGGCACGTGAGGTCACGGCAGCCGATTTGGTTGATTTTGTTGGAACTTCGACAAATGAGAAGTCGCGAAACGTTGCAGAAGAGCATATTTAGTCGGAAATATTTCTATATATAGAAATTATCTTTCGTAATATGGAGAGTAAATAACATGTAAATATCGTTCAAAGTCAAGGTACTGTAGAAAGTTTCGTTGAATAGAAAACTTCGTTAAATGGAAGTTCGTTGAATGGAGACTACTGTAATTTTTATGTTAATTTTTATTTCTTTTTACAAAAGTTGCTTGTGAAAATAATAAGTGTCAACTAAACTGCATGGTACATTATACTATAATAATGTTCAGTAGAATTTGTATTACGAACAGTACGGGTTCGTGGAGTCCAGAGAAGAAATGACTGAATTTCTTCGGGCTTCAAATCTTCCATGATTATAGATTTCAGTCCAACTCGATTCTCAAGTTTTGGAGCAAAACTGATTAGTTCATTTTCAATCAATTAAAAACTCTTATTTCCCATATAGAATTGGTCATAACATGAAAATTCTGTTGTTTTCTCAATGCACTTTCAGAAAACATGCAAAATGCAAGCTAGATGTTTCATATTGCACTTGGACGGAAAAGTTACACTTGGTTTAGGAAAAATAGAAAACTAGTATTGGACATACACAAACATATTTTATGACAAAAATCACGCAATAAAAATAGCTTTTATTTTATTTTCTCTTAAGTAATTGACTTTTTAAATGAGCATCTAAAAACATTTTTAGTGTATGGAAATACCCAAAATGTTTCTATTTAAAAAATGGATCCTCGACTGACGCCCACAACAGCATTTTATGGAAACTGGATAGATTTTGATAATTACCTGTCGAGATATAATGTTGTTCCATATTACCTATCTATTTATGAAACTCAAAGAAAAATAATCTTCTCGTAAAATGAGTTTTTATTTTAGTTTTGCAAAATATTACCAATTATGTTCTATTATCAAATAATTCATCCCACTTGGAAAAGTGAGTATTTGAATTATTTGTTTAAGTCTCAGAATATATTAAGCTTAACTAAGAATTAAAACAACGTAAGATTAAGATTAAGAATTTTCCCCCTTAGAGTTAGAATTTCATACACTTATTCATCCATTGAATACAAAATAGTTTTTAATGGCGGATATGGAACAGTTCAATGGGGAAGAAACTTCAAATCATAGTAATGATGGTTGGGAGACTTTCGAAAATAAAAAGAAACGTTTCCATAGTAAAGGCGCTATTGAATTTTATATTCAACTGACAAACCATCATTTGCAATGTTTGTAATTGTTTCGAAATATATCTGAGATAAGGTTTTTACACAGTTCATCGATTGTTTCCAAACTTATGTTAAAAAGGAAATGTTTTCGTATAACTTGAAAACAAAATGTGTACGATTTCAAAAATCGATTTCATTTCTTTCAGAAACAAAATACTCAGATGTCTCAATTCCTGCTACGTTAAATATGTGTTTTATTTTTTTCGACAAAACCTAAGCATAGGTTAAAACGTACTTTGATTTGGAAAGGATTTTTTTTTCACACATTCCACCTCAAGATTGGACAGAATACTCATTGAGGTTCTTACTTATGCCTCTAAATATGTGAATCGCATCATTTAGTTTTGTTTACATTATTATAGAACCCAAACAACGGAATGTTTCTTTTTAAAAAATAATTTTAACTATATATGCAATTAATATCTCAAAAACTTATAAATAGGAACCTGGATGTATTTTGATGGAAATTGATCCAAATGGATTTTATGACTATACCAAATATTAGCTCTTTACTCTCTTGATAGAAGACCTCTTGATTCTTTTTACAAATAAATAGCTATGTAAAACTAATGTAGCGAAATGTTCTTTAAAATAATTTACTTAGATCTTTTAATTAATTTAGTACATTATTTATTCGAAATTAATTCATTTTATTAATTTACGTATTGCAAAAGTTTGTTTCATTATACAAATGTATTTTTTTCTATATTCTTTAAATAGAATAATCTGAGACCTCAAAATCGTTTGCCACCGAGAGATCATTTACAACTGTTTGAAATCTTTATTCAAAGAACTAGGTTTATGGTATTCATTCTGAAGATTATGACATTAATTCCATACAAAGTATTCCATTCCAAAATTTCTTCATTTCCATACTTTAGCACAAATAGATTGAAATAATTCTTATAAAATCATCTACATGAAAGTGAGTGTATTCATTTAACATAAAATGTCTACCCAACGAAAGGAAAAGATTTTCTATGGATTGCATCATTGAGAAACGTGATTCGTATGAAGAAATCCTAAGATTTGGTGGTTGACAGATTTAAGAAATATGCAAATCGGGTAATCCCTTTCAAACCAGCTGTGGCCAGTCAATCGACTTTAAGACCGTCAAATATATAATTATATTGAATCACTTTAAAATTAACTAGCTTTGTATAAAAAGTAGGATTGAATTTTCTGATTTCAGTATGAGAGCAGCTAAATTTTTAATATATTTGTTGTCGAGGTTTAACGAAAACACCCAATTAGACGCTTCGAAAGGAAATAATTTTCTATCGAAAATATACTTATTTGTATTAATATTTTTAGGGAGTTAACAAATAGAGAAAACTTCGGGGAGTTAAATGGTTTTTATAGGTCCTTTTCACATTATTTGAAAACGTCAAATTCGCTATAAAAGAAAGTAAAACTACTTGAATGTAAACTTATATGCAATGGTAAAAGCACGTATATAGAAATGAATCGAATATTTTTAAGATGTAAAATAATAATCTCTATAAACCTCGAATTGGATTGGATGAATTTTAAAGGGTATAGAAATGCTGGTTTAAATTCCTTGCTTTCTTCAATTGCATGTTTTTTCACCGATTTCGCAGAAAAACATTAATCCTTAAGTTTCATAGTTCACCTGACAGGTGCTTTTTCTGAATCTCAATACCCAAGTTTAAGTCACGGTTCTTCTGATTTATTCAATTAAACATTATTCTCCGACCACTCGCGTACTTTTTCGTAAAGAAAAATATTTTATGGCCGAAGTGTTTTGGGTTCATCCAACTGTGTAGTCAGAACTAACAGCGATAGATTTTCTCTTTATATAAACTTGCTCTAAAAACTTAGGACAAACAAAAAATTGAAAAGACAACTGGAAGACATTTTCTGAGGCTAAAAATTAATAAAAGTATGCATTCAGTAAAATACACTGCTGGCCACTCACCAAGAAAGCCGTATCGGAATTTTGTTGATGGCTGGTTTGAGTTTTATGACGCAAGATTTGAAAAGTAGGAGGGCTTGAATATGTGAGAAGGCAATGACATGCAAATTATGTCCCCTTAAAGCTACAGAAGAAGAATATAAAGAACTGGCATCAAGCACCGGTGTTTTCTCTCAGCTCACTAAAGGATCAAGCATGTCCCATCGAAGAGCATCTGACAGTGGTGAAATTAGCTCACAATGATTATGGGAATTCACCACCACACAAACAAACGATTCGGACACTACAGCAAATCGTTGCGATTCTTGAAGCAAACAAGTATTGTTTCAGTTTCTTCGGGAACGTGTTGCCCCCCGGAGAAACTGCATAACATATCTCAATCCTGTTTGCAATACAGCTCTAGATTCGTTTCTTACATGGTTCTCTGATACTCTGGTTTTGAAAAAAATCGAGCGAAAATTGTTATCTCCTACAATGTATTTTCTTCCGTTTCAGCTCTGCTCATAAAACAGCCTGCAATATACGAAATTTTTCTTTAACAGAGAAATTTGTTATACAAAATCTTCGTATATAATGGGAGCTAATCGAATTCCATTACAACATTTAGCGTACTTGTTAAAAAATTGTAATATTCCTAACCTTTTGCGAGCAGTTTATAATAAAACGCAACGGACGATTGAAAAAACCCAATCAAGACAAAATAAAGAAACGACAATCAGCACATTGTGCCTAGCTAAAGTCGCATACGCCTTCCCCCTTGCCTTTCAATGACAGAAAAGAAGATTTCACTCTTGCTTTACTGATGTTTCAGTTGAAAAGGTTTCATCATTTTGATTGTGATATTCAGTTTCGTAAAAAGGTATTTTATAAGACTCATCCATTGCATTTGAGCTGGATACATGTTTGATGTGAATCAAAGCTGTGATAAGAAAAATAACATCCTACATCCAACCTTTTTATACTAAAATAAGGTAATGCGCATATCAAGTGCATAAAAATGAGTTATGTGGCTGGTTGGATTTTCTGACCATATTTGGCCAGGTTAATGCCAAACAGAAGGCAGGCAATGTCAAGTAATGGACATACACACACAAAGAAAGTCTTACTGACATAAAAGAGAAGAAATATGAACAAGTTGTTGCATATCGAGCATGGTGCATGAATCGAGCATTCACTTCACCGCCTACAATTTGCAGGTTGCTTGCGCAGAAACCACTGAGCCACAATAAGTTACATGAGAATCTATATATAATATAAACTAAGAAAAATAACGTATACAGGGTGATACGGAACTCATGGGAAAACTTCAAGGGGTGTTAGAGCACACTAAAATAATAATTTTTGTGTAGCAATGTATGGGCGTTGTGGAAAATTTATATGTAGATCGGCCAATGAGAGCCGAGCTAGGTGGCGCTAGCACTGTACTACCCCTCCTGGACTGACGGAGAATATTATTACTTGTAAGATGTTTAGAATGATAAGATCTCTTAGTGTAGCTGTAAGAACCTCACATCTCTTCTGTATGTAATGTACATATGCTAATCTTCAATAAATAGTATGTAGAAATTTACTTGACGTGTAGATAACTTGAATAAAGGTGAAAAGAAATAAATAACCCAAAGGATGACATCGTTATAAGAACCACCGAGAACAAAACGAAAGTAAACGAAACGGCGTTGTCATATGGTGCATCGGCCGGGAAACTGTGATATTGAAAAAATCTTGCCACGATGAGTACAGAGGAAGATCTTAAAGTGAACAAAATTAAAAGAAGAATTATTCGCACTTCAGTCACTAAACTAATTAAGAAGATTGATGATGAACGTAACAAAGAAATTGATTGTAACCCAGATATAATAAGAGATTCTCTCTCAGTTCTTTTGGAACATAAATCAACATTGGAAGATTTAGATAAAACCATTGCAGTTCTAACTAATATAGTAGATGATTTAGAGGCTGAGATGGAAAGTTCATTCGAATATAATGAATCGATTGTGTTCTGTAGGTCACGAGTAAATAGATATTTGGGAAACTTAAACAAAAATCCGACTAAAGTCTTATCTAGTCCAAATTTATATCGATCTCGTACGGATACAATATCAGATATCAAAGTAAAACCTAACACAAAATTTCCGCGTATTTCTTCGAATAAATTTACAGGTGACATTTGTGAATTTCAAGAGTTTTGGCCTCAGTATGAAGACGCGATTCATGAAAACGAAACTCTTCAGGATATAGAAAAGTTTAATTATCTTAAAACATCGCATAGGGATTCGGCAGCAAGGGCCATAAGTGGTCTTCTCTTAACATCCGAAAATTATATGAAAGCAATTGAGATTCTAAAGGATCGATTTGGGAAAAAAGAAGTTGTAATTGCCGCGCATACCAACCGTTTGTTAAATTTAGAACCGTTCGTAAATCTAATGATGTGTCCACATTAAGAAAATTAAATGATGAAATATCTGTGCAAATAAGAAGTCGAAATTAATTCTGATTGATATGGTTGTTTATTATTACCTATTTTGTATAAATGTATTCCAAATGACCTTGTTTTACAATTCCCCAGGGAACAAAATAACAAAACGGAATCAAATGCAACAGAATTGTTAACTTTTCTAAAAAATGAAGTAGAAGCACGCGAAAAATCTCTAAACGTAATTTCTACCAATTTCGAAAATACAAAAACCCTATGAAAACAGAACTAAGCAAATCTCTCCCAAACAATTTTTACCTCTTATAAAACCAAAACTCCTTCAGCGTGAGCATCAAATACTCTAACTGAAAATTACTGTGCATTTTGTAATGAAAAACATAAATCCGACAATTGTAATTTGAATTTGGAGCAGCGGAAAACTTCTTTACGTAAACAAGTTAAATGTTTCCGATGTTATAAAAAATTCCATAGAAAGAATCAGTGCAGATCAGTCAACATTAAATGTACAATTTATAACTCTAAAGGTCATCGAAAATCCTTGTGCGAATACATGCCGAACATTCCGTTGCGGCACCAACAAAAGAGGAAAAGGCTATACTTTCATCGTTAATTTATGTTAAGGATCTCAGAGCCATCTCTATCGCATGTTTATTTCCAGACCATCCGCTGCAAGTTGATCGGTTCGCATCAGAGTGTGAATGTACGCATTTGTTTAGATTCCGCAGCTGCAAGAACGTTCATAAACAAAAATCTAGCGCGAAGGTTAGATTTAGAAGTGAGAGGTCAGGAAGAACTTAAAATCATTACTTTTGCGGGTAGTGAAAATACTCCTGTTACCTTTCAGAATCAGAATAGAGTGTGTGTTTTGTTGACGGATTGTAAGGGTGAATTTACGATGTGCATCGAAGCATTAGAAACGGAAAGCATATGTCCAGATATTATCAGCGTTCCTAGTTCTGAATTGCGCGATGAAATTAAAAAATTGGGAATAAATTGATCCGACGCTCCCGATGATTTAGATAAAAAGGAAAACAAAATAGATATACTAGTGGGTGCCGATTATCATTGGTCAATTATGACAGGTAAATTTAAGCGTCTTTCATCAACTGTTCTAAGTGAAACTAAATTTGAATGGACTCTGCTGTGCGATTTCTAATGGAATTAATTCAACAAACAATTTAGTAGGCACAATGTATGTTTCGATTTGGGAGGAAATAAAGATGATGAAACATCAATTGAACTTCACAATTTTTGGGATCTTGAAGCTTTAGGAATCAGAGATGATCCAACAGATAAAAAAATTGTGTGGTAAACAAACTTTAGAAAAATTTGAGGAATCTATTAAATTTAAGAATGATAGATACTAAGTTAAAATACCTATGAAATTTGATAATGTGATATTCCGAACAATCCTGATGTCGCAAAAGAGACTTGAATTTTTAATTAAGAAATTTCGGAAAAATCCTACGTTGTTTGAGGATTACAAAGCTGTAATAGAAGAATATTTATCATTAGGATTATAGAGAAGGTTGAACCTCAGGAAATAAATTCGGATAACTTGGCTTTGACATATTATTTACCCCACCATCCGGTAATTCGAAAAGATAAATTAACTACTAAACTTCGCATTGTTTTTGACGCCTCTGCTCCTTCTAAACCATCTTTAAATTAAGTACTATTACCAGGTCCTAACTTAAATTCAGACTTATTTGATTTAATATTGCAATTTCGAATTAGTAATATCGCAGTAGTAGCAGGCAGAAGCATTTCTACAAATAAGCCTTACAGAAAGTGATAGGGACCTAACGCGAATTTTGTGGATTGACCAAATTCTCCAAGATCGGGATTCTCCCATAAAACCTGTAATTTGAGAATGACTCGTATATTATTTGGCGTGACTACTATTCTGTTTCTATTAGGAGCCGTTATTAAACATGTTAAAAAATTTGAAATTCAGTATCCCGAAACTTGTGCTATGATAAATAAGTCAATGTATGTAGATGATTTGTTGATAGTCGGATTCACAATAGAAGCTTTAAAATTATCAAAGGAGTCTAGAAATCTTTCTAAAAGTTAACATGTCCCTACGCAAATGGCAAAGTAATTCTCCTCTTTTAAAGGAACATTTACGAGCTTTAAATTTTGACACATGCTTTCAAACATCACAAAACGCAATGCCTTTTAAAATTTTAGGATTAATATGGGATACAGTTAAGGATGCTCTTAAATTAGATAATAATAACCTTTCTGAATTTGTAAAATGTCAGTAGAAAACCAAGAGAACTATAATTAAAGTGGCAGGAAGAATTTTTGATCCGATTGGATTTTTATCTCCATTTACAATCATTGTAAAAAAGAGAAAAAATGGGATAGTTAGTGTGAACAACTACAATATCTTAGTAAAATAGAGGTTCCCAGATATTATTTCCGTGATTTTCAGGGCACTTACGATCAAGTAGAAATTCACTGTATTTGTGATGCCAGTGAAAGAGCCTTTGGTGCAGTTATTTATTTTAGATCCATCAAAGATGAGAAGGTGAAGACAACATTTGTTACGTCTAAAAGTAGATTGGCTCCCATAAAACGTTTAACATTACCCAGATTAGAGCTTATGGGCGCCGTGATTGGAGCTAGACTAATTAACCGTGTGACGGCAGTTCTAAAACTTGATTCTAAGAAATATCTATGGACAGATTCTAATATTCTGCTTCATTGGGTTAAAGGTTCTTCTCGAACATGGAAACCCTTCGTGAGCAATAGGATAGCAGAAATACAGTCCTTGACCAATCCCATAGACTGGAGACATTGTCCTGGTCGGGACAATCCTGCTGATCAACTTACAAGGAGACTTTCACTTATAGATCTCGAAAGAGATAACTTATGGTGGTCTGGACCCTACTGGTTAACTGAACATATTGAATCATGGCCTAAAGGAACCAAAGATGTTGAGAATGCCTTATTAGAAGAATCGAAAAGAAACAATTTCTCAGAATTTCTGTGCTTTAGATTCGAAAGAGACACTCATAGAGATAGACCGATTCAGTTCCTTATTAAAGGTAACTTGAATAATATCCTGGATAAATAGACTTGTTTTCAACACAAGAAACCCAATCAAACGTAGCGGTAATTTATCTGCAGAAGAATTAGAAGAATCTGAAAAATTCTTGATAAGGGAAATACAATCAAGAAATTACAAAGAGATAGAATCTTTGAAAGGAAAAGGGCATGTGAAGAAAACTTCGAAGATTTACAGTTTATGTCCCTATTTAGATGACTCTAATTTAGTACGCATAGGAAGTAGACTGAACCAAGGTGATTTTAGCCTTAATGAGATGAATCCAATCCTACTACCCAAAAATGAAAAGTTTACAGAACTGTTAGTTATGCGAGAACTCCAAAAACTGATGCATGGTGGAGTTTCTTTGACACTCTCACAGATCCGGAAACATTTTTGGATTCCTCAAGGACGACAGCAAGTCAAAAGAGTCATTGGTAAATGTCTAGTTTGCAAGAAATATGCAAAACCAACTGACCAATTAACAGGCCAACTTCCAAGGGACAAAATCTCACAATCACCCCTTTTAGTCATCGGGTTAGATTTTGCCGGTGGACATGACAACAAAATCTTTCCTTTTTGCTCCACGTCGATTTCTATGAAGACGGTGTGCTTGCAAAGTTATCTACTCCGACAGTGCGAAAAGTTTCAAGGAAAGGGCAGCATTTTGTGAAGATAATAAGAGGGCAAAAATTGCAGCACTTTATCTCAAGTAGAGGTGTCACATAGAAATTTATTGTAGAACGTGCCCCATGGTGGGGAGGGTTCTATGAACGCCTGATGAAATGTGTGAAGGAGGCCTCTGAGAAACATTTTAGGTCGAGCTCTTCTCACATTTGAGGAGTTATCAACCATCCTGACTGAGATTGAAGCTGTTGTAAACATGAGACCTCTGACTTACGTCACTAGTGATTTAGGAGATCCAGAACCCCTGACACCTACTCACTTCCTCCAATTCGGAAAAACAGAATTTAGTTTTCCTTTACATTTTACTGAAATGGAAAACAAACTTTCTACTAAAGAGACTCTCACCAGAAGAAAACTACCAAACCAAGTTAGTAAAATAATTGTGGACAAATGGAAAGAACAGTACCTGTTCAACTTGAATTCTGCTCATCATTTTAAGACTCCTGAAAAATACAAGAACTTAAAGGTTGGAGATATTGTATTGGTTGAGGGAAGTTATAAATCGAAACTTCTGTGGGACTTAGGAATAATTTAGGAAGTTATTCAAGGCAGAGATAATCTCACTCGTGCTTGTTTGGTAAAAAGCAAAGGGACTTTTCAGAAAACCTGTGCAATTATTGTATCCTTTTGAATTAGAAATTTCTTAAACTACATTACGTAATTTAAATGTTAAAGTTATATAATATTTGTTTTATATTTCAGGATATTTTTTACATTTTCAATGCGTAAATATTAACCTTGTATAATTTAGAGCATGAATATTTATTTGTGAATGATATTATAATTTGTTTTATATTGCTTACTTACTAATGTGATTATCGTATGCATATTCTTGTTTTCTAAGATTTATTGAATTACAACTATTTTGAATCCTATTTTGATTTTAAAAATAATGATTTAATTCTTGAGATTGAGTACTCAGCAATTTGAATTTATATGAATGGTGTTTATATTTGTCATAAAGTTAATTAATGATTAATGTTAATTTAGTCATTACATTCTTTTTAATAATTTTTTAATTGAAAGTTTGAATATTTACATGTTAATACTGTTGTGTTATTGTAATTGAATTTATATATGTTTTTAGTGTTCATTTTCAATTGTGATAGTATGTACTCTTAAAGGAGTCCAGGTGGGAAGGATGTGGAAAATTTATATGTAGATCGGCCAATGAGAGCCGAGCTAGGTGGTGCTAGCACTATACGGCCCCTCCTGGACTGACGGAGATTATTACTTGTAAGATGTTTAGAATGATAAGATATCTTAGTGTAGCTGTAAAAACCTCACATCTCCTATGTATATAATGTACATATGCTAATCTTCAGTAAATAGTATGTAGAACGAAATGGCGTCGTCATAGGAGTAGGTGACGCGTTTAGGCGCAAACACAAGAATCGCGCAGGAAATGAAAAAAAATTTTACATCATTAATTTCCAAATACTTATTTACAATGATTTTTTACAATAACTACTCAAAGGTGCGACCATCAATATTAATGCGAGCTTGGCAGCGTCGATGCATGGATTGGAGAAATTTTTCGAAGGTATTTCTCGAATACTAGCAGTAGCGACAGAAAGTCTAGCGACGAGGTCCTCACAGAGCCAATCTCGTATGTGTCCATAAGAAATCGAGACTGGATAAATCGGGCGACCGAGGTGGCTAAGCGACTGGTTCATCATATCGAGCCCCAAATGTGGCATACAGGTATTTGTGCTTATGAGCATTGGAATAAGCGGGCGCCCCATCGTGTGTCTTGAATCGCATTGTGGTCCCTTTAGACTTTGACATGATGGTGTCCAGATCTATCAAGGGGGCTGAAATGGGCTAATGTCAGAGCGTGCGAAAGTGTTTAACACTGAGACAGCACTATTCCAATGAGAGAATTCAAAGGGTGACATTAATATCAGAGTAAGTGAAATGAAGGGGAAAGAAAGACTTCACTCAGGAGAAGAGGAAAATCTCAGAATCTCTTGAAAAATTAAGAAATCAAAATTTTACAATTAAGAGAAAAGTATAAATTATAACATGTAAAAGAACGAATAAAATAACCACATAAGATTTCACACAATAAAAACACTATACAATACAAAGATTAATAATCACAATGTGCAATATGTAAAAATTACAATATTATAAACTAAAATCCCATTATGCTCCAGGGTTACCCAATTCAATATGCACTTTGATTAATCTCAAGGGATATGGTACTACCATCTTATGGAGACCTTTTTCTAACAGTCCACAAATCTTTACATTCAATGATTTTTCATCAGTGTCTTTAAATTGAGCTTCTGCTATTTCTTGTAAAGTTAACAAATGAGATTTACAAGTTATATACTGGCTAGACATGGTATGTATTAATAGCATCAACAATCGCCATGCACTCTAATTCTGTGATTTCTTGATTCACTCTATATTTAGTTAATTGAATGAAAAGTCATAGGGTGAAGAATTCCATCAGGAAACACCTGTTTCAAAACTTAATGTAAATGGCATGGGCTCAATTAGGGTCATATAAGGTGAGTATTATACAATCTTTAAATTTTTGATAGATTGGTTGACATTTCAAACCTATTCAACATTTTCACGTAATAATTTAATAGAATTCTTATTTTCGTGTAATTTTGAATAAATTTGTTATAAACATCATAATACTCCCTAAGAATCTTTGAAGTTCTTTTACATTTTTAAATGGTGTCAATTTCTTTAAAATTTCAATATTATCGTTATTTAAGTATTTTTCTTCTTGAATATCATAACCTAAATTTAGCCTAAGCAAAGTGGCATTTTGAAAATTTGATTTAAGATTTTATTTCTCGCAAATCGAAAATATTTTCTTAAGACGTTCATCACATTAAAATAGAGCTCATAAAACATGTCAGCGCACCAGGTCAGCCGCTGATAAAAGGTTAATGAACCAAGCACAACTAAAGTTTAAGTACTCAATTCATAGCCACATTCAGCAATCCTGGAGTGATTACATCACTTCGCTTTCTGCGGAAGATGGATCAGTCTGGAGAGCTATTAAAATATTTAAGAGAGTATCTAATAAAATTTCGCCCCTTAAAGGGCCTGCTGGTATTGCATACATGGACACTGAGAAAGCCGAAATCATGGCCGATAGCCTTGAACTGCAGTTCCGTGAAAACAACATCAACAATCCAGACCTAATCAATAAAGTTAATACATCACTTAACCATTTTCTAAATTCTACACCTACTGACTTTATTGAGCCTGCCGAACCATCGGAAGTCTTGAACTACATTGGAAAGCTCAAACCAAAAAAGAGCCCTGGATTTGATGATATTTCTAATAAAATGCTACAGAAAGTTCCACTTAAAACGATCCTTCAAATAACTTTTATAAACTGCATTTTGTCACTCCGACTTTTCCCCGCTTCTTGGAAGACAGCTGTTATTGTCCCTATACTGAAGCCAAATAAAAGTCCTGCTAAGTCTAAGAGCTACAGGCCGATCAGTTTACTGACTGTACTCAACAAAACAGCCGAGTACATTATTAATGATACATTAGATAAATATTGCCAAAGGGTTAATCTGCTTATTCCTCAGCAATTTGGCTTCAGAAAACAGCTGTCCACATCACATTAACTCCTCAGAGTCACTGAATTTATTATTGATGGATTTCAAATTAGAAATAGCACTGGTGCAGTTTTGCTTGATGTAGCGAAAGCTTTTGATCGAGTTTGGGTTAGTGGTCTAATCCACAAAATGATTACATTCGGCTTCCCTGCCTCACTTATACATCTAATTCATTTCTACCTGGAAAGTAGGCAATTTGTTCGCATAAATAAAACATTTTCTACACGCCGTGCCATTCAGGCAGGCACTCCACAGGGAGGGCTCCATACTAGGACCGAAATTATTTAACATCTATGTGAACGACATACCTAGAAGCAACTCTGTACTACTCTGTATGTTTGCAGATGACACTGCAATACTAGCAAAAAGCAACAATCTCACGAATATCTGTAAGTCACTTACACGTTACCTACATTCACTTGAGTCCTGGATTATTGATTGGAGAATCCAAATCAATGTTGACAAATGTCAAGCGGTTATGTTTACTAAAAAGCGAAACCTACCACCACCTGTCCAGCTGTTCGGAAAGGATATTCCCTGGTCCCCAGCTCGTATATACCTCGGTGTCACTTTAGACAACCACTTAACATGGAATAGGCACATATCCTCCCTTAGATCTAAATTTCTGGCTGCACGTAATATTGTATACCTCTTAATTGCTAGAAATTCGAAAATGTCGATACACAATAAAATGCTCATATAAAACTATGCTCCGCCCAGTGGTTAGCTACGCCTGTCAGGTCTGGGGATATGCAGCTAAGACCCACATAAACAAAATTGAAACACTCCAAAATTCAACCCTCCGTATCATTACGGACAGCCCATGGTGTATTAGCGAAATACCAAAATAAGAGAACTAGGAATTTTAGAACTCAGAATTTTTTGGCAAAATTAGCAAACCTTTTTCTGCTCCCTCCGTTGCAATGAAAACTCAGCTGTAGCGCAGATCCCCAGATATGACCATCGTTTACCAATTAACAAAAACAGACCAAGAGCCATTATGAATTATGCTAAAAATGTAAACAATAATTGAAATTCATACTTTTGATTTAAAATTCAAATTTGTTAAAAAAATATTAAGCTAATTTTCATTTGGAAAATCATGTAGTCTTCCAAGCTTTCTAATTAATTCATAATTTTAATATTATTAACCGCAGTAGCCACAGGTATTCTGAACTGATATTTTCTGAGATCTCACTCGAGTGATGGGCTTGCCTACAACTCATTGTAACGCCTTCTCCAACCACACCAACTGCAACTACAACCTTCTTGATAACCTGACACCCATTTGTTGTGAAAGCTACTAGTTTCTCAGCTTCAGATTCATGCACTTTAATACGCTAATAACCTGATGCTAAATCCAAAGTGGAGGGGTCATTCAATATGGGTTAAAGTTTCAAGGGTATCATCAATTCGTGAAATTGTTAACCAATCATAATTAAGAACCACTAGAATCTGAAATGATTGTGTGTCCGCATTTCCTAGTTGGCTTCTTGCAGTGAAAATCTAAAATATTGTGAAGACTAAATAAAAGTGAAGACTAAAATATTTAAAAACTAACGTCTTAACACTTAGATTTATGTTAAAAGTATCGACGTTTTTCTTCAGGTTTTATTGATTATTTTTAAAAATCAAGGAAAATGCTGGACTTATACGGACACTACGTCACTATTTCCTAATATATTTATATCAGGAATTGTATTAGCTAAAGCTTTGAAGTTAAGTAAAGATAGCATCATATATGGGAGCAGCATCCTATCGAAAGTGCTACTTAAAAGTATTCAAAATGTCAATATATGGAAAGGAGTGGTAAAGTTAGAAGTAGTTTTTAGCAGACCTACGTGTAGTTGGGAAGGACAACGTGCAATTATCACACGCAATTACCAACTCCTTGCTGACTCTGAGAAGGTTACATCTCTTCCGAAAATATCTCCAATTGTCCCGTTCCATCAAAACGAACTTTTCTCGTCATTTTATGCAAGTCCTTATATCTTGGCTATGCTTACTTAACCTTATTCCCTTCGTTAAAAAACACCTTTTCTGGTAACGCAAGATGTTACAAAATTGAAGAGCTCAGTGAACTCGGATGCTAATATATAGAGTATCGTCACCACAACTCAAATACTTAAAGTAGTGTAAAAAACACCGAGTCGTTTTCGACGACGACTCAACGCTTCGGGTCGTCCATCTGTATTTTGACGATACATTCCTCTGGAATTTAAATAATTTCAAAATACGTGTGAGGAGAAAGATTAATTTTTTTTTATCTTATACGTCCTAGTGATTGTTTCGATATAAAAAATAGGGTGGGTCAATTTCCATAAATTTTTTAAATCGAAATCGCCGAACCGTTTTAGCCAATTTCTCAAGTTCTGCAATGGGTTCAGTCAGAAGAAATTCAATAAATGAATAATTCACTTGCTTGAAAATTGCTGCAGCATTTCCTTTGGATCCTTTGGGAAAATAAAACTGTTTCTAAAACAAACACTACAAATACCAACCATCCAAGCCAAATACCAACCATCAAGATAGAATGGTAGAAAAGTGTACAAGAATGTACCATCTGATAACCGGACATGACTGCCTTCATTTGCTTCTCCATCGAATCTGTAGTTTTGTACAGAAACCGCCTGCTTCATGTAGATCCCTCCACGAACTTTCTGAGCTGTCTAGGTGAGAGAACTTTTAAGTCTGTCGATGTGTGTAAGATTATTTTTTCATCTTTTTCTATCATTGTTCGTTGTTTTTCTTTGTTTCTCGCGTATTATGATTATGCCCTAGTTATTTTGGCAATAAAATAAAAAATACTTCACACCTGGCGGGAATCTAAATATGTTTGAATTAAAAACATTTTTTGGAAACATTTGATTCCATTACCCAACTTTCCCCACCACAGGCGAATTGAATTTCAAAAATTGATACAAATCGACCCACTCTAATTAATACTCCATTTTGCGTTGTTTCAATGCACTCAAACTTTTACTTTGTCCCATACGTAATAGCTACTCGATTACCTCGTTCAGTATGCAAAATAAATTAAAAATGGCAACAGCACTTGTCATCAGTCCATTCTACCCTGACTACCTGTCCGTCTACCTGACAAAATGTAGGTATCGTTATGCTTGAATTTTAGCTATTCAAGGTTCATCTATCATACTGGGACAATGGAAATTTGCATGGAAAACATTCAAAATATGTTCCCAAATTTGCATGCAACGATATTTAACAATTTTTAAACACTTCGATCTCTTCGCTAAGGATCATCCGATCCTTAGCGTCATGCTAAAAATGCAATATCAGTGGATCCATCATTTGGACTCAACTAAAAATTAATTGGAGGGTCAAAAAAACATGTTCTCAGAAATAGTTTGTTTCGTATAGCCTTCTAGGGATCTCAACATGTGTGTTGGAAATCAACGCAACTCAATTCTTCATAAAACTTTCCTTCCAAAAATTCCCTTATATTTTCTCCAAACTCATCCCTAAAGCACTTCCATTTGAAAGCGACATATAAAAATTAAATATCTCAATGTAAAAAAGTACTACAAATCATAAAACTACTTTTGATTTACAAATCAATATTTTAAAATAACGAATACATTATTTTCGTGTTCCGCAGACTACTTGTTCAATACACTTAAAGTTTTAAAATTGAAGTCTTCCCAGGAATTCAAAGACGAAAAGAATTCAATCCCGTATTGGAAAAGGAAAAGATATCAATTGTAAAAATACGCTCAAAAATTGTCGAACATTTTTATCACCCAAAATAATTTTGTCTAGATCCATAATAGTAAAAAAGTAACCAATTTCTAGAATGCATTGAGAACACTGGATGAAAATTGAGATAAAGATCAGTCTCACAGATGCTAGGAAAGAATATCTATAACCCAAATCTTATTTGATACAAAATGAAAAACTTACTCCAGCGGACAAGCGAATTTGAAGAGAACACAAATTCCACGTCCACTGCTGAACCGTCAAGAGTGACGTCACATTCACGTAAGACGAGTTTGTTTATATAAAGCCTCATATATCGTGCCTTGACAGAAAGGTTCCCACCAATATCGAAAAGAGGCTCCAATCAAACGGCAGCTGCGCATCCTCAAATTACAATACAAGCCCGTGTTACTTCCTTCAGCTAAATCGTAACAAACACAAATTGGGCTGTACTTTCCTCCTCAAAAATTAAACTCACCGTGTCCCATGATTTCCACTGAATAATTTGCTTCTCAAAATAGAGAGAAAGGGGCAATTTTCTGTTTTTGAAGTTTCAGACGGGCAGAATAACGAAAGTTTGGATCCACGGAATATCCTGAATTAAGGAACCTTTTTCATTGTATACTACGTTAGAATACTCTTACTTCTTTAAAAATCTCTTCTAATAGTAATGAACATTCAATTTAACTAGGTACTTCATATAGTTTATAAAGTTAAGATTGTTTCGAATGCATATGAATACGTTCGTAACAATTCAAGAATATTACAATTCAGGGGTCGGAGGATGGGTTAAAAGTTATAAAAAATTAACAAAATATGTCTAGAATCGAATAGTGTGAAGTTAAATTTATTTTAATACTCCGTAAGTTGAACAAAGTTTAAATTTCTAAAAGCATTTAAAGACAATAGAAACTAAACTGATATATTTTACGTATCAACATTAACAACCGTAGGGTTGTGAGTTCAAAACTCGATCCAAGCAAAGACAGTCGTGTACATGGGGGCTGGTGCATGTTAAATCTGTCGTGGCCTCACGTTGGCGTGGTGTGGAAGTGTGGAGAGTGGGGTTCCAGTTCAGGTGCTGACCTCGTCATTGACCTTCATCAATTAAGAGGTGCTGTTCTCGGATCTATTGTTCCCGGACAATTGTCAATAACCCGTTGTGTTGCTCTAGAGCAACGTTAATTCAATTGCCTACCCACATAATTAACACTTTTGGAATTCAAATTTGTTAATTCAAAGTGCCAGTCTCATATTTAGGAAATAATTTCGGAGAGGTGTAGTCTTTTTTCTGTTTACTTCTGCAGAATGCTAAATGAGCATTTTTTTCTAATTCTCCAAGAGGGAGCTAGAACTCATAAACAGCTCATGCACTTACAACCAGGATTCGCCATGACCAGTTAGAAGGTTGTTAAATGTGCACTGCATTGAAAAAGCCATGTCATCTCACCTGTAACTTGTAAAATTGGATAAAAACTAACTTCAGCAAGCATAGGGATAGAAACCAACATTTTTTGGCGTAAATGCATCTCTGCTACGTGCATCTCTTTTCACAAGAATAATTTAAGGTGTTTGCAGTAATAAATTTCGATAACAGATGGCGCCAATTCTCTTGTGTCACAATCTATAGGGAGGTTTTACTCCGTGCGATTACGTACTTACTCCAATTTCGTTTTGATGTTTTCAGATCATTGTGAGCTTCTGGAAAACTGACAGAAAAGTATTTTCCAATTGATGAATCCCAGTTTTTCTTTCAAACCCTATTGAAACAAGCAGTACAGGATGGATACTTTTTGTTACGTTATTGTTTTCTTCCATTCATTTCCCACAGAATTTCGCACCAAAGTTTATATAATTTTCAGCTGTTTTAGTGTTTCGATTTAGAATAGCCCATTTAATTTCAGAGATGAATAGGTTTATATTCTGCATACTATGAAACAATAATCTGATAATTAACTATTTATTTGTACTAAAAACATTGATAATTCTTTTAAATTTCTGAATAACTTGTACTTTATCGAGAATCTTTCGTAAACAAAAAACGTGAATCTACAATAGTACAATAGCAATCAGGCATTTTCTGTATTCATTTGTGAAAAAAATAAAGATCAAATTCCGAATTGGCTTAGGTTGCTATTTCTTAACAAAAGATTGAACATTTTTTATGCTATTTTATTTTTGACTACAATTTTAAAATTTGGGCTAGTTTTTAACAGTACCGTCTTACTGCACTGGAACACAGCGGAGTATTATTTGGTGATTACGCCTTTAAATTGATCGAGAAAAATGTTTGCATTGCTAAAGACAAAGAAATCTGAAATTTTAATAATTGTATTTGGTTGAAAATTATGGATTCCTTTTTCAATTGAAAGCACTCGTCTTTCGATTTACGGAAGGAAAAAATTCCTGATTGGATTTGTCTGGCTCCATTAAACTTGAGCATCTTTGCTTTTTACTAATTTTTCGACCATTTCTGAACCGATACTTATCAATTGAAAAGTAATTCACTTATTCCATTGATATGTTGAAATGTTCCTTGATTTGTTTGAATTTAGTAATTGTTGCAATGTTTAATTCTTACCTTTGTGAGCGCTTTCTTGGGACGCCCAAAGACTGTGCATTTTTCGTAGCGCCTCATGTCTCCGCTCCGGATTGATATTGAGGGAATGCGTTCGCTGCAGAACCTTGCTTTTCACTGAAGCGGCCACCTGTGGGAAGACACTTTCAAATCACTTGCACTTAAATACAATGCTTCACAAAAATAGAAGGCTATTTACTTTGGGAAGAGGCCTTCTTCGGGATTCAGGCGAAGGCTCCGCTAAGATCTTATCTTGACGAGCCTTCAAAAAGATATGCACAATCAATGATAATATCCTACTATATAGAAAATATTTTATGTCTTGCGTATTGGGAGACATTAGTAGAACCTTTCTTGCAAGTCCCATATAGGAACAAAGTATTTAAACTATAGTATAGGAAAGAACATCAAAGTCGTTAGACTATTCAAGCACTTTAATACCTTTGCTCTATTTTTGAATAATGCAACGCATATCATTTGATATACGCAACGCAAAAAAGAACCAAAATATAAGGAGTCTTCAGTCATATGTTTAACACTATTTACAAACTCAAACAAATGTGTCATTTGTTTAATTAATACAAATTGTGAATTTCAAAATCATCGTGTCCATCGTATTAGCAAATATAATTCAGATTTTACCTTAAGATTTCTCAAAGACATGATTAAAATTGGTCTAATTAGGCCATGTGAAATTCAAAGTAAGAAGTAAAGATTTTTGAAAAGAAAAGCCATCTGGTGAATTCGTGTGTTTTCTCTCGTTTATATCAAGGCGAAGTAAAACTATACTGAATAAGGAGTATCTATAAATGACTTTGTACATGCTTTATAGAGCATGTGTAGCTGATATATGCATAGAATTGTCAGTAAGAAGTTTATAAATATCAGGAAACATGAATCTGCTAATACTGTAAGCAGGTCATTTGATCTGAATAACGTTTCCTCCATGCGCTCATTTTATCAGGCAAGACCATGAATACCAAAGTAAAAAGCTCAACACTAGAGTTCTAAAATTTATTAGTCCTAAATTGTTCTTGAATTTGAGAACACCTCAAGTCAATTCCATTTGGTTATGGGCAAAACATTTCAGTGTGACATCATTGTCACGTTTGATGTCCAAGTAACGGAGTCTTAATTTGTCCGAGGACTGCTTTGAAATAAAATGTTTAACCTATCAGAAGACCTGCTGCGAGGACAATTTACTTCCTGAATGGATTTCATCTCAAACAGAGTAAGCTTTCCACGAATTCTAGGGCTTAGTCGGTGCGAGTATTTCGAAGTTCATTTCACACACACTCTTTAAAGAACATACGCTTCAAAGAAACATTATATGAGGATTATATTCCATTAATTCAAGTAAGCATTACTAGGAACTAAATCATCTAACTGCATAATTTTTAGATTTGTCTCACAGTAATACACTTCCTAAGTCAACGAAAACAGCAAACATAGATATAGATTATAAATAGATTAGAATGTTTCTGTTTTCGTTGACTTAGGAAGTGTATTACTGTGAGACAAATCTAAAAATTATGCAGTTAGATGATTTAGTTTCATTAATGGAATAGAATCCCCTCGGCTGCGATGAAAGTCATTATCCCTTCTTGATCATAGTACTTTCGTTTCTTTGAAGCGTATGTTCTTCGAAGATGAAATGAACTTTCAAATACTCGCATCGACTAAGCCCTAGTTGCTGTCACAACTACATCTTTCAGCAAATTTTAAAGCCAAATTATTTTCACAACTAATTATTCTTTTATTCGAATACTGTACTGTATCGATTTTTTATTTGGTTATTCTTGTTTTCACAATGCACAGCTTATCTTCACGTTGACCTACAAAGGCCGTTGCTGCATTCAGGTAGGTAGTTAATTAACGTCGCACTGGAGCAACACAACAATCCCGAAGGGAAAGATCCGTGGACAACGTCTCGTAATTTTGAATCACGGTCAGATGACGAGGTCAACACCTGAGCTGCCACCCAAACTTCCACACCATACCAACGTGAGGACATTCGAGGCCACGACAGATTTAACCCCGCATAAACGACGGTCTTTGGTTCGCAGCCTCCAGTTGCTAATCCTCTTCCAACTGGCGGTTCTGCTGCATTCAGTCTTTGAAGAGTTCTGATAGAGCTACTGATCCCATCGAAACGAAAAGTAATGATTCAACTGTCTGATTAAGTAATTGAGGAAACTACGATACAAAAGTCAAGCACTGGCTACATTCTTACGAGAATCAGCCTCTGCTTCGAAATGTGCTATTATGTTCTTTGGATGTATTTGGAGCTTGTATAGACATCTCTTGCGGTTAGAGTTCAACATTCTCGAGTCATCGTCAATCATACACTCGAAAGTTTGATATAATAATCAAATAGTACGTGCACTTTTAGTCATGGGAAGAGGTCATGCTATGAATTTGACTTCTGTCGCAATGGATCGGAACACATTCTCAAAAGGTTTCAACGAATTGAGCGAGAGAAACGGCTATTTGAAAGACGATTTATTAGAAGCTTCTTACAATGCTGTTCGAAAGGCCATGTGGAATGTAAAAATGAAGACACATTAACATTTCAGGATAATATTTCTTTTATTATTGACATTTCAGGACTCTTGCTATTGGAATCGTTATGGATTCTATAGGGTCTATGAGATACTGAACAAATTGCACAACTGTTCGGGGTCTAGATGAATCCAGTGCTCTGATTTTAGTATTGGTATGAGGATCACCAAACTGCCAAAAAATTTCAATCATTCTTCTGGCAGCATGAAAAGAATTTGAAACTTTGGAAACGCTCCATTCAATTCAATCAAGTGAGATCTTGTGTAATGCAGAATTCAATTAATCAAAGTTGTTCCAAAGTTTGTGTGCAATATCAATATTTCCTCATTCTCATTGGATTAAAATGTTGCTTAATGCGGGCATTTTTGCAAAAATTTAGGTGTTTTATAATTTTTTAAGCTTACTATTGATTGACATACTTGCCAAATGGGGAGGGGGCAAGAATATCACTTAATATTTCAAATCACATCAATTCAAGTATCAATCAAAATTGATTTACGAGGGGTGATCAAAAAGTAAGGTTACAAAGCCTGCAATGAAACGTGTACATTTTATTTCATAAAACCAATATAGCCAACTGATAGTACATACATTAGGTTATTTTTCGACATAGTCTCCATATCGGTTTAGGCACTTGTCGCTTCGTGGGATGAGTTTGAATATTCCTCCTGGTAAAAATCCTGTCCTTGCGTGTTCAGCCACGTTGTGGCGAAGTGTTTCACCTCCTCGTCTGAAGCGAATCGTCGACCCCCTAGGTTCTTCTTAAAGTGAGGAAAGAGATGGAAGTCGCTTGGAGCGAGGGCTGTAGGAAGGGTGATCGATGATGCGAAATTTCTTCAACAGCGTGGTGGTCCTCTGGGCTGTATGAGGTCGCGCGTTGTCGTGAAGGAAGATGACGCCCTCGGTGAGAAGTCCTGGCCGTGTCCTCCTGATTGCCTCGCGCAATCTTGTCAAGGTCTCGCAGTATCGGTCAGCGGTCACTGTGTGCCCTCTTTCCAAAAACTCCACGAGTAAGACACCCGCGCTGTCCCAGAAAACTTCCCGGCAGATGGCGTCACCTTAAACTTTTTGTCTTTGGAGAGGATGTGTGTTTCCACTCCATTGACGACCGCTTAGTGCTGGGGGTATGTGCGACAACGCCACAACGTGGCTGAACACGCAAGGACAGGATTTTTACCAGGAGGAATATTCAAACTCATCCCACGAAGCGATAAGTGCCTAAACCGATATGGAGACTATGTCGAAAAATAACCTAATGTATGTACTATCAGTTGGCTATATTGGTTTTATGAAATAAAATGTACACGTTTCATTGCAGGCTTTGTAACCTTACTTTTTGATCACTCCTCGTATATGTATGCAACTTGTCATTTAAAATAATTAGAATACATGGAAAATCAATGCCCGTAGGACTAATCAATTTTTGTTAATTTTGCAAAAGTTTCGACCATGTGTTGTGTAATAATTTCCACAAAATTTAATATTTATGGACCGAATTTTCTGTACAGATGTTTCAGTGGAAAGCAAATAGTCTGAGAATTTTATAGCGATCGGATGAGACTTGAAAAATTTCTTTTCAAAGTTCCCTTAAACTCAACTCTATTATTGACTACGTGATAGCTGAATTGGTGATTACAATTACAGAGCAAGTCAAGTGCACGGTGTGTTAGTTATTTAGTAATAACAAACTATAAATTATAGTTTAACTAATAAGCGATACTGAAAATACAGACCTGTAAAGCAAGAATCCACAGCATCATTGATTCATGATCTTCTGCAACAAGAGCATGTTCCCTTCCATTTGAACTAAGAGTTAAAAGAGACTATTGAGTTATCTGGGGAAAATCTTGTTTACATGAAAATAAAGCAAATCTGTTTGGAAGTCAACGCATTAGTGAATCTATTTATTAGCAGAAGGAATTGATTGTAAATACCCTGTAGTTCAATTGTGAGTTGGTTGGTTTTGGGGTTTTATGGCTGCGCCAGACACAATACAATATCAAGTAATTGACACAAGACATACAATACCAAGTAATTGACGGGCTGCGGTGGCCCGGTTGGAAGAGTAACGGACTAGCAACCGAAGGGTTGCGGGTTCGAATCCAGCCAAACACCGTCGTGTACAAAGGGGGCTGGTGCACGTTAAATCTGTCGTGGCCTCAAATGTCCTCACGTTGGCGTGGTGTGGAAGTTTGGAGAGTGGGGTGCCAGCTCAGGGGTGTTGCCTCGTCATCTGACCGTGGTTCAAAATTACGTGGTGTTGTCCTCGGATCTTTCCCTTTGGTGATCGATCCCGGACCGTCACCAATAGCCCGTTTGGCTGGATTCGAACTCGCAACCCTTCGGTTGCTAGTCCGTTACTCTTCCAACCGGGCCACCGCGGCCCCTGTAATAAGTAGTACAATACGTCCAGTAAATTAAACTACCTACCTAAATTGAGGAGGCTTGTTTTAAAAAGTCAATTTGTTAGACTTCAAAACTTTTCTATTGCGTGTTTTTTGTTCAGTTTGTAATAGGTTTCAATACTAGTTTTATGTAGAATTTATTTTTTAAAGTGTCAATTTTTCAACAATCGAACAGAGCGTGCATGTCTTCTGATGTTTCGAAACTAATAGACTTGTTATGAAACGATTTGTACGGGAAGTTTTTAATTAAAAATCAACTCTTCGTTATTTAACTCTTCGTTATTTAACTCGGCGAATTGACTTTGGTTGAATGGGAGATTTCAAGTAGTTTTTTCTGTAGACACACGTTGCTCTTAGATAAATGTACATTATTGAATTAGAATACGTTGCATTGTTGAGTGTCATTGTTATCGGGCTCTAGTTGTAAAAAGAAAAGGATTGGCGAGGTGCAGGGCTGAAATAGGACGGGAAATTGAACCAACATCGGTAAATATGTAGGAATTACCATTAGGTAGGAATCCTAAATCACCTGAGATTTTAGAAGCAAACTTGGTTGAATATTGGATAAGACTGACACGGATAAAAGGTTTTTCGTTTGAGGAATAACGTATGAAACAATATTGCAAACTCTTTCCAATACGCAAGAAAGTTCGATGTAGTTATAAACAACTGGGTAGGTAGGTATTTTAATTAACGTCACACTGGAGCAACACAACGGGCTATTGGTGACGGTCCGGAATCAATCCCAAAGAGAAAGAACAACACCACGTAATTTTGAACCACGGTCAGATGACGAGGTTAACATCTGAGCTGGCATCCCACTCTCCAAACTTCCACACCACGAAAACGTGAGGACATTCTAGTCCACGACAGATTTAACGTACACCAGTCCCCGCGTACACAACGGTCTTTGGTTGGACCGAGTTTGGCAACCCTCCGGTCGCTAATCCGTTACTCTTCCAACTGGGGTCAGTCACATGGGACTTTTAATGAAATTTGATGCAATGACTTTCTGTGAAACTGATTTGGAAAGCAAAATCTTAACTCTTTCGTCTCCATTGTTGAGATTTGTGAAATGAATTTCGATGCTCCGTTCACTGATACACTTATATAATAGAGTGAATTTAGATATTCTAATGCAGCTGATTAGCCCTGAAGCATCAATATGTCAAAAGACCAAATAGGCCTCCTTCAATTCTGTTCAAATCATAGCCTTGTATTTTAATCGGTCGTGGCTTTACAATAACTGGAGTCAGTGCAGTTTTAGATCAATTGTTTCCTTTTTGTGGGTTGCAGACAATTCCAAGGAATCTGAGGTGACTGATGGAGCTTTTAAGACTTTTAACTTTGAAGACCACATATTTAACAGAGATGATTTCACAAGAAAGAAACTCAAGGGAAACTATTTCTTAATCTATAGGCATCTTTTCTACTTTTGTGAATCCTACTTGGCGTATAAAATTGAGAAATGTTTCAAAAATATGTATGGGAGAATACTCAAGTGGAATAAGTCACATTTTCTTTTTAGGTGCAGCACTTGCCCTGATACTTTGCATTGGCACGATACTTAACTTAATCGGATTAGTTAACTGTTTAAACATTTATGTTTAGTGTACTTAATCTTTCACCACAACACAAAAAAACTTTGACAACCTGGTATTCTTGGTTTATGTAATAAATGGTTGATGCAAAAATTTGTATTAAATATAATTTAAAGTTGAATTTATTTAAAAATTGCATTCAAGCTTTTGTAAATAGGAAAAGGAGTTTTGATCTGATGAGTTGAGTCTAATTTATCACTCTATTGGCAGTGTTTCATAAATAATTATACTAACTTAAAGTTGATTCTGAATTGTGTAATTAATTCTGCTAACTTAAAGTTAAGACCCTCTGAATGATGAAGCAAAGCGATTTCTTCTCATAGGAATCTTACTATGTATGTATTATCAGGGAGCAATCAAACATTTTGAAAGGAATATGTTTTCGACTCATAACGAAATGGACAATTTGTAATAGAAATTGAGAGCTATTGTAAGAATGGAGATTTACAATGTCAATTTGCTTTGTAATCGGAATAAATAAACACAACATACTAATAAGCAATGTTGTCTAATAGCTTGAATCAATTTCTTACAGCTCTTTTAGCTCAATGCTGTGGCTCAGTTGATTAGCATCGGATTAGCAACTGTAGGAACTCATCAAAGACTGACACGGAGGCACGTTAAATCTGTCTCATGGCCTCTCATGTGGCCTCAAATGTCCTTACAGGGCGTGCAAGTTTAGAGAGTGGGATGCCAGCTCAGATGTTGTTCTCGTCAACTGACCATGGTTCAAAATTATTAGTCCTTTCCCTTCGGTATTGATCCCGAACCGTCGCCTATAGCCCCTTGTGTTGCTCCAGTGCGACTAGCTACCTACATTTAGCTCAATGCAAATTTTAATAGCTTGCCAATTTGTCTTTTACCTATATTAAAAAGATTGAATTGAAAATTTTATTTTGAAATGCTTTCAATTCTTGCAAACAATAACAGTTTTAAGCCACATGCATATGCTAGAATTGTATCTCTGAAGTGAAACGAGGGTCTGAAAACAAGTTTCTGATCACCTCCCAACCGAGCACGATCAGGGACTCATGGGAAAACGAAATGGGCTCAAACATTTGGATGAAATGGTATCATTGAACTGGACGAGAAGATAGAAATATTTGTTTCCAACATTTGATTCATATTCAAGCAAACCCTTCCCATTCTATTGAATTCGATTGAAATGGGAAACGGAATTTGTTAAAATTTCCATAATAATCTTTTACAAGTCGTCTCAATCGTATGGCTTTGATCGTTTGTAATACCCCTTGTTAAAAATTAAGTGTATTTTCGGGAATATTGTGTACTACTGCGCTAAATAAACAGCTGCTAAAAATGCACACAAATATTCAGTTTGATACCCACACAGGGGTGCGTTAGAACAATGCCGGAAAATGGAAACCGTTTGTATATTTCATTAAAAATTTAGAAATCTTCGATGTACTTATAATAAAGCTGCGCAATGAAAAAATTATTTAGTGCAAGTTGACCATTGAGTACAAATTTTTAATTTAACGCAAGGCCGACACCTAAGCGGGAACTCGTCATTTAACCTGGCAGTAGGGTCCGTCATCTAACTTGGAATTCGGTCCCGACATATAATCTGGTACTGGAGGCCGTCATCTAACTTGGAACTGCGTCCAGACATTTAACCTGGGACTAGTTATTTAACCTGGAACTGGGCTCGTATCTGGTACTAAGGCCTAACTGACGGCAGATGGGGTGGTTTGGGGGCACTCGAATGATTCAAGGCAGATGGGGTGGTTTGGGGGCACTCGAATGATTCAAGGGTAAGGAAGATTGGAAAAGAGATGAGCAAGTAGTAGCTATTTACTGTACGACAAACTGATTGTCCTCTTCCAAAGCAAGAGAAATGGCCGATCCTCGGATTTCGATGGCTCCCAGGGGATCCTTGGAACGAGCATCTGCTTCGCTTTTGTAGTAGAGAAGTCTGCATTTTCCCTCGTCCAAGACAAACCAGAGGCGTTTGCGGCCCTTCAGCCGACTCAGTGCTGAAACAAGCAAATTTCAAAACAATTGTAGGATTCAAACATTTTCACAAAACAATTGAGGATTAATTCACATTCGTTGTAATAATGCACAACCATCTAAATGATACAAATTCATCATGATTTGAAATCGATTTTATTTTGTGTGATAGTTCAAATGAGGTGCAAGAATAAAGCGTTGTGTGAATCTTGGGGATGCGAATGAAGCGAATTCGAGGGGATCCCAAAAAGAAAATTGAAACTCGGTTGGAAGGAAGCATTTTTTTTTATTTTCACTGAACCGATGAAAAGTTGTGCTTTTAAAGTGTCTACGCTCAAACGAGCGTAAGTCGTCGAAGTTTCCTGATTTGAATAGGATTCCAATTCTGCATAAAATACCTTACAAAAATATTAAGCTATCGCAATAACTTATCGATAACTTAATATTTTTAGAAGTTACTAACCATTAATAGCTTCGATAACAGTTGCTAACTGTTATTTTGTAGTAACACTGCTATTTAAGTTGCTGTCGGAATAACAGCCAATCTCTGAATATTTGGTAAGGTTAGGTAGTTAATTAACGTCGCACGGTCCGGTATCAATCCAGAAGGGAAAGATCCAAGGACAACGCCTAGTAATTTTTAACCATGGTCAGATGACGAGATTTAATGGGGAAGCAATTCCACCATTAAAGGATTTTACTTGTTTCGTCCATTTGTATAAATATTTAAGAAGTGGCTCTTCTATAGACTGCATTTCATGCATAAGAAATTTGAAAATCTAACGTTAGAATAGGGTTCAGTAGAGCAATTGATAAAAGCCAGCCCAGTTCGATGATCAGTTCCTATTTTCATCTTCGCTTGAAAAGAGATATAACTGTTGATTCTCCGGAGACAAAAGATGACATTTTATATATTACGAGCTTATCTGACTTTTAGAAACCATGCACTCTTTAGAACATATGTTCTTTTTCAGAAAGTAGGTTATAAAGTAATCTAACTTCTCATAATCAGAAATGTAGAGGATTATTAAACCATCTCAAGTGATAAAAGCGTTTACTCAAAAAATATTCAAAGCTCACTTCGAAGACAATTGTTGCGAAACATTAACAGGGAAGGTTTTTATTTACATGATTGGATATTTAGATTTTTTAATTTCACAATTTAGATTATATATTTTAGTTGAGTTCCCTTTTTGGAAGTACAGCGGTTATTTGCTCTAATAAAACTCGTTTTAGAATTACGAGTCAAATTGTTTCTCAAAATAAGTTCCCTTAAAATTGAAGATAGGATACATTCAAACGCAAAATAAACACAAGCTTTTAATTTATGAAGCATTCCATACAAAAACTAGTACTTACGAACCAACTGTAAATACTAGTTATTTTTCAAATCGATAATCTAGGTTTTTGTGCTAAAATGTTATGATTTAAATAGTACTTTTGAAACAAAAAGTTTGATCTGACATCAGTCAACTTATTTATTTGACTCCAAAAAAATCTGAAATACCTCGTGCTAGGTGAGAAGAGATGACAAACTAGATTTTATACCAGCATATTAGGTGAAGGGGACTGGATTTCTTCAAATAAGGTACAAATTAGAGTTGCGTAAATGAGAAGAAACAAAGGAGCCCATTTTGCAATCGAAAAATTCCTCATTCACTTGATCTTTGACTGGCGGTCAATTGCGTAGTAGTGAGCTCATTAGCAACCCAAAAGAGTTCTTAGTGGACAGCAGGTTCTTATAGTGGCATCTCCGAACTTGCTATTGTTTGTAAAGTCCTTACACAGATAAATTCCTTTTTGACATCATTATAACTTTATAATATGCACTAATACAATTAGTTTTTAGATTTTTAATCAATCAGTACAAATATTTTAACTAGTTTACAAATAACGAGTTCAATACCAAAATAGATCGAAGTAAATAATCAAAAGTTATCTACACGAAATAAACCCCAAAATTCATTGAGTTGATTTAAAGGCTTACGAGACTCACATTTCTCAGTGGGGTGTCGTGGCTCAGTGGGTATGCCCACTGCGCTAGCAACCGTCGAACTGTAGGCGGCGCAGATTCGAATCCTGTCAGATGCATTCCTCCCTGGGTGTATTTCTTTCTTCTTGTGTCACTAAAACTTTCATGTACTTGTGTGTCTATTACTTGATATTGTGTCTTGTGTCAGGTGCAGCATGGTCAAGTATGGCCATAAAACTCCAAAACAACCAACCACATTTCTCAGTTTTCACTCAATCGATAGGAATTGCTTTAATAGTTGCAAGCCGAATTTACAAAAATTAATTTATAATTAACGAAACAGAGTTGACAGAGTTTTGGCCGAGTCTATTCGTTGAATTCGGAAGCATGTAAGCAATACCTCTTAATGTCTTATGCTCGGTTTTCGGTGATTTCCTGAACAAATTCTCACTGGTGGCAATCGCCATACATGATTTTGCTTTTTTTGGCCCAGATTCGTGTTCTTTCCATAGAAACTTTGCGATTTTAAATTACTTCTATGCTCCATGAGACTATTCCAACTACTTTCGTAAGGATCTATTTCAAGCACGACCACTTGAAAGCCACTCGTGTACTCTCCTGAAATGAAGCTATTTCTATATGAATAAGAAAAGATTGACTTCCAAAGCAAGAGAATTTTCGATACACAATTATATATACCTTGCCTAATAAGATTGAAGACTATCCGACTATCGATTAGTTCGACTTTCTCCATAGATCTAGATTCGAGAAAATCATCTCTACAAAGTACATCAGAAAACAGATTTCTTCTCAATTCGTACACACACTGGCCATTGAATTAGAAACCTGAGATCAATATTTTATTGAACTTCCTATTGCACGGCATGTATGTATTTAGGGATAAATTATGCAAGGTTCTCAAGTGCATTTAAGTACAGAGAATACCATGCATTGGATAAATAGACCTAAGATCCTACAAAGTGGATGGCAGAAGAGAGGATTGCTGTAGGATGCACTTTTACATGTCCCAAACTTCTCTATACAGTTATTAGGGCGGCCAGGGAAGATGTTGGAAGTCAGATGGATGTTCCGTGAACCACTCTCGAACGTTGCACGCGTGATGCATGGTTGCATTATCGTCCATGAAAGATCTGTCATTTTCAGAGTAAAAGTGTAACATTGCAGGATGCACTTGATCTGTCAGGATGTTCAAGTATTGCATGGCTGACTGTCTACCTTCCAGAAACACCAGGGGACCAGTTCCAAACCAGTAGAGCATGCCCCACACCATGATACTCCCACCAGACCCTTGAGCTGTTCGAACAAGGCAAGATGGCTTCATGGCCTCATGGGGTTCTCGCCAAACTCTACTCCTTCGGTCGGTGCAAAACAAGGTGTAGCGTGATTCGTCTGAACCTTAGAGGAGAGATAAGGATAGAGAGCGCTTTGGGGTTGCAATCCGGTTCTACGATAAAATCAGCGGACGTTTCTTGGACACGGAGAACACTCTCTATGGGATTTAGCATTGGGACGTCAAATTGACACGTTGAAGGCTGCACTTTTAGTGAAAAAAAATGGTTACATATTGTTGTGCATACAACTGCAAGGAAAGAGGAACTAAAGGATCACCCTACTCATTTCACAGATATGTTATTATTTACTTATCTGCTTTTTTTTGGTATTTAAAGCATTTTTAAAACAGTAGCGTTGCATCACATCATAATAAAATTAATGTTTATTCGTTATTGTGAACACTTTTTTTCATTATTTGATGTCGTGAGAACAATTTGAATATTTGTAACCAGATAGAAAATGTTTTGGAGTCATTAAAATTATGCATTTTGCGAAAAAATCGAATGTTTTACGGTTAAACACAAAAATGCAGGTTGGCGAATCTTGGCGCCTTCCGCTAGAGTAATCAAATATCGCGTGTTTAGAAAATTGTTGGTAGTTTCTTGTATGGCAGATTTGTGCAGTTCATTTATTTAAGATTAATATTGTTAATAGATTACAAGTGAGTGATAGCTCCGGATAGCTGTTTATTTGAATTTTGATTTGCAGAGATTGTTTCATTTTAATTGGAAGCAATACACATGTACTTTTGCGTTAAATTTAAAAACAATTATTTTTTAAGGAATTTTTTATTTTTGAAGTAACACAGATGGTCTCATTCGATTGCATCAACTTTTTAGAATAGGAGCTGATGGATACCTTTTTAGAAATTTCATTAATTTTGCTTGAATGATTGTTTAAAGTACGAGTATTTGTTTAATTTGAATTAGCCTTCTAATCTAATTAAAATTTGTGTTACATTAATGAAAAACATGCTTAAAATGATGTCGCATTACTTTCGCAAGGCCCACATCTTGCAAGAAATGTTTCCTACGCCATCGAAATCAAAAATTAATTTTTACTACTTATAGTATTAGACTATGCAGTAAATATGTAGATTTAGTAAATGTAGGAATGAATATTTTAAAATAAGATTACATCATATTTCTAAAGTTTGCAACGAAGACCTCCAAAAAAATAAATTAGGAAGCATAAATAATAAATTAACTTTATTTAAAGGTCACTGATTCATTTGTATATTTCATGTAAACTAAATGTATAATCAAATATATTTTTCATCAATTTATTAACTTTTTCTTTCCAATATGTCAGTAATTCATTTATTTAAATTTTATTACTGTACAGCTAGTGGCATTTTCATTGGTTTTTCTTTGGTATTTTTTCATATTAAGACAGTATATTTTAGTCATAATTTCCTTCTGTAATTTTTATCTGCGTTCTTTGCTTCTCTGTACTTTAAACTGTCTAGAAAAACTAAAGAAAACCCGAGATAAAATTTCTGAAAATATTTTCGATTGGATGTCCCACGTTTCATGGAATTGCTCTGTTAGTGTATACAATATTTTTAAGTTATTTATCTGAGTCATTTTTAAAAATCAATGGTCTCCCTGTATATATATATATATTGACAAAATGCTTGTTCCAAAAGCCGTAAAATTTATTCAGTGAAAATATTATATTTGAAAAATAAAATCTGGTTCGAAATCTAATTATGTTTTCTTTCTGGTGGTGGCTACGATTTACAAGTTTTAAAATCAAAACCTTTTCAATATTCACAAAACAAAGATATCTAAATTCATTAACTTTAGAATCAATTTTCTACTCTGCATCACTGCTTTTTTTAAATCTTTCGTTACTTTGGAAACATTTTAAGTCAGCAAAGTAGCAAAAATTGGTATGCTAAAAAATTACTTTTATTAAATAATGATTCAAAATCGGTACCTCGAGTACTTCAAGTCGAAATTATCTGTTTAATCACGAAGGCAGTATTTGTAACAAAATTAGTACAATTCGTTTATTTTTCTGCTTATTTTGTTCAAAAAGGTGAAGATATCGCCAAGATTGTTTACATTACATGGTGATATGAAGCCAAATCTGGTTTAACCGAGGGCTAAAACGTGAAGTTACTCTGGAACAGCTTTTTCGACCATCTGGAATGGGGAAGCGCTCTCTATCTTTATCTCTGCTCTATGGTCTGAACACGTCACCTACCTTCTCCAATCCTCAGATGTCCAGTTCTCGGCACCACTGTAAACGAACTCTGACGTTCCTCGCAGAAATTAAACATTTCCTCACTGGCATGCGACCAGCCGATCCTCTGCAATTCTCTGCACAGTGTTCGCGCCGAGATCGGTTGGGCCTTCGTTCAAGGTCAGTTGCAGTGCAGTGGCGTACTTGTTCTGCAGTACAATCTGTCTGAGACGATCACGCTCTTGATTGATTGTTTTCCTCAGTTGCTTCATTTGAACTGTGGGTTCTGTTTCCAACTTTTAAACAACACAATCGCAGCTTTTGAGAACCCAGGGAGCTTTTGGTCCTCGCAATCGTGGCCTCCTGTTCCCTTTCAAATAAAGTCCCCTTTCAAACGGTGAAAGGTCTGTCGTTTTCCCCATTCTGCTTCGTTTCGAGTGAAATGAACAGCATACTTATACCGTCAATTTTATAACGTGCCACCCACGTCATAAACGGATTTTGCATAACCACGCCCGTAACCAACATTGACACAAATATTAACGGGTTTCTAATTTATTGGGCAGCGTGTGTATTTTTGTTAGAAATATGAAACGTACATCCCATTTTATTTCCATGGTTTATCCGAGTTAAAAAAAATTGAAAAAAGTTACATTTTTATTTGGAGTGATTTCTTTTCCAGGTGTTAGATATCAGAATATATTTTATCACATAAATAAAATGGCACTTGAGGGAAGAAATAATGTCGACGATATATATCGATAGATCGAAAACAAGGCAATAAAAATTCTAAATCTTTCTTTTCTAGTTCAAGTGGAGAAACGTTTTGAAATGACGCGACTGAACATTTCTAAGAGCACTGTCATTATTGGATAGATCTACCGCAAGTATGGCAGAGCAGTTACGCGCGTACAATCACTGTTTCTTAGATAATTATTTTCAGATTACTTTCTTAGTTTGAATTTAAATTTTCATTACATTTCTGAAAATAAGTCTGCTCAATAATGCTACACATGTAAACAATGAAGGTCCCGTCAGAATTAGGTAGGTATGTATGATTTTAATTAATGTCACACTGGAGAAACACAACGGTCTATTGCCGACTGTTCGGGATCGAACCCGATGGGAAAGATCCGAAGACAACACCACACAATTTTGAACCACGGTCAGTTGACGAGATCACACCTGAGCTGGCAACCCACTCTCCAAACTTCCACACCACGCCAACGTTAGGACATTTGAGACCACGACAGATTTAACATGCACCAGAACCCCTGTACATGACGGATTTTGGTTGGATTCGAACTCGCAACCTTCCGGTTGCTAATCCGTTACTCTTCCAACCTCCGTCAGAATTAGAGAATTGTTAGTGAGCTCTCAGTAAATGCCTGTCATATGGAAGTCATTCTGAGCCTGTATTTTAGTGACTAATGGTTAATCTCAATTACTGAGCTGTTCTAATGTCTTTCTTTATATTACTTTTTAAATGGAAGAACCTGATATTTAAAATAATTTTAAATTAATTTCCTTCATTCAGTCCAGTTGGGTTGTACCATATTATATTTACTATTGAACAATAATTCCTAGACACCACGAAACCCCACTCGAATAAATTATAAAACATTCCTAATGTCTTGTTTTCCGATTTATCAGTAGCCTGAGTTGACAACACGAAAAGGAGTCTCGGATATATTTGAGCACCTAAATCTTCCCTAGACGGAATCTATTTGCTTAGAAAACTTATTCAAGTTTCAGAGAACTATTGAACGACCGAGAGAGAAACCTAAATTAAGAAAATGATTCTTCTAAGCTTTTGAAACGTCTCGAAGTTCAAGTGCTGATACATAGGGGTTGCCCATTCGGAGTGCCCCATCTATTGTTTTTTCAATCACTTGCCCTGCACAATACTTAACGATATTATCAATCAATACTCTACCTAGAAACTATATTAAAACTATATTATATTAAAACTATATTATATTAAAACTATATTATATTAAGACTATATTATATTAAGACTATATTATATTAAGAAATTACACAGAAAATACACTCTGATTTGCATGTCTCAAGTCGTTTAAACATATAACGGAAACAAATTAAAATGATAAAATAAATGTGATTTTTCGATTTTAAAATATGATTTGTATTATGCCCTAGGAGACGGCATTAACTTACAATGGATCGAAAATTGTAATGGTATCAAAAATAACATTTTGTAGCAACTATTTAGTATTCTTTCGTCGGTAACAAATCTTTTTGAAGGTAGATAGTTGAATTGATGTTGAACTGGAGCAACACAACGGACTATTGGAGATGGTCCAGGATCAATCCCGAAGGGAAAGATCCGAGGACAACACGTCGTAATTTTTGAATCACGGTCAGATGAGGCGGTCAACACCTGAGCTGTGACACTCCGCTCTCCAAACTTTCCACCACGCCAACGTGAGGACATTTGAGCCCACGACGGATTTAATGTGCACCAGCCCCTATGTGCACGATCCTTTGGTTGAATAGAGTTTTGAACTCATAACCCTCCGGCTGCTAATCTACGACTCTACCAACTGGACTACCGCGGCCCTTCCTTTTTGTAACCGAGGTCACTGACGTGGTTGAATGGGAAATGAATTTCAATCGTTTTTACGGATTCAAATGAAAACAGGCTTTACACACTCAACTTAACATTTCAGACTTTTCTTTTCAATTGCAAATCAATTCTTTAGATGACACCTTTCTGCATATTTTATGGAATGGGTCCTATTTTCAATTTAAAAATAACAACCATATATTCAATGTTAGGGTTTCTTTTCTCAACATTTTAAATTAATCTAAACAATCACATCACTCATATCGTATGACGTCAAGAAATGACAGAAATATGCTTTTAATAAATGCAATAATTATTAAAGTGCCTCGCAATCATCCGAACCAATCAAAATATACATCCTTAGTTCAAGAATATCATCAGGAACCCTGCATATAGCATACGTGTAATATTAATAAAGATAGAGATGGCTCCCCACACCCCATTACAGTAGGAGCTACAAGTGAGAACATCGTCAGCTGTGTATGGAGCGGTGGACAGACATGGAAGGTGTCTTGCAAGCGCCATTCTCAGCACACCGTTGGAACTCATAGTGTAATGCCATCACTTACCCTCTAACAGTGCTAAGAGGTAGTTGGACCACACAGCAACACGTGTCCAATGCACGTTCAGTCACATACAGCTCACTTCTCCCAAGAGAAACAGAGAGCGGCAGAATGCTTTGCATAATTTGCCACAGGATACTCCATGTGTCTCCATACTCCGCCGTGTATCGGTGCCAGAGGCTCTTTTTAACTTGCCAATCTTTCGGATGTAATTCGAAATGCCCTCTAAGATTTCATGCACGATTTGACACTTATATTCAAAATTAAGAGAATTTTCACGTTGGGGCGATTATCACCACAAATACTGGACTTCATATTTTAATGAAATTAGTTATGGATATAGGTTGAAATAATACAAAAATAACCATACAACAGTTATGGTACACACGCATGATCGTGCGTAAGACTCATCAGCGCAGGAAGGTCTAAAACAGAGGTTACAATATCTATCCAAAAAATGATTAATAGGGAGTATGGTCCCCTCTTACAGTTATACAGCTCTCACAACGTGAATTCATCCTGGAAATGAGGCAGTTTATGAGTACCTGTGACAGTCGGTCCCACTCCTCCAGCAATTCTGTTTTAAGGTACTGGATGGTTCTGGGAGAGGGAAGGCGAGTTGCAATTGTCCTCCCAAGAGCGTCCCAGATATGCTCTATAGGGTTTAGGTCTGGAGATCTGGCTGGCCAATCCATCCGGCGAATAACCACACTTTCCAGATATTCGTCGACCAGATGAGCCCTATGTGGACGAGCATTGTCGTCCATAAAAATGAAATCAGGGCAAACTGCACCCCTAAAAAGGCGAACACAGGGCTCCAAGATCTCATCCGTATATCTCACAGCAGTCACAGAGCCTCTGTCAAAGACATGGAGGTCTGTGCGCCCATCCAACATGATGCCTGCCCAGACCATCAAATCTCCTCTGCCATAGTGGCCTCTTTCTGGGATGTTGGAGTACAGGTAGTGGGTCCCTGGTTCTCTCCAGATGAACTTACGTCGAGAATCAGTGGTTAGGCTGAAACGGGACTCCACTGATTCCTGGTCCGAAGTCGATATTCTCTGCACCATGATGAACGGGCTATCATGTGCGCAGAAGTGAACGGGACAGCAGGTCTTCTTGCAAACAGTCCTCTCTCATGTAGCCTTCTGGAAACAGTGCGAACGAAGCGCGGAAATTGTCACGTGCGCTTAGAAAGCCTGTCTCTAAATGCACCGCCCACACGCACGTTTACGCTTACGTATTCGATACTAAAGATTTGCATCTTTGTTTAGAAGCATTAGTTTTACCTTTCGTTCAGTACTTTTCGAGAAATTTGACAAAACATGCAAATTCTCTTACTTTTGAACACCAGTCGATCGAACACTGGCTTCTTTCGTTTGGCACCTCAGGAAGAAAAATGAGCATTTATAAGAGGCCACATGGACATTTATTTCAGTAGGTAGAATTCCTTGCTTAAATCATCCAAAATTATCTCTTAGCCACATATGTTAAAGTAATAAAATGTTAAATTATGCTTCTTTCATGTAACGTCAACTGTCGTCTTCTCTTGCAGATCTTTTTGGTTCGGATAGTTGAAAAACTGGTTACAAATACTTGACTCTGAAGTTAGTGAAGTTAGGTTCGTTCGTTTCATCCCATTTATACTGAACTAGGCCATTTTTTTCATGAATTTTTGCCATCAGAATTCCATTTTAGGATATATTCTTAGATGATGATTGCATACAATTTTAGGAATCTCCAGATGTTCCTAGAACAAAAGTAAGAGGTGAGATATAGGAATGCAATGGAGATAAATCTCTATAATTTGAATAATTTAAGTTTTTTCGAAACAGTTATTGATTCCAATAGAATTTATAAAGTTAGATGAAACTTAAGTTTCATCTAACTTAAGTTTATTTAAGAAATATTATGTAAGGAATAGGCAACATACCTGGTTGATTCTTTCTCAGAATCTTGATCAACTTGAGGAGATTCCGAGCAGGTAGAGAACATGTAGGAAACTTACCTTACCCTATGGAACCATAGAAAATGTCTTTATCTTAAATGGTGTCATTTTAAGGGGCTTATTTTATAAAGATTTAGTTTGAGTCTTATTCTCTCTTGTAGTTCAGCGAATATGAGTTTTTCAATAAATTCCAGAACAAAATGTAGTCCTCTCTGATACAAAACGTTTCCTTAAAGGTTTTAAAATAAGAAATTTTTTCATGGTATTTTTCATAAATCAGAAAATCTGCTATTATCCGATTTAATGAGACGCAAATATAATGAGATTTTGATTCGTGAAGATTTTAAAACAGTTCTCTTCGAGTAAAGTTCATAAAATAATCAAATACATTTGCCAATGAGTAAGATTTGAAGTTATTAAATCTTTTGTAAAATGACACAGAAATGGAAATTAAAATGTAGTAGTTATATTTTTGACATAAACAGATTTAGTAGGCGAAAAGTTGTTCGCATCAAATAAATTTAACAGTTGAAAATTAACTGTTATGCTGAACTTAAAAGTTCTACGGTCACACATTTTCATTCCTTCACATTCCTTATGAGAAAAAGTTCTATTTTTTAAATTAAATATCTTAAAGTTAGTATAAAAGAAATGTATTGAGTAATTATCAAAGTTATATTAATTTAAAAGGGATAATATTATATTACCTACAGATGGCAATTTGAGAAAGGTAAACTGTAAAGATCTTATTTAAACTTTGCTATCTTTCTTAAAATCATAATCATGAAATGAAATAATAAGATTAAATTAGCATTTGTTTACATAAATCTTATTTAAAGAAACGTTAATTAAATATTGCAACAGAACTATGCAGAGATATACCTGCTAAAAACTTAATTGAAAAATGAATTCTTAGACATCTAAAAATACATTTAAAGTTAAAAGCTAAAATTTAGTATCTATAGTACGATAATCTATCTTAGATGCCATAGCATGCGATAAGGAAACGGAACAATTTTTCAAATCCATTTTTAAGGAAATGAATCTTCTAATGCATTTCTTACACAAGCATGTTTACATGCATTTCATGGTTTCCATTTCCATTAGCTATTTCAAATTTTAATTTATTCTGGGGAAATTAAGATTTCCAATGTAAAACTTATTTATTCACAATTTCTATTCAGCTTATTATTATTAATTGTATTGAAAAGTATGTTATTTAGATTTACTATGGTGTGGTAGAAAATGAGGCATTTAGTTATCTGAATACTAGATTTCAGTCTATTTTACCAATCATTATCTAGGCAAGTCCGAAATGCACATCGGGGAAGCCCACTACTTTCAAACTAATAAGTGAGCGCAATAATTTTTCCCATTGACACATACGAAGGTAGGTTGGTACACGCAGGGAGGAATGCACTTGACAAAAATCGAACCACCTACAACCCGAAGGTTGCTAGTGCAGTAGACAAACCCACTTAGCCACGACGGCCTCACACATACGAAGGAAAAAACAACTTTACGAGTTTAGTTAAATGTGTAGAAAATTGTATGTCTCTGTTATACAAATAGACATATAAGACTCTTAAGTGCCATTGCACGAAATATATCTCAAATTAAAATTTGTCACGCAAGGAAAACAAAAATCTTATGTTACTTTATTTGAAGAGTGATCGAAGGAAGAAAAGTAATGGCATGTTCAGACACAATGACATCTCTTTCTGGATTGCTTTAACTTATTCACATTTTTGAATGACTACAGATCAGCAATGCTAAATAGTATCATTTTCAACTTCCCTTTCTGAAAACAATTCAAAAAGCACGTAAACATTTCAAAACAAATATTTCTCGAGAAAAGAAATAACTTAATAAAATAACTTATCGATTCTTTGTTAAAACATAAAATGTAACTTTATCCCTCAAGGACTCAAAATCGATTCAAAAGCACCCAGGGAAAGATGTGTTCACTAGAGGTAAGGACAAATACAAAGTGGTTTTTACAGAGCGTAGAAACAATGCGAGCAATGGATTTATTTTACATAATAAACAAGCTGCTAATTAGAAGCGAATGTATGTGAAGCCTAGAAATCTTCGGAGTTTTACGAGACTGGGTGAGATTATATTGAAGGTTATATATATATATATATATATATATATTGTAACGATTTCTCTGGGTAGCGTGGTAGATTCAAATCTACAGAGAACAGTCTAGCTTAAATAATAAACACTAATTTTATTGAGAACAATTTCTTGATTATATGTGAATCTATATAAAAAGCACTTCCACGAATTCGATGCCTCTGCTAACTGAATGCGACAGGTTGTCGAAATCTCAGGCACGTACGAAAGTCTCTGAGTGGGAGAAAAGTCTCTCAATGGTCTCGGGGTGAGACTCTACTCGTCGGGTGACGATTACACAAGATCAGCACCGGATCCTCACGGGATAACGGTTCAATTCAGGTTCCCTGCCGGACGAGAAGTCGGCACCGGACTCTTCGCAGGTCGTCGGTTCGGCACAATCAGGGATCGGCTCCACTGGGGTCGTCGGGTCAGCACAAGACAGCACGACTCCGCTGGGGTCGTCGGATCAGCACAAGACACGCACGGCTCAGCTGGGGTCGTTGGATTAGCACAAGACAGGCACGGCTCCGCCGGGGTCGTTGGTTCGAATCTTTAGACCGAGAACAAAGCAGGAACTCGAGATAGGCAGCCTACGCCAGGCTACAAGAACGCGTACTCTCGGGGTGAGAGAACCGTCTTTTAACAATGCTTTTCTCCCTAAGGAGTGACCGCTCAAAGGGTCGCTGAGTCAAGCTGCTCGATCGAGAGCACCGGCAAGAACTGTCGATTCGACTACCTTCTTTTCCTTTTGAAACCTCGCAGCCTTTGTTCGCTGGTGGTTCTTTTGATTGGTTCGTTCTTGATTGGTTCCTACTTTTAATTGGTTCGTTTTTACTTTGTTCGTTTTTGAAGTTGCTGATTCGGTAGAGACTGTCTGACGTAAAATGGGATCAGCTACTTAGCACAGGTGGGCTTGATTACCTAGCAGGTGGACTTAATCACCTGGCAGGTGCACTCCTAAACACCTGGCGCTTTTCGGAACGAATCTCTTTTGTTAGTCTTTGATCCAAGTCCCGACCGTCTGGCGCCAGAGAGATGGAAACGTATTGTCCGGTTCTTTTACGACTCTGTCGGCGAGTTCGCCTTAGGAAGGTTAATTGAGGGGTCCATCAATGAATCCTCACAACCCCTCCCCCCTAAGAAAGATTTTGTAGTATGGCAAAATCTATAAGGCAAGGGTTAGACATGGCAACTCGACACATCATTAGAGGCAACAATTTTAAGAAATTATATACAAAATTTTAACATTTCAACACTTAAATTTCAAGTTACATTTACTATTTACAATACTCTTACATTCTATTCTTGTGATACAATTATATTTTATCACATAAGTTTAATCAAATACTGGGTTTATGTACAATTTAAATCGGTACTTTTGGTACGATTTAATTCTCCGACAGCATTCTGCTCAGACAATCTGCGTGTTGTCCTTCCCAACCCTATGGATGATCTGGTAATTGAAGGGCTGTAAAGCCAAAGCCCACCTCATCAATCTCGGGTTATTCCCGGAGTTATTCTTTAAAAATACTAACGGATTGTGGTCCGTTTCAATAGTGAAGCGTTGTCCGTCCAAGTAATGCCGCAGCTTTTTAATTGCATAAATAATGCCTGCGCATTCTTTTTCGGTAGTCCAGAATTTCTTTTCTGTGTCGGTAAACTTCCGGCTTAAATATAATATTGGGTGATCAACTTTATCTGGCCCTTTTTGTGTGCCATGATTACCCCGATTCCTTGGTTGGAAGCGTCAGTTTGGAGGATAAATTCCTTTGAGAAGTCTGGGGCGTACAACACCGGCTTCTCAGTGAGTTTTGTTTTCAGCTCACGGAAAGCTGAGTCGCATTCCGCGGACCACTCTACCTCCTCCCTCCTATTCTTTCCTTTTAATGCCCTCGTTAATGAATCGGCTATTATGGCATAATTTTGGATATACCGGGCGTAATATCCACTCAAACCTAAAAATTGCCTGATCTGTGTTTTATTCTTGGGTGTGGGGAAATCAACTACCGCCTGGATTTTCGCCTCCAGTCGGAGTTCTACATCCACTCCCTACCATATGTCCCAAATATTTGACACTGCTCTGTGCGAACTTGCATTTGGCAGGTTTAATTGTTAATTTTGCGGACACGATTTTTTTTAGAACCACATCAAGGTGTTTGATGTGTTCCTCCCAAGTTTGCGAAAATATAGCTACATCGTCTAAGTAGGGTACATAAAATTCATCTAAACCTTGTAAGAGTTGAGCCATGAATTTTGAGAAGCAATATGGGGCGTTTACTAGTCCGAACTGAAGAACTAGTGGTCGATATGACCCGAATGGAGTCACCAAAGCGGCCAATCTTTGTGCCCTAAGACTCAGGGGTATCTGCCAATATCCCTTGGTCAGATCTATGACCGTTATATATTTTACGGCTGCCACTTGTTCGATTCGCTCGTCCATATTAGGCAGCGGATAATATTCCGTCCTAATGATGGAATTTAATCGACGATAATCGACACAAGGGCGAGGGTCACGTCCTGGACTCTCTACTAAAATCATGGGGGAAGTGTAATCGGACTCCCCTATCTCAATGATTTTTAAATCCAACATCCTCTTAATTTCGGACTTGAGGATTTCCGTTTGTTTAGGAGAGGTGCGGTAGGGTTCCGATCTAATGGGTTTGTCACTAATTAAATCGATATCATGTTCGATAAGATTCGTCCTACCGGGATCATTTGAAAATAATTGCCTATGGGATTTTAACAATTTCTCAAGTTCATTGATTTGATCTTGCGTGCATCGCTCTTCCAATTTACTGTTTTTCACTACCTCTCCGAAATCAAAAATATTCGGATCTGCTACAGACACTGAACTGGATGATACTGGCAGGTGCACTCCTAAACACCTGGCGCTTTTCGGAACGAATCTCTTTTGTTAGTCTTTGATCCAAATCCCGACCCCGTCTGGCGCCAGAGAGATGGAAACGTATTGTCCGGTTCTTTTACGACTCTGTCGGCGAGTTCGCCTTCGGAGGGTTAATTGAGGGGTTCATCAATGAATCCTCACAATACCGTTGTTAATACACCACAATACCACAATAAAGGCCTTGGGAGGGTTAATTGAGGGGTTCATCAATGAATCCTCACAATATATACCGTTATTAATACACCACAATACCACAATAAACACACTGGATTTATAAGGAATCCTTTACTAATATGGCGTAGGACCGCCTTTGGCATGTAATACAGCTTGGATTCGCCTGGGAATCGAATCATACAAGTGCTGAATAGTGTTTAGAGGAATATTGTACCATTCTTCATGGAGATATTGTAAAAGTTCCGGGAGAGATGCCGGTGGAGGATATCGATTCCGGATTGAACGCTCTAAAATAGACCATAACGGTTCGATTATATTGAGGTCGGGGAACTGTGCTGGCCAAGGTAGATGTTTCAGTTCATCCTCGTGTTCATCAAACCATGATTGGACCAGTCCCGCTGCATGAATAGGAGCATTATCATCCTGGAAAATTCCATCTCCTGCAGGAAACAAAGTTTGCATCATAGGATGGACCTGATCAGCTAAAACTTCTCTATACTTCTCCCCAGTGATCCTTCCTTTCAGGGTTACGATTTGGCCAGCAGAAAACCACGACATGGCTGCCCATACCATGACAGATCCACCTCCATGCTTGACAGTTGGAAGGAGACAATCACGATCATACGCTTGTGCAGGTGTCCTCCAAACGTGCACCCGTCCTGTTGTGGGGAAAAGTGTGAAAGATGATTCGTCTGACCATATAACTGTCTTCCACTTATCAATCGACTAGGTTTTGTGGTTGTGGCACCACTGTAGACGACGTTTGGCATTAACATCTGTGACAAGTGGCTTGAGAATTGCTACTCTGCCGTAAATGTTCTGTTTATGAAGGTGCCTCCTAACTGTAATTATTGACACTGGAGAATCCAGATGCTGATTGAGCTCTGCGGTCACTTTGGCTGCAGTTGTTTTCTTTTTAGACATTACAATCCGCTTCAATACCCGTCGGTCTCTTTCACTCAGTTTCTCCTTCCGTCCACTATTTTGCTTTGCCGAGCTGTGTGTACGCTGTCATGACTTTAGACACCGTACCTCTAGAAACGCCTAAAAACTGGGATGTTTCGGTCACAGTTGCTCCAACTAGTCGGGCTCCTACAATTTGGCCTCTTTGAAAGTCTGTGAGGTCTGACATTTTACGCTTTAGACAAAAATCCACGACGTATACAACTTCACTAAAGCTACCTCATACTACCATGATATATAGTACTTTTTATATTAAAAAAACTGGTAGCTAGGATTATATTTTAATGCTTACGAAGCGCATTCTTAAATGTCACTTTTATTCACAGGTGTTTCCATTATTTTGGTAACCATCTGTATATATATAGCACAGAATATATATACATTCTGTGCTATACACAGAAGGTATATAAGAATATTATTGCACTTTCTCTCTAGAGTTGACAGTACAAATAATTCCTGTGGATTTTTAGATTGATACGATTTTAATTGATTCTTTTTATGTTCCTAATGATAGAATGCAAAAGGGAAACCTTTTTGATAAAAAGGGGTTTTCTTTGACTAATTTTCAGAAAAAATAGCTATGGCTGAATGGACGTTGTGTATGAGTATATTATGGATTTACCTTACGAAAATGCACTTAGAAGCACCATTATAATTTAAGTGATGCATGAAGTAGAAATAACAGTTGAACAGAAGTAGAAATAAGTTTACAAAATCTTCGAAGACATGACCTGTTGGAAGATTTTGGTCTCGATTGAATGAGCTCTGTTCTCAAATTGAGAGAAAATGTATTCGAAACCTACTTGGTTTTAAAATGAAAAGAAAAATAAAACTTATTAACACATAAGTGAATTGTGAACATTTAATAAGTTAAATGTCAGACATTTCAGGTTTTTTTTAATAGCTTGCAATGTAAAATAAGAAAAATAAATGAACCATCCCTTTTTATTCACGCATTGTTCATAATAGAGCAAAGGTACCATTAATTTTGAAGCCAAATGTTTCAAATTTATGTTAAAATTTAACCTCAAATATCAACTTAAGTCATTTTGTCCAATCGTTTCTGGATTGAGTAAGGGAAGTTGTGAGCTAGTAACGTTAAAAGACTGATGCTTCCAGAAATAAAAAATTGATGCTTCCAGAAATAATCTTCCTATCACTCTGGAATTAATCATTTTTTTCGAATATTAGTTTCATAATTAATATTACATTTACAGAGTTGAATTAGGAAAGAAACATTTCTGTTCTTTAAAAATTAATTTAATTTTACATCCAGGACACATTATTTAGGAACAGAATGTCACGTGACAGGGATGTTACGCCTGGAAAGCACATTGAGCGTCTCCATATTTTACATGCTCACAATCCTCTTTTTATGCAATAGAGTTCAAATTGAGTGTCAAAATGGGACAGTGCTGTTGGAAGTAAAAAGTTCTACACGTTCTTATCGAATCTTGTATAAGCAACGCGCGAAAGAAAAGAGTCCAGTTAGTCCACATTCTTTTCACACAATGGGAATCACTCGAGGCTTTTTGAATTGAAATCAAGTGGGTGGCTGGACACAGAAACTATTGATTCAAACCAACCTTCCTCGGAATAACATTTTGCTAAGAATGGATTCAAATGTTTATACCCATTTCCAACGTATGAAAGTATGTATGTATCCGCGCAAAGTCTCAATGAAATGTTAAAGGAATTGATTCGAGGCCCGTATAAAGACATTTCTCGTCATAGATCTGAGAAGCTCTCATTTGTAACTCAAGCAATTCAGCTGTTCGAGAGTATTACTCAGTGGTATTTCTCTGCAGAAATGTTGCTCAATCAACCAATGTGATCAACTTTGCTCTCGGTTTTTCAAAACCATGTATTTTGTTCATCTGTCTCGAAATGAATGTAATAAATGTAGCTTCGGAACATTTAGTTACCTCTTTATGCGATAACTGTTCAAATGAATGAAGATATTCCAATTCGCACAAGATACTTTTAAAAATAGTCTAATGTACGCATAATCTTGCAGTTAAAAAACTATAGCTTTGGTTAACATTTTGAATTTGGATGCTTGCAGTTGATATCTAGTTTCGTAGCTCACTTTTGCTTTAAAAAAAAGCACAAAAAGAGCTATGTTTAGTAATATTCATTGAATAATATTAATTACAAATTCAGATATATGATTTTCAAACAGTATTTAATAAACTTAATACATTTTAGAGTTTTATCAGAGAAGTGAAAAGATAAGTATTTTAGAGCACTAAATGGGCCGTGATAGAAGAATAACTTCGTCATCGAAACATTATTCAATCTGGTGTTAGCACATGGTTGTAAGCAATGAATACTATAGTGTTCTGTTGCAGAAGTCTGATTTGTTACTATTGTCGATTTAAATGGAAATCATACAGCTAAACTCGAATGAAATGAACACCATTTCATATGAAAATTGTAACTCAGTGTTGTAGAAAAAGCCCGTGACGGGCAGCATAATGTTAACACGGGGTACGTAAGCAGAGTAAGAATGCAAAATTGCCTGTTTCAGAATCACTTCCATAACAAAAACATTTTTTCATTGGTTGTTCGTGTTAAATGGACAATACGTAACCTGAGATGCCACTTATAGTTCAAACCTAAAAGCGCACTATTACCAAATCGAATGACTAAAGCAAATAGGTTTGGCAATATTATAACACGATAGAAGGAAGGATATAAATCTGAACTTAAGATGCAAATAGGTACTTGCATCTTCAAAGCGTTGTAATCATTAAAAGATGCATAGCATTATACTCAGAAAAATTAATTATATCAATGTCAGATTCATTACTTGAAATGTTTTGTGTGACAGTGAGTAGGGGACATTTCTTCAGGCAATTTATTTTTAAATTCACAGGCGTTAAACTTTTAGTATTTTTAAGAGTTTCAAACTTCGATATATTTGCTACTTCTAAAACATCAGACTGAAAAATTGACTGTCAACAAAATTGTAGTTAGGGAGGACCCTCGGTATGTCTCCAACTATAGGTGATTCGTGGCCAAACTTGAAAACGGAGAGAATGCAATAGCTACTCGTTTCGTTGTAGGGAGTTTGCTAAAGAATGCAACTGTTGCATACATTGACAACGAATCCTTGCTAGTAAACATGTGGATTCAACGAGCTCCTGAACTGGAGCATTCACTTCAGCACGTAAGCTGGAAAATCTGGCTATACCGCGCTCAGCTGTGGAAACTAATGTGTAAATTCAATTCTCAATATCTTGTTTATGGAATTTCAATCCCTCCATACGATGTATTGTCCCCACCCATGCTTGCTTTGTCTCACAGCGTAACGTTCAATTCTTCTATTTTCTGTAGTGTTCGAACTTCATATCCTGACATGAAATGTTTCACAGTTGAATTGCAAAAGCTCGAATATTTTGCAATTCGGCACTTGCCTACGGAGCAATCTTTGGATACCCCTTCTATTGACAGCTCCATATGTTAGATGTATGTCAGTCATATCGGAAATCGTGCAATGCTCCATCATATGCGAAATCCCCGTTGCGAATGACAAAATTGAAGAAGAACGTTTTGCAAACCAACAGTTGCGGACATACATTCTATGAGAAAAAATGTTTATTTCGGTTAAAGTTTTGCCCCTTTGTACTCCATTTTCGAAACCCAAGCTATGACACCCGAAAGGGCAAAACCTCCCCAAGCACCGTGACTAAGGAATGAGAATGGTGGTCAGAAGCTGAGGTTAATAAAGTTTCTTATCGGGACAGATGGACGAGCGTAAGTGAGGCCTGTACTTGATTGGAGATAAACACGAGACAGATGTTTCCTCTAGAGTTAAGTGAAAATTTTCGCTCAAATTATCCATCTAATCCAAAGCACTTTAGTTGATAGGAGTATCAGCTAAAGTGCTTTTGATTAGTTGAGAAATTTCATTTTCCATAATTTGGTGTGTACGTAGATAAAGTTTTCTTTTAATCTCATTCAATATTGCATAATGGCTTAACGCCAAATGGAGACACTATTTAAAATGCTATGCTTAAAATTTTACTCAACTGAGCATGATAAAAAATGAGTACATATACAGATCAGTTTATTTACTTGTTTGATTTAAATTACTCGTAGATGCCTCAATTACGTTTCTAAATTAATAGATAACGAACAAATATATGCTGAACCAAACAATAGTTTTCGTTTGTAGATAGTGTACATAACCGTTTTTCTGTGACGTGAATCTAATTTCCCTTTTCAAAACAAAACGCAATCAAATTTATTAGCGTTATTTTAATTTCCGTACAGTTTATGTTAATGATTTTAACAACAGTACTTTCAGCTTTTATTAAACTTATTACAGAACCTTCGTATTATGTACACGCACATTAAAATACTATCAAATGCATACTTGTAGTTTATTAAGATTGAGTTACATTAGTGGAGCTGAACAACTATCAAAAGTAATACGAATTGTTTAGACAAGAAACTTATTATACCCTAATATTTAGTTTTTCTCGCAAATGATGTATGAACTGTGGAAAATTGATGTTAGACGGTTGTTCGCTAATTTCTTTTTCTAAAATGCAAAATACTGAAAATAACGTTTCCCAACCAAGTAACAAATGCAGTTATGAAGATCAAATTGCTGCCAGTACCAACGATACACTAGATATATGTAAATATTTGAGAAATATTACCAATATTCCTGCTCAATCATCAATCTGATACAGAATGTACTTTGATTTCAAGTATTATGGATAGTTGTAATGAATGGAATTAATGCAAATGTAGGTAGTTGAATTACGTCGCAATGGTGCATCACAACAGGCTATTGGCGACGGTCCGGGATCAATCCCGAAGGGAAATTGATGCAAAGGATATTTCAGCAGTGTAAATTGTTGGGACTTGGTGTAAAGTTTGAACATTGCATCCCTCTTTCATACGGAACCGGTGGATCGTAGCAACTGAAACATGAAACTGATGAAAAGGAGCTTTGCTATTCTTTCGAGAATGCAGCAAACAAGAGTGATTCACAACCGAACGAATGCTGTAAAGAAGCTCCATGGCAGAGTACAAAGCAAAAACAGTTAATTTCGTCTGAAACAGGTGTTTGGAATAAAAGTCAAGGTAAAAATACAAACGATTTTTGAAATAACGCGATTCTTTTTTTGCTGAATGGATCAGTACCCGGTAAAGCAACGCTAAATTTGAGTTAAATGTATAATCGGTCACAAAGATTCTTATTTAGTTTTACAACTGGTGCCTGGCATTGAAATTGTTATGCAATTTGAAGATTAATATTGAGCCCCAATTCATTCGGATTCATTGGATTTTATTTGGATCAAATTCGGAATTTTAACTTTTGGAATGAGAAAATATATTAAGCAAAACCCGCCTTGAAAAATTGGAGCCCATTAAAGAATTGACCTAATGACAGAAAATTTCAGATCATAGAAATAAATTAAAAGTGAAAGAAAATAAACACCATTTTCCGATTCCCCAAACTAGTTAAACGGAAGAGTTAAGATAAACGTTTCATTGCTTTAAACACTGAAATGATTTTGTAGTGGATCAATTTCTATATTCATTCTCAGATCAATTACTAGTACTTTAAATTAACCACCTGTGCTCACACAACCCGGAAAAAGATAACGTTTATGCTTTCTGAAAAGAGGTACGAATCGACTTGAAAATTTACGAAGTGTTTCGATGAAAATTTGTGTTTGGAATTAAAGATTTTTTGCAGGAATTTTAATTTGGTTATGATAAAAATAGCGCTGAACGAATTATCACCATTTGTTGTGATTGAAATGTTAGTGTGTTCATGATTGCTTTCTCATATCAATTCTTATCTTACGTTTGATTTGCTTCTGGAGATATGCCAATGAACTCAGGTCTGATTCACTTTGGAATTTTAATTTACCTATGGTTAACAGCGTTGAACACATGAGCACACTCTGTTGTGATTGAAATGTTAGCGTGTTCACAATTGTTTTCTCATGTCAATTCTAATCTTACATTTTATTGGCGTCTGAAGATATACTATATGCCAATGAACTCAGGTCAACGATTTACTGTGAAATTTTAATTTAGCTATGGTTAATAGCGCTGAACACATTATCATATTGAGTTGCGATTGAAAATGTTAGCGTGTTCACGACTGCTTTCGCGTGTTAATTCTAATCTTACCTTTTATTGGCGGCTGGAGATATGTCAATGAACTCCGGTCAGTGATTTGCCGTAGAAGAGGGAAATCCAACGAATCTTTCTTAATGGGATTTTCTACTTCATGTACCCATAGACATCAGAAATTAAAATCGAGAGAGGATCAACATGAAATGCTTTGGATCTAGTCTCTTAGCACGGCAATAAGATATTCAGAGTCATAGGAAATGTAAACACGCTTATATATATATATATATATATATATATATATATATATATATATATATATATATATATATATATATTGAAAGATGCGAATTTAAAGAGATTATGTTTCGTAGACTGATGGGTGGCGTAGTATCCAATACTTTCTTGGCCATCACGTCATTAGAAACATTTCCATTATTCGTTTCATAATTCCCATGGGTATTCACCACGCCTCTTCCTCTCTCTGCATAAATAATGGAAGCCCGTTAGAGAACGAGGGAAACTCACTTCACCTTCGATCCCATTCGGAAATTCACCATTGCTGAGGTGGTATTGATAAAATGGTGAGTCAGAAACTCGCCAGTTTATTTTTAGTAGACAAAAATTTAGACCAAGGCTGCACAGTATTTGTTCATAACTAAATGAATGTTACTCATTTTCACATCGGAAACGAACTATTGATTTACAAATTTTCACGCTAAGGAATTGAAATAGTAAATCTTATTGACTTCAAAATTTCTGTATTTCAATTCGAAAGTTAAAATATGTATAATTTTTATCGAAGACATGAAATTCCTTGTTTTGAAATGAGAGGTTTTTTAATTCAATGATTTATGTTCTTTTCTTAGGCAGCATTAGAGAGAAAATGGAACATCTCTTAGGTTCTTATTGAGGTACATCGATTTTTTCTCAGATTGTACCATAGCAACTCAAACTTACAAGAAACTAAGATTGGATCGTTCATTTGGATTCATTTGGGGAAGTGAGTGGAGAATTTACTTCTGTTCATTGGCATTTCGAATTTAAAAAGGACACGAATTATTGCAGTATTAGATGATTCGATTTGTCTTGACTGAAAATCAGTTGCTTGTAGAAAAGCAATTTGAATAGGAAATTATACTATTTCATTATTTCATTCAAATTATACTAAAGATATACTAATTTCAGGACATTTGTCAAATATACCTACGATTTATTAAGGTTTCATAAAAAGCATTTTCTGACGCTTTATTTATAAAACTCGCTATAAAAGCAGAATATCGCCACAAAAGTCACGCACGTTTTACTCTTACGGAAACGAATGTATAGAAAAATCGATGACAGCATAAAATATTAATACATGATTATTAGACGGAAGAATTTTTGCAAGAGCGATGAAAAATAGCAGGATTTGACAATGATGGCTAAAATAAGAAAAGGCGCTGTTTATTTTGCATATTTCGCACCTAAGGGCAAGTATTTGAATATACAATTTCCCCAAACGGAACACGAAGGGAACTTGTTTATTGCAAATCCTCTTCGATTAAAGAGTGATTTCTATTACGGTTCGTTGAAATAAACACAAATGGAACTAACTGTTCGAAAACCGTTCAGCACGAGTAATACTATTAATGGTTTAAAGAATTGTATCAGAAAACAAAAATACATCTGTAGAATGCCTGTATACGAACGCATTCATTAGATGAATTTTTTTAAAATTTCAATAAGTATTCTTATGAAATCGTTCCTTTAAGTGAAAATCGATTCTATTTTTCAACAATCAAAACGTCGTAAGTAGTTGAATTAACGTTGCACTAGAGCAAAGCAACGGGCCACCTATTGGAAACGTGATTCAATGTTTTGCCATTTTGATTGTTTGATTGAATCAGATTATCTTTCTGTTCGATCAATATGCGATACTATTTACATTTATAAGAACGAAATGCACGTTTTAGAACTTACTCTATTATTTTATTAGATGCTATTATTAAGAATGCCTAACGGATACGGAAGCAACAGAAATGCAATTTCAATTGTATCGAAAATTATGTGATATTTTTACTCAATGTATTTTAATACTTAGTCGTGTCCTTACAGGAATGGCGTTTTATAAATTTCAGAAACATGTTCATCACTAGTTCAGTATCCCACATTATATAATAAAATCTACAAATTATCTCAATTTAGAACACTGGAATTACTTTATTATTAAAACATTCTTTCAAAATAATAAAAGCGTTATCTTTATATTAAAGAATTCCCATACAACAATGAGCAAAAAAGATTACTAAATAACTCGTATGTTAGAGTATGTTAGAGCTAACTTTCCATTTTATAAGGATATGTCAATATAGGAATTGGGATCACTTACCCTTTTCCAAAAGACTTCCTTCAAATTTCTTGGTGACAAAAGTTGGCGTAACTGTCGTTAATGCTCCTCCCAATGATTTGTGCAGATTTGTCTTGGAATCGGAACGGGAGCGTTCACGGGACATGACGAATTGTGTATCCTTGATTGGAATGGAGTTTTCAAATAACCATTCCACTTATTCTTGCCATATGCACAGTGCAAATTATTTCATTTTATCCAAGGTGAAATGTCTTGGGTGTTACAAAAGATTTTCTAACTCATTGATGCGGATGCATTTCTGGCTTTGGAATTTTTAAATACAAGTAACAAATGCCGTTTTCAAAAAGTGATGAACTGTTTTCATGTCCGTCAACTCAGCTGCTACTTATCAACCCTTTCAATGTTCAGCGAGCGTTAAGAGAGTTGGCGACACAAATCCCATTTGTATTGGAAAGAAAACTCACTGTATGCAAGGAATGAAAATTAAACTTAAGCTCTGCTGCTTCTATAGGTTTTATTGAAGAAACTCCCGAAATAAGAGGTTTCCATTAATCATGAAAGCATTATGGAATGCACGCGAACAAACAACTGAGAAAGCACCTGTTGCTCAAGCCTTCGTGCAAGTGATCTGTGCAGGGAGAACCTTGTGCGGTGGTGATTCAGGCAGCGTGGCCTCACGAACAGGTGGGGATGACGTCACAAAGATGTGATTGTTGCCATGGAGCATCACTTTTCGGATTGCCTTCCAATATGTGACTTTTAAAATGGGACAATATGGAGGAAAGTTTTGGTCTGAGAAACAGGTTCAGACAGAAAGACCTATAAACTAATAATTTTTCTTATTTAGCAAGACATTTCTAGACTCCATTTTTATTACAGAATTTAGTTCATTTAAAGAAAAAAGGTTATTGAAGCCGGTTATTTTATTGGTAAATGAATTATTTATCTTTTGGAAATTTCGTTTTTATAACATGCAAATGAGTAATAATTTAGAATATTCAAAATATGCAGTTATAAATGAAATTTTTATACATGAAAATTAAACTTAAACTTTGCTGCTTCTATAGGTTTCATTGTAGAAACTCCCGAAATAAGAGATTTCCATTAATCATGAAAGCATTATGAAATGTACGCGAACAAACTGAGAACTTAAAAGATGGTTGAACTGAGTGAAATTAAAATCATAATACAAATAATTTTTATTCAACAATAACAAATCATGTGCAATTTGCATGTAAAAGAAATTTTCTTTCTTTATTTTAAAAATTTTGATAAATTAAGTACGTTAAAATTAGATTTATATTCAGCGAATCGAATACAATATTTATACAGGGCCGTTGATAAAAATGCAAATATAGGCAATTAAAATTAAAGTGTTGCTTGTGGCGGATATTTTCTTTTACTTTTTCAACTTAATACTTTCATCAACCTTGCACTGTTGTTAAAGTTGCGTTGTCGTAGTTGAAGAGTATAGGTAGGGGAATTTACGTCACACTGGAACAACACAATGGGCTATTGGCGAAGGTCCGGGATCAATCCCGAAGGGAAAAATGTTTAAGGGTAAGTACAATCTTTGAAAACGTATCAATTATTTAGAAAGAATGACTAGAATAGGGGAAATGCAAAGCACATAACTTTGAGATGAAAATTTAAGATATGGTTATCAAAAATTAAGTCGCGACTCACTTCAAATCGTTTAAGTAAAGAACTTTAAGAAAGAGAAATACTCTCAACAAAGCCATGAACAGTTTGAATATTTATGGAGAGAAAATAAAATGTACTTTTAATGAAAGTCTAAAACAGAGATTTAACTTAAAATTACTCCTCAAACGAGAATGTTGCAAAATGTGATTAAAAAAGACACTTAACGTTGCTCTCTAGTATTATTTACTATTTAGGCAGCCATTTTCTTGTTTTTAGAAGGATTAAAGAAACTAAAATACCCAAATACAGAATTTTATAATTCCATAATTTCGAATAAGTTCGATGTACACTACCTGACATTGAAAATGCAACACCAAGGAGTTGGCAGAAAGTGATGAAATTTGGCAAACAGAGAGAGACAGCAACGAGCAATAAGTGATCTTTATTGCAACATTATACACCTTGCCATTGAGCAGCAAGAACGTCTGATCAGTAGGTTGTAGGACCACCGCGAGCGGCGATACAGGCAGCAACACGTCTAGGTACAGACGCAATGAGCGTGCGGATGGTGTCCTGAGGGATGGCTGCCCATTCCCTGTCAACCATTTGCCAGAGTTCGTCTTCTGAACTTCTGAACGTGCCGGTGGCAACGCATGCAAGCGACGTCCAATGACGTCCCAGAAATGTTCGATAGGTGAGAGATCAGGGGAGACAGCTGGCTAGGGAGCACCTGGGTACCTTGCAGGGCATGTTGACTGATGCGTGCCATGTGCGGCCGGGCGTTATCCTGCTGAAAAATGGCATTGGGCACCCCCTGAAGGAAAGTGTGTGTCACTGGCTGCAGCACGTCATCCACGTATCGTTGGGCCGTCATAGTGCCCTGAATACGGACCAGAGGTGACCTGCTATCGTAGGCGATGGCGCCCCAAACCATTATACCGCGTTGTCTCGCGGTATGGCGTTCCACAGATGCGGCCGGATTGGCCCTGTCATCACGTCGGCGCCAGACTCGTACACGGCGACTGTCATTGCTAAAACAGAAGCGTGACTCGTCTGAGAACACCACCCTGTGCCATTCCGTCGTCCACGTGGCTCTATCCCGACACCATTGCAAACGGAGACGTCTGTGCTGTTGGGTGAATGGTAGTCGTCTCAACGGGCGCCATGAGTGCAGGCCGCCAGCGATCAATCGGCGGCGAATGGTCCTGGACGATATGGGAGCATCAAGGGTGTCCTGCACATGCTGCAAAAGGGCGACAGACGTGGCTTGCGGGGCCGCCGATGCTTGCCGGCAGATGCGTCGATCCACGCGTGCTGACGTCACTCTGGCTGCACCGGAACCCCTCAAACGTGCCACATTCCCTTGGTCCAACCATCTGTGCCACAACCGGTGCACCGTGGACGCGTGTAGGTGGGTATCTGCTGAAATTTGACGTATGGACCAACCTGCCCTGCTGAGGCCAATCACCTTATCCCTCGTGAAGTCGTCTGTTTGCTGGAACTGTCTTGATTGGCGGCGTCCTGGCATTCTCCGCTACTAGACGTTTCCTCTGAGACGCAAAAACAAATTGCAACTTGATTTACCTGGCAAACAGAGCGGCGCGAAACTGACCACTTTTGCAGGTTCCTTCCCTGGTTTTTCACTCGCCGTGTGCGGGACAGCTGCGCAGTTTGCATCACTTACATATATCGGTGAGCTGCGTCTACCATGTAAATTTCATCCAGTTCTGCGCACTCCTTCTGGGTGTTGCATTTTCAATGTCAGGTAGTGTATTTAATTTACATAATATTCATGTTTAATAACGTAAATTAATTCCTGTTAAGCCCCGGAGTTTTTTTTTTAAATCACATTAGGGTTTCGCAATTGATGGGTTAGTTTTTCTAGGTTTATCGATACCAATTTTAGGTTTTTATAGGTTTGTACAAAAGTATTAATTTAGATCAGAGTATCTTAAGATTAAAAAACGCACTTTTTACATTGTTTTTATGAAAAATTCTAAACTCTGTACTCGATTTTTATAAATAATAATGTAAAATTTGCAATTTGTTAGAGATCTAGTGGAATGACAACTGATTGTACGGTTTTAATTTGATAATTAATTGAAAGGTTTCGATTTGATAATTAACTAAGAAAACTAAACATACTTAAAAACGCGACCATAATTTGCGATAAGTTAAGTTTTCGGTTTTTTTTCGAAATGGAGCAAGACTTCAAATACTAGTATTGACGTTGTTAACGGAACAAAAATTTGGTTTCAACATCTGAAGACAGATTAGAGTTCTCTATTAGACTGTATGTGTGTCATATGTTCAGCCCTATTCATGTGATTGGCGAAAAACTATCCATTTCAACCCTAATCTAACGTTTAGATGAGATCTATATCTACACAGATCTAATTTAACAAACTGATCAAAAAATGTACTGTAACAAAAAGTGACTGAAGAGTGACAAACCAAATTAAACTTTATACAAACGAAAACAATTTGTTACATATTTGCGTGAAATTGCACAATCAAGTACATTGGTAAAGCCCCTGCTACATGTAGCATCTTCTGATAAAAATGCCTAAAGGCATTCTCCAGCTTTTAGCATATAAGCTGCAGTATCGGTTACAAGAAGCCTAAGCGTGTGTATCATTTCTCTGTTCCACTATTCAGATAATATGCAAAAAATTTCTTTTCTTAATACCCCAATTGTCAGAGAAATTCAAGAAAGACCAATACATTTTTTACCTTGATTCTTTTTATTTACTCAGTTGCAGATTATGTTTTAGAAATTTTCGCTGATTTTCTTTAAATACACAATGGCAGTGGTTTTCATAATGGCGATTTTACAATTGATTTGAATAGCTCATAGAAAGTTGATTACACTAACTGTGGGCATAAGACAATTGAGTTCATGTTCTGATTTTTGAGTTTCAGTTCTCTAACTCAGTAGTTTCAATGGCTGATTGAAATTTGGGACTTATTTTTATATTAACGACGATTACTTGGCTTAGTGTATTTCTCTTCTACATTAGGTTAGTATGTTGAATCTTTTCGGGAAAAGAGCACTAGTCCACAGCAAAACGGATCCACCGTAGGAAAATATTTTTCCACAGGGAACTCTAGAATTGCCAATTCGATTCTAAATTTTCCTTAACCCAATTTTATTAAGTTTTATTTATTTTTAAAACTTTAATAAATTTTGTTAGGAAGTTTATTTTGAGGCTATTCCAAAGGCTTAGGATCTTAGCAATCAAAACGGCTAGAAAAGCGAAACACATTGCCTTTTTGTGTTGCGTTTCACGTATGCACTATCTGTGATTAAGTGGGCCGATTACTAACTATTTTCTAATTATTAACTAACTACTTTCGGTGACCATAGCATCAGATTTCTTAAACATTCATCACATTGCTTTTGGCTAATAATTTAGTTGTTGAATTTTTTTTTAAATATCTATCACATTAAGTGAAGCAGTTACAAATATTGATCTTTCTTGTGTAAGCGAGGTACACACCTGTAACCACCGTTTCTATATACTTCTGGAAGGTCAGGTTTGTAAGCTAATACATTGTTTTTTATTTACTTTTAAGATAAAAACTTTTCCATAACTTCCAATAATATTTGTAAGAAAAGAGAATTTGGTAAGGCCTTTCAGTTTCAGACGAATATGAATGGAATTGTCATGTCTTACGCTTAGATTAATTAATTATTACTCTGAAATTTACTTTTTTGAGTAAAACTCTTTTAACTAGTTAAATTAAAATAAAATTATTTAGTTAGGCGTTGCGTTTCTGCTTCTTTCCACAGAAGAAATTGTAAACTTGACGATGTCTAGCATTTTTAGTGATTGGTAAGATCTGGATACGTATTCCAAGCTCTTTCAATTAGCTCTCCAATAATTCGAAGTTAAGTATAACACATTTTTAAATATAAAAGATACGATACCCGCTTCTCACCTGCTTGACAAAAATAATTTTAAAAAATTATCTCCTCGAATCCAGCTTTTCTCCCTGTGCTTCAAGAATTCTGAACTTTTGGCATCTTTAAAACGTTAGTTGTCTTCGAAATATTAGGTAAAAACGTTCAAATTGTTAACCAAGACACATTTTTGAAAAAGGAATCAAAATAACATGATATAGAACCCCAAATGGATTGTGAACTTTGATTGACTGACAGAGATTTTGTTTTTGCTGTAGTTGACTTTTAGTTTTGGCTGTGTTTTGTACCAAAAAAGCATCGCATTTGGGTTACCAGAAATGTTTCAGCAAACCGCTTTATTTGGAATAAAAACGTCTTAAACATCTTAAAACGTAGAAAATGAATACAGCAGTTAATACATCCAAAGCGATGCATGAAATAGGACTATTTTAAACAGATATTTTCGGTAGAAAACAACTTTTATAGGAAAAAAATCTAGATAAGTAACTTGCGTAGTTTACTAATCGCGATTCCAGTACGGATATTAAGGAATCGTTGTAGAATCTCAATATTGCTGTTTAACTTTCATATAGATTAAAACATAAGGACTTAACTTTATATTTATACCTTTTTTCTGTAACTTGAACCAAAAATACTTCACCATGGTAAAATTTTAAAAACCCTTTCATAACCTTCACATCAAACAAAAAACTTCAACTGCTAGTCATGAATTTTTAGTACCTAAAAATTTGGTCCACTGAAAATTTGGTACCTAAATTTTTACCATAAATATTCAATATTTTGTTTCTTCTATGGTACACATTGTATCGATTTTGAAACAATAAGTCTACTAATAACTATTTGCTATTTTCTAGAACAGAAAACAGTGCAAGTAATCTGAAACTGAGAATGTCATTGAATAAATTCAATTTAATCTACTTGAAGTTCCTCAGCCAAATTTAATAAAACTACCAAAAATCATTTTTCATTCGACTCTTTTAGAGCCACAATTTCTTGTCATTTTGGTATCGCTAAAATATTTACCTTTGGTGTCTTACGGTGTGTTTCGAGTTGTATTTATGAAAACAGCTCTAAACATACTGCATGCTTCGAAAATCCGACAAAACACAGGAAGAAAAATACTTTGTACGAAGGCTTGAATGGAAAAAGTACTTAGTCTTTGTTGGATGTATGAGAAATTCGATGGAAAATGGAATTCCCCTGGGTAGACCTAACTAGATAATGACAGTTAGTAAAATAGCGTCTCAGTCCATAAGAAGAAAATGCAAAACTGCATTCATTAGGATGAACAAGAGGATACATAGTGGAAAAGAATCAAAGAATGTTATTGAAATGTAAAAGTTACAGCTATTTGAATCGAGTCGCTTTATTTCCTCTCATACTAAGAAATGAGAGGATTTACACACGATAGTGTAGATAGATATAGATTCTTTTATTCAGTTCGTAAGTCATTCATAAGCACAGCTGTGTGGAATTGCGGAACGTGCACATGGTTCAATATTTTTACATCTCTCTATTCCATACTACACCTATCCCTTTAATAGGTTTAGATTTATACATTGCTTTCATTAATGCAACACCAGAAGTGTCTATTTTTTATCACATCATTCTACAGAAAGGCTCTTCTACACACAGAGATCTAGAGCATTTTCATACTTATAACTTACTATTGCAAATTGAAAACGGCTTTCGAGAATTTCTCAAGTTGGGAAGAGAAACCTCAAAAATTGTCTCTCTTCATTTGGCATATAGAAAGAAAAAATCAATCGAAAATTAGATGAGTCTAAAAGTAAATCGACTCATCCTATTTTCTTCTCATGTCAACGAGTTCGAATAGGAAATGACATAAAACTGACGTATGGTTTTAGGGGTTTTATGGCGCAAGGGTGTCCATGCTGCACCAGATATACAACATCAAGTAATAGACAAACACACACAATGAGAGTTTTACTGACACACAAGAAATACACCCAGGGAGGAATGCCTACAACTCGAAGGTTGCTAAAGCATACCCACTGAGCCACGACGGCCCCAAACAACTGACATGTGTCAATAGGAAATCATGAGGGAAAAACAGTACAATACTGAGATGGATTCTACTAGAATTATCAAAGCAGAGAAAGGAATTCAAGTGACCTGTGAAAAAGGTGATCTGCGCTTCACAGTTGAAAACAAATCAAGATAAATTTGACTTATCGCACAATCCAAAATATATTTCAGTCTTCAACTGATATTAGAAAATGTATTCCATTAATATTTAGTGTACTTCCAATCAGTCTAAAAGCAGAGATCTTCGTTGTCCTTATCTAAACTATATTTACTATAGAAGTGAGATAAACCCGAGTTGCCAATGTAGAGTAATGGAGCCAGGGTTTTTCACAAGTACCCTGTCATCCACATTCGGTTCATCTTGCAACAGGTGCTTGATGCTGCAAAGGGTCGTTACTGTGGAAATATATGTTCTGGCGCTGAACAATTATATACGCAAAGGAGCTATCAAAGTGATCACATTTGTGAAGCATATTTTCTCAATTCAATCAGTGATATGCAGGGAGCAAGAATGACAGCAGTTTGCCGTGAAGCGATAACCATTTCAATACTATCGATATATTTGGTGATGTTTCACTTAAGGGGACAGTGAAACTTCAAAATAAACTTGGGAAGTTATGATCCAATTGTACAATTTGGACACTGTTTTCTACTAAAATTTTTATAGTATATGAAGTTTTGCGAAATTATTACATATGTGGTCAAAATTTTTCATAATTTAGCAAACAATTGATAGGTCTCATCAATATTCCATGTAGTATATAGTCATTATTTTAATTCACAAAAACTTTCTATCCATATAATTCAAATTAACTTCCCTTTGGCAATTGTAAAGCTAAAAACTCTTTTTTACTAAACCACTTAAACATTTTGCAAAAAATCAGGTTAAGCAACATTTTAAATCTAAATTAGGAAGCACGATGAATTTCTCATTTGCACTTCGATATATAAAGTCTTCAAGCAAATCAAGAAAAAATTAACTCCCCGGAGACTTCTCGAAATCAGAAGAATGTCAAAAATATCAATCGGAGAAAAACTCATTTTTATAATAGACCAACCCTACTTATCTACTGTATGTTTGATGCTGTCAATGAAACTCCCTCAAAATGATCGCAATTGGAAAATTCTTTTACTATCTAGTCTGACACCCATTAATCTTTAAAATAAAAATTAAAAAAAATCGATTTCCGATAGATTTAGGTGATTTTGAAAGTCTAATGTCCCCGTAATATTTGAGTTATCTGGGCACAGAATTACCTTTTAGAAGTAAACATGTTGCAAAAATTGTCATTAGAAATGAGCTGAAATAAAGTACTTCAAAGTACTATTTTTGGTCTCTGCAAAAGTTGTAGTTCGCATTTCTGTGGCAATAAATTGTAAGATGAGGGCTGATTGGAGCCCTGGATATGTTTGTAGCATGCAATTTCTCAAATGATTTAAAGCAGGGTTCACTCTTAAGTTCTAGCAATACAATACTGTCACTGACAAAATTCGTGGTAAGTTTAGGCAACATAAGAGAATCGTTTTCAGTTTTTTATTATCAAGTAGAACGCTTTATTTATCCAGTGACAGCAACTACAGAGCATAGCATAGTTGGAAAAACATCCAAGCTATTTATGCTATTATATTTTATTGAAAACAGTAAGTTAATTTCATCCCATTACAAAATGTTGTACGAAAGACTTTTACTGCATGGTACTTGGTTTTCTTTTCATTAAAACTGAAATAATGTTCTGCGAATTAGCTAATGATAAATCACATTTTACCAGTAAAAAATAGATGTTAACGCCAATGGTTATTTAAATGTCTTGAGAACATAAAGCTACATATTATTGGGTTGATGCAGAAGTTCGTCCCGTTTTTTTGACAAATATTGAAGACAAATGTTATTGAGTAAAAACTGCATTTAATCAGTATAGTATGTGCCGTTCTGTTCGATGACCTTTCTCTATCGCTCCGGTAGCTGCATAATCCCGCTCTCATACAAGTTCTGATCCAGGTGACGAAACTTTCTGAACCAATTACAAGCCTTTTCGGAAATAAAAAAGCATAATATGTCGAAAATGCTACTTATATTCTGCCACTTCTAATGCTTAACAAAATTTAAAAAACACAACACAATAGCACAATTTTTTCCCCAACTACTCGCTGAATTCCTTCTTTCAAACAACATCAAAACTTTACACGGGTAAAGTAGATAACACTTCGGTTTTGTGATACAATGCCATATAGCGCCGAAAACGGGACGAACTTTTGAATCAACCGAATATTTTGTGTCAAATATTGTCTATCTTTTCATTCCTATCTTTTGGATTCCCAAGATAATATAAGATGGATATATTAATGCAGATCTCATCTGTAGTACCCCCTGCGGGTGTTCAGGAAATATATCACCGAGAATGAAGGTCAGAGTTCATGCCAAACATTTAATGCACGTTTCAGGTTTAGATATTTTATTATTATATAGTAAATAAAACGAGAAGGTTCAGAGAAAAAAGTTAGATTCTTAAAAAATTATCTTTATTGAATAACTATTGAAGTGGAACACATTTTTCAAGTTAGGATAAAGTTAAAAATACAGGTAATGAAACTTGTCTGCTTAGAATTTATAAGGGCATTAAAAAGATTTATGAAATTTATAAAATGGGTTGAAGTATTTTTTAAAATTAATGTGCGATTCAATTGACAATTAAATGAATGACATTCATATTACACTACACTCATGTCCAAAAGTTAAGCCTAATTGCTGTTTATGTGAATATTTCAGAAAATCTACATCGGAATGGAAGGAAACGCGGTATGCGGGTGTAATAGGGTTATAGAAGAAAACAACTCTAAACAAGAATAATGTCTTTTATTATCCAAAGAAAAGGGTTGAAAAAAGGTTCACAATACGAGTGTCAACTTTAGTGAAACAGAATGATTAAGACAATGTGATGCTGAAGTTTAATATGGTGTGTGGGAACCTCTGGTAGCCACGCATGCTGCACAACGATTTCCCATACTTTCGATGAGTGAATGGATGAGGTGTGTGCTCGAAGAGTTCCAAGCCTCACGGAGAGCAGTTTCCAATTCCGGAACGCAGCTTGGTGGGAGGCGGAAGGCTGCAATATGTCTCCCGAGCATAACCCAAACATGCTGTATAGGATTCAGAACAGGAAAGTTAGCAGGCCACTGCATGAGGTGGATATCTTCACTTTGAAGGAAGGCGTCGACCAGGGCTGCACGTTGAGGAGGCGCGTTATCATCCATGAATATGAAACCAGGACCGACAGCACCTCGAAACAGGCGAACGGTAGGTACAAGGACTTCCGTCTCCGTATCTTTGACCGGTAACAAACCCCGTGTCAATTTCCGATGATGTTTCCCGGGTGAAAACGCGTTCCACGTTCTCTCCAGATCGTGGTACGAGAGTCAGTTTGCAGACTAAATCTGGACTCGTCACTGAACATGACATTGTCCCACTGTTGTCGACTCCACTGCCGATGTTCCAAACTCCACTGTAAACGCGCGCGTTTCTGTGCAGACGTCAGGGGGATGCAAACTGCTGGTCGTCTGGCATACGTGTCTGAGTCTCCTGTAAACAGTTTGTCTCCAAACTATGACTCCTGTGGCGGCTGTCATTGCTGAACCTAGTTGTCTGGCAGAACGGTACCTCTGACGTCGCGCAGTTATCGCCAAATATCGGTCTTGTCGAGCTGTTGTTACCCTTGGCCGACCTGGTACTGGTCGTCGGGTAATATCTCGAGTGGTTTGAAACCTCTGCCAGTCTGGAGATCACACACTGAGGCACATTCAGAATTCGAGACGCTTCGGTTTGGGATCGACCGGATTCCAACATTCCAATAATTCATCCCTTCACAAACATGTCCAGTTGGCATCTTCGTGACATCCTTCGTCTCTATTGATTGTTAACAACGCTCCGTATCACAGCAATTGCGGAATTTCTGTCTAAACTGGACAAGCCGCTCGAGGCCGTTTTATTCTCGTTAAGGCGTGCGTCGGTACTTTGCGCATGTCGACGTCGACTGAACTGTTTTGCATATGCACAATGTCGTCCCACGATTCTTCACAAGTAATTTTGAACCATTGTATTGATATTTACTCCGATTTTTTCGCCTTTTACGAATTATGCTTAACTTTTGGACATGAGTGTACGCTAGCACTACAGATAAAGAACCTAAAATATGACTTACAAAATAAATATTTTGCATAAATAGTATCGTAGTAGTCATAGTACAGACAATGATTCCAAAGTGAATTAACTTGAAAATTAAAGATGTTTGTCATGTGTAAACAATTGTCTTCGAGTGAATTAAGCGTATTAAGTCGGGTATTGCACAAACATTTACGTAGGCACATTCACAATATTATAAGCTTGAGATTAAATATTTGTTGCTTTTTATGAAAAACTAGACATATACTAGAAGGGATAGTACAATATTTCTTTCATATGTCTTTAAATGTTTCTATACATATCGTATTACTTTAATAACTAGGTATATGAATGAGACTTCAAATGTTGGAGTTGTTTCATTAACAAACGGCATTTGTCAAGTTTATTACTAAACTATTTCAGTAAGTAAGAAGCGTTTCACATATTTGGACACCTGAAAATTTGCATGAAAACCCTGAATCACTTTTAAATGTAAAAGAGTATAGATCTTTAACAGAAATTATAAAAATATTTAAAGATGTAATTAAGTTTTTGAATCTTTGTTTTAAAGGAGGAATGCAGAAAAGATTTATTCGGAGAATCGAATAAAATTGAGACTCACAAATTTCTAAATTGAAATGCCAGTTCAAAGGATTTAGATGCGAAGTGTTTACGGTGCAGTAAGTTTTTTAGGGAAATAGTTTTGTATACGCGAGAAGGAAGGTCATATTGAAAGTTTGAGAGCGTCGGAAAGATACATTAGGAACCATCTCAGTTAATCTAGTATGCCGTTTTGAAATATTCACAAAAACCTTCTTAAAAAAGAAAATCTAGATCCAAGAAATCCTTACTACTGCGGATTTGAACTTCTTAAAAGCAAATATCTAGTTCAAATATACCATTTTCTTAGTAATGCACTTGGATGAGTATTCCGTGAGCAATTGGATGAGTATATTTAGTGATGAGAAAAAGCTTAACCTCTACAGAAGAGAAGTATATTTAGTGAACATTCAATGATGATGCGGAGTGGCTTTATCAATTGTTTTTAGAAATCAAAGTGTTTGCAGAATATTTTAAAGGCAACCTAACTGGATTTTTCAACAGGACAACGCTACTCCATTCTACGAACGAGTTTCAATCTCAAAATTTGCATGTGATAACTTGGTCATCGTATACTTATAGAACCTTTATGATAAAATTATGGCCATCGGGAGAAGCAATTGAGCGTTATAAGACCTAAAATATCTCATTTTTGCTTTAAATTAATCCTCAACAAGCACAACATCGTATCAATGTTATGCTTAATGGAATCTGTCAAACATTGTGAAATTTCCACCTAGAGAGATATATTCGATAAAAAGATTTTTGGCTTTAAAGTCAAATGAAAAAAAAATATTTATTTTTAATTTTAATTTATTTTATCTCACGGAACGGATTTAAACTCAATGAATCAAGTATTTTCTTCCATTTTTGTCATAATACCGTCTTTTTTGAAGAATGACATTTATGTTTAAGCTTTAATTGAAAGTTAATTAAAGATTAGTCATTAAGATTAGACGAATTTCCTCTGAAGAAAGAATTTATTCCAGTAAATAATGTTTGATATTGGCATAATTAAATTAAGAATAAACTTTTATTTCCTATTCGTGATCCTAGTTGTTATGTTTCTTTGTTGTTCAATTGTCTTATCCACTCTTGTGTAGGAATTCTAAAAGAATGTCTAAATTGAAGCTTCCCAATCGATAGAATGAAACATAAGCCAAAACTGTCGGCACTAGAAAAGGGACGCTCACTAGGGATTTAGTTTGGATCAACTGTTTTTTTACTATCTTGAACATTTGCATCCACTTGGCTTATTAAAGGAGAAAAGCTTGATGATTCCATTCGTACAAAAACTCGGCTTTTTTTAATATTCAATCTCATATTTATAGATTATTGATATATAAAGTGAAAAAAGGGGATAGTGTAAGTGAATTTAAGTAGTATTAAACATATCTGCATGTTTTGATTTAAAAACGTATCGGCATTAGTTATGTTCCCATTAGTAAGTATTCTGATTAGTTTGAAACAAAAGTTTCATTTATTTAAACAACATTTATATTTTCTTCATTCTAATTTCAAATAACTGAAACAACACTGAAGAAATCTAGTTTTTCTTCATTAACAAAATAATCTTTTCACGTCAAAAAATAAATGGATTTTGAATAGTTTAGAAGAGACCAGAGCCGATTTGGGCAGATCAAAACACTACTCACTTTCTCCGCATGGCGCTATTAACCCGATAGTTATTAGTGTAATATTACCAGGTAATAATGGATTTACAATAAAAAAAAATCTAAAACAAAAATTCAGTACCAAATGTAAATTTAAAGTAGGATTATGGAAGTTTAAGTCGCCAGAGACATGCACTGTCCACTAATTATATACTAATTATATGCCATTCGGTGATATGCCCATTTTAAATTAACTGAAATAAGTACAAAAAGTACTCATTCTTCTAGATGCTTCCAAATACATTGCAGTAAGAGACAAAAGTAAGATGAATCAGCTAAGTGCTTTTTGTAACAATTGCCAGGTTTTCATAAAAAGTTATTGAAATTGTTTTGAAAACAATCTCAAAATTTCGTGATGGTCTTCTCCACGACTGGTTTCAAATTCGTGTCAGCAAAGATAATCGGAATAAACTCCATTTAATTGCTAGTTCCTTTTCATCATTTTATTCCCTTTTTATAATTGCTTACACTCCACTTAAAGCTTTGAGGAAATGACAAAATATCCTACATTTCTCCGCTTCGCTCCAAATTGCGTTTTTCCGATACGAAACAATGAATGTTAAGTCATAAATTTTATTTAGCATCCCCTGGATTGTGCAATTTTCTTATGTCTATTCCTACTGACCTCCTGCTGGCTTGAGCACCAAGTAACCTGCGATGATTCTCCTTGCTGCCATCACATGGGTTGCCACCATTCTCCAGGGTCCATTGGCCACTGCATTTTGCACCTCCCTACGAACCATCATTCCACATTTTCAAAACATCATTTACAAGAGAAGATGCTTGCAATGGGAGATAAAGAAATGTATTAGTGGACTTCAAAAGTATTTGAGGCATTAAATATGTTTTAATTAATATATTTTTAATTTCATTTCAGAATAGTAAGAAAATGGACATCAAAACACTAACACTCGAATTTTAGAGCATGCAAAACAGGGTCGGCTTTCAAAGGATACATATTAAAAATGCAAAGATTGCTAATGTGATGTTGTCTAATAGTATAACTAAGTGAAAACAGTGTGAAGTAACAAAGAGGAAGGAACATTCAAACTCACATCTCTAAGGCCACGTAAGCACTCATTTATAACACCTAATTGACAGAGATTAGAAGGATGCAAATTTTAAAACAAGTTCTCCAAGACCCCAGAGTTGGTGAGTAGAATTAGGTTCAATTTACCCTTTGAAACAAATGCAAAAGATGATATTACTAAAAGAAAACCTAGCTCAAACAATGAAAGATAGAAAAGCATTAGAAATCTATAAAGGAAACAGATATATTTTAATAGACTCTTATCGAAAAGTTGGAACATGCAAATGTTCATTCACGGAATAACTTCAGATTCTTATAAACTAATTGATAAAATAGTTAAAAGAATTTCTTAAATACAAATTAGTTAACCATCACAAGGAATTACTCTAGCAATGTTATTATATAAGTTTAAAATTGTATAAACTAAAACATTGAAATAAACCACTTGTCAAGTATGTAATGAGTTCTACAAAAATGGATGTAACGTGAGTCAATGATACTTTAAAATTAAAGAATTTTAATTTTGTAGCTATTTAAATCTAATGAGGCATATAAATATTTTCCAACTAAAGTTGAAAAGCTCCCGTCGTGATTTATCCCCACATTTGATCTGATTTGGAAGAAATGTTACTGTTATCACACTGTTATTTTTATGTATGTGAAATAGGTATTTGCTATTTTTAAGCCATTTACAATTAAAGTCTATCCATTTCCCAGTATGGGAAACCAAAAACAAATTTTTGTTGTTGACAAAAATGCAGAAACAACAGCTCCATTTTACCAATTGCAATGTAATCACGTTGATTTATCTGAGAAATTATACATTTTCAACTTGAGCTGATTTGCATAAATCAAAATGGCGCCACTATGAAATGGTAAATACGGATATGAAGCTACATATGTATGTTGAATCTGCACAATTTCTCACATTACTTTCAGATATCCTTTACAATGACGTTCAAATGGTAAGTAGGTAGTTTATTAACATCGTACTGGAGCAACACAATGGGCTATTGGCAACGGTCCGGGATCCATCCCGAAGGGAAAGATCGAAGACAACACCACGTAATTTTGAACCATGGTCAGATTTCAAGAACACCTGAGCTGGCACCCCACTCTTCAAACTTCCACACCACGTCAACGTGAGGACATTTGAGGCCACGACAGATTTAATGTGTACCAGCCCACACGAACACTACGGTCTTTGGCTGGACCGAGTTTCGAACTCTGGTTGCTAATCCGTTACTCTTTCAACCGGGCTACCACGGTCCCAACGTTCAAATGGAAAATTGTTAATAGACAAGTCATTAGTTAAATCAAGACAAATTACTATGGTTAATGTTAAATAATATTATTATACTTTGCTAGGTTGTGGTTACGAAGATAGGTTTAAAAATGTGCTTTTCAATGTATACAGGTAGTATGTTACAAACCGTTTCCAGAGGAAATACATACTTTTTAGTGAAAGCATCAATCATGATCTTTCATATTTATATTAAATAAAAAATTGTCAATTTTGAGATAAAACCCCTCCGAGTCAGATACCAAACAAAATGACAATTGCTTGACAGGAACTAAAACATATTTTCAGACAAGTTAATAGCTTTTTGGGATGAAATTCAAATTGAAATGTGCTACTATTCTTACTTATAGAAAAGTAGTCATTTTCTCTGGTTTAATTTCACGTTTGACTTATTTTTATTATTTAACATATTATTAATCTTTTAATTTTACAAAGTGTGTTTTCTTCAAACTTGAGTGTTTCCATGACGTCTTCCGAATGTTCAATTGACGCAGGAAAAAACTACATATGAACGTCCTTCCCAGAACGAAATTGCTCCGGAAAGGCAGATTGAGAAATAATAATTTGCTTTCCACTTGATGAGCTACAACTTTATTGGATATATTCAAATTAAGAAGCAAATTTCCCGTTGATAATCCCCTTAGAAAATAGAAAGCTTTGCACCCACCCACAAACTGCGGGCATCACAAACATCCTCAGAAGATGACTAATAGATTTACTTGACACTCAATTAGTGACTGAGAAATCTTGGTCTTGAAAAGCTCCTTAACTAAATGGGATAGTTTCTTATTTGAGAATGCTGAAGAGAGTTCAGCACATCATACACTCGGTTCATTAATTCAGACTGCCCATCTCCACCAAATGAAACTTGCTGATTCCAAACAAATTTGTGCGTCAAGTGAACATTTGAACCCTGCCTGCACTAGTAGTTTTTAACTGTCTAGTATTGGAGAGCATTGGTCTACGACTGGCATTTGTCAACAACATGAATTGTAATACCAGTCAGGAGTATGAATCAGTTGAGTTGCGTATATGAAGTGCAACGGTTATTTCTTAAGTATTCCCACAATTTGCTCCAAATGACAAGTAAATTGCAGTTCATAAAATTTCTCTTTCAAAACTTTACACATGGTAGGGAAGCTATCTTTATGAAATCCGTTGATAAAGCTTTTTTCTCTAATGTTTCTGATGGGAAATTTACCCTGAGAAATAAAAAGGAAGGTTTAGAAGTTATACGAGGTTGATCAAAAAGTATTCAAATTTTGCCCACAAAGTTCATTCACCACATTCAGTTCAAACACGTCGAAAACAGACCCTTTTGGAGTCGACACTTCTTCCCAGTGGTTGTACTGTTAGAAACAGGTTTTAACTGTTACTTTAGGAGATCTTCACCATGTGCTCATTCGCCCTTTGAACATCGTTTACCCTGAAAGTCGATCAAAAGAAATATGTCTGGGAAGTGGAAGGATGATTGGACAATCAGGAAGTCGGAGGGAGTTGTGTATTAAGCAATTTTAGATAACTCTATGAGTTCTTTCATTTACCAACTTCTCGTGGCCGACGGATAAGTCAGATACTGTTCCATGTTTGCAATTTGTCCCTGAAGAGCGATCTTCAGGTTGCTTCGTGATTACTGTGTCTTTGGCCACAAAGGTCATGGTGTTTTGCATTGGCTGTCCTTGTTTCAGGGTAAACCATAGGTCCATCTGCAATCATGACTTTTTCAAGAAATCAGAATCAACATTCTAATTTACATGCCACTCATTTTAGCTGACAACATGAATTCAACATGCATATGATTTCATTTAATACAAATGCAACTAGTATAACGACTCTCTATAAGCGAAAATCACACATAGGCAAATGCAAACTTGAACTCTACTGAACAAGTCCTGACTCCGAAATTCTGTTAATAAAAATAAGGTAGGATACCTAGGAAAATGTTAATTACTATAAATTAACACACATCAAACAATCAATTTCGTCGTGCAATATTTGGACTCTCGTAGCAGTAGCTGTATGCGTATTACCGCTTAAAAACCACTAGACTCGAGAGTCACATTTGATATGTGATAGAGTCCAAAACTTGAAAGATTAAATTATGTTTGGTGCTTCTAGAATCGGGTGATGGCAGTAGTATTAAGAGCTTGTTTTTATTTAGGGAAATAACTTCTCACAAGTTTGACAGCAAGTTTCACGAAAGTTCAGCTCTTTGGAAGAAACATTTTGATTTCAATTTAAGAATGATACAGAAAGCATACCTCTTATCGAGATAGTTGAAGAAATTTTAGATTTATCTTTGCTTCCATTCAAATTGCTGGGAGATCAAAATGCCCATATATTGTAAGAAATTTTCAAAGCACAAAACGACGAAACCCCATTCGAGTAAGATTCCTAAGCTGTGTGTAGTTTACATGACGACAGGTGTTTTTCAACTACTCTACTTGTCAGGTGAGCTGTACAAGCTGGAATTTCAAGTAGCCCTAGACTCGTCTCTTTCTTTTGAACTCACGTTTCATCAGCACTATTCTCTGAAGGACGAGTGAATCAACACGCGTGAAAGAAGTTTCTGGATACCGTGCCCTGGATAGGATTCAAAGAAACAAAGACTTTGTATATGGAAAGTTAGACGCTTAGTTTAAAAAGGTCTCTATCTACAAAACCTTACAACCGTCATTTTTGCTATTTTTACATTTTCAATCTTCGTTTAAAAATACATGTCAATTCATTTCGTCCAAAATTGCGTACTCTGGATACAGATTTTATTTTACTTTAAACTACCAAATTTTGTCTTAAAGCAATAAAGAAAATAATTAAAGGGTTTTTAATTATTTAGTTGTATTTACGATACGAATATTTAATTTGAAACATTCTAGAAAAACTATTCCATTTAATTGTAATTAAACTGTATGGTAAGAAAATAAAAATGTTGCTAAAACTGTCTCACAGACGTATTCATCATTTGAAATTCATCGTTTTACTAAATTAATGTTTAGTTGTCGCAATATGTTGCCTTATAATTTAAGAAAATCGATCTATCATTCCCAAAATAAACTTGAAACCGTTTTGTAGAAATATTCATAAATCCATTTCCGTAACTAAACATTATCCTTCTGTACAGCATTTTCCTTGTGCACAGCATCAGTTTGCAAATTGTTAAATTTTCAAATTCCTTGATTGTGTGTCGATTGACAGTTGCAATTGTATGTGTTTAAAATTCGAAGGAAAAGAATTTGATACAATATGTGTTGGAATTGTAAAGTAAGTCAAGATACATTTAGCCAAGATTCCATTCGCAAGTTTTCAAGAGTAAATTACTGAAATAACGTGGTAAGAAGCAAATTCTCGGGGCTATCAATCAAGCTGGTTCATGAAACAGAATATTTAAATGCAATTTCCTTGAACATTTAGAAAGGCAACGAGTAGTCACATTTGCATGGAAAATACAGTACAGAAAAGAAAATAGAAAGAAAAATTCCCAATCTGACGGCTTTTTTATTATACTTAGCTAAATGTCTAAAAGTTTGTATGTAACGTATATCTTGTTTTCGCTAGAAACAATTTAAGTAACGGGTGAGCTCTAAGGCAACTTATTTTCGTGCAGCTAGTCTAATATATAAATACAAAAAAAATTCAACTTTAATATGCTTCAATCTAAAAAATAAATAACTTGGGCATATTTTGTAAGCGTTTCTTAGACAAAGTATTTAAAATAAATGTAAGCAACATTAAACTATTAAGCTTAGATTATAGCCATCCGTTTTGCAAATGGAATCAGGGTTAAAATAACAATGTGAATTTCTTTACAAAATGGAAGGACTTGATCCATACCATGTGAGGGAGAGTGAAGTTAAATAAATATATTACATTTTTTTAATCTATTGAATAACAAATCCAACTTAAAATAAATGATAAAAACCTGGAACATATGTTGCAATCATAATTAAATTCATTTAGTAAAAAAATTAATTGGCCTTTCATTTTAATTCACGATTTAATTTTATATCCTATGATTTTGAAAAGTTTAATACTGAATGTAGAATGAATATTTAATCGAACGAATATTTAATGTAGTGTGGTTCATTGTACTTAATTTTCTGTATAAGTAAAATAAATTTGACACTTTATTCAGAAAGCATTTTTATTGCCTTTTATTATTTTCTCGAAATAAGTTCGTCTTTTCCTCAATAAGATAAAATTTTCCTCAATATGGTCAAATCTCCCTCAAAGAGGGATTAACTTCAGTGGGTTTTATGAAAGAATAAATATACAAAGCATGTGCTTTTCAGGCTGCAAATGAAATCCTCTATCGCGTGAAATTCTACGTCCTATGTTCAATCTTTGGGAACCTGGGAGAATTAATCATGTATTTTTAATTCTTTCAGGTTCTCTAAGCTTGCAGAGCTACCATTTCAAAATTTTGGGTTTAAAATCTATGTCACTGTAACTAAATTGACGCAACTACGACTTGCGATTTACTGGCACTAAACGTTACGGTATTTGAAATATTATGCTCCTATTGTCGCACATGCCGTAAATGTTCAGAAATAAAACTTTGAATTTAAAACTTTATGATGAAGTAAGACCTTCTCAGAGTTTAGAATCTTTAAAATTATAAAGTTTTTATAAATATATAGAAAGTGGAACTCTATACAAAAAAAGAAAACACAAAATCTTATTCCCCAAATTACGAAAAATAAAGTAAAAGTTTAACACTTTCGGGCACAAGGATAATCTATTGCCTTTTACCGGCCCACATTTCAACTCCTCAAGTCAAGATGCTCGGACTCAGAAAGTGCAGCTAGACACTTTTGAACACTCACGGGGGAGGTCAACTAGCTTTCGACGCAACCGCCGACCCTCGGACGTAGAGACAGACTTCAGATGAAAGTTGCTGTGCTAACAATCCTATTCATATATTCATGGTGTCGAATGCTCGGATAGGACAACGGAAAAAGCTACGAATATCGTATCTACTTCATTTCCATTACAAAAATGAAGTCTTGCTATAAGAAGTAGAAATTCTCGTAAAGATGTATCCTTTAGACATTACGTGGGAATGTTGCACATTCACTAATTCTAAATTATTATCACTTCGACACGTTTTAAATAAAAAAGTAAACACAGCATGTATACAGTAAGCTGATTTAACCATTAATTGATACTAATTTAAAATATCAATAAGAGCACATAACATACAAAATTAGAACCATTTGGTAGCCATCCATCAGACAAAAATCAATGTAATATTTAGATAGAATCAGGTATCCAAATCTGAAATGTTTTTTAATTTAAAAATGAACTCATTATTAAATATAAATACCGGTGAAAAAAGTCATCCGCATAGACAGTAATCCATTTGCTGAAACTTGCAAACATCTCTAGAATTTCAATTTTACAAGCCCAGATTCCTTGACATGTTATCTGCAAAAGGAAAGCTTCAAGGTTTCAAAGAAAAAAAGAAAAGACTACCTTCTTATCTTCAAGTTCAGCCGTGCAAAGAACACGCTCTCTCTGCCACTTTAAGTCGATTATTTAAAGCCATTCAGTCGAAACATTCACCCCGAAGTGTCTAATACGTTTAACTTTTCAAGTTGAATGCAATCTTATACCACTTTTCTTATCCCCATACAAAACATAGATACATTTACATTCCATAAAAAGGTAAAGAAAAATTCCAAAAATCTCCACTTAACGAATCCAACTGCAAAGAACTCTTCGTGAAATACACTTCTATGAAATATATAAACATGACCAGTATACTTATATATTGGCTACACTAAATATTGGATGTTCTCACTTTCATTTTTTATTCTATTTACTCGTTCAAGGATAAAACATTTTACTTAAAAAAATTCCCTTTTTAATTTACTCATTAACTTTTTGTTGAAAAAAATCTACTACCTTTTTGAAGTCATTTTACTTTGGGTAAGCCAAATTTTCATTAAAAAGTGATCTAACAAAAACATTTTGAATATAATCTCCTTTCGCTTTAATTTCTAGGGTACCATTGACGAAAAGTTACCTAAACTGAAGACATTGAGACTATCTGCATTTTCTGCCTACGAATATAGAAATTAGTTACAGTATAATTCTTCTCTCTTTTACATCACATCTAAACTGAACCCAAACCCCATATATTATTTTAAGGTTTTTAGTAATTTGATTAGTAACTACATTTTCTAAGAAATTTCACTTCATTTCCTCACATTACGTACTGTAATTTACCGACAACCAATAAGTTTATTAACTTTTATGTAGTACTTTTACCTGGACACTGCATTACTTACATTCTACAATCAACACCTGATTCAGAACCAAATTGAGTGATTTTCGAGATACAAAATTAAGCAGACGTTTTGGACGTAAAAAGTTTCGCCTATTTTCTTAGAATCATACTTTATGGATAATTAGCAAATATGAAGTGATAAAGACTATCTGTATTTTAAAATTTAAATAGGAACCATGTCAAAGTTGGTAAATATTGTAAGGCAATTCGTATAAGGCAATAAACAGTTGGATTGCGGCTTTCCAATTTAAAGTTAATAAGATTTAATGAAAAATATAGTTAAATTAAAAGAAAAATAGAACATTAGAATGGTTAAAAGACTAGTGATCAAAAAGATTAATTGAATCAAACCAATATTTTTCAAAATACAATTAATTCTTATTCGAAAAATACGGAATGAGTTATCAAAATCAATTCACACAGATGTAATTAGCATAATTATAAGAAATAAAATAAAACAATTGAAATGAATTCCCAAGTATGTCTTTTTTTAATGAAAATTGATTCCCTGAAAAGAATAATTATTTAGCAACACATTTGAATCTAAACATACTGATTTGTTTTGGATGAGAGGAAAGAACTTAAGATATATATTGAGAGAAAGAGGAATTCTTTCAAAGAAATGCTGAACAATTCGTTGACTCAATAGAATATTCTGCAGAATTTCTGTGCTTTAGAACTACTCAAAAGAAAGAAAATTCAATTGTAACTGAGAAGAGAGAAAATTTAAATAGCAACAACTTCCAATTTTTCGTAACCTAATGGATTTGTTAAACTCTTTTTCGTGTCCGCTTGCCTAAAAAAGTGATAAAAAGGAGTTTTACATTTTGATGCAATTTGTTATTAGGAAAGTAACAGAACACCAGTTGAACACTTTTGAAAAATAATCATGATCACCTTAGGAAATACTGCAAAAGTAGATAATACACTTTGGAGGCGATCTTCAAACTTTTAACTCTGCTGAGTCAGATGTACTCGAAATTCATGCAATCTGCAATTCACAATTTTTAAACTATGACTCAGTTATCAATAATTAGAAAATATTTCTTTGGAAATAAAAAATATACCACGAAATATAAAGTTCGTTTCGGTTATTTAATAAGTTAATAGCATACAGTTTACTTTTATCAGCTGATTATTTTGAAAGACATAATGAAAAGACTGAACACTTATTTACAATAGATTCCAAATAAATGTATTTTATAAGAATTTTTATCCAGAAGATTAGAATAAAAATTTGGGGGTTAAAAGAATTGAGTTGAGACAAATTTGAATGTGAAAATGGATCTTTATGCAAATCAAATGCACACTTAGGCACCACGTAGATAGAAAATATTCACTTGGAGAAAATCGAATTTTCCAAATGTAAGTTTACTTAATTAAGCTTTTTATTAGTTTCATTTTAAAACCTTCTATAATTGGAATTGAATATAAAATGAAGTATTCAAAAAGCAGGAAATAGCCTGTTCACGAAAAATATCATCAGTTCAAATTAATTTCAAATTTTTAAATACAACTTACATGTCACATGAGCGAAATTATCCTGTGTTCTTCGAAAGTCCTTAATCCATTTTGACTCGAAGGTAATTGCAATTTTCAAGTTTAGAATCAAATATTTCGCCGTTCAGTTCGGTAACAGTAGACGATTTCTATAATAATTTGTTTTTTCTTTCTAGCCATCCAAGATTCGGGAAGTTCAAATGGCGTTGGAAAATAACATTTAGTTGAAACGATTTGCTTCCTGTGTATTTTAAGGATAGCATTACATGAAAAACACCACCAGTACATACATCACCTATTTATCTCCCTCTAAAAAACAAGTTTTTCTCACTTCCAATCATTCTTATGAATTCAATTGAACGCGTCATTACTACAAATGAAAATTCGATTGAGTTTTCTTTTCCATTGGGTCCACATTCATGCATTCATCTAAGATACGTAGTTTAATACTTAGGAATCACATGACACAAAATGTAAAGGATTATTAACAAAACCATCCTTCATATTACAGATAAACTTAGTTTGCAATCTGATAGACATATTGGTATTGCATTTTAGTGCATTACTTATTTAGATTGTAATTATTTGTTGAAGACTGAATTTTTCACACATTGACAACCAATTGTTTCTGTTCACTTCTGATTCGCATTGTTTTTGAATGTGCTTAGAGGTTTGTCGTGTCTGATGTAACACCTTGCAGCATTTCGAAATGTTCTCTAATGCGAAAAGTATGACGTTGGAAACGAAGCTGTCAAGTGCGTATCTTTCGTGCCCCCCTGACAGGAATGAAATACAATCTTTATCTAACACAAAATGACGTGGGAATCACAAATGATTTATTTAAACAATGTTAAAACTAAAAAAAGCACGCCTTTAACGATATATAAACATGAATAAATGTTCAACTGCGAAAAAAAATCGAAGCACCCCTCTTTATTTTTGCATCATCCACGGAAGAGCACATTTAAAGGTATCATTAGATAGGGAATAACGTTTGCATAATTCATATGCATGAAATGTACGAAAGTGGTCATCTTCAAATGGAGTTGCAGAATTTCCAACAACACCCAATTTGAAGAGCGAATTTCAATCAAAATCTAAGTTCTAAGTCGTTTGATCAAGCCGTTTCTGTATTAAGAGTATGCATTTGGACAGAATAAGCTAGCCCCCAGACTTTTATTCACATCTTCAGAAATAATTTTCCTATCACGCTGAAAATATCTATTACGTTACTATAATAAAGAAAAACGAGACAAAACCTACGTAACATTTCTTTTCTCTAATTTAACTCCTTATTACTTCTGAAATCTATATCTTGGTCATTTAGTTAAAAAAGCACGACCAATCGGTCTAGTGGTCAGTGTGCTGGCTTCCGGTTCGAAAAGTTCGAATCATGTTAAGGCATGAATGTTTGTCTGTCTCGAATAAGTGCCTAGAATGAGCAGAATGCATGTGAGGATTAACGTGAACGAGTGGTAGGTTCAGGGTAACGCAAAGTGGCTCACAAATGCGCCCTTCTACTATAATTAATAATGTTCATTTGGACGGACAAAAATCTATATTAAAGAAAATTATGAATATTTTTATATTTTCATGCAAATCGATTTGGTACTACGATAATGCAAAATTTCAAGAATTAAATTTAGAAAGAATGCGATAATGCAAAATCTCAGATTTTGGCCAAGCATATGGAAGTTTGGAGTGTGGTGCCAGCTCAGGTGTTCACTCAACTCCATCATGGGATACCGACCCTACGAAGGGTTTACTGTAAAAAAAATTCCTACAACGTATAAGATGATTAGATGAGGATGAGGAATAATTTTGTTTTGTGATACAAAGCAGAAATTTTGAGTTATTCAATGCACACAGGTGCTGCTCTAAATAAATTGTTCTGTTCTTTTAGAGGGCAAGAGACTGAATTCAAACGTCGTTATTTTTAGGTGAAAAAAGGTTAAGCCTAAGGAATATTTTGCACACAAAAGACTGAATTTAAACCAATTGCTTCAGTCCAAACCCCCTGGCAGTCACAAATCGTTGTATGATTTTTCTTAGTAGTGAACAGCCAGGCGCTTAGGCCAGGTGTCATAGTGCTGTGTTGCTGGTTCCTTGATGTGAAGATGAGTTGGCAGGTGCTAACATAGTGGTCTTCTCCATACCACAGATGCAGGTCACTGCAACGAATATTCATGCGAAATAAGTATTTCAGGAACGTGTAACAGTGTGTGAGCTCTGGGGTGGAAATACAGACCTTGGGGAAACCCGAATGTTCTCCGACCTTTGGTGAAGTTTAGCCATCTCTCTTGCCAGCTGTTGATTGATGCTAGTTTGAGGGACCTCATCCGATGAGATGCCGGAAGAGAGAGGGGGTGTAGGCAAGGCCATTCTAGATAAGGCCTGACCCTCAGCACTGGTCAAACGACATGGCGTCACAGCCGAGTTCGGGCAAGGTGTCGTGGTAGGAGTAAGACAGTCGCCAGTATCACTACTTAGCAGGAGAAACATTATGTTTGTTTGCTTGTGGTGTACATTAATTGTTCCATTTGTATTATTAGATTAGATATTACACCGTAGACTAGATTACTTTTGAATTTTTAACTTGGGATTTTTAAAAATACTTGGCTGAATTAGGATTGGAGCTATCATTACTATTTCAAGCACAGAGTATAGTTATGCTTAGTTATTCTCTGTGGTTTCAAATATTTGCTGTTTAAACAAAAAAATTTGAGTAATAACGAGAGAGCATGAATTTCTCCATTAAAGATCACAATTTTTAATTCATAACAGAAAAGAATAATTTGCAACAAACTATCGATTTCATTTGAAATGTGTAGTTAATTTTTGAAAGTTTAAGAATTTTATACATTATTTTCGGAAGGGTCGCAAATGTAGATACAAATGTAGATGTAGATGCAAAAGTACCCATAAAAATACATTCAAATTTCTAAATGACGAGGAAATGAAAAGCAAATGGTTGAAAAGTATGAATAGAGAAAACTTTATACCGGCTATTGTGTATGCATAAAGCATTTTGATGAACATTTCATCGAAGGAGAAAACAGTGTGATGAGAAATGATAGGACAATTCTTTCTCTTCCACGATCTGCATCAATTCTTAAACAAGGAGTTTTTCCCACAATTTTTAAAGGGCAACCGAGTTATTTGTCCATTTCCTTACCTGCAGAGAGAAAGACCCCGGAGGAGAGGGAAAATTAAAGTTTCAATCGATGTGATATGGTTTTCAAATAATTGTGTGATGATACCCTTAATGATTTTTCCGAAATTTTTTGAATGCTACTCATCTAAACTGAATGGAGCATGTACAGCAAGGAAATCTTTAGACGGAATCATTTTCTTCACTATTGATACCCCTGATGTGCCTAAAATAATTGTATCCTTTATTGTTAAAAATAATCTTGAAGTTATTATTCACCATAATATGGAGTAAAAATAACTCCAAGTTATACATGTTTATTAGGAGAAAAATTAATTTGTAACAGCTGGTCAAAATTTGAAAATTTGCTCAGTCACCTTTCCGTCTATTCAATGAATCCTTTGGAGGCTATGTATATAAATTTACAGCTGAAGCTTTTAAAATTTGCATTGAAAAAATTACAGATGAATCTAAATCAAATGTATTAAAATTTCTTAGCGAACAATTCCAGTTGTCTCAAACGTATCCTAAATATAATCCTGACACATTAGTTTGGGCATGTAGAATCTTTTATACTAATCCTAGTAGTTATTCTCACATTAGAAATAGCTCATCACTCATTTTACCTCACTCAAGTTACATTAGAAAATTAGACATATTTGATTTCAAATTTATGTATTTTCATGTCTTGTTTCATTTTTACTGTTTACTTACAAATAAGAATTTTTCCCCAAATGAGTTATTTTTGCTAGCTAAATATTTATGAGAAGTTGGAATTTCATGATGCAGTTTCTTTTGTTTTATTTTCTATTGGTGACATGATTTTTTCTTAAGCAAGTCTCGAACCAATTATATCATAAAAATAGTTAAAGGAATTCTATACATTTTATTCTTATATGATAAATATATAATGTAAAAAGTTCAGAAATTTGTATGATTGAATAATTTTATTCAAAAATGTATATGGTGTCGGTGGGATCCCGCAACCTTATATTGCTAGGGGGCTGGTGTAATGAATGATGCGTTTGTTGTGTGTTGGATTCCTGCGAAGGCTGAGGGTTTTCATTTCGAATTGGTGTGCGAACCAGAAGAGACCATATGCTGCGGCGGGTCTGCCAGTATGGTAACAAGAGCCCCTTCCCTTGCTGCCAAGAGGTCTTTTAGTTCTAGACCTGCCAGTACAAGAACGGCGTCTGTGGAGGTGATTCTATAAGCTCTGGTAATGCTAAGAGCGAAAGATCTCTGAACATTGGCAAGAGATCTAAAGATATGGCATTTTGGGTTTGTGCCCCAGCAGGTTGCAGCGGAATTCTTTCTATCACTATTTTATACCACAGCTTTAAGATTTCTCCCCTGATACCCCACGACTTTGAAACAAATCTTATTATTGCCATTTGCTCATTATAGCTATTCTCCCTCAGGTATTTGTCGTGAGGATTCCATGATAATTGTTTGTCGATTATTACACCCAGGTATTTAATGGTGTCGACAACTCGGATATGTGTGCCGTTAAGGGTAAAGACCTGGTGGCCGGTGTAGTTGCCTATCTTTTTTTCTGAAGACGATGGCATGTCTTGTCCCTGGCTATTATGATGTGGTTGTGCAAAGCCCACCTTGAGAGAGATTGAAGATATTCATTTGCCCTGGTTGAACTGCCAGACACTGTTAAACAGAAAGTCGCCCGCGAATGCCCGGAGTTGCAATGGTCTGGCCAAAATTTTTGCAGGACCATCAGCTAGAATTTCCAGAGGAGAGGACCCAGTCTGGATCTTCGAGGGCAGCCCTGGGAGACAAACTTGCTGGTGTTGCTAAGGAGTATGCTGTGAAAATACATCTTTCATGGAGGAAACTAGATATTAGATGAAAGAGGTAGAGAGGGCAGTTGAAGTCGGAGAGTTTCTCCAGCAAAAGAGGTTATTGAACAGAATCGAAACTGTCCTCGATCTTTCCCTTGGGGATTCAATCCGGACAGTCACCAATAACCCGTTGTGTTGCTCCAGTGCGAAGTTAAATAACTATCTCCAAGCTAGGAAGTTAGTCATTTCCTTTTGCAAAGTGGCTAAAAAAGGCAAATATTTAATTTATTACAGTAAAAAACTATATTGAGCTGAACTTTTGCAACCATAGAATAACCTTTAGAATCGATTTCCATCAAAATATATTAAGTTTGCTATTCAAACTATTTGTAATATCAATTTCATAACTTAATATTGCGTACTAAAAATTAAGTTGAAAAGAAACATTACGTGGCGAAAACACTCGAATGCAACATCATTTGCAAATTCCTAATACAAGGGAGTAAAGTTAATTCTTATTATAAGCAGCTTATTTTACTAAGCTTTGAGGACGGCTTCTTTGGTCTCGAATGTATCCAGATGCATTGTATTAAGACGATACCAGTGGCACCTATTTAGAAAATAATTTCTCCGAATTTCTAAAGGGCGGAATAGTCAGACGTGACAAACGGGATTAGTCATTCAATGTGCATTTCGGATTTGTCCAGGCGTCCGTCACAAATTCTTCACGTGCATCGATCCATACTAAACGAGCTTTTGAGTTAAACGAGTATCAGAATATTTTCTGATCTGTCCACGATTAGGTTAACTTTAGAAAAATGCTCAATTGGGATGAAGACGACGAAAATGGACTGGCGCTATTGCTTTCAATTACAAACCGAATTCATTCGAAATGATTTCAAACACTTATTAAGCACTGGATGATTGCTGGAAGCTCGCATCAGAATTTGAACAGCAAATTAAAGATTTGCAACGATCGTTTTGTTTTCATTTCTGCAAAATACATTGGCGCTTCCTTTTCTGCAATGCTCAAAGAGAAAATAATTGATGCGCTTCATTTCGAGAATCAAACTTTAATTCCATTGATGCCGTTTGATACAAACTATATTTCGATTCTGCATTGATCCGAGAAAGTTCCTGTACTTGGATTTCTTAATCATGGAAATTACAGCCACTAGTTCTCCCTTGAAAAGAATAAATAGGGTAATATAAAAAAACTGATTTTGACATTTATAGATATTTTCCTTGAGGAAGGTGGGTTTTTGAATTTACCCCGCAATGGGGGAGCAACACAACGGGCTATTGGTGACGGTCCGAGACGAATCCCGAAGGGAAAGTCCGAGGCTTCATCATTTGGAATCACTTTCAGATGACGTGGTCAACACCTGAGCTGGTACCCCACTCTCCAAACTTCCCCACCACGCCAAATATTCTGTTTGAACGAACAGTTAGATATTAGTACAAAGTTTTTGAAGTTAATTTGTAATTTAAGACACAATGCATATGTTTTGCTCAAAAATTCGTTGCTGTGTCCCGTCAAAAAAGTATCCTCCTGTTATTCTGACCCCTGGAGTCGCAGTCAAAAAGTCATTAGAATATAGATAAATAACGGCTCATTTTATTTAGGTCTCTTTTCATACGTATTTAGATATTATTTCCAAAATTTCAACGTTGTCAATACCAATTATTCCAAAATTTCAAATGGTAACAGCCTCTTTTAATGCTATTAAAAGATTTCGCACATCGAAATCATGCTACCTTTTATAAATTTTTGTGCAAACCTCCAGAGGTATAGGCGAAAAACGATTCGGGGTTCGTCTCAATATGTAGAAATGTTAAATAAAGTTCGCGTATGCAGGGTGTTAGCGTATTTTGCTCATCTGCTCTCTATTCTCAAGTTTCTTTGACTTTAAAATCTTATTCTCATTAACGCAACTGTTTCTTTCGATGAAATATTGAAAGGTATATTTTAAAATGCCTGAATTCTTAAAATTTTAAATTATGATTAAACAATGGAACAAAAATGCTAAGCTAAAAAAAAAAATCAAAATAATTTACTATGATTAATAAATTTTACTTAAAATTTCACACCTCACATTTAAAAAATTATAAATAGTGACTCTTTATCACGATCTACAGTTGCATAAAATGAAACTCAGTGTGTTCACCAGATACTAATTGACTTGATTACTGAAAAAAAACCATTTTCGATTGTGTCGAGGTCATTCATTATTTTAGGATGCCCAACATTCAATGCTTTTAAAGTTAGAATGATTTGGCTTACTTGCCAAACATAAGTATAGGGGGGGGGGATATTCAATTAACGTCACACTGGAGCAACACAACGGGCTATTGGTGACGGTCCGGGATCAATCCCAAGGGGAAAGAAAAACATAAGTATAAAAATATGCTTTCATATTTAGTAAGATACATATTTATCTTTCCATCCACAAAAAAATGTGTTGATCCCTGATTTTGAGTATACGACTAATTTGTTTGCAGCTTCAGCGTTCCGATTCTAAGTCCGATAATTTGACTTTTTATCTCATTATTAAAAAAATTTTCTTACAAATAAATTCAAAATTCCATTTTATGATGCCCCACATATGTCAAAATGATGAAAAAAGGATTGTTTCTCAAAATCTACTGAAAGGAATAAACTAAAATTTTGCACAACCAAGTTTGAATCACTGATGAATCAATTGCACTCGAAATACATACACGTTTCAATTCATATTTTCAATTATGAATTAAAAGATTAATAATTCGAAAATATTGCTTTAAAAAAGGCACTCATTTTGTTTTTTGGTTATATTTTTTTGTTTAATATAACATGAAAGTTACTTTAAATCAGATAATTTTGAAAGACATAAAAAGATTGAAACATTCAGCATTAGGATATCCGAATTTATTTATTTCAACTACACATAACTCACCGTAGATTGGACTAAATAAAAGTGTTTTATGTGAATTCCGGCTATTTGATTCAGAAAATCCGAATCCGCTATCAAAACTAGGGGTTACACTTGAAAAACATTGAGTTGATGCAAATTTTAATATGAAGACGGACCCTTATGCAAATGGTTGCACATTTACTGGTTGGTCATAAAGTAATTTCCCCTTTATACGATTGCCTATACGAGCCCTTAGCGACCTGAAGTTTCAACGAATCAGAATGAAACTTGAGATTGACAAGAATCGAGCTGTTACGGATACAGTTAACAAATTTCGAACAATACCCACTTTTTTATTACAATGTGATCGGCACAGTGAAAAGCCAAATATGGCGTTGTAATTTTGCCTTTAGCTCCAAGACCGACTGAGCAAGAGCGCTGTCAAAGAACGACAGAAGAAAGGCAACAAGCAGCCTGGTGTAATTTGCACAAATCACAAGCACCTAACACAAAACGCCAATAGACAACCACCGTTTGGGAGACGTCAACGCAACCAGTTCCTATTAATAGCATTTACGGCTGGAAGTTTAGTCAGTAGGGTGTTTCGCCTGAAGAACAAAATGAGAATTCCCGCTAAACGGCATGGTGAACTTGTCAAGCACTATTACAGGAATGGTCAAAATATCATAGAGGCATTGCAAGTTTTCCTTCGAAACCATAATATATGACGAGGCCCCTGTTCTGTGTTTGATCTGTGCTTTGACGAAATTTGAAGGCTGTGCTTGCGATAGACCTCGAGCTAGACGACCATGTCGAACTATTGCGCATAACATTATTAGTCAAGATCGATAGGTCACTGCACGAGGTGTTTTTCACATTCTCGATGTCTTAAAGATTCTACGATCCGTACTCCATGTTTCCGTATCGATTCCATCGAGTTCAGATGTTACAAGGGGGTGACAAACAGCTACGTTTAGACTTTGCGAATGAATTTATCATTCGGTATGACCGTGATAACATCTGGCCGCATACTTTTACGAAGCAATTTCTCGTTGACTGGCAATGCGAACTCTAAGAATTGTACGCAAAAATACCTGTTAGCCACATGAAGCCAAAATAACCGTGGTGCGACATCACAAGCATCTTTGTTCTCGGCCTCTACTTCTTTGAATAGGTGACTGCACAAGGTTTAGCAATGTGTACTGTCACGGGTGCTCGCTACGCAGCAATGTAACGAATTACGTCATTCCTTGCCCTCAATTAAACTTTTCAACTCCCCGGAAATTCTATTGTATCCCGGGAAAAGAAACCTATTTCAATTGTTTCGAGATGTCTTAGAGGAATTCTTAATTAAAGGAATTCTGGACGTGAGAAGAGGCGATTTGTATCTGAACTAACTCGTTGCCATTCTTTCATCTAGTCAGTGTTGGAAGGATGTCAATAGTCAATCAAACTGGCAAATTGCTTTGATTGAAAATTGCAAGGTTAGTAAACGAAGAAACATGCATAGCTTACTGATTGCTTCGAAAAGAATTCTTTTTTCCTTTTCAGATGTAGTTGAAATAACTACGTTGTGGCTTCATTCAAGGCAGGATTAGGCCACAAATTATGTGTGTGATGAATACATAATAAAACATACTTTAATTAAAGTTTTTTTTCTGTTTTTGACCTTGAAAATAATTTTGTAAGAAAATTTCGAGGATACATTTGTTTCTAAAATATTTAATTTTGATTTGCTTTCAAGATTTAACACAGGTGTCATTTTCAGATTTTCTTAATAATTCTACAGGTAGATTGAATCCATTTGCCTGACAGAATGAATATCTTCAATTCGATTCCTACTTATGAGGTATTGTAATTATAAACAGGATTTTTTTAAAAATAAACTGCATACTTTCAACAAGCCGAATTGTGAATGTAGTTTTTCCGGCTTTTGATAACGTCTAACAGAAGCTTCTCTGTAGTGGATATTTAATTGATAAACGTTTTTCAGGGTACTAGAAAACCACGCGAGCTTTCAAATATCCAATTTTCTAAAAATGGTATAGGTCGCCATTTTTTGAAGTACATTGGCTTTCAATTCATTCCAGGTTCAAAAAGATTATAATTTGATTATTATATCTCCAATCGAAGTCGAAAAAATATTTTATTTGGATTTCAAACGTTGCTTATTTTCTTTTAAAAACCATACTTTCTGTTGACAAAAACGTCCACGAGTAATTCATAGAATTAACATGTTCGCACGAAGCAATTTTTGAAACAATAGATTTACCAGTATTTCTTTTTCTTAAGAATAGATATAAGATATAATAGAGAATTTCAGGTTTATTTGGATGCAATTATAGCCTATGCAGACATTATAGGTTCCAATTCCTTCAGATTTATTGGTAACATTTTTTTGCATACATTTTTAATTTTAAAACTATTTATTATTCCACAATAAATCATTTCTGTCCAATTAAGAAATAATATTTATTCGACCTCTCTTGTAATTATTCCTTTTATCCGTTATTTCTTTTGTCTTTTGTACGTTTGCATAAAGTATAAATATAATTCAACTGAGATAAATAAAAAGTAAGTAATTATAATATAAAGAGAAAATAGAAAATAAATATAATTAGTATAAATATAATATAGTATAAATATAATTCAACTGAGATAAATAAAAAGTAAGTAATTATAATATAAAGAGAAAATAGAAAATAAATACATTCTCCTATAGAATGTTAAATAAATTTTCAGATATGCATAGTTTTGAGAGAAAATAATTTTCCTTTTATTACTTTTAAGGAGTGATTGAAAGCAGATTTTTTAACTTAAGTGTCCCATTAAAAACATTTAAAGTGCAGTTTTAGTACTTTAAGTACGTAAATTAATATTTTGAGTACGAGTGGTTCTCGCATATCAAGGCTCAAGTTAGAATAGCCAGACTCTTCAGTGAAGTATTCCCACGGATTTTCAGGACTTAGGAACAGTAGATATATTGTATATACTTGCAAATCACTTCCACAAAAATGAATTTTTCATCGCAATTTTTGCCCATACAAGTTTTAATAGTTCTAAATTTGTGCGTAATAGCTAAATTGTGGTGTATTTCATTTCTTCTTGAATTGCACTTTTTAACTTTCTTTTAAGCTAAACTAATAGGTAAAAAGCAACCCTTTAATGTGAAAATCAATGATGATAAAACCAAACAGCTTATCTAACATCGTTACTTTCATTTGTATATTATCAAGGCTTATATTTTGCATGTAATTGGTTTTTAGAAATACAAGGGCATTTAATGATTCATTAGATAAATGCAATCAAAGTTTTGAACAAAATTTTTTTTGACTGCTCAATAATAAACAGTTCCAGAAATTTGAATAAAGTAACTTTTTACCTTCAATTAATAAAGGTTTATTTGTTTTAAAAGTTATATAGCACATTTCAATTATATTAATTGAGTGCTGTACAAAATAAGAAGCTGGAGGAGGCTATTTAAAGGCAATGAGCATGCATGTTGTTTCAAGAAGAGAAACAAGGTCTAATAATTCAACTGTTAATCAAAGGCTTTTGACTTCAACGTCTTTTGTAAATAACCGCTATCGTAGAAGAATTTTTGTATTCCGACTCCGAAGAAAATCCGTTTTAAAATCGGGTCTGGTTGCTTGTTCAACCTCATTAAAAGAGTATTTAGGTTTGAGGTGCAATTACTAGATCACTAATGGCAAATTGTCGTCATTAGTAAATTGGCCCTTAAACAATTTTAACAATAAAAGCAAACAGCGTTTAGGTACATTAGTCGGTGATTAGTGTGTGGTACATCCGATCAAGTTCGGACCAAATACTCTCAATGTCCAATAGTCAGTAATAGTTTGGATACTGTTTCTATTAAATTATTATTCTAAGTTTTAAGATTACTTTTTCATGGGAGATTTGCGTTATTTTGAAGGGTGTACATTATGTCATGTCCGAGCTAAAAGGAATACAAAATGTCGAAGGTATTTCGAATCATTTAGAAATTAAGAGTAAGGATTATCATTAAACGAAAATGTTTACTCGTTCATGTACTCAAGAAAAAACTAAATGTGAGAAAACAGTAGAGATAGACCTAAGAATAGTAGACAATCTTACAAATATGATGTAATACTTTACATTTTAACATTATACATTAAACGTTTTACAATACTACAAAAATTCTTTTTAACTGGCACTGAATACCATCTCTCTATTTTAGCATTATTGCATAATTTTTCAACCTCCCTTATACCGCATCTCATTGAAAAAATCTTCGAGATTTTGCCTACGAGCGATTTTAAACAAAGCTGATTTAAAAAAACGTCTATATTATGTGGCTCAATCATGCAAATGCATATCTCAAAAGAGCAATCTAACGATTTAGTGCGAGAAGGAAAAGGTACATAGAATCGTTATTTGTTGCAAATAATTCTTTTTCACGTCCTCACTATCCTGATTTAAGAAAACGACTTCTACTTTTCATAACTGTATTTGAATTTCTTCTTTTTCATGGAAAGTAAGTGTTTGTAAGTTTTTCTTTTCTCATTTGTTTCCTAAAGTTTAATCAGAATTTTGACAGAACACTGCTTGCTTACAATAGCACTCGAAAGATTTTTAGATTGCATACTGTCAAATGCCATCACATTCCGGAATAGAAAAATTGCTCATCTTTACTTGTCCCCTGATGGATTTTTAAGTTTGTGAACATTTGAAATCTTTCGAATTGGGAGATTTCAACTAGTTTACTTAGCCTTTCCCCATGGGCCCTTCTACCACAATGCGAAATTTCGTAGAGTTAAAGGGTTCGTGATTGAGGTAGGAAATCGGTCTACCTAATACAGGATGCATAGTAAAGTCTATGTAACTGTCGAAAGCAGATAGCTGCAGTTATGACGATGATGCACAGGTATAGTCAAGTGACAATGGGCTACATTATGCAAGATGAGATTGCTTTCAGCGCAACCTAGCTGTAAAAATAGGAAATTAGCGCTCGAAAACTATACGAGAAAAATCATTTGCAAAGTTATACAGCATTACCGATTTTGTGCGAAATCACACCCTGCGTATATGAATCGAAAGTGTGGACTACCAATTCCTCGGCATTCACTACTCGGCAGCAAATTGTGAGAAATAGGGCGACTGCAAAATCTGACAAGTGCGAGCAGAAAAATTATTAATATATATGTTAGAATGAACAAGTTTTACTGTCTGGTCGATGTGGCCAGGGCAGCATTTCAGGTGGTCGGTAATGCGACGTCGTACATCACAGTTTCATATGCATGTTTTTTGTGACAAATACAAAGACTTTGAAACGGGAATAGACAAATTAGCATATCATGTTACTTATGTACGATATCGGTGATGCTCCAAAACTTTTTTCTCCGTATCTTTCGAGGTAATCTCCACTGTCTCTTCGTTTAAGACTATTGCGCTTATCAAAAGTAAAATGATGGAAACAGCAATCGATCGATTGGAATTTATTCTCACAGCAGTCTCTCTCATCTATTAATTAGAAGATAAAATTCCGTAGAGAGAACCTCTTAATATGCCCAAACAAGAATGATGAGTTTTTGTCAAATGTTAGAGACTAATGCACTCAGAGCCAAATAGTTTACCTTAATAAAGTCATTCAATTATGTACGTTTCTAGTTACTTGCTCCCATTTTCACTGAATTATCAATACAGAATTTCGTGAGCTACGATTTCTGCATTTCCCCCTCGTGTAATTACTTATTAGTAAAATATTTCTCCAATTCAGAATTGTTTAAATAAAATATTATTTTCATTTAAACAATTCTGAATTAATTCTTTATGTCAAATTGCTCGAAAGACGCAACGAACGCTGTGCCACATGAAATAGTTTAGGAAACAATGTACTTACGTAAAGCGCCAACCAGGCAGCATGCCGAATGATTTTGTGAAATTGCTTTTAAAAATTATGTTTCACAAAACCTCAGTTTATTAGTGGACCGGAAAAATTGCTGAAACGCATTCAAATTTCACATTGTCAATTAAGATTTGTGTCATTCGTAGATTTATTCGTAGAGAACAATTCTGAATGGTCTTAAAGACAAATCAGCCAGTGCTTTTGGACTTGCAGACCATCGAATAGGACTTTCATTTACCCGCAGCCTTGAAGAGTCCATTTCTTCACGCTGAATGAGGTTTCCGGGTTTTGAGGTCTTTTCAAGTAACAGGTGCTTTTACTTTTTCTCGATCTTTCGAATAATTGGTGTTCAATAACAGCCCCGTTTAAAGAAAATAAAGTGACAAGTAGATGTGTGACATAATTTCTGTATATGGATCTGTAATTTTTCCTGGAACGCGATTGGTTATTTATTTTCAGTAACACACATTAACTATAGAATATGAATGCATTTTTCATATATTACTTGTACGATATTTATGTCTTCCTTTTACATGGAAACGGTTTAATTGAAAATAAAAAGTGATACCAATAGAAAAATCTTTAGATGATGTAAATTTCAAATGCGATTGAAATTTTTAAAAACTAATTACTCTCAGAGGGTTAAAACGAAGAAAATTTTCTTGATTAGTAAAGAAATGACTGGGTGTGAGAATTAATGCTGATAAAATTTAAATTTTAATATTTCTTTAATACTTGAGGACTTTTTTCTGGACTTCAAAATTGTTTCAAATATTATAGCCTACTACTGAAATGACAATTTTTGCACACAAGTAATTCAAGATGAATAAAGACCCTCCATTATAAATAATTTTAAGCACAAGCTTCACTTTTATGATTTTCAAAATATTCGTGATTTTTTAAAATTATTAATTGTTGATTCGAACATTTTGAATCCTTTGAAATTCGTTAGACTGATACCAAAAGTAATCAGAATATGCAAATATAGACTAAAATGGCATTATAAATTTAAGCGTAAGTTGGCCTCCACACACTAGACCGACAAAACAGCACATTTTCCATTTCTGCGCATCTCGCTATGCATTTCACACTTGAGTGTCACAGGGTTGATGTTGGATCAGTGTCAAACGTTAACTCCTATGGTAGTTAACGTTTGTCTAGTAAGAATGTCTGCTATGGCACGATCGTATGGAATTCGGAAGAGGTATGGTTGTGGGATGAAAAGCAGGCAAATCAAGTCTGCCTTATGTCGTTCGAAGGAACCACTAGAGCCCAACCTAAGAGGTCACTTCAATTAAACGATCGTAGAAAGAATTGCTTCGTGAGGAATCGAAAGAACAATCACTTTTCTTCTGCAAACTTCTCAAAAGTCACAGGAACTACTAGCAGTACGCATAGAATTTGTCTACAGAAGCCTAAAGAAGAATGTTTGGGTGTTTGGCGCTTGGAGTGACGCTGCAAACTGCTCCAATCGGATGGACATGGATTTGAAGCCTGAGAAGCGATTTTTTTACCCAACTGTGAAATTCGAAGGTATCTGTGATGGCTGGCTTGTTTCTTCTGGGAAGTGCTATGATGGTTTTGCCTTCAAATACGAACTTTCTCGATCAGAGGTTCCTGAAGTGGAAAGCATGCGACATTTTATTTTCCGAGAACCCTTTCATTCCATTATTTTGTCTCGTTCTTTTATGTTCAAATGTCTTGTTTTCGAAACATGATTATTCAAAATGTCCTCTATATATTCCAAAACAATGAGCAACTGCACTCACAGCAAAGGGAGTATTTCCCAGCGATTGATCGTAATATCGACCGCAATACCACCTAACTTAAAAAAATTAATTTCTGGTTTTATGGGTACATATGCTTCTACATACAGTAAAACTGCCTTCTACTACTGGAAGCTAGCTGGGGCAGTTTTGTAGTATGCAGAAGCATGTATTTAGTAATAAAGCTAGAAATTCATTTTTTGAGTTATAGCGGCATTGGAATCCGGGTGCAATATGTGAATAATAAATGTTTGGGATGAATGTTTCTAGACGAATCCTATATGGCAGAACTTCGAGATTTGTCGAAGATGTTTTATTTTAATAGACACAAATCCCAGGATTCTCTTTCTCAGATGTGTCCGATTCTTTAAATATTCGTTAAGAGAACAGTTTGCTAACGCATAATTTCTTTCGAAACCATCTGGAATCATACACCCTACAGCTGTCAAATATAAACAATTTCTTTCGCTTTCGTATTTCAATGTTACTCACTAGAATAAAATGACCCAAATAATAGGAAACAATTTGTTAGAGTGCTGCTCCCGGGAAAGCAGTTGAGTCGCGCACTTTTCAACTACTCTGCATGTGTTCGTTCCAATGCATGTGTTCGAGTCCATGATATGTTGGATGTCTTCTGCTGCCATATCCCATCAATGCCAAATTTCGCTGCACGGACATCAGACACGCCTCTAGTGCGTTCCGTTGAATGTGGCAGTCAGTTCACGAAGTGTGGTTCGTCTGTTAGCACGGACGCTTCTGCTCAGAAGTCGCTGGTTTCTATCATTCAGCAAACATGGCCGGCCACTGCACTGTCCCTTGTGGAAGGTAATGCTTTCTCGATACACCTTTGACACTTTTTTTGGAGCGAGGAATCTTACAAATCTCAACAACTTCCGAAATACAATGCCCTATGCTTCGAGCTCCAACTATCTCTCAACGTTCAAACTCGGTTAATTCTCGTCCGGTAGCCATTATCACATTATTAAACGTTTAACAAGACATTCAAGTCCAACAGACAGCACTGATATAACCATCTGACTCTTTATACCCTTTTAAAGCGAAGCAAGCGTCACTTGTAAATTTACATATTGCTTTCCCATGACATTTGACAGGTCAGTGTATAAAAAACATTGGTCAAAATATTTTAAGCAATATGCGAAAGAAATGTTTCATTTAGGAGGGTTACCACATCATAAATATCTTGGGAAGATGAGCTTTGTGAAGGGAAACAGAATCAAAACGTGAATTAGAAATGGTTCTTGTGAGTTATGGAGTGTGATCTGCAGCCTCATAGAAAATTCAAGTGCGATCTGTAGATTTAAAACTCTAGCTGCTGGTCAAGACTGATTCGAAATCCACTTGAAATTAAATTGGAGGGAGTCTCATATACTCCTAGACAATTAATCTTAATTGCACAAGTTGAATATCGTAAATTGAAGTTTTCGTTTGAGTGTAGAAGCTAATTTGAGTGTGAACACCTAAATTGACTACATTACTGAGTAATCTGGTTTTGTAGCTATTTTTATACCTGTTTAAGATAAAATTTTGATAAAAAATTTCCTGAACAATGTGGGGTCCGTTTTATAAGATAATTTTATTGAATACATTTAAAAACACTGAACATATCCACCCACGCCCAAAACTTTTAAACATTATTTTTCCGAAATATTTTTGTCTTTGCTCATTTGAATCTATTTTGCTAACATTCGGGCCTTATCTGCTTTGTTAACAGTGCTTCAGTCCTTGTCTCATCCAGGGGAATAAAATTCTCATAGCGAAACGTGACCTCAGAAAAACGTGTTTTTTTTTTCAAATTGAAATAATTTCTTAAGGAAGCGACTGGCAATTGAATTCTGGCTTTTCCTCACAGAAATCACTCTAGTCAAGGAGCTTGAGCCAACCATTAAGAGCCCAATTTCCGTATCAGATAGTTTACCCTAGGACGACCTGGAAGGATTGAATAAGTGAACGAGATAGTGGAAAAGGAAGTATTTTGCATATGATACTGTTGGAAAATTCACAAATTCCAGTTAATGCATCCTGGCTTTGTACTCAACGAAAATAGCCTCCAAAATTATGAGATCTCTTCTCAACATTCATTTAGAGTTAAGGACATTATCTGTATGAGCATCAAAAATATCCGTTCATCTTATAGGCAAATATGCATACGGATATGCTCACAACAGCTAATAAGGTTCATGCCTCTCGACAAACCACCGTCGAGCCCACAAGGCGGGTTGGCTTTTATGACGCAAGGGGCCAAACAAAGTTAAATACATGGACACGAGGAATCTACAACTCGCAGACTTCCAACAAAAACACAAAGCTTCCTGGATTCGCAGACATTTGAAGTATGGAATCACAAGTGGTGCTCTTTAGATATTGCGAAACAAAACAGAGAACAGCAGTCGACGAGATGAAGCAATCACAAGTTAGGAGGGTGCACTGAACAGCATCTCAAAGTATACACCCCGAACGCTAAATAAGGTCTTAGGATTATATGTAAGAAACTATAAAATTTTTTGTAATAGTTGTGGTTCACTTTTAAGACTCAGCCACCGTACAAGTATAGTTTAGATTACTAGTGGGTATTGATGCACCTAAGAGTAGGTTCCTACCTGTCTCCTTAAGGACTATAGTCGGTTCTGATCCGGAGAAACTCATTTTGGTAGTCCCAAAGAACATCTTCCTCACAGTGATGATTGACGAAGGTATTTAAATCAGAAAATGATTCATTCACTCATTCCGAGAAATCTAGGTACCGTCGGGTGGAAACGAATCCGGAAATAATTTCCAATAACTCACAAAACACAGATTGGATTAAAAGTGCTTTCATTGATCCTCTGGTTTTTTTCTGCCACCCTTCCAGACTTTCCAATGTGGAAAACTTGTATCAAAACTCCACAGAATATTGTGGAGAATTTAACCGTAGTGCGTACATAAGATCTACTCCCGTTTTACGAGAAGAAATTAAACTGCAAACCTCACATTTGCTTAACATATTCCACAGATGAATGTGATGGGACTCGAAGTACAACCGCCCCTCCGCTGGGTTGTTTCACAAACAAGGTAGAACTTTTCTTGTTGCATTTGTTTCCCTGTATTAGTTGGATCTGTGATGATTTGTGTTGCATGTCCCTTTTCGTTTTTATGTCATGATTTGAGTTTTCGGCTGTTAACTGATGAGTCTTTATAAGGCTGTCTTCCACAATTACAAAACAAACTCACATTTCTCAAAGTGATTAACTTGACTCCTTTTGATAAAGTAGATGCGTTCACATTTTCTTTATTTCTATTATTTTGAGATTCTGGTGTGAATATTTTGGGCTATGAATTATTCTAAAATATATCAATAAAGTAATAAAAAAAGTCTCAAAATGCAAATAGTCTGAGGATGGTTATCACTGGAGCAAAGAAATCCTTTCAAATCTCTTTCGTGTACAGTTTTTTACATTTCGCTGCGTTTAAAGAATCAGGAAGTGTCGAAATCCCTCATAGATATTTCGGGGATTTTCTTCCCTCCAGATCGATTCTTAAGTGAGAGAATGTGTCGCTTCACTTCTGACTAACTTTATTGCCTTAGAATAGATCACTTACTTCCGATTTATTTCGCCCCTTCCTCTGCGACAGTTTTCTCGCTTTTTCATATTTGAAATGATTTTATAATCATCAGATTTCATGGATAAGTAGTCTCTTTGTATGCGTCATGCGTATGTTTCGAATTTTCTATCCTTGTTAAATCTCGGTACGATTTGATTTGAGAAACCAAACGGGTCAGTGACTAGTAATGTGATTTCTGAACTTTTCAGAAGGATCCTAATACTGAGCCCCTTTCGAGAAGACCCATCAGACTTAATAGACTTGCTTAATGTCATTTAATTATTCGAATACTGTTGATTCAGATCAATTAATGAATCCCGATCAAGTAGTTGTCCTTAATTGGGTTGCTTGGTTTCGGGTTTTATGGCGCCTAATTTGGCCAAGCGTCCTTAATTGGACCCCTTCTGTGATGCCCTCCAACAATCCCCAAAATCGTAACGTTTGAGTCGAGATGTATTTTTGGCAAATATGGATGGCATGTAATATGCGATTTTCTTTTAATTGCTTTATGTATAGGGAATGAAACAGAGTTCCTCCGGGTGCACCAACAAATCTCAAACGATTGCGATTATTCTTTTGAATTTACAAACAAAAGAAAAACACGTAACATGCAAAAAAGATATTTTCATCCCGTGGTCAGTAGTTAGAGATATGTCAGTGGCTATTTTGCAGGATGGAATCAATATAATTGAAGGGTTTATTTGCGTCGCATTCAGCAATCGTGTCTTTTTGGAATAATGTAGATTCGAGAAAGTATCATGTTGTAAAATAAGTTGACGGAAGTAGAGAGAAGCACGTGTTTCAGAACTCATAAAAACTTACAAAAGTTGAAGTATCATTTCCTTCCATGTCCTTAGCAAAAATTCGACCAAGACCCATGTCTGGCGGTTGGTAGGTAGGTAGGTATTTAATTAACGTCACACTGCAGAAACTCAACGGGCTACTGGTGACGGTCCAGGATCAAACCCAAAGGGAAAGATCCGAGGACAACACAACGTAATTTTGAAACACGGTTAAATGACGACGTCACACCTGAGTTGGCACTCCACTCTTCAAACTTCCACATCAACGTGAGGACATTTGAGACCACGACAGATTTAACGTGCACCAGCTCCTTTATACACGACGGTCTTTGGTTGGATTCGAACTCTCAACCCTTCGGTTACTAATCCGTTACTCTTCCAAACGGACTACCCCAAAGTCTGTCGGGGAAAGGTCCAATATTTCCCATTCTAGCTCATTTTGTTGCCAAAGGGGCATCAACTTGGAACGCACGTCCAACAGTTGGATATGTTGTAGAATTGTTAAATGGTAAGAGCATCTATGAAGGTTTGGTGTGTGCATTTTCCGGCAGAAAAGAAATTTAGGATTAGAATTGAAGGGAAAGAGAGCAATTAAGATGTTTCTCTTGAAGACAAAATCCGATTTCATTCATTTCAAGCACGAGATGAGGATATGTACAGGTACAAATGCTACTCGTAACCCTTAGTCGGAGGTTGTACTTCCAATTACAAAAATTTTTCAAATATACAACAATTCACCTTACCAAAGTCTTAAATCGAGTCTTTTGGATTTCAAAAATATTTTTTGAACACGTTCAATACTAAAATATTGAATTCCGAAAACTTCTTTCATTGATTAAAGCATCAAGTTCGAAGAGTTTGGTTCTTTTACGAGCTAAACTCTGTACCTCAGAACCAGACGAACGTAAGTCACATTATGCCAACTTTTCAGGAGAGCATAAAAACTGAAAAGAAGGCTCTTGTTGAATGGCTACAAAGCTAGTATTTGAATTAGCCTACAAAAATTGATTAACGATAAAAATATACAGGCTTTATCCATTGTTGGTTAATTTTATGTAATTTTATAGCTTATTAAGACAGGACTGGACTTACGTTATTGTGGTTCTATATCAAAACCTGTTTTAGGACTTACGTAGCACTATAAAAAGGTTTTCAAGTAAACTACACGAGCAATCTTAGTAACAATGTCTTTAATACTATCAAAAACATGGAGAAAGTACAAAAATATTTAATATTGTATAGATTGAGTGTTGTAATGTTGTAAATGGCTTAAAAGCTACAGATTAAGCAAAAACATTACTCTAGAGCGGTTGAGTCATCCTCAGGAAAGTTTCATTCCTTCTCTCCATGTGGAAGGTTTTCAAAAAAGGGTCTATACTCTTCAGGGACCCACTGCATTAAATTCATTCTCTGTACTCATTACTTATATTACTTTTACGTTTAATTCTACATTCAACCATTCAATTAAAAATGTCTAGTCGGGTACTACAATTGATTTACATTAGTTGCCAAAACACGGTGGTTAATTCTGCATCAGTTTAGTTCTCCATCTATTTATTCTAAATTGTGATATGTTTTAATAAAACCTGAGTGAGCAAAGGTCCACCATTGACACTATTGAAATGATCAAACGAGTTCTATTGTTCTTGAAATCTAATATCTGTACCTCAGAACCAGACGAACGAAAATCACATTATGCCAACTTTTCAGGGGAGCATAAAAACTGAAAAGAAGGATCGCGTTTTCTGGCTACAAAGCTAGTATTTGAATTAGCCTGCAAAAATTGATTGTTAACAATAAAAATATACATGATTTATCCATGTTGGTTAATTTTTATGTAATTTTATAGCTAATTAAGACGACTGGACTTGCATTATTGTGGATCTACTTAAAAAATGACTGTTTTAGGACATACATAGCACTTTAAAAAGGTGTTTCAAGTGGACTACACAAACAATCACAGTAACAATGTCTTTAATACTATCAAAAACATAGAGAAAGTACAAAAATATTTAATATTGTATAAAAAAATATTTAATATTGTATAAAAAAATATTTAATATTGTATAAAAAATATTTAATATTGTATAGATTGAGTGTTGTAATGTTTAAATGGCTTTAAAGCTTCAGATTAAGCAAAAACATTACTCTTTCATTATTATTAAACATTATCAAACACAGAAAAAGTACAAAAATATTTAATATTGTATAATATATATATATATATATATATATATATTATACAATATTATATATATATATATATAATATTGTTTAAAATATATTTAATATTGTACAGATTGAGTGTTGTAATGTTGTAAATGGCTTAAAAGCTACAGATTAAGCAAAAACATTACTCTAGAGCTGTTGAGTCGTCCTCAGGAAAGTTTCCTTCCTTCTCTCCATGTGGAAGGTTTTCAAAGAAGGGTCTATACTCTTCAGGGACCCACTGCATTAAATTCATTCTCTGTACTCATTACTTATATTGTTTTTGGTTACTCTCAATTTTGGGATCGTCGCTGGCATAACAACCCTTTGTTCCTCTCTGATTTCTTTTAAATTCAACAGTTTTAAAGGTACCATCTGCGAAACTGGTCTTATAGTACAGCCTGCTGTCTCCTTTGGGAAGCTGTAACCACGCTGCATTGGATATCAAAAATGGTTTTTATCTGTGTTTTTCTTCCTTGAAACAAATGGAGCTTCTTTGCTCTTCAAGTAGAAAAAATCAAGAGTCTTCAACGCCCATCCTTCTCACAACAAAGGGGTTCTTTTCTGAACATGAAGCAATACAATTGGCCCAATAATTTGTGGTAAAAATAGTGTGGTTTTTAGTTGCTCTCTATCACACCATGCTTGCCATCTACTTCCATGTGGGTGTGTCCAGCAAGTAGGAACTTATGGTTGACTTCTTTTAGAGTAGAAACCTTTTCCAACAGCCATAGGTCCATGAAAATCATTAATATTCCTGTTTCGGCCACTGCAATTATCTGTCCACACTGTTAAGTTTTCAGTAGGCCTATCAGGATTTCGAAGCTCTTCATTCGCCCATGTGAATAAACATGATGCTATTTCGTTACCTCCTCGACCGGCTGTAACTTCATCCCAGATCATACACCAAGTTTTGTTGTGTGATAAATTGTTGTGTCATAAATTGTACTATTTATTGTCTAGTTTTCTTGATTAAAACTTTGGGAGTTCTTCAAATCTGGGGTTGGAAGACATTTTTGGAGATCAGACATAACGGACTCTCAAACCTTGATTAGCATGGTATTTCACTTTAATCTTCCCTTTTTAATTCATACCTACGTGAAGCTTCTTCCAGGTGGTTTCCTTTTTGTAATTTAAGTTCATTGAGTCTTCCATCATTTTTTCATTTTTAATTTCGCAGTCAAGTTTATCGCACACATCACAAGTGTCATTATCTGGTGAGTGGAAAGACAAGTTGAAATCTTCATTGAAAATTTTGGAATGAGCCCACTTTTTCTTTGGTTTAATTTTTTCTTTTCGCACTAGTCTACATACAGTGAGTACATTGTGGAAATTTTCAGGTGATTGCCCAAATATTTACGTTTGGATCTTTCCCTGCTGTAGCGGCTTTCATACACCGGAAACTTTGAAATATGGTTTTTGATCCATTCTAAGCTATCACTCGGTAATTTATTTGCTGGAATATATTTTCCCCTAAGGTCTGGATTTATCATACAAGACTCACTGGCTTTTTTTTAAAGCAACTCTCGTAAAGGTTTCAGAAATAGAAAGCGTATTGAGGAAAAAAGCTTTGCAAATGACTTCAACCTTATTATTAAAGCTAAAAATAAATGTATGGCTCTCGGTTTTGTTTCTTGTGCCGTCTCTTTTCCGTTGTCTAACAACAGGCTTAATTTTTATACATGAAAGTACAAACTGTCTTTTTAAGTGGATGGACTTAACGTTTGTCTGGCTCAAACAAAGGTTATGACTTACGTTCTTATAACCCTAGTAAATCATAAAAGAAGAATGTTTTACAGATTTTCGTTGTTATGGCTTGATTCATAATCAGATTTTACATGCAAAACTGTAATAACCTGAAAATCGTCATTTTTGGACTTACGTTCGTATGGTTATGAGGTACAGAACTTACTGATACATCAGCTCAAATTTGCACTTTTTCAAGTAATAAAATTTAAATACTAGCCATACCAATGAATCAGTTGAATCGCTGCATGTAGTTTCACTTCAAAATAAATTATCTGGGAGCTATTCAATGCATAATAAATGAAAAGTTTAACAAATATCTTATTTTTGGCTGCGGTAGCCCGGTTGGAAGAGCAACGGATTAGTAACCGTAGGGTTGAGTTCGAATCCAACCAAAGACCGTCGTGTACAAAGGGGGTTGGTGCACATTAAATCTGTCGTGGCCTCAAATGTCCTCACGTTAGCGTGGTGTGGAAGTTTGGAGAGTGGGGTGCCAGCTCAGATGTGACCTCGTCATTTGACCATGGTTCAAAACTACGTCGGATTTTTCCCTTTGGAATTGATCCCGGACCGTCGTCAATAGTCCGTTGTGTTGCTCCAGTGCGGCATTAATTAAAATACCTACCTACCTCATTTTCATTTATATGGCCCTTCTACATTTCCGAAAAGATGAGTTTGATATGTGGAAAAGATTTGTCATAAAAATCTCTTCGCAAAATGATCAAAATCGTAGTTTTAATATATGAAACATTTTTAGCATTAAAGGGACAGTAGAAAGGGTTTTTATAGCAATGAGTTACTCGATTTCATATCAATTGTTAGCGAAACATTTATCACCGATTAATAAAGAATGTAAGGAACAAACTATTAACTGCGCTGTCCCTCAAACACTTTAAAACTGCAGGTTGACAGGGAAATGTTCAAAAATGTGCTCTCAAATGAAATACCTAGGTTTCGAATGAACACACGGACACAGAATGTGGCATTGACTAAAACATTCGCTACTCAGCTGATCTCAATCCACTCGTGACGTCAGATTTGTGCGGAGTTTTGGGTGATAAAGAGCAAGAATCGTCCGAAATTCTAAGTGGGACAGAAAAGGAATGTAGCATTCTATAGATTCCAAGGCATTCAGCTTATTTTGCAGCTACATTACAGCTTTATTGGGCATGTTGTGGGTATGCTTCAATTACCCGGAATGTAAGGGATCTGAAGCAGCTTCAGAATACACTTGGCATAATTTGCCACAAGATAGTATAAGGACTCCATTTGACTCCATTCTATGCCGCATATCGGCATGTATCGCCACCAGAGGGCCTTACAATTTACTTATTTGACAGTTGTCATGTAATTCTACAGTAGAGTCCTCGAGATTTGATATCATTTTCTTATCTCTTCATATATATCACACATGCTAAGTAATCAAACACTGACTTCGGAGTATTTCAATTTTTTGGTGACATTCCTTATTTCGAAATCCAGAATACTTTATATTCTGAATTAATTTTGCGTGCTCCTTAAACGTGATGAACGAATTTTTTGTTAAGCTATTTTACGAGTTAACTTACTCTTGATAAACCAAAGTAGGAAATTAGTGACTGACTCTTCTGTGTCAGTATGTCCATTTCCTGACGTTGTGTGCCTTGTGTTTGGTGCAGCTTGGTCACATATAGCCCTCACGCCATAAAACCCGACCAATCATATGCATGAAATTTTCATAAGGGGATAATTAAGGGGATTTTCATAAGGGGATAATTTCATAATTCAATTCTTCAGATCAAATTGCACCTAACTTAATTTCCAATGGTAATACACAATTTTTACTGTTTTTATATCAAACTTCGGACACTAAGTTTCAAAACATTGGGTCGAGTATTTCTGAATGTAAAAAGTGTGTGAAGCTCCTAATTTTTCCAGAATTCGTTTAAGATTTTCTGAAATAATCAAGCTGAGATTTTTTAAATTTATTTTGCCATTAAAAACACAAACGAAATCTAAGTGACATACCTTTTTAAATGCAATTAGGCACTATTAATTCTGGAATTAATATTCGAAAAATATGAGTATCAACCTTCATATATTTTGGTGGAAATCGATTCTTTCTGCGAGTATGAAAAATTTCATCCTAGAAATTCGTCATTTTTTATTATGAAAATGTCTACAAAATAACGCTTATTAAGTATCGGGAAAAGAGCTGAAATTTTGCAGTCTTGAATTGATTTCCATGAAAAGAATCCAGACGGTCCTTAACGCATAGAAATTTATAAATGTTATTCCCTATCGAAAGATACATTTTACTCCATGAACAATGCACGAATAAAAGGGGGTGATATAGCTATGTTCTATGTATTAAAAATTACTTGAACATTCCTCCAACATCCTTATACACACATGAAAATGAAAAAGAAATAATCACAAAGATATGAATCGTGAGTTAATTTTTATCAACCCCATTTTGAGGATAACCCCCTGATGAAGGAATAAGATATCCCATCATGGATTTCAAAATCGAATTTTCAAGTACAGTTGCTCAAAAAGGTCACATATTGTTATTCACGTCCTGGAATCGCACACTCAAACAAAAAGTGCCATTGGACCTGGAATACTGACTACTAGAGATAATTTTATTTGCATAAGGGTCTGTCTTCATGTTTATTTAGATATTATTTACAAAATTTCAAATACTAACACCTACTATTAAGGCCATTAAAAGTTTTTCCCTATCAAAATTACGCTAAATATAATTTTAATAATTTCGGGAGAAATAGGAGAAAACCGATTCCGGGTTTCTTCGCAATATGTCGGTTGGGGTTTTATGGCGCAAGGGCTCTATTTGGCCATGCAGCGCCAGACACTAGACAGACAATATCAAGTAATGGACAAACACACACAAGGACTGACTCAGATGTGAAAAATACACCCAAGGAGGGTTTCGAACCTTGCAGGAATTGAACCTGCGCCGCCTACAACTCGCAGTTGCTAGCGCAGTGGGCATAGCCACTGAACCCACGGCAGCCCCATTTACATTAGGAGCTTTGAATTTTAACTCTTCTAACTCATATATTTGAGCAAAATATAAGTATTTTAAATGAATTGCTTCTATTTTGATCCTGAAAATTAGAATTTGTTATCAAAAGTATGGGTTACTCTTAAAGCAATTTGAATGTGAGCAAATGCAATTTATCTATAGTAGACACTATTCCAAGTGAAAGGACACTTGATTTGAATAACAAGAGGCGTTTGATACATTTTTGACCTGCTGTACCGCAATTGCAGTAAGTGAATCAGTCGAATCCATTGAAACAACCAAACTCAGGGATCAGAATATTTCTGTAGCACATTCCAAAGAAACAAGTGGAATTAATCTCCGTATGAAAAGAGCCTCATTTTTCAGCATTCTTCGAAGACACTGTTCTGCTTATAGAATAGTTTTACTCTCAGTTCAACAGGTGCGTATCTTGGATTGTTTGAGCCACTCCAAACAGAACCCAAGCGAACTGCTGAATAGAGCAACATTTGAAACTCAAATAGTTTGCTCAAGTTTATCCAACAGCTTTCTCTGCAGTTATCTACTTGTCTTGGAATTACTGCATGTCAGTATTCGGGTTGAATCGTGGTTATTTGTTGGTTTTTGTATTTCGTGCATATTGGAAAACTTTAACCTCAAAGGACTCGGAGTACAATTTGTTATCAATTTAATTATCAATTTAAAATTGAGCGTAATTAGCAGGTGTTTCAAAATTTTTTATATACTAAGTATTTGACAATTCGAATGCATTTTAAAATACTAGAAATTGGAAATGAAATTTGTTTAAGCTTTAGGTGATGCCGTTCGATATGGGTATGATGAAACCCCTCGTAAATCGTTTTTAGCAGATGGATTCGTGTCAAATGTTCGTCATAGTTAAACCAGAATTTCTGCTCATGAAACCTCATTGGATTGGTATGCGAGATCAGGATTGTTCATGAGAGAAATCTCGCACGCTAGTTGATGTATATTTTGAATTTTTCAATAATTCACATTGTATGAAATTCTTTAGAATTGAGAGTTCATTTGTTTGAAGAGTGGCCTAAAATTAAATTGAAAAAGCTTTGGGTCTCAGAAAGTGATGGTTGAGAGCCCGCTTTTCAAAAATGTTCGACCGCATTTAGCACTATTTTGTTTGGGCTCAGAAGTATTACATCATTTAAAGCTCACAATTTATCAGTCCTTTTGATTTCTAATAAGCAACATTTTCCCTCGCTGTATCGTGCTTTTTACTTACACCCCCTAAGAAATGCGATGCATCGAGGGATTGATTTTCGACACTGAACTTAATAGTTTGAAGGTAAAACGTACAAAACAAGGTTGCAAAGTTTTGCAATCATTTTGAGACTGACAGAAAAATCGGACTTGAATGCTTAAGAATGCCAAGAGTGTTTTCAATTGGAAAGTATCTTCACGCATTCTTTAGAGCTCAATCCTCATTTAACGCAACATTCAGCCTCGACCTGCTGCCAGGAATCTTCGCTTGGTGTACGAAAACAAATGTTCATTGGACTGTTTTCTAGGTATCTACAACTTATAGGGTAGGTAGTTAATTAACGTTTCTCTGGAGCAACACAACGGGTTATTAGCGACGGATCAATCCCCAAGGGAGAGATCCGAGGTAAGTAGGTAGGTAATTAGGGTTTTATGGCGCAAGGTCCAAAAGCGGACAAGCTGCGCCAAACGCAAGATAAAAGAAATAAAATAAGATCCGAGGACAACACCACGTAATTTTGAACCACGTCAGATAACGAAGTAACACCTGAGCTGGCACCACACTCTCCAAACCACGCCAAACAACTTACAGGGAACCAAGCTCTTGGGGATTCTGTATTCCAGAGGAAATAGTGGAAAGTCTCACAGCTTAGTTTTCAAAACAGTCTAAATGTGTAGTTGAATAGTTTGCTTTGGGCTTCAAATAGTTTAGTTTAGGAATTGATAATGATAGTTTCTTTTCTTGTCGAACTATACATTTTATGATTAGGAGTAAGCTTTTCATTTAAAATAATGCGATTTCTAGCGTCTTTAAAAATTTGCTCCAAATAATCGTGGAAGAATGTGCACAGGATCTAAGTACGCGTGTTCTTTTTCGGTAGCAATTTAAACTTCATTAAAAAAGTATTATTTCAGAGTTAAATACTGAAATGTTACTGTCATTTGAATGAGGGTCATTCTAGCTTGGTTAGTATACCGTATATTGAAATGAAATATTTAATGATTCCCCATAACTTAATTCGTTGACCAAATTGTATTGAAATGCAGTTCGATTAAGTTAACACAATAGAATTGAAACACATTGGTGGATGCATTTTGAAAAATAAGCGCATTTGTAAGAACGGAATCTGTTGTGCCATCTTTATCGATGGCTCCGAGCTAATTAAAAAACACGCCACTATAAAGCAAGCCCACTCAAGTGTCCTGAACTGAGGAAGAACTGGGCCTACACTGAGGGCTCTAAAATGTTCTCAGCCTTCTGTCACCACATACATTAGGGACAAGAACTGGAAACCACTAGGTTAGTGTTCCAAGCAAAATTTCTGCTCCACACAAGACTTCCAAAAATCCCATCATACCTGACATGAGTTCCTTTGCATTTCAGGGATTAACATAAAGTATTTGGAGCAATTTTCTTTAAGAGGTCCCAGTACCATATAATTCTTTAAAATGTTGAATATTTGTCTTACATTAGAGTTTTGACCATTACAAATAAGTGTGCTGAATTTTGAAACGAATAGAATCAGTTTTAAAGAAGTCATTCATTAATTATAGAGCAATTTAAAAGACTTCAATGGACATGCTTATGTGACAACTAGTGGGAATGTTTTTCCTCTTTCTTGTAAAATTCAAATTAAAGTAAATGTAGCCACAATTACTTTCGATCCCTTTCCTATTTAATAGTATTCATTGTCTTGATTTATGTAATGTTTATTTTTAGGATAAATTACGTAATTAAAGAAATAAATTTTTTGGTAACTTGACAGCTTAAAAAATAGTAATAAACTGTAGCTTTATTTATATAAAGAATGAAACAAATCTGTTCTTCTAATATAATTTGTAAGTAATCTTTTACAACAGTTAAAACTTCCATTTCTTACTGTTCACTTTCTATTGACAATTATTGATATGACTGTTCACTTATTAAACCCTAGGGTCTTTCTCTAACATAGAGATGTCTTTTTCAAAAGTTTGTTTTGAACTGTTATTCTATTTTTAACACACATAATTTACATATTTCGAAAAAGTATAATGCACTTTTGAATTGAAAAAAGAAAGTGTTCTGATATGATCCATTGCTAGACGCGTAGGTTCGATTCCTCCCTGGGTGTATCTTCTATGTCAGTCAAACTTTCATTCTGTGTCTATACTTGATATTGTATGTCTTGTGTCTGGCGCAGCATGACCATGAAAACCAACCAAACACCTCAAGTTGATTGTCATTCAATAAACAAGTCTGAGTGGGCGAAAGGGGTCCATAGTGATGCAAAAAACCACTTGACCCCTTTTAATAAAGAACCCAGGATCAAGCCCTCAAAAAGACAGGTTATTGAATACGAGTTTCTATTGAAAAACCAAATGAAGAAAATTGGGAGGGAAAGAATGAAATATAGAGTTGAATCAAAACAAGGTCAAAATACCAAATATGTTAAAAGGAATCAAAAGAATCCTATAACAATGGTTGGCTGGATAGTTGGGTTTTAGGGTCCCCTATTTGGCCCATCTGCGCCAAATACAAGGCAGCCAACGTCAGGCAATGGACACCAAACACAAGGAAAGTTGAACTGAAGAAAAATACCCCTGTAAACCCGGTATTTAAAAAAACATGATTCCCCATCGCGTGTACCGTATTTCAGGCAAAGTGATGCATGATTTTGTGTATTTTCGATATGAAATAAAAGCATTTGATTATTAGTGTGCATTTTAGTTTTAATATTTAATAAATAAGCTTACAAAAAGCGAAAAAATAGATCATTTTTCATAACGTACCGTTTTCCAGGGAGCTTGGTAGGGAAGGTGTTAAATTCCGAACCAATCAAGAATCATATTCTACAGTATTCCAGTTGAGAGTCTTCATCCAGGTCCTAGAATAATCACAGCAATTATCACGGGTGACTGAATATCTTTAATAATTATTGTTAATGTTATTTTAGACGTTACAAAATAGCTTTAGATCGAAAGTATTCAGAAGTAACAAGAATTCGTTTAATGAAGAAATATATATCACTATCATCACCAAAACAAAAAAATTTCAAAATTATTCTTTCGAGGAACACATTTTTAAAGTTTTTTGAAAAATGGAGTTATATTTAAACAAATGGAGTTTTTATATTCATTAAGGTTACTTAGTTCATAAGAACGAGATGCAAACACCTATGACATCGAGAAGATGCATTGAAGGCCCCGGGATTTAGAATATATTTACCTTTTCAGCTGTATTTTGGAAAGGATTTTGTTTTAAAATGGTCATTGCTTATTTACCTCATTTGCATTTGGATTATTTACATTGAGCTGCATGGAAATAAGAGACAAAATTATTCGTGTTTTCAAACATTGGGTTGGTTGATTTTGGGGGTTTATGGAGCCATCTTTGGCCATGCTGTGCCAGACGCAAGACATAGATTATGAAGTCATAGCCACACAATGAAAGTTTTACTGACACAGAAGAGAAAAATAATGCACCTGACAGGAATCGAACCGCAGGTTCTACTGCAACTCGCAGGTTGCTAGCGCAGTGGGCATATCCTCTGAGACACGATGTCCCCTTGAAACATTGAGGTTTGTTAATTCCAATTTTCATTCACACACACATTTAAAGCGATTCCGCTATGATTCGAATCACGGTTCTGAAATCATTTCCTCCAATTTTCTGTCGATAATTAGTACCCTTATGGGTCAGTGATAGCAATCTTAAAATATCCACATTTTTCAAATGCACGTGGGAACTAAAAGCATTCTTCAAATCAAAAACCCTGATCTTAAAATCATCTGATGAAACTTTCAATTCCTGAATTTGTAAAATTAATATGTAATACATTTTAAGTAGCATTCTTTCCAAGTAGGCTGTACTAACAAACAGCAATTTTATTTCTGTTGCGTTCAATCGAAGTACAGTGTGGACGCATCTTCGTGTTACCAAAGGAATCAAGTGTTTCAATCGAGGTTTAAGGATCTTTCATTCGACTTAATGCTGTCAAGTCAGCGCGGAAAGAAATTTAAAGAAAGAGAAGAGAAATGCAGCGGGAAAAAGAGCCATATGGAGCCCCTTTTCATGGAGAGTCTTACCGGGAAAACAGCTGTCAGGCACCCTGGGGCAGCGACGTCACGTTCACCTGTAGCGGGCCGTCTGATCCAACACCCGCATCGAGGATGCGGTTACGTCACTTCCGCGCTCACGTGATACAACGTCACTTCCGGACCATTTTCTCCGGGACACGTTGTGCGGGAGAAATAACAGAAGCTCTTCCGCTTTGTTGACTTTGAATCAGAATGTTTTTAGATGAATGACACCTGTTTCCGCGAAGTCGTTAGTGAACACACAAGAGCATTTTCATCTTTTCTTTTTGTGAAAATAACGGGATATTGCAGATGAAAAGAAACATTTGTTGAGCCAGCATTTTCATGTTGAGACGAATCGAATTGTAGACTCCCATTTCTAAAGACGAACGTTTACATCAAAGCATATTTGTCCTACCCAGGGACAAAACTTTTCAGACACAAGTATTATGGAAACAGAAGTTGCTGTAAGTAAAATGACATTAATGGGGAAATACCAATCGAAGAGAAAAAATACCTCATTTTGCAGTACAGCCACTTGAAGGCTAAAAATAAAAATTATCAGCATTATTTTTTATTTTTGAAACACAAAATAAGACGATCTATTTCTCATCATAGTATACGGTAATGTTTTGCTACACGAGGACTAATTAGATCGGGATCTACGACTTAAAGTGGATTCGAACCCAGAGCCTGCGGAACCATGCTCATCATAAAAACAAACAAAAAATGTGAAAACATATTTCTTAAAAATGTCAGTGAATGAATTTCTGCTCTAATGTGCCTTTTAATTTAAAATATTTACAGTCAAGCATTTAGTTCCGTAAAAGTAGGTGAATAGTGAAACATCCCCAGAAGATTATATGAAAATCTTCGTTGGTTCGCGGTCATATTTTTGCTACATAAAGGCTACCTAGACGATTGAAAATGAATATCGTGATGCGGGAATAGAATTTATAATAAATTTAAAAAATGACTTTAATTAACACTTAAATGAAACATTTCGGAGTTATGTGCAAAAAAGCATTCAAATTCAATCATGATTTTCGGAATAAAAGGCATGACATTTCAGTCACTCCCGAACAAGTACATCTTGCTTTGGTTGGCGCAAGGTCCAGTATTGGACAAGCTGCGCCAAACAAGAACATCTTGCTTTGGAAAAAAAAGATTAAACTTATCTAATCATTTCAAATGGATCAAAATGATAAAATATCATTTCCCTAAAGTGCTATAGGATATCCTATGAATGAGATTTGAGATCTAGTCAATTCATATGTACAAATGGTTCAATTTAAACAGAATTATATTAGATTTCATGTAATGTATTCAATTTATCTTTTATTGAAATAATCAAAGTTTTTCCAAGATTTTTATTTCTCGAAAAAGTGCGCTCTAAAAATATTCTCTTTAAAAAGCATCGGCATCGTTAGATTTAGTGCCCAAAATTTAGCACTATTAGCAACTTGCAAAACATCGATTGCATTGAATTAAACTATATCAGAGTTTAAAATTCTTATATAACCAGAGCCAGGAGTAACATTGGACGAATACGACTCTTAAAAATAATCTTTAAAATGGACAGTTTGAAAAGATTATGCTGATATTGAAGGAACCAAACGAAATCGAAGGGATGTTTATTTGTAAATTATTTTTATACGTAATATTAATTGTCAAATTCATTTTTGAAATTTTATTGTGTGATTTCGTCGAAAATCTGAATTTTTAGCAATTTGCACCAAAATAAATTTACCCGACTGGTTCACTGGACACTCGGAACGATGGGGGATATGTGAAAAACTGTAACATGCAGATTGTTTTGGAAAATGTTAGGAATCTTTTCACTGGATTTATTACAAATTTTCTCAATATTTGACATTTTATTTCATATTGATCCCAATCCCGGTAGTGGAGTTCGAGTACAAATATGAAAGTCAGAAGACTGATTGAACGCCAAAAACATGAATTCGTACCCGAAATAATAGAAATTGATACACGAAAATAGAATTCATTTTTCTATTTAGAATAAACGCGAAACAAGGAATTTACATATTCATGTTTTTAGCATGGTGTAAATGATATTGTTTTGTCTAATTTCCCCTTTGTTTATATGAAATATGTGAAAAAATAAATTAGCTAAAACAAATTCACGAAGCTCCATAGTAAAACCTCTTAAAAATTCTATCAAAAATTCACTCGGGTTTATTCCAAAAATAGTAAACCTAGATATTAACTTAAGAACCGGACGCTTGAATCGATCATTTCAATAATTTAACAAACGGTAAAGTATTCTTGTTCAAAATAGCTTTAAAAAACTTCACGCGTTATCTAAGAGTAAAAGTAGGTAGCATCAATTAAAAATTACACTATTTGCAAAGTATTCAACCTTATTTTATCAAAATTTATTTTTATGTAATGCTCATTTCTATCAGAGATGGAAGTTCATCTGTGAGAAGTAGTGTAAGAAAAGAGGTATTCTTTCGAAAATATTTTCTACGAACAAAATGTATTGTGTTTTCAATTTTATGTATTTTTAATTTGTTATGATGAATCAAACAAAATATTTATTGATACTCATTTCAGTAAAATGTAAAATAATTCTCGAGTGTACATAACAATTCCAAATGTCTATAATTCGGTAATTCAACCTTAAAGAAATAAGCTTTCGACTTAAACATTCAATTTTTTCCTTAAATCTCATGAAGTATTTGATGGTGGAATTTTTCCATTCGGGTGGCATTAAAACTATTCAAAGCTATTTTCCAAAAAAATGTATAATCTTTAAAATATGCATTTAAATGAATTATAAAATGTTGCATCACTAGCGTTGAGTTCTTACAGAACGGTATTTTTTCTACATGATTGATTTGCGACTTATTGTTACAATTAGAGGTGGCAGTATTTGAATATAAAAATATTCGAAATAAAGTATTCGTTGTACTCGAATACATTCATCCAATGTATACGAATACCGAAGTATTCATCACAATTATTGGAATACCTAAGAGTTTATCCCAAGTATTCAAATAGCAACTATATAATATTTTTAATAAGAGGCATTTTCTGTCAAGCTAAACTTCGGGTTTGATCCCGGACCGTCGCCAATAGCCTGGTGTCTTGCTCCAGTGCGACGTTAATTAAATACCTACCTACCTGTCAAGCTAAATATAGGTTGCGGTAGTGTTTCTGCTGCGATACGTGTTTTCTGTAAGTATTCTAAACGTGATGCATTTGAAAAACAAGCCAAGTGACGATTTCTGTATTTCGCCAATAAACATTCTAAAGAAAAAATTCTGAATTGATTTCTGATAGTTGATTGGTCAACGCCAATTACACTAAACAACAAACACTTCCAAAACGGCGACAAACTACATCTTAAAATACCCCCGATCTGTACCATGCTAGATAATTTGGACGGCAGAAGTAAAATCTTGGAACCGTCTGATTTGTTGGTGTGCAATGAAAATCCCTCACATTATATCGCAATTGGCTGATTCTTACCATCGATTAATCACTTTTTTTTGTATTACATACTTGAAAGTACTTGAATACCAAGTATTCCATTCTGCCCATCTCTAGTTGCAATGTTTTAAAATCTTTTCAGATTGTCTAGAATTCCTTGATGCTGTCTGTCTTGTGTGCAGGGTCAAATAATAGACAAGAAATATAAGTAGACTGAGCATTGCTATTGAGAGGAGCTTCAAAAAGTGTGCTCAACATGTCGACTAGTAGTCACATGACTGCTCTGTGAAAAATGCACTTGCTTCGACGATTTGGCATCTTTGTTTGGTGATGCAACATATAACAGCGAAAATGTGCGAATGAGCATTTCTGTAGAGTGGCGAAAAAAATAGTGAAATCGCCAAAGTCTACCACAATGATGAATCAATGGATGCCCGTCTTCTCCCATTCCGTGGACGAATCAGATAACGAATATTTGTTTCCACCTGGCAGACGAAAGTAGTCTACTACTTGTTTTGGTCACATGATCCCATAAAAAGGTTACCATTGCTCACTTTTATATTTTCTCTATGCGTCAAATATGATCCTTGCGCCACAAAATCCAACCAAGATTGTCTAAAATTTACTTGATTTTTTCTTTTCTAATTAAACAAATTACTTCCTGAAAGAAAATTTTGGAACATCTAATAGAACAGGAAATGCTCATACGTAACAGGAAAACCTTATTGTAACCAAATTGTTGAAGTGATGACCGTCTGTATTGAAAACAATGGTCATGGGTATTGTTTGTTGTAATCATGATTTGTACCTTAAAACTTATTTTCGAAAATCTTTACTTCCAAATTGCACAGGTCAAATTATATTTGCCTTTCTGCATATCCCAGGTCTCCAGTATAAGGCGCATTTAAATGACTAAGCAATATTATCTAAAATACGTTGAAGATAGATGCATATTCCCAGAAAGGATTTCAGTCAGTTGATACGAAAGGTTCGGGTTTAAGGCATCCATGGAATGAATGTATGGCCTCCCTAGAAACAGGTTGTACCTAGCAGTGATGTAGCTAAGGTGGATTCTAGAGGGGCAGCATTTCAGAAACACTATTAAAAGTCTTGGTTTTCTTGGAAAAGAGTTTTTCGAAAAATGTTCTACGTTTTTTGTCTTCAGACTTCACAGTATCGAAAATTAGCGATTCATTAGGCGCATTTCATTGCAGCTGTAAGTGTTAATGTAGTAAGACAGAGATAACGGATGTGGAGATCACTGCTATCGAGATAAGAACATGGATAAAGAACATTTTCAAGGGGAAATGTTTGCAAGGCCAACTCTCCGAACAGTGATAAGGGGCGCTTTATTATTTCAATCGAATGGAAGGTAGGTCGTTTCGTTTTGCTGTCATCCAAAGATTCCTATTGCGTTAATGGCGACTGTAATTTAGGTGCAAAGATGGTACTCATTAGTAAAAATAGATTGTAATTCAATCGAAAAGCTATATACTAATGATTATTACCTAAATCTAAAGCATTAGAGTTCTCATTAAGTTATTGAGGTCTAAATCGTGCTTTATGAAAAGCATATTAGGAGCCTCAAGGGATTTGACATACGGTGGGATTATCCCATTCGTAAAGTGCATGTTTTTTAATCCTGGTTGAAGAAAGTGCCATTTATTCAGGGATGAGAGAGGCACTGTGTGCGGTTTTAAAACAGTATCCCATCTCCTATCATCAGGGCAATTTCCCCAATCACTATACCTATACAGGGGATCATGAGTACGTCGAAGAATTAGATCAAAGTTTTCTTTACGTACACTATTAGCCACTGTTCAATGAATTTTGTCAAAATTAAAAAATTCACTCACATCATTCACATAGATTACATTATACCAATTCTCTTTTTAGTAATGCATCTTTGTTACATTTATCGGTCTTTTTCAATCTAATGCGTATAACCATTGTACAGGATTCAGACGTAGCCATATCGAAATGGTTCAACAGTTCTCAGATATAACACTGCTGAGCCACCGTTCTAATTGAAAATTTATACCAATTTATGTGAACTAAACATATTTAATTTCTACTTCCCTTTTATAAGATGGATTTTAAATTTTTCGATTATTTTAGGATATTGGGATATGCACAAAATATCGACATATATTATAATAACAGCTAGGCCCCTTTTCATTTTCAATATAGTAAATATAAGGATCAGCTTTAGTTCCTTTTTCTCTAAACTCATTTAAAATTACTTGGAACTTAAAATTCCATCATCTACCAGTTTGTTTGAAATGAAGTTATTTCTTGAGATAAAAGACTTTATCACCTTCTTTGAAGAATCTTAACAATTTTATGCGTTTTTAAAAATTTCAGTATTGGTTTCCCATTTGCGATAATTTGTTTGAAAATTTCTTCGAAGTAATCAGGACATTCCTTAAAAATGTCCTCTCCCACTATTCCATTTCAGTATGCGGTAGTCACATTGAATTGATGCATTTCTCGACCCAATTGGCAGAGAGCTGCCATAAAACGAATGGACCATTGGCGAGAAACAGGTGCCAAAAGTTCAAAATCAATGCCAGGTGTTTGATTAAACCCTTGAGTGACAAGTCGGGTCGGTATTTTTGAAGAAAATCATCTGGACACTATTTGTTAGTCGAAAACAAATCGGCTTCCTAAACACATCTTCGCAATAGGTCTTTCTATCAATTAAAAAATTATCATTTTTATACTTTTCATCACTCTAATTAAAGTATTATACCACTGAGTAGGGCCAGGACTTTTAAGTGCTGTTTTAATGAAAATTATTTTCAAGTCCAGCAGAGAGGGTATCTTTTGAAAAGCACAGTACTTTTCGATTACGCAACGAAAGAGTATTTTTCTCCGATATCGGAGTTGAATCACATCAGTTACTGGGTTTCGGTTTTCTTTCGTACATAGGGTAAACATCTTGATGGCCATTCAATTCTTATTCATGCAATGGGATTTGTAAACAACTCGTCCCCATCACTCGAATTAACTCGAATTTCACACTACGCGAAATTTCGAGTCATTTTTCATTGGAAAAATAAATGCGGAAGACTTTGGATAGTGATCGGAGTAACCTACAGATATTCCTTTCTTTGATGTCACGGAAAATTTATAATTAGGTCTATTTTCCAAGGCTATTAAAGCCGTTCAACCAAAGATTTTAAAGTAGCTCACATTTGGCGTTACGTTATTACATAACTCATATGGGGTTTTACAGTTAAGTTTTGTTGGGCATCTGTTTCTTGCATAATTAGCAATATTTATCGTTTCTCCCCACAAATTAAGGGATACTTTTTATTGAGACGTGTCATTTCAGCGTGCATTCTGTAGCTGTTAATCTACGTTTAATCCCAGTTAATTTCAGATTATCGAATTCATTACTTATGAATTCTCCCCGTTATTGCTTATAAAGTACTTCAATTTTAACAGATCTTTTATTTGACCAGAGTTTTAATCTCTTTGCAAGTTTAACTGCACGCTATCGCGAGTCAATATAAGTAATAAAATAAACTGACTTACCTATTGAGGATATCCTCATGTGTCCACAAATAGCTGAAGGAATTACTCCTAACAGGTCGGTTATACGTTCCGACTGTATGGGAAAAGCCGCACGCGTTAATGTATTAGGTAACAGTAGCATTTTGTAGGTACCTCACAATTGAAATTTTCAGACATGTATGATTTTGATACGTTTAACCCAGGAATGTTTCCTTTTGATTCCATTAAATCTTTCATATTGAGACGACCCCTTAACAAGATCACACTTTTTGTATTTAGAACTATCGAGAGATTCATTCTACTTTCCAAATTTTTTTCTCTTCAGCTTGAATTACCTTGTTCCGTTATTTCGGTTTCGTTGATTTTCGCAAATTTCGAAGTATCATTGCAGAGATGTCTCGTACATCTATTATCAAGAACCCAGAGGGCTTGCAGCTCCTTGATACTTCGCAGTAGTCAGCAAACCAATACTTTCTTATATGTGCTATTGGACAACTGTCACAACGATGATGACCCAAACATCAGAAACATATAATTTTCGATGAACCTTTTTGATACGACAGATCTGTTAGACCTTGGAGGTGACCAGCAACGAATGCTTCTCGGTACGTCTGTCGTGGTGACGGCGTGCATCTTTTTCACAGACTATTTAGATTCGCAGTACTTCTGGCTTTAGCAGTTCACGTGATTCGATTGCACATCAAAGGTTCTCGAAACTTGGTTGTATAATAGCATTACCTACAGCAAGTCCTCGTAGATTTCAATTTCCATTTCTGAGAGCTTATCCACGATGCCATAGAACTTGCAGAGGTGGTACCTTACATTTCTCGGACTAGTGGAATCCGATATCGTGCTGAATCAGGGATTTCAGCAACAACGCTTTTCCTTTTGATTGGCAAATCTCCTCCAGATTAGTCCTTTTGATGGCTCATAACTTTTGATTTGCTTCAGTTGAGATGGGGAATCGCACAGAATGCTTTCTTATCCATCTCTACCCGTTTTTCGCAAGCATTCTAAGATTTCTCATCCCTTTGTATCGGCTCTGGTTTCCGCTGTGTATCAGATACGTATTTCTATGCATCAATTTTGATCCAAACGCTTTCATCTGTATTCGCCATGTCTCATAGTTGTCCTTGTTTAGTGTCTATTTTCGTTCCATAAGTCGACATCTTGGAGTCGGCAATTTTTCTGTGCTTATTCTATCGAGATGTAACTGGTCCCATAACCTCTTAGGTGGAAGCGAACAGAGAACAGTTCATAAAGAAATACTTAATTGAGAGAACTCGCATTTTCGGCACAGATAAGCAAAAAGCACAGAGCCACATAAAAAAGGGTCCACACATAGGGACAAATTACAAAAGCGTCTGTTAACGCGCATGTAAAGTTGCTATGCACGACGGCGCACTCGAACAAGTATTAAACTACAAATTAGGGTTGGTTGGTTGGTTTTGGTGTTTTATGGCCCAAGGGCCATATTTAGCGCCAGACGCGACATACAATATCAAGTAATAGACACACACAATGAAAGTTTTACTGACACAGAAGAGAGAAATACACCCAGGGAGGAATGTACCTGGCAGGAATCGCGCAGCCTACAAATCGAAGGTTGCTAGCGCAGTGGACGTACCCACTGAGACACAACGGCCCCCTACAAATTAGGGTAAAGTTGACGGTGTTCGATATTCCAATTCTAATTAGTATATTTTATGTGATTATTGTACATTAATTAGAATTACGATTAGTGCGTTTTTCATACATGATAGCTTATTTCGTGTTTTCCGATCATTTGGACACTTTTTGTTTTTAATTTTGAGTTAAAGGGTTCTGCTATTTTGGTTTTTACAAAATAGTTACTTTGAGGTGAAATTTTCTTAAAAGGCGCATTTCTCACCTTTCGGAGAAAAACCACTGCTCTTTTGCTTCTCGTTCAGAAAGCTGAACAAAGTGACTCAGTTTATTTAACCACTTCATTCCTGTGGTACTAGTTTGTTTAAAATAATTAATTTTTAATCCGAAGTACGAGATCTGTCCGAAAAGTATACAGCCATCGCTAATATAACTGTGCAGCCAAGGAGAGGGAACATTGGTGCACATGTGTGAAAAGTCACTAGACTAACCCTGTCGGGTACTAAACGCCCTATAGTGAGCGTATGTTCTGTGAGCATTCGCAATCACCGAGCGAGTATAGAAACAAATTTGCATTAAACTTACAAATTTATCCACAGAAACTATTGAAATTATTAGTCTTCTCACACACACAATGGAATACTGCCAATTCTTCCAACCCGAAAAAGGTGCGATAAAGTTTCAGTATCGTCAAGACCATTGTGACTGTTTTTTAATTGTGAAGATGTTGCCCATTACAAATACTCTCCTCGAGATCAAACAATAATACCTACCCTAACATCAAGGTAGTACTTACTACCTTGATGTTCTTTGCTAGTTGATGTACGATAGCAGTTGTGAACATTTGGTGATTGATCACAACGCCTATTCATCAAATGTCGAGTTTGGTAAAACATAAAATCATCCAACCCCTTATATCTCAGATTCAGCACCCTGTGATTTCTGACTTTGCTAAAATCATCTATGAAAGGGAAGAGTTTTCAGACCTTGGAAGCGATTCAGAACAGCTGATGGCGATTTCAGCAATGTGTTTTGCAGTTTGAAATAGCGGGAGAAATGTGAGGTCCCAAGGTGCCTACCTTGAGTAAGAGTCCTAGGTACAATGGATCTTGTTGACATGGATGCATACTTTCCCGATAGACTTCGTATATTTGTTAATCCAATGCCTCCTCAGACACAAAACGTTGGAACGCATTTTTTTAAATAAATACTTTTATTAATCCTCAAGTATCTTCAGTAGTCAATAGAATAATTTTTTGAGTGGAGCGGTTTTTCTCGGGGCTTAGGAGGTTAAAGTAATCGCCTCTCGATGGTTTTACAGTTGTGTTAAGGGGGAACTTTCAATGTTACGAGCTTAGTTGCAGTTCCTGGACAATGAATATCGGAAAATAAACATTACTTGACTACTTGACGTTGTGTTTGCTTATCTTGACGAAATATGGTTCTGGCGCCATAAAACTCAAAACAACCAATCAACCAACAAAGCTTTGCAAAGGTCATAAATTCATTTTGATAGAGTTGGTTGTTTCTGGGTTTTATGGTGCAAGGGCCACATTTGATCAAGCTGCGCCTAACACGAGACAGGCATTTTGATACAGCATTCTTCTAGCAATTTTTAGGTAATCTAAATCCTAGCTCTCTGAATACAACCTTCGATACAAACTGCTCAGTAGAATTGTTTGAAATATAGAAGATGATGTACGTAATGAATTGAATAAGTCTATCCATCAATTTTATGAAGTGATTCCAAACATTTGAAGATAGCTGCAGATCGGTTCATGGAGAGGAAACCTCAGAAACCTCAAAAAAGCAGCCCCTCGGTGTAAACCATAGAGCAGAGATAAAGATAGAGAGCGCTTCCCCATTCCAGATGGTCGAAAAAGCTGTTCCAGAGTAACTTCACGTTTTAGCCCACGGTTAAACCAGATTTGGCTTCATATCACCATGTAATGTAAACAATCTTGGCGATACCTTCACCTTTTTGAACCAAATAAGCAGAAGAATAAACGAATTGTACTAATTTTGTTGCAAATACTGCCTTCGTGATTAAACAGATAATTTCGACTTGAAGTACTCGAGGTACCGATTTTGAATCATTATTTAATAAAAGTAATTTTTTAGCATACCAATTTTTGCTACTTTGCTGACTTAAAATGTTTAAAAAGTAACGAAAGATTTAAAAAAAAACAGTGATGCAGAGTAAAAAATTGATTCTAAAGTTAATGAATTTAGATATCTTTGTTTTGTGAATATTGAAAAGGTTTTGATTTTAAAACTTGTAAATCGTAGCCACCACCAGAAAGAAAACATAATTAGATTTCGAACCAGATTTTATTTTTCAAATATAATATTTTCACTGAATAAATTTTACGGGTTTTGGAACAAGCATTTTGTCAATATATATATACAGGGAGACCATTGATTTTTAAAAATGACTCAGATAAATAACTTAAAATGAACAAGAATATTGTATACACTAACAGAACAATTCCATGAAACATGGGACATCCAATCGAAAATATTTTCAGACATTTTATCTCGGGTTTTCTTTAGTTTTTCTAGACAGTTTAAAGTACAAAGAAGCAAAGAACGCAGATAAAAATTACAGAAGGAAATTATGACTAAAATATACTGTCTTAATATGAAAAAATACCAAAGAAAAGCAATGAAAATGCCACTAGCTGTACAGTAATAAAATTTAAATAAATGAATTACTGACATTGGAAAGAAAAAGTTAATAAATTGATGAAAAATATATTTGATTATACATTTAGTTTACATGAAATATACAAACGAATCAGTGACCTTTAAATAAAGCTAATTTATTATTTATGCTTCTTAATTTATTTTTTTGGAGGTCTTCGTTGTAAACTTTAGCAATATGATGTAATCTTATTTTAAAATATTCATTCCTACATTTACTAAATCTACACATTTACTGCATAGTCTAATACTGTAAGTAGTAAAAATTAATTTTTGATTTCGATGGCGTAGGAAACATTTCTTGCAAGATGTGGGCCTTGCGAAAGTAATGCGACATCATTTTAAGCATGTTTTGCATTAATGTAACACAAATTTTAATTAGATTAGACGGCTAATTCAAATTAAACAAATACTCGTACTTTAAACAATCATTCAAGCAAAACTAATGAAATTTCTAAAAAGGTATCCATCAGCTCCTATTCTAAAAAGTTGATGCAATCGAATGAGACCATCTGTGTTACTTCAAAAATAAAAAATTCCTTAAAAAATAATTGTTTTTAAGTTTTTAAATTTAACGCAAAAGTACATGTGTATTGCTTCCAATTAAAAGAAACAATCTCTGCAAATCAAAAGTCAAATAAACAGCTATCCGGAGCTATCACTCACTTGTAATCTATTAACAATATTAATCTGTCATACGAGAAACTACCAACAATTTTCTAAACACGCGATATTTGATTACTCTAGCGGAAGGCGCCAAGATTCGCCAACCTGCATTTTTGCGTTTAACCGTAAAACATTCGATTTTTTCGCAAAATGCATAATTTTAATGACTCCAAAATATTTTCTATCAGGTTACAGATATTCAAATTGTTCTCACGACATCAAATAATGAAAAAAAAAAGTGTTCACAATAACGAATAAACATTGATTTTACTATGATGTGATGCAACGCTACTCTTTTAAAAATGCTTTAAATACTAAAAAAAAAGCAGATAAGTAAATAATAACATATCTGTGAAATGAGTAGGGTGATCCTTTAGTTCCTCTTTCCTTGCAATTGTATGCACAACAATATGCAACCATTTTTTTTCACTAAAAGTGCAGCCTTCAACGTGTCAATTTGACGTCCCAATGCTAAATCCCATAGAGAGTGTTCTCCGTGTCCAAGAAACGTCCGCACGTCCGCTGATTTTATCGTAGAACCGGATTGCAACCTTAGAGGAGAGATTATCTCTGCTCTATGATTGCAACCCCAAAGCGCTCTCTATCCTTATCTCTCCTCTAAGGTGTAAACACCAAGGGGGCTGCTTTTTTCCCTCCTTCATTACGGCTGGCTCTTCGCATCTTGGACAAATATGGCGTGTTCGAGGTGACCTTGAGAAGCTTTTCGCCCCTCTGTTTTCAGCTCCAAACTTATTGGATATCAAACAATTGAAAAATATTACATAACATTTATTAATCAAAGCAAATCATTTTAATCACAGCATTTTTTCTATTGTTTAGCTAATAATTTAAAAATTTTATCAATTGAGACACATTGTTTGAAATGTTTAAAATGTTATCGAAAGAGGAATTTGAAAGTCAAGAAGGAAGAGCAGATTAGGAAATACGCTAAAACATTCTACAATGCACGATCTTTATTTAATATTTCTACCCATCGAGACGAACCTAGAATCGTTTTTCTCCTATTTCTACGGAAATTATGATCCAATTTGCAAGCAAATTTACACTTGGTGTAATTTTAGTATGGTAAATCTTTTAATGACATTATAAAATCGGGCAGAGCGGAAATTTGGAAACAATATATCTGAATAACTATGAAGACATACAATTAAAATGCACGTTCATTGATAGTAAGCATCATTATTCCATTAGCGACACTTTTCGTTTAACTGTGAGACTCCTAAGATGGGCATAACAGGTGTTCTGATACTGTTTTAATCGAATGTACTCTTACCTAGATAGATATGTAATTCCTATCTTACAGCATTATGAATAGGTCCTAATAAAACCCGACCAAAGTAATTTAACCATTGATGGAAATCAAAAGAGAAAACATGTTTTCCACAAATATTTCTGAAATTCCGCCGTTGTATAGACGTTGCTAGGCGCATGCGTGGCCAACTTGCGACTAGGACTCAGAATGGGCGCACCTCGCGGATGTTAATTACAGATCGATCTAGATAAGAGCACAATCAGAGAAACGTTAATAGGCATGCATTCGCATAAATGGAATCAACGTAATTAAAGTAGTTAAAATCAACGTAATTAAAGTAGTTAAAATCAACGGAATTATTATAGTTACATTTTCTATATTATTGTATTGATATTGTTATTATATTTTTCTATTTTTCGTGATATGTTGCATGCCTGAACACCAGGCAAATTGTCTTTGCCACGATGCTAAGTAAATAATTGCACTAGACATTTCCTATTAAGACCAGAAAGTGCAAAAATCAAATGTCTAGGTAATTAAAATTCCTTTCATTTGATCGTTTTTACGTTTAATTCTACATTCAACCATTCAATTAAAAATGTCTAGTCGGGTACTACAATTGATTTACATTAGTTGCCAAAACACGGTGGTTAATTCTGCATCAGTTTAGTTCTCCATCTATTTATTCTAAATTGTGATATGTTTTAATAAAACCTGAGTGAGCAAAGGTCCACCATTGACACTATTGAAATGATCAAACGAGTTCTATTGTTCTTGAAATCTAATATCTGTACCTCAGAACCAGACGAACGAAAATCACATTATGCCAACTTTTCAGGGGAGCATAAAAACTGAAAAGAAGGATCGCGTTTTCTGGCTACAAAGCTAGTATTTGAATTAGCCTGCAAAAATTGATTGTTAACAATAAAAATATACATGATTTATCCATGTTGGTTAATTTTTATGTAATTTTATAGCTAATTAAGACGATTGGACTTGCATTATTGTGGATCTACTTAAAAAAATGACTGTTTTAGGACTTACATAGCACTTTAAAAAGGTGTTTCAAGTGGACTACACAAACAATCACAGTAACAATGTCTTTAATACTATCAAAAACATAGAGAAAGTACAAAAATATTTAATATTGTATAAAAAAATATTTAATATTGTATAAAAAAAATATTTAATATTGTGTAAAAAATATTTAATATTGTATAAAAAATATTTAATATTGTATAAAAAATATTTAATATTGTATAGATTGAGTGTTGTAATGTTTAAATGGCTTAAAAGCTACAGATTAAGCAAAAACATTACTCTTTCATTATTATTAAACATTATCAAACACAGAAAAAGTACAAAAATATTTAATATTGTATAAAATATAATTATATAATATAATTATATTAATATAATTAATATTATTAATATAATTAATAGCCAAAATATAATTATATAATTATTTTTTTCACTTTTGCCCTCGTTTTTTTCTTTCAATTTCATCACTGCCCACAATCTTTACTCCTTGTCACAATTTTATTTTCTTGTTAAAATTTACCTTTCTTCCCTCCCTTTCATTTGCACTAAATTGTTCACATTATCTCCAAGCCACCCTCTTTCTTTTTTAAATCCGTTATTCTACATAATACGGATCTGGCAATGTTTTGCTCTCCTAGTTTGCGCGGCAACTTTCGGTAAGGTATTACTTTGGCTATGTTCTTTTGATTCCTAACCTTGGTAACAGGTATTATTTTCATGATTTTTTTCTCTCTGGTAGTACTTTGAGTTTTCGGGGGGTAACTTATGTTGATCTCTTCGGCCTGGCCTCACATAAGTACAGAAAAAACTCAAAGCATCGCATTTTTAAGTGACAACCTGGCCTTGCTCCCCTTGAAAAAGTAGGCAGGCTCACTTAACATTTACATATTTTATTTCATCTTGTTTCTCGGGGAAATCTATTCTATTCTTAGGGTAGTTTTACTTATTTTATATATATATATATATATATATATATTATACAATATTATATATATATATATATATATATATATATATATAATATTGTATAAAATATATTTAATATTGTACAGATTGAGTGTTGTAATGTTGTAAATGGCTTAAAAGCTACAGATTAAGCAAAAACATTACTCTAGAGCTGTTGAGTCGTCCTCAGGAAAGTTTCCTTCCTTCTCTCCATGTGGAAGGTTTTCAAAGAAGGGTCTATACTCTTCAGGGACCCACTGCATTAAATTCATTCTCTGTACTCATTACTTATATTGTTTTTGGTTACTCTCAATTTTGGGATCGTCGCTGGCATAACAACCCTTTGTTCCTCTCTGATTTCTTTTAAATTCAACAGTTTTAAAGGTACCATCTGCGAAACTGGTCTTATAGTACAGCCTGCTGTCTCCTTTGGGAAGCTGTAACCACGCTGCATTGGATATCAAAAATGGTTTTTATCTGTGTTTTTCTTCCTTGAAACAAATGGAGCTTCTTTGCTCTTCAAGTAGAAAAAATCAAGAGTCTTCAACGCCCATCCTTCTCACAACAAAGGGGTTCTTTTCTGAACATGAAGCAATACAATTGGCCCAATAATTTGTGGTAAAAATAGTGTGGTTTTTAGTTGCTCTCTATCACACCATGCTTGCCATCTACTTCCATGTGGGTGTGTCCAGCAAGTAGGAACTTATGGTTGACTTCTTTTAGAGTAGAAACCTTTTCCAACAGCCATAGGTCCATGAAAATCATTAATATTCCTGTTTCGGCCACTGCAATTATCTGTCCACACTGTTAAGTTTTCAGTAGGCCTATCAGGATTTCGAAGCTCTTCATTCGCCCATGTGAATAAACATGATGCTATTTCGTTACCTCCTCGACCGGCTGTAACTTCATCCCAGATCATACACCAAGTTTTGTTGTGTGATAAATTGTTGTGTCATAAATTGTACTATTTATTGTCTAGTTTTCTTGATTAAAACTTTGGGAGTTCTTCAAATCTGGGGTTGGAAGACATTTTTGGAGATCAGACATAACGGACTCTCAAACCTTGATTAGCATGGTATTTCACTTTAATCTTCCCTTTTTAATTCATACCTACGTGAAGCTTCTTCCAGGTGGTTTCCTTTTTGTAATTTAAGTTCATTGAGTCTTCCATCATTTTTTCATTTTTAATTTCGCAGTCAAGTTTATCGCACACATCACAAGTGTCATTATCTGGTGAGTGGAAAGACAAGTTGAAATCTTCATTGAAAATTTTGGAATGAGCCCACTTTTTCTTTGGTTTAATTTTTTCTTTTCGCACTAGTCTACATACAGTGAGTACATTGTGGAAATTTTCAGGTGATTGCCCAAATATTTACGTTTGGATCTTTCCCTGCTGTAGCGGCTTTCATACACCGGAAACTTTGAAATATGGTTTTTGATCCATTCTAAGCTATCACTCGGTAATTTATTTGCTGGAATATGTTTTCCCCTAAGGTCTGGATTTATCATACCAGACTCACTGGCTTTTTTTTTAAAGCAACTCTCGTAAAGGTTTCAGAAATAGAAAGCGTATTGAGGAAAAAAGCTTTGCAAATGACTTCAACCTTATTATTAAAGTTAACAATAAATGTATGGCTCTCGGTTTTGTTTCTTGTGCCGTCTCTTTTCCGTTGTCTAACAACAGGTTTAATTTTTATACATGAAAGTACAAACTGTCTTTTTAAGTGGATGGACTTAACGTTTGTCTGGCTCAAACAAAGGTTATGACTTACGTTCTTATAATCCTAGTAAATCATAAAGGAGAATTTTTTATAGACTTACGTTGTTATGGCTTAATGCAAAATCAGATTCTACATGTAAAACTGTGATAACCTGAAAATCGTCATTTTTTGGACTTACGTTCGTCTGGTTCTGAGGTACAGAAATAATTACGATATTGTTCTTTATTTCAATGTTTTCGTTTCTTCATCGCAGAAGAGCAGGAAAGAGAAGGTAAACGAGAGGAAATCATTCTATGTCGGATGCTTACCCTTTCTTCTATTTGAATAGAGGCACTTTTTGAACACGCTTAGTTAAAATTGCCTAGTGTCCAGTTATTTTAAAGTTGCCTGAAAGCAAACTTAACGTGAACGTAAAAACTAGTAAATAGAAAATATTTCGAAAGTAGAACTAATTTTAATCGACAATTAATATCGTGAACTGGTTAATGAAATTAATATCGTGAATTGATTAATGAAAATGAATATCGCGAATTGATTAATGAAAATTAATATGGTACTAATTAGGATAATTTAACTGTATTATTTTCATGTATTACTTTGTAACACAAAAGGATTGAACGAAGGGAGCATCCATTTGAATTGCCAATAAACTACCACAGAGATTTAACCTTTACACTACGGCGCAGTCGTTGGGAATCGATTCATCAAAATAGATGAATACGAATAACTTATGAATTGCTTCGGAAGCTCCTTAAGTTACACTCGAATTTGCAATATAAGGTTTTCATTTGGCTCCAGTTCTAAATCCTCGGCAGATTTACTAATTTAACATACCTTATTGAAACACGAAGACAAATCCCTGGTAATAAAACAAAGCATCATGTTCAAAATCTTACATTTCAGGTTTTTTTAAATGATTAGGGGATGCAAAAAATAATCCTGCCCAGGTAGGGTTTGAATTTCACTGTAGAAATATGGACATATTCTATTGTGGTTGGTCTCCACTTGAAACTTATTTGAAGTTACTCTTAATGAAGTTAAGAGTGAAATTTTTTCCTTATCAGCGGCTTCCGAAAGTAAAAAGTTCGAAATTCTGGTTTTTCTGATTACTTGCTCGAAGGTAAAGAACTTGGAAATTATTCAGAAGTTTAGACCAGTCCTTGAAACGAATATTCCAAGAAAGTTGCATTGAAACTTGAATTTTTCTATATACAATGCTTGGCCCCAGAATGCATATAGTATATTAGTAACGCTTTTCATAATATCATATACTAAAACTCACCCCAGTACTCGAGTTCTATTGAAATTTTACGATAGATGTGATCAGAAATGCACACCAAAATTGGATCGAGGTTCACTGTGGACTCTCACATGAAATCCAATAACCAAAGGAGCTCACGGGTTTAACGTGCACATATTCTGTTTAAACAGGAATGCGTTTTGGAGCAATACCAAGAACCATGAAATAAGAAATATCAGCCCAGGCTTCGAACCATGTCTGACCTTGTCATTGAAACCAGTCAAAGAAACAATGCAGACACGTTTTTGATCATTTTTAATAATTCAGTTCACATGATACAGGATCGAAACAAATATGATACCCCAATTATTCCAACAGATGGGATAATTACGAGCCAAGAATAAAGCATCTGAGGGCCTCTAAAGTATTAATGCATCATCGACATTACATTACATCGCAATTACACTTCATCCAACTATTGTGAAAACAGAAACTCTTAACCCAAAAGTCAACGTATCATCAAAGCCTTCATAACAGACAAGAAAACCAATTCCGTTTCAAAGAAGGTAAATCAGTGGATGCAGCCTTGTTGAACCTCCCGGAAAAAATTGATGAACTAAGAAATAAACATTTACATGTGGGATTAATCTCAATGTATATCAAAGTCTTTGATATCAGTCTATCAAAAGCAGACTACATAATTCAGACTGCCCAAATGTTAAAAATATCGAGCAGTCATCACAGCAAGCGAAGATCCTGCTTACGTTCAAACAAAGGGCTGTCCTCAAGGTTCTTGTAGTGGCCCAGAACTATGGAATCTGATAGCAGATGAAGTCCAGGAGATAAATTTGCCAGAAACTGTTTTTTACAAGCCTTTGTTGAAAATTTCATCTTCATAACTGGAGAAAATACTGGAAGGATACTAGGGCGATTGGTCACGGAGACACTCAAAGCATTTAAAAAATGAACAGAAAATATAAGTTTGAACTATCACCAGAAGAAATTAAATATCTCCTCATCGCTTCACTTTCCGGAGGTCTCTTTAAGGGGAATAAAATCAAACGAACAAATGTAATAAAATATATTGGAGTATTCAACTACGAAAAACTAAAATGAACGTATCACATTAAGCAATTAGGAGCAATTCCCAACACAACTTAGTAGTTGCCGTTTCGACCTAGGGAATTACACAGAAATTTAGAATTCTGCTTTCAAGTTCATCACAGAATGTACCATTAGTCATGGAGAAATTGCATTGCGCAGAAATCCCAACAAAAGGATGAAAAAAAAAATTCAATTCAAAGCCAATTTCCACTATGGAGATCCTAGGTTCTTCAAGTGATTGCAGGTCTTCCTCTCCATTTCAAAATTCAAGCTTAAAAGTTCAATTCTACAAAACTTAATCAAATAAATCATCTAGGAAACCTAGATCTCAACTAGTTTGAAGAACAAAATCACAGGTGGGCAACACACCCAGCAAGGACACAAGAAAAAAGAATTGACATTTCAAACAGGGCACCAACAAGAACTGCAATTTTACAGATAATCAGGATTGGATTGGATGTTTTATGGCGCAAGGTCCAGAAACGGACAAGCTACGTCAAACACAAGATAGAATCTAACCCAATAAAAGTATAAAATATTTAAAAATTAATAGTCCAAGACAAAAATGAAAGGTATATTTAAAACATGTAAAATGTGTAGATAAGAATAAAAATATTCAATTAGTCAGATGATAAAAGCAAGACCATTATAATCTGAAGCATAACTAATGAAACTGAAGAATTTAATTTACATATGGGCTTCCAAGAAACATGGGACATGCATGTGAAATTTTTTTAGAAAATCCACTCAACTCTTTAGTTATATAGATAGTTTAAATTTTTTTCTTTAATCTGATACCTTACGCATTTATTTTATCTGTGCATGGTCAATTGTTCTAAAACCAGAAATGTGAAGATATTTTACAGTGAAATTGGATGTCTTTGCAAGTAATTTTTTCAAATATAATTGTCGACTTTTGTTTAATTTTCATACAGAATAGAAAGAGCGATTTAAGTAGAGGAAATTGTGTCTAATTTCGTAACAGATATCAATAACTATATTTATGGAATAACTTTTCGAAAAAAGTGCTTAATATAATGTAACGTGAGTCAAAAACGTAGTTTTTTTTATTCTTTTATAATATTCTATGTTTAAAATTAAAACTTTCACTTTTCCTCTTTCTTTGTTTGAAAACTAAGAGTAAATGAAATTTTTTTAATCCATGCTTTTTCTTAAAAGATAGAGCACATTTAATTTTGTAACGTGAGTCGCACATAACCTGTCATTAGGTTAAGTGTTGTACACAAAGAATTGGCTTTGATTTTTCTATTAAAATTTGAAATGCAAACAATTTTGTGATAGATTTATTTTTATTAAAACTTGTTCTTTTTCTTTATATATTAAACAAATTATACTATGACACCTACAACAGCTGCAATGAGGCAAAGATAGCACAGAGAAAAATGAAAGCAAGGAAATTATGACGAATATAAAGAAAAGCAAAGTCTTACTATGAAAAAAATATTGATGCAGAAGGGAAGAAAAATTAATAAAAATGCCAGTCTCTGTACAAAAGGATTTAAAATCAGAAGAAAGAAAAAAAGTTGGAAATAGAGTTGAAAAGTATCGTGTTTTAAGGAATAAAGAGAATCCAAAGAAAGAAACACCTCAGTTGTACAAAAATGCGAACACTTTTGGCAAAGCTATGATTCGAGCAAAAAGTGGTTTACCTAGCACACCACGTCGTAAAGAAGTTGTGGTGAGGAAATTGTTTAGCAGCATTTGTTCATTGAATTTAAATGCAAGTTTAAAGTTAGTAATCATTCGAAATCATCAGCTTTGAGTAGATACAGTAGACAAAATTATATCATTTTATGAACGAGATATTTATTTTATGAACGACTTTTCTGAAAGCAACTTACATCATGCACAAAAATTTCTAAAAGCCTTTCCGAATGAGATCCAAGGTGCACATTGGAAACAGAAACAAGTAAGCTTGTTTACAGCTGCTATATATTATTCTATCCATCCTATAGTATTAGCATCCGATTATTTGAATCATACATCTCTTTTTATTACAAGGTATTCCAACTTGTGTGCAGAATGTTTAAATTTGGTCTGACGCTCCATATGCCCAGTTTAAAAACAGATACATAGCGGCGTATCCATTACGTGGAACTATTTTGCAACATCACATGGTAAGGGTCCAGTAGACAGAATTGGAGGAAGTGTGAAAAGACAAGTTTTCGACCAAGTGAAAAAAAAGAAGTGTTTAGTAAATAATGCGCAACAATTCGTAGAAGCTGCTAAAAAGTAGTGAAGACAAATGTTTTTGAAATTACAAGAATTAGCAGAGAAATTCAGATCTTCAATTGCAGCATATTTGGTCCAGAGTGTCTCCAATAATAGGAATAAAAAGATCTCATTGCATTAAAATATCGAATATGATACCAAACGGGCATCTCCTATTAAGTGACATCTCTTGTACCACACCTATACGCTCTTATAAAATTGAAGGTGATGACTGAGTTGAAGTAAAATATGTAGCGATATATGTATATATGAAAGCGATATATGTATATATGTAGCGATATATGAAAATATGTATTCTAATGAAGCGAATAAGAAAATCTAATTTTACAATAGTATTGAGTTAACCACCATTGCTGTAATGAGGTTGTCATTGCTATGGTCTGAACTGGGAAATTTTTCATTTAATATTATTCACTACCATTTGTGCTTTGAAATGGCTTTAGTACAGTGTTCGTTATTAAAAATATCGTAACAACATAATAAACTGAGTTTTTTACAGATCCATACATTTTTTATTTAGTGTTAAAACAATTTTGAATCAAAATAATGTACTTCGCATTTTTAATGCACATAAATATGTTTATAGGGAATTATTTATTTTTTTCATTGATAAGCAATTATTCTCAAATATATATAAAAAGTTGATTTTAGCCCAGATTAAAAATGTTATTAATAAGCATTGATCATCATCATAAATTCTTTAGTGCCTAAGGGCACATAAGGCCTTCAATCTAGATCGCCAAAATTTCCTGTCCGATGCAGCAAGTCTAGCTTCATAACAGCTCGCCCATCCAGCCTCACTTCTCTCTTGTTCCATCATACGTCGCCAGGTCAAACGCTTTCTCTTTCCATCAGGGATCAATACCATATTAGGAATACTGTCCCTGTTCATTCAAAAAATGTGTCCTATAAACTTCCGACGTCTAAATTTCATTTCATTTCCTATTTCATTAAATTGTGTTTTATTTAATAATTATTGATTTGAAATGTAGTATGGCCAAAAAATAATTCTTAAAAATTTATTGTGAAAAACATTTAGGCACTGTGTTTTGGTAATTTATTAATGAGCATTCAGTCCTCAGAATTCCCAAATGTAACGTGAGTAATAATAGTATGTAACGTGATACACAAAAATTAACGTATTTTATTAATTAATGCAACAATTTAATTTTTTTTAGGTTTGACACGACCTAGTACTCTCAGTGAAGCGTTCAAATCCTTTTTTCGTATTAACTTGTTTTAGAAGAGAAAAACTCATTTTTGAAAATCTAAAGAATTGATGTCCTTTTTTGTAACGCGAGTCAGTCCAAAATATTGCCATTGGGGAAACTTAATTCACACTGAAGTTCTAAATTGTGACACATATGCTTTAGGGCTATATCAATGAGTTTATAACCAATTTTTGTTTAGTGGTCTTAATCCATTCTTTATTTACATGAAATTTAATATTGAAAATTGATGTCTGATTGTAACTTGTGTCACATGGAATTGCCCATGTGTATAAAATTTTGGAATTATAAAAGAATTTGAAAAAATATATTTGAGTCATTTTGAATTTGGAAAAAATTAGAGGAGATTTAAGACGTAAAAATGCAAAAGGTTTGAAAGGGGACCAATCAAATATCGCAGATTTCAAATTGTACTTTTAAAAAATGTGAGACTGATGATTAAAACCAATTCAAATCTGATAAAGAGAAGAAGTAGAGCATGAGGTTGCAATTGCTCTCTCCTAGTAAAAGAAGATGGATCCGAAATGGAAGCATTCTGTATGCTTGTGAATGGTAACATTGCATTCCCCCAAATTGCAAAAACAAAATTAAGGTTTTTCAAGCTGAATTCGACATCAAGGACCAAGAATTTAGAACTGCTATAATCTGGAAGGATAATCAGTCAAGGACATAAGCAACCTCAAATCAACGAGCTCACAAGTATGGAAAATCTAGGATATCCTCCTTTTAACTCCAGGAATCCACCTTCAATGGGCACATGCTGGTAATGAAAAGAGGACTAAAGATTTCCTTTTAAACACAACAATAAAATGGCCCAGAAGCAATTATCAAACACTGGATCATTGCGAAAAGGGAAGGAGGTGAGACGACGAAAAACAGCACTTCTCAAATTTTATACTAGGGCAAAAATACCGTTCTTCATCGAACCTTTCCCTCTGCTTACCTGTCATGCTTTCAAATAACAACTGTGCTTAAACATGTGCATAAACAGGATGCCAAAGCTATCTTTCTTCTCTCCATCCTTTCTTTTCACAATTACTTGCCATTGTCTTGTGTCTTGACCTTGCACCATAGAAGCCAAAACCAACCCAATTGTGCTTGTGACTTAAAAGGGATCAAATCATCACAGCCTAACATCAAACTGGCATATCACCAAACCATCTATCGCTAACAAAGAACTTTGGATCCGAAATATTGCGAAGGCACTGACAAAATTTGTAGGCATGCGTTTCCTCGTGAAAAACAAACTGATCGTTCTTCGTGACTGATCTCATGAAGGAAAACATAGGGACTGTTTTGCTGTGAACTCCTTTCAACAATTATTAACGAATAAATATCTGCAATTTTTTAAACTTCTATGTGTATATATACAGGGTGCAACGCAAAGTCCGTACCCGGCCTTTATTTTCGCAACCGTTGGTCGTAGACATATACTTCCAATTACAAAAATGTTTCAAATGAGGTAAACATCTATGTTATGGCATTTTGAAAATTAAAAAATCAATTTTGTAAAAATTACAAAATCTAACTTTTTATACAGTCCCCCGTTCCTTATAGTGATATTTAGTAAAAGTTTGCACTCATCCTAACAAATGCAACACAAAAAGTTTCAATTCTGTGTGACAAAAATTGACCGAGATATTTAATTTCAAAGTTTGGGATTTTTTCAGATTTGTTTTGCCTTCATTGAGGAGTCGGTTAAAATATAAATTAGAATAATTCGAGATTGAAATCAGGGTGCAACGCCCCTTTTACCGCGAAAGGAGGGGTTCCCCGACCATAAACGATGGGTGCATGTATAGTAAAATGGACATGCCCGATTCACTGAAAGCGGTCGCAGCGCCCCTAGTGGCGAAACACGGAAGTTTGGAAATCTAACTCGCACAAGTTAGACAAGCATACAGCGGAAACAATACATAAAGTGGAGAAATCTACTGGAGATACTGCTCAAAATGTTCCCCATTGGTGGCAATGAAAAATTGAATGCGTGACAGTACTGAATCGTGGACGCGTTGGAGCATAGCTGGTGTAACTGTGCGACAAGGAAGGCTGATACGCTGTTTCAGATCATCCAGAGAGGTTGATTCAGTCGCATAGACCTGTTCCTTGACGTAACCCCGGAGGTAGAAGTCCATGGGAGTCAAGTCCGGCGAATGCGGTTACCACTCAACCTGACCACCATATCCGATGATCTGTTGACCGAATTCGGTGGCTAGATACGCACGAACGTTTGCTTCTTTATGCGGAGGAGCCCCATCATGTTAGAACCACTCACGACATGCATCTCGGAGAGGCAGCTGTTCATACCAGTCATGTACCGTGTCTTGTAACAGTGCAGGTAACGATTGCCCGTTAAGGTTCCGTCGTAGAAGATGGGTCCAACAATCTGGGTTCCCCATATACCGCACCACACATTCGTTGACCAGCGTACCTGGTGTCGTGCTGTGCGTCCCATGTGAGGGTTGTCCAGAGCCCAGTAATGCACATTGTGGGTGTTGACTATGCCATCCCGTGTGAATTGCGACTCATCTCACAGTATGTCGGAAAACAACGAAGGAATGTAGTGCAACGTGTTGAGCAGGAAATTACAAAAGTCAAATCTTAGTGCGTAGTCACCCGGCATCTATGCTTTCACCAGTAGCGGACGGTATGGATGCGCACCATGCGCATGTAACAATCGCCAAATATGTTGATGCGTGAATCCACATGTCTCGCTTATTTCCGCCGTGCTTAGGTGTGGATTTGCAAGGGCGTATCCCAGCACTTCCTCTGGTGTCACTCGAATGCCCGATCTTGTCAGTCTGCTTGATCTGGGCCGTGGTGTGAAGCCGCAGGTCTCTCTGAGACGGCAAAGTACAGTAGCTATTGTTCGATGCGATGGACGTCGATCCATAGGAAAACGTTCGCCATAAACCCTTGCAGTAGCTCAGGCATTCCGTTGACATTCGCCATAAATCACTATCATTTCGTTATATTACGCGGATGTGTTGCACGCCATCACGATCTCAGCGCGGACTAGTTTGCCCACTACTGGATGGCTCGTCTTTTATCCCGAGCATGTGGCTGCGGTATTATCCTATTTGCATAATCACGATTTGCATGGGGGTTATAGCCCCGCTGGTAGTTTGCATTCCGCTGCCATTTATCTGGTTCTTTTTGCGCATTTTTTATTTTTAGGATGTCGATTCTACATAATTCGACGATGGTCTACAACTTTCTAATTGACATCTTTTGTCTATCTTGCTTAGTTTCGGAGTTCCATTTCCAAACTTCCGTGTTTCGCCACTAGGGGCGCTGCGACAACTTTCAGTGAATCGGGCATGTCCACTTTACTATACATGCACCCATCGTTTATCGTCGGGGAACCCCCTTTCGCTATAAAAGGGGCGTTGCATCCTGATTTCAATCTCGAATTATTCTAATGTACATTTTAACCGACCCCCTCAATGAAGGCAAAACAAATCTGAAAAAATCCCAAACTTTGAAATTAAATATCTCGGTCAATTTTTGTCACACAGAAGTGAAACTTTTTGTGTTACGTTTGTTAGGATGAGTGTAAACTTTTACTAAATATCACTATAAGGAACGGGGGACTGTATAAAAAGTTAGATTTTGTAATTTTTACAAAATTGGTTTTTAAATTTCAAAATATCATAACATGAATGTTTACCTCATTTGAAACATTTTTGTAATTAGAAGTATATGTTTACGACCAACGGTTTCGAAAATAAAGGCCGGGTACGGACTTTGCGTTGCACCCTGTATGTATAATACGTATAAAATTAGGGCAAATACTTCCCCTTTATCTCTTAAAACCGTAAAAGTGATTACTTTGAGATAAAGAAAAGCCTGGAGCCAATTTGAGGCGGCTCTGATGAGGCTGAGAACGCCAAGAAGCATCAGGGAGAAAGTGCTTATTTGAAAGCGAAATGGATTTGTACAAAAATAAACTTCTATTTGAAGATAATGTTTTCTTGATTCAATCAGTGCTTTTTTCAAGAAGGGAGCTTCAATGGCACTGCTGCTCAATCGTGTCTTGCCGAATAGGCAAGAATGTCCAACACCTTCCAATTCAGTCACATAATAGATTCTTCCCTTGTTGAATAGAACTGGTTAAACTAAATGATCATTTCGATATTTGAGACACGATTTTTCCTTAATAGATCTTCGATTAAGTATTTATTTTGTAACATCTTGAAAGAGACAAATTACTAGTGGCGATCCCTTTCATAGATAGTCAAAAGTGGTGTCATGCTTTGCTATTTGTAGTAAGAAATACACTCATGTCCAAAATTATCTTTACATGCATAAAATCACGGATTTCTCAGATATTGTGAACTATAATTTTATGAATTTGTTTGAAATGATACATAACATCGTAACACATAAATACAAAGGAAAAAATTTAAGAGCACAGCATGTGATATAAAACTGTAGCATGAAACAATAAAAATGGCAATAATATGTGACAAGGAGAGTTCAGAAAAGAAATAAATAAATTAAGGCTCATGAATTTAATATGGAATGTGATCTCCCCTGACGTGTACACACATATCATAACGTGTTTTAATGCTAATTAATAATAATGTTGTTAACCACAGTTTGGGGAGTTAAGTTCCACTCCTCCAGCAATGCGGTCTTCAGGGCATTTATATCTCTAGGAGGAGGATGTCTCCGTGCAACTGCTTTTCCAAGGTAGTCCCATAAGTTCTCTATCGGGTCCAGATCAGGAGATTTTGCTGGCACGGTATTCGCTCAATGGCTACACTTTCAAAGAATTCGTCAACGAGGTTTGCTTGATGTGGACGAGCATTATCGTCCATAAATAAAGTCAGATCCATATGCACCTCTGAAAAATCTTACATAAGGCTCTAAGATCCGAAATCATCCCGAAATCATCTGGCCGGTCACAGATCCACTGTTGAAAACGTGTAGGGGCGTACGTCCATCGATCATTATTCCTTCCCATACCATCACACCTGCATTACCGAAACGGTCACGTTCCATAATGTTCGAAGAAAGATTTCGCGTTCATGACTCCCTCCAGATGTAAACACGTTTAGAATGAGAAGTTAAACTAAACCTTGAATCATCAGTAAAGAGAACAGAGGTCCATTGGTGTTCACTCCAGTTCTGATGTTCTTTGCACCAATTAAAGCGATCCCTCTTTTATTGTGAAGACAGTGAAACACATACCCTTTGCTTTCTGGCATAAAGGGCTTTTTCATTAAGCCTTCAGTATACAGTTTGCCGTGATACAACAGTTCTTGTAGCGGCTGCAACCTCTGAACTTAACTGCCGAGCAGTAGACTTCCTGTTACGACTGACAGTTATTGCCAGATATCGATCTTGATAAGCAGTTGTTATTCGTTTACGACCTTGTCCAGGCCTCCTTATAACAGTTCCAGAGTTTTGAAATTGTTTCCATAGCGTAGAGACTTTCTATCTTGAAATATTCACACATCTCGCTGCTTCCATGATTGTCTGCCCTGCTTCTGAACGGCCGATAATTCGCCACTTCACAGATTCTTCCAAATGATACTTCGGAGCCATAACAAACCATTTTGAGTCCTTACACACTGAAATCAAACGCTGTATTGCAGAAATTCACTCAGATATTCACTTTGCGCCAAGCACTTGATTCACAGTCGTGAAGAAATGTACACGAATCGAATCTGCGTCTCTAACATTGGTTGCCTGGCGCAATAATCAACTGAAATTCCCACTCATTTGTCAATAACCCGTTGTGTTGCTTCAGTTAATTCAACTACCTTCCCCACACATTCATTTGTCGTCATACATTTTCAATTTTATGTATTAAGTTTTCTTCAGAACCTTTTCAAGTTCCTCTTTTTCCTTATTTATACGAAATTATTATTGACACCACTTCTATTTAATGTTTGACTGGATAAATTTAATGTAGATGGCAGCACGAATTGGTTTCTTGTGATACGCTAACGAGTTTATCTTTGACTCGTTAAAAAACGAATCATATTTATGCGAATCATGCAGAGGTTTTTATCAATGCGAATCATGGCAGAGGTTTTTATCAATGCGAATCACAGTATTTTGTTCCACATTCCATTGTTCCGCTTGCTGATAAAATAGTAATGTCATGTTCTCTCTCCACTTGTACCACTTGTATCGACATTATGATCACTGAAGGATCTCGACTTCTGAAGTTAAATTGATCTAGTCAAGATTCTTGCTAAAATGTATGCTTGTTTCGCCTCCCATAGAGCTTCACTCGCGAATGGGTCTTGAACTCAATGGACAATCATTTGAAGGATAAAAGAAATGTCTTATCACAATTCACAAAAGAAATCAGTTTTTTAAGATGAGCACTCTTACTCAGAATACCGAAATTATCAAAAATGTATCTGCATAAAAGGGGCATTATTACAAATGAAAAAACAACACATGTCTTCATTTCAATTGATACATTTTTGGTACCTCTTAATTTATCGGAAGGTATGCTCGTAAGATCTTTAAAGTCATAAGTTTGTATACCGTTCATAAATTCTTATTTCTGAAATTTATTACTTTATCAATGATGCATGTGTGGCCATCTTTTTTTAGCTGAAAATTATTTTAGATATGTAGAAAGCACGAGGCCAGATTTAATCACATGGATATTAGATCCACATGACATGTTGTAATTTGATGGGATATTTTGAATATGATGGTAGGAAATTTTTAATCTTTTTTTGAAGTTTGGAGAGAGTTTTTTGAAGAAGAATCATAAGTAGAATATTTGATCCCATTGGATTCACATCTCCGGCTCTATTACAGTCTAAAATATTACTTCAATTAACTTGGAAAAACAAAGAGCCGTGGGATACCGAAATTAACGACACAAATGTGAGAAAAAAGTTTCTCAAATGGGTAAAAGAACTGCCACACCTCTCAGAGATACAAGTTCCTAGATGGATTGGTGGGACAAGATCTAAAATTAACCTCCATACCTTTTGTGATGCAAGCAAATTATCATATGCAGCTGCTGAATTTGTTAGTGTGAAACTAACAAATGTTTGTTAGTACAGGAGTGTCAGTACAATTACTCCAAGCTAAAAGCAGAGTGTCTCACTTGAGGGATGTTACACTTCTAAGGTTGGAACTGTTAGCAGCCACTATTGCATCCAGGTTGCATGACTCCTTGAAACGTACGCTGAAGCTAGAAACAGAATCCTATTTCTGGACCGATTGGTCAACTGTTCTAGCTTGGATTCAAAGAGAACAATGGTCAGTTTTTGTTAACAATAGAATAACTGAGATTAGGAAGTTGACTTCATCTGAGGATTGGTTTCACTTTCAACAAATCGGAACCCTGCGGATCTTCCTTCTAGAGGCTGTTCTCCGAAAGCCCCTGCCTTCGTGGTTGAAAAACTCTTCGGATCATTGGCCGAAATCAATCTCAATAAAAACGAGGTAGACAATGAAAAACGACGAACCGTAGTGTCAGCTGGCAATACTCTGACGAAGTCTCTTACAACAAAACGTGCTGAAAGAGTTTCGAAATTCTCGAAGATAATAAGAATAGTAGCGTGGATGCTACGATTTCATCCAAAGGCAAGAGATTTGAGGATAACTCCTAACTTGACTCAAGAACTTGTTAGAGCTGAGAGAATGATTTTTCGATGTATTCAAGTTGAATCCTTTTCTGATGAAGCAGCACAAAAATCATTGAAGACCCAGGGGTGCCCATCCCCCAATCCCAATGGCGCAAATCCCCCCAAAAAAATTTCTTTACCGCCCCCCTCTAATCCAGTTAACCATATATAACCTTTACTGAAATCTCAAATTTCCAACTGAATCCACACAAAGCTCTACGTTTTGTAAATCAGTTAGAGATAAATAAAATTAAGAGATAAATTTAGATGAGATAAATAAAACCAGAACAGCTAGGAAAATGATCAGTTTATATTTATAACAGCAATTTCATGTATAAAAAATGATATTACTTACACTTTGCAAATGAAAATAACTATAATATAGTAAAAACAGTTGTTTTGAAAGATTATGAATGTTATATGAATAAAACAAGTATTTTACCTTGACCTTTTGTATAAGAATAATTTCTACATTCATAGAAAAACTCTAAAATTGAGTGAATGGCAGAATAGAATATAAAAAAAAATTAACACATCAATGAAGATCAATAATTTAATAATCATATATTGGAAAAACATACTAAATGTGTAAAAACTAATGATATGAGTATTATCGTAATGTTTACATGAGTTGCGTAAGTATTCATAAAACCTTAAAAACTAAATTGTTTTAGAGTAGTGACAAAACAGCTATCTTATGCGGAGGGAAGAGAAAACATTCGTACACTCTAGGTTGAAAAAAATTGATAGTATGAATAGAAAATAAATTCTTTAAGCTCAGGGATTTATGTACTATTTATAAGATTTTAACAGAAGCTTTTTTTCTCTGTGCACTTGATATGGTAAACTTTTCGATAATTTCTTCATTTGTGATGTTCTTGAGAATGTCATTCTCAGATGATAGTATCAATAAGCTTGACAACCAATCGTCTCCTAAGCTGCTTTTTAACCTGTTTACAATCTTTAAACGGCTCATCGTCCTTTCCGCTGAGCAACTTGTAACAGGTAACGATAAAAGGATACTATACAGCATGGTGAGTTGAGGAAATGCTGACATATACTGCAGGCATCTGTAAGGCCTAATAAAGCCTCTTTTTACCCACTGATCAACTCATCATGGTCTGAATCTTCCTCCTCATCTCCATTTCTTTACAGACTTCAACTTCATTTCCACCTTCACCTCCTGATCAGATTCCCTGTCTGGTGTCCTATTTTTACACTTTTCTTTCTCTAAAAGCAGGTCGGAAATGTCAATTTCTGAGTGAGTAGCCTTATACAAATTTGCAAAAGTTTCTAGTTCCTCTATTATTTGGTCACTTTCAAGATCGTAAAACCCACACAACTATTTCACTGATGAAGAATCTGGCAAGAATTTATATCCCTGCCTTTCTTTTTCTCTTGCAATTTTCAAAATTTCTGCATGTGAAAACACTGCCATTTGTGAGATTGTAGAAAGAGAACTGTCAGAATCTGTCATTGAGTTGTTTAATAAGTGAATCTAGTACTTGAAAATTAAACTTCCACTTTGATCCTCTTAAGAGGATCATCTATTCTTTCATCGATAACCATTTCATCCATAAACCTCTTACATTTTCTGCTTCTACGGTGGGGTTGCGAAATATTATTCACATCAGCAAAGGCAATAATTAAATCATTCACTTTATTCCACTCCGACTCACTTCACATTTTTACAAGTTTAGCTTTGGTTTTATCAACAATTTTTGACACTGCTATAATTAATTATTTTTGGTTGTAGAACAATTGTGATTGGTGACACTTTGAAAATAGCTCAGGCAACATGTATTGAGCAAATATTTTCAAAATCGGTCATTTGTTTCCATAGGCCAGTTGCCAGTGCCTTTGATTCATTAACAGCTTTTTTGTCAATGGACAAACTATGCAACGTCTCCTTTATTGTGTCGTAGCAGGTGACAACTGTTTGCCATGCATCATTTCTGCTTGACCATCTTGTAGTTTGCACTCTTTTCAGTCTCCTTATTTTGGTTGGACCCTTGTAGTTTTTAGTAAAAAGATCATGCCTTGTATGACCGACCTGACATGAAGACATAATTCCTCTAAAACAGAAAATAGATTTTTCATTTGGGGGTATATGTCCATAGATTTTTCCGCAATTAACGCAAATCTGTGCAAAGAACACCATATATAGAGTGCTTTGGGACATTCTCTCTGGATTAGCGCTTTTACACCATTGAATTTTCCTCTCATATTACCAGCCCCATCTATACTTTGACCAACAATTCCACTTGGGTCAAGACCAAGTAAATTCAGGCATTTCATTATTTCTCTAAAAAGATTTTGGTCTGTGGTATCTCCACTAATGAAAACCTTAATGAACCGCTCTTCAGGTTTGACATTTTCCTTTGGGGCACCATGCGGGTCAGTATGTTCAATATAACGAACCACTAATGTTGAACATTCTTTTTTACTAATGTCTTGAGTTGAGTCTAGAATAAATGTTAGTCGTTTTTATACTATCTGTGATTTTTGAAGCAACGATGTCACTCATTATGTTAATTACATCGTAAATGTTTCGATAACTCAAGAAATTAGACCCCAGCTTTACTTTTTCAGTTCTAGCTTTATCAATTTTTTCAAGGTATACCCTAGCATCAGGACTATATTTACTCAATAGCCTAAAAAGACCTATGAGTTTTTCTTTTGCTACATCCTTTTAACGAAGTCGAAGCATTTCTTCACTTAAATATCGACAACAATCGATGACAACAGACAGCACTTCTCGATTGGGATGGACTAACTGATCTGATTGTTCAGCTAAACGTGAATCAATCCTCTTTTGAGAGATCCATTGGATCCTCGCAATTTGTGCTAAGTGGTTTTTAGATTTTTCATGGAGCACAATATCCCGATCCCCTTATGCTCTGTCCATCCTCTATAGCCAGTTGTTCCCCATATTGACTGTTCACGTGGGAGGGAAAACAGTACATGACAAGCAAAATACGGCATCTTTTTCTTGGCTATATACCAGCCATTTTCTAACTTTTACACTTTTATTTGGTAAAACTTCATTCTTCCATGATGGGTTGAATGTTCTTCCACCTGTTGAAGGAAAGTGACAAAACAAATCTTGATTTTCCAAATATAGTGCTTTATTTATTTCCTCAGCTGACAGTTTGATGTTGGCATATGATGCTGAATCTCTTGGGATTTTCAATCTATCATCAGGAGAATCTTCAGTTGTTAGAGTTTCCTCTTGTTGAATGGAAACTGAAGGTCTTTCAGCAGATGGATTGCTATATGATTCTACCTCTCCGTGTCTTAATTCAGTTTCATCATCAACTTCTTTCTTACTTTCATTTTCATCAAGGTTTTCAAAATCTACGCCTTGGGTCATACTTGATGAAAAGGGTTGTATTTCTAAATCTTCAATGACGTTTTCAGGAATCGAACAGCACTGAACTAAAATTATTTTCCATCTCCGAGACAGACTACACAAAACGTACATGGCTAGACGGCTACCTGCTTTCAACTGGTGACTTAACTTTATCTTGTCTATGGGACTACAAGCGATCCACATGACGTAACGGTGACGGACGGAAAATCTCAAGGTGTCAGATGGTTATGACTTGGCAGAGTATCAGCGCTGCCAACTAAGCGTTGCTCAATAAAAAATTATGGAATAACTTCCTATAGTGAAATTGTTGTCATAGCAGAAAACAGTAGTCTTTTAAACAAATTCAGTGATAGTCTAATTACTTATGAAAATATGTATATATATAACAATAAAAAGGTTTCTTATTAAATAATTTTTCCCGAAATATTTCCACCCTGAAAATTCCAAAAAAAAACGCCCTGAAAAAAATCCCCCCAAAAAATAATTCTGATGGCGCAACTTGCGCTATGATCCCCCCTGTGGGCACCCCTGTGAAGACCCTAAAAACATATGAAGATCAGGATGGAGCATTAAGACTGAGATCAAGATTGACATATGAAAACGAGACAGAAGAGTTTGTCGTTCTAATAATACTTCTTTAAAAGCATGTTTTAGTTAAGAGGATGATAGAGCAGCATCACATCCTAAATAAACATGCTGGGGCGCTTGTCTAATAACCATCTTGCGCAATAAAGTTTGGATTTTGAAGGGAAGAAAAGCTGTGAAAGCAGTAATTCGCAGATGCACCACATGCAGAAGACATGGCCAAGGAACTTGAAGTACCTTTTGCTCCATTACCTAAAGACCGTACGAGATTATCTGCCACCTTTGAGGTAACTGGAATAGACCTTGCAGGGCCGCTTTACACAAAATCTAAAGAGAAGACTTGGATTGTGATATTTACTTGAGCAATTTATGGAACCGTGCACTTAGAGCCAGTACAAGTGCATTCAATCCCCTTACATCCCCATGGTGGGGAGACATCGTCTTGGTGAAAAGGGAGGACAAAAATTGTCTGGAATGGCCCCTTGCAAGAGTAATCAGTGTGTTTCCTGGCAAGGACAACATTTTCGTTTGGCAAAGTTAAAAACAGCTAAATGCGTCCAGCTCTGAGACCGATTCAGAGACTCTATCCCCTGAAAATTCAAGACGCAGAAACATCAGTCAACTTGAAGTGGGGTCTAGAACAAGCAAGAGATACCTCTGAAGATCCTGTTGCTGCTACTACTGATGTCGGTCCGAGAATTCCAGTCAAAGGCCCCTTATCAATCCGCTCTGGTCGATTTGTGAAGATTCAAGCGATTCTTTGAAGAGAATTAACATTTCAGCTAAGCATAACTTTCTTAGTGACTTTACTAGTTTAGTGTTTTTTTCTAGTGCTTGAAAATGATTTAGTGTTATGTTTAAGTTAATATTTAGTATAAAATTGTGTAAGAGCAATTTAATTTACCTAAATAAATTTTGAATGCTTAATATGCTTGTTTAACTTCTCATAGAGTAAATCGTTAGTTTTAATTCTGTGAATTACATTAATTTTGTATTTAGGTTTGTGAGTGTATTTTTGAGATTTCTCCCAAAATCTCAAGGTGGGGAGAATGTTGAAAATATAAGCTATAAATTATGGTAAAGATATAAATAACGTTTAAAGACAGGCGATTCTTTCAAACGATTTGTTTGTTATGCGGTTGAAGCTAGGGCCATAACTTCTCTTTCCGCCGCAAATGATTTGCTAGCGTAATCATTACTAGAACTTTAAATCTCAGAACGCAATGTACAATGCGTAGAGCTTGGCTGCTCATTTTTGTGTCTCAAGACTTGTACATACCTTGTATATATTTATGTTAATGTTAATAAAAATTAGAATGCCTTTAAAAACCTTGATACTTGGATGTATTTCTTCACTCTGTCCGGCCTCCTCACAACATTTTGTGAAGATATTAGAACACTTCCATCGAAACGGAAACACACCTTATAGCAGGAACCGAACACTACATTAGGGTGGGTCATTTTATTTTTTCTCCTTTTTTAAGTAGTACAGCGATAAAAAGGTGCTAAATGGTCTCAAAATAACACACACACATGTGTGAAATATTACATTCTCATAAGTCTAACTGCCTCCGGATTGATATCAAAGTTTCGATTTTTTTTTCGAGGTAAGTTCCAGTTAGTGTTCCAACCAATAAACGTTACTTTCTTCATACATGGACAATGTGTCATGATTGCAGGTGTGAGGGGTGGGTGGGTCGAGTGGGGGAGAGTCGAGGAACAAACACCCTGAGCGCGCCCCACCCACGTTTCGGGTATAGCTCCGGCTGCAATAAGGCGAGGTTGTATTGCGCTCGTTTGCGCCATTTTGACCATGAATCGTACTCGTTCAGAGTGGATATGTCCGTTTGGTGATTCAAGTGATATAACCAACGAAGATGTTATGAAGTTCTATGAGTGGAACATGCATTAGATAAAACGCGATAATGAAACTAATAAAGAACCCACGTATAAGGAAATAGAGGACTCGTGGCAAAAATTGAAGAAATATGGTCAAGAGCTTCCATTCCAACTGTCCAACATAAACGAGTGAAAGCGATGTTGAAGGCGTATCATCTGAAATGCAAAAACGTTTTTAATTCTCACCCTAAAATACCGAAGAAGAAATTAGAAGAGTTTCGCGTACCAGTAAAGGGGTATTGTTTGACATTTCATCCTGCAAGTGTAAGAACATCGATGAGTGCATTTATCCCAGACACAAAAACTACCTGTCGGAGAGAAAAGCTTCCTAATCGACCAACGAACCACTAGAAGAATGGTGATCGGAACCGTAGATATTGTTACAACGAATAAAATAACTAACACTTTGAAAAGGAAAATGCTAAGGCAAAAATCACAGTTTCAGCCTCAAAAAGAAAACACAGAGAAGCTTAATGAGTCGACTTCATCTGAATCTAGTCAATCGGACAGTGACGATGTATTCCAGCCAGTCACAAACCTCAACGTCGGCGGCTCCTGTCGATAAGCCTACCCCTACTAACAGTATAGTAGACAAAGCTTTACTTTCAAGAACGTGTGATAGATATGGTGTATCAGACAGGGCTTGGGCAGCTATTGCCTCAGCTGTTCTTCACACTTCCACTTATGAAATTATTGATAAAAATTAGCTTCACCGGAAACGTAAGGTAGCACGAAAATTGGCCGCGGAAAAGACAAAGTCCTACAAATACCTGCTTTATACTTCGACGGACGAAACGATAAAACTTTAATTATATCAGAGAAGGACGGAATAATGTATAGACAGAGCATTCTTGAAGAGCATATTTCATTGATAATGGAACCAGAATCGAAGTTCTTGGGTTATATTGCACCAGCTTTTGGCACATCTGAATGCATAGAACAAGCAATCACTGATTTCTTCCTGGAATCAGAAATATCTATGGAGTCTTTGGTGGCAGTTGGGTGGGGACGGAACTAACGTGAACGTTGGTAAATATGGAGGTGTCATACGTCTGCTTGAAAAAAGATTAGAAAAACCGTTACAGTGGATTATCTGCCTACTGCATATGAACGAATTACCCTTCCGACACTTGTTTCTACATATTGAGGGCAGCACATCGGGACACAAGACATTTTCAGGGATAATCGGCAAAGATCTAGAAATGTGTGAAAAAAGGCCCGTTGTTCGGTTTCACCGTATTTCAACAGTTATCCGAGTTTTCTGTTCAAGGTATTAGCAGAGACCAAACATATTTGTACAGAATTGTCTCAGCGGTTTCAACAGGCATATTTCCTAAGGATTTAATAAACAAATCCCTAGGCAAAATGTCTCATGCCCGATAGCTAACTCGTGCTAATCGAATTCTACGTTTGTACGTTTCGATGGAATCTCGCGGTAGCCGGGTTGGTAGAGCTACGAATTAGCAAACGGAGGGTTGCCAGTTCGAATCCAACCAAAGACCGTCGTGTACAAAGGGGGCACGTTCAATCTGTCGTGACCTCAAATATCCTCACGTTGGCGAGGTGTGGAAGTTGGGAGAGTGGGGTGCCAGCTCACACACACACACAGATGTTGACATCGTCATCTGACCCTGGGTCAAAATGACGTTAAGTTGTCCTCAGTACTTTCCCTTTGGTATTGATCCCGGACCGTCACCAATAGCCCGTTGTATTGTTCCACAGTGACGTTAATTAAAATACCTGCCTACCTAGTCCTCTTCCAATCGGGTTACCGCGGCCCTTGGGACACATAGGATGGCATTCGCTGTTTGCGGAACCTTGCTACATCTTTTGGTAGCTATTTCAATTAACTGGAGCAACACAACGGGCTATTGGTGAAGGGATCTATCCCAAAGGGAAAGGACTACACCGCGTAATTCTTAACCACGGTCAGATGACGTGGCAGCACCTGAGCTGGCATCCCACTCTCCAAACACCACGCCAACGTGAGTACATTTGAGGCCACGACGGATATAACTCTTTTGGATTGCTGCTAATCCGATACTCTTCCAGCCGGGCTACCACGGTATCATTGATTTTAGGTTTGATCGTTTGGATTGAACTCGATATTTAAAGTGATAAAACCTTGAATGAATCAAAAGATGCCGAATGCCATCGTATCCGTACGCGGGAAACTGCTACAGAGGCATCTTCCGATGCTCTATGTGATAGCGAAACAGTCCGTACTTTGAACAAACCGAACATTGGATTCCTACTGTTTCTTTGGATGGCGAATCGTCTGACCTTGTAATAGGTTGAAATACTTCCGAGTGAAGGTCAAGTGGTTTTGGGATGAAAACACAAATCCTAATGGATGACGATGAATGAACACTACTTTGCAATTTCATTTCACCTACACTTCTGAGATCGTACGCCACTTGGACGTTAATTCAACCACCTACCTCACATGAATACAACTAGTAAATAGTAGTAATTTTTAAAAGGAATGAGTGCATAAACAATTTTTATTTTGCCTCTATTTTTTGTCTTCAATTGAGAAGTCTTAGAGATTGAATTGGAATTGAACCACATAATGATCCTGGCTACTTAATAGGAAAATTCTTTTTCCAAGATATAATAAAATATTTCATGTTTTCGGCTCACTTTAATGCAATTCGAATGGATTTACTTAAGTGCATGTTTTTGTTTAAGATTTGAGCTGGTTGAAATGAATTCATATCAAGTGTGGGCATTTTAATGTCCCTTTGGAAGTTGGTTAAATTCTGCTTGCACTCAACAGTACATCTCTGAGGTTTTGGAACCTGTTTTCCTCCCTTCAGGGCTCATCTGCGGCCAGTTTTCAACAGGACAATATGCGTGAGAAACAACGTACAACTCAATGACCTCCAGGTTTCACTTTAGTCCACCCGTTCACCAGATCCGTCGCCCTTGGGACACATCGAATCGATGCTTGCCTAAGGATTGCCACACTACTGACCACCCGTGGCTACGCCAGATGAGCTTTGGTAACGCACGGAAGTAGCATAGTCTTTCAACACCGAGACGTGTAGGTACTATGATCTAGGCTCTGATAAAATCTTTATTACGTGTGGCAATTTTTAAGGGGAATATGGCTGCAGTTGGGAAGGAACTGATAAAGGTACTCAGGATAACAACCACACCTGGAAGCATACGAGGTCACCAGATACGAATCAAGTTTTCCTTTTCGTTAAGCTGTTTGATTTGTTTTCAAACTTCAGAACGTATTTCTCGTTTAATCAAATGTTTGTACAACTTTTAGGTTATTCATTCAATTCTTTAATAATCATCGGCAAAAATTAACCAAAACAGTTACTGCTACTCATTAAAAAAGAAAACATACCAAGGGTCCTCTTCCCGTACGTTTTTAACACATTTCTAGTAATCAAGCGCCTCGCGTTTAAGAAGATAAAAATGTAAATATTCAAATTTCCTGAGAAATCGATGTAAAAATGTGCTTAAATATGAGTTTCCAAATTGAAATCTGTTAAATTTCGACAGTAAATGGTAGTTAGTAGACAATGAAAAGAAATGAGTTGAGTTTAAATAAGTTTCGTTATTTGAGGCACTATCTTAGTTTTGATATTTAGAAAGTAATAAAAGTGCAATGAACTAGCTCTGTATGATGCTGGGAATTAAGTGGTTCCGGTTTGTTCTTCCTCTGTAGACAAGACGTTACTGTTATGAAAATGGAGATGAGAACTGAAAACAGGTGAGTTGTCTATTATGCTCTTGAGTTCGACTGGCTTTTCCAAATATTAGATACATTTTAGATCTTCATTTAAGGATTTCATGTAAATATCTCAAAATTTTTTTAAAAACGTGTCGTTATTCAGTGTCTAAATCTAGAGCTTAGTTTTACGAGAAAATAAATGCATCGAATCTTTTGAGTTCCTGTATTTCCCAAGAGAATTAGTTACCTGAGACTAATTGCTCTTCTGGAAATGAAAACCTGAATTTCTGATAGAGAAAGGATTCTCTTTTCCATTGTGTCCTTACCTTACATTCCTGTGTGTAATATAAAAATAATTACTTTTTAGATACGTCTATCCATTTCTAATTCATTCCGAATGTTCTAGTCCGTCCTTTGATTGATTATACATTACTAAACTTTCAGTCTTTCAACATATTGCAAATGAGCTTTGATTTGAACAGCTTTGATGACACAGGGTTATTCCAAGTGCTTCGACTATTATTTCGCACAGAACTCGGAAAAGGCAACAAAGGAAAGGCCATACCACTTCAAATGTTCTCTCGTTACGTATTTTTCTTTGTTATTCCTGTTTTAAGGTTTCTAAGGTGAGATCATTCAAAGATAATGTACTGCACTTGCATTTCCAAATTCTCAATTGAAATGTCAAATGAACTGGACAAATAATGGAAATAATGAAAAATTATACTCCCACAGAAGAGGGAAATACACCCAGGGTATTCTGAGGTAAGCAGAGAACAGTTAATTAATTGATATACATATACATATATATATAAGATAAGCAAAAATACAGCATCTGCACAACTTACTAAAGCGTCTGGTGCGCTGTTGCATACAAGGCTCGAACAGGAAGTATTAGTTCATAAATTTGGCCTGTGTTGTGCTTCAGTTAATTAACTACCTACCTAAGGAAAAGCATTGGATATGAATTGTAATCTTTTTATTGTTGCAGCATAAATTAGAAAAATTATGGTGAGTTTTAGATCTTTTTTGTTGTGAATAAAAACAAAGGATTAAAAACATTTGAAAAGTAAAGAATTTATTTCTTAAAATAAGCAAAGGATAGCGTAAGAAATATATTCAAAAAAATTCGTGCTGCCATCTATTGTTCACTATATAAACTAGATATACTATTGAGCAGAGCTGGGCACATTTCTAAGGAAATAAAAGAATTACTCTGAATAATTATTCAAATATAAATGTTCTTTTTGAGTGAGTAATTTTTTTTATCTCTTACGGTAATTACAGTATGGTATTCTTGAAACATAATTGTAAAATGTAAAACTAGCTGTGGACATTTAACTGCTTTATATGAAAACAATCAAAGACTTTCATTCTGAAGAATTTTGAATTGGCGAAAAAAAACTTAAAAAAACCCTACTTATGATGGATGAGATGTAGAGAGCTGTTATATATACCCTGGTACAAAAGAGGTTATAAATAATGGGGACACTGACAAAATTATTTCTTAAAAGTAAGAAACACAGCGAGGATTTTATTTCAAATGGGTTTAAATTAAAATATAATTTTTATTAAAACTAAGGAAGTCAATGGGACTTATTGTAACAATAATGAATAACATAAAAAATCTTATATACTTTATTTTTTTAATGTTTAGTAATACCTAAAATATTGAATAACTCTCAGACCAAATGGTTTTCATTATGTTTTAGAGAAAAATCCACGCTATTTTATTTTCGAGAGGTAGGATTTGGAAGAAGGTTCCAAACTGGCCAAGATGTTTAAAGACAATAGGATTCAGTGTCGTGCCAAAATAGAAAGGCGGACGTAAGTACCCGACCAGCATAAAAAATGCACTGTCGACAGTACCGTATCGAAAGAAATGGTTCATTGATGGCTACATGAAATCATCCTATATGCAAGGCCATACTGACCATGGCATACTGAACATCTTGCTTGGACCCATAATGAGCACTGACCGTTTCAGCCTAGAAAGTTGACTGCCACATCTTCCTGCTTATGTTCGGCGGCCGCAGCGGTATGAGGTGTTTGTATGTGCTTCCAATTATTAATGAACTGCCTCGTAGGAACACCTGGAATCCCTGTACTGGCCATCCTGCTCACTTAACCCCCATTGAACCCGTACTTGGTGGCAATGCATATCCCTCCAATAAGGCCCACTCAATGGCTCAGAAGAGTGATTTTTTTAAAGAATTTTCCCTAGAACTACCGGACACCAGTATTTGGAACCATTGTACAATTGGGTGTACCGAAATTTTTGTTTCGAAATAATTTTTGTAATAGGGTAGAAAAGTTGCCTCTTACCTTTAAATAAATGCCTGTATTTTTAATTTCTTTACTAAACTTCTTTAACTCTCTACCGAGTGTTTAATGAACTAAAAGTGGGAATGGGGAAATGGAACGCGATTTTTAAAAGAATGTTATTTTAGTTTGCAATACCTAACATATTTTGGATAATGAAAAAGCATGTTCAACACTTTGCGTTAACCATGTCCTTCGTACCCACTAAGATCGAAATCATTGTATGAGACGTCCGGGACGCTATCTTCCGAGATTTCCGCATTCAACTTCTCCACTAGGAATCAATATTGCAGCTGCATACTTGAGTAACTAACACCGTACTCTTAAAATATCCAAAAATATCCCTATTTTCGGCACTCCACGTAAACCTTTCGTTTTACCAATAATCGAGGGCGTTTTAAAATATTTGTTTGTTAAACAAAGATGGCAACATTCGGACTAAGAACCCAGTATTCGTGAGGCATTCGAAATTGCATTTAAATATATAAAACAATGTGGAGAAAGCTTCCACATACCAATTGTTTGCCGAAAAGGAGTGTTACAAATGATACATTAAGTTCTGTGACAAATAGGTTTTTAAGATATCTTAAAGTGAAACAATGCTATGAGAATGATTAGAAAGTAAAAGTTCGTAAAGACTACCTAAGACCTTGTTTGACATTGCTTCATGTAAATGTGTTCTATTTTCTACATGAAAGAGGATTCGCGCCATAAGACATTTCTAAAAATTGCAATAGGTTCTACTGAAAGGAATACATTTTGAGAAAGAAAGAATGTTGCTGCGAAAGATGCAAAGGGAGCTTCAGAATTGACTGCCGAAGAGGTGAGAAAAGTACATACTGCTGCCAAAAGTTAGCAATATTACCGACTAGAGAACCTAACCTTGGACGTCACCAATAGCCCGTTGTGTTGCTCCAGTGCGACGTTGATTCCTACCTACCTAACCTTCGACATATAAGAGCCTAATAGAAATAAGGTAATCGTAAATAATGTAGCCACTAGTAAAAATAAGCTAAATGATGTTCGAAATAAGAGGTGCTTCAAACACTTCCAAGGGTGTAGACTTGAATTGATTGTGAACACTTTGATGGAGTCTTCCAAATATTGGGAGCAATGGGGAAAGCATGAAAACTTATTTCTTGCCATCTATCCGAGGTAGAATACAAGTTTAGATGATATCAACAATGTTCTTGGAATTGAGCTAATTGTCACAATTATCACAGACTCGATGGCTGATATCCGGTTGGAAGAGTAACCGGAGGAATCCAACCAAGACCGTCGTGTACAAAGGTTAAATCAAATGTCCTCACGTTGGCGTGGTGTGGAAGTTTGGGGTGTTGCCTCGTCTGATTCAAAATGACGTGCTGTTGTCCTCGTATCTTTGGGATAGATCACCAATAGCCCGTTGTGTTGCTCCAGTGTAATTAAAATACCTACAGATCGCATCCGAAAGTATTCCATGTGAAAGAATCGTCATTCAAAATCTTTTCCGAATGCATTTTGGGATCTATCCTCGTTATTTAACTCAAAGCTGTTATTCAAAATAGTTTGTTCACCCCGGGTAGCCCGGTTGGAAGAGCAACAGATTAGCAACAGATTAGCAACCGGAGGATTGTGAATCCAGCCAAACGCCGTCTGCAAAGGGTCCCGCCAATAGTCCGTCGTGTTGCTGCAGTACGACTTTCATTTTAAAAAGTACATACCAATACCATCCCGAGAACAATACTCCTTACAATGATGAAAGTCACCATATTCGTCAAGTAGGAGAATTATTCGTGCAAAATCATAATTTTTAAAATACCAAAGGAAACTTTGATGCAATTTATTTCACGAAATTGAGAGTCACAAGACTGATTTAGTAAACGTTATATATGACGAATTCTAATCTTGTATCGATTCCTCAGCAACTGGAACTTTTCAGTTTCTTCGCTATCTTTGTCATGCAGGTAGTCCAAAGGTGCTTCAAGTTGGTGATGAAGGCATGAATGCCTGTCGTTGGTGTTTATCCGACCTAATATCAATCCTCGACCAAGTTGTTCCAAAAAGGTGATTAGATTAGCTGTATATATAATGTATAGTTAAGCATAAACTAGCTTAATTATACATTATATATACAGTACCTCTGAGAAGTTGTAAAAAATAACGCCCAATTCATATTTTTGTAACCCTTGTGAATATATAATTCTTTATAATACTGCAAAAATTGTAAAATGCCAAAGATTTTGAATTTTGTGTCGTTGAAAAATAAATGTTGTACCCATACCAAAAGTATTTTTATTACATTGACTAAGTTGTTAATATGTCGAGATTTAAGTTTTTAAAAACAATTTGTTTATATTTGGACTTGTAACATTTTTATGGAACGGCATAGTTTTTCAGCTAAAATACTAAAATATAACTTCCGGTAGAGGGCTCTAGACATTGAATAAAATTTAAAAAATAAATCTAGGCTTCTATTTGGAGGCAACTTTTCCTACGTGTGCACCACAGTCGCTGCAAAGGACTGGAATTCCAGATTGAGCATTGTATAGTGGAATGAGAACGCTCTGCTACTCCATAACATTGATGTTTGCCACATAACACCTGCTATGATGTGGATGATATATTAGGTACCGGATTTTCCACGTAAAGTCAAAGAAAGCAGTATAGCAATAGACACATCACTATAAGTTTGATGCATTTGTGTCTCAGGATACATTTGGATTGTAAAACATCAAATACCTGCGCTCGAAAGTGAAGAAGCGAGGCCTAAGAGGCATTGGACAGGGATTTTCAAATGAATCGATTAATAACCCTAAATAATCTGGAGGCAATAGAATCCTGCACAAATGTTATTCGAATTCTGAGGATTTTAGCGAATGTCCAAGCTACATATCCGAGCATAGGTTGTTTAAGGGGACCACAAATTGTCTTTGAATTAAATAGGGATATTGATATAAAGCTACATTACAAATTTATTGTACTTAGAAAACACTAGATTACGTTTAAAATGGATAGTTAAAAAGTTTAGTGGGTCAAAAATTGTTTTGGGAAAAACTCGGAAAATTTTGGGTATTGTCCCAGAAATATGTGCGACATACAGAGATATACACTGGTTGGACAAAATAATATGAACACCTGTGAAAAAAACAACACTCGACGGAACCTGTCGTATACTCCCGCCCTCTAGTGTGGAAGAGTGCCACCTAACGGGCGAAAATGTGCACACATCAGTCTATTAGTAGCAGTGATAGCGTTCGGATGCGAAATATATTGGGGCGTTAAAACTTCGTTATGGCTGACCTCACAGATTTCGAAAGAGGCATGATTGTTGGAGCCCGTCTTGCCGGAGCCTCAGTAACGAAAACGGCCACCCTTGTTGGTGTCGGGAGAAGTACCGTGTCGACGGTAATGACAGCCTACAGCAAACAGGGAAAGACATCATCAGCCAAGAATAACAGTGGACGAAAGTCGAAGCTGACTGATAGACAGAAGGGTTTTGAAGCGGATTGTAGCCAAAAAGCACAAGACAACAGCATCCCAGATATCATCTGAGATGAACACACATCTACAGGAAGGTGTATCGACCAAAACTATCCGCCGTGAACTGAATGCTGCAAACACACGGTAGAGCGGCTATTCCAAAACCATTGGTGACACCATGCAATGCCTTAAAACGACGAAAATGGTGTCACGACCATAAGAATTGGACACAACAACAATGGGAGAATATCATCTGGTCAGACGAATCGTCGTTCACATTATTCCAGAATAACGGACGTGTTTACGTTTGGAGAACGCCAGCACAAGTCTTTGATGTTGACTGTCTCCTTCCTACTGTTAAGCATGGAGGGGGATCAGTGATGCTGTGGTGCGCGATGTCTCACCGTGGTCTCGGCCCACTTGTCTTGCAAGGACGGGTTAGAGCACCGGTTTATGTCAGTATTCTGGCCGACCATCTTCATCCAATGGTGCAAACTTTGTCCCCTGATTCTCGACCTGTGTTCCAAGATGATAATGCGCCCATTCACACTGCTGGAATTGTCGGAGACTGGCTTGATGAACACGATGATGAACTGCAACACTTCGTGTGGCCCCCTCAGTCCCCTGATTTTAATATAATTGAACCTTTGTGGGGTATTTTGGAGGGCAAACTGCACAGTAGGTTTCCACCTCCAACGACACTTTCTGAATTCGTGACCCTTTTGCAGGAGGAGTGGCTACGTATCCCTGTAACTGTTGTGCATGACTTGTATTTGTCCATTCCACGACTGATGCAAGATGTTATTGATGCAAAAGGAGGGCCAACAGCCTATTAATAAAGATTTTGTCTCATTTCACAGGTGTTCATATTATTTTGTCCACCCTCTGTACTTTTATAGCAAAATTGTATTTTTCATGCGTTCTATGGTTGCAATCAGGATTTCATTTCGGAGAGGGAGCCAAGTTCATGGGGTATGCCTACTGAGCTAGCAACCTTCGTGTTGTAGGCGGCGCAAGTTCGATTCCTGTCAGGTGCATTACTCCCTGGATGTATGTCTCTCTTCTGTCTGTAAAACTTCCATTGTGTGTGTCTATTACTTGATATTATCTGGCACAGCATGGTCAAATATGGCGCCATCACCCCCCCGCCCCTGAAACCAACTAACTCTATCAGCTGGAGTGCTACTGATGTTAGAGACCGCAAAATTCTAACTGGTGCAACAAAGCAGGATTCAATCAATTCTTGTTCTGAACCTTACTACGCATGATATGTGAGAGAAATAAGCGATATATCTGAGGCAAAAACAAATGATCATATTCTTCCTACTTTCGTACTTCTTAGTTACTTAATTTAGTAAACTATTAATTGATTTTGTTACAAAAGTATTTTGTAATATTTAATTTGGGAGATAAAAATAATATTTAGGGGGGCATTCCCAAAGCAATGTGGGACACTATCGAACCCCAGACAATAGAAAAGCGTTATGTTTAAACAGGAAGCTGCCAAAATACGTCTTACATTTTGGCCCTTACGAAATTGCACTGACTCAAAAGTCACCTCGAAAACCAACAAAAGTAGTTAGTAGTTAGAGGAAATAATTAAAAATGATTTTACATAAAAATGGGTTAGCAATAAAACAAAAAGTACTTAATATTGAAGTTCTTGTTTCCATTCATTAGCTGCTTGATTTGTTTAGATTCTATAATACATAAGAAATAAAATGTATTTTAATCACGCTTTTGTATTTCAAACAAATTTCTGTTTCCTGAACCGAAGGTTATAATAAATGGTATCGTAAAACAGAAATTATAAAAATGAATAAAATAGTTTAAAATTCGTACAAAAGGAATGATTGGTTAATTTTGGGGTTTTATGGTGCAAGGGACTTATTTTGCCAAGCTAAGCCAAACACAAGACAGACAACACAATGAGGGAGGAAGGAAAGGAAAAAGGGTAGGCGAGGGTGTTCGGAATGACAGATCACTCGGGTACCTGGGGGTTGTGATGTCCTCAAGATACTGAGGACACAAAAGAAACGGAAAAATCCTCCATTGAAGAATCATGCTAAATTGTAATGTTAATAATTAACTCGAAAGATTGTTTGGAATCACATCAACCTTCTGTGTTTGATAATATACTATATATAAATGAATTAAGAATGGAGACATTTTTCAATCTTCAAAACATTTCATTTTTTTTGTAATACAAATTTTTATATACAATAAACACACAAATACAGTTTCACAAGTAGATAATAAACTATGTACACTGTTGAAGGGCACAGAGAAAGTTCATTACCTTCGATAGCTATTCCTAAAAACTTAAAAATGAGCATCTCTGTAAGCCATGAAAACATTCCGCATTTTCATTGATTTGATTTCGTTTTGGGGAAAACATTTTCGTAAAACTACAAATTAATTCAATCGCCTTTAACAATGAAGATATTTTATACACTAATTTGTCAGTAAGTTTGTTTATATATTGCATGTATTACACAAACTCTGAATTCTACTTAGTTTTATTTTATTTCAAGTTTACGCCCCGTATATAACATCAACAAATAATCAATATTTAATGATACAATACTCTGTTAATAAAAATACCATAATTGCCTCATAAGTTCCTCAGTGTGTGTACTTTTATGATACTCTAAATGCTTTATGGCAGCAATTGGCGGATGCTATGTAGAAAATGAAGGTTATATATAGAAGAGATTATAGTTAAAATGGCAATTAAGAAGTTCGTTGAAATTAAGAATCAGATTAAATATATAGGAAACAAATTTGGAAGATTTTGATTTCATGGAATTTAGCCTGGGTCTTAGTTTTCCGTAGATTAATAAATTTAATGATCAGCAGATTTTTTACTTTGACGCCTGTATCGGTAATTAAGTTATCGGAAAGGTTTTCCTTTAAACTGAAACCCCCAATTCCTCTATTATCCATCTACACTATCAACTCAAGGTAAACGGTCGATATTGTGGGCTCTTTAGAAGAGAGGCAATGGCATGACAAACTTTAATTTTTAAGACTCTTGTTCTTTATATTTTTTTAATACGTTTATTTGGAATGATGCTTAAATGTATTAGAATTCACATAATGTTCTAATAATAAATGATAATTAATTTTGCAGTGAAAGCAGTCAAGTTTGTTCTGCAACTCTTTAATGAAATAAAGGAATTGTACTTTTCTGTAAGAGTTCCTTCAACGGGAATGGAAGATTAAGAAATCAATCCTATTTAGGATTGATTTATCATTCAGCAAAACTTGAGGTTTTCGTTAAATTGGTGCACAAGTCTATTCGTATTCATTCCAATGCACGATGTCTCCCGAATGACTGCACTATTACGATTTCCAACATCCACCCTTCTCTTCGAATTTCATTTGATTGCTTTGCATAAAAAAGTTGTCACCAATACAAAATCTCATCGAATTCTTATGAACCACAATCCGTTGAAAATGTATCAGTTAGTACTGTAAATTACATTGGCAAATTCATTTTTCCACAATGCATTCTTTCAGTTGAGAACTTAATACTTACCACCCCACAATGAAGATGATTATACGATGAGGATGTTCACCTATGGTTCTACGACACAATAATTTACAACAATCAAGAATTGAAATAAAAAGTACATTCTTATTTCTGAAATCCGAATATCACAAGTTTCACAGCGAATGCATTCATTCTCGATACAAATGATGGTAATATAAATCCAAGGGAACCTAAGAAACATTGAATGAAGATAAATTGTAGTAGACTGATTCGAGTCTACTCGTGGTTGAGAAGAGTGTTGGTCACTTCTGAGATAGACAGGAGAGGATTACCGATGAGCCTCTGAGAGACAAGTCGTCCATCCTCGCTCTTCCCCAGCTGAAAGAAAATCACAACTAATGAGAATTCATTTGGGGAACTAACAATTCCAAAAGCTTATCAGCTTACTAATAAAAAATTAACGCTTTTAAGCACGCAGTTTATTTGAGTATTAATGTTTTAATTCACACACACATCGGCTGAGTCGTATGCCTTTTATACTTGTACTTTTTGAAGGTAGACAGTTGAATTTACGCAGCACTGGAGCAACACAAAGGATCCACCCCGAAGGGAAAGAATTTTAAAGAAAAAGCAACATTTGAAATTATTTTCGAAGCAAAATACGTAGTTATAAAAGTATTTTTTCAGTAAAATGGACGTTTGAAAATTTAAATTCTTTACAGTTAAGTCTTTATTAAATGGTTTTTAAAATTACTTAGTAAAAACACTTTTAGAACTTGATCTTTTATTTCGATTGTAATGAACATTGGGATTCGTTATAATTTCTTATTCTCAAAAGAAACTTTAATCTGAAAGCAACTCCAACAGTAATCAAGGCCTTATAGTATCTTAATATACACAGGGTGATCAGAGTCGAGTCCTTATCGAAAATCGATCCAAAAAGTGCTGTCCGTTTTACGTGGGCTATTCGCTTCCAAAGTTTTCTTCTCGAAAAGCACGAAACGTCGTTCCTGGGGTTGGTTGCAAATGGTTATGCAAATCCGAATGTTTCGTAAACTTTCGGGTTGGTTTTCGATAAGGAATCGGATGGTGGTCTGACCACCCTGCAGATGTACAATCCTATTTACCAAACGTGGATACGCAATCCAATTTGTTTGAAAGCAGGCGATTGAATCTACTTCACATTCAGACATATGTTATGGGTGCTACATACAAATACACGCCACAACCATGCAACTCATGCAGGAATCAACAGGTAGAAGTTGCTCATTAGTATCGTTAAGGATGGGGAGGAAGATGACAAGGAAGATTAGTACGGGTTATCAAGAGGGATTAGGATGTTATATTGGTTGCAAAAATGAACTTACTGACATGAGGTCTCCATGTTGCCAGGCTGCCTGTATGCCATTCCTGCAACAAGGTACATGGTTTTAGCGACCCCTTCACAATTGCCATACACTCTTTGACACAAATCGAAGAACGAAACAAATATTCATTGGATTAAAGTACTTACTTTTATACTTAGGAAGGGGAAATGGATAGGAATTTTTAAATAAAATAGCAACTTTTCTGCGATTGAGAGAACTTTATTAAACCTTAGATATCTATTATTATATTTTGACATTTATTCGAAATAAACTACAATAATTACACCAAATCCGAATACCTAATGCTGTACAAAAATATAATTTTCGGTGAATTAGCTCAGGATTCGAAACAAATGAATCGATCAAGTCCATTTATCAAACTCAAGCAATAGCCCAAGTAAAGCGAAACCCTGTTTATTTTATATTATTTGTTCTGCGATTAAATATTTTATGAGGAAATCCTTCTCGATGACCATGAAATAAACTCGTAAAGCATTTCACAGTTTATTAATTACTAATTAACAATTACTATTCCTCGATTCAGCAAGCTCTAGGTTCGAATCCAAGTCTGGATGCTTCAGAATTCACTCTAAGTTTTGTTCTAATTAATCCTCATGTAACAAAAAATAATCGTTGAGTTCTGACTAATTCGGATGTCACTTTTTAATAAAAAAAATTACGATATCTGGTCTGAAAAAGTTTCATAGTTGTATTTGAAAAAAATTCTTATTACCTGGCCATTAATTAAAGAACTATCAGATAATTTCAAGGCGAAAAAGTAGCATTTTCGTTTTAGGAAAATTCTTTCGAGAAGATAACCCTCTTCTACATCTCACCCTTCTCAAATGGAAATGATTTGCTGTGAAAATCAGTCATTGAATGGAAACTTGATGAATGCTTGTTAAGTTAAAGTACTAATTGGACGTTTTTCGATTGCCTGAATTGGAATATTTGGTCGCCCAGTGAATCTTTTCTGGAACTGGAGGATTTGTTCCTGTGAGTGTCTTGAGCGACAACCCTACAAAGGGGATTAAGAGGTCAGGAGACTTGTGGCGGAGCTACTGGAGAATGGGAGAGAGTGGCTTACTGGGCACAGAATGAGGGTAACTCAAAAACTGCGCTTTTCTCAGGTGTTCGTCTTTTTATATCCATTCCATTTATGTATATAACGACTGACATAAACTTTTAAGTGATAGATATTAAAATAATAATAAAACATTGTCAAAGACAACGTTGCTGAGTTAGCAGATATAAAACTTCCTTTTATCAGTAGAATTCGAACTGAATAGGGGGTAGTAACCCCACAGGACACCTTTTTCGCCTGTACGCTCCGATGACAAAGATTGACTTGACAAAGATTGGAAACGTAAAACAGGGTAGTGTAAACCAAATCAAGTGCCTTTGCAAACAATTTCGATCGATCTATGACCGAGCTATTACAGAACATCTCGCAGAATGAATTTAATGCTAAGAACAAGTGAGGATTATTTGAAATAATGGTTTCCGGAATGGCTTACCATCGGTCTCTATAATACTTTTGCGAGTGTCACATTTCAATTCGAAACTAACTTTACTTATTGATTCCAATGCACCCCAATATTTCTATTTCATACAACATTACCAGTTGAAATAATAAGTCATTTGAATTTGAATTGAACTTTGAAAGTACTCACCTCGATGTCTGGGTGGTAAGTGGCACTGCTGTAACTAACTGCAGGTGCTACTTTTCCACTTGCAGGGCTTGTGCTATTATGGGGAGACGATGATTTTGGCGTCGTGGCATTGCCACTCCACTTGCAAGCTGTTCCGGCACCTACCAAGTCGGAAGTTTTAACACCCGTGTCAAGGTGACTACTGTACTTGCAAAGTTTGGTGTCAAATATTGAACCTGTCATGGGATGACTAGAAGACTGTCTTGTGAGGGAGTTCCCCCACATCAGAACACTTTGCCTGGTGTCGTTACTGAACGCTGAGACGTAGTCCGACGAACTCTTGTTGTCTTTGGACGAAGGTGAATCCCTGAGGTGAGACTGGAGTGGGGAGCTTTTGGGTTTGATGACATTGATGCAATCCGATGACACAGTAGGTATCGAAAAACTCAAACTGTGACAGCTCAAGTCCCCTAGCTTTGGATCCCTGTCTAGGCTGGATAGTAATGGTTGTATACCAGCAGATGTGGCACTCATGAGACATCCCCGTAAGGTAGCACTGGAATCAGTGCCCACAGCGTACGCCTCGCAGCAAGATGGTTTGCCAGTGGCTACCTGCTGCACTAGCCTCTGCTGGCTGTGTGCATCGCCATTGAATTTGGTCGCACTGTCCAGCTGGCACGGGTAGTATTTCTCCTCCTTTGCGAATTGCGCGCCATCTGGGTAGGGTGGGAAGCACGTCCTCGCAGACGCCATGTCCAAGAAGCCATTGCTGCTGTACTGAGTGTGGTGGCTGTAGTCTGGGTAATAGCCACCCAGATGTCGGTAGTGGAGAAAGTTTTCGGCTGACAGAAATCTGCTATTGTCCATTGCAGCAGTGAATAGGTTTTGGGGCACAGCTGTTGCTGCAGCAACGTAAGGTGAGAGGCCGTTCATATTGTCCGGGGGAGCATAGCTATACATGTTGTTGTACGTAGCCTCCTCGATGTACGGATCCGGCACTTTCCTTTTGCGGCAGGACAAGAGATCGCGGATTTGGGACTTGTAGCGTCGATTCCGCTGACATCGCATAATGAAATCGCTGTCCGAGAGCATTCCGCTGCGATCATTCATGGAAGACAAGCCGCTGTCCAAGTACGTTACTTTGAAGTCCATTGTCCGCTTTCCCAATAAATCGCGACCTTCTTCTTCCCTGAAATTCACTACGAATCAGCCCCACACATTTGAGCGATAGTATCAAATCTATTTAAGCCATACAGGATAAATGCACGGAAGATGGAACATCTCAACAATTATCAAAATAGATCCACGCGAAATTCTCTGTAAGAGGCTGAGGGTGTTTTCTGCTTTAAGCTTCACTATAGAATGCGATGTTCAAAATAAATCATATTTGTATTTCGTGGTGCTGAAAATATTTTACAGGCTGTTTGAAAATATGTAATGATACATTTTTTTATATCAAAAGTTCAGAATTTTGTATTTGTGATTCATTAGACATTAGATATCATTTCATCAAATTGACGACTTTTATTTTTTTGAAACTTATTAGGTATATTTTGAAATCTTTCAAATTAGATAACTTATCTATTCACATATGAATCTTAATTTTGTCGTGATTTGATGTTAGCTTCAAATTTATCCCCTTACTTTTGGCAATTTTTTAAAATGGGATGTTCCATATTACGTGTCTTTCTTAAGTACAAAAGATAAAAATGTATTTTAATAATTTTTCACTCAAATTATCTTTTAAATTTTCATTATTCCAGAATATTTACTTACATGAGAGGCCTGTGCGTGCAAAGTATGAAGTCTGGTTTGCTATTTTTGTAAACCAGTCTGGCACTTGTTTGTAGCCATTGAAATTTACCATCTTTCCCTACGAGCCTATAAGCTATGAGTCCTGAAGCACCCGTTTTAAGCACTAAAAATGTAAATATTTCGTACATAAATGAACTCCAAAAACATTTCATCACCATTTACATTGTACTTTTAATGAAAACAATTGTAATATGAATAAGTAAGTATTCCATGCATCGATAATCTACAGACCAACATTTAATGTTAAATTTCCCGGCCATAACAGCCCTGAAATGTTAACATATTCCTGCACATAACATTTCAATTGAACAGTTAACATCTTATAGAAACTTTTCGATCTCCAGGGTGATTCGAAATGGCTAAACTTTAAACTAAACATTTGTCAAAGAATGTAACTGTAGTCATAAACTGTTTCAAGTGTTTGGGTTCTTTTTCATTGCGCGTAACGTCGCACATGAGGATTTCCGTGATGGATGACAAATATTCTACGTATGGGGCCGCGAATAAAAACAACTCAAAGATATTATATTTTATATGCAACAGGTGAGTGTTGAATCTTCAAACTTTTTGTCCCACCAGCTGTGTAGAGTATGTCATGGCATCAGGTATGTCGGTCGAGAACTTCAGAGATGTGTAATGAATACATTTTTATTTTCTCGGATATCTCCCAAACTTGCTTCGGATTTAACGAAATTCTTTTATTTTGATTCATCCGACCACCCTTTAAAACTTGTCCAGGGAATTTCGAAACATCATGCTTTTAAACTATTAATAAGAACAGGAAACTTGCTTAGTCTATTTCAAGTTAACGGGCTAAAATTTGAGATAACATTATCGGTATCTGGTGTTCTCCCAAAAATAAATATTTTGTAATAGGTTAGCTGAATTTATGAAAGAGTTTTTGAGTTGATTTATGGTCTGAATAATTTGACACCAATGAAGTTACCAACAATAACACATTGTGTTTAAAACTAAAATGGTAATAAACTAAAAGCTGTCGAATGTAATATGGAATGGCAAACTCATTCTCAGTATAGCTCAATTGAATCAAATAAAAGAGTATAAATAATGCAGATTGCAGAGTTAAGTATAAAAAATTGAAAAATTGGAAAAGTGTACTTACGTTCTTGATGTGCACTGGCAACATAAGCGAGGTCATCATAGTGGACTAGGTCATAACCTCCTTTATTTGCTAACTCCGTGTCAGAATAACCCAAGAGCTGTTTACCTCTGTAATGAAACATTGCTCACATTTATATTTTTACATTCCTGTCTGTAAAACATCGAGATATCTTTATTAACCCTTAGTTTCCAAAGATGTTCATTCATGCAGAATAAGAATTGACACCCTATGCCTCAGCATAGGGAAGGATTAGAAGTTGAATTGGAAGGCATCAGTAGCCCTGCAGCTAGTGTCGCCCGATTGTTTCAAATGTTTCAACGCGGTCATTCCATTTTCAAATTCCAAATGTTTTTCTTCTCAAAATTGAAATCGTGAGGCATAGAATTCCCAAGTGACGCATTTCTGCAGTGTTAGTCCTTTTCAACCGATTCAGCTTCTTTTGAGTACATAGAAAATAAGACATTGTTTTCTAGAAATGCATTGAAATGATTATCAAAAGTGGCACGAACCTTGAATCCATGGAGACGAGAGACAGATCCAGTTTGTGTTTGCTTTTGAACATGGAATCCTTCTGCGGCATCTCGAGCAGGGACGGCGGTCCGAAAGGGGTACACACTGCGAACAGCGCCAGCGGCGGCTCCTCCGTCTTTTGGTTTTGACCGTGTAGAATTTGGATGCGACCCCGAATATCCAATCTCTGAAAGACATTGTTTGAAAAATAATCCAAGAAAGAGAAGTTAACATACCACACTCAAGATATGTCTTCAAATTAGATCGACTCACCAAAAAACCCGATGTGTTATCAAGAAGACATCGAAACCGAACAGTAAAATTTCTTTCGAGCAGTTGGGAGTTTTCTGAAATGAAAAACAGACGAAATATGCCTTGACTACTGATAAGTCTTGTTAGGTAATAGAATTTTATGAAGACACAGCAACATGTTTCTCAGAAATTAAAGACCACAATATATCATTTTATTCTCCATTTAAGAATTAAAGCGAGACTTTTTCTTTCGTTATCAGTGTAAGCAACCCAACGTTGTTCCTCACCTCATTTGAGTCGTATACTTGTATCACTAGATGGAGCAACCATTGCCAGAATTTAAATGCTAGAGATAGGCAAAACTGTATTTCACGATAACGGCATTAACTGTCATTTTGCTAACTGGCGATAATAGTTGTTAAGAATTGTTTATATTAGCAGTTTCGTTGTCAGTTAGCAACTACTGTAGCAACTGAATACAACGGTTTATCTGCTAAAAATTGTCTTTGACGGAAAATTTCGAAAGTTAACTGTTATTTAACTTTTATTTTTTATCAAATATTCTTATTCATTTCAATTGTTTAAATAAAATTGAATTCGATTTAAATTGCCTCACTGCAATCCCAATAGCATTCATCGGTAATTGTTAACATTTTCGGTAATGGTTGCTGTTATTTTGAAAGTACAATTTTATTTCAACCTCTATCGGAATAGCAGCCCATCTCTATTAAATTAATTGGAACAATTGTGGGTTCTAAAGGTTTGATAAATTTGGAGAAATGTGATAATGGAGTATGAACGCACCGGTGGCCAGAGCCTGCTGCAGGTTGAGATCAGTGCGTTCCGGCGGTAAGTGGGAATTCCACATGAGATGGCGCTGCAGTTCTTCCCTGTCTTCGGAATGAACAAGCTCGTACACACTCTGGTGGCAGATATCACTCTGAAAAAGACAACGGTACTGTTTCTAAAGTTTGGCTTTCGACCATGAATAAAAATATTTTGACATTTTTGGGTACTTAATTTGATTAGTAAATCAACCTGAAATATAAATAAACTCATTCTGAAGTAAAATTCATTCACAATCTGAAGTAAAAATTATTTTCAAAGAACTTTTTTCATTCATAATTCTACACTCAACTATACTCAATACAGGCGATAGATGCAAGCACGAAAAAAAATCGATGCACTTGATTCTGTGTTTTGTGATGTTTGGAAAATGTTCGTAATAATTACCAACATAACCTTATTTATTATTTTAGAAAAGACATTGCGACTCGATCACACCTTGAGCAGCACACAATAGACTAAATAATTTGATGACGAAATAGAGTTCAGTCTCAACGAATTAAAATGAAAGAAAATGAGTTTCAAAAATTTCGCATTTAACGAAAAAGTCATGTTTATGATCTTATAGAAGAAAATGAATTTTTTGAAAAGTAGAACTCTAATATTTGAATTGATAATAAGAAATCGATTTCTCCACCAGATGGACGTTTATCACGAAAACGGTTTTCCTTTCAAAGCTATTCCATGATTTCTCGTTCGGCCTTTTGCTAATTAATGTTTTGAATGTTTAATTTAGACTAGGCAGCTGGAAAATATCCGATTAATATTTTATAATATAATAAATTTGATAAATATAATGATAATATTTGAGTTCAATCAAAAAGAGAACTGGTTTTTCAGTGAACGCTTTCAGCTTCATTTATCCTCAACACTATTATCAACTATCCATCTAAAACTATTTGTTTAATATTTGGAATCGAATTGCATACCAGAATAAAATAAGTAATCATTCTCTCTCACATTTATTATTTGTCATTTGACCGCGGTTCAAAATTACTGTCCTCGGATATTTGATCCCGGACATGCCGGGAATGACAATAATGAATAAATTTTTGTGTTGCTCTAGTGTGAAGTTAATTAATTACTATTACCTCTCACATTTATTAAGTATTTACTCGCGTTGTATGAAAACTATCTATTATATGTTCAGTACTAAAATTCTAAGTACTTCCATGTGGAGGCACAAACACCATTTGGTCTGTTTCCAACCATAAATTTAAATGTATCTATTTGATATGTTGAATATCAAAAACAGCTATATTGAAGCCTCAACACTCACGAATAAAAATATTTTCCAAATGCCCTGTATTCATATTTCACTGTATTTTTTAAAATCAGTTAATTAAATAAGGATATACTCCCTCCCTGAGTACTTCTTTTTCTTATCATAAAAATGTTGCTTAGTTGTTGGTATTAAAGTGTGCCAGATTCGCTAATTCAAATATATTGGACTATGCTTTTTGAAAAGGAAACGTACTTAAAGCATAACTTAAATATCTTTTCGATCGATGAAAATCTGACAAATTACTTAGTTTTTAGGGTATATGGTTTTAGGTATAGATGAATATTAGGTTTTCATTATCAATAAAAAAACTATAAACGCACAACTCGAAGAACTCATTTGAGAAAATTTTAAATATTGAATTTTTGTATTGTACTGGTATATGGATAAGGTTTGAAAGAGGGAAGCTAGTATTAAAATCCAAGCTTAACGAGGTGATTTTTCTGAAAATATTTATGCGGAGCATAAATGAAATGAGCACGAAGTGCTTCAACCAAGTAGTTGAAAGAGAACTCGTTGAAAGACAACGCATCGTCAGGAAGGGAAAGATAGGAAATTAAGTTTACATCCATTTCTGTTGCTTCGACGTATGTTGATGACTTTGATTTTGTTTGTTACATTGATAGAAGTATTTCTCTGTTTGATGCAATTCAGGTAAGACACCATTTGACTGAAGCTACTACAGCAATCTTTACCAAAATGTGACACTCGCACAAATGTATCTATTCAGGCAGAATGTTACATTTTCATACCGAATGTATACTTTCTAAAGTGGTTTTCAAATTGATATGCTGCCATTTAACATTGTTCACTGCATGTGATTTGAAATAATTCTCTTTAGACGAAAAAGGAATTCATTTCTGACCACAAATCGAAAAGCTTAGAAATAATTTCATTAACACTAAATGCACATTAACAAGATACAATGTTATAAAGTTTTATCCAACTGATTCTATAAGAGAAGAAACAAATCTTATTTGAATCATTTGGAAACGATTCTTCATCCTAAGTGCTTTCTCCCCCGTTCATTGATTTTTCCTTTGAAATTCCCTTTCTCCTTCGTGAAACCCTACATTAACTCACCTTTCGTAGGAGAATTTTGTTTCCGAAAGAGATCACTCACACCTGATAACGTCTCTTTCATGTCAGTCAATAATGGGGAGAAGCTTTTTTCGTTCACTCCTATTCCGGAGTAAGAGAATTTTGTCTTTGCAAGTGGAAGGAAAATGGAAGTTGTATCCAGAAAATTTTATAAGGCTCGAGGAGATTAATTGAAAATGAATGGTTCAATTATAAAATTTTCTGAAATTCTAATCCACATCGGAAAAAGCTGGAGATTTCCCCTAAATCCGAAATAATTTCCATCATAATTGAATGAATTCAACTTGAAAATACAACGAATTGAGAAAAGCTTTTACTGTGGACCCTCTATCCATCGATTTCAAGAAATGGATGTGCGTTCAATCTAGGACAGAGTCTGGTCTGAACCAAATAAAACACAGCTGTTCGAAATTGATGTTTGGAGAGTTTGAGTGAATGCCACAGTTGAGAAATACTCCCCTTTTCATCCTCTTTCAGAGGGTACTCCTACCATGTGTTTACAAACTGGGTGGCAGTGACATGTTGTCAGTGACCACTTGGACTGCATAGTTAATTATTTAGGGATCATTTTTAATTGAAAATGCAGTTATTACAAAAATACTTAAAGCAATGAATTCAGAAAGTAAAAATAATAGTTATCGACCTTTTGTACATACTATTTTTTTTTCATTTTCATAAGAATATAGAAAATGACCGTTTTTGGATTATGTAAGTGGAGAAACGGAGAAGCGATAAGTAGGTATGGAAGAGCAAACAGCGAATTCATTAATATTTCTTGAAAACTTTAATATTCAATGATTTAAGTTTAAAGATTGAAATACCGTCATGGAATTAATCGTCAGCTTAGAAGGAACTGACAAAAACAAACTTTAAGGCACAGGTGTTTGAAGACGAACTTGGTTTTTATGTGAAAAATAAAAATGATAAGTATTTTGATAGTTCGTATCCCTAAAAAATATCCATTAATGAGTTTCTTAAATTTGTTTCGATGGGAATTGAATAGGGAAATGAGTTTAAAGAATGTGCGCATCCTACGTGTAAAAAAATGAATTCCGAAAATTGCATCGCCTCCTATTTTTTGAAGCATAAAACACATTTCTATATCTTGCAAAATTATTGCATCTTGGTAATTCTTCCTGGCAAAAAGGAGATGTTTTTGGAATAACAAATTCCTAGAAACTCATAAGCAATAATTGTTTAAAGGATAGATTTCCATTTCCAAAGACAGTGCACGTTCAATCACGTGTGGTGTAAAGTGGGATGCCAGATCATGTATTGACAACTGGTTCAAAATGACTTCGGTATGGATCCCGACCAATAGCTTAATTCCTTCCATTATCAGACTGCAGTTTCAACTTTGGATGTTGATTTCACTACAAAACAGACGTGACTAGTCGCATGAGGGCACTTGAACAACCAATCGATTCTTTAAAGACTTTTTGATTCGTTTTACCACTTTCATTTTCTACATATTCAATAGTTCCGACAATATATGAATGTTTATTTACTTTTACCTAGATAATGCTTAGTTGTGTGAGTTTAGAGGTAATATATTCGGCTTAAAGACTGGTTTTCGTATCTCATTGGTTATCTAAGCCATGTTCGAGTGAATGATTAAAAGGAATTTCAATTACCTTTCAAAAGCTAATAGGAGTAAATTATGTAACTTCGTTTCTCTGATCGCGTGTTACTGGTTTATCGGTTCTGATTACAAAATGAAAGGATACAGGAAAAATCTATTTATGTGTACGAAGCTGTACACACAATTTTCGTGAAATAAATAATTATCCTATCTAAACTTGTGTGCAGTGAAACTCATAAAATAAATATTTATAAATTATCATCGCTGGGAAATGTATCGGGTTTGTGCTCAATCTGAGAACCCAAGCGCCATTGTTTATATCCAGAACTCAGTTGCCATGACGACGGAAATACGAACGGCTGCCAGCTTCAAGCTCATAATAACGCTTAAAAGCCACACGCGATTCCCCCTTCGCTTAAGGAAAAGAACTCATTCCTAATTTCCGGTTAGATTCGTTCTTGTAATAGGTTAAAAATAACTCCGAACAGCCCCCAATTCTCTGTTTAGAACAAATTCGTACCCTCAAATAGTTCTGAGGAGCGATAATTAAAATAACTTTACTCGTGTTTCAGCCCAAATAGTGTTTCGTAAAATATGTTAGGTTTGCAAAAATCTTTCCAACAGGATCCTTTTTACCGATTTTGTCGCCCATAGCACGTTGTTTGTTGCTCCAGTGCGACGAAAATTCAACTATCTGCCTACTTTGTTATTTCTTTGAGGAGTATCGATTCTATGGAGATGTTTCTTTGAATCTTTAACAGCTTAATTTGACAGTTCATTCCTTTCTGACTCTCATTCCGAAACGTAAGTCCAACAGAGCGACAGCACAAAGCAAATGAAATTGAAAATACTATTGCATTCGAAGTGAATGGGATCAATGTAACACCGATCGTTTAAATAAGTCGAATACTGCTGCTAACTAATAAAGTTGAAATTGGGTCAGAAAAGAACGATCCAAGTTCAACTTAGACAATGTCAACCCGAGATCATCAGAAGAATGAAGGTTCCATGAGTAGCTTATATATTCGATAATTAATTTCTAAAAGCCCCTTCACTATTACAAAAGTGTCCTCTTGTTATTTGCGTCTCTGGTGTCGTAACCAAAAGTGCCATTTCACTTGGAATACTGTCTACTAGAAGTAAATGCGAATTTTATTTGCACAAGGATCTGTCTTCAAATTACATTTCGTAGCCACACAAGTTTTCTAAAGGGTTCTAAATTTCCCTATTTTTGACTAGATTCTGGTTTTATGAATCAATATAGCCAGAATTCATATGAAATACGGGCCGCGGTAGTTCGGTTGGAAGAGTAACGGATTAACGGAGCAACCAAAGACCGTCATGTATAAAGGGGGTTGGTGCACGTTAAATTTGTCGTGGCATCCAATGTCCTCACGTTGGTGTGGTGTGGAAGTTTGGAGAGTGGGGTGCCAACTCAGGTGTTGCCTCGTCATCTGACCGTGGTTCAAAATTACGTGGTGTTGTCCTCGGATCTTTCCCTTTGGGATTGATCCCGGACCGTCACCAATAGCCCGTTGTGTTGCTCCAGTGTGACGTTAATTGAAATACCCCCCCCCACCCTTTCCCTTCAGGATTGATCCCGGACTTTCACCAATAGCCCGTTTTGTTGCTCCAGTGTGACGTTAATTAAATACCTACCTACCACTTATGAAATACATTTATTTTGGTCACATATCTGATGAGTTGAGTGGTTGAAATTCAGAGCTTGTTAAATTAGTGTTTCAGTCTTTTTTATAAAAAAATCAGCTGATCAAAGTAAATATGATTTTAATTTCAAAACAATATTTTCTAATTATTAATTAATTGAAAGGTGTCGATTTTCAATTCAATCGATTGACCTAAGGGTGCAAATTTTTAGTTCCTTCTTTTCGGAAACTACATACCGTCCTAAAATGGAATTTTGTTTTCCGAAATATTTATCTCCTTCAGGTGTGCTTCACAGACCCGAGATACTCTAGTGACCTTTCTTTTCCCAGGTCTTTAGAAAACACATCCAAGCTATCTTTTTCTGCTTTCGTCTCATTATTCTATTCCCTCTTTTTTCCCCTTTCACATTTTTTATTTCAAGTTGTCTGTCTTATGTTTGGCGCAGCTTGGCCAAATATGGCCCTTGCGCCCCGCAAAACAAGCAACCTAAATATCACGACTGTAGCAATACTTGAATGTTGTCTAAAATGTCAATGGTGAATAATAGCGCGTGAATTGAATGAAACGAATTACGCAAGGGTGAAACACTTCGCGGCCGAAGCTTTAGAGAAATGAACCATGACCTCTCTACATTTTTCTGTGGCTGAATCGATTACTAGAAAGGTAAAAATGACTTTTTTAAATTAGGTTAGTTAAAAATGTCTTCCGAAACTTTCTAAGTATCGACACAGAATGCTAAACGCCTGCATCGCAGCGGCTGTCAGAATTTTTGACGGCGAGGTTGAACACATAGGGTGACTACAATGAATCCCATTTTTAATACCAAGCAACTTTGTAACGATCTGCAGTTGAATGTAAGTTGCGTTTAATGCTTCTTTAGAAATCAATTTGAAAGTTTAGTTGTCTCAAAATGCTTCTGCATATTTATCGTTCGCTTCTACTTTGAAGATTACAAGAATTAGAAATTTGATCTTCGACACTTTTCATAATACCCTTTGGTGATCAACTTGGTTCATCAGCTTGTGCCAATTAGTTATCGTGTCGTCACCAAGATGTACTTTGTACTTTAATTGAATTCCAAGAAGCGGTCACTACTCTTACGGTTGCAAACTATTAAATAAAATGTATAAACCAAAGTAAAGTGTAGTTTTCTGTTACTTGTCGATTATTTAGTATGCAACCTAGTTAAAAATTTAAAATTTCTATCCGGACATTTTTTGAAATAGTTCTTTCATTGAAATAGGCATTTGAATGGAAATGAAACTAAGAAACTTGAATTGCATGCAGATTGGGAAATACACTCTACCAATAAGCATTTGGACACCTGTGATAGAAAAGAAAAACAAAATTTATTCATATTCAATAGTTGGTAGAGCCTCCACGAGAGGCAATTACAGCCTCAACCCTCCGGGGCATGCTTTCCACAAGTCCTTGTATGACGGATAGTGGTATTTTCTTCCACTCGGCTTGGAGAAGACATGTAGTAAGCTCCTTCATCGATTTTGGACGGTTGTTGCACCCCTTAATTCGGCGATCCAACTCGTCACAGAGGTTCTCGATAGGGTTCAGGTCTGGACTCTGGGCAGGCCAGTCCATTCGGTTAACCCCATTGTCACCATATCAATCCATGGTGGACCTCGCAACATGACAGCTGGCGTTGTCGTCCTGGAAGTAACATGGGTCCAACCCCTAAAACTGCCACAACGAAGGAAGCACACTGTCATCCAAAATAGTGCAGTAGGCTTCGGCGTTGAGCTTACCATGAATTGGGACCAAGGGTCCCAGTCCATACCAGGAGAAACACCCTCAGACCATAATTCCACCGCCGTCGAACTTTACTGTGGGCACAATGCATTCTGGCAGGAGGCGTTCTCCAGGTAGACGCCAGACCCAGACCCTGCCATCCGAACAGTAGAGGGTGAACCTTGATTCGTCGCTCCAGAGAACCCGTTTCCACTGATCTACGATCCACTTTCGACGTGCTTTGCACCACATTAACTGAGCAGCGCGGTTGGACTTTGTGATCAAAGGTTTATGGGCGGCAGCACGACCATGAAAATCAAGCAGATGTGCTTCCTTACGGATGGTATTCATCGAAACAACACTCCCGGATGCCTGTTGAAACTTCTGGAGTAAGTGGGCCATCGGTTGGGTGCGGTTCTTCCGAATTTCTCTGGACAGCACCCGTCGGTCTCTATCTCCCAGTTTCGTGGGTCTGCCGACTCGGGGCACATTCCGACAATCACCGCTCACCTTCCACTTCTAAATCACAGGCCACTGTCGATTTTGGGTAATTCAGCTCGCTAGATATGTCCAGGATCGGCCATTTCTGTGATACCCGATAATTACACCTTTCTCGAAATCAGATAACTCTGCACTTCGTGGCATCTTGCATGCGACTAATGCCATGTTGTTTCCTACACGATATTTAACGGCGGAGGACGTGACGTATATCAGGACGGGAGATATCGTCATTTGCATGGGTGTCCAAATACTTATTGGTAGATAGTGTATACTCAAACTGAATTTTCAAATACTAAATCTTGAAGACGGAGAGCACACTCAATGAACAGTTGGTTGCTATCGAGTTCTTTGAAGATGTAACACTCTCAAAGACCTCAGGCGCGGCTTTCGAAGTACATTCTACTTACTGGCGCGTCAGGAAAAGTCATATGGAAACCCTTACTGCATGGCATGCACTGAAGTTAGAAGTCGTTCAACATTTCTGATGCCAAATTCCACTCAAGTAAGTTACTAAATGCATGCCTGAGTCAACACCAGTAGCTAGTTGGCTAGTATGCTCCATTTATTGCTTACTTGATTTGAGTACACATATGATCCGACTTGTGGGCTTGATCTCAAGGATCCATTTTTAAATCGTAATCAAGTAATAGACATACACACTGTAAATGTTTGGGGTTCGTAAAGACGATGGAAGGGCTATTTCTTTAGCATTTATTGAAACATCAGATAACAGCACACACGAAGAATGCAAGAAATAAAAACACTCGATGCTACATGCTCGACAATTTCAAGACTGATCGTTTCTGACTCAAGTCTTTCCCACCGGAATTACCACGCAGAGGAATCATCGTATGAATCATGCCGGAAGAGCTTCACACGCACAAAGAAAGCTTTTACTAACGCAAAAGAGGGAATCCCAAACAGAACCCAGGGAGAAATACAACCTGACAACAATCGAATCTGCGTCATCTATAAGTCGCAGGTTGCTAGCGCAGTGGGCAAACCCTCTGAACGCCCCAAGTGCTTCGTTTTACAAAATACAAATTGGAAGATTCGAAGTGTTTTAAGGTATTTATTATAAACTGCAAAATACTTTGCATTTCTTTCCTTTAACTCTGGAATAGTTAATTCTGATTTTTCATGCTTGTTTTTCACGAAAATCGAAGTATCGTTTTCTGCTTTGGATGTTAATATTACATTTATTCTATCCAAACGCCAATGTGCACCACCTTATTTTGGTATTGAAAAATGAATTTTTCACCATTTATATTTGTCCACCGGTTGGAAACTTCGGTAGCTACACTGAAATTTCCTCGAAAAACTTCTTGTATAAACCTTTACTCGCGTTCAACAAGCGTATGAAAAAGACTATAAAACTAATTGTCATTTTAATTATTACTTAGTGGTACCCAGTTTGCTCAACATTGAATTGAAGGTTCATTTTGTTGTAAAGGCTATTCAAAAGTTGTGTCACAATGTCGTAAATCAAACAATTGTGCATCCCAAATCAATTGGGGCCGCGGTGGCCCGGTTGGAAGAGTAACGGACTAGCAACCGAAGGGTTGCGAGTTCGAATCCAGCCAAACACCGTCGTGTACAAAGGGGGCTGGTGCACGTTAAATCTGTCGTGGCCTCAAATGTCCTCACGTTGGCGTGGTGTGGAAGTTTGGAGAGTGGGGTGCCAGCTCAGGTGTTGCCTCGTCATCTGACCGTGGTTCAAAATTACGTGGTGTTGTCCTCGGATCTTTCCCTTTGGGATTGATCCCGGACCGTCACCAATAGCCCGTTGTGTTGCTCCAGTGTGACGTCAATTGAAATACCCCCCCAAATCAATTGAGTTATCATGTTCGATTCCTCCTTCTCTTTTCAATAAAACTTTCCTTGTGTGCTTGACCGTGTTTGTCGCATCTAGGCCAAACATGGCCCATATAAAACCCAACCCAAAGAAATATAACTCTTAAATGCATCTCTAACTGCTTGAGGAGCAACCAGTATCAAAGGCAGTGCAACAATGTGTTTCTTAAGTTATTTAACGATTGTGCGTTTCTCATTTCAATATTAGAATCACTGTTGGGAAATTGACTCGAATTAAAAAATGAATCCTATGATGTTTGGTCTTATTGAAAGGCCCTAGTAGTCCTGATTTCTTTCTGTAGTCATTCCTAGTAGATAAATTCACATGACACAAATCATGTTTCTCACACGTTGCTACCCTTATAAGACACGTCATAGGGGTAGTAACGAAATCCTGGCTTCCTCGCTCCAAACAGACTAGCATAAAGTAATCAATACTATGGAATGGGAACATTAATAAAAATGTGGTCAACAGAGATTTTATGTAGTTCATGATTTCCTTTTTCATTGAGAAAGGCTTTCAAGGGCACATTTTCTTTCGGTGTGTACGGGCATTACAACCCCGAGCTACCCGAGTGATCTTCCATTTTCACCTCGCCTACCCTTCTGCTTTTTCTACCTCCCTCATCGTGTTGTCTGTCTTGCGCCATAAAATCCTCAAACAGCCAAAGATTGAGAACATTGAGAAAGTCATTGTATTTCTTTTGTATGCATCTGGGGATATATCCAGATATTTTGAGGAAAATGTATTGAAACTATCTAAGAATATCAAGCCAGATGATACGCAGTAGTGCTCTGGGAGAGGCTTCAATAGGTTTATCTCTGAAGCTAAATCTAGAAGCAACCGATATAATTTAATGACTTGGATTCATCAGTGCATATGTCTTATGACGATGAGAAGTGGAGAGCTGACGAAAAGTATTAAGGTTGGTATTCGATCTCTCGTAGCCAGAAAATAGATGAATAACTGAAACTTTCGGAGGTCGCCGGGTTGAAATTGAGTAGAATGGCCTCTTCTATAGAATGAAGAAGTGTATTACTAAGGGCGTAACTCAAAAGTCGGTATACAGGAAGGGGCGATTCCTAAAGAGCCGATCATATGATCTAGGTGACTCAAGATACGGTAATATAGTCGTAGCGACAAAAAAAACTTTGGAAGCCAAAGATGATTCTTCAACGTAGACTTTTGACGGGTGAAAAGCTTCGGAACAGATGCGGTGCTGTATCGAGTTTTCATAGCACTGATGACCATAGATTTCACAGCCCAATCTCGAGAGAATTATAGCACGATTATGTCAAACATTCCGCCCCAATAGAACTTTTTTAAGAGATTAAGCTTTTACTCGCAAGATATTCACAGCAGTTGGACGTGGGGTTGGAAGGTAAACCTTACTCTATCCACCACTGCGATCCTGTTACCATCCAGGAATATCTCTTGGTCAGGATGCCGGCAGAAATGAAGGCAGAATATCTTTCGCCTGAAACCGTTTTCAAAACTCCACCGCGACAAGCGAAAAACAGCTGACTGAAATTGTCCCTTGTCAATGTATAATCAAGTCATCCAAGTACAAATTACCTTGGACAATATGAGGCAGTTGATTTAAGATGTTATTGATTTTTTGACTGAAAAGGCTTCAAATGAGGACACTACCCTGAGTTACTCCCTCTTGGATATAAGTATCTGAAAGGGTCGATACTTTCTTGAAAATGTCGGAGGGCTAGGAAATTCCGTATGGAAATCTGTAGAGAAACCCAAGAGAATATAAATCAAGGAGTATACCGTATTTTAAAATATATGATGGGCTTATATTGAGTATGAACTTCGGTTTTTAAACGGAGTTTAGTAGTTTTACGTTTTTTAGAGGGTATTTTCGGATTTTTTAAATGGGAGTCAGTACTTTTAGAGTATGAACAATTAGTAGTTTTAGCATTTTCATTTGCAGTCTTTGAATTTTGTCCTGAAGTTTGCTAGGATCAATTGATAGATCTCTTGTAATTCCACTAGATGCGCTGCAGTGGGCCACTGCTCTGAAACCGTGTCAACTTCTCCCGATCTTGTCCCAAATGGGTATTTGAGAAGTCCAATTTCTAGAAGTCTTGCAAAACCTTTCTTTCCCGGAAGCCTCAAAAGTCCCAAAGTAGGGATTTCATATGTAACAATAACAGACAAATCCTCTAAAATAATAGCAACACAAACAGATTCTCCTTTCGGTATCGATTTCCCAACTACAAACTTTTCCTTTAATGTTAGAGGGTATTTTCGGATTTTTTAAATGGGAGTCAGTACTTTTAGAGTATGAACAATTAGTAGTTTTAGCATTTTCATTTGCAGTCTTTGAATTTTGTCCTGAAGTTTGCACATTAAAGGAAAAGTTTGTAGTTGGGAAATCGATACCGAAAGGAGAATCTGTTTGTGTTGCTATTGTTTTAGAGGATTTGTCTGTTATTGTTACATATGAAATCCCTACTTTGGGAGTTTTGAGGCTTCCGGGAAAGAAAGGTTTTGCAAGACTTCTAGAAATTGAACTTCTCAAATACCCATTTGGGACAAGATCGGGAGAAGTTGACACGGTTTCAGAGCAGTGGCCCACTGCAGCGCATCTAGTGGGATTACAAAAGATCTATCAATTGATCCTAGCAATTAAAGCAGCGCTGAGGGTTCTGAACAATTTCTGTTGGTCGAATATCAAGATGAGATGTTTCATACGCGAATGAATTTCCCATCTCGACCGATCGTGATTCTTCGCATACATTCTCGTCCCGTAAGTTTTCAAGGATTTCTGCCTCTCGGAAGTGCTCCAAGATACGTGTGTGGGGAAACTGAATAATCCTATTGTTGAAGTTACGAGAGGTTTAGCCTTCTGAGGAAACTTCAATTACAAGATTCCCAGAGCAAAGCTTCTGCGGCCATTTAGAAAAGGTCTTCACAATTACATATGAAGTACGAGAAAAGGGAAGTTGGTTTGTATTTTGTAAATTATCAGTTCGTTTAACGATAAAAAAGCTGGAGTTGTAGAATGAAGATTGTGTGCTTCGTTGCTTCCTACCAGAGGGAGAAAATTAGAAATATCACACAGTAGTCATACTAATTTATAAAAGAATTCTGGCCCTGCAGCACCTTCCACAACCGAATTCAACTAGACTCTGCACCAGTGTTAACAAGGCCTATCCGCTTACGAATAATCTTTGTAGCAAACACCACTCTTAACGTGTAGCCCAGCAGATGACCGATCGCCTGATCCCGGAGAACCGACCAGCCGCTTCATGTGCATGGGACCTATGCACGCCTCCAATTTACCTAAGGTCAAAGAAGTGTTGGGGAGAATCCCCTTTCCCTGGGATCTCCACGCACGGCAAACACGTGGATGATAGTCTCAACTCTGATAGATAACAACAGTGGTGACAAGTTTCTCAAGACTTTCGAAGAGACAACGAGGGAGGGCAAAAGAGACAAACGTATTTGAAGGGTAAAACAGCAGAGATCAGTCGAGAAGTTCGGATTCCCGAACACGCCGAAAGACGTGCCCCTGAGACAACGATGGAGGACAAATTTGGTTTTGACGTGGACGTGAAACGTAAATTATTTGTTGACCTTCAAACTAAAAACACCCGATCGTCTTTATGCGTGTGTTTACCGATTATCAAAATAATATATTGTATTTCTAAATGCTATGTTTTACTTAATAAATATAAGGACATTTCTCAAAACTTAAATTTGGATAAAGAAAAGAAGATTCAATTCTACACCTTCTGTAGCTTCACACGTTCAAGACACCCTGCTTAGCTCACAAACGAGCTTCACTCTATACCCGAAAAGGAAATATACAAAAATAATTCGTCTCGTTCACTGCATTTAGTGCCAACGAGGAACTGAACAAAATTACTGGTCAAGATAAAAGCCGTTTCTTTTCTACAAACATTTTGATTAAATTCCTAAAGTTAAAATGTTTTTCCAAAGTAGACTTAGAATATTTCATCAAGTCCCTGTGAATCCGGTTCCCAAAATTGCCGTTACTACATCTTTGCTTGTTTGAATTGAATGATTTCAATATTGGTCTTTTGGGGGGCATCCCAGTTATTTCAAAGTATAGATATGAAGTTTTAAGCAAATTCGAATTTTGTTTTCCCTGTATTTCTATTCTAGTCGTAAGTGCAAGTCATGAAAAACATTTAGAATGAAGTTGTTTTCGGCGTTTTGCTGATATGGTGTAACAATCAATGGACCAAAGTGCATCAATAGACAGAAAAGCCTCGATTCCTTGGTCATACTCTATGTAAAAAATGTTATTCGCCATCTCAAGACATGGCTAAAGCTATTGTTGACCATCACAGACCATAAACTGAATCAAATGCATCAGTTTCTAGGATTGATAAATTTTTAGACCGTTTGTTCTGAATATAGCAGCAATTTTAACTCCACTGGATAAATTCTTGATTGGTACTTAAAAGAATAAAAGGGTGGAATTTGAAAGCCCTCAGTAGATTTAAATCTTGTAGTAAAATGGCATTCGACTGTTTACATCTGCCATTATTATACTTGTATTCTTAGAGCACAAAACTAGGGCATTCATCATCAATTGCAGTGATTTTTCTGCATTGTATGAAATAACATGTACATTAGGTTTTTATTAGGTTTTCTCTCTTTCAAAGGAAGTAGCACGTTTGATCGCCAGCATGGAAATGAACAAAAAGAAAAAATTATGGTCATCAGATGCAGGTAATAAATGCTCATATAATGTCAGAATATGCATCTTTAATTTGTCTACTTCTGAGCTTCTTTTGAAGTTTATTCTAAAAGAAATTTGAAAAAAGAATCGAAAATATATAACATTTGCAATTGCGGATATTCCATAGTACCACTTTTTAAGAATATTTCCCTGAAATTGAATTATAAAATATGAATGATAAAACTGAATTGTTCCATAGAATTTTATAAAAATGAACTTCGAGAAAGAACTATCACGGTAATAAGCGATTTCCTTGACATTTATTTCACTCTAAATTTTGAATCATGTATAACAGTTAAATTACATAACAAAAGAATTCATTTCAAATCCTTCTCCTATATTCCACGCCTAGTACTGCAAAGAACAATGAAAAGATTGCTTAATTTTTGCTTCTGGTTCAACTTTATTTGAGATTTATTTAGTTTTCTTACTAGAGACTTAATTTTCGAGACACATTAGGAGACTCCTATAAAATGACAAATACTAAAGTTGTATTCAGCTTCAAGTATTAACAAATGCCAGACATTTAAAAATACTTTTCGGATATTGGAAAGGAAGAGCGAAAGCCAAGAGCACCATTGTCTGCTGCTCAATTGAAGAGTGGGGATGAAAGATCGAACTCACCTGGTGAAACCCAAGGTACGTCTCAACAGTGTGCGATGTGTAGAACACCTCCCCGTCACAGGTGAGAATCATTAAAAATCCATTCAATGCCTGAAAGAGAAAATGATATTTTTATGGGGGAGAAAACCATAGGAAAGATCGTGGGTTGGCCAAAAAGCTCGTTCGGTTTTTAAATTAGTCACAAAGAACTTTATTCAAAACCGTATTTGGTTCCACTATTTCTGCCACTTTCGGGCAACTTCATAATTCCCCAAACCTTTTCTTTTTCTGGTCAAGTCTTGCAAAGAATTTCCAGAAGATTTTGTAAAAAGAGGAAATTCGAGCACCAAAGAAACATGCTTTTCTGTTTGGTCTGATCGGGAGCAGTACTTGCGGAAAGGCTTCTCTGCATTAATTCAATCATTGGAATGGCGGTTCATCGTTCGACATTGTTAGAAAAAGCCACTTTTTATCTACAATTGGTTTCAAAAACGAAGTGTTTTTTTCTTTAAAGAATCGAACAAACGGTCAACTTTAATTGGAAATTGGATTGCACTATTTTCAGTGTATTTCTACCGGGTGATTCGGAACTCATGGGACAAACTTCAAGGGGTGTTAGAAGAGAAAAGTAAAAGAATCACTTTTTGAAAAGCAATGGGGGCGCAAGTGACGCCTTTATACGCAAACACAAGAATTGCGCACCAAATGGAACACAAATATTTATTTACACCATTATTTTGCATTTACTTGTGTATAATGTTTTTCTGCAATAACTGCTCGAAGGTGCTAAAAGGTGCATAAATGTCAGCCTGGAAAGCTTACGAAACCTGCCTTTCAACTGTCGGGCAAAGGAACGATGTTCAAGCCAAACAATACACTTTGGCTGTGTCTGCTAATCCATGCATCCAAGCTTAAGTTTATGTTGGTGGTTGCACCTTGGAGCAGTTATTGTAAAAAAAGGATTATAAATAAGTAATTGCAAAGTAATGATGTAAATAAACATTTTGTTTCATTTCCTGCGCAACTCTTGTGTTTGAGCCTGAACGCGTCACTTGCGCTCATACTAGACAAAAAAAATTATCATTTTAGTGTGAACCCTTTGAAGTTTGTTCCATGAGTTCCGAATCATCCTGTAATTTTCTAAGCAACGGAATCCTTGTTTCTACAAAGCAGATTGAGTATTTGATCGAATGTCTTTCGCGTAAATTCAGTAGTTAGCTGGAAATATTTATAGAAACTTCTATGTACTCAACGATCATTGTATTATTTTATGGTTAAGGTTAGTTATTTTATTTTACAATTTCACAACAGTTGTTAAGTGACCTATTCAACCTCTGGTTTGAAACGATTAAATAATTATGCAAGGAAACAATCCTATTAATTCAATCATGTAGCAATTGATTTTAATGGATCTCAAAACAAAATACATGTATAACATGTATCGCTAAAACGTTTTTTATGTTTCGCTCTTTCCAGTTGCCTTACAGTCCAATGAAATAAAGAAAAAGCCTACGAATGGAGAAGGTCAGAAGAACACGCATTAGATAGAGCCGAACAGTCATATTCGTATAAGGACAAGTAGAAGTATCGCTAAAGTAAAAGCACACTTTTTATTTATAACATGAGTTAATAAATTAATTTCTACGATCAAGTTGCTAACTTTAATAATTAGGGTCAGATCGTTTCGGTGAAATGCATTTTTGTTGATCGGGATATCATAAGATTAATAGTGAGCAGTGAATTGATATTGAGAAAATCCTGAATTAAATTTTAAAACCTATACAAAATGCTCAGAAAATCATAGCGTCCTTATTTATAAAATCAGTTTTCTTAATTACATTGGCTATGCTTGTGAAACTGTTATTCTACAGACTAAAAAAATCCAAACCAGGTAGTAAGGGAATGGGATGGATACTGAAAATAGATACTATTTGTGGCTTTTTGGATTGCTGAATCCATACTATTTTAAAATCTACAAATCATCCAGTATTGTGTGATTATATTTTATGCGTGAGTGTAGATTCTGCTGATTTTCAGTTTCTTAGACATGTATAGAATGGTCAATAGGACGGCATATTTTTCCCCATATGTAAGAACAGCTATCAGTGGCTTCTTGTGGAAATGAATAGAAAAGTATAAAAGTATACTGCTTCAAACGGTGAAGGATGATTTTAAAAATGTATCTTTCAACTAAAAGTCCAAGAAAAGTTTTTAATTAAAATTTCGCTTTATATTTACCATAAGCAAATTTGAACATAGCCAGCATGTGAAAAATAGACTCGAAAAAATGGTGAATTATGATTAAAAAAAATTCTATTAAAGAAAAGTAAAATGATCCAACTGTTTTCATCGCAGGTTTAATTATTTCGCTCATGGAGTTGATCATCATATCTACATTCACCATGAAAGCGTTTTAATTCTACTCATTCGTAGTATTTTGGTAAAGAAAAGCGTCCTTATTGAATTACCTTGTTTTTGTGAGAGCACCATTCAAATGAAGTTCCTAACAAGCCTCTCCATTAATCATCCATGCCTCCAAATTTGACAACCACTTTGGCGATACTTTGCTCTTTCGCAAACGCCAACCAGCTGAAATCGGAGCCTTCACAAAGAGGTGTTCACCAGCTAATTAAGGGGGAGGGAGGTTTAGTTCCGTCCCATCGCATTTGTGACGGGGGGAGGCCAAATGTAAGGTAATTACCTCTGAATAGGTAGCATGTTAATTGAGCAACCACAACGCAGCAGCTGGCGTCATAATACCTCGCCTTTTTGTTTATTTGTTGAAGGGCCCGTGTACTACTCCAAAGGAAGTCTATTTTTCACGCTTCGCAGCTCTTCCATCGAAATATTGACGCTGTAAGTGATTCCAAGTGCTATATTTGAACAACTTACGAAATGGGAGGTCTGTCTGGTGCACTTCGCAATGGCAACTTTTCAAGTCAATGCAACTTTGGGCAATAAGATTTGTGAAAGTGAAGGCCTCATTAAAAATCCATTAGAAAGTTATTTCCTTATTACCGCACTTGGATAGAAACTCAATAAGCATTGAAGAAAAACTTTTTGTAATTGAGAATTGTTTCTACGTTACGGATTCAATCATTCATTAAATTTTAGACATACATCTTCGCTAAGTGTTCGCACTAAATTGGATAATTTAAAATGTGCGTATTTTCTCCCTTCTGTACAAGTCCTGATCAAAAGAAAGATTTATAAGGAGATACGCGCGGTATGTGTACATGCGTACAGATACACCCTACGACAACCTTTCGAAAAGCATTTAGTGTTTCGAGTAAAAATATTTCCTTACAGCAATTATGAGTGTCACCACAAGTTCTCGCTACCTGCAGGTTCAAAGCTGTTTCATCTTGTTGGTGCATGAAATTATTCTTAATATTTTAACTAAAATACAGCGCTTTAAGTCAAAACCACAAATTTGGTTTTCTCATTTGAAATTCTTTAATGTACTTCCAAAAGAGGATTTGTTTCACGCTTAGTTGTCGATTTAGCGATCTACGAGTCGGAAATGAGGCGGTTTTGAGTATCATTTTCAAGCCGAAAATGATACTCAAACGAATGCATGCTTAAAAATGTTATCTTTTTGTGAGCTTTTCAAGCTATAAATACATAAGAAATAAATAAGTTTAGTTTATTGAAACGATACAAAATGATGCATCATTGCTTGAAAGTGAGTACAGAGAAGTTTTAATGGTGTAAATGAAAATACTCATTGATATAATAGCACTTTTCCTTCAATTCGTTTGAATCATGGATTGCAAAGTTTAGTTTTCCGAATTGACTTATTTGGTTAGAACGAGAGGTGATTTGTTGACAACCCCTCTTGAGTCTGAATGTTTATATTCCTCCAATCCATTTGTTCCGGAGCGCACTCAGCTATGAAAGCATATATGAAAGCCTATGGGGAGAGACACTTCCCGAGAGGCGAGCATCATTAATTAAGAAATAAATAAAATCTGTCACATCAATGGAAACCGCTTTCTATTCAAAGTTGTTTTTTTACGGGGGTTGAAGTACCTTTTCGGGGAAACTCCTGCTTCAGAAAGGCTAACGGCATTTGTGTTAGGAAATGGATGCACCCATTTGGTACTATTTGAAAAGGCTTCCATCCCATTCTCCCCTTGCAAGATTCCATATTGCTTACAACACTTTTGATTCCGTCTTTAATTGATTGGTGACCTTCAATAACGATAAATAATGTGTGAGTATACACATAACTCCGGGAGTTGTATAGAAAATGTAAAATAAATTTCCAAATGTGTTTTGAAATCTCTTATGCAAAGGAAGCAACACCACTCATCTTTTGAATCGACGTGTATTTGACTTTGAGGTGCATCGCTAAGAAAGTTCAATGCAAGTTTCGAAAATCTTGTGATAGAATGATATTTTAAAATACAAAAATCAAATCGTTGAAGCACTTTTTGTAGTGATGGCATCCGAAGAGAGCGCTAAAGTTTTAACTATTAGATTCTCAAACTCATTATTTTGATTCCACTTCAATTGAAGTGAGCGAAGTTCCTTTTTCCATTCAATCTTATCCACTTGACAGAAAACACCCTTTAATGATATTCTCTAAATGAGACGTAGAAGTCGTGTAACACAAATACTTTTTTAATATTAAAGTTTCATCAATCTTATTAAATATATAATATGCCATGTTATTCGAGACCATTGTGACCGCAAGAATTGTTGGCACTTCATTCATCTTCATTTAATCTGAGTTTAAGTTCAAGAGATCACATAATTTTACAAAATATTCATTACTTTGAGTCGAGCATGTTTATTTGCTATCATTTTAATTCCATAATTTAAGTTTATGAATGGATGATTGTATTTTGAGTTATGCATAGAGCCAGTTTCATCTCTAAATATATTTCCAGTTCTGCATTTTTATTTTCGGTTATGATGAAAAACAATCTAAAAAATCCTTCAACAAAGTCAATTAAATTTAACATAATAAAAGTTGAAACATTGTATTTTCTGTTTAAAATAATTTCTTTTGGAATATTTCACAGGAAAGATTTTATTGCTCGTCCCTTTTTGATTTTCTGAGAACTTTATAGAATTTGTTTCGCTTTTATCATATAGATGGATTGTTATATTTCGTATAAGCAATATGAAACTTTTTTTTCCTGCTACATTTTATTTACTATAATTGTGTTAATCATTGTCTGTCTAAATGAATGCCATTGTGTTTAATCATTCACTTCCTTCATAGTTTTGTTTAAGAAGAAATGAACGTCCCGTGGAGACTAAATGAGGCTCCAAGAAAGTTTGCTTTCTTGCCCTTCCATTATGCTCTACTCATACCAGGTGCGTCATGATTTATTCTTTTCTTCCCCATCCTTCAGTTGTCATGGTAACACTAAATACGAACCACGGGCAGAAAACAACACTTGGGGATCTTTTGGGGGAAGCGATCATTTTTGTTAATGACCTCAGAACGATCATTTGAGTGCAACAAACACCGTCCATTAGTTGCTTGTTTGTTTCCGACCAATTGATAAGGTATGACTATAGAAACTCCTTTCTCGGTACAGAACATTTTCTCACAAGCATTCACGATTGCGGTTTAGGAAAGCTCTTCAAATCGTTTGTAAATCCCCCATTTCCAGACTATCCGATCCACGGCTACAATACATAACAAGATAATTAAAGGAAATGTTAAATAAATGAATCCATCAATGAACTTCGATTCCTTACGTACGAGCCAGGCACTTGAGTTCATAATATTTTCTGATAGAAATATAAAATGTCATCGTATTTGGAATGCTAGTCGCAATGCAAAAAGGTTGATAAAACATTCCGACACTTAAAAACTAGGGCTTCCAAAATTTCTTCTGGACTTAGATTTGCATAAATTTGGAATGGAATTCTCTTAGTTTTCCTTTAACTTATTTTTAAGTGTTCATCATTACTTTAAAGGGCCGCGGTGGCCCGGTTGGAAGAGTAACGGACTAGCAACCGAAGGGTTGCGAGTTCGAATCCAGCCAAACACCGTCGTGTACAAAGGGGGCTGGTGCACGTTAAATCTGTCGTGGCCTCAAATGTCCTCACGTTGGCGTGGTGTGGAAGTTTGGAGAGTGGGGTGCCAGCTCAGGTGTTGCCTCGTCATCTGACCGTGGTTCAAAATTACGTGGTGTTGTCCTCGGATCTTTCCCTCTGGGATTGATCCCGGACCGTCACCAATAGCCCATTGTGTTGCTCCAGTGTGACGTTAATTGAAAATACCAATACCATTACTTTAAATATAAATGTTTAGTTAAAATTTAATCATCAATCATTTTCGATTCGATTATCATATTTATAGTTTTTCAGTTGTATTTCAATTTTTAGTCGATGCGAAGTTTTTAAAAAACCAGGATCATTCATTTCCCTATATTTTTTGTTTTAATTGGAAATTGAAAATAAAGTTTCTGTCTTCTTGCCTACAATTGTTTCACTTAACTTACTTGTTATTTATGATCGATAGAACTAATAGAAATGCCAGATAGACGAGATGAGAGACCATTTTTAGGTAATGCATTTTTGAATCATTGGTTCCAAACCAATGAACAGTTATTTTTATTTTGATACAGACCGAATAGAAATGATAAATAGCCCCAATATTTATATTGATTGAAAATCAACAGTTCTAGAGTGGAATTCTGCTTCAAAAGCAAGATGGTTAAAATTTTAAAAAATTTTGCCTCTGCGAAGACAACAAAATCTTTTCATTTTATTATAGTACCAATGAAGTTGCTCGCAAAAGTCGTGCCATTTGAACGTGTACCAACATTTCATAATTTCTTTTGTTTATCCGTGATTTCACATAGATGCTGATGTCAGTCTACGCATTATTTTCTTCTATCGCATTCGACGTATTCAAACATCCCCTTTAGATAGCTCAATTTTCTTTACTAGGTGTATTTCGACTTAAGATAAGTTATTGCTCCCCCTTTGTGAACACTTATCGTGTTTGAAAATGTTTTTTAATTGCCCTTTTCATGGCAATCTCCCTCTCTGGCTTTGTAATAATGAGTTTAAGTTTTTCAAGTCTCTAACTGTAGTAAGAATTGATACCTGAAGAATGAGATCTCCTTCCATCAGCATCTCGGAGTACAGTAGATCACGAGGCTTCATATCTGCAGCTTGGGGATCTTTTTCTCGTCTTAGCGCTACTGCAAAGACAAACAGAATCAAGAAAAACACAAAGAACCAATTTTATAAGATTTACATCCAAAATACCTTCAAATAGAACCAAGTCAAACTGAAATCAATACGTTTTACTTATGATCAATTAGAGAACAACTATCAAAGAAAATATAAGTTTTTATTTGATAGATTATATTATTTTATAAATTATCATTATGTAAGATTTCTATTAGCAACTAAAGAAAATTTGCACTGAAGAATTATCATTTTATCTTAACTTACTGTAATTGTCAGGAAACCTTTATTACGATTTTAATTTCGGTAAAATGTAACTTTTAACATTTGTGATGGAAGTAATGAGTGAACAAAATAAAATAGGTACACATATTTTGCTGAATTAAAAATGTTTCGTGATCCTGAAACTAGGATGTAAAAAATTTTATTCTCTTTTAAACTTGTAAAAAGTTTCTTTTATTGGCTGTCTTTATTCCTAATCTTTAAAAAATATATTTGACTTACTATATATAGATTAGTATTTTTTTAAATCCGGGATGCTCTAAATAGAAACTACGACGATTATCGTAACCATTTGTAGTAGGAACATATCAATCCAATAAGAAAAAAGTGTTCAAATTAAGTTTTTATGTCAAATATATTGAATGGGTGTATCAAGTAATCAGGAACTTGATTTTAGTCGATTAAAAACAATCCAGTTTCTGAAATTATTCTTTGGGATTGAGAAGGCAGATGACCTTTGAGCAGTTAATTTCTACAAAGGTGTTTGGCGATCACTATAGCTTAGAGTTTGGTTTCCCAACACTGCCATCGACGACTGATCAACTTGAAGCCAACACAGGAAAAGTAATAGAGCCCAATTTTTTAATTTTTAAGATTCAGTTTATAAAGGTGGAAATATTCATTTGACTAATTAGGCTTTGCAAAGGGTTTTCTAATATTTTAGTGTTATGGCAAAGAACCATTAGAGAATGTTAAATGATGGATTAATTCTCTACGCGATTCCAGTATTGTCTAATAGATAAAGTATGTGCAATATGTTGTAGTGAGGTCATGAGGGAACTAGAATTGACTGCAGTTACAATTTAGTATCAGTAGCATTTCAGATAAAATGAAAATGTTGATCCCCAATATTTTCAATTGAAATTGAGGATCATTCAATTTTCAAATTCAAAATCTTTGTTTCCGAGTGAGATTTGAGTGGGGAAAAATTTAAGGTGAAGCCATTTCTGCAGTTTAAGACCATTTCAAGGATAAGATTTGCGATTACTTTTAAGTGATCTAGCACAGATAATTAACCGTTTTAAAAATGAATTTAAAAAACGAGTGATTCTATTTTAAAATTTTTGCTTCTCTTTTATGCAATTGGGCCAGAAACTTTGACCTTACTACGTAACATAACCTTTATTCTGCAGCATATGTATCTTACCATTGAAAACTTAATCCAGGATACTCTGCCTAGAAGCAAGATAAATTACATGCTCCAACTTCGATAGATTTTTTGTAAAAATTTCATGATCCAGAAACACCTCACACGTGCATCGTCGAAGAAACCGTTTCCCAAAAGAATTTGTTTTCTTATATTGATTATAGGATTATTTGATTCCTTATTTGTCTTGAAATAATAGATTATCGTCAGAGATCGCTTGAATAAAAAAAATTGTAAGTCTCATTAACAGAAAAGTTCGAGAGAAAAGATTAATACTGTGGCCCAGGGTAAATCTTTCTGATCAGAATCAACCGTTTCGTACAAGTGGGTGAACCATCAATCAGCTATTTTGACATAAGCAAAAGAGTAAAAGTTTATCCATGGGGTAAAAAGCTGTGTTTTCCTGATATATTTGCTTTAGATGAATTGCACAAAAAAGAGTTAAAAACCGTTTTATTGTGCCATAAGTGTTGAAAGTAAAAAAACTGCAAAAAGAGATTTTCTGTCACACGGCTATCGGTTATCTCCCCCAAATGAGCGATCTTCGTCTGGGAACAAGTCTTGTTTAGGAAATTTGATCCCTTCTCCCTATCTAGCGACATCTTCTGAGAATGGCGACACCTGAGACGAGCTCCATGAATAATGAATAAGTTACAAGCGCCTTTTACCAACACCTCCGAGACTTCCAGGTTGGGTCCAATCTTCAAGTAATTTAAATTTACTCCAATTATTTAAATTAGTTCACACATACATTAAGCAAGCGCATTCTAAACAAAAATAGAAGTAATTGTTTTTTTTTAGAGTAAGTGGTTTTCTAAGTAAATTATGTATCTAATGAAGTACCTACGATCACCCATCCATGCGCTGCAGTGACTGAAGGCGTTGCCTCAAGCTTTAATAAAACAACTTTTGATACCGTCCATAACAATGCAAATAGAATTTATCTATACCGTCCATAACAATACAACTACGATTATGTTATGTTGACGGAGAACCAGAAATGGGGATACGAGCGGCACTCTTTAATTATCTTTCTAGTTAAAAAAATAAAGAATAAAAAATACGTTTCAATATAGCTTTGGTCTTTCTCACGAAACCAAACAAGAATACTTAATGTTAGTTGACATGGATACCCTAAGTGAACCGTTTGAAAATTGGTTTTATATAAGACTGTAAACAAATCCCCAGTGCATGTTATATTTTAAGTAACATTAAATCATTTAAAACGCAGAAAAATAATTCAAGGTATGTTACCTGAATCACTTTATTTATAAGAAACGTGAAAAATAATGAAAGCACTTTATATAAATCTATTACTTTAATTGTAATACTAGAGAATTTTATTCCTTTAATTGGAATCTCACGCACAATCCAATGACAGAATTTCAATATCAACAGTGATATATGTAATGCACATAATTTAGATCGAGAATACTTTAAATAACAGTTCTCGAAACCGGTAAAACTTTTATCTGGAACAGAATAAAGCTGTACTTTGATGTCAAAAAACTTAGAAGCATTTTGAAAAGTTATGAAAGAAGCGAATTCAGAGTACGATCGATATAATTTATCTCGATTCTCCAATGAAGTCAAGCCAGTGAATATGTATTTGGTGCCACGTTAAGTCTGATTCAATCGGAACTGTTTCAAGTTACAAAAGGAAAGGAGTTTACCCGATAACGAATTTCACAACACTATTCTTATGATCATAAGCAATCAATAAATTTCTAGTTTGACTTTGAAAAAAAAAACAATTATCAAATTCATATTTCATTTAAAAACACCCCGTCTTAAGTCCCTTAAACCATTTCTATCAACATATTAATCTTACAGAATGATACGCAAATAGTTTGCTGTTAAATTAGAATCGCGAAAAACAATTGTTTTGGGATATTATGTAGAATAAAAGAAAATATTCTACAAAGCGATTTCATGTAGACTTGAGAGATAATACAACGGAATAAATGTTTTTAGTTTTAGCCGAAGAAACAAAATTCAAAAGATTAAGGGAAAGCTGATGTGAATTATTATTTCCCTGTTTGGTAAGCAACACTTTCAACACTCTTTTCCTCGTTAAGTTTCAGAACAATGACATGACTCTTGCGTTTCATAGATGTTTTCTTAAGCGAAATTCCGCCTACAGTCCTACAGCTATGTGTTGCAGAAGAGGAAGATAATGTCGACGGAGGGGAAACTGAGCTGAGAAGGCAAAAAATGTCTACCCCAGGGTGAAAGAGTATATGCTACTAAGTGAAGGTTGGTGTTGTCTTTCGCTGCTTGCATTTTGAATGACAACCCTGACAGCAACCACTGGAGATAACGTACGCAGACGCATGCAGGTGAGAACTTGGGAATGACCCTTGACCTCTCTCCAACCGATCGTATCTTCCACTCTGCAGGAAAGTGAGCGAATTAATCGAATTTTTGCATGATGTTTAGAACGGAATAATGCAATCGAGTGATGATCCTTAAATATTCATATACTCTAGTTATAACATTGACACTCAAATGAAACCTCGGTATTTCAATCGCTTTATTTCGGAATAATCAACGCGATTAATTTTCCTCTGAAAGAAAGAAACAAATTTCTATAATTGTATAGTTGCTCTTAATAAGAAATCTTTCCATCTCGAAAGCAAGGAAAGCATTTGTCGCGAATGAGTGCGAATTGACCATTGTCTGATTTTGAAGCATCCCAACTGTTGATTATTGTTGCAGAGCAGAAGAATTCTATAAATATAACATTGAATAGTAGCGAATAAATTGTAGACACGAGAGCAGAAAGTTATAAAAAGTCTTTCCTGATTGAAGCGGCAAGGAAAGCATTTGTCGCGAATGAGTGCGAATTGACCATTGTCTGATTTTGAAGCATCCCAACTGTTGCTTATTGTTGCAGAGCAGAAGAATTCTATAAATATAACATTGAATAGTAGCGAATAAATTGTAGACACGAGAGCAGAAAGTTACAAAAAATCTTTCCTGATTGAAGCGGGGCGAGGAGAATAAAAAGTTTAAATCGAATTTCATTTCATTAGAGGAACAATCTTTTCTTTCCTGTAAATGGAGCGCGGGAACTCCGGTGTTTTTAATGAAACAAAAGTAATTTTTGTTCCTCCGCCGCGGCTCGTTAATAATTCCCTATTGCTCGAGAGAAAAGGGTCGGAGAGTTTTTCCTTCTTTCTTTCGAAAATGTTTTTATCATTCGCTCCCAAAAGCACTTTAAGCCCTTCGAAATTGCATATTTTTCATCTAAATTAATGATAAGTTTGAAGTAAGAAAATATGAAATTAAAACACCCTCTCCACCCAAAAAAGTGAACGCGAATATTCCGTATTTTCCATTTGCACGAAATCGTCTTGGAAGGAAGTCTCTTGCGAAAAAAGCAACAAAAAATGTATCGGGGAAATTTGTGTCGTATTCTGAAATTACTATCTCGGAGAAGTAGTCAAATAACTCAAATGAAACTAGTTTTGAATTAAGGAAATAATTGCTTTCGGGCTTCTTTTCTCGAAACACGAGCGTCTGGGAGAGCTCTTTCATTCGCTTCGAAACTCGGCTATCCGTTCGATTGATTTCTTCTGGAGACTGGTTTGAGATTAAAATTTATTCATTCTTAAATGCAATTAAGGAGCTATCTGGGACTAATTCTTGCTTTATTATTTTCTATAAGAAATTAATTGCTAAACTTAAAATCATTTCAAGGAACTAAAATTTGAGTCATACTATTCACACTACAAATATAAGCCCAACGTACTACAGTATATAATTCGGGATTTCAGTTAACAAAAACTAATAAAGGCTTCAGTTTTATCTAGATTACATTTGATCAATTTTAAAAAGGTTTCGGATTTTGGTCATATAATCTAGTACCACCTCACACCAGGCATTAATACTTATAATTTGTAATTATATATTGCAATTTGAAGAGTTTTATGTAAAGTTTAAAAGTTAAGCGAATTGAGGAATTGTTGAACACAAATACCTTAAAAATAACTAGAAACTAAGATTTGTGAAAAATAGATTTTACTAATTTTTAAATGTGAAAGAATAGTTATTATTAGAGTAAAATCCATTCATAATTATGTGAAATCCTTTACGTATGTTTCAAGAGAATTAGTACAGCATTTCTTCCAGGATTTCCTATGCAATATAATCGCAATTATGTTTGTACGTAGAAAAACAACTACGATATGGGGTTTATGTAAGTCAATAGCTTAAACTGCCAAACATTATATATGGCGTCATTTCTTAATGTTTATGGATGTGTAAGTCAAATAGATCGATACTCTTATATAAAATTGTTTGCAAAGTAATTTTAATTTAAATAAATTAAAATACAAATAATTTTAATTTGAAGCTTTCAAATTTAGATTGAATTTCACTAGTATATTTTAAATTAATATCATTTAGTTAGTCAACAGTCAATTCTAATCTGATCGAAAAATGTATGGAAATTGCATTTATATTTTAAAATAGGGGCCGTGTGGTTTAGTGGGTATGCCCACTGCGTTATGTGTAAATCTATTACTTGATATTATGTCTTGTGTCTGGCGCAGCAAGATCAAGTATGACCCTTGCGCCATAAAACCCCAAAACCAACCAAATTAAAATATGTTAATACATAAATACGGGGAAAAGATCCTGCTTTCGTTTCAAAAGCGTTTTTATACTATCACGAAATAAAATAGGGTGACACAAGAGAAAAATAAACGGAGGAAGTCTTATACGAAAAATTGCAAAAGCAATATTTTAATGTTTTTCATTTATGTACATTTTAAACAGTATAATAGTTTTTTACTCTATTACAAGCTTTTTCCAAAATACGAGTTCCTAATTGCACAGTGCTTTTCCATACTATTTGGATCTTCATATAGTTTGATAATTTAAGAATACCAACTTTTGCTTCCATTTTTATGCACATGAACCTTTGATTAAAATATACAACTCGATCCTTTCGATTTAGCGTTTGTTAATGAGTTTATTCTTATAATCAACCTTAAGTTCACACAACGAGTAAAAATCTTGCTCATCCTTTTCCAATTTCTTTTTCCAAGGATTAAAAACAGATTTCATTAAAATCCGAGCGGATTTAAAGATGCATCAGCACAGAACTATTAAGTGAATTATGTTTAAAATTCCATTTGATAATCCAAATTTCATTTCCATTTTTCAGTTTTTATGTTTCCATTTATTTTATTGCTGTTCCCCGAAACATAGCTTTGGTACGGGGCTGAACGTAAATGACTTCCAGGTGGTAAATTTGACTGCGATATTCACCCCTCCGTTTTTTTTTTTCATTTCGTTTAAAAAAAACGAAATCGACTTTTTACCTCTGATTTAAAAATGTAAAAAAAATGTGATTGCGTTTTGATTTGCAGCTTGTAGTTCCCTCCGCTTCAATTAAAGCGGGGTGAATGGAGAATGGCTCACTGAAAATGGAATTTCATTTTCCTTTGATGAAAGTCCTCCAAGATCGAAACGCTTGAAGTTCTAAACTGAAAAATCTTGTCAATGGGCTACTCGAGTTACAAATGAGTTAAATCTAGCAGTTAATCGATGATCTAAGAATACGAGTGTGTTTCAATAAAATAATTAATTGATGTTTATAAAGTACATCCATGAAAATTACTATTAGAGATATTAGTTTAGTTTGTAGAAGGATAATAAAAACGGAATCTAGAAATCGAGAAGGTAAGAATTTCCAGTATGCAGTTTTCCGTGTGCGGTATTCAATTTGTTGAAATAATTGTTATTTGTAGATGAGAATTTCCAATACGAATTGGATCGGAATACAAAAAGCTCTAAACAGAATTTTATTCGTGAAAAGTACAGAAATTATTTGAGTGGTTCGATGTAACTAGCATTTTGGAATAAAGATTAGCCAGCATAAAAAGCAATGGCTTTTATGGCCCCCGTAATTGATAGAAAAATTATAAGTAAATTATAAAATAATATGTATATGATAATAATAGAAACAGTTAATAGAAAACAACTCTAAATAGTCAATAGCTCGAATTACGTAATAAAATGTGCAATGAACTTTTTCACTTTCAGAAGCTATATTTATTTTAGTACCATATTTAAAATGCAATCTATACAAGCATTCTTCAAAACCTTCGTTCTTCGGTTTCATGAAACACACGTGAACTGAAATGTTTGTAAAAGTACATGGTGTTTTTCGATGGAAATGACACTTTTGATGGGTTTTAGGAATGTTGCAATTGTAAGCCATTTGAATTTCTGCACACTATTCCATTACCCTAAATGACATGAAATTGACATAAAATTCAAATAATGTAGTCTCGAAACATGCACAGTTACAAATGCCTTTTCCACCACGTTTGATCGTTTTATTAGGATGCAATTTATTGTTCACAAGGGGGCCCGAAGTTTCATATGCCAGTCCTGTCTTCTCGTAACCTAAACAGTCCACACATGAAGTAAAACTTTTTATCTTGCTCTCGTCCTTTCACAGGCACATGGACATGGGTACGCTTCACTCGTGATGAGTAGCTAAGGATCATAACCCAGCTCATTGTCCATTGAGACATGATTTGATACTATCCATTTTGAGATAACGTTCTGAAATGCATAATATCGTAATTGCTGGTGTTCACAGTTCTCTGCCAGAATTGAATACAACCGAAGCTGTTGTAAAAATCATTCGTTTTAATTCTAATATAACTTCTATTAACTATATTAACAACTTGATGGAAACTTGGAAAATGATAAATTAATAGATAAAAATGGAATCAATCTTAAAATCTATGAAAGCAATTTCTGAAAATACGAGAGTAACAAAGATGATTTCTAAGGTTTCCTACTGTTAGTTACAGAGCACTGAGCTTGTGATTCTTGAGCATCGAATTCACTGAATATATCATCCTTAAACAAAATGTTATTTCTTCGTTCGGTCCTATTTTGTTTCATGTAGATGACGAAAGTTGTTATGAGAAACTCCTTTATCATCTCAAATCCCTACAGTTTCAAACGTAATGTTGTGACTCTTGAGAAGCAAATGACTTCCGCAATACTACATTGAGTGAGTTTTTGATCTTCTTAGATGAACACTTTTATTCCATAGTTTCGTTCCCATTAGTCAGGATCAGCTAAATAGCGAAGAAACACGGAATTAGAAAATGATAACTTTGTATATCAACTCATGCTTTGGATGGCTAACCGAGACCTCACATTATCCTCACTCGTTATCATGGAACAATTTCCAATCAAATAAAGCAAAATAGTCTTAACTGCCGTTTTTTGACAACTTCGTATGGACGCGTATAGCTTTTAGGAAAATATTTTATTTTATTACATAAACACTTTTATGTTAGAAATTTTACTTTAGATACGTGCAAATAAAATTTTATTCTCTAATAGCAATAAGAGTATGAATATAAATTTTTTCATAATAATTATAGTAACATTTGCATAAGTAAAATGACAGAAATAAAGATTTTAAAAGTACCTTTTATTTATAAAAACCGAATCAAAAATTAAAAATGTATTTAAACGAATGTAATAAATACGTGGCAAATTTATTAATAACATTTACTTTGCTACGGATTTTTGCAAGTCAAATTCATATGTGTTAGGCTACAGTTGCAATCTACACCTTAATGAAGAGATTGAATTTTTAAGTAGTGTGTGAAAATATGACGATATGTAAAGAATGGGAAAAAGAAAGCAGGGAATTATAATTCAGATATCCTAAACATACTTAAATTTAAAATAAAGAATTTAAAATTCCAAAAATTAAAACTCGAAACGTATTGCTTTTTGATCATTCAAGTTCTTCAAACCCATCCACTGTAAAGTAGCATTTTGAAGGTGTTTTACAAATAAATTTAAACTCGACGATTCCTTGGTCGATATTTCTATTGCTTATTTTGTATAAAACGTTAGCGTTGAATGACATTTGGAATTCTATTTAAAATGCTTTCCGATCCAACAAAAATACTTGGAGTTGAGTGCGGAAAAAGGAAGGAATTATTGGTTCCTTACCTGCATTGTGTGGGTCTTGCAGGTAAGCCTCTCAAAAGCATGAGCTGCTAGACTTTATACAAATAGTACAAGATATAAATTTTTAGAATACATGTATCGAAGATATTTAAAATGCTTGTCTCAAATTATTTTATTTGCTACCTGAAATTTCTTATCTGTAATATTCTGATAAAATGCTGGAAAATGCTTACCTTCCCATAAACTGGATTGGTAACAAAGACTTAAGAAAGGTTTATACATAAATGAAATCGGAAAAGACGTTTACTTTTGTATCGGTTTTAATAGAAGGCAAATTTACTTTTCCGTTGGATATTTGTGTGTTTGAATGAACATTTTAAAATGAATTGAAAATAATTTTTCACAATAAAATTTATAAAAATAACCGTTAATGCTGGGGTGTTCCAAATCGTTACATTTATCTCTCAAGCCAATTTAATTTTTAAAAATTCATCACATTTCTACCATCCATTTTTCTGAATCGAATGAATGTAGCAATAGCTTCATTGAAAGTAAACAGACATTCTTAAATGTTTCAAACGTGACCTTTTGAGTTTGAAATAAAAACTTTATGGTTTTCTGTCAACCAGGAAAATGTTTACTAAATTGAAACATGTCTATTCGCTTCTAATGCGAGTCTTGTAGTAGTATGATGGGAGGTAAAAAATACAAATGAAAGTAAAAGTGAGTGCTCTTACCTTGTAATCTTCCTCTCTTTGCTGCTTCGACTTGATCAAGAGAAATCTTCCCACCTACCTCCAGTTTTCATTGTGTATTCTATCGAAATTCCCTTTCTTGTCAGAGAAAATTCCATCCAATTGATATTTTCTCAAATGATCCTTTCGAATTCTTTATGAGTGTAAGATAAATTTTACGTTTACCAGTCGGTCTTAAATATGCTTTCTAGCTATACCATGTCTCACAAAAACAATAGAATCGAATATTGTTTTTTCAATTCTACCCCGAATGAACTGTATTTTCGAAGCCCTAAAATTTCTTTTATTAATCCTAATACTGGAATTCTGTTCAACACTAATTTCTGTATTCCGAACAGAGCACTTTCAGGATTTTAAGATTGAATAAAAAATGTCAGGTAAGAATTTAAAATAAATAATGCTCTATCTCTAACTTACAACCCTCACATAAAATAACAAAAAGCAAATTCTATATAGGTTCAAAAGAAGTGTAAATTTAAATTATTTATAAAATTTTTATATGTGAGGGTTAGTTTAAAATGAATATCAATGTTTCATACCAGCAATGAAAAAAAGTATAGTTCTAAATTTTTTTAAAATTGAGATGTAATATAAATCATTCTAGCACAGTCCCTTTTTACAATTGATTATGCATGTATCACATGTTGTTTCTAGCATGAAATATTGTCCAGCATTGGTTGTTGCAAACACAAAATTGTCCCAATCGGATTTTGGATTGTGACGATGTTAATGTCGAGTCTGTTACTAGTACATTTAGCACTGGCACACTTTAGCGGGTAAACAATTTTGCAGCTGCATTCCTCTTAAAAAAGCTTCGTTTGAATAACTATTTTCTAGCCAGTATGCTAAATATTTCATCTATCTCTAATATCTGCTAAATATCGGGGCCGTCGTGGAATGCCCACTGCTCGGCCAACCTTCGAGTTGTAGGCGGTTCGATTCCTGTCAGGTGTATTCCTCCCTGGTTGTATTTCTCTCTTCTATGTCAGTAAAACTTTCGTTGTGTGTGTTTATTTATTACTTGGTATTGTGTCTGGTGCAGCATGGCCAAATATGGCCCTTGCGCCATAAAATCCCCAAACCAGCCATCCATCTTCTAAATATCATTAAAATGCACTGGAAGTGCTAGAAAAACTGGTACAGACGAACCTACACAAAATATATAGTAACGCCACCTATCACGTCATTGGTTGAGTCTAGCAGTGCATATATAAAGTGACAGAATCTGTAAATCATTTAGAACGGTTATGGCTAGTTATCACATTTAAGCGATTTTCGGTTTGATAGTAGGAGCTTGTGAGATGGATCATAGCATTTCGGAGGTAGAGAAGTTTGAACTTTACAAGAATTGTGGCAAAACCTGTAAATTCCGACAACAGTGTGGCCTTAAAAAGACTAGGTGACCGTCGTTGGATGGCAAGAATAGTTTCACGTGATAGGTGTGCCTCAAATAACATTCAATGCCATCAATAAGCATCAGCGTGAGGACTGTGCAACGTTCCCATGAATATGTGGGCTTTAGTAGTCAACGACCCAACTCGAGTGCCCTTGAATGCTCGACACACAACTATGGGGAACACCACCACTGGTCACTTGATGTCTGGAAACGAGTATCCTGGTCTGAGGAGTCTCCAACTGTTTCGGGCCGATTGAGGGATCCTATGTCAACAGGGGACTGTACAGGCTGATGGTGGTTCCGTGATGGATTTGTTTAGCTGGCATTCAATGGGATCCCTGGTACGTCTACAAATGTCTCTGACAGGTGAGCGCTGTGTGCATCCTTTCTGACCAGTTCTACCCATTCATGTCCTCTGCGTTCATTCTGATGTGTTTGGCTAACAGGATAGATACGCCCCAGATTATGGCTCATCTGAGTTTGGGGTCTTGCCATTCCCACCTAAGTCACCAGATCTCAAGGTTATCGAACACATGAGCACAGAAATTCGGATACAACAGAATTGTGCAGGAAGTATTGTGTTCAATGCCTACTGAATACTTCCGCATATTCGTGAAGTCCATTCCCCGTCCTGTTATTCTACGCTCCCGTGAGAGGCGTAGCAAGTATTCGATTGGCGTACAACTTTTCCTTTAGTATACATACATATAGTATATAAATATAGTGGAAATTCGAAAAACACAGTGGTTTATCAATAGGTCACATCCAAAAAGGGTCACCAACATACAAATGTGCAACGATAAATCGCCGAAATACTATACTCTGAATAGTAATCAGGGAGAAAAGAAAAGATCGAGATATTAATGGGACTACCATTGTTTCCAAACTTCATAGTCATTTGCTACTAGGAAACATTTTGGATACCAAATTTCGTTTGAGTAGAATTCGCATTTTGTGTATAACATCGATGAAAATTTTAATCCGGAATGTCAGAAGTTCTTAAATTTAGAAAAAAGATAATCTCAGAAAAAAATCAGAATATGATAAAAATGTAATTGTAAGGTGAAATAATTATAATTGTAGAAATTGTGTGTGTAGTCTACATGACACTTATGTACTTATGTATTTATTTTTTCAAATAAATGATGCAGTGTTAAATGTATTTTCGAAAATGACGACTATACGAATTTTCCATTGCTTCCTAATTTTCTAAATTTCTCTTTTTAACTCTACTAAAAATGTTTTTCACTCATTTTAGATTTTGTATAAAGATACAAAACATGTCTGAAGCCTTTGTTTCCCAATTGAATATCCTTAACAGATATGACAATGAAACGTGACAAAACTGAGCGTTTAACGTAGGTTGAGAGGCACTTGGAAACAATACTTTAGCTAGATCAGCATTTCTCTAAGAAACACACTTATGTGATGTATCTATCGGATCCGCTTTGTGTGTCATTTAAAGATCGCCATTCTAATCTTGTATGTAAGCATACTCGAGTGCTAATCACGCCCTTCTGTTTGTATTTTTCCATGATCCGGGACAGTCACGTATTGTAGAGCTCGTATTTATCCAGAGGCGCGTGCGGTTAAGTGTATGATTAAAGTCGCCTGCTTAATATGAGGATCACGCCTCTACAGCATGGCGGTTTCACTAGTGAAAGCCATCAATGTTACAGCAATCAAAACGAGATTAATGGCCGAATTTCGGAAGCGAGCTTTCACTCTGATAATTGACGGCACTTGACTAGCATACGGAAATAGCTACCTTCGTTCTAACTGACTTAATTCCCTTTTTCTCTTGCCTCAATCTTTTTAAGCACCTAGATAGTGATGTTCATGCCTTATAATAGTGCCATAAGCTCTGACAGCGCGGAAATTTCCCAATACTTACTTAACTTTGTATAAAACGTCTCCTCTTACTGTGAACGTGGAAGAAAAATCGAGTTTCTAAGACTCCGAAAAATTGTCGTCCAGTTGTTTTTGTGGTTGAACAGACACTTTTCAATAAATATCGGGTTTGTTCGCTCTAAGAGGGCTAATTGAAGTCTGGACAGCTGAATCCATCCAAATATTCTTCCTCATAGTCAAAATTTAAGCCACACCATCCCTTCTGTATTCTAACTTATTCTTGACACTGAAAAATCAGTTCAACTCGGGATGAGACCATTGCGATCTCCAACAAAACATTTACACGTGGGGAGATATAAATACGCAAGTCTTCCAGACAGATTTTAAAATTCGTTCCCCCAACAGCAAAGCCAAAAAGTCCCAAAAGCTATCCAAAATATCCCTTCAACTCATCCGAGAAATTCAATTCCATTATGCTGAGATAGACCTTTGTACAGAGTTTACCTATAGCATGAAACGAGATAAAATACGAGAAACAACTTTATATAGAACTGATGTCAAAATGCATAAATAGAGCATCTCTTGCACTTTACAAATTTGCAATGCATCTCACAAACAGTTTCACAAGTTTTGATCGACTTTAGTATCGATAAAAGCGATAAAAGAATTTGGAATAATTTCAATTGATTCCCTACCGCATAGTTTTCAATATCTATGTGCTAGTACGTATTTGTTCTTTACAAGCATGTGCATGTTGTAATAATACTTCTCAATACATAGGAAAAGAAGTTATCTCTGAAAATATCTGTAATATTTAAAAATAAGGACTGAAATAATAAGATCCTAAAAATAAGTATTAAAAAAGCCCAAATCAGTTTAAGATTTCACACCCATATCTTAAGTAATGAGAGATTTCACTGACATGTTATTCATAGAGAGCAATATCCAGATTGGAATTTTTGATATTTCAAATAAATGCTGATATCCATGAGAGTCACCATGTTCCTACATATATTCAAAAAGAGATAACGAAAACGAATGTTTGGTCGAAAACAAAAGGAAATCTCGCCGCAATTTTATTTTTACATCAAATGATGTATATTAGAAAATATGGAATATGGTAACTCGGGTAGTTTCTTTGAAAATTACTAACACAAAATAACATTACCTTCCATCCTACTTTGGAATCTATGGTCTAGAGGTGAAGTCGGTTATTTTATTTGTAGTTTAGAGAGCAGACCTCTAATTTCAAAATTGAATACTCACTTCCATTTATTGTTACTTTTTTGAAGGGGGAAATAGTATGTGTGGTCAATCTTTAATTTTAGATTTTATATTTGGTACACAATTAATTTTCCACACGAGTCGCAAAAAAATATCCCGCTTCGATCTGATATTCCAACCTTAAATGAAGCAAGTTGATTTGAAGTTTTAAAATTGCGAATCCCAGTACTTCCTTCGTCGAAGAAAGAAGACGGTTTTAAAGAAAAGTCAGTGTTGTGTTATCAGCAGTCATCTTGTGAGGCACCCAAAGCTGCAAATGTGTGTGGCAGCTGAATCCACGTGGGATGTTAAAACAGTTTACCAACGGTTTCTACAGACTGCGTGTTTTATTAAAATCGTGACGAACAACACACGAACGAGTGCAGCGAGGACTCTAACCTCTATCGATGACAAGATCTTCGCACTTCTGATAGCAATTTGCTATCTTGCGCCTCTTGTTATCACAAACTTACTTCAGGGTCAAACTTTTGTGTACATTTTTCATTAACATGGTTGTGATAGAAATATTATTTTGCACTGGTGTCTTGGAATGCAATTTTGTGCAATTCCTACTCCAATGTACAGGACAACGTACAAACGTGTGTAAGGTTTAAAATATAAATTGATTAATGAATCTCGAAATAAAAATAAATGAGTTTTATTATTCTAAAATTTGCTGTTTCCAGCAAATAAAAACTTTTTAGTTATCTCTCTTGTTACGAAAAGTTTTTCATAATTGTTTAATACCTAAAACCACCGTCAGTCTCAAAAACAATTACATATCGAAATAAAGAAATTCTCAATAATATTTTTAATAAAGGAAAGGAAATCAAATACGATTACTCTGAAATACAATGATACAATCATTGCTTACAAACCATTGATACGAAGCGAAACTTTTAACCTGTGGATTCACGAACCACAGAAAAATAAGTGTTATTAATAAAAAATATTGAATTGTAAATATAAAATATATTGCGATTGTAAAAATCTTTGAATCTTCGTCTGATTATATCATTCTTATATATAAAGCGATTATCCAAAATACTTTATTTAATCAAAGGATTACGAATAATAAATACGATTATCGACGGGGAAGCACGAAATGCATAAATGGTTAAGAATAATATAATATAGGTTTTCTATATTATATTATTCTATATATTATTTTATTAATTGATAAATGCTATCTTAATTGCTGTCAATTGAAATTTGTACTTTGAAGCATTCGATTGTGTAGACGAGGAAAGGTATTTGAAGCTGGTAGATAATGTGGTATTTTCGTATTCCGATTGGAGTAGAAAACAGGAGATTATTGTGTGTGGAGCATTGTAGCTGCTGTATTGTGCGATTTAAAGTAAGAAAGGTGCGTTGTTTATTCTGCTGCACAATAGTTTGGATTCGATAACATGAAGCTCCGCAGATCAATGCACAGTTCATTGAACTGACACTTCAAAGGATACCGTACTCTTTGTGGGTGGGATCGGTCCTCATCCAGTGACCAATGGTGATGGATGATTCCTTGTGATTGACATTTCACCTGCTGTGTCTCCTTTCTTTCCTTTCTCTATTCGAATAGTCTGAATAGTGTGAATGTGAAAAGAACTCATAAATGGAGCTACGTGATTACGTAATTTATTTTGACGCACTAATTGAGGATAGTTTCTACTGGAAGCAGTTTCTGTGTGTTTTATATTTAGCTTATTCTAGTCATTTGATGGCACTTGGAGTAAAGCAAAATTTGACTTCGCCTCGAAATTACACGAAAGCATATTTTGATTGGGCATCACGTTTTATGTGTAAGACAGATATAATGTATCGCAAGGAACTACATTGTGTGTGTGCCTACAGTTTGAAAATCTTCAAAAATCATATGTACCATAAAATGCGATACCAATCAACTTCAAACTGTTCTGTAAACAAAATCAAATACAAGTCATGTGTATGAATTTTATTACTTTTGTTCAATAAAATATTTGGATATGCATTTTTCCATTTCTGTGGTGAAATTTCGCTAAGAACTGTTTAGTTTTCCTATTACTTCGTACTCCATAAATGATATTCACTGGGAATATTTCTATTAGTTTACAAACTTCTCTTACCCAAATGAAATAGTGGGGGCTGGTGCACTTTAAATTTGTCGTGGCCTCAAATGTCCTCTGGCGTGGTGTGGAAGTTTAGAGAGTGGGCTGCCAGCTCAGGTCTTGACCTCTTCATCTGGCTGTGGTTCAAAATGACGAGGTGTAGTCTTCGGATCTTTCCCTTCGGGATGGATCCGAAACCACTAGTAGCCTGTTGTATTGCTCCAGTACGCGGTTAATTCAACTACCAACCCAAATGGAATAAACTTTGAGCTTCCAACATTAGTTGGTGCTAAAGATTAATGTCTATTAATTGGTAAAATGAAGAAACATTCCAATTATAAAATAATTCTTAATGTTTTATATCCTCACAGCAAATCTTTCAAACTTTTCTTAACATTCTTAATTTTAATATTTCAAAAAGCTAAAACCTTTCGTTCAAAGATAAATGAAATTTCAGAAGAGTATTTTCCTTTCACGAACTGAATATCTCCATTTGTATACAAACTTCCAATTGAATAAAACTTATGATTCCAATTTAAAAGTAAATGCAATATACATGGGAGGAATTCTGCCAAAGCAAATTTGGCAGCATTTCCGATCTATCCCTTCGGAAAACAGGTCGTACTTATTGTATCACTTCTGTAAAGGCCAGATCGTGCACCAGATCGGCATTTTCGTCAATTGCTTTGTGTTCTCTTGTCGAAATTGCTCGTTCAAGAGGTAATCGTGATTCTTCACAGATGCTGTAATAACACACTAAGATCTGTGTTTAAAGACTCATTAGCTTTCGATTTGTCTCTGTCTACTTGAACCAGAGAAGTGCCCTTTGGTATAGACTGTCTTTCATTTGAACTTCATTATGGCACTGTTACATCACACTTTCTTGACTACAAACCACTTTTTCTAGGCAAATGTTACTTTTAGCTCAGACATTGCACTCGGCTATGTGTGAAAAGGTAATATTTGGAATACAGTTGGAAGACTGCGATCCTAGCCGTCTTGTGCATTTTAGGAAAGTCAAATGGCAATTTACAGAAACTAGAAAACGTGTAATTGTAAATATTGGAAAGAAACAAATACAGCAATATATTGATGCATATGTACATCAACACCTTTTAATAATATTAATTTATATTAATATATAAATAAGATGATTTTAATGCTTTGGTATCATTAAAAACTTGAGACACTTGATATTTGAATTTAGAAGTTGTGCAAAATTTGTTTTTAAAATTGGATCGACAATTTGCAAGATTTGAATTAAAACTGCAGAGTTCTAGCTAAAGAAAATCTTATATAATTCATTATTTAACTGTAAACTTAATGAATTGATGTTAAAACTTAAAGTAGTTTTGTGATCATACAAATGTTAGATCTTGTTTGATTACAAAATGCATAATCCATAAAAAACTTAAAAGATCATGTACAATACAAATATTCACTTATATCTTATGAAATGCCTTTTAAGTTTATCCAATGATAAAATTTATCAATTTGATCTTGGGAAGTTATTTTCAGAATGCTCAAACTTAATTTGAAAGAACTCAAACTGATTTGAACCCATTCAACTGGGCAATAAGTTCCGAAACATGTTCGGATCGATCGCAAAGCATGACACAAGCAGCAGGAAAAATGGTCTTCCGGTAGTTTCTCTGGTAGAAATCGCTTACTGGGATCGCATGCTCAATAGACTACCAAGCGGAGGAGTACCGAAAATTGAAACAGTAAAAATGCACATGCTCCTAGCTTCCCGTGGGCGCTGTTTCTCTGGGAGAAAATAGATTACAGGGGATTAGATTGCATGACCCAATAGACAGCCAAGCCAAGGAGTTCCGAAACTTGACACAAGTGACAGTGAAAATAGCCGAGCACATGCTCCAACTGCCCGTTTGTGCTGTTCCTCTGGGAGAAAATAAATTACAGGGGAACAGGTCGCATGATCCAATAGACTGCCAAGCCAAGGAGTTCCGAAAGCGGAGTTACACAAACGGAAGTGAAAATAAGCTAGCACATGCCCCTAGTTGCCCGTTTGTGCTGCTTCTCTGGAGAAAATAGATTACAGGGGATTAGGTTGCATGACCCAATAGACTGTCTATGCTGTTACCTGTGACAAATTAAATTCACTTGAAGTGAAATCTAAATCATAACTAGAATATCAAATAAAATTCAGTTTCGAAAGAAACTGAGAAGTTCTATTTCTGCTGATGTAAAAATGTAGGCCCAGAAGTTTTCGATCTTTTTGGCCGCACATTCCTATCAATCACTGATCGATGTCCCTTCACACTATTTAAAAACTATCAACGTTTTTACAACAAATATCAATGTATCACCGATTTGAATGAAAATTACTTTTTAAGTAGATCACTCCTAACTAATGACTCAAGCAAAATATTAGATTTCAGAAATGTTTCTTGTTAGTTATTGATACTCAAAGTTGAAGGCCACGCAAATTTAGCCCTAAAAGTACCTTGCTTGCGACACTATTTCAGTAAATGATTGACACAAATTTGTAAATGGTTTTACATTCTTCAGGAAAAGGAAAAGTCCGAATATAATTTAATAACCATCACTGCTCAATCTGAGAGATCGACTGAAACAGAAATTTTGCTAAAAATTTCAAATTACTCTGGTATCTCTAGCAATAGAAAGACAATTGAAAAATTATTGAGGAAGAGCTAATAACTTAACTTAATTAACTAATAAGTGGCGTGGAGGGATTGCGTTTCTATTCCTCAATCAAGATAAAAACATTTAAAAGGTAAAATTATGGAGTGGTTCACATATCCTTCGGAAATACAGATACTTGTGAATATTAAATTAAATACTTTTTGCAAATATTAAGTATTATTCGCCATGTCAGTTACAATTCCAGATCTTTCCAAGTGACGAGGGAGAAGTTTCGTCCATTTGAGATCCGTTATGTCAAAAGAGCCTATTGAAAAGAACGCTTTGAGTTTCCAGATCAACTGTTGTATTTGAGGTTGTGCAGTAAGTTTGCACAAATGAATTCGCTTGCGAAATAGAAACATCAGAGGAAACAATTGCAGTTTACAAAAACAACTATCAAAAAGGTCCATAAACTCAATGTGACTCAGAAAGAATTATGGCCAAAGAAAATCAGGAAATTGTATCAACTGCAATAGTCAATTTGGCTACAAGTAAACCTCAATGAAATTGATAATGTGAAATGAAGATTTTTATTAAGCCTTTAACCGATGTTATTCAAATTGAATCTCAGCTTCGACAAAGGTTCATTGAAATGGCTCTTAAGAGAACTATTATCGCTGCATCCTTGATTCCGAATTGTACGAATCTGTTTCATATTTCACAATTACTGGAGAAAGAATTTTAAGGAGAATTCGGCAGCACTATACCGAATTTCTGCAAATTCTGCAAAATTGAGGATCAGATTGCAAGTTGCATTTAAATGTTCAAGTGTTTCTAATAGTGCTTAGATGTTCTGTTCTAATTTACTTTTCAAGTTAAAAATTATTTCGTATTTCAATTGATCGGGGGTTGATTTGGGGTTTCGTTCCATTTAATTTCACTGTTGTGATTTGAACCCTGTAACATGCATAGAATGAGAATCAAATGAAATGATTGGCAATAATAACCATCGCCAGTAATGGCGATTATTTTGAAATACTGTAACCCGTCATAGGTCTATCCAAATAGTCGTTTGGCGACGAAACTTTCAGTGTCAATTGGGTAGATGGACTGATACTATGTTTTTGCGTGTGGCCGATTTTGTTACTGTTGTTTTAGGACTCAAAAGACAACCCTGAAATGTTTTTTCATAAGGTATTGACATATTAAACTATATTCCTCCAAAATATCGTTTTCGTAAAAGCTTTCCTTGATTTGATTTAGTATGCCTATTAAGAGTGGAAAATCGTCTTTTTTTAATTTCCTTTACTATTTTAAAGGTGAAGGAAATTAAAGCCGATCTCCCAAATTCCAGCAATAATTTTTATCATACCTAGAACTGTAACTGGCATGAATTTCAATGATGCCTTTAAATTCTTTTAGCACTTAGAAACTTTTATAATTCTTCCAAAATCGACAATTTTTCATATTTTGCAACTAACTTTTAGATTAAATATGATATATAAAACTGTCATTCCCAAAAAGAAAGTAAACTTTTCAGATTATGAAAATATAAAACAGTCTACATTAAGTAGGTTTTGAGAAACAAATCTTCAAACATGCAACGTTAAGCGATTTCATAACTTGTCTTCAAATTTGCAAATACTTAAAATGCCTGAAACTTCCCAAATATTTCATTTTGAATCGTAATATTTTTAGATATCATTATTTATGTATAAACTGGGCCACTGTAGCCTAGTTGGAAGAGTAACGAATTACCAATCGGAAGGTTGCAAGTTTGAAACTCGGCCCAACCCAAGACAGTCGTGTACACGGGGGCTGGTGCACGTTAAATCTGTCGTGGCCTCGAATGTCCTCACGTTGGCGTGGTGTGGAAGTTTGCAGAGTGGGGTATCAGCTCAGGTGTTGACCTCGTCATCTGACTGTGGTTCAAAATTACGAGGTGTCCTCGAATCTCTCTCCTAAATTGATCCCCGGACTGTCGCCAAAAGCCAGTTGTTGCTCCAGTTCGACGTTAATTACCTACCTACCAAACTTCATTACGGTAGGTATTTTAATTAACGTCACACTAGAGCAACACAACGGCCCATTGGTGACAGTCCGGGATCAATCCCGAAGGGAAAGATCCGAAAACACCACCATGTCATTTTAAACCACGGTCATATTACGAGGCAACACCTGAGCCCTCTCCAAACTTCCACACCACGCCAACGTGAGGACATTTGAGGCCACATCGGATGTAACGCCCCCTTTGTACACGACGGTCTTTGGCTGGATTCGCAACCCTGCGGTTGCAAATCCGTTACTCTTCCAACCAGCGGCCCCCAAACTTCATTACCATTACCATACGGCCACAGGTTTTGTTAATAATTTTGGGCATCAAGAATGTTACAAATTGCTCATACACCATTCTAAAAGTCTCACAACACGGCAAATGAACGCGTCCTAAAGACAGAAGAATCGAATGAGTTGTTGAACTGCATGAAAAAGCCAAGTTAACATTCACGTAGAAAGCTAGTGTGGTTCGATTGCATGAGGTAATTAACATCGCACTGAAGCAACGGGCTTTTGTATGGTTGAGGATGAATAGTAAACTATTGCTATTAGAGTTGTCATTTCTTATACATTTAGTGTTAATCCTTCCAAAACAATTCTGCTAGCAACCTTCGAGTTGCATCGAGTTGTATCGAGTTGTAGGCGGCATAGTTTCGATTCCTGTCAGGTGCATTCCTCCCTGGATGTCGTCATCTGACCGTGATTCAAAATTACGTGGTGTTGGCCTCGGAATTTTCCCTTCGGGTTGATCCCTCGCCAATAACCAGTTGCGTTGCTCCAGTGTGACGTTAATTAAATACCTACCTCTTCTGGGTCAGTAAAACTTTCATTGTGTGTCTATTACTTGATAGTGTTTGTCGTGTCTGGCGCAGCATGGCCAAATATGACCGCCATAAAACCCCCAAACCAACCAAAATAATTCTGACGAAAGAAGTTCGCGATTGGTTCCGGACCGTCGCTAATAGCCCGTGTGCTGCTCCAGTGCGACGTTTTAACTGCCTACCTACCTGACGAAAGTAGGGTAGTTATCGATACGTGTATTAATACATTGATACAGAAAGTTGTGTTTGTAATTATTTTGTTAAAACGTACTTCTTTCGTTAGAATTATTTTGGAAAGATTTAACAATAAATGTATAATAGATGACTCAACCCTACCATCTCGCGCCACTAGTTGAATTATTCTACTCAAGTGGTTGAAAATGAGATCTTCGTTGTCCTCGGATCTTCAGGTGTCGTGTTGTTCGAAGTTAGTTAAAATACCTACCTACTTCTACTCAAACATCAGAGCCTAAAACCAATGCAATCGAACACTCCCCACACTACCTTTCTTCATTCATGACTCTTGTAATAGATCACTTGATTTCGTATTTGATGAAGTCGTCTTTCTTTGATGACTGTCGCCTTTGTGGACGGATGAAACCGTCGGGAAGGGTGTATCTGGACTTCTGTTTTATGACCTGTTAATTTTTCGCGTTCAAATGGCTACCTTGCTTTTCTTTGATCGTTTCGAATGGTGTTTGGGGAATATATGAGAATTTTTTTTATCATCCTTGCTGCTCATATATATTAAAAACTTAAAAGGTAACCTGTTTTAAGTGTAGTTCTACATTTTCTTATAGTGACTTGCTCTAATGGTACATCTAAGTGAATAACATCAGCAATCATGCCTTGGATCACAGGTTGAAAAAAGCTCAAATTAAGGACAAATATCTGGAAATTAAAGACATGAATATATGAAATTTAAATATGTATATAACCCTTCCATATTTAATATCGATATCCTTTACCTTTCTTAGTCTCAAAGTAATTCTGTCATTCATATACTGATTAGACTGGAAAAGCTATCAATGCAATTTTGAAGGAAGAGTTCAAAATTTTAAATATTATTTTTAACGTATATGTGGCTTTACATTGAAAAATAAAATTAATGTAAATTGGTATTCTGATTTATCAGTCAATCAATGAGAAGAAACTATCGCATATCGGTTCGATGTTAGTACAAAATTTAAAATTATCTAGTGTCCAATTTTAATATGATTCTGAAACGAATTACTATATTGTGAGGCTTACAGAATACGATATATATTATATTGAGTTATTAATTTCGGTTACACTATTTCCCTAATTTTGAATGCTTTTTTGAAATTAATATCTCAAATCTAGAGCGTGCGAATTGAATGAAAATAGGTATTATCCCAAAACAAAACTGTTGTGAACAATGAAGAAATTGGTTTTCAATTCCTAAAAATTGTACTTTTGTATACAATTTTAACCATAGCATGTTCGAATTTAAGTTTGGTTGGAATGTGTTTGGGCGAAATGTTTATTTCGATGCCAAATAATATTCATAAAGCTTCAAATTGTTTTTAAAATATTCCAAGGTACAACTTGTTGGGTAATTTTCTTTTAAAGTAATGATTAAGCAAAGAAAAAAACGTACAATAAAATGAAGTTCAAAGCAAAGGCTACATGTTTATAATTTGGTTTTCATACTTTGCATTCCATAACTCGCGGACAATTGCCCCTGATTCACTGAAATTGTGTTTAAAAATATATTAAGAAATTAATGTAACTGTAATAAGTTACGATAGTAATATCGGATTTAAAATATCTATTCGGTGTTAAAGATTCATTTCACTTTCTCTAAGTTCAATTAATTAATTGAATCGTCTAAAGGTTACATGCAACGTTCACATTAATATTTCGTTCATGAAACAATTGATTTGGAAACAGAAAAATTGATTTTAATTTGGTTATTAAAAGAAGGAAAGATATTGAAAGCAATAGTTTAGTAAGAAAATAATTTATTTGAAAGTTACCTTGGAAGTAGCTTTTGGTCCGCAGATAGCTGACACTTAGACGGAGGATGGACAGCTTGTCCAATTTGGATAGCACACTTTGTTCAAAGGGAAGAAGACTCGCCAAGGTATCCAGTTCTGCATTCAGTCGTTCTCGGTGTCTTTTGCTGGGATTGGATTTCGTTTGTCCGTCTTTTGGAGGAATACGAACACTGGAAAACAAGATGATTCACACAACTTAATAACACATCGAATGTTTGTAACACACAATTGAAAATAATCTTCATAGTTTCTATTTGGTTCATTTGATTCAAATACAGTGGAGGATCTGACAAGCTTTGTGGCATAATGTTTTCGAACTGTTTAATTGCTTGCCTGAAAATGTCTATATTGGTACGTTCTGAGGTTAGATGAGTTATGTAATGACATGCCCTTTTCAAATGCAAATTCACTTTGTCATGCCGAAGAATTATTCCAATTCCCTTCGGACAAATGGGATGCCTACTGCTTGTCTAGAGTAAGAGACAAGGTCTTGCTTTGAGTAGAACCAATCAGATACCTGATTCTCATTCACCACCTTGCCTCATATCTGCAATCAGATGATGTATTGTAGAGAAAGCTACCTGCTTCCCTTTATGCAGTAAGCCTTTTTAAACGGAAGAAAAGACGTCCTCAAAGGAAACGAAAGATACAAAAGTATCCATTTCATTGAATGATATTTTCACACTAAAATAGTGAACCATTATCACAATAACAAATAGATGTAAAGTAAATATTTTAAAGTTAATTCTCTCTTCCAATTTAAGGATATCTCCGTCGTTTAAATAGCGTCTAAAAATGTTAAGGGGGGTATTTCAATTAACGTCACACTGGAGCAACACAACGGGCCATTTGGTGACGGTCCGGGACGAATCCCAAAGGGAAAGATCCGAGGACAACACCACGTAATTTTGAACCACGGTCAGATGACGAGGCAACACCTGAGCTGGCACCCCACTTAAAAATGTGTGTGTTAATAGGAATAAATACAATTGAACTTATTTTTCACATTACGGATTGCTGTCATTTTGCATTACTCTAGTAATTGTCTAAATATGACAACAAAGTGTACCGGAAAGCCATTTTGCTAGAAATTTCCATGAACTGTACACGATACCTGTTTGGATTCTGAAAACAAGTTTTACAATTGTATTCAGGTAAGTTCATTTCCCAGAAATTGCACGAACTAGTTATAAATAAAATTTCGGAACAACACTCCTCTTGTAATTTATTTTTGTAATCGGAAAATTGGCTTCAGTGGTTGGTTGGGGTTTAATGGCGCAAGGGCCATATTTGGCCATGCTGCGCCAGACACAATACAATATCGAATAATTGACACAAAACATACAATATCAAGTAACTGACACACACACGGTGAAAGCTTTACTGACGCAGAAGAGAGGAATACACCCAGGGAGGAATGGCGTCAGTGGAGTCAGCGGTATGCAATGAATAGATATCCCCTTGGAGAAAAATTGTTCTACAAAACGTCCTGTGTTCTACTACATCCTAATCGCAGCGTTGTGGTACTATTAAAGTTGTTTTGTATTTAACGACCCCTCGTGATGGTAGGGAAGGGTGAGTAATCTCGCATTATTTGAGTCCAACAAGTAACCTTCTTTTTTGGCTTTTGTGGTGGATTCACAAAGGATTGCTACACAAAGGACTGCTACACTTTTTTCCAGACAGGCCTCAAACTTTCTGCGTGCCGCTGAATATTACAAGTGTTAAATGTTTCAGCATATGGAATGTTCGGCCTTTTTTGTATTTCCATGAGGAATTGTTTCAAATGGTTAGAGAATCACTAACTACAGTTAAGAGAACAGTGCACTTTCAAAATCGATAGAAAACCGATTTTTCATTTTTAGCCTCACAAATTTCTGTGGATAGCAAAAAGAATCTTTCAGTTGTAATCGTTTTGGACGGATATACAACAAAACATAAGAGATACTGAGAAAAGTCTAGTAAGTCTACCACGAAAAGCGTTTTTCATAGATTGAGACTTGACATGCTGATTTCAAAATATTCCTTCGCATCTGGTTTGAATTGATTTACTTGAAATTTTTTGGCTAATTTTTAAAATCTGTACATATGAGAAATTCATGCTTCCAAATTTTGAAATGTTGACTTAAAATGTTGCTTAACCTATTTTGTGAAAAAATTTCGGTTTTAGCACAAAAATTAGTTTTTTGCTTTACAATTGAGCGATAATACCAAATGGAGTTAATTTAATTTATATGTAAACAAACTATTATGTGAATTAAAATTTTAACGGTACATGGAAAATGAATACATATTGCACCTATCAATTTTTGCTATTTAATCACAATTTTTGACCACGTTTTATGTAATAACTTCCGAATGATTTAACATTTTTAGATCAAACTTTATGTATAAGCTTGATTGAGGGAGAAAATCCTCATTCAAACATATTTAAATTTTGATACAACATGGCTTTTTAAACTTTATAAAAATGTTTTTATCTATGATACGTTTCAAGCCACACCACATTTCGTCTGTTATAAATATTGCCGTCGACATAAAACTCATTCTTTTACCCTTTTCAAATAGTACTTTAATCTTAGTTGTATTTTATATAAATGTAGTGTAATCAAATCCCACTTTTATTATTAGCCTGACTACTGTTGTAAGTATTTTATTAATCTGATTGGGTTCTCTCCAAAGGGAAGAAATTGCAAAACTTTTGCGAGAACTCTTCGAAAATGAAACTGGTGGTGAGCGGTACTCAGTTGGAAGAGCAACGGATTAGCAACCGAAGCGAATTCGAAACTTGGTCCAGCCGAAGACTGTCATGTACACATTAAATCTTTCGTGGTCTCAAATGTCTTCACGTTGGCGTGGTGTGGAAGTTTGGAGAGTGGGGTGCCAACTCAGGTCATCTGATCGTGATTCAAAATTACGAGGCGTTGTCCTTGGATCTCTCTCTTCGGGATTCATCCTGGACCTTCGCCAATAGCCCGTTGTGTTGTTCCAGTGGGACGTTACTGGACTACCTACCTGATGATGGTGAGTTTCCTGTTAATAGTTAGAATAAACCACATTAAGTGAAATTAAAGCGCGTGAAGAAAGTGACACAGACGATGCTGACAATAGCCAGAATCATTTCGATTGATTTCACTTTGAATATATATAATGGGTCAACTCCCAGAAAGGAAAATATATAATGTGACTTGATTGATGGAAATATTTCAAGTGAAAGCAAATTGCAATTCATTTTATTAAGCAAAACGACAATGAGTTCAAGAGTTAAGAAGTAATAAGCACCGACATAGGCCACAGTCAGCAAGAAATGTATCTCAAGCGCAGGAAGTGTGAAATTAAAAATTTAATAGTTATGTAATCAGCGCACACAAAAAACATGCTCTGTGAGGAAATGGAAACTGCCGAAGAAATTGCTTTTACTGAATCAATTGTAAATGAAGTATGTATCTATATAAATAAAAATGGACTGTTTCTTTGTACACTGGATATTTTCATCCCATTTCAAGTTATTTATCCGTTTTGGGTCATTCGAATGCAAAATCAGTGGTTTCCGCGTTTTCTGTCTGTGTTCAAATGGCTGGGTCTATTTTCCTGAAACTGCTTACTGCTAGTATTCACTCGTATACTGCACTGCGTCAGTCTGTCTTCCCGTTTTATATCTGTTTGTGTGCTTGTGCAAGCACACATAAGTTTTATTCAATTTATTTTAATAACATTCTGTGTGATAAAACATACTAGAGTAGAGTCGCTTATCCGACATAAACGGGCCGGCAGATAACAGGGAGGAATTACGAAAAAGCCTGATAAACGTCAAACTACGTTAGAATTTTACAAATTAAGTTCTTAAACATCACGTTTTACAACAAATCAACAGGAAAACAAACAATTCAATACACTATAACGTTATATAGTAATTTATTTACAAATTAGTACCAAAACATCGTACTGTATTGAAACGTATTGAAGTTGTATTGAAGTTAACGTTAAAAATTGGCTACAAATAAATATAGAATTGCATAAAATTAACTTACAGTAATAGCATTGTCGGAAGTTAAATCCATAAAAAGTTCAGTCCTGTTATGATTTAAAAAAATTTGTGATCCTAGTCTGCTTTCCCGACGATTGCTGTTTCTTCGCTGCCAAGTGTCGCCATCTTTGCAGCATCATTATGTCGATCCTCATAGCTTCTTGTTGCTCAACGTATTTCATGGCGGTTTCCAGAGCCTTAACTCCATCGTTATGCGAGATTCTGAGAGGCTCAACAGTTGATGCTTGTTCATCCATTTCGTTGCCATCGCTATTGACAAGAGCGACAATTTCTTCATCAGCTACTACTTCATACTGATCGTCTTCGTTCATCCAACTTTCAACTTCTTGCGAAGATGCATCCTCACATCCAGGGATACGTTGGACTAAGGGTAGAATGCTTTCTTCCGTTCCATCTGTGTTTTCCGTTTCCATAATTTCATCTTCGCCTAACAGCTTCTTCCATGATTTTTTGGAGGCGTCGGATAAGACGAAATGTCGGATGAGCGAAAGTCGGTTAAACGAGACTACTGTAATTGGTGATTACATTACTTGAATTTTCTTTGCTTAATACGTAGGCAAGTTTCACGCTGAAACTCGGTGAATAACTACTAAGTCAACCTTAAGTTTGCAGTTTTGAAGCAGCTGGAATGTACTATATTGAACACACTGCGATTACTTAGATTGTTTTACCAGTACTGCTGAGAAAGCAAGTATTTTTCGAAAAATTATTTTTACGGAATTTAAATTCAAATCTGCTTTACTTATTTTGAATTTTTTTCTTTGCGAACTTTAAATAATTTCCGAATATTTGGGATAAATGATATATAAAGAGAATAAAACATTCATTTTTACACTAAAGGTTGCCGGAAATTAGTTTTATATGTCCAATATATCTAAAGACGTTCATTTTTTGGACGGCATTTTGATCTCAGAAGTCTGGTTTATCCCACGTGGTTGTAGAATTCCGTTTCATGAAAAGAAGTAACTCATACAGCACAAAACCTTTTGATTCAAAACTGATACTAATCGAATTTATTCAAAGTATTTTAAAATATTGACATAGATTTCCTTTATGAAACGATTTTAAACTCATTAAAACTTTGATTCCTTTTCCTTGCTTCAAATACAATTACTTGGTTTTATTGAAGGCTGCACTCAATAGGCAAGTAACACTATCTTTCTCATTCTAAACTAAATCTCTGAATTGAAAAAGCTTTAAGGTGAAGGTAACAAGGAAAACTCGTACGCGTAGTAATATTATTTAGCGATTTTTTCGCTCGGAATTCCTTTCGCATTTTTAAGTTTTGTTCTATTTCTAGTTGTAAGTTGTGGCAGCTATGCGAGATCACGAGATAAAAATGAATCATGAATTAATATCAACAACTTTCTTTACTCCGACTTTAGTTTTATTTCGTTGTTTCCTGTGATTGAAAATTTAATAAATATTTATATGTTTTAATAAATTGTAATTCCTATTCCCACGGAACAACCCCACAAAGGTATCGATTTAAAACTTCATACAAAAGCAAATTTTCAATGGAACTTTGCTGATATTGAAAGAAAATGAATGTTTGAAAAAATCTTTAATTATTAAAAATTCTTTATTGTAGAAAGCAAGTGAAGATGACTTTATCTCAGCAACTTGTTAGAATTTCCTGCACGTGGGGTGTCATCGCAAGTAACTTCCATAAATGTTGTACTTTTCTCGTCCCAAATACCCCGTCCAATGTATCGATTCTGTGCACAGTTGCTTGCCACTAGTGTTAGAATCCATCCGAGTTCTGACTATCGAAGTGCTGAAAGTTTGATCTTTAAGGTAGGTTTTGAGACAGAAATCAAATCGATCTATCCTCTACTCAGTCGAGATTTGGCCACATTCCCAACCTATTGTTATCTGAGGTGGGTAATACACGAGGCGTTTGGAGCAGCGGTTCAGTCAAATCGAGACGAAATGGTTCACAAAACGCCTCGTGTGTTTTCTCTTGGAGGCAGCGTTAACATGCATTCATCTGTGAAAACAGTTATTGTACTTTTAACCTCTCTCCCTGTGAAACTAACTTTACAAGATTCAAGCCATCTTGAAAAACAGCCGGGAAATTGTACAAATATAAAAACCGCTCATTTGTGGTTAGGTCATTCATTTAAACTTGCCGCAGTAGCTCGGTTGGAAGAGTAATGGATTAGCAACCGGAAGGTTGCGAGTTCGAAACTAGGTCCAACCAAATATCGTTGTGTACGTGGGGGCACGTTAAATCTGTCGTAGCCTCAAATGTCTTCAAATGGGCGTGGTGTGGAAGTTTGAAGAGTGGGGTGCCAGCTCAGGTGTTGACCTCGTAATCTGACCAGTGTTCAAAATTACGTGGTGTTGTCCTCGAATCTTCCTTGGGGTTGATCCCAGACCGTCGCCAATAGCCCGTTGTGTTGCTCCAGTGAGACGTTAATTAACTACCAATTAAATGAAATTATTTATTTCAAACCCATCCTTCAATTTATTGAAATCAAGTGAAGCGCAATGGAAATAGTTTTGCATTTTTGAAAACTCGCAACTGAATCCTTTTTCGGTGAATGCGTTTTGTTTCTTTATGCTATGGAGTTTGCTTATATTTTTTGACCTAGTGAAGTAAGCTTTTATTTTGAAAGGCATGAAAGTTTTCCGATGAATCTTGAAAAAAAAAACATCGCAGAAGCGCATTTCTACGCTCACTTTTCGGAAGCAGTTTGAATATTCAGGAAATCATGAGATGATTCTCTAGCTTATAAGCAAGAATTATTTCTATTTTAAAAAATCAAGTTGTATATTATACACATCCTTAAGTGACTTTCATGCAACATAGCGCATAACAAATGCACTCTACATTATAAATATGAATCAATAAACTTGATACTAAAGAAAAATCTATCATCAAAGCAAAACAAAAGCTTATAAAATCCATTGAAATTTATGTCGAAATTCATTGATGTTTTTAATGAAAAACAATTGTTACATTAAGTTTTTCCATTTCTTCATATCTAGTGAAAATACTAATGATGATTAAATTCTGATGATTAAACATTAAACTGATCAAGTTCTATAGGAAACTCCATGCATACTTGTAAGTCAACATAAGAGTTTGAATTTCGAAGGGTTTCATCCTAAAATGGTTATAAGAGACTCCTTTTTACTATAGAATCAAACATATTAAGTTTTAATAAGGATTTCAAAACAATTCATTTAAGATTTGAGCAAACAGCTAGTTATATGGCTATAGGAAATAATCAAATTAAAACAACGCAACTTAATGAATGAGTGCAGAAAAGTAAAAATTATTTGTTCGTATGACAATAAGAGTAATTTTGTTGATATAATCAAAAGAGAAATCTATTTTGACATGTATATGCAATATCAAGGGAAATATGTCTGAATTCTGTTTAGCAATTTTCATACATTTCGATTATGTCAGCTTTAGCTCGACACAATCAACAAAATTTGAATCAAATTTACAAACTTTTCCGATTTGATTTTCAAAACCTTCATCGCACATTATTTTCACTTGGCATTTGGAAATAATGGGATTCTTGTGTTCTTGTGGTCACACTACGTGTAGAAAATAACAAAAAACGAGGTGTTTTATTTTTGTCTTACACGTATTCCAAGAGCTCCAATGAATTCCTTGTAATTGAAGAACTGGTAGTGTTGAAATCCACTTCAAGCCCCTAGTAATTTGCCCTCATGTAGCAAAACATGAAGAATTTTAATTGCGAATTAAGGCCAACGAATGTGGCATTGAAATTAAGAAAGCGTTCACTTTTAATCTAACTCTTCCATGCATAAGTAGGTTAAATAAGCACCAAAGTATGAAATAAGCCTATCCATTAGTTGGCTTGATGATTGTTTCTTTTTCCTATCGATGAAAAGCGAGCGAGATTACACAGATAGATTAGATAAGGGCTCAACAGACAGCGAGCGCTAGAGTTTATGTGTGTACCCAGAGTACACAAAAAGCCTTGGACTCGTCTTGTTGGTTTAGTTGTGCTGACGAAGACAGCAGAGTAAATGCGTCATGGCCGAGCGAATGGAATGTTTGCTCTCATCATACAGATCACTAAAAAGGGACTCGAATCGTTAGCAATACAAGAAAAGGTCCGTCACGCTACCTGGAAACCCTACCCCCAAAACATGTTCGATCACTTTAGATACTCAACAGAATTCAGGCTCCTTTTTCAGTACCTTCTATTTTCTCAAATATCACATTTATTATTTAAAAGACGCTAAATATTCAGTATAAGACATTATAAAAGTAGCCTACTGCTTGACATTACATTTACATTTGGGCATGCCAAGATACTTCAGTTCAGTTTCACTGAACTATTCCGCAAGGACATCAAACAACTGCTACTGGATCACTGATACTTTGGAATCACAGTTCTACCTGTTACTGCATTTTGAAACGACAGCAGTGATTGGGTAGCTGTGATTGCTGGAACAGTGACTGAGAATATCGGTGATTGGGTAGCAGTGATTGAGGGCTAAGCGATACCAGCCAATATAGCTTAAAACCGATTGTGGAACTGAGAGTTGAGTGAAACCAAAACATACTACTGGTTTATAGGTGAATGGTGATTCGGTGGAGTGATGCATGCCTGTGTGGGCTCTGATGGAGTTTATTTTTATTTCTCTAGGGTTGGTAGAATTTTCAATGGGGCTGCTTCTAAATTGATACGCTTCTAAAATGGTGCCACGAATTATGGTACTAAACAAAAAGCTTATAGCGTTGACTAAATAAACTCGGCACTTGAAAGGAAAGGTAAGAAAGCCTTTTTAAAATTTGCTACTTTAAATGACAAATTAATTGATATTCAACTTTTTCTAATTCATTTGGTCATTAATGAGCTGTTAAATTTTTTTCTCATTATATTTTTTAAAATTTAGCCAAAACAAAATTTGTCTTATGAACAACTCTTGTTAATTGTTTTGAATTATAAAATAATGTATTATGTGCATACTACAGTTAAATAGGTACAGCTAAAAATATTACGAGTTAGATAAATGAATCTAAAGCAGGGCCATCAGATGATATTTGATAATAGAACAGAAAAATGGTTGTACGCTGATTTTTTTTACACTGACAAATTCTTTAATCCTCTAAGACAATTTCAAACGCTCCAGTTTTACCTATATATAGTTGCTTTAAATAAAATCCGAAGATGAATTATAATACAAAGAGAAGAGTTTTAAAAGTGGGTGAAATACAATCTTTGAAATTAAAAAAATTGGTCATTTTTTAAACTAAATTTTCGTGCCATGATAACATAATTTGATTTAAGAGATTTCTATTGAGCAATTAACTTCCATAGAAAGCATTTAAGAGAGCTAATAGAGGCCCTATGACACTCCTATTTCCAGGATAAGTAATGTATTACTTGACAAGTTTCTCTAAACTTCAATCTTCAAATGAAGCATTTTGAATTGAAGTGGCTGGTTTTATATGGCCAAACACAAGACCATCAAGGAATCGCACAAGGAAAGTTATATTAACACAGGAGAGACATCCATGGAGGAATCGTACCTGACAGGGATCGAAGCCTACAAATGAGCCACGATGGCCCTCATCAACACAGACATTAATGAATGTAGTTGAATGTATTCTTAAGGTAGGTATTTAATTTACGTCGCACTGGAGCAACACAACGGGCTATTGGCGACGGTCTGGGATCAAACCATAGGAAAAGATCCGTGATCTTAACTATCGTAATGTAAACGCAATTTTTATAAGCTTTATTTTTAAAGCGCGTCAGTTTATTGCTTCAATCAAAATTTCGGTATTTATTTTTCAGAATTTCTTGTCAGACATTTTAAAAACAAATATAAATTTTACGCTTTATTATAGAAATAAATGATGTACTTTCCCACAGCTTATGTGAATTTCTGAGTACTAGAAAAAATATCTACCTCCTCATCTTGATTGTAGCATTTTAGAAAAATTGTATAGTTTTTTAATTAAATTATGGAAATATTGAAAAACAAAAGTTACTGGGAAAAAGAAAAATAATTTGAGAATATAAAATTAAGGGAAATGGCTAGAAGTTGGAAAGGATAATTGGTACAACTTAGAAGTTAATTCCTGTTTCAGGAGCGGGTTTCATGGAGAATACAAATGTTAAATCTGAAGGGTGGAAAGATATAAGGTAGTTTATTGAGAAAAAGAGTTATCGTTAGGGAAAGCAAGTACGGGCTTAAAATAAAAAAAGGCTCATCGGTCGGGAATAAAAATTTCAAATAAAGTTTAAGTGCCACTTTTATTCAGTGGTGTTTCATAGATTTAAAAAATGAAGGATAGTTAAGTTATGGATGGAAAAGACATTGCCAATTGTGCAGTAGAGTACTTCTGATATGAGGAACTCCAAAGGGATCCATCAGATGCAACGGGGGCTAAAAGGTACTTGAGTCAGTATTGAATCACACATCGGTAGCAGTTCCAACTGTGTAACATTACTACATCAACTGAGCTTGTTTTCAATATCGACTACAGAACGTTCTTTCTCAACTACTAGAGTACTTATAACCATACAGTACTTAGAATTTGTATCCGAAATCAATTTGCAAATAAACCAAATATCTCTTTCTGAGATATCCATACATTTGAGACACAGAAAAAGCAGAAAATGCTTATTTAGAATTTCTAGAGTGAATTTTTTAATAAGTTATTCTTTTTTATTATTTTATGAATAGTATACTTTCGTCCAAACAAATAGATTAATCCTATATATTCACCTCAAGTTAAAAAATCTTAAGGCATTTGAATTGATCCCATAATCATCCTACTACTGTATGAAATTTTATTTAGAACTACATTAGGTTACGAATAGTGACAAATAGTATATAAAGTATATGTACTGCAGAAAGCACAATTTATAGATTTGAAATTTAGCGTCGAAATTGGGTGTTGTCATTAGATGTTGCGAGCAGTTTAACATGAAGACGACAATTTATGCCAGCTTTTCTATGTGAATTTATCTATCGAATGGTCGATTTGAAAATATTATTCTATGGACGATGCAAAAGTAAAGAGGTGTTTTGCTCAGTTGTTTTATTGGAAAACGCTTGACAGTCATTTCTCCCCACTTCCTTATTTGCATCCTTAAAGAATAGTGCATTCTAGAGCGTTGCTTAGTTCATTTCTTTCTCGTCCATTTCGTTGAAAGAATGTCACTTCTAAATCGATCATTCCGCTAGTCACATTTGGGGTTTCTCCAAATGCTACGTAACACTCAAACACATTTGAAGTGATTGAGTGTTATGTATCAGAAGCAATGCATGTAGAAGCAAACTTGGAGACTTTCTAGACTCGAATAAACGGAAAGAATGAACGTTTCCAAGAACGCTTGAGCGCGAAAAGAAATTCGTCAACAGTGTAAAACAACCTTCCAAACAAGACAAAATACCCTTAGTGACATCTTTACGAGTGATGTCCCCACAAGGCTGGTCGGTTTGTCAGTCATCCAGATGCCTCGGACCACCGATTCTCCAGACAAAGCAGCAAGGTCAACCGTGTTGCTTTTGTCTAAAGGCGAGGAAAAAATAAAGGTTATTGACGACCGCCTGCTGAGGTCATTGAAATCGAAATTATTTATATCTTGAGCAAGCGCTACAGCTCCTTTCCAAAGGCATTCACGTGTTTGTACAAAAACATCTCTTAACAAACCAAAAGTGTCATTTCACTTGAAATACTGTCTACTACAAAGAAATGTGGATTTTATTTTCATCGTCTTCATATACAATTTTGTATATCAACTCAATTTCTTAGAGGGTAACCTTATTTTTTGAGAGGATATTCTAATTGCCGATAAAAAAGAATTCATATCAAATACATTTACTTTGATCAAATCTAAGATGAGTTACGAGTACTTAAAATTCAGTGCTCCTAAAAAAATGGAAAATATTTCACTCATTTTTATAGCTTCCAAAATAATCAGTTGATCATAGTAATTATTATGTTATAGTCAAGTATTGAATAACCCAAAAATGTATTTCAGTTTTAAAGCAATATTTTCTAATTAATATTAATTCATTTATAACTGGAAAAACAATGAGTCGAAAGGTGTAAAGATTTTAAATACGATCGCTCAGTGGTATCTCAAACCTAGATACGAAAAAGGTTAGTTCCTTTCTGTAGTTTTCTGGACCTTTATTCGAAACTATTGCTTGGGAGCTCGTCTTTAAATGGAATTTTGAATTTGCTTGGAGAAAATGTTTTCTTTGTGCAAATTTTATGTTCCTAAATATTACGTGCGACGAAGTGCGTATCGACGAAGATGAGGTGTCATCAATGGCTGACATTTTGAATGCCAGGCGTCACGCAGCAATACTTCAAGGTCAAATGTTCTATAAAATTCCAAATGGTTAATAATGGCGCGATAATTAGACGCTCAGAGGTGAAATGATTCACGCTTCTTTCGAGATATTAATTCCAAGTCAGCATCTCAGCAGTTTCTCTGAGTGAACAAGTGAATGCAAGTATATTACTAAAGTGGATGAAAACAGATTTTTCAATTTGGGGAGTGTTGTATTCTGAACTTTAGAGGCCTGTAATTTTGGACGACGAAGATGCGGTGCCATCAATGGCTGACACTTTGAATGCCAGGCGTCACGATCTGCAGTTGAGTATAAGATAATGCTTCTTTAAATATCAATTTGAAAGTTTAGTTGTATAAATATGCGTCTGTATATTTATATTATAGCTTTATTTGTATTTTGAAGGTTACGAGAATCCAATTTCTGACACTGCTTTGACAACACGATTTCCTTTGCTCTTTGGTCATCAGCTTGTGCTGAATGGCAATTAGTGATCAAGACCTAGTGTGCAGTTTAATTGATTCTATGCCTCGAAGGATCCAAGAAGTTAGAAACAAGAGCTGTCATATCTCTTATGGAGATGTAAACTATTAAATAAAGTGTATTAACCAAAAAAAAGTATTTTTAGCTTTTGTTACTTGTTTCTCTATGCAATCTAGTTAATAAAAATAGTTTTAATCTAGACACTTTTTGAAATAATTCTCGATGTTTCATTGAAATAGTCATTTGTTTTAATGAATATAAAACTTGAAAGCTCAAGAAACTGAAAAATCGAGTGTAAATTGTGAAATATGCTAAAATACTCGATGCGTTTGATGATCATAAATATTGAAACTAACCGCAAATGGTTTCTTATATTTTCGTCAATTACGGTCCGATTGGCACAAAAATTTATATATATAACGTAGCTTTGATATGGGAAATCTTTTACTGACATTAAAAATGGATGTTGCTATTTGAAATTTTAGATATAATTTTTAACTAAATGTGTGCCCTAACGCGCATTTACTTGTAGGCATTATTCCAAGTCTAGTTACGCCTTTCGTTTGCGTTTCCAGGATAGGAAATAGCAAGCTTTTTTGAATGGCGCTGTACCTGAACGAATCAAATAAACAAAAGTAAAATCATTTTCTCATGTATCGTCTACTCAGAATCACATTTTCAACGCTTCATTTAAACCAGAGTCGATGTTGGTGAAGAAAGACGAATTCAAATAAAGGGCGGATGAAATGGAAATGAATTAAAACTACAGATCAACCGTCTCAATACAGAGGCGAAAATATATTTCCCAATTTAAATTTGGAATGGGGAGGTGATGCCTTTTTTTTAAAATAAATGCCTAAATTTGTTTTTAAATTATTCAAGATCTTGAGCCGTCTGACAGATACGTTTTATTTCAGTATTTTAAGCCTGAAAACTAGTTCATTCAAATAAGAGCTAAATCTTCAAAAATTCACAAAATGTTTCAGAAACGTTAAAACTGACTTTTAAACCGATTATTCGATTTGACCGATTAGTGGATGTAATGAAACATATTTTAAAATAGGTACACAATTTATGTTTATCAACACCGGAGAAAATTATAAAATTTCGCAATTCCTTTTACTAAAACAATGATTACAAAACGTATTTACAAAGGTTGAAAAAACTACATTTTTCGACAATAAGTTAAGAATACTGGATACAGATTAGGAATTAACTAAACTAATTCATAGTGATTTTTATGATTTAAGTTGATTTAGTTTGGGAATACAAGATTGAATTTTTCATTTCAAACTCTGGTCAAAATAGAGAATGATGCAAAATCACAAAATTTCCACTTAATCAGTTGGTTGTAATAAATAGCACCAAATTAATACCTGGAATTTGAAAAATTATTTTTCGTAATAATTCTTCCTCTAGCACTCGTAATTTGACTTAATCCTAATTGTAACTTCTTAATGCGTGCATGGAGAATGTTCTGGGGTGCTTTAAGTTTATAACTGAAACGAGATGCATATATATTCTTGAAAATGTTCAAAGCTCCTATTTTCAAGAAGGATGACGCTTTACTATAAATCGCACTGATGTATAAATATTTAAAATCTGAAATTTTTTTACGTTCGATTACGGATTGTTATTTAATACGTAACATTGTAAAACACGATTTTCAGCCACTGCATCTGAGTGGTTGACAATTAGCTAAATTCAGGGAACAAACATTCGAAGAACACAAAACAAATCGCTCTGAAATTTCTACAGGTAACATTGATCTAACCTTAGATCCTATTGATCGAGTTTCTCGCATTTAATACAATTTTGAGTGCTCCAAAATATTCTTCTCCATCTAAGTATTGAAATAAGTGTTTCAGATATACTATTAGCGTGATTATCAATTTAATTAAAAAAAACCTCGCTTTTGCAGGTACCATCACAACTATAAAGTGATCGAGTGAAGTTGTGTTGGCTGAAAAATGTTCTCAATGAAAATGTACTTTTTAGATGAACTTGAAGACCTGGCTTCTGTATAAGGGAAGCAGATTAAGACTTAAATGGAGACTAATTTCTTCCTATGAACTTGTTTTTCTTGATATAACCTTTTATCTTTTCTCCTATCAAAGTATTGATTGTTACATTTTGCTACTCCCAGAGATAATTTTGAGTATTTGTATCCTAGCTCTACGTACTTTATTAATAGCGATTGTTTACTGTTACTTCCGTTACATCTTGTAAAAATGCTTACCTGAAACACCTTATTGGACGCACACCTTTGCAAGTGTTTTAGCGGTTATCTAATTTCTACTAGACATGTAAAGCTTTATTATGTTTGAGGAGGGTTGAAATTCCCCAATCTGATCTGCATTATTACCTAGATAATATATTTTCTAGCCACAATAGTTTATTTTCTTGTCTTCATTATTTTCATCTTTTGAGCTTCCAGGTTCTCTGGTTGGTCAGAAATCGTTGTTCTCTCGGTGGCATCTTTGAAATCTTGTAAATAAAGATTCTTGTAAGATTTCATTCAGTGGATGCAGTGTTAATCAAAAGGGGATCCATTTTAAAGGCATCCATTTCTGATTCATTTTTTATTACAAGTGTATTTTCGAGTCATGTTAAAATGCATTCTCTATGTAGGTACAACCGCGGAAGCATAAGTCAAAACCTTTCTCTATTTCGACATTTGTAGGTATTAAAGTAGCCAAAATGTTCCTACGTACTTTTTCACTCTAAAATATATTGATTAGACATTATAAGTGAATAGAATTAAAAAACGCTCTAAGAAAAGTGCATTTTTCTCATTTTCATACATTTCGTCATTATACAGGGTGATTCTACGGTCATGGGACAAACTTCAGGGGGTGATAGAACACAACGAAACAAAAAATTTCCCCCAAAGAATGTATGGTCGCAAGTGCAGCGGTTGGCTGCTAGAGAGCGCAGTCAAACGCTTGCATAAAAGCGTTACGTCGGCGATGCGAGGCCTGCATCAGATGTGGTGGTCGACATTTTGAACAGCTTCTGTAATTGTGCATTTGCGTTGTACTTACCGACTGATGTTTGTACATGTCGTTTCATTTCCATGTGAAAAGTTTCTCATGTTTTGTACATGTCATTTCTTTCTTACCCGTTGTTCTTTTTACTTATCTTTAATTTATGCAAATCTAATTGTATTATTTTGTTTTGTCAAGCAGTTATTGATGTTTATTTGACATTAAAGCATTGTTTCCATATTTCATGCCTCTTCTTTCCAACTTGCGTCAGACCGTGTGTTTGTGCCGAAATGGAAAGCGCCCTCTAGCGACCATGCATTCTATGGTGAAAAGTGTTTCGTTGTGTTCCTATTACCCCCTGAAGTTTGTCGTATTAGTTTAGACTCACCCAATAGACATTCTATGGGCTTTTATACAAACGTTTGACTGCGCTTTCTAGCGGCCAACCGCTGCATTTGCGACCATACATTCTATAGGGAAAAGTGTTTCTTTCGTTGTGTTCTATCACCCCCTGAAGTTTGTCCCATGACCGTAGAATCACCCTGTATTATTCAGGGCTCAAGACGTTAAATGCATTTTAAAAAGTACAGGCATTTATTTAACTGTAAGAGGTAACTTTTCTACCCAATTGCAAAGTGATTTCGAAAAAGAAAATTCGTCCCATCCTATTGTAGAAAAAATATCTGAAACGATATCCTTGTTATTTCCGTCCCTCGAGATGCGAAAACAAATCAAAAGTGTCATTTGACTTGGACTAATGACTACTATTAATAAATATTAATTTTATTTTAAGAGTCCGTCCTCACTAAAATTTGTATCAATTCATTTTTTAAAGGATGATCCCTATTTTTGATTACAGATTCTTATTTTCTGGATCAATTTTCTGGATCAGCCAGACACATTTATTTTGATCCAATTTATGTCAAGTTGAGTGGTTGAAATTCAGAGCTAATGTTAAATGAGTGTTTCAGTATTTTCTTTATGCCTTCCAAAAATTATCAGCTGATCAAAGAACTTTTATGTTGTATATTATTAAATTATATGCGTACTTAAAAAAATGCGTGCCTTTTTTATTTTCTAAGCAAAATGTTTTAATTATTACAAACAAACTTACAATTGAAAAAAAATAAAAATATATGAGCTTGTATAAATTTGAGTACAATCGATTCAGTGGTGTCTCAAACCTAGAATGCAAAATTTTAGTTCATTACCTTCACTAATTACAAGATAGTCTTACATATAAAAATGCTTTGTTTTTATTTGTATTGGGACCATCCTAAAAAATTGGAATTTATTTACAAGCGAATTTCTTTTTTATGCGAATTTTACGTTCCAAAATGTCACATCTAGCCATTTTTCAAGGTCAAATGTTTTATAAAATGCAAATGCTTATCTGTGAAATCATCAATGCCACATGAATGAGACCGCTGAATTTTCGAACTTGATGAATCCAACTGAAGCTTCAGACAAATGAACCCTTACTCCAAGTCAGTAGCTCAATAGCTTTTTTTATGGGTAAGAATGTGAATATATGTTTATTACTAAATAATTTGGACATTTATGTTTGGTTAATTGTTCTATTTAAAAGCATCCAAACGTAGGAAATGTTGGACATCAACATCGTAGCGGTCGTTCTAGAATAGTTAACGGCTAAGATAGGTGTAGAGTGGTAGCTATGTCTGCATGGAAGCCTTTGAATATAGCAGACCTCAACCCAATTGAAAATCTTTGAGTAATTTTTAAATCGCAAAAACGTTCTACATGTGGAATCATTAATCATTATTAAACGATGCTTTGGGTTTGACTATGCGATTTTAGGGATGTGAATAACAGATGTTCGGGTACTTTTTTTGACTGATTGAAACTTCTATTTAATATCTACTTTCAATTGAATCAACTCCTATATTCTCTCGAGTTTAGCCAACACTATTTGATATTTCTTTAGAATTGACATCGTATATAGCATATAATTCGGAAGCGAATATTTTCGAATAAGACTCAGGAAGACATTTTATGGGAGCCTTATATATTAACTTTTTACGTTAAAATGTTTCACATAAAATCTAAAATATTAACGACGTATTTTGAATCTTTTCAACTAGCGTACAGAATCCGGTCAATTAAATAAATTTGACTGTTTCTAAGCCATAAAAGATGTGTGATAATTGAAAAAATAAGTTATCTTTTAAGCTTGGTAAATTGTTGAAGATCGCATCTGAGCTGATTGACACTGAAAAATTGAATAATTTGACCCAAACTCTCACTTGAAGCAAAATTTTGTTGCATCTATAGCACAATAAGTTAGAATTTGGAAGATAAGTTTTGAAAATTTCGAGATAATAAATTTTTACTTACTTGCATGATCAAAGTAAAATGCGCAATTGAAAATACACTGCTGGCCACCCAAATTGCAACACCAAGGAAGACAAGAAATATCACAACAAAATTTATTTTGTAGATAACATGTTGACCAAGTATCAAATGATTAAATTTATAGACTTCTGTGAAGTCTGGTTCCTGCCAAAATCAGTAGCCAGAGTAGCCGCCATTGTTGGAGATCACCGCTGCCACACGCCTCGGCATTGATTCAAAGAGACTTTGGATGTGTTCTTGGGGTACAGCAGACCAAGCAGCTTCCACACGTTGCCAAAGTTGATCTGGTGTGGCAGCTGGGGATGTATTCTGGGTCAATCGTTGAGCAACCATGGACCACATGTTTTCTATCGGCGAAAGATCCGGAGAGCGAGCTGGCCAGGGAAGCAATTCAATCTGGCGATTGACGAAGAACCCTTGGACAATGCGTGCCACGTGTGGTCGCGCATTATCCTGTTGAAATATGGCTGTGGGCAAGCCCTGAAGGCAAGGAAGGACAACTGGCTCCAACACCTCGGAGATGTAGCGCTGGCTGTTTAAAGTACCGGCAATGCGTACTAGAGGAGTGCGAGAGTGATATCCAATACCACCCCATACCATAATACCCGGTGCACGACCAGTGTGGCGGTGTACAACGCAGCTGTTCAGCATCCTCTCTCCACGGTGTCTCCAGACTCGAATCCGACCATCGTGGTGTTGCAGACAGAAGCGTGACTCGTCAGTAAAGACAATTTCATTCCATTCTGCCGTCCACATCCTTCTTTCATCGCACCATTGGCGGCGGAAACGTCTGTGGTTCTGCATCAAGGGTAGACGAAGCAATGGACGTCTTGCGGACAGACAACTCTGCTGTAAACGGCGTCGAATGGTACGCGCAGACACTGGATGATGCGGTACAGACTGAATGTGCTGTGCTATGGTTCGTGATGTGGCTGAGCGATCCGTCACTGCCATACGCATAATATGCCTGTCATCACGTGAAGTGGTGCACTGAGGTGGATGCGATCGAACACGTCGGTCCGTCGTACCCTCCTGCATCCAACGATCACATATCCGCATTACAGTTGTTTGGTTTCGTCCAACACGACTACCGATTTCCCTGAAAGATAATCCACAATCTCGGTAGGCCACTATCCTTCCTCTGTCGAACTCGGATACTTGATCAAAAGATGATCGCTGTTTTCTACGAGGCATAATTGATCGTTTTTTTGGAAAAAACCACAAGAAAAACACAATTGCCGTACTTGAAATCGTCGAAATCTCCAAGCCTTAAATAGCGCTTTGAAGTGGCGCCACAGGCGCGCGTGATGTGCGTCTGCGCTGAAATTCTAATCATTTGCATATCTCACCTCCACTAATGCATGTTGTAAATTTCATATTATTTGCATGCTTCCTTCAGGGTGTTGCATTTACGGTGGCCAGCAGTGTATCTTTTAAAAACAAGGTACGAATTTTAGTTATAACTTTAAAGATTTGTTCGTTAAGTTCGGGGGCCGCGGTATCCCGGTTAGAACGGACTAACAACCGGAGGGTTGCGAGTTCGAATCCAACCAAAGACCGGCATGTACAAAGGAGGCTGGTGCACGTTAAATTGGCCTCAAATGTCCTCGCGTTGGCGTGGTGTGGAAGTTTGGAGAGTGGAGTGCCATCTCAGGTGTGATCTCGTCATCTGACCATGGTTCAAAACTACGTAGTGTTGTCCTCGGATCCTTCCCCTTGGGCTTGATCTCTGATCATCGCCAATAGCCCGCTGTGTTGCTCCAGTGTGACGTTAATTAACTACCTACCTCGTTAAGTTCGGAGCGATGTCCTATTTATTAGTTCTCTGAAGAAGCCCATTTGAAGAGTCCTTTGAGTTGTAATACGGATTTCCAATCAATGTTTCATTGTTGCTGTTTTCAAAGAAATTCATTCGAAGGTAACAAAATGAATCTGTCTCAGCAATTGCAAAAAACTACGTTTCTCTTCAAGTACCTGTATGCAATGAAACGAATCGATCTTATTCGGAGTCTTCAAAAGTTCAATCGGTAATTAATAAACAAATCCAAGTGTTGTCCAAAAGGAACGTGTTTTGACTTCCAGTAACAAAATGTCGCGTGTGGAGATGTTTCCGTCGTGATCAGTTAGGCTCATGGGTACCCATAGTGGAAAACATGCTTTTTCTCTTTCCACTTTTTATGATGCTCAGGTAAAGGTCACACGGAAGACTGCGTGTCCACTAAGATTGAATGAGCACGTTATAGGGGTACTCAATCGATTGTCCGAATTCATCGCCAACAATGAATCGAATACTTGAAATGAGCGATTTCTTTTCACCTTGCTTCGGTTTCAAATAAAATCCGATCAAGTCTTACTTTCAATCAGGGTGTTTCAAAAAACCTTATGAGATTACAATTCTATATTGATAGTTATTGAAATGTAAAAACTACCTATTAATTTTCAATCAGTGTCTTCTCTTCGCGTTTTCCAAAATTTCTCCTCCTTTATCTGAATAGTCAGAGTAAATGAACAATGTTCTTTTGATTTTGATTTTTTTTCAGTTAGTGAAAATGTTTCATTTCTATTTTTACAATCCTATTGTATCGGTTTGTCTGGTTGATTTGATTAAGCATTTATCCAATTGACGATGATAATATTTTTCCAATGATGGATTCACGTAAGACGGTATTTAAATAATTTCATAAGTACACTGCTGGCCACCGTAAATGAAACACCCTGAAGGAAGCATGCAAATAATATGAAATTTACAACATGCATTAGCGGAGGTGAGATATGCAAATGATTAGAATTTCAGCGCAGACGCACATCACGCGCGCCTGTGGCGCCACTTCAAAGCGCTATTTAAGGCTTGGAGATTTCGACGATTTCAAGTACGGCAATTGTGTTTTTCTTGTGGTTTTTTCCAAAAAAACGATCAATTATGCCTCGTAGAAAGCAGCGATCATCTTTTGATCAAGTATCCGAGTTCGACAGAGGAAGGATAGTGGCCTACCGAGATTGTGGATTATCTTTCAGGGAAATCGGTAGTCGTGTTGGACGAAACCAAACAACTGTAATGCGGATATGTGATCGTTGGATGCAGGAGGGTACGACGGACCGACGTGTTCGATCGCATCCACCTCAGTGCACCACTTCACGTGATGACAGGCATATTATGCGTATGGCACTGACGGATCGCTCAGCCACATCACGAACCATAGCACAGCACATTCAGTCTGTACCGCATCATCCAGTGTCTGCGCGTACCATTCGACGCCGTTTACAGCAGAGTTGTCTGTCCGCAAGACGTCCATTGCTTCGTCTACCCTTGACGCAGAACCACAGACGTTTCCGCCGCCAATAGTGCGATGAAAGAAGGATGTGGACGGCAGAATGGAATGAAATTGTCTTTACTGACGAGTCACGCTTCTGTCTGCAACACCACGATGGTCGGATTCGAGTCTGGAGACACCGTGGAGAGAGGATGTTGAACAGCTGCGTTATGCACCGCCACACTGGTCCTGCACCGGGTATTATGGTATGGGGCGGTATTGGATATCACTCTCGCACTCCTCTAGTACGCATTGCCGGTACTTTAAACAGCCAGCGCTACATCTCCGAGGTGTTGGAGCCAGTTGTCCTTCCTTACCTTCAGGGCTTGCCCACAGCCATATTTCAATAGGATAATGCGCGACCACACGTGGCACGCATTGTCCAAGGGTTCTTCGTCAATCGCCAGATTGAATTGCTTCCCTGGCCAGCTCGCTCTCCGGATCTTTCGCCGATAGAAAACATGTGGTCCATGGTTGCTCAACGATTGACCCAGAATACATCCCCAGCTGCCACACCAGATCAACTTTGGCAACGTGTGGAAGCTGCTTGGTCTGCTGTACCCCAAGAACACATCCAAAGTCTCTTTGAATCAATGCCGAGGCGTGTGGCAGCGGTGATCTCCAACAATGGCGGCTACTCTGGCTACTGATTTTGGCAGGAACCAGACTTCACAGAAGTCTATAAATTTAATCATTTGATACTTGGTCAACATGTTATCTACAAAATAAATTTTGTTGTGATATCTCTTGTCTTTCTTGGTGTTGCAATTTGGGTGGCCAGCAGTGTATTTCATACGAAATATTTACTGAAATTCTGAGACGGAAATTAAAAACTAAATTTTTGCTTCCGCATTTTAATCCTAAAAGTAGTACGGATACTTAAGAATTTTCACTAAAAATGCAATTTTCCAAGGGATAAAACTGAAAGTAGAGTTTTCTCGTGTGGTGATGAGTAGGGTGTATTTCTCCAGTGTGATTGGAAATAATGCTAATAATTTGCTAGCAAGCTTTATTCCGATAGGTTAGTGAATACAGATTTCCAACCATTTCTATTTTCGTCGTGCTTCTTCCACATCGTTGTGTAGTAAAGGAAGCGATCGTGCAAACTTTGATGGTGAACACAGAAAAAAGCACAAAAACACTCTACTCTATTATCATTGTCGAGTTCCCAAATGTGAACAGTCAGTAGCCCATTAGTGCACCTCCATCCTGTTATTTCGCTTTCTGCTCTCGTTAAGTGAATAAACCTCAGTCTCTAATTCTACTCTTTTCTCCACAGGTGTCAAACACTCGTGACCGTATAACTTTCACGGATGGTAATGGTTTGTTCCTTTTGTGGTCAGCTCTCACGGGCCACTAGATACCAAGAAATGCAATGGAAATCCTTAAAAGAACCTATTTTTTCCCTTCTTGCACAAACTTCTGCACAATTTCAACTATCTGTGAGATATTTCCTTCTCTTGCTGCTTTTCTGTGCAAACATAAAATAAATAAATATTAAGTAGAGATTTATGTTTTTAAAATGATCGCGTGTTTTATAATTGGTGCTTGTTCCAATGTTTGTTTGTTTTTTACAATACTTATTTTATAAAAGAAAATGGAGGAACTACTTTATTTGAACTTTAAAAAGTGATCAAAATACAAATACATCAAGAACACCAATGCCACCCTTTCGAAATGTGTACTTGGGTTATATGTAAGCTTTTTCGTATTCATAGAGTTCAATTTCTAAATGGTCTTTTTTCTCCATAAGAGCCGGTTAGAAGAGTAATGAGTTAGTAACCGGAGAGTTTTCCAGACCACCGTGTCCATGAGGGCACGTCAATTCTGTTGCGGCCTCAAACGTCCTCACGTTGGCATGGTGTTGAAGTTTGGAGAGTGAGGTGCCAGCTCAGGTGTTGACCTAGTCATCTGACCGTGGTTCAAAATGACGAGGTGTTGAGTCTTCGAGATTGATCCCTTCCCAATAGCCCGTTGTGTTGCTTCTGTGCGACGTTAATTAACTACCTACCTCCACGAGGAGGATCCTCTAATTGACTCAATTTTTGAATGACTTCCCAAGCAGCCTGTCTGATCTATATCGTATCTTTCTAGATATTTTGCAATAGCTAGAAAGATACGATTGTGGCTTGCTTAGGTGAATATGAGACAGATCACTAAAGCAGGTCTCGTTGTGCTACGATAAATGGGAACATCCCGAAGAAGCAGCGCAAAGACGCTTTAAATAATGGTATCAGACACCTGCTTTGTGTCTTAATGTAACTATAATGGTAGAGGAGAGGTGCAAATCACGATGCGCCTCCACAACTGGAGTTTCGTGAAAGAAAAACTTTCCCATTATCTTTCACCCGATTCCTATTTACTTTGGATGTTGACGCATTGAGGGAGTATCGTTGGATTAACTGTATACATGTTTGTAGCCAAAACAAGAAAGAATATTAGCCTCAATATCTCTCTCTTTGCCATTCTTTTGAGAACTCCTAAACGATTCAATAACATTAGTTGAGGGTGGTATGAAAGAAAAAGGACACCTTAATTCAACCAATGCAAATAAATCGCTCGCACTCTTAAGCCATAATAATTCATTAAACATAATAAAATGAATGGTTGATGACATGTCAGAAAGGTTGAATTTAACTATCTACTTTCTGGATAAGTGTTTAGTTTCGCTGAATTTGAAGTAGTGATTATATTTGCGGTGATTTCAAGTTTAGACTGAAAATGTGGAATAAATATAATTCGCATAACGAAGTAGTACAATAATAGTGAAGCAAGGAATGTACTGAACGTCGAATGATACATAAACAGAGTACATTCTAATTGTGGTAGATACATTTTTACATTCTCCAAACGTGTTTCCAAGTGTTAAGTTCTGGTTTCAAGTGGTCGGTCATCGAAACATGACTTATTCAAGAAAAATCGCTTTTCTCTAACAATATTAATACAGTTCCATTGATAATACACTTCAATTGCCCTTTATAACGTCTACATTTTATTTTGAATATTCGAGATATAAAATTTTATTTCTCCAAGCCTATCAAGCTCTGAAAGTGCTAAACGAGACTTATTTTAAAACTACTGTTGAAATGAGAATGAAACTATTTGAAACCTTGTAATGGAGCCCATTGAAATGAAGACGAAGGTTTCCAAATGCGTTTCTTTCACTTCCCAAAGACATGGTTCAGTTTTTGTAAGAAATGTCTGGCCTTGAGTATATTCTACTTGAGTAAAAATTGAAACGAACTTTGATTTCTGCCTTCGAAGTCATTTCGTGCAGCGACACTGGCGATGCATATGTAAAAGCATTAATATATATTCTGTGGGAACATAGAAAATGTATTCGAATCTAGTCGTCACATTCAGTCGTTCAGATTTCGTAAAAATATCTAAAATGTACATCAAAGGCGTTACATACAATGTGTGTGATTATTTGGATAATGAAACGAGCGCTACATGCGAATTATGTGTTCTTTCGAGTTTCATAAAATCTTACGAGAATATATTAACGCATTAATAAAATTCATAGATTCTTAGTTTAAAGTTAGCATGTTCAGAATTAAACTTTATCCAGCTCCAGAAATGCATTATCAATTGGTTTACAATCAAACAATGCTACTGATTTTGTAATTCATTACAGAAACCAATCAATACTACAAACAGCCGTTATCATAGTATCGAAAGGAATCTCAATGTATGGAAAATATAGATTAAATTTGTCTTTAAAGTAACGTGTTAAGATTTAATTCAAATGCTTCTATGATTATCTCAGGAATGCGTATCCTACTTTGAATTGAGTAGACCGATCTGAGTATCCCTAACTAGGGTAGAGTCATTTCAAAAAGAGAAATCCTCAAGTGTAATAAATGAAGTCGAAATAGAATCTCACTTTTGTTTTGTGTCAGGCATGACGCAATGTAAAGTATTGTATTCACCGAAGAAAGGTCCAACAGTGGATGCGTCTAATCCTGGACATTGATGGATATAAATGGGTACTATGAGTTATTTCGTACATCGCGACTCCATTTTTAAAAGCTTCAATTATAGAGAAATATTATACTTATCCACAATGCTGTTGAATCTGTTTATGTTACTCTTATATTCGAATGCAGCGTTATAGGATCAACTAAATGTTTTATTCCACGTTAAAATTTGGAATTCCCTTTCCGTTCGTATTCTTACACTTTGATTTTAAAAAAGAAACTTAAAAGAACGTTTTAAATTGATCCTATTCACTTATGAATGGTGTTGCTATGAGCTATGGAAATTCTTCCAAACATCCCCTGTTTGGAAGGAGACTCAAACGAACGACTTCAATTGGATCCATTTCTATTGATACAACATACGATATTCTTTAGTGTAAACACTATTAATAATATTAAAAAACATTTATTTTTATAACTTCGTGAAATACACGTCTGCGAGTGAATCCTTTCGTGAAAGTCTTCGGGTTTGATCCCGGACCGTCGCCAATAGCCCGTTGCGTTGCTCCAGTGCAACGATAATTAACTATCTACCTTTTGTGAAAGTATTTGGAAACGTATCTAAAATGCTCCACATCCCTTTGCTATGACATAAGTACCCCTGCAAAGTGAGCCCCGAAAACGTGATCAAAATTGAAATTTATTCAGGTTGTAGGACTACTAATACATTTTAAAAGAAAAAGTACGCTTTTTCATGCAAAATGAATTCATTATCGTTGTCTCATAATCACTTTGTCCGGAATTTTATTCTGCCCCAAAAGCAACATCTGGCAATTGAGTTTCCTAGCTCCATAAGGGCACTTGTGTCCTTTGCTAACAAAGTATCGAATCCTCATTTGTTCTCAACATTTTCCGGGAAAATGCTTAAGATCCCTCTTTTTTTTCTTGAGCTTCTTCAGATAATTGTCCAATCGGAAGTATCCTCTGGACCGATATTGGGGCAAGTAGAACTAGTGGTATTCATTTATATAAAGTTTCTCTGTAATGTATATCAAACATATTTACTTTATATTGAAGCCATGACTTGTAAAATCGTTTCTAAGATTTCATTGACTTCTGTAATCTCTGTAAAATTGAAAGAAGCACAAATCGCTATAATCATTCGAGTACCTGAGTCTCCTGGTTCAACTTGAGCAATTATAAGGCCCGTTTCTCTTTTGAACTTGGCCTTAATTAATGATTTTGTCCTTTAACTTAATTTTATTTTTTCGGGCAGCAGAGATATTATATAACATTGCAGATTTTTCTATCAACCATTGTGAGCAGCATTTTATTGGTAACTTTTATGAGCTTGTTTTTAATGATTAGTTGAGTTGGCTTAATTTGACCTGTTCTATGTGACTTCTTGGGCGTTAGTATTTCTGGTATTGAATTCTTAATGTTCAATACGTATTCAAAGTTCAGTTTGTTGCGGACAATATCATACGAATGTTTGCACCTCAGATTAGCATTTGATCCGTTCTTTTTCTTTCATATGTAGAGTAACTCCTAACATTTAATGAGGAAGAGACTAATAAATATAATTTATGGATCAGGTATTATCGCAATTGATATTGAGTCAAAACCTTTTCATTTTGAAATGGTTTTAATGCTTGAAACTAAAGGTTGAATAAGAGTGGCTTCTTTTATTTAAAAAATTAAAGCAAACGAAAAATGTTACTCGAGGAATTAAATAAAAAATCGAAAGCAGATGATAAATTTTCTCATTTTCTTACTATATTTTATATACTTTCCTATATACTTTTGTTTTACTTAGAATATTACTTTTTTATCACATACTGTAAGGACATTTATATAGTGTTGATTGACAGCAGATCTTTGTAGTGCAAAATATGAAATAATTTAATTTAAATTCCACTATAATAGAACTTACAAATCTTTAAAAGCATCAAATCATTTATTTAAAAGATAATTGCATTTATGGACAAATGATTTCAATGTGTTAATGACAGTTTCATCCAAATCTCGAAAAAATTTATGTTATATGTTACTGTGAAAGACCGATATCTGGTATATGTCGATATTCTCCGGTGAATGTCAGCATTCACATAGTCGTTTGGTGTATGTCCGAAATATTTGCTAAATATCATTATTTCTCACTTACACCGGCAAATGTCGACATTCAGCATGCACTGATGGTGAATGTTGAATAAAAATATTTTTGTTACGTTAAGACAAAAATGCAACTTTTTAAATCATACTTTATTATTAAAACATATTATGATATATGTCAAAATAGGAGAAAGCTTAAGTAATAGCACATGCAAATAAACTGTTGAACCTAAAACAAACAGTACATTCTAAATGAGAAAAGAAAATAATACCAATAATAAACTTACACATAAATTATGTGATTAACGTTATACAATCTTATTTATCGCAACAACTTAAACTGAATGCGGAGAAGCCTCTCTGGCTGTGGCCTTTCCGCCTTCTCGGCTTCTCGTTTCGACCCCCACCAGAGCTTATCTGTGCTTGTCGACATACACCGGCGATGGTTCGAATGTATAAGAATATAACCAAATATTCGGTCTTTCACCGACGTATTTGGTATGTGTGTGTCGACATTCACCGGAGAATATTGACATTCGCTAATTTCGATCTTTCACGGTAAAATATACATTTCAAAATGTAAAGTTCAATAAGTCAAGGAATTGCAAAGAATAGCAGTTAATTTTTCAGGATATTTTATTTAGACATGTAGTAAACTTATATTAAAATTAGATTAGGTAAAATTAAAAAATGTATTTCAAATTAAAAATTTCAACTAACAAAGAAAAAAGAAAACTGTAGCCCTTTAATCATTCGTGGTCAATGAACTAAAAATTGTGCTAGCGAAAAATCGATGAAGTATTTTTGAAGAGCATTCCTTACCCTATTAGAGCATGGCAGAGTTTTGATAAAATGATTTGCACAAAAGCAGAATCATGATTCAAACTCACGTAAAATTTCTCTTTAGCAAGTAGAAAACACATGTTGATGAAGTTCGTAATAATCGCAGGTAATCAAATTGATGATGAAGTTTTAAAAAAGGACATTAATGCTAATTTAAATAGTAGACTTGTAATCCTATTCTATGAACTTTATCCAAACCACTTTTGATCACGTGTTTTTGTCCCTCTTTTTATTCTATTTGATCGAAAATACAAATCCTCAATTGTTTATAATAAAGCTTTTTGGACGATATAATCAGAGCTTTAATTTCAACAACAATTGTACCAAAGAATTGTGCAATAGTTCTATCGTATAAACCTGTCCTGCACATACAAATATCACGTGGCTCTACATGAACCCATAAGAGATTCCAGTCAATTTCTAACCCTCCCAAACGCAATACAAATTGCCATAAACTGGGAATGCAAAGTTTAAAAATTAAAACACCTGACTGGTGATATGATGGATTGTTGCTAAACCGTCCTTGCACACTGTCAGCTAGAACAATCTTTGTACATGGCGCACAATGTTTGATACATTCCTCCGCACAAGATGGAGATAAAAAGTAAAGCAAATTTATATACCCCTTCTACGTTTACAATCACCTTACTATGCCGGTCTACAGTACACTAGTCCTTTCATAGCTATGAAGGGTAAAAGTTTTCATAATTATTAGTTTGTTTTTACGGTTGAACCGAGCAAGGCTTTCTTCTGTTAAGTCAGTGCAAGTTTTGCAGAAGAGAAATGCACCAGGGAAGTTGGGAACTTTTCATTCATTCGAAACCATTCATTCCCTAATACCCTAGGAGCCGCGAAAGCCCAGTAGGAAGGATTAGCAACCGGAGGATTGCGAAACTCAGTTCAGCCAGGCACGGGGGCTGGCTGAACTGAGTTAAATCAGTGGTGCCCTCAAATGTCCTCACGTGGTGTGGAATTTTGTCATCTGACCGTGTTCAAAATTACGAGGCGTTGGGTCTTCGGGATGGGGCCGTTGTGATGCTCCAGTGTGGTGGTAATTCCAGCCGAAGGAAAGCGGTTTTTATCTAGCGGTTTAAGGTTTTTCCAACTATTCCTTGCAATTCATGTGTTCCCTAAAGATATTTGGGCAACCAGGTTGGAACGACCGGTGGCTCAAAGACTGTCGTGTACAAAGGGTGCACGTTAAGTCTGTCTCAAATGTTCTCACGTTGGCTTGGTGTGGAGAGTGGGGTGCCAGCTCAGGTGTGACCTCATCATCGAACCGTGGTTCAAAATTACGTGGTGTTGAGCTCGGATCTTTCCCTTACGGATTGATCCGTCACCAATAGCCCGTTGTGTCGCTCCAGTGCTGTGGTAATTAAAATACCTTCCTAAAGATTTTTTGTCCTGGAATTGTGATAGATAAATTGCTCATAAGTCCTAACCTGATTCGTTAAGCAATCGGACATGAGTGGTTTTTCATTATTTCTCAACCACATTCTGATACTTGGTGTTATTACTCATATTCATTCGACATATAACTTCATATGTAATTAAATTTTCTTTTGTAAATTGCATGTTTTGCTTTACATTTTTTAATTGGGAATACTGCTTTTCGATAAGTAGTTTCTGCTACAAAATGATCGTTTCTAAAATGATCTTCGAAAACTTGTTTTCAAGTATATAACATTATTCTTTGTCCTGTACTTTTTCTTGTATTATACGTTCCATAAACTCGTATAAGCATGGTTGATGTATGGAATCAGTTGGAAAACCTTCTGTCAAAAGCTTTTACTTTCTTAGAGAAGTAGGTGTGATTTTGCTTCCGATGTTTATCGAAAATCCAATCTAGTTTCTTAAACAGGATTTAGTAATTTCTATTTATACTTGAGTTTGGCCACCATCGGTCACATTTGGAAGATACTTTATACGGATGTAAAGGGGAAATTTGTACATTTCCTCAACTATGCATTAACTTATGATATTACTACTTCTCTATGCACTAACTTAATTTGCTTTCAAAAATGCTTTTTTCCTTCCCGTTTGGATTAGTTTACAACTTTCGCAACTAGTTTTGGGCAGCGAGAAAACTTTTGTAAGCAAAAGTAAGCGTCATTGAACTGCTAAATTTATGAACGTAATAAAACATCATTTATCATTTTTTCAAAACTTCAATCAAATTGGGTAAATGTTTTTGCCTTATTATGTATAGCCATACTATTTTACCCATTCAATATTTTTCAGAATTAATAGAGTAATCCAATAATCAATAATAATAAAAAAATTATTATATTTTCGTTATATTATATAATTCATGATATTATATTAATACTAATTATGTAATTAATTATTCATATACTTAGTTATTATAATCATAACATCCCTGATTTGTTTTGACATTCATTGCAATTCATGAGAGGGATTTAAGTAAGATACATTTTTATGTTGACTTGAATCGTTTATCCGATTAGTTACAGCAGGTTGCATAATCTAAAAGGTATTATTTATTTTGTCAAGTTTTCATTCGTTCGTTTACGCTTTTCAATTTAAAATAACCTCATTTAATGTAAGCTATCTTTGATCCAAACTTCTCGTTAAATACGCGATTAGAGCAGCAAGTAATAATCTCTGACGTAATAGATATAAAGTTATTTTGCGCAGCCTTGTTTTGGGGCAATCTTTTTTTCGAGCATTCGTGTAGACTTTTTTTGTTAGTGAACGTAAAGATATATAAAAACGTAAAAATATAACGATTATTAACGCTACAAATTATTTAATTAATAATTTCTTAGAAGAGTTTTAAAAGCAGCATCTAATAAATGAGAAAAATTGGAAACTCGTTTCTTAATTATATTCTAGTTTACCAAAATGATGCTCCGGAAAAGATTTGTGAAAGAAAAGTGTGTTTCATTTCAGAGAGGCCCTTAGAGACATTTCCTCCTTCCGAATAATGACATTAAATTGTCAAGAAAATATTTTTGCGTCAAAATATTCATCTGACGTCTTTCGTAACACTGATTTAACTCTTTAACTACTAACAGGCTGTAGGAGGCGCATTTTTCCCACTCTACTTGAATTACGAGAAAGAAAACATTTTGAATTTGGAAATTTCAAAAATTAAATCGAATACTCAAGTGTAAGCATTTTTAAATAATGCGCAACAACACTTCTGTCTAGCTGGAGCTGCAACATTTGAACTGCAGTGCAACGAAACATTCGGGACCTTACTAGGTATAAATTCCGCATTCGACCGAATTACTTGATCTAACTAACCCTCGTGTGGCAAATGCAACCAAGTTTTTTAACTTTTAAGATTCTCTACTGGTTTGGAAGAAATTGCTCTTTTTATAATTTTCTCAAATTTCTCAAACACACTGAATTCTTGAAAAAGACATGTTGCAGTTAACGCATTACTTATACGCAAGATCACGCATGTGATTATCACACATGTACATGTATAGTAATTAGCAGACTCGCTTTGTTACACTAAAAATGACCTAAAATTTTCCTACAAATGACCTAAAAATAGCCCGTTGCGTTACTCCAGTGCGACGTCAATTCAACTACCTACCCACTCACTGAAATTGATCTTGTCTATACTTGGATATTTTCATACATTTCAATAGATCGGTCCCTAGTAACCGGGCTATAGTTACTACGCCTATAGCTATATGCCTATAGCTTTAAATTGTTTACAATTCGGCATTATGAAATCTGAAACAATTAAAGTAAAATGAGACCATTCCTTTTCACCGGCTTAATAAAAAAAAGCTTCGAAATGTTTTGGGTTTGGATCACGGATTTGAATGCGTTTGGTAGTGGAAAAGAAATAGTTGATGAAAGATGGGACGTTAAGAGACCAAAATGTGTCCAAAAGCACTGACGTCCCAAAAATGGCAAAACTGTTTCTGAATTTGTATCCCTACGGGCGTTGCCTGATAACAGAAATTTGGCATGTGAACAAACTCCGTGCCCTGATAATGAGTTTAGTTAATTTTATATAATTTTATTACAAAAATTAAACGTTATTTTTATTTACTAAACTTTGATATTTTCCGCTGGTTGTAACTATTTTATCTCTGACTACGTGCAAGTGCTCAGGAACGGTCCTCAAGAGAAGTCGGCTTTTGAAGTTGCTTTTGAAGTTGCTTTCAGGAATGAATGCTAAACCTTTCATGACACTTTAGCTTGTGTCGTGAAGACAATGCGAGATTTGTAGAATGGACTGCTTCTTCAGGATTTTTGGGTGTGCTTTTTTCTTGGAGATAATTTTTCTACAAAGTAACACTGCACAGTATGGATCTCACTAAATGTGTGAAAGCCTGTTTTGAACTGTGGGACTAATTATTCAGTTAACGGCAAAAGGCGCAAAGTCCTTTTCCATTGATCAACTAAATATACCCTAAAATATGCCTTTCTGCTTTTTGTGATTTCAGTGTTTGAACGTGTTGTCCACGCTGACCCCAAATCATCCGAGTTGTGAATGAAATGGGTGACAGTTAAAATTTCATTCATAGCCCTCTTGAACTCCAATAATATCCTAGCACAAGACACGTAACGTATCGTGAGGGAGTTGGTGTGACTCGGGCTTGTTTTTAAGCACGCGCATCACTATAGATTAAAACCCATGCCAACACGAACGAAATGATGCCTTATGAAATTCGTCACGAAAGATTCGTTAAGAATTTACATCAAGTTTTTTAGTTCGTTTAATTTAGGTATTACATTTTGGCTGTTTCGGCGTCATTATTAAGCTCTTAAAGATGAAACCCGATGCATCATTACTACTCTCTTTCCGAAACATCCAATGGCGATGTGCTTACTTTCAGTCAATTTTTTACTAATTTTAAATGGGTTTTAATATTCAACTGATGTCATATTCGTAGACTTTAAGACCTTTTATGCGTACATCTGACTGAGGGAATTCACGCTTGCTGAATTGAGCGGCGGCTGGCATTATTTCGTACTAAAATCACTGCTTAAGTAATAGTTGTACTCGCCTTGTAGACAAAAGTTAAAGTTTAAAAAACTTGTAGACAATGACTTGCAAGATAACAGAATTGTTTGAAGAACTTAATTCAGCTATTCATAAAAATGTACTTAACGTTAAACAGCGTTTAATTTGGAAAGGTATAGTAGAATGAGGAATATATAAAAGATGTTTTTCGGTAAATTTGTACTAAAGTCAAACATCTCATCTCGTCTTCAGAAATAATTCACTCCTCAATCAGGTTCGCCGTGTCGATAAGAAGTAAATGGAATGAAAGGAAATAAAAAAAAACCTACAATTTATGTAAGGCATATAGTACAGAGCAAATGCGATTGTTGCGAAAATTCTCCATTTCTTGGTCTTCTAATATTTAAACACATTCATTGGTATTCGAAAATACTGAGATGCAGCCAAAGAACCTGAGCAGTGCCGTTTTCCTAAATGGTGCGAATTGTTGCAGAGAAAAATGCTAAGTGGATAAAAAGATTTCAAGAAAAGGTTTGTAGTAGTAGATTGAATTTGAAATAATTTCCAAATTCAATAACTGCACCAAACTGTAGAGTAGACATTTCGTATCATTAGTTTACCTGCGGCAACATTGGTTGTATAGGTGAGAACTTTTACAAGTATTGAGATGACTATTTAAAGAAAGAATAGACATGTTTCAACAAATATAGCATACGTTGAATTGTTATGTATCTATGCATCATCTCGATCGGTTTCCTTAGAACTCGAAGGGGAGTTAAGGGTGAGAAGGAATTTCTGTTTTCAAAAATATATTGCCTTAGGTAGGAATATTAAAAATGTTATTCCACCGACTTCGTGTTTAGATTTCAATAAAGAACAGCCCTTTTTATGTACTCTTACAACTTTTATTTAAAACTGAATGAACATTTTTAACAGATCTAAATTTGTATCATAATGATAGAATTCCGGTAAATATGATTCTACTTGCACTACACACTTTTTAACCTTTCTTTAAAATACTGTAACTTTTTATAAAAATCCAACGCCATTAAACTGTCTTTGAATCAGTAGGTATTCGTGACTAAGGAAATCTGAGGGTATTTATTGATTTGTGACAACCGTTCATGTGGAATTTGTAACAAAGCATTATTAAACGCGAAAAATGCTTTCTCTGTGTACGTTGACGTGGATAGTGGTGAAAATGTGCGTCATGAAAGTGGTGAGGAATTTTTCACTGATTTCAGTTCATTGTCGCGTCTTTGAATGATCTGATTTGATTATTTTGCTTTTGAGAGTTTTTAGACAATTTGTGGCTTCAAATTTCCTTCTGCTATTCTGTGGTTTATTCTAACCGCTGTACATTTCATTATTTCCTATCTGTCTGTAAAATATTGTTTGCAAACAATTAACACTTTTCTAATATTTAATGGATTCAGTATGTATTTCGACAATCGCATTGCAGTTCGATTACTCGATCAACTTTATATGTTTTGGGTGTGTCACTGTACTTGAACATTTCGGATCAATCCCAAAACTAAAATATTTGAGAGACAAAAGAATTGTTTTATCTAGGATAGTAGTTCACTAGAGGAATCCAAATGTACAGGGGCAGGACACTTAGACGTTTTCAAGAAAATACACGATTGCTTACATATGAATTTCGAGTAGGAGTGGGAATCATGCGTTCGATTCCCACTTTAATTCCATTCTTTTTATCATCTGTTTATGTGTGCAGCTGCACCGAAAATGCTTATTCGAAGAAGCAATAGTTCACCTTTAATTCTTTTTAATTCGCGAAAGTGTATGAGGCAAACTAAAACTTGTAAAATTTAACTGTTTAATTTTGTATGCGAGTTATTTTTGTATCTGAATTCCCTGAAAAGAGATTTTATTTCTAAATTTTACTCGACTCGGCAGTTATTAATTGCGATGTCGTTGCAACACTATGATAGAAAAAACGATGCAGTGAAACATACAGTATTACTTCTCACCGAATCCCTCAAAGATAAATGACATTCGTTTCTTATCAAATCGTCTAAATGGCAACTTTTGCCTAACCGTAGATCGACAAACACAAAAACACTTTTGCCTAACCGTAGATCGACAAAACCGTCGATGCTTGCGGCTGCAAGCATCGACGAAAGATCAGGGATTGGTGAACCTTTCCAGTCAACGCTGCCAGGCGTACATAAGTTTGAAACTAATCTCAAAGTGCAGAATTAAGGTTAATGACAATGGTTGTTTCCATGCTTTCATTTCTGTATCTTAGTGTACTTTTAATGAAATAGACGGAGCATGAGTACGCAGCTTCGTGTTATTTCTGCCGATCGCTCTGTTTGAAGATCTGTCAGGTGGTTGTGGGAAAAGCATGAATATCCTAATGTGCGACAAATTGGTGATTGGCTAAAGTGATTAAAGACAATAGTCTGGATTCACTCAACGGAATTATTCAACTTTAAAATAGAACCCAGAAAAATTGTTGCAGAAGGGTTCGAGAATATGATTGTTACTATTGTGTTTATGTATTTTAGATTTTGTTAGTGGAAGTGGTCGTTACGAGAGGTAGCCATTGTTACAAACCATCTATGTTAACATGTGCAAATACGAATAATAAAATCAAGACTCCAAGCAAGGCGATTCGAAAAACGTTTCGTCTAAATTCAATAACCGTATTTGCTATCTGAATTACAAGTTTCAGAATTTTATGATACTGAATATTCTTTTAAGTTGCAGGTTGACTTGTGATGCTGCGTTTGAACGATACTTAGGAACCTTCGAAATACCTCTTTGAGACTTTCTACATCAAAATATCGATTTCTAAATTAAATTAATTCGATAAGGTTGCTTCTGGGATAAGTGTGTGCTTAATAATCGTCTAAAACTGTTTATTTCTCAGGGTTTCTTGCATTGCTGTAGTGGAAATTTCACAGTTAAAATATAACGGTACTTGTAACTTAGACAGTGCTTGAAAATGCTTATATATATTCCTCTACTTGTTGGACACAAAACCACTAAACAATAGCAATACATTTGGAGTTACAATGGTATGTTCCCCATACGAAAAATGAGGAAGGGGATTAAATATTTTGAGAAAATCATCGAAATTCTCATAAGCAGCAATTGTTTGCTAACAATAGTTGACTATCCTAGAGTAGACTAATCAAAACTAATGTCTGTCTTCCTTGTGGGACTGTAATTGTTTACTCAAGTGACCCGATTTGAATGAATCTGTTAAATGAGATATTGAAAGCAATGTTAGATAGTTTTCGAGAATGAAAGTGAATTGGTAATTTTAGCTATGAGGGAGGGTAAGAAGTAAAGGGACAGTTATGAATTATCAGGGAAAACGAATTTTCACTTGAATGCGGGTTTTGATTGAGTGGTGCACTAGGGGACGCCCTCCTAATTGCTGTATTTAGAGACATTTTTTGCTAGAATGTATGAAATATTTCGTATATATAAGCCCCTGGAGCATACTATATACGCATGTGTATTCTGCACAAAATATGTTGGTACGCATGCGTATTTCAGCCAATTTGCTGTTGAAGGACTGATGTTGGACCAATGTATGACTTGCCTGAGATTTCTGACCGGTAATAATGCTTCTTTTGTCAAGCCAAAATTAATAAAAAAACACAAAATTATCAAGTTGAAATGTTTTTGTTAGAGTATAGCACCGAACATACTTTTAATACTGAACGATACTCGTCGTCACAATGGACATGTTCATGCTCAATCTCTGCAATTAGGCGAAATGTTTCAAACCCTTTTATGGTAATTGTAGATATGCAGTGTGAGTAATTATTTGTATCTACAGAAAGACCTTTTAATAAAAGTTTGGAGACACATCGCACGTGTTTGGCACCCAATGTGTGAATGAATCGCTTTACTACCGAGCATGCATTGCATGATCCTGAAACGTGACCACCGTAAAATCCCATTCATGGGATGCGGCGCACGGAAGGTGTCGTGCATTTTCCCCGTCCTGCTACCGGAAGACTCTCGGGACACTCATCAAAATAAGTACAAACCGATCTGTTGAATCACATGGACATTAGAAATTAAAAGAATTCGAGCATAGCAATTTTAAAATGTTCATTGAGTTTTACTTTAAGTCATGTTAGTGATTATGGCAATCTAATTTGGATATTTCTATGCATTATTTTATAAAGCTCTTAAAATTTGAGCCATGGTTCAGACTTATTTACAAGAATGTATCATTTTGACAGCACCTAGGATATAATGTTCAAGGAAAACGTCTCATCATTGGAGATTTTCACTGAGTACGCTTATTTTAAAAACCTTTCGCGGGATCCTTTCGACTTTACTCTAAAACATTTCGAAACTTCTTGTGTGCCCAGTATTTTGAAATAAATTATTTTAATAATCTTCTAAATCGCTCCTAACCACACACGAGCATGATTTATCCAATGACATCGTGGAAGCAATAATTGTAACAAGTGATATAGTCATCTATAAGTTGTTGTATATCAATTGAAAAGATCGCTTATGACAACAGACTAGTAGAATGAATCGAGTTATTTGAAATGAAATTCACGGAATAACGTTTACACAGGAATTTAATTAAATGTCTTGTCCATTTCTATTTCTCCATGGTTACAAGCTTTATAGGTGTTTACATACATCTATCTGTAATGGGTCCCCAAAAGCACTCAACGAAAAGGTCAATGATTTCCCAAACAAAGCCTTATTGAAAAGAAGTGAAACTTTACGACCCGCAAAAACATCCAAAACTCTTCATGGCTATAAATTTGGAAATATCAAATGTGAGATACTTGACAATCACCCCCATTTCCCCAGCTTTTCCACGACAATCTGAAATTTTTCACTTGAAGCTCGGAAGTTTCTTCCATCAGAATTTCAAAGGAAAACCAATTAATATGTGGACAAGTTTTTGTTTGAATCTCATACTTCCATGTGTTTCTACAATTGCTTCAACAAAATTGTTCAAATATTCTGTTGCCTCGAACATTGTTTCTTTTGGGATTTTTACAATTTTTAGTTTAGAGGTTCGCGGTAGAATATTTCATTAGCTAACTGATTTATATTTTAAAAACTGGAAAAACTAGAATAACGAATTGCAGGTTTTTAATAAAATGGCCCAAAATATGGTTGGGGTCGTTTTCGAACTTAAAGAAAACAAGAAATTGATTAACATGATTCCATTAGCAATTAATTAACACAAAGAAAATAATTTTCGCTTCGATGTAGTTTGAAATTTGTCTTTTTCATAAAGAGATGAAAAAAGAAGATTAATTTTGAAGTCGTTTCTTCCATTTTCTGTGTTGATCGTACTTTTGAAGTGATGTACACTTGTTCTATACATTACTTTTCGAAACACAACTTTCTTGGAATGTGTAGTTTGAAAGCACTTTATCATTGGAACATCATTTACAAATCGAATTCTTTTCGTTGTATCACTAATAGTTGTTAAACCTTCTGAAATCAAATTGAAAAACTTTAGAATTGTGTACCTAAGGTCCTCCTTCGGTCAATTGAATGGATAGCAATTATTTGGAAAAGTTCATCTTATACGGTGTTTATTTCATCATTTTCATTCGTGTCCTCATAAAATGCTGCAATGCAAATACTCCCAAAGTTATTTTCAATATTTGCTAAGTTATATGAATAACTCTAAAACACAATAAGAGCTATTCTAGGGAATTTTCAGTTGTAGGCGAAACATTTTCTTGGAGTTCCTCGTGCGAAAACGACCCAGTTCAGTACTCATAAATAAAAAAGGACGCATCCAAAAGCTTTCTAGAGAAAAAAGCTGATGACCCGAGTATTTCGACGAACTGTTCGCTTTTTTGGGTTGACGACAATAAATTATCGCAGACTGGATCACGGCGGAATTTATTCCCAGCGACAAATCCTCAGAGCGTGGAAAAACCGATTCCGAGAACCCAACAAGCTTTCATTCACAACTACTGGCAAATAAAAGCTCACAAATCCTGACTTTGCTTCTTTCAGTTGTAAAACTCTTTATTAGAAATTAGAATTCATTTCGATGGTTTCTTTTTTAATGAATCGTAAATTTAAGAAATCCACTTTTCATTTTGAGTTCTGTCTCGAAGAGGTGCGATATTTAAATAAAGACAATCGCGGAAAATATAAACTCCATCCAACTCAATTGTTGGAAAAAGTTTCTAAAACGATTTACTATGTAGTCATGATTTATTCATGAAATCAATTTATCACAAAGATTCTAGATTTTCAGAATCATTTATTAATCGGTGTAATGCAATAGAGGGAATTGTACTAACGTAGTATGAAAATATGGAAGAATGTTTAGTCTGGAACAATGCCTAATCTCAGGCTACTCCATGTTTAACCGACTACAAACATAATAATCATAAAACCGACACAAAATAATCTTGAATATGGTATGGGAAAGTGTATATTATCAAGTAGTTTCTGTTTATCAACTTTTGACTTTTTAGTTTTGAACAATTTCATGAAAATGAAAAACTTCGATTTACAAATACTCCCTTTTCCAAAAATTTTAATTCATCAAAAAATATTTCGATTGCTGTTAAATTGTGTTCCATGGAACCCTTCTCATAGAGCCATCAGCAGTTGCTTGGTAATTAGTTTGGGGGGGGGGGGAATTTCAATTAACGTCACACTGGAGCAACACAATGGGCTATTGGTGACGGTCCGGGATCAATCCCAAAGGGAAAGATCCGAGGACAACACCACGTAATTTTGAACCACGGTCAGATGACGAGGCAACACCTGAGCTGGCACCCCACTCTCCAAACTTCGGTAATTAGTTTGGAAAACACTATGGGAGAAAACATCTCTATCTTTTACCAGCAGCAAATAAAAGTGATTTGATCGAGTTCAAAGTAAAATCCCAAAACTTGGCACTTTCATAACATTTCGTTAAAAAACACAACTTTTTATTTTATTTCATATGCATAAGGAAGTATTTCCAATTTGGTTCTAACCTATTCTTTCGTAAGTGAAATTTATGTTTTTCATCCAGTCATTCCAACTGAAAAGTTCGAAATGAGCAGTTCCATTTTTCATTTCCATGCGTAAGAGTAAAACTAACATTGAATAATATTTCAATTGAGAGCACATTTTAGACCATAGCTTTTCAGGAGCAAGTAATTATTACTCTAAAGGCACTATTTTAAGTGTCGCTTTAATACTGTGCCGAGGGCGTCAAGATTTTCTACAAGATCATTCCATTTGACATTACTAAGCTTCCGTCATCGAAATTGTAATGTGTATAAGCATCCTGAGGTCGTTCCCCATGAAGTATGCGTATCCAAATCCCGAAACAACATTGTGTTTAATGCGAGTAATCACAAATTGTGAAAAATTGTGAAAAATTGTCACCTTTCACGGAAGATGCCTCAGAGCGAAGGCATTTCAAGATTAATGAGATGGCTGAGAACATCGGGAACAACGTAACTGAACTTGTTTTTAACCGCATTTCACGAAATGTTTCACAAAAGTGATCCCATTTATTTCCAACCCAGTCTCCACGATGGTTAAAGTGTTCCTTGTCATGTTTGCATCAAGTTCCCATCAAGGAGCTCCTCCGTTCCAGAAAGGGCTTCATTTATGCAATAATGTGTAGCGATTACAAGCTTCAACACTTTAACGATGAGGGAAGTTCATTACTTGGATCTCTAGATGAGTTTGTTCGTCTTTCGATCAGACACTTTTTAACTCTCATCATCAAAACAATGCAATTGTTCAGCTTTATTAGCTTTATTAAATATCAAGTTTTGGATCGAATACCTAACATAAATATATATTTTTATCTTTATTTAATAAATATTAAGTATTGTGCATTTCTTTTTATAAATTAAATACCGCTAGAAATCAAAAAGGGACGAGCTTTCATAATGATGCTTCAAGTAAATTTTGAAAAACTTGTTAACTCTCCAAGTAACGAGATATCTCGTCCATCAAGATCTGACCAATTTTGCCAATGACGAGGTATCTCTTCATCAAGATATTGCTAATCTTTTTATGATGACGAGACCAAGATATAGTCGGTTTTCTTCTAACGAACGAGATATTTCGTCCCCCAAGATTGGTCAGTTTTGCTAATGACGCGATACCTCGTCGCGACAATCATCAGGAGGATTGTCAACATTTTATCTTTTCAATTTCTAGTTTACCTTTCGGTTGCTATAGTTTTAGAACCTAAATAACAATTCCCTTGTGTTCTTTTCGGGATATTATTAGACCAGAACATGTCTGCATCTAATTGTTATTCGTAGCGAATCCGTACTAAGATTCCCTTTGCTAGGTGGTGAGAAATGTATCCACAATATACGAGGTACTGCGGTTTCTCACCCAGTTAGTTGGAGAATTCAGCATGCACATAATCAACTCAGCACCTCTCCCTTCACTTGCATATATCCGTAAAATAAAAGTACTCATTAGGGCGAAACGTTATAACATGTCAAATATATTCGTTGGATTTAAGTTTCGGAATTTTTGCGCTTATAAACTGAAGAACTAAAGGAATCTTGTTAAGCTTTACCAGAGGTTATTTTGAAAATAATTGACTCGTCTAAAATTGCTATTAGTATGCCGTTACACTTACCTTTTAGGATTTTTCATTTATCATGGTCAAATCGTAATCAAACGTTCAGGAACGAAGTCAAAAATTCACATTTCGAAAGACTTCTGGCCAAAACACTGCTTTTCAGATCCAACTCTATCTCCTCAAGTATACAACTAGAGTTCCAGCTATCGAAAATCTCACTCTATTGAATCCCCTTGATCATTCCATAAAAAATTGCTTTTATTGATCGAAAGAATTTTTACGTATCAAATGTTTTCAAGAGTGCAAATCATGATTCCTCGTAATCCCCGAATATACGAGTAATTATAGTGCCATAAGAAACAACCAACAACAGAACTTCAAAAGACAAATGTTACGGTATTCATGGATGGAGAATAGTTTGTCAGGATGTGTTCAACACATCCTTCAGGATCAAATTCAGGTTTTTAAGTATTCTATCTCATCTGACCGTGGTTCAAAATTGCGTGCTGTTCTCGGATCTTTCCCTTCGGGTTTGATCCCGGACACTCACCAATAGCCCCTTGTGTTGCTCCAGTGCGACGTTAATTAAAAATACACACATACATATATTTAAGTATTCTATATGATCATACTTGCGCATTACTATCTTAATTTAGTTATAAGAAAGAGAGCATTGAGAAATGCAATTCTAAATACCAGTATAATATATGAAAAATAATACATATCGGATCTATCGACCAGGCACTATTTCCTTTCAATTGCAATTGCTCTAAACATGAAAGGACTACGTAGGAAGAAATGGACTTATAGTTGCTTAATCGCTTATTATTCTACCACTAAATAGCTAGAGTAAATATTAGGGATTGATTTTTTATGGTACCAGGGCCAAACCTTAAATGTTATTGAATTTGATATTTGTTGTAATTTTTTTAATTCGTGACTTTGTTTCTAGTGTCCAGCCGACGTTTGTTCCTGTTTCGGTAGATTCACCTATATCTGAAATGAATGGAGGCTCCGATTGGAAGGCCGTGTGCTGGGAAAGAATTAACACTCTTGGAAATGTTACTTTTGAGGGTTTAAATGGAATAAAATGACAAAAATGGGAAAAACTAGAAAGTGTAACCAACATGTCTGAAGGTTGCTGCACTTATAATTCAAGCAAATAAAAGTTTCTTTAGCAATCTTGAAATATTTAGTTTATATACAGAGAGAAACACGAGACTTGTACAAGAAAATGTGCACCAAACAGAAAATTTTTGAAAATCAAACTTTCATTTGGTTCATAAATTTGTTTCTGTAAGGTATACTAATGAAGATGGGGTTTATTTTTGAGGTTGGAAAATACGTCTCAAACGTCGGCATATTCTTTCGTATTCGCTTTCTTTTACCTTTTACGTTACATATTTTCACCAATTTAGAATTAATTTGAAGTGAAGTTTTCAAAATTCTCCCATATTTTCTTCAATTTTCATTTTTATCGACTTTGATTCGTGGAAGATTTTATGCTTTTCAAGAACCTTTTATTTCGAAATAAAAACTGCCATTCAATCTTTTTCGAGGCAAGACGAAAGCAATTTTTCAATAAAAACTTTGAGTAGTTAACAATCATCAACTCCGTGATTTTTCATGAAACTGTAGAAATATCTTATAGAATAAAATGTTAGCTTTCGTATCTCAATGAAACTGAATTCTGACGAAAAGTTTCCTAAAAGTTTTGGAAACGACCTTTCAACACGCATTCAAAATTGACTCAATTTTGCAAACAGAAGGGCTACCAACATTACTTACTACTGCTGCTCAGAATTTTGCAACCGAACAATCATTTCTTCACTCGGAGAAGGAATCTCGAAATGAACATTTTTGAATAACTCAAACAATGCATTCAAATGCGACTAATTGTGTCAGAAAATAGCAGTGCACTTTGGGGATCGAATAATGGCTTCAAAAGATTGAAATCCCTAAATATAACAGATATTTGGAAGTATTTATTTTCCCGTCCCTTTAGTATCAATTTTCTTCAATTAACAATGTCGTTTCATTAAGACCGGCTATGGCAGATGTTAGCCCTACAACTGGTAAATCACGTTCTTTAATAAAGACATTTGATAACTAGGCACTACATGGTGATTTCGCTAACGGAAAACCATCAGATATTTCGTCAACGTGATATTTCAAAGGTTGGTAGTTGTTTACATTCCACTGTTCTTCCAAAATTTGAACACTTGAAAAGGTAAGTACAAAGGTATGATTTGGAAAAATGCCATTTATAAACAAGCATATTGAAGGGGTGGCATAAAATATGTATAACTAGAAATAATTTTTATCGAGATGTATGTTTCATATGCTATGCGATTGTCAATTATTGTTTTGGATGCAAAATATACATATAAGTTAAAGCAAAACTAAACTACATTTTTAAGAGATTGTAACGTCAGACGTAAAAGTATATAGATATTAAATGAGTTTCGATAAAACTCACTTCATATTTGAATTTTTCAGCGTAAAATATTAATATTTTGCGAATAGTACAAACACATTTTAAAGTAGAAATTTTGTCAAGGTGCTAAAACACCAAATGAATATAATGAATTTCAAGTGATATCCGAGCGCTTGAAAAAAAGCAACACTGCAGAAATTAGTTTCTGAAATGACGAACTTTCGGCATATTTTGATCGGATGACAAGACAAGCAGGGAAGGCATGCTTCTTACCTCTTACTGTTCCTCCGCCTTCTCTTCGTGGCATACATAGTCCCTAAGTGATTCATAATTTCCTAGACTCGGATCAAGGTGAAAAAGAAAAAACTCAAGGCCTCATCTCGGCTAGTGATTGAATTTTGCCTGCCGCACACTGCTGTAAAAAACCTACTCTCTTTCTCTCCAGCGCTCACCTTACAACAATAAAATTCCACCTACGTACGATCCTATCACACCACCGTTTCATATTCGAGAGTTTTTTTCCTGCTGCAGTTGAGATCTGCGCTTTGATTGATGTTTGGGGTTTCTGTGGAGGCGGGGACTTCCCCGACTACGCCTTAGCGATCGGATGCACTATCCAATGAAGGGATTAAAGAGTAACTGACGTCAGAGAGAGGTGTCTACGGCGCCATCCTGTGAGAAAACGCGGAACCTGGGAGTTCAATTGTTTCTTAAATATTTACTAAAATGAATGCGTTTGTGCGAGTGCTTTGTCTGATAGAAAGGTTTTATCTGACGAATGGAAACGGGGGTTTAACGTGACTTTTCTTTGAATCCAAAACCTTCTGAGGTTTCGCGAATCCGTTTCGTTTAAAATCGAGATCACAGCAATTCCAGATTCCTTGGTAAAAGAAAACGAAAAATCGTTGTACCAATTCTAATCATTTTATTGTCTAATTCTACCAAAGAAAATTCCTGTACGAAACTTTCCCTGAGGAAATTTTTTCATATCTTTCGGATACATGAATTGATGATATTTTACTTAAGGAGTAAAATGTAAACATTTTGTGTGTTATTTTTCATAGAATTTCACACTCATCTTGCGTAAAATGCTATGAAAAATAATTTCCTTATATGTTCAACAAGCTACTAAACGACTACTTTTCAGAAATCGGTCTATCGAAAATAATGTTGATGAAAAATTATAACAAATATCTACAATTGATAGAAAAACACAGGGTAAGATTACAAAGAAATTGTCTCAAATCATTTCGGATAAATATTTGGAAGACAAATTTCAGTTGCAGAATCTCTTGAGCGTTGATCAGACTCTTGACAGGAAGGCTCTAGTTTTGGAGTAGTTCTTCCGAATGAATATGAGTAAAAAGTAAAAACAGATGCTACTTTTATTTCGATTCCATCCTCACTTGAAACAATCCCTTTTTAGCAGCTGAAGAAATTGTTTTGTCTTCTCTCGGAATCGATTCAAACGAGAGGGTAGGGCTCAATGAGACCAAAAGTAGATCGGAATGTTGAAAAGGAAAATTATGGAAAGTAAAAGATCACACTGTTTCTGGATTCGACCCAAAGTGTATCTTAAAATCCTAAGTGGGATGTAATTAATCTTATTCAATTATATTCGCAGAATTGCAAATCATTGAATAAAAGCAAGTTTATTTTTGACTCCAATTGTAGCGAGACATCGGTTTGGATTTCAAATGTTTCATGTTTTCTAAGTAGTTTTCCCCGATTGTAAGTTGTGTATCGATTCCTGTAACTTCCCCTGTAAAACTTTTCTTGCCAGTCCTTTGTATGTCCATTATTTAACATTGGACATGAATCACTCCAATCTTCCTACTTTCCTTCCACAGATACTATCCTCAGTCATACACCTCTTGCACATGATCTATCGATTCTCTTGGCGCTAAAATCCGCGCTTGTTTTTCGCTGCTGACAAATACCTGAAGATGAAATTCATTTGAGGGATGGTACAATGTAGCTAAAATCAGTCGTTTGTGTGTCCGTCTGTAGCAGTTATAACTGCTTGCACATATTGACCAATAAAGATTCTGGATGTGGAATGCCCCGAAGACTCCACAATATGTCAGTTGGGTGATGATCCACGGATCAACCGTATCCCACAAGCGTCCGCCTAAAGCTTGAGAGACAAATCTGGCGATTGAGCAGGCCAAGGAAGAAGTGATCACAAAAGAAACGTGCCATTCGGGTGACATGCTGAAAGGTACCTCCCGGGATCTGTAAGAGGATTTCTGATTCCAAAACTGTATAAGGCATAAAAAGCACTTGCCTCTATTTTCCATTTTGGCGCCATCGGTAAAGTAACTTATGCCGCAATGAGGTACTCCCACTGCTGGGTTTATCTTCTCTTTTGAAAGGGTTTTAGCTGGATGGACCTATTGCCCTTTCCTCGTAGTCATCTTTGTCGTGTTTCCAAGCTTTGTGCTTATTCTCATTCTGATCTTGGCGTACGTACACCGCTTCTTTTGGAAATGTAAGATGGTATTCCCGCAATTGTTTGAAGGGCCAATGTGGATGCTGTTCAGTAACTACCTGTAATTGAAATCAGAATTTTTTTTTGTATCCCATTAGCTTTCTGATAGTTCGTTGAATTGGGTTATGACACCAGACCACTGCAACATGACTCAACATTCCTTCCGTCACTGTTTCGTACAGCAGCTTTCGAAATTTCTGCCCTATTCCCCACCTCATTCCAATTATTCTTTGTAACATTTGAAATTGGAACATGGCTTTATGTCCTGAAGTCTACATGAGCCACCCATCTAATACAATCTCGTAGCTTCTCATCTAATAACAAGTCCTAGGTACTTTAAAGTACTAGTTCGTTTATCCTCCTTTTTTTCTAGAGGATGGAAGGTCCTCTCGAGACTAGGGAGGAGGTACTTCGCTTTTTCTTCGGACACGTGCAGGCCTTCCTGATCTGTCCAGGTTTTTAAGAGGTCCAGTGCATTTGTGGATAGCTCACCTAATTTGCGCTCTAATTTTGCCGCTATTATGAAGGCAAATTATTGCATGTGGACTCCTTCGGGCCATGGTAGATCCAATGCTTCATCGGTCACGATATTCCTCAACATTGGTCCGCTGCATGATCCCTGTGGACAGCCTTTTCCTTGATTTTCGAACCCTCACTTGTCATGAGCATGATTTTTCTGTCCTCAAGGACTGCAAGAGTACTTTTAATATTGGAAGGGCATTTAGGTTTTGCTAACCTGTTTTAATGATATTGTAGTGAAAATTGTCGAATGCACCCTCATATCAACCGGCAGTACAGCAACATCCAGTTTTTCTTTATCTCTTCATTTTGTTTAACAGGGTTTCGAGAGTATTGTCAACAAATGAGACCTCCTTGAATCCAAACCGGAGCGCATGTCTTTATTATTTTCAACTTGATGTCAGCCTTTGCTCAAGCAACCTTTCCGAAGATTTACAAGAGTTTGAAGAAGAGTAATGGGTCGATATGATTTAGTTTTATTGTGTACCTACCTTGTGGAAAAGAATGATAGTTCCAATTTTTAAGGGCTCAGGAAAGTTTTCAAGATTTAACATTTATGGGAAGCAAGCAAATAGCAGTTCTGGAAATGTGTTATTGATAATTTGCTACACTATAACATTATATCCCTTTGCCTTTCGAGAGATTATTTACAATTCTGACCTAGTCTTTGGAGAAGGTCCCTTGGCGTATTAGTGAAATCTTCAGCCTCTTATACTGTTGCAATTGTTACACGGGATTCCAGAAATTTACCCGCGAGTTCTTTCCATTTTGAAAATTTACTCTGGTATTGTTCCTTTCCGAAAAGCTGAATTGTATTCCTTAAGAACCAGCGTCTGTACATATTTTTCTCCAAGCTTCCTTTTTGGCTTTACTTACCTCTTTAATAGCTCTTTTCTCGTGTTTCTCCTGTGCCTTTTGAGCACTTGTAAGTGTCCTTTTTCTGATTTGTAGAAACATGTTTGGTATTGTAGGATAATTTATTTTTCTTGATTATCGAACACTAGCTACTAAAGAAGCCATTCTTACAAAACTACTCGACTGAAATCGCTTGGTTCGGATATCGTTACGTTGGCTGCTGGCTCTGATGATTAGATGACTCTGTTTCACAGTACAGGACTCAATAAATTCAAAGGGAGGTAGTTGAGTCACATTGGAGCAACACACCAGGTCAATGGTCCGGAATCAATCCCGAATAAATGGATTGAAAGATACCATTCGATTATCGTCTGTAAATTCATATGCATAAAACAGGCGGCCATTTTGATATCGAATTTAGCACAAACTTCATAATTTTCAATAGCAACCTACACTTTTGATGCAAATGCAATATTTTGTAACTAGTATGATGCAGTATTTTGAAGTCTTGAGTTTATAAATTAGTTTTCTAGACTTCCCTCTGATCCTTTATTACGCAGTATGTAATATGAATCATGAAATTAATATTCTATTAAAATGAATAGTATTAACAGAAATCTAGAAATATTTTGCAGAAATCGGTTTATATGCCTTAGCAAAATGTTAGCTCTCATTCGAGTACAAGTCAATTTCGCAACTATTGGATCAAAATAGGGATACAAATAGCGAAAAAGCTATCAAGAGCAAGGAGTTGAAAATGTTCATCTAAAAATGCTATAAAAAGATTCTGAGTTAAATGGGAGATTTTTATTAAGAGTAAATATCCCAATTCCGGAGAACTCTTTCAATATGCAATTTTAAATTAAATTTATAAATTAAGTTCTGAAATAATATGCGCATATAGATAAAATTACCTTAATAAAACTCTAAAGTATGAGAATATCCTAAAACTTTTCAAAATTCTATTTAATATGAAATTGCACTGAATTTGATTGAAATTATGATTATACACATGAGACTGAATCTATTGAATAAACTAAAAAGTATTGACCATCACGTTAGGCATCCTACTATTCACTTTTGGCATTTTTCGATACTTCGTTGTTTTAGGAACTCTTCAAATTTTATAATGCTTTTTGTAATGCTTAATTTTAAATATCTTCAACAAATTAACATATTTTAATTAGGTGGTCTGAATGAATACGAATTTTAATCTAATCATGTCAATCTTTTTGTGATACGTGATAGTTTCACATTGTTTAGATAAGCTATCAGGCATATGAAAAAGGCATCTAGAAAAGAACTTTTTCTCATCTGATCAAGAACTGTTTCGGTTTAAATATATTTCCATTTTAGCTTTGGAGGTTGTCATGACTCAGTGAGTATGCCCACTGCGCTAGCAACCTTCGAGTTGTAGGCTTCGCACGTTTGATTCCTGTCAGGTGCATTCCTCCCTAGGTGTATTTCTTCTGTATGAGTAAAACTTTAATTGTATGTGTCTCTATTACTTGATATTGTATGTCTTGTGTCTGGCATAGCAGGGCCAAATAGGGCGCCATAAAACCCCCAAAACCAACCAACCATTTTACTTTCTTATTGTACTAGGCTCATTTGAATGCGGCATAATTTTTAGTTCTAATTCAAAATTGTATCGGCATTTCTATACTTCTAACCTTTCCAGAGTCCCACTTTTCTACCTCCTCCTGGATGTTTGCAATAGAATCCCTATCTTTTATGTGTAATGCTTTTGAAAACCTCCGCTCTTGTGCGTCAAAAGAAACTCATAGCTTCAGAAGCGTTTCTCATACAAGTATAGAAAAAATAAAATTAAGACAAAATCGATAAAATCTAAAGCGAAAACAATGATTTCAGTTTCGATTTTTAACTTATTTGATTTCCACCGACTCGGACCGATCATTTGAGCTTCTAATGCTTTGGTACTCTGTTCAAGTCCTGTACAATGGGCCCCAACCCTTCCCAAGATTGAGGGATTGAGGCTAGCATCCAGTCGAGATAATATTGCACAATGTCAATCATCATTTTCCCGTCAATCTCTAAGACAGCGTTGCACGCAGTTGTCCAGATTGGATGCAATTTGTTCTCCTTTTTAATTTCGATCTGCAGTGCATTGTCTTGCCAGAAAAAATAATGGAGTTAAGCTTGTTTAAGCTGAGAATACGATTACTTGTTTGATTTCGACTCCCCACTTCTCGATGTTACTGGATACAAGTCATGGGAGTTCTTTGCTAAATCAGATTCTCCCTTCAATTGAAACCACAATTTCGATTGCATCACACTTCAATCCCCTTAAAATGATTAACACTCGATAGATAAATAATCTAAATGTATCAAGTTATGCAGAAGAATGATGATAGAATGCGATTCCTTGTCAAAACCCAACTCGAAGGAGTATAGATTTCATTTTTGATTAGACGTTTTACCTGCAACTGGTAGTTTAAAGCCCACATTCGGATTTGCATGTCCATTGGGTGCTTTACCTACTCTCAAGTATCCTAGCTAAGATAATTTAGCACTTTTACCTATGACCGTCATAAAACTTTCGTCGCGAATATTCCACTTGAGCGGATTGGTTTTGGAGAAAGAATCGCTTGTATCAAAATCATGCCCAAAGAAATGAATGTTTAACATTGAGCAAGTCATTACAGAAATTCGGTTTGCAGTGGTAGGACAAGCAGATCACAGCTTAAGAAACCAGTCGAGCTCTTCACAGGTCATTTTGCGCGATGGCTCCAAGTATTTGTTGTATGGATTTGATATCGCTTTCAAATGGGAGAAATCAAATAATACAGTACTGTATTATTTAAAAAAGATTACATTTTGTTTTGTGCATTCACATAAGGGGGTCTTCACCCATAAAATATTTTCCAAAAAACCTTATTCAGTATCGTGCCTTTGGAAGGATTATCTCATTTAACACTTTGAAATATTCAGAAAATCTTGAATGAATTTTACAATTCAAAGTAGCGATATTGCAGACGCAAATTGCTCGTTATGCTGAGCATATTTATATGCCAGTAAATCTATCTGAAAAGGGCAAATAATCTTATTTTACATCAACTAATCTTTCACGTTTTCAACAACAAAGTTTGAAATTACAAACAAGTGAAGAAAAACTATTCCTACACTGTAACCGAGATGAACCCCATCGAAGAATGACAGGCGCAAGATCATCAATTCCTGAACAGTAATGTTTCACATTTTCGCACTCGTAACAAATTCTACTTGGAATACTCTATGCATCGTTCTAACCCTATTTAGGTAATATGGAAGAGTATGTTGAGGGAAGATAAATGAAACATTTGTTATAGTTTTGTTGCTTAATAAGCTCTTAAACTAAAAATGAACAAAAAATGTGAAAATTGACTTGGCAACTATTCGAATTGAATGCTTTTGAAGTAAATATTTTCTTTGCGAAGTAGTGTGCCACTGGTCTTTCAAACGATGAAAGGCCCTTTGAAATCATCGTATAAATGACATTGACACGTGAAAGTATTTGTCTTCAAGCATTGAGTCCAAATGGATTCAAGTGATGATCGATGCGAATCAATTTCAAGAATATACTTCATTAATTTGTGTCGATTTTGTTTTTCGCAGCGATGAGATTCGAAAGCTCTGACATGAGTTGAACCACGACCAGTGACCACTACCGAGTGCTATTGACGAATAGAGCAGAATTGATTTCTCAAATGCTATTGTTTTCTTAAGTAGAAAACCATCTGAATTCCTATAGAAATAAAGTGTTTTGAGTTATTTTCAATGTAGAGCAAGGAAACTTACTCATGCTGCAAATATTAAACAAACTCGATATACGGAAAGCAAATTGACATAAAAAAGCGGCCAATTTCGTTTGCCGTGTGGATTCAGCAGTTGTTCAGTTGATTCATCTGCGAACGAAAGATGCAGCTCGACAAGAACTTTCACACCAGACGAAAATTTCAGAAATGTCTTCCTTTTCTGTAGAGTCAGGCTGAATGTGGAATGTTTGAATTTCTTTCCGTTTGAAGGAACTTCAATTACTCAAACAGGTCGTTCGCTGTTTTATTTATCCTATATTGCATAGGATATGTACTCCCATTTGATTGGTATAATCAAATTGGTATATTAAAAATTAAAAGAATAATAAATATTGTAAATGTCAATGTAAATGAAATTCAGCTTAAATCATTCTATTGCGTTTTTCTTGAGAGGTTCAATCGAGTCTTTTGGAAGTATGAATAACCAAAAGTCTCATCCTAAAGAACATTTCAAACGGAAATATACGCTTCGTAGTTCTATAAATGGTTGTTTTAATCTTTAACTTAAAATTGTAATAGTTCTGCTCTACGTACGGCACGAGACACTGATTGGCATTTATGGAACAATGTTTCTTAAAAATGTCAATTTATCCCTCATTTTGGGATCGTCTCACTTCGAAAGTCAAAGGTGGTCATTCAATGCTTAAATAACATGTAGATGCTTCAGAAAAGAACTCTGTGTTTATAGAAATAGCTTCTATGAAATGACCCGTTGAAGTAAATGAGATAGAGTGTAATAACTTCATATCAGTCGGAAATCGAGTCACACGAGATTTTGCATAGCAACTTGTGTCGTGTTCTTGTAGAATCAACAACTTTCAAATGTAGGGGAGAGTTGCCAAATTTGGACCACCTAAACATTTTTTTAATATATAGGGATATAGAAGTATTTTAATAAAAAATAAGAGTATTGGAAAAATGTTACTATTTATATCTTCAAAATAATGTAATTTATTTTTAAAAAAATACAATATAAATGAGTGAAAAATGGGCTAGTACAAAAATTGTGTCCAATCAAAGAAACTGGCTTCCCAGAATGGACCACTTGTCTTTAGTCCAACGTTTGGTGATTTTACTTTATTCATTTTTCTCTGGCTTGTTCTAATTCCAATTTGTGACGACTACTTGTTACTATATGACTACTTGTGGGCTATTACTCCTGTTCGAGAAGTCGATGGACCTCGCTGTAGATTTCGTGTAGGTGGAGGTGAAGAACTTGTGTCTAAACTGTGAAGAACTGAATTGAAGAATATCCTTAAATTTTTAAATTCCTTTCTCTTGAGGTACATAATCGACAGCAGAATCACTGATACTACTTTCAATGTTACTTGAAGACAAAGATATTTGTGTCTTAGCCTTATTTATAGTATTTACTGCAATTTGAGCAGGGCTATCAGAACGTGCAACAGCCATTAATAAATCACTTTCGGACCAACATCCACAATGTCCTCTTTTATCAGCCCAGAAAAGAGTTAAATTTTTATTCGAAATAAGTGGAAATTAGGTCACCTGCGTTGGACTGGTCCAATTCAGGCCTGTGGTTCATTCTGGGCAACTTTTATAAACATTCAAAAATCTGTCACCTAATCTTACCTTTGCATTAGATCAATAAAACTATCATAGTAAATTGTAGCCAGACAAGTGTACTTTCTGAAGATAGAATAACAATATTTGATACTTTAAAACAGCCTAAGGACTACTAGTCTTTTGTTAAAATATTTAATTGATGATGTCTAAGTGTCAACACCTTCATTAACTGCAGCCACTCATAAAAATGATTGTATCAGCCAAGTTTACGCCCATGCAACCTAAATTGCCTATTTTATACGAGTCAGGTTCCGATAGTGGTTCAAATTCTGCAACTCTCCCCTATTGCAGAAATGGAAATGTCTTATATTATATAGACTCTTATATAGAATACTTATATAGAATCTTGCAGAATATTTTTAAATAACCTAAAATGTTACAAAATATGGAAAGTTATATTCTATATTTCATTTATTTTCTCTTAAGCACATTTTAAGAATTTTATTTGCAAAAGTAAGAGTATAATTTGTTCGAATGTTTCTCCTGGTACTAGAGTCAATAGGAGCTATGTGTGTGAACCAATCAATCCAATAACTCTTTATTATATTAGGGCTCTTTTTCCTCTATGGCTTGTAGTAAGCAGCTCAAGCTAGGATTTCTCACTCATTCAAACTTAATTAGGAATAATCAGAAGTTTTCTATAGCGCATAGTTGTTTATTCTATTGCATCTAGGAAGATTTGTATTATAATTTTCCTAAATCCCCTTGAAGCAAAAAAGATCGTCAAGCAAACATTATTTTGAAATGTTTAGGACTATGTAGTTTTGCATACATTCAATTCCAAACGATTTGAATGCAATGATTTTTATCCTATATCATTGACTCCCAAGAAAGGCGACAAAAATGAATTGCTATGGGGTAAGCAAGCAAGAAATGCCCGAATACAATTAAAATGCACTATTTTTAGAACAAACAAATCGAGAATAGCTTTGCATACACGCTTCGGTAATGAAGGATGAACATCGAAGCAGTGAACCTTCCCCTTTCGCCCAGAGAACGGAACAAATGCATGAACGTTTTTTCTGATTCGTCTGTGTCCTCAGAGAATGTGGATAATTTATTTCGGGAAGCCTTCCTTCGCTGATCACACAAAACGACTTTTAATATCGGTAATGGGACACCCCTCTAGCGAAACACGAGACATTAACCTCACATTGAGTGAAGTGTTTCTCTGAGAGTTAAGAAATTTGCGATTCTAAATAAGTATCTAAAGCCACTGTTCCCACTTCAAAAATCTTTCAATTATATTAATCATAAAGAGTGAGCAGATGTGAAAATTGTGTGGAAAGTGTGCATTTTGATTTGAATCCCGGGCTGCAGAAATGAGGTTACCATTTCAAGTCGAGTGGAATAAGAGAAACAATCCTGTTCATATGATTCCTGAGAGTTGATTCCAAATGATCCTATTTTAGAATTCTCTGACTTCCGAGAATGCATATTGAAATGCTATTGAGAGATTATTGCAAAATGATACTTGGATTATGGGAATTTGAAAAATGATCGCTATTCAGTTTTTAATTGAAAAGTAATCTTTCTGCTATGCGATATGTTTTATTTGAAATGTTTTAGTGTGAAAGGCGGTGCAGCTTCCCAAATGTACTTCATGGTGGAGTGAAGTTATACTGCTATATAGGTAAGAGACTTATGAGATGGGCCACTTTCAGAAAGCAAAATATCCGAAAGCTTTTTTTCTTTAATATAGACGTACAATAGAGTATTATCGAAATAGATAAAGGGTGTTTGTTTAGAATAATAGCTCAAAAAACGATTTTGAAAACGACATGTCATTGAGCCATCTCTACTTTAAGGTTGTCGCACTTTTGAAAACTCATGCAATAAATAAATAATATAAATTTGAATGAAACGATTAATCAATATTAGTTTTAGTCCTTTAATGTGCTTTTGTTACCTTTTCCTTTCACAATCATTGTAGTTATATCCATATAAGGTAAACTTTTATGCAGCCATAATTTACAATTTACACGTTCAATCCCATTACAGCCTAGTTTTAATCGAACTATAGTCGTCTCAATATTCCACTAATCTGTTACAGTTCACTGCATATGCATTTTTGTGGTTTCCTGGTTCATCTGAATTATAATTGGCACTTTCTTCAATTATAGCTCGGGATGTTTAATGCCAAAGCTATTTGTAAACTGAAATGAAACCTTCCTATGTGTCTTCTAGGTCAAATCCTATTCTACATATTTCTTTACACAGTCAACAAGTCGTTTTTCATTCTCCCTTCAGGACACCTTAATGCAAACAAAAAGAGGAGTTTGATTCATCACCCACCACTGAAGTCCATATGTGAGACAAGCGAAAAAATGAGCACTGAATTGTTTTACCGCTTGGTCCCAATGAACCCTTGGCGAAATGTCCATATTTCTTCCTTTGCCAAAGATTTGCTTCTGGTAATCTATATGCGCTGTGCTCACGGATCCGATTTCTCCAGAATATATACGGGAAATATCTTGACACTTCTTGGGCCACGTAGCCTTAGGTAATTCGGAATATTTATTTCTTCGCCAAAGATTTGCTTCTGGTAATCTATATGCGCTGTTATCACGGATCCGATATCTCCATAATATATACGGGAAATATCTTGACACTTCTTGGGCCACGTAGCCCTAGGTAATTCGGAATATTTATTTCTTCGCCAAAGATTTGCTTCTGGTAATCTATATGCGCTGTTATCACGGATCCGATTTCTCCAGAATATATACGGGAAATATCTTGACACTTCTTGGGCCACGTAGCCTTAGGTAATTCGGAATATTTATTTCTTCGCCAAAGATTTGCTTCTGGTAATCTATATGCGCTGTTATCACGGATCCGATATCTCCATAATATATACGGGAAATATCTTGACACTTCTTGGGCCACGTAGCCCTAGGTAATTCGGAATATTTCCGAGAATAAACACGTGGCAGGATCAAATCGAGTGAAACAAAGTAGGAAATTAAATTATTTACTATGTTTAAAATATGTTTACAGATGTCTAACAAAATATGAAACCCAAAGAATTATTTCGAATAGAAATACTCTTTCTATTAAACAAGAAACAAACATCAGTGCGTCATCTTTCTCCGACAATATGTGCGTCATTTCTCAAATATGTTAAGGAAACACGACGCACTCATCCATTTGAAAATGAAAATGACAAAATGGCCAAAATCACAGCGTTTATATACTTCCAAACATACCTAACTATTCCTCAACAATAACAAACAATTGAAATAAAGTTTGTAGAGATATGATAAAGCCAAATACTTGTTGAATTGCTTCTCGGATCAAGATTCATCTGAAGAGACAATGTCATGCCATTCGTTTGACCATGTGTGTGGTGTTCTATGAACGGAATCCGTAAACGCTTGTGGTGTAGAGTCAAGTCGCAGCAATGGACACCTTGAAAAAATTCCCCGCTGCTGCAGACGACATTGCTGTGCTGGCACAGGTTGTTGTGCAACATACCTTAATTCTTGAGCTAGGATTTTTTTATGTAGCAATACGATCCATAACAGCCATGCGCACAGGATGTCTGTCCTCTAGTTCGATGGTATGATGAGGCTCCTTCAATCGTTCAAATCGGTCAGTTTGTTCCTCCTGCACCCAACGATTCCGTATTCACATCACTAGCTTGATTTCGTCCAACACGAGCACCGATTTCTCGGAAGGATAAGCCACAATTCTTCCTCTGTCAAATTCAGAAATGTGTTCGTATGGATGGCTTATTGTTAGTCGAGGCATAATTAAGCTTCCTATACACAGAAACGGCGAGAAAACAATTCCGCTACTTAAAACCGCCTCTCTGTTCTTGCTTTTTATACTGCTTACAGGGGCGCACGCAATTTGCATATCCTTTCATGATCGTGCAAATTTCAAGGCTTTTGAATGCTTCCCTTAATACATGCGTACGTACATGCATACATACATACATACATGCATACATACATACATACATACATACATACATACATACATACATACATACATACATACATACATACATACATACATACATACATACATATCAGTCACCTCTGAGTGTACTAGTTACGTATCATAAGCTGAACTGAATATGAATGAGCAATGAAAAGAGGCAAGTGATCTCAAAATCCTGGACTCCCCAACCATCTGAACTTGGAAAATGTTTTCGTATTCGCATGTTTCTCATTTGCAAAAGTCGAGCCTGAAGCGAACCGAATCAGCTGGGAACACAAACTAAAATATTGCGTGGAACTACCACTTGATGATTTTCGTCACGTTCGTAAAATGGCGGTTTCTTTTTGCGATGGGTCACTTTAACTATAGGTGGCGTTTACTTTTATTTATTAGAATTTGAATACAGTTTTGCCAACCGAGTATTTAAATGAGTAGGGCAGCTTCTGTTTTATCAAATATCACTAGCTATGCAACTACATGTCCCTTGAATGCTTTGAACACACTCGACTCTCAGTGTCTTGTGCAAGTTTCTTGCTTTTCCCCTGGTTATTAATTATCAGGTATTAATAGGGCGCACCGTTTGCAGCAGTTCATGAACTTAAAATGAGAGAAAGAATGAACAAATTGGATGAACCAATCTGAAAGGCGTCTCTTAAGCACCTAAATATGAAGTCGAGATGGCCACCTGTGAAAAGGCAGATCAATATAACAAGTGCCCGATATAGTGCAGGCTCAATGGTTACAATAGACATTCGTGAATCCTTTACAAAAGGGCCATGTGGGAGCAGCTAACCGGGCTTGAAAGTGGCATCGATCCGATGTGAGTTGCATTGCTGATGTTAAAACAAGTAACCGGAGAGTGCTGAAAAACACGATATCTGCCGAGTCAGCTTCCAATCGGTGTTACGCTTTTGAGATAGGAGTGCATGACATGATTGTAACACGTGATTACTCTACAGAAAATGCCGGCCCTACTCACACCCCAGTTGTAGTGACGTTCTGGGTACTCTTCCGTGCACTTAAGGACAAGAAGGATAACAGATCAAGTTCCTCTTTTGCCTGTATAGTGTATTTGAGCTCACCAATAATAATTAATGAAAATTTCAAAACACAGATGGGGAAATATTCAATAAAATAAATGAAACAACTTAAGAGGATGCTCCGAAACCTGCTACTTTTACCATTTGCTATTGACCTCTCATCCATTCATTATAAATACCGAATGCTTACTCAATCTCACCTCATTTAACCAATAGGCATTCACAGTTAGGAAAATGTAAGGCAAATTCTGTAGTTCTAGTACAGAGGCCTCTCTATAGCTTGTATGAGTTTGAAAAGAAACTTTCCACACTCGTTTTTTAACACACACACAAACTTACGAAAAATCCGTTCAATTCCCCGAACTTCTATTATGTTCCACCCTTTATTACAGAACAAATTTTGATTCATTTTTAACAGATTCACTTCCTTTTAGTTGGTAAGTAGAAAACAATTCTTAGAGAAATACTTACTAAAAGAACGAAACTTTGAACGAATTGAACACAATAAAAGTTTGAGCTTGAAGTCATCAAGGCACATTTCTGTACCTTCAAATGGGTTTCTGAGTGACTAGTGACTTTTCAATACCTTTTTCTGCAAATGACTAATATTTCATAACTCGTACATTTGTCTTTTATGTACGAGGTCTTATTAGCAATAAATGATCTTATGCAAACTCTTAAACTTCTCTTAGAATCTGTGCAGTTTATCTGAAATGGGATGTAAAGGAGACTGCTAAAACAAGTGACTTTTCTTTCACTTGAAAATAAGTCATCTAAATGTGAAGCACACTTTTGGGTTTATTTATTCTGCATGTAGCAAAAATGACCTTAAAGATCCAAACAGATCAGATATTCTTTGAATCTTTCCTCAGCAGCCTAAACGTTGAACTCGATATTTGGTTTGAGCCCCGCTTTGAATTACATATGTTTTACGCTATCTTTTCTTAAAACGCAAGAGGAACATAAACATTAAGATACACATAGAAGTAAAGAACAATACAGAAGTCCATGTAACACCGAGTATGCATTTTTTTCTTGGTGTCCGAAATAGAAGACAAAATCGCACCAAAGGAACGCAACTGATCAAGCTGTTCAAACGTTCCATTTTTTGATGGGTCCCTATGGCCCATTTTATGTCTTGAAAAGTAATAAAAGAACAGTACAACAGAGACAGTTTTATGACGCGTTTGTTGAATCATCTCACGTTCAACTGCAAGGTGTATTATTTTACCGAAAAAGGAAGTAAAAAACACCTCTTTGTAATAAAAGGAACACTTCTAATAACTCTTATTGTGTTTGTTTTTGTAACATTAGTATTCCGTTCCCGTATCTCGAGTGCGTGTAATAGAGCATTTGCGTGCACTCGTGGAACTACAAAAAATGCTCTAACATTTAAAAAAATTATAAAGATAACGTGAAGCTGAAAACCCTTATTAAAATGGAGTAAGTGGCGCCTTTAAGTGTACAATCGCTCCCCTATCTACCTCATTGATTAGACCGTTAGATTTCGGGCGAAATAATGATTTTTCACCCAACTTTTCGTATTTTTTTCCAAGTGATGAAAGAGGAGACGCGTGCTCCCTCATTAACCTCTTAACCGAGGAGTTTGGGGTGCTAATGCGCTGTGAAGTTCCTTTGGCCTCTTAATGGAGAATTCGGGGCTGCTCCAATAATGATGTTCTTGCCACTGCATTCGATCGATGCATATGTATCTGCAGGGCCATACTCCTTCAGAAATGAGTCTAAATTCCGAAAGATTTGTGATTTAATTTGCAGGTGACAATTGTATGGAAGACGTTTGTTTATTTCTCTCACGATATCAAACGAATTGCTAGATAAATGACAAGGATAGCATACCTTTCTGAGAATACTACTTCACAGGAACGTTTGTTGTGGCAGTTATAGAATATTTTTAATACTGCAATATCAGTATCAATTTCATCAGAGGCAAATCTTCCATTAAAAATGCCTAAAACCATTGAGACTAAGTAGAAAGAAGCTAAACTTGATCGTTTTTAGCCTTCTTTGAAGCGATCGATGCAAACATTTGGAATGGAATGAGTTTTCCCACCGTTAGGGGAAAATCCCTCATCAATGAAAGATGAAGAGAAGCGTCCACTTTTCGGCATCGTTTATCGATATTCCATTGCAGGATTCTTTGACATTGATCTTTCTACGGTCTCTTGAAATAAATGCGTTATTCATATTGAAAGTATTTCTTTCGTTTTATGTGTAATGACGTTTTGGCCTGCTTGAAATATCACTTTAAATTCTATGAAATTAAGTGATTGATTTACTCACGAAATGTTCTTATCAAATGCGTGGCTCAGTGGGTCTACCCACAGCAACCTGTGAATGTAACTCCAAGGTACCTGAGTTCCTCCCCTTCATTTTTACCCTCACCTACCCTTCTGCTCTTATTTCCTTTTTCTTCCTCCCTTATTGTCTTGTGTCTTGTGTTTGCCGCGGCCAAATATGGCCCTTGTGCCGTAAAACAACCAACCTGCGAATTGTAGGCGGGCATGTTCGATCCCTGTAACTTAATCTGGGTGTTTCTCTCTTTTGTCTCAGTAACTTTCCTTGTATGTCTTGGATCTTTCCCATCGAGATTGATCCCAGACCGTCGCCAATAGCCCGTTGTGTTGCTCCAGTGCGACGTCAATTGACTAACTACAACCTCGCATGTGTAGATTCATTTGCATGACGTTGCCCTTTTGTGTTTGGCGCTGTCTGGCAAAACGCGGTCCTTTGAAATCTAAACACCCATCTTATACAATGTACTATTATATCTTGTACTCTCTCTTTTTGACTTGTCTTTTCTTATACAGATCGACAACTCTATTGTTTAGCTCAGTTGTTCCCAAACTCTTTACTTTGTACTTACAAGAATATGCAGTGCATTGTCAAAAGTCAATACTTTCAATTACCAGTCAAAAATAAATTGTATTTTAATTCAATTCATTTGGAAATTTAGTGTCTGACCATAAAATTTGTTAACTATCAATTATGATAGTAGTTCTTTTGAAATAACTCGAATTTAAAGAACTCAAATAATCGAAATATTCCTACAACGTTTTTTCAGTTGTACATAAAGATTTGAAACCAATTTTAGCAAGGTATAAGATTTGCATACTATTATCCGTACACACCTCTAAGACATTCTATCGTAATTCGCTTAAACGCACGATATTTTCATTATCATCGGCATTAAATCATTCAATTTTCTTTAAATGACTAGCCAAGTACAATTGATTTGCTTACAAATTCGTTGTTGAATTCATTGATAAATATTGTATACTTTTTATAGTTCGCTATCGTGTGCTGTATTTGTAAATTGTGAGTTTTTTAATGGGTAGGTATTTTAATTAACGTCGTACTGGAGCAACACAACGGGTTATTGACGACGGATCAAACCCGAAGATCGAGGACAGTCATTTTGAACCACGGTCAGATGACAAGGTCACACCTGAGTTGGCAACCCACTCTCTAAACGTCCACACCACGCCAACGTGAGGACATTTGAGACAGGTTTAACTTGACTCCTTTGTACACGACGATCTTTGATTCGTAACATTCCTGTTGCTAATCCGTTACTCTTCCAATCGCTGGCCGAGTTTTTAATATAAACTGAGCGCCATCAAACCAGTTTCCATCATTGAAATATCGAAGTTATTCAAATGATTATATGCAAAAGTTCACTTCATTTCATTCAGACATAAGTGACTTTCATCAGAATCAATCAGATTACACTCAAATACTTACTATGCTGTATTTCCCCTCTTTTTAGGGCAGGTTGGAAGAGTAACATTCCGGTTGCTAATCCGTTACTCTTCCAATCGCCGGGCGAGTTTTTAATACAAACTGAGCGCCATCAAACCAGTTTCCATGATTGAAATATGGAAATTATTCAAATGATTATATGCAAAAGTTCACTTCATTTCATTCAGACATAAGTGACTTTCAGCAGAATCAATCAGATTACTCTCAAATACTTACTATGCTGTATTTCCCCTCTTTTAGGGCAGGTTGGAAGAGTAACATTCCGGTTGCTAATCCGTTACTCTTCCAATCGCTGGCCGAGTTTTTAATATAAAGTGAGCGCCATCAAACCAGTTTCCATGATAGGAATATCGAAATTATTCAAATGATTATATGCAAAAGTTCACTTCATTTCATTCAGACATAAGTGACTTTCAGCAGAATCAATCAGATTACACTCAAATGCTTACTATGCTGTATTTCCCCACTTTTTAGGGCAGGTTGGAAGAGTAACATCCCGGTTGCTAATCCGTTACTCTTCCAATCGCTGGCCGAGTTTATAACATAAACTGAGCGCCATCAAACTAGTTTCCATGATAGAAATATCGAAATTATTCAAATGATTATATGCAAAAGTTCACTTCATTTCATTCAGACATAAGTGACTTTAAGCAGAATCAATCAGATTACACTCAAATACTTACTATGCTGTATTTCCCCTCTTTTTAGGGCAGGTTGGAAGATTAACATTCCGGTTGCTAATCCGTTACTCTTCCAATCGCCGGGCGAGTTTTTAATACAAACTGAGCGCCATCAAACCAGTTTCCATGATTGAAATATCGAAATTATTCAAATGATTATATGCAAAAGTTCACTTCATTTCATTCAGACATAAGTGACTTTCAGCAGAATCAATCAGTTTACATTCAAATACTTATTATGCTGTATTTCCCCTCTTTTTAGGGCAGGTTGGAAGAGTAACATTCCGGTTGCTAATCCGTTACTCTTCCAATCGCTGGCCGAGTTTTTAATATAAAGTGAGCGCCATCAAACCAGTTTCCATGATAGGAATATCGAAATTATTCAAATGATTATATGCAAAAGTTCATTTCATTTCATTTAGACATAAGTGACTTTCAGCAGAATCAATCAGATTACACTCAAATACTTACTATGCTGTATTTCCCCTCCTTTTAGGGCAGGTTGGAAGAGTAACGGATTACCAACTGGAGGGTTCCAACCTAAGACGTTGTTTAAAAAGAGGGGCTAGTGCATGTTAAATCTATCGTTGCCTTAAATGTCCCTACGTTGGCATGGTGAGGAAGTTTGGAGAGTGGGGTGCCAGCTCTTGTGTGACCTCGTCATTTGACTGTGGTTCAAAATTACGTGGTGTAGTCCTCGGATCTTTCCCTTCGGGTTTGATCCCGGACCGTCGCCAATAGCCCGTTTTGTTGCTCCAGTGCGACGTTAATTCAGCTACCAACATACCCTTTTTTCAATATAGAAATAGAGGTAAGGAGAAATTTTAACACACAAGTCGAAATTGCTTAGCGTTGAGCTGTTTTCAAAGTGATGCGAATTCGTTTCAGTAAACGTAATTTAGGGGTAATAAATTTTATTTTAAAAGTAACTCATGTACAATTACTTGTAATTAATAACGTGAATAACGATTCGTTAGGGAAAATTAATAATTAGGAGAATGTATGAGTAGTACTTTAATAGATACATTTTGTTTGAGCATTCTTCCCAAAAAAAAAAGTCTGGCAGTTATCGTTGCACTCTCGGATGCAAGGAAATAGGGAAAACACGATAGAGGTAAAAAAGTTCCTTAATTGTGAAAGGAAGTCGGAGATTCTTTCAGTCATTTGTTTCGCATTTAAATGCAAATGAAGCCACAAAACTCTTTCGTACACTTAATAATCGACTTGCTCGTAAATTACGTTTCAAGTTATGGGTGTGTTCCCAATGACACGAACTTCCCTGCCTGGGATCACAAGAGTATTACGGTTCAACTTACCGTTTCTCTTGATTCCATTATTTTACTACTCCTACAATGAAAAGATTTTTTAACGCATTTTACTGCGAACTTTTTTGGTCCACAACAAACGAAGTTCGAGATTACAGCCATCAACTACATTTTATGTCTTGAATTTATTTTAATTTTAAGTAGCGTTTTACTGGAAGGTGAACTCATAGTGCGCGCCTCCTGGTTGGTTGATTTGGGTTTTATGTATTGGACAAGCTGCGCCTCCTGTATTCATAGATAGGAGTATTGTGCGTAAGGCAAAATTCAATTGTGAAAAATCTCCTATTTGTTTATTGTAACATTGTATAGAGGGTGATTCGAAATTTCCTGGCCGTTAGTAGAGTGCCTCCAAATAAACATTTCTTTTTGCCTACAAATGTTGAGTGAAGGTGCTCGAGGGCGCTGTTTGTTTTTCAACTGCGCAGATTTTGCAAGTGATGGATCATTCATTTCACGAACTGGCTGACATGCTTCTAACACATGCCAATGGAAATGGGAAGCTGCGTACCTGTCCATTGCAATTAGACCGAAAAATGGCAAATAAGAGAATAAATTTATAGTTTTTATACTCCTTTGACCTCAAGGAAATGAGAACCGAAGAGTTCACATTAACCCCCCTTGAATTTGCAAAAACCGTCAAAGCGTAAAATGATCGAACCCAGCTTATAAAAAAAATAATAACAATGTTTATTTTTTAGCTATAATAAATTATTATTTTTATAAATAATCTTATATATGTAACCCCGTATTGGCCATGGTTTTCTTACAAAAATGTATTTTTATGAAAAACAAAACAAAAGGAAATCGCAGAATTGTAGCTGTTTCTTAGTAAGTTTTTCATTTATTAAAGTAGTAACCTAACAAATGTTTATTTATAAAATTACTTATATCCGCTAAACTATGCAGGTTACCCGACTCTGAATAAAAGAGCGTACACACAGTCTGCCCGGCGCCTGTCACGTGTGAGGGGGAACTTGCGCATGCGCGCTACAGCACTGTTCTTCTGCGCATCCTGACGGCATTTCTTACAGATAACACGAACCGTAGTGTGTTGTGTTTTATCAAGTGAAGAGTTGTGAAGAGTTAAATGTTTTATTGTAGTAGTAGACTCTATTAACGTTGATCATGATACAGTTGTGTGTTTCATGTTAAATGTCTTCTAATGACTGTTTTATCTGCAAAATGTCAGTCAGAAGGAGATACTGGGAACGTAGTAAAAGGGCTAGCTAATTTAATTACTGTCAACAAGAAAAGAAAGGATGACGCACACTTACTTCTGGAGAAAGTTGAAGAAATTGAGGTTCATAAAATATACCGAAGGGAATACATCAAGGAACGGTACATTGAGCGTGATTGTAAAGAGGCTTCAGCACAGAAAAACCAGGAACAAGTTTACTGTCGTCTATTACATTTAATTTTAATAAAATCTGTTTTATATGCAATGAAAAATGTGATGCTCAAATTGAAAAGAGAAACCTATCGAAAAGCTTAGAGAAGTCTATGAAGTTCGTTCCTTAACATTAAAAGATTCGTTGTTAACAAAGGCCCAATTACGAGATGACGACTGGGGTCGCCAGGTTTCTGCTCGAATAAATAGTGTTATTGATTTAGTAATAGCAGATGCATGCTATCATAAGGACTGTTATGCTGAATTCGCTACCAATCCCTCAGGTAACCGAAAAAGGGACCGCCCTCAAGATGCAATATTTGATACAGCTTTTCAACAACTTTGTACTTTCATTGAAACAATCGGAGGAGTGTCAATTTACGTTAAACGATTTAATGCATAAGATTAAAGTAAACCTACCAGTACGTCTATGACAATAAAAACTCTTCAAAACAAATTAGTAGAATCCGTACGGAGATGTAGTTTTATTCGCAACAATGAGGAAGAAACCCACGGTTGTTTGTTTTCGTGGTTTAAAACTAATTAACCAGTGGTACAACGAACGGGCTGACAATGAAAAAGAGCATCTTAGAATTGTCGAAACTTCAGCCAGTATAGTCAGAGAAGATATCTGCATGACCGTTTACAACACATCAGCCTACCCAAATATAACAAATTTTACTGAAAACGTTGAATCGATGGTTCCTGGAATTTTGCAGGTTTTTCTAAATAAGGTTATTTTACAGAATAAAAAAGTGAGGGAAGTTATCAAGAAAAAATGTACAGCTATTTCTCATTCAATAATAGCAGCAACAAGGCCTCGCATTTATTTCTCCTTTGCAACTAGGGCTTGCATTATACTTGTTGCGCAAAGTAGGTTCCGAAAACATTGTTGATGCTGTTTCAAATATGGGTTTCCGCTCCAGCTACAAAAGTGTAGCTTTACTTGAATCATTTGCTGTACATTCATGGTCTCCAGAAGTTACAAGTGGATCATTTTCACAGTTCTCTTTTGAAAATGCTGATTTTAATATTGCCACAATGACCGGAAAGGACACATTCCATTCCATGGGGGATACGTTGTGTCACACCAAATACTGCTATACTAGACACAGAAGTTATCATATTATCTAGTATCCCTGCTTCAAAGGAAACCGAGGTGGTCCAAAAAATTGAAACTAAAACATTTCGGAGAGAACAGAGCTGGCATTAAAGTTACATTTCAAAATGTTTACGTTTAGATGAGGCTTTTAAAGAAGCAGCAAAACTCTCCAATCAAGACATTTCTTGGTTGTTTGGGAAGTTTTGAAGCAATTTTCTATGCCTGCCTGGCAAGGTTTTATGGAAAAGGTTACTAATGACATGCCTTACTCAACATCACGGGTACTAGCTCTTCCGTTTGTTAACAGCCCACCAACTAATTATGGCACAATATTGACTGTTTTAGTTTATGCAATCCAGAACACTAAGAGCAATCAAACAACGACTGTTGTGACCTTCGATCAACCCCTTTTCATAAAGACAAGAGATAGCGTAGCCCTTGAAAACAGCAGTTAGAATGAAATGTTTTCGAATATCCTCATTCGATTGGGAGGCTTCCACTTGCTGATGGATGCTACCTTGGATCAATCGGCTTTATAATGAATGGAATTTCCGAGCTATGGGAAACTGTATATGCTGAAGCATCAATTCCGCACATGCTTTCAGGACACTGTAACGGCGGCTAGAGAAACGACCACCACGGCAGCAGGAAGAGATAGGGGGTTTGATAATCTTGCTGGCTCAAGTGTCGAGAGAAAAAGGCCACACCGAAGCGACCACCCGAAACATCTTTTTAACGACAGCCAACCAGCAGGGGTCGGAAATCGTTGTGGCTTCGAAACAAAAGGCAGGCGCCTTTCTGTCGCTCTCTATGACATTTCAAGACAAAGAGGACGGAGATGAATTACGATGGCCATTGCCGACAGGGTTTTATGGTCCCCTTTCAAGTCCGCCGAAGTCTGTCGTAAAAGTCAAGGGGAGAGGCCAACGTGAGAGAGCCATTCGGGAAGGTCCGAAGATGGTGAGAATTTTCAACAGCCAACCAGCACCGACTAAAAGGCGGACCCGAAACGAAAAGGAGGAGTCGATAAGCACCCAATATATATAGAGAGAGTTTTTGAGATCTTGAGGATCAGAAGACAGAGAGAGAGCTTGGAGAGAACAGCAGAGAGAGAGAGAGGCGGTCAGCAGAGAGACCGTTTTGGAGAGAGAAGTGAACACCGTTCACTGTCGGCGCATTTATCCCGCCTTGGGATTCTATACTCGCCAGAGTATTTTATTGAGAAGGGCTCGCCGTAGCCGTGAAGGAGATCCCTCCGAGAAACCTGTGTCGCTACTCACCCGAGTAGTGGAGACTTCACCGAGATCTAAAGTTCGCCAGAACTGATAAGGCTGATTTATCCCACCTTGGGAATCTATACTCACCTGAGTATTTTATTGAGAAAGGCTCGACCGTAGCCGTGAAGGAGAAGCCTCCTAGAGATCCGTGCAACTGCTCATCCTAGTAGTGGAGATTGATCTGATCCTATCTGGAAAGACTGAGATATCCTGCCTTGAGACTCTATACTCATCTGAGTATTTTTGTTGAGAATAGGCTCACCCGTAGCCGTGCATTAGATTCCCCCGAGCGAAATTGTGAGGCTCGCCAGCAGCCCTAAGCACCTCAATAGAACTTTGGACTTACCAACGAACTGACCTTAAATGAACTCTTCATTCCTTTTACCGACTAATTGTACAAAGTTGTAAATAAAATACTTTAGTCTAGAAACGGATACTTTCAATGGTAACTAGTCTAGCCACCCGTGAACCAAGACGTTACAACACGCTTATGCAAGAGCTATCTAGGCACATTGTACAACTCTGTGCGCTCTTTCGGTAATAATAATGGATGAAATGGACATTTCAGACGCTCATAAAGAGCACATGACTAGTCTCCTCTCCAACTTTGAAGTTAGTCCACCGTCATTTGTTGCCTGGAAGAAGATCAAGTGTTTACAAAGCTGAAAAAAAAACAATTTTTTGACAAGATAGAAAGACTCAAGCAACGAGGGAAAACATCTCAACTATGGCTGCAGTACTTTGAACTTGCAACCCCAGCACTACACTTTATTCAAGCAGAGCGTATGGGGGATTGGAACCTTCACTTAAACTGCGTTAAAGCAATGCTTCCAGTGTTTCATGCAAAAGGACGTTTCACTTACGCTAAGGCTTGTCAACTGTGCCTCCAGGATATGGATGTACTTGAGAACAACATGCCAACTGAGGAATTCCGTAAATTTACTCAGGACAGCTTCTTTACTATTCGTCGTTCAAACAAGAATTGGTCCGGAGTTTGGTCAGACATGGTGATAGAGCAGATAGAGCAAATGCTAATGAAAAACTTGAAAAGCGTTGGAAGCGTTACACACGGGAGAGGTTTTCTGGTAGTGTTCTTAATAGGTGGATTTGTGGTCTGCCCATAGCCCACCATATTTGTGAGGCAATTGAAAAATTCTGCAACATGCTCACAATTAGCAGCAATCAACATGTTGAATTGAAAAGTGGAATACAAACTAGTGAAATACACTGCAAGAAATTCGAAGCATGGTTGCGACAACACTCGCCTTTTATTGATATGCAAGATCTGTTCTCACTAGCATCTGGCTTAGTTGCACAAGATGATGTCAGCTGCTACAAAGCTGTATCTGTAGAACAATCTCTGCAAAGAATTGGAACTGACATTACACAATTTGGTTCTCAGGCTGAAAAGAGCTGGCGTGGCTAAGACAATGTCTGCGTCAACCAGCACAGTAATAGTCGGAAAAGACGTTATTGAAATTGATAGAACGCAGCTTTTCCAGAGAATACTGTTACTGTGCACTGTACATTCACCTGACGACTTACAAGATTGTTTCGCATTCGAGCTTGCAACAGTACCCATGGTTTTATTTGATTGCAACGGCCTTATGAGAAAGACAAAGAAAGCAGCGTTTTATAATGTATTTGATACAGTTCCAGAGCGACCAGTTGGTAGCACTGACAACCTGTACTTTGATGGAGGGTCTCTTATTCATCACGTAGTATGGCCAAAGCAAGGGACCTTTGGTGATGTTTACACCATCTACACATCTTACATCAAGAAGTATTACGGCGATCAAGTAACAGTTGTTTTTGACGGATACACCGAAAGTTGTGTCAGCACCAAGGTTGTAGAACGCCAAAGGCATTTGATGAAGCGTACTTCAAGAGAAATAATTTTTAATGATAGTACAGTTCTCGTTGACTCACGGGCAATTTCTAAGCAATCTTGCCAATAAGGAGCGTTTCATTTTGCAACTCGCTGGCCACCTGGAGAACGTAGGCATACTCAAGTTTACAGCAACAGATGATGCTGATGTACATATTGTGCGTACCGCAATAGAGACACATGAGAAGAATAGCAAGCAAGTTGTAGTTGGTCAAAATGTTGATTTTCTTGTTTTACTTACTGCTCTTACTCCAGACGCAATGGATGTCCTTATGCTGAAAGAGGTCTAAAGATTTGCAGAACTCTAATTTTGTGACCGATTGCAAAAAATCCATTCTCTTCCTTCATGCGATTAGTGGTTGTGACACAAGCTCAGGGTTCTATGGGAAGAGAAAACTGCAGGCAGTACAATTGTTCTCTTGCAGTGATTACCTGCAAGATATCCCTGAGATCTTCAATAACCCTAATTCTACTTATGACATCGAACGAGCAGGAGAGAGGTTCATCATCGCATTGTACAACAACACGAAGAAAGAAGAAAGCAACTTGAATAAGATGAGATATGACTGTTTTAATAAACTAGTAGGTCAAGCGAGTGCTGCTGTTATCCTCTCCAAGTTACCTTCAACTACAGAAGCTGTATATCAATACTCCCATCGCACATTCCACCAAGTGTAAACCTGGCAAGAAGATTGTTTGAACCCATCGGGCTGGGGATGGAAGTTAGTGAACAAATCATTGACGCCCATATACACTACTAAAGGACCAGCGCCAGCTAAAATAGTGTCTCTAATTACTTGTGGATGCAATAAAGGTTGGAGAAAGAAATGCAAGTGTGTGAAAGCTAACCTGCGTTGCTCGATTATGTGCAAGAACTGCCGAGGCCGAAGCTGTACTTATACCGAAACAATAGACATCGTCGATGAAGATAATGATATATAGTAAAGCAAGAACTTTACATTATTCTGCATTATCTAGACAGAAATAATTTTAATGTAATTATTGTAAAATAAAATAATTTGCATTGAAATGTAGCCTAAATACTTTTCCATGCTTCCGATACTTTTTCATTCTTAATTTATGACTATGTTCTAAATTTTCAATTTAGAGAAGATTTATGTTGTTTGGTGTTTAGTAAATCTTGGGTTTTAAACTGTGTTACATGCTTTCTCTTCCAAAATGCAATGTACGAAAATAAAAAAAAGGCTTTTAAAAGCAGCAATGGTAAAACAATACATAAAACAGTACGGTATTTCGAATGTTTAACTAAACATTATTTATTTTTTTTACATTTCAAGTTTAGTAGTTTAATAAAACATTTATTTGGTTCGCTTTAATAAAAAAATTATAGAAAAAATTAAATATTTTACTGGTATTTTTTTCATAAAATATGTTTTTACAGGAAAACTGCCAGATACAAGCTTAAATATAATGTAATAATTTATAGAAAACTTAATTACCTGAAAAAATCATAGTTATAGCTTGTTTTATAAGCAAGATACAACCTTTTTACGGTTTGACTTTTTCGAAATTTCAGGGGGTAGGGGAAGCTCCCCTCAAGGAACTCTTTGGTTTTCATTTCCTGGAGGCCCAAGGAGTGTTTAACCAAAATTTTAAAACTTTATAAATTTTTTCTCTTATTTTACCTAATTGCAATGGACAAACCGGGAACGTTTCCGCAATAGAAGAGTGTAGAATCGTCGAAAATGGGAGCGTTTGTATCACCAACTGTGTGAAACAGAAACATCAACAGGCATGATGCGGGTCGGCCGAGAAGTTTGAACACTTCAGAAATGGAAGAAGACATTCTACGGTAAGTTGAGAAAAATCAGAGCAAATCAAAATTCATTCATTACACATTTGTGGAGTGCCTAAGAGAGTGTATTTGTTGCGTATGAGTGAAGAAAGACTAGAACTTATCAATGAATCTTATAAAGACTATACAGATGGTGAAATATAATGACCAGCAATAGCGTAGTGCCCATGGAAGACCGACATCCGCTAATAAAGAAAATTAAAATTCGGAAGTCAAAAATAAATAAATGCAAATCTATAAAATCTGACACAGAAACAACTACTTTTTTAGCGCAAATCTGAGTGAGACTTTTTCATTTTAACACATCCTTGAATTTTACCGCTAAAAGTCAACCAATGATGCCCCATGCTTTTAACCTCAAATGGGTTTTACTATGATTGTTTCAAAGCGTGTTTCATTCTCTTCTCCCCTACCCCATACTTGGACCAGTATCCAGTCCAGATAATTTTCGCATTGCGTCTTTGTGCATACTCTCCCTCTGTTCTCTTCCCCCGCCTTTGTAAAGGACAAGCATGCTTGGATGAAACGCATTCTTTTCAACTCCGGCCTAAAAATGATGTCTTTTATTGTCTTTGTGGAAAAGAAACAGGGATAAATGGAGCTGACTAATAAGATGATCTAAAGAAAAGCACGAGATTTGTTCTTTTTGACCCAATCCCCAGGTATCTACGTTACAGATAACTATGAATGATGCAAAAATACAGAGGATTGGTTCCTATTTTTCCTGGGCAGTTATCCTTGAGTGATATTTCTGTTGGGGCATTCAGCGGAGTGCTATATTATTTCACGTATAACAATGGATATTAAAGTATTAAAAGGATGAATTGAAACCTAGATTTTCTGTCCGAATGGTCTTTAAAACCAGTGCTCTCATTAGCCCACAAGTAACAAAATAAGACAACGGACCAACAACCTAAGGATAGCATGTAACCTGTTCTTCAAGTTTGAGGCAAACAATTCCATTTGCATTTCGACGTAATTTCAATATAGTTTAAAAGGCTTCACACCTCTATTGTTATCATCATTATGTTGGACTTGGATGAGAAAAATTAAATTTTGCAGAGAAAGCTTAACTTATAAGCGTTGAAATGAAGTTTTCGAAGGATAGAAAAGCCCATTGAAATCTTCCAATGCATTCTTTCGCAAGCCAATCCACTGCGTAGTAATAAATCAAAACGCTTTGAAAGCTTCCTTTTCGAATCGGTGTTTACAATTGCTTAAAAAGATTACCAGTTTCAAGCTCGGATTAGTAATTTGGGATTCTATTGGAGGAATCCGTTTGTTGTAATACTTTGCAGGTGTGAAAACAAGAATACATGACAGAACTTCCATATATTTTCCCTTCGAAATGTCATTTGTCTTGTAATCCAGCCAAGTGCTCCAAGCATGAAAAAGGGAAGAACAAAAGGAATTCGGCTGAGAACAGGAAGAGATGTTCGAAATTGGCGATGCGTGTGGAGTGCTTCTCATCAAAATTCCCTCTCAACATGCATCCATTTGGTGGCAACATTTTTTTCTTATAGCTCAAAAATAGGAACATTAGAAGCATTTCTTTGCTATCATATCTGAGGCTGGGTTTTGTGATATAGTTTTCTGATACTAGGGGATTTGAAACTATGCAACACTCAATTTTGGAAATCTCGTTTTCAGAACAAAACTGAAACAATCTCTTTGATACGTCTGCAAAAGATCCACAACGAACAGAGCGTTCATTTTCCCTAGTCACTTAAACATAGATCTCAAATGTGGATTTCTCCTAATCGATATTGCATGCCTGATGAAGCGTGGCTAAGGGGATATATTTAATTTCCCACTTTCCAATGTTACGCGAATTTTCATTTCGTCCCATATTATTATTCAGAAATATATAGGGGTTCCTTTTCTTACACACACATCCGTCCATTACCAAGGGGCATAAACAAAACTTTTGATAGTTTTTATACAATTTACTAATTTATTAATAAATTAATGTGCTACTAATATTTTAACCTAATTATTTGCATTTTGTTTTTCCATAGTTTTGTTTCTTCCCTCTGTTTCAGTTCGCAAGTGAAAGGCTCTAGAGATTTACTTAGGGCGCTTCAGCTTTGCTTACAAATAATGAGCTCTTTATTCGAAACCTTTATCCCAAATCAATACCACCGGTGAAAGTGTAGCTCCGAACTCCTTGCTATATCTTTCATTTTCCTTGTGCAGCATCATTCAGCTGTATCTGATAGAAAGACAATTTTTGATTGGATGCTTTTATGATACGAATGTGTTGAAAAAATGTATTCGCCCTTTTACAGCATTTTGACGAGTTTCAACCTATTGTTGATCCTTTCATTTCTGGATCGAATTTCTCAGAGAGAAAGCGTATTAATTACTTTTTAGCCATGTATTTCGACCAAATGTAGTAGCCGTATTTGTGACAAGTTTTATCTTTACATAACATACACAAATAGGAGAATGTCCTTTTCATGTGCCGACCTGGTAGTCGAGTGAGTTCAACTCGTTATGGGTTCAAATCCCGGTCTTTTTTACGATCACTCGGCCTATCGATAAAGGATTTAAGGCCTGTAAGGGGAGGGGTGGAATGAAACATCAAAGGCGAAGCATTCTACAAAAGACATGAAATAAAAGCTGGAATACAAAATCTTCACGTTGGGGGGCGCGGTAACTCAGTTGGTAGTGTCGCAAATTAGCAACCAGAGGGTTGCGAGTTCGAAACTCGAACCAACCAAAGACCGTCGTGTACGTGGGGATGGTGTACGTGAAATCTACCGTGGTCTCAAATGTCGTCACATCTCAAATGTCGACGTAGTATGGAAGTTTGTAAAGGAGTGCCAGCTCAGGTGTTGACCTCACCATCTGACCGTGGTTCAAAATGAATAGGTGTCCTCTGATCTTTCCCTTCGAGATCACCCGTTGTGTTGCTCCAGTGCGACGTTGGATGGATGGCTGTTGGACATTAGATTTTGATGGAAATTCAACTAAAAACCTTCGCGTTTCAGATGATACAGATGAGGCAATAAAAATGATACATAAGACATAAAACAGGTGGAAATACAAGCAAGTGAGTAAATTTTTTTACGAAAACAGAAAATACTTCGGAGATAAAACGCAGTACACTAAGCGCATATTCCCAACTGGGTACGAGAAGTGAGTGAAAGAAATGAATGAAATTTTTTATTCATAATATTGAGAAGGAGTTTTCGTTACCTTCTGTTGGTTGGGTGAGATGAAAATCTTTTGAATAACGTAGCCACGGGGACAGAGTGATTCAATTTGGAAACTGGGTTGTATGCTGAAAATCTCAACACTTTCCTCCTGATTTTCATCCTAAACATTGAATCCCTCATTGAATCGGTGTCAATCAATGCTTTGTTAAGGTCTAACATTTGCATCCATATACTGTCTGTCATGGAAAGTTTTGCCAGTCTATGGAAAGTCTTGTCAGTTTGAGAGGTTGCTCCAAATATTTTAAATAGAAGCTCTGGAAACAGTGCGAATTCATGAAAAGTAACGTTCATTGCGGCCTTTCGATCGGAATAGAAAACCGGGATCAGATGAGGGGTGCGCACCCTCTGTTGGGGAAAATCGGTATTAAACTGTGAAGAAAAAAGTGTCATGAGCAGAGTGAAGCGAGTCCCCCGGCTGCTGGGCTGGCTTCCCAGCTGCCGGGATTAAGGGGATCCAACCGGACTCACTAATTATGCTCATTGCTTAGATAGCGTTGTTGCGTGTATTTAGCTAGGCCCTTTGGAGTGATTTCGAAAATGTCTCATTTGAAGTAGTGTATCGTTTGATAGCTATTACGATGGATTGGATTCGAATCAGTGCGAGGTTCTGTTGCTTGTGAAAGTGATCTGATGTTTGAATTGCAGTCCAATTATTTTTGCGTTACGTATGTTCCGGACATCTAAGTAACAAATGACCAAGCTACTTTATTTGTACGATCGTAATTTCAGTAAATAGTTAGAAGATAATAATTTGTCAACCCATTATCAAGTGCTCGAACCCCCTGGGGTTCCTGAAAGGGAAAGTAGTTCAGAAATATAGTATTTCATGAAGTATTAGCGGAAATACCCGGCTTTGCTCGGGTTGAATTTATGAAACGTTGATTGAAAGTGATCCGAAAAATCACTTTTCTCTATCAGAAAAATGCAGATATAGAAAATGCAAATATATAAATAATTTAACTCCGTTTTGATATTTTTATAGCTCCTACAATTTACTTTGTACGAAATGCTTGCTTTACCCATTCATGTAATACATTCAACATAAATCACGATATAGTGTACGACAGGTGACAATGAGATGACTATTCCAGAAGTCGATTTTGAATTTTGGGATGATTGAAGATCTTTATGTTCAATTCCTGTAAAAATGACAAACTAGCAGCTTATTATTGCAGCCAGTTTTCCTATGGATATTTTTTGACTTGTAGCACTCTCTTGCGCCAGGAATGCGATATTTTCAAATTCCACCATCATTATGTAAGGATGATGTACTAATACGATATTCATGATGAATTTCTTTTCAAGCAAATACATTTTTTGTCTTGAAACTTCATTCTGCGTGTGAAATAACAACTGATATTAAAATTAAATGTCTTCAGTACAGATGAAACAAAGTTAATCTACTACAATTTTTCAAAAATGAAAGGTCAATTTTAGCGAGTTTTCAAAAAAAAGAAAAGCAGTGTTTTCAATGTTGGAGATAGCAAAGTTGCATAAGAATAACTTTAACTCGTAAAGTAAGTAATCTCGATCTTGTCAAGTAAGACAAAAACTTTCAACTTTTCATAAGTCCCAGTTAGAATATTTTATAACCTCGTTTTAGCAGTTTTAAATAAATTCTTTGTGGCACTTTGTTTTATCAATTACGGTATCTAAATGGAAATTGCGTACCTATTTAGAATGATAGATGTTGATTCTTGACTATTGTACTGGAAGCCTACGTCAAAATTAAGAAACATCTTCGAATTACAAAGTATGGTTACACGTCTTATTTTAGCGTTAACTATTTTACTTTAAAATAACTTTATTTTAGCGTTACCCTCTTTTTAAAGTGAGACATTGCCGTCTTATTTTAAAAGGTTTTGTTTGTACACTTTATTTATATTTATGAAACGGGAATTCTACAAATCATATGGAATTGAATCAATAACTTTTATGGAAAGTTGGTCGATTGTGCTTTTCGCATTAGACTCGTTTTCTTACAAAATATTAAAAATGTTTTGAATCATTTCATTCGTGGAAGATTTATAAATTATTGAGATATTTTGGAAAGAAATAAAAAATAAGTTGAAAGAAAAGTATTAGAATTTAGATTGTTTCAATATAATTTTGAAAGTAATTCTTTTCCAGCAATACACTGGTAAAACAATCTGAGTTGAGTACCTATCGTAATAATATTTAATGTTATTCCTATATCGAACTGTTTTAACCCCTCTGCACACGTAGGATAAATAGAACGAGCCTATGTTACCCACAGGGTTCGAAAGAAAAATGGGACAAAATTCAAACGGTAGAGAATAGACAGGCATTATTATGACACATAAATTGCTTTATATGTCATGATAAGAGCAATTGTAAGCCTGCAGTTGTGACAAGAGTGGCATAAGGCAACCAGAGAATGATCCACTGAGACTGAATGGAGTGTTGGTTCCACAAATGGAAAATTCCATAACAATAGTTGATTATTTAAACAGACAAATAGTAACACCGCCCTATTTGGAGGTTGTTCAGTGTGGAGTGTTTGGGACGGCTCTGAGCTCCTTTTTCAAAAGGGAAAGAATGAATAGTTTACAATCAACTCGCTAGGGGATAAGGATAAAGTGAAAGATTATTGGACCAGGGATCTATCAAGAAAGTTCATTGATAGAAAGTCGGTTTTCTTAACGAAGAAGTAAGTTGATCTTGCAACGGCGATTTGAGAGGAAGAGATAAGTGAGCGGGTGAACAAAATCTACGTACTGTTTTGTTTAAAAGCTAATTTTTTTAGTATGTAATATGAATTACGATATTAATGTTAGAAAAATTTATCAACACAAACCTTTGAACCTGATGATAAAATTTTGATGACCATGCGAAATTTTAGAGTTATCGTATAAGAACTTTTTTGCAATCTATTTCCATCAAAATGTGTAAAAGTTGCTATTTATAATATTTTTAAATATTAATTTCATTATTAATATTCCATACTGAAATAAACTTAAAAAGAAACATTATGTAAACTAGGCTCAATAATAGACGATAAAAAATTTGAGCGTGATAAGAAATATGATTCTAGGAAATTAATCTGACATCATCCCTATTTTGCATACTTCTGATCTAAAAACGGCTCAATGGCTAGGCACTCGAGATGAAATTTGGTATATGTGCCAAAATAGGGAGTTGTCATTGGAAATCATGCGCAAGTTAATATGAAGCAAATGTTATCAATTTATTAAAGACGTTATTCCCTATTGAATGCAGCTTTGAATTCGCTCTACCATCAACTATGTGCGAATGAAAAAGAGTTTTCAAGTGAGCGGGTCCGTCGGAAGTCAGGGTTAGTGAGATGGCCGGATTTCAAAGGTGAAAGTGGGGGAAAGATATATTGACCATATGGCTAGCGGCGTGGAAAGAAAAAAGGGAACTTATCTGAGGATGAGAATTGTACTTAGGGGGTCAGTTTAGGTATCGTTTCATGTATATTGATTGCTTATGCATTCAGTTAATTAAAAGGAATAATACTATTGCCAGATCAATCAATATTCAATTAAATCAAAATATGATTAGTAATTTGATACTTAAATATACTTTTCATAATTAGTAAAATCGTAAAACGAACCGTTATATATCCATCCGAAGGAATATCTTTGAGAAAAACATGAAACAGAATTAATGAACTCATTTATGAATTCTTTTGACATAAAATGTTGTACTGGCCTTTACTATTACTATTGGTTTGTTGTCACAGCACCAAGAAAAAGCTTGACCAGATATATCCCTTGCGCCTTATAAAACCCAAACCACCAAACCACAAAAAACAAATTGGGCCTGGACAATGCCTGAAATTAATTGTAATTTGTTTTAGGTGGATTTTTTTCTAAGGTATTTGCTGTCGAGAAGTTATTTTTCCTCCCTCAATTATCAAAAAGAATGTTTCGAAGCTAGAATAACGATGAGCATTCGTTCTCTGACCTCTGGGAGATGGAATTTAGTTAGTCTCTTCTTTGGTTTGGTCAAAGAGTGCTCAATAATTGTCGCATATTCATTTTCTGAATTATTGAAATGTTGAGTAACAATCACACAACAATTCAATAATTCAGAAGCTGGAATCGAGAGTATCTCTTCGTGGGGGTTCGTTAAAGACTAGTATATTCATTAATTCTTGCTTTCAACTCAATTCGCCTCCCTGATTTTCATCTATTGATGTTTTCAAAACATTCTCAATGCCGTGATATAAAAAGCTGAATTTTTCTGTGTGTTAATAATTTGAATTTGAAGCTCAGCTAATAGCGTTCATTTAAAAAGTTACGTCATCCCTTCATTAGAAGTTGTGGCATTTCCCAGGTTAATTTGAGTTGAACAGAATTCATTACTATTTAAAAAAACTTTTGTCATGAGTAGTTTCCGAAAGGAAAAAATTACCATGCTTAAGTATCTTTATTGTTATTATTAAATCGAAACACCCTTCTTCATTCGCACATAGTTGATAGTAGAGCGAATTCAAAGCTGCCATTCAATAGGGAATAACGTCTTTAATAAATTGATAACATTTGTTTCATATTAACTTGCGCTTGATTTCCAATGACAACTCCCTATTTTGGCACATATACCAAATTTCATCTCGAGTGCCTAGCCATTGAGCCGTTTTTAGATTAGAAGTATGTAAAATTGGGATAATGTTAGATTAATTTCCTAGAATCATATTTTCTTATCACGCTCAAATTTTTTATCGTCTATTATTGAACCTAGTTTACATAATGTTTCTTTTAAAGTTAATTTCTGTATGGAATATTAATAATGAAATTAATACTTAAAAATATTATAAATAGCAACTTTTACACATTTTGATGGAAATAGATTGCAAAAAAGTTCTTATACGATAACTCTAAAATTTCGCATGGTCATCAAAATTTTATCATCAGGTTCAAAGGTTTGTGTTGATAAATTTTTCCAACATTAATATCGTAATTCATATTACATACTAAAAATTAGCTTTAAAACAAAACAGTACGTAGATTTTGTTTGGATTCCATAATAGAAAAACGATAAAAATTTCAGCATGGGGATCATTTCGGAATATATGAATAAAAGTCAGGATAACTAATATAACATTCGGCTCCTCAAAAATTTACATTCTCATAGTCTAAAAATGGCTGGATGAAATGACTTTCAACGGTATTCGAGGTAAAATTTTGATATAGACTCAAAAGTCTGCGTCAAAATTTGCTGTCTTAGAAATATAGATAATAAAATACAGACGATGTTTGGAGCAGTTTGGCCAGAACTGGACCTTGCGCCATAAAACCCAACCAAAATTGGCATTGGAAATAATGAAGTTTGTAAGTAATTTTATGTGACCCCTTAAGCACATTTTATACGTATCAATTTATAGAAGATGTTATTCCTTATTGAATGGTATCTTTGAATTTGCTCTACTGAGGTGTGAATAAAAGGAGTGTTTTTTTCTTCGGCTGTACATTTTCAATTTTCAACAGCAGAGAGTAGATAGACAAGTTAACTTAAAAATGCATTTGCCCTTTGTTAAAGAATATAACCAAATGATTCGATGCATGTCACGTCTAAGGATTTCCAGATGGGAAAGCTCTTTAAAAGTACACCCTCGTTGAACTCTGAAATCGGGAGGAAAACAATAAATTAGAATTGTAATTAAAACTATCTCTCTTAGATTATCACAATGAAAGATGGACAATTATCGATTAAATATTATCTTGCAAAATTTTATAAAGTTATATCTATATAAATAAGAATGGAGTGCTTGTACCTTGAATATTTTCAACCCATTTCAAGTTTTCTATCCGTTTTGGGTCCTTCTGATGCAAAATTCTTCTCTTGCGCGTTTGGTGTCTGTCTGTTTATCCATCTGTCTGTCTGTCTGTATGTGTGTGCCCGTACTACGTCCAAACGGTTGAATATATTTCCAGGAAACTTTGCAAACTATGAGTACTTACATTTATTTAGTGACTGAATTTGGTTGCGTTAGTCTGTCCGTCTTCCTGTTCTATCATCGATTTTGTGTTTGTGTGTTTGTACAAGTATCACATACAATTTGTTCAACATATTTTAATGCAATGTTCAATATTTGATACACCATATTTGACTTTAGTGAAGACATTATTTGAAATTTATATGCTTACATATTTAGGCAAGTTTCATGTTAAAACATCTGAGTAACTATACTTAAATCAACCATAATTTGGTAGTTTTGGAGTAGATGGAAGGTATATTGAGCATTGCAATTACATGGATTGTTTTACCAGTGCTATGAAAAGTCAATTATTTTTCCAAAAACTATTTTTACAGAATTTATAAATTATAATACTTTATTTATTTTGACCCTTATTTTTTCTTTACAAAATATAAAAAATTCTGAATATTTGGACAGACGATGAACAGAATAAAACCTTTTAAAATAGGACTGGTAGCTAATATGGCAACCTTGGTATTTTTAATCGTTTGCTTTTTTTTGAATTTGTCTTATATTCCAAAAATTTATTTTGTAGTGAAAAAACAGATACACTCATTACTTTTCGTTCGAAGTTTTTAAAATCAGTTTTGAGATGTATTTCTGGATTTTGAATTTGATATTTTTCGTTCAATAACTGTAATGAAGGTAAATAATGGTTTAATTAGTTTTAAAAACATTTTTAATCATTGTATGATAATTTTGGGAAACGCATTTGTTTTCAAATGACATACAAGGCATTTATACGCATACTCTGATTCATGCATTCTGGGTAACATTGACACACTCTAGAGACTTTCTTTCTTACTAAAAATTTAAATTCTACAAAAATGTAAAATGTTAAATATGTAATTTATTTACATTTGTGAAATTGTGTATTTAACAGTTGTGTACCTTTATTAGAGTGTGGTAGTTGTTACATGTGATGAATAGGAATTACAATTTATTAACGAAAGCGGAAGTTAGTTAACCAACCAATTCAACCCGAGTAATGCCGGGTTCTGCTAGTATGAAATAAAAATGATTAAACTCCCATATTCGAAAGGTTTAATCAAAATTATATCGGGTTTTTCAAATAATGGTGTATATCACCCGTAATCCTAAAAGTTTAGTTAGATTTCACAAATGTTTATTGAAAATATAAAATTAAAATTTTTCTTGGGAGCAATTTGTATTCTTAATTTTCATGTGTTTCCTATACATTTACTGAATGATAATGATAACAAAATAGAAATTCAACTTTATTTGAAAAGTGCAACCTTGTTGTACAATGATGCTGTAGAATTCCTAAACAAAGAACTGAAGGATGCTGGTCCTATTTGTGCCGCCTATCTTTAGAATGCATCATAGTAACTTTTCTTTTCGCAAATTATCTGAAACAAAAGATAAAAATAAATTAAAAGGAAAGCAAATTGGAAAAGAATTACAATCAAGATAAAAATGTTCTACAGTTGGGCTGGAAATAGAATCGAATAGCATTGAAAGCAAAAACGAATCGATAAATTTTGTTTCTGAGCGGTTTGCATTCTACAACGTGGATGGATTATTTACTCATTATATGTGTGTATATGCATTATATGTGTGTATGTGGCAAAAGCAAACTACTAAAGCATACTAGTAAAAGCAAATATTTCAACTATCATTTCATTTTCAATTTGATTTTCGTGTGTGCACTTATATTTCACTAATATTTTCGTCAAAGATTTCAACTCAAAATAATACTTTTTCCCTTTATTGATTTGTAATTAAGTGATATTACATTTGAATAATTAAAGATTTTATATTGCATTATAATCATACTTGATATTTTATTTGTTTTCGAGTAGTTCCCAAACTTATGGAAGGTAACGTATTTTACTTACATTTTGGAAGTAATTTCAACTTTTAAGACGGATTTATAAATTTCTTGTGTAGAAGAAAAGAACCATTTTGAATAGTTAAAATGTGAAAGCGTAAAATATGTATCGCAAGTTTCACTGATACTATATTTCGCAATTCCAAATATCAAATTCAACTGCTAATTTGAAGGGCCAAAAATCAATCTTAGATTACATAAATCCCATCATCCATACTACGTTTCTATTTAAATGACCTACAAACAACAGACGAGAATAACGTATGAGTAAATTAATGTGTATGAAATTGAAGCTTAATTGTGCATAATTGCATACAAATGCATCACAATTATGCTTTCATGTTTTACAAACGGCTTCATTTAGATTCCTAGACGCATAAGGAATTCCAAATCTTTTCCACTTTGTCCGAAGTGTAAGGGCCTATAGGAATCACACTTTCCTATATTGGAATTCAGTATCATCCTGATGAGATTTTATACTCAAGAAATATTAAATAAGAAAACCAATGAAACCAATAGAAGATATCGTCACAATACAAAAGGTGAAAAAGTAAAGTATGGAACGAAACTATGAAATGTTCAAAATGAAATACAGTTAGGTGACAAAATAAGTAGCAGCACAACAAAATAATGTAGCTCCAACTGTGAACAGTAAGTGGCCCAATAATTACCAGAGAAGCTACCATCTCATTGGGTCAGAATATTCACAAACACTCAAAGCATTTCAGAAATAAAAATTGGTATATTTGCAGAATTAAGACTTACCAAGTAATCAATTACCCCATGACCTGTGCTTATGTAAACATTATAGCTGCACATTTTGACTTACACCAAGCGTATCCAGACGTTTTCCTTGCATATTCAAATGCATTTCCAGTACAGAATGCAAAGACGGGTTATGTGGATTTTGAAAAGAAATATGTTAACAGATTTTTTTTATGGATATCAAATGGTACGAGCACATATTCAAATGCAGTACAGGAAGAAACTAGAAAAGAACTAAACTTCCGTGTCTTCCACCAATTTTTGTGGCGCATTGTGATATGAAAAGGAAGAATCCATCTCTTTAAAAGTAGTTTTGATTCAAGTAGGTTTTGTGGAAAATTATACTATAACTATCAAGACGAGATACAGTGTCTATTGGCTACAAAGTCAAGTGCACTACAATCCTGGCACACTTGACCCTTGCGTAGCCACCGACAGCACGACATTCGAAGGAAGCTGCTGTAGATAAAATATACCAAAAGAGTTGGTATAAGAGACCCTATTGTCTGCCCCATTTGAAGAATCGCTCCTTCAAAAGAAATACAATTTCTCGATAAAGTGGAATTTCTTAACCACTTCACATGGCAAAGGTCCAGTAGACGAAAAGAGCTGTAAATAATCGAAAACAATGCTGAAAATGCTTCTTTTGTTGAGGCTTCTAACATTACATCGAATGTTAAAGTCAAATGCTGAATTGAGAAGATACTTCAGACCAACAGAATTCAAATCCAGTAGAATGACTGATGAAGATTCAGAAATAGTCAAATCATGAAAGATGAATGCAGTTCACTCGTTTTTCGTTACAATCATGTAAGTTTTATCTGATTACAACAAAAATATTTCTTTGAAAAATTATCAAGAGGAATTCCTTAGTTTTCAAAAAAATATTAGTCGGAAACAGGAATATCGAAGATTTAACCTAATTCTCATATAAAATACTGTTTTTTCTTTTTAGTATGTACAGTGGAGGGAGAATATAAATGCAGCATGACAATTAATTAAAATCAAAAATATGATTCAAAAGGAGTGGATGATACCTGGAGTGGACGAGCTACCTGTAAATTAGTGTTTAAATTCGGATTCTCTAGGAGTGAGTTTTTAAACTATCAAAAGTAAGTCCACCAGTTAGTGGTGACCAATGGTAATCTCCTAGCATAAATAAGCTTACTCACTGAAAACCCCAAGTTTGGCAAACTTTACCCTGACAAAATAAAAGCAGATTATATCGCTCAATCAAGTCAATATCAAGTTCAACCCGTGGGAAATGACAGAGCACAAAGACAAACTCATCCAATCTTAATTCTCGGATTCAAAGAAAATAATAGTCAAATTCTTGTTTTTTAAATAAAAATTTGTTTGCCATTATTATTTATAAGTTCATAATTATATAATTTGTAAAACACATTGAATACATATCACTAGACGTACGTATATAATGGCAGTCTCAAAATAGATGGAATGTAATATTTTTAAGGATGCGTTATTTTAATTCCATTTAGGCATAAATATTTTTCAATTAAAGTATAAAAGTTTAGGTCGTGTTTCCTCGCCGTATTTATATAGTTTGGGAGAAATTTAAATTTTAAATTTCACTGTAACATGAATCACTCCGTTGTATTTTAGATGAAATAGATATATTGCATATTAAAATATTTGTTCAACTATTTAAACAATTCAAATCTATGCATTTCCACACAATCTGAGGAACAAAATATAAAAACTTTTTTGACAGAAAGCTGAAAATTGCTAGTAATTGTTAGTAGGACTTATGCAAATGAAATGCATATTTATTTATAGTGGACACTATTTCAAGTCGAATGACAATTTTGGTTTGTTTGCGCGATTCGGTTTGTTGTGCACGGAAATAATACTTTTTTGACAAACTGTACCTGTTAGGGGGTAGTTAAATTGATGTCGTATTGGAGCAACAAACACAACGGGCTATTGAAGACGGTCTGTGATCAATCCCGAAGCGAAAGATCCGAGAACGACACTACGTAATTTTGAACCACGGTCAGAATACGAAGTCAACACCTGAGCTGACACCCCACTCTCTAAACTTCTACACCACGCCAACGTGAAAACATTCGACATATTTAGCATGTACTATCCCCCGTACATGACGGTCTTTGATTGCTTCGAAAGGCATACCCTCGCAACCCTTTGGTTGCTAATCGTGACTACCAACCGTGCCACCCATTGTTATTTAAAGTTTCTTCTAGTGTCCCAAGCCTTATTAAGTAAGTGTTTGTGATACGATTAATCATGTTATTTGTAAGAGATTTTAAGAAAACATGGAACGAAAAATTCTTTGCACTTGGGAGTCCACTAAAAAGAAAGTACAATTCTGCAAGAGTATTGGAAAAATATTTTTCAAAGGACAACACACGCAATAAAATGTGATAAAAGAGTTAAAAATAGGTGTCAATCATACTATGAAATAGTAGCATCATTGCAAACGATTTTTTTATTTTTACATTTTTTAGTTCAATTGACACATTTGGAAAATCTTCATTTTGTGTATTGTAAGAAGGACCTTGGGATGTCCATTTGTGTAAGCCCTCAGGGGCACATCTTTAGGTGTGTACGGACATCATAGCCTCAGGTACCCAAGTGAGCTATCCTTCCTTCTGTTTTACCCTCGCATATCCCTCCCTCTGTCTTGTATTTGGCCAAATACAGCCCTTGCGCCATAAAACCCCAAACCAACCATTTGTACAAGGTATATATTTGTATAGGTGTTTATATGATTTCGGAAACTTGGAGGGGGCCCAGAAACTACGCCAAAGACGCCAATTGTGTGATTTTAAAAATAATTGAACCTCCTAACTCAGATGTGAACAATCTCTATTTTTATATTTTTGGAAAATATTAATTTTTGAAAATTTGAATTATACCATTGACCATTGGTTCTTGTATGTTTACTTGACGGTTCTATTCTTTATGGAATAGTGTTTTGATTTTGTTTCGCGTCTTGAGGATTCTTGATGAAACTCCATCTTTTGTTTTGCCTTTCATGTCTTGTGTAAAGTTTGAAATATTTGCATTCACTTCTTTTGTGATACAATTTGACACATTTCTGTTTCAATTCATTATTTATAAAATGGGGTAAGTTTTTTGTTGATATCCGGGTATTGGAGGAAAGTAGGGGTCCTGGGTAGAGTTCGGGGTTTTCGATTTTTCATTCTCAAATTTACAGAAATTTAAGATTTGGTTCTTAATTTTTATATAATAGCCTTTGGACATTTCTAACCCTTTTTTAGAACTTAACTTGGAAAAATATTCTACACTTTTTCATGAAAATAAATTGTGAAACACTATTATTGTTTTTCATTCAGCAGGTATTCCTAGCTTTTAAGAAATACAAAGGCATTTATTTGTTCGATAACTGTCGATGAAATTTGCTACCAAAGGTACTTATATACGAAACTGTCCTATGTGCAGTCGAAAACATTTGGTAACTGATGGACCTAGTCTCGAACAATGGGACATCTGACTTAACTTACAAATGAAACAAAAGCGTTCGCAACAAGACACCAAGCTTTTCAGAAATAAAACGGTCAAGCATTGTCAATAAATGAGCAGTCGAAAACATTTGGTAACTGATGGACCTAGTCTCGAACAATGGGACATCTGACTTAACTTACAAATGAAACAAAAGCGTTCGCAACAAGACACCAAGCTTTTCAGAAATAAAACGGTCAAGCATTGTCAATAAATGAGCAGCAGAGCAGTCAATATGAAAGATAGGAAACTTGTCGATGTTTTTAGGTTCGTTAAAATACCCGCTCCCCCTATTTTTCTTCCGAATGCTTTCATGGGCAATTTACTTGAATTATCAGACTATCAAATGCTTTTGAGGAGGGTAGAGCTTATTGAACTTCTTCACACATATGCATCTTGAGATATTGTGCTTTTTGGTCATTTCAGAAAGCTTTCATGATCAATTTACTTCAATTATCAGACTCAAATGTTTTTGAGGAGTGGCAGAGCCCATTGAAGTTCTTTGCACATGTGCATCTTGAGATATTGTGTTTTTTGGTCATTTCAGAAAGTTTTCATGGGTAATTTACTTGAATTATCAGACTCAAATGTGTCTGAGGAGGGGCAGAGCTCATTGAAGTGCTTCGCGCATGTGCATCTTGAGGCTCATGTTTCTTCACGCATAACGTAAAAACACAAATTTTGAAATTATTTTTCTTAGTTGCCACACAAGCCAAAGTTGATTTCAAAAGTCACTTGAGTTCGGTTCTTAAGATTCCTGTTTGAATTTCTTCTATTGAACCATACATCTTCTGGCTGCATCCTTTTAGCACAGATATTTGTATTTTGCTCAAGAACTCAACAAAATTATCAACAGAAATGTTGATTTTTATGCCATTTTAATATTCAACAGACTGAATGTTTGAGTATTGATTACCCTGTTTTGTTTCTGCAAATGGCCGAACCCGCTTCTTGTACGCTCGCTGCAATTTTTGCAAAAGCCACCATACAAGTAAAACTTTTTCCTCGCGATTTCATTTCCAGTGCGTCGCCTGGAATATCAGAAATGGTGGCACGCCCACGCACGAGATCGATAGGTTGATTACCCGGCTCGTAGGCGGGTGATTAACTGGAGAAATTCTCGGTCACCATGGAGACGAACTGTTGAATGACAGATTCTGCTTCTTGCCACGCCTATTACACTTGGTCGATATTTTCGCGTGACTACCGCTTAGAAGATACGCTTCTCGGAGGAAAAAATCTTTCAAGAATGCACTGTATGGTCCAATTGATTCATTTTCAATCTTGTTACTATTTAGTTCTTGGACTCGATCAGAACCATATGGATTGAAATATGAATTTGTTGCTGTACTCGATTCGGCAAGTCATGTAAATGAGAAACACGAATATAACATCAAAATATCTATCATCTTGCAAATTGCGGTAAACATTTACTGTACGGTCACCCTTGGCGACTTTTTCAAAATCTCGCCAAAATGGCGACTTCTTGCACGAGCGAGATCTAAAGAAAACAGCGTAGTGAAAAATGGGTAAAGATGTAGAATCCGAGACATGTTTGTAGCCAAGCAATTTTTGTCGCTATCAAGATGGCGTCCAAAGCCAGGATGTTCTTAAAAAAAACCGCGGACATTCCTACGCGAACAACCTTTTGTATAGGGCAATAATAAACGAGGAATGCACAAATAAGCAATAAGTTAAAAAAAATTAAAATAACGGTCTAATTAATCCTGTGGATGTTCTTAAAAAAACGCGGACTTTCGTACCCGAACAACCTTTTGTATAGGGCAATAATAAATGAGGAATGCAGAAATAAGTAAAAAAAAATAACGGTCTAATTAATCCTGTGGATATTAAAAAAAAACGCGGACTTTCCTACGCGAACAATCTTTTGTATAGGGCAATAATAAATGAGGAATACACAAATAAGTAAAAATAAATAAAACTTACGGTCTAATTAATCCTGTGGATGTTCTTAAAAAAAACGCGGACTTTCCTACGCGAACAACCCTTTGAATAGGGCAATAATAAATCAATCACCTTCAAGCTCTCCGGTTTTGCTAATATATTCCGTTGCGACCCGGTTAAGCGGTAACCAATTACAATCCTTCTAAAAAGCTAAGACATCAACTAACACAAAAAGAATTCAAATTTTAAAACGGTAACCAATCATAGAACGCAAAACATTGATATTTTGTTAAAAAAATGCGTTCATTAAAAAAAAAAGTGCTCTCTCCTTCCGAAAAACCATGGGATTGATCCCGGACCGTCACCAATAGCCCATTGTGTTGCTCCAGTGTGACGTTAATTGAAATTCCTCCCTCCTCCCTCCCTTCCGAAAAACCAACCTTTTCCAAGGTCCAATAGGGTTGCTGCAATTCCTTGTCGGGTCGGATGGGGGTTGCCATATAAAAAATTTATCGCCAATGTGGAAAAAATCGCGCCAAGGGTGACCGTACAGTAAATCTGATCCCAAATTGCGAATATTTATTTTTTCCTTAATTCGATCATCAAAGACGTTAACTGAACAAAAGAATTGTGAAAATTGGTACTTTCCGCTAAGCAATCCGATCAAGCAATCACCGAACGTCAAAGAGGTCGCACAGAGTGAGTTTTTCAGTTCAACTCATTCATATGAAAAGGCTGTTAATCCATAAAGAAAAGACTCTTGTGCTCCTGTGAGATTGCAAGAAAGAAATGACGTATTCTAAAGATGGAGTGCATGAACTACATCTGTACAAAGACAAAGTAACATATTTCGAATCGATATTCCCGCACTGGCAGGAAACCAACGCAAATCAGAAATCTATTTTCCACCGAGGAGTTAAGCAGATCTGCCATCAACTGTTCGCTGAAGATCACTCGGGATGAAATACTTCTTATCCTCATTTTTCAAACTTTCGGGAAATTCGAGTTGTTTATTTTGCCAACTCATTCAACTGTGTCATGTTAAAGACAAAATTATTCTTAAGACTTCATGGAACTAGAACTTATTAATCAAAATGCGTGCTTTACTTTAGAAACTTGGCCGTAGCCTTTTATTAAACATTTTAATTTTCTTTATAGCTGCATTGACAAAAATTTTAAACTGCATTTATTTGAATACGGAATAACAAAATAAAATAATAGGGAAATCCGTGTAACTTAACGTAATTCGAAATGAGATTGCAAGCCAAGTGCGAATGAAAAAACTGTGCGGGCATCACCTACTCTGAGCCGTCCCAAAACCATCCCTTCACGAAATGACCTCCTCTACATTTTTATTTTGTTAAAATATTCCATAATAGTCATTAAAAATACATCTTTATTCGTATACTTTAATGAAATTAATATGAACATTACAGTAGTTGTGTAGTTTCGTATTGTAGATTTGATTGATATATCCAATCAAAGCGGCACACACAAGCGCCCTCTGTTGGGCATAGCTACTAACTAGCCAGTTGTAAGACGTACTCCCAGACTATAAGTTGTCTTGTTCAAATGTAATTTCTACTTGTAAATACATATATTTAGTCCTTCAGATGTTATGGTGTGCTCTTCTCCCAGTTATGATATCCCACAATTGTGTTTGGGCCCATAATGTTTTCTCCCTACGACGTCTCCCGAGCTATATGGTTTCAATGGATACTTCGTGTTTCGACTGTTTTACTGGTGTTTATTTTCTAATGTGAACTTTGGATTACCATATCGTCTCAAAGTTTGAGAGTACATTTTCTATTTCATTTTGGATTCCATTACGCCGACTTTTGTCCTTCTAAAATAGAAAAGAATAAAATTCAAAATTAAACGACGTTCCTCACTTACTGATTAATCTAAAAAGAGCCTCAACGAAAGCAATAAAACATTTTCATTTACTAATATGTGACGAATGTCGCAAAAATCGAAATAATTATCGAAATAATAATCGAAATAATCGAATAAAAATCGAAAATAAGACAGTTGACTGGATTCCCAACTGATTTTAAGCGAGATGCTGCTTGGGAACGAGTGAATTAATTCTGATGTGTGAGTCAATTTTACAACTTGACTGATCATAACTTACCGACACATGATGTAATTAAATTAATAGAGATGCATGTCTTCATGGTTTCTGTGGTCATTCTTTCTCATGTCTTCAACCTGGTTTCGAAAAATTGAAGGAGTGTTAAACCGAAATTACTCGAGACAAAACGCGAAAGTGCCAGATACATAACCCTGGCTCATCAGAACTGAGTAATGAACATTGGACACAATCGCCGTTACTGAAAATCACAATTTACAAAGCTCGATTGCACCTGTTGGAAGCGGTAAGAGTCTGAATTCTGAAGTGATTAATGTTTTATGGGCCACTTCTTTATTTATTTGCAGATGAGATTCAACATTTTTCGGACATTGGCTGTTTCAGTAAACCAGTTTTCTTGATAATAAGGCATAATTATGTAATTTAAGTTATCTACAGACCTTCACATTAACACAAAATGCTTGAGGGGCCCAGCACTGAAAGTAGGACAGACAATAAAAAGCATCCGAACATTTGGTAATTTAAAAGATGAACTATTTCGTGAATTTCAAGATAGAGTAAATAGTGCAGATATTCGTAGGCAATTTGCGAAAAAATGAAACTACTAAAATATATGATAATAAGCCTTGAGATAATTGCTTCTAGGGCACAACTGTTGAATTATCCCTTTGTAACTATATCATAAAGGAAATAAATTGTATTCTTTATGGTTCTAAAACTTTACATGAATTACGCTAAAACATTAAAATTTGTGAGTTTTGTGATCGGGACAATTGATCGAAATCATTTCCCCAGAAGTTGGTAACAGTTGACAAGACTTTCGAAGATCAAGAGGAAACGAACGTAATGAAATATTGAAAAATAATCATAATAAACGTGAACCAAAACAAAATAAAAATATTCGACGATGTTATTGCTGTCAATCATTTGAGAATATCAGTTTAAAGATCGTAGTCCGCGTTGTTTTGCCTGCTATGGTTTTGTCAAAAGCCACGAATGTCCCAAAAATTCCAAATCTAAATCTTGAGTCTAATATCAACAATGTTAGTGAAATAGATACTCTTCAAAGTATGCGCAAGACAGGTACGATTTTACATCAAAATTTCCAAGCACTTGTTGACACAGGTTCACAAGTCACGTTAATGAAGAAAAGGGAGAAGTTAGATTCACCAAAACTCTCAACCGTTGATGGTGTTCTTACAAGATTCGGGTTTTCCCGTATTCCAGAATTTGGTTCATTTCACACTATTGAAATAGATAAGCATACTTTTCCCACTACAATTCGTGTTGCACCAAACGAGTCAATGACTTTTTCTGTTATCATTGGATGTGACATTAAATTATCTCAGATAAAGATTAGTTTTGATGGTGTCATTTTCAATGCATTTTCTGCAGATGATACCCCTTCACAAGAGACACTGTATTGTGATAGAACGATTTACATTTAATCTCACATTACAAAATTACTTAATCAAAACCCTGTTTTACAGATCTACAGCCAAAGTGTGGAAACTCAAATTCATACAGATACCTCCATTGACGGACTAGCACTCATTTTAATGCAACGATCTTTTACTGACAATGAGTTTCATTCAGTTTATTACATGTCCAGAAAAATTTTCGACCCTGACTCCAATTATGAGCTCGAAGTACTCACTGTCGTTGAAGCTCTAAAACACACAATTCCGTTTATGTCTTCCTTTCAAAATTATTACTGATTGTGATGCTTTTGAGGAAATTGTAACTAAGCGAGAACTCAGTACCAGAGTCCTCAGATGGGTCTTAATGCTAGGACTATGTTTATGAAATAGAGCATAAGTTTGGCTCTTGAATGTCACACGTAGATGCCCTCAGCCGTGTTCAAGTGGTCACGTCACCTTAACATGCCCTGATCCACTCATAGTTTAAATACGTGCACAAGAAGATCTCGAACTCCGTGCGATAAAAGTCCTTAAACACCAATCATATGAAGACTCTGTTGTTCAGTATGACATCTTTTATGAATTCGTTAATGGTACAAACCTACTTGTAATTCCATCTTCTACGCAGACAGAAATAATTAAGAATACCCATGAGAAAGGACATTTCGCTATGAAACGAACAGAAGAGAGAGAGAGAGAGAGAGAGAGCATATTAAATGTTTTTCATCCCACAACTTACTCAGAAAGTGGAACAATGTATTAAAACTTGTGTAACATGTATATTAGCTAACGGCAAGACTGGTAAACAAGGTGTCCTGCACCATTTGCAGAAGGAAGATACTCCTCTTCATACTTATCATTTGAATCATCTCAGAGTCCTTAACAGTTCAAGTAAAATTTATAAACATATTCTTGTGTGTGCAGTCACCGACTGCTTCACTAAGTTTGTACGGGTTTAACAAACGAAATCTACATCTAGTGAAGTTATAGCGAGGTTAGAACTCCAAAAAAACTATTTTTAGTAATCCGTTTCAAATCATCATCGACCGTGGTACAGCATTCACATCTGAAGAGTTCGGCAAATATTGCTCCGAAGAGAATATTAAACTGTATCGTGTGACTACCGGACTTCCACGAGCGAACGGACAGATTGGAAGAACAAACAGAACGATTATTTCGGTTACTTCCAAGATGATCCTCATCAGTGGTATAAATTTGTCCCAAAGGTTCAACAGATCAACTCCACTTTTCAGCGTAGTATAAACACCACGCTATTTGAACTCTCACTAGGTGTAGCAATGAAGTCAAGATCTGATCAGAATATCCAGCAACTTCTTCGCCCCAAGAGCACATTCAAACCGAATTGAACCAACGAGAAAATCGCCAAAAATCATATATATATATATATATATATATATATATTGTACTTAGGGGGTTATTTTTAGGTATCGTTTCATATATATATATATATATATATATATATATATATATATATATATATATATATATATATGAAACGATACCTAAAAATAACCCCCTAAGTACAATTTTCACTACAGATCACCCCTTAGCGGTCCCCTTTTATCATAGTCTTTGTCTCCCTATCTAAGTGGTCAATATCTTGCCACTCTCGTCACGACTGCAGGCTTATAAGATTTGTTATTATGACAGATTTTAAAGTCGGCAACTTGTGGTTTGGGAACCTCACCGTGAAGACTCACTTTGGAAGTTTTAAGAAATTAAATGGACTCTCATCACTACACCAAAATGATGTCGAATAGAGATGATTCTACTGCCATCTACCCAGTTTCTGAAGAGTTTTCGGAAAGAATACTTTCAAAAATAATACCATTTGATCCCAAATGAAAATTTCGACGTTGAAGCATGGATCAAGTATTTTGAGTTAAAAACAACCAACTATGCAACCTCAAGAATCGAACTAATCTCACAATGCTTAAAAGGCGAAGCGTTGAACTATTACTTAAATCATTGTATCGTCGAAACCGAATGGGCTAATTTACGTCAAGGACTTATCAACTATTTTTTAAGGACCTCTCTGATATCTTTTGATACCTTCATCTCTACAACCTGCGACAAACTTGGAGACATTGATGCGTACTTCAAAAAGGAATTTGTCATTGGTCAACGATTACACCTTCCTGACAAAATACTACTCCAAGGACTAAAAAATGGTTTGCCTCGGAATATTCAGGAGCTCGTCGTCGTAAAAGAACCATCAACCATTACGGAATGGTTAAGAGTTGCCCGCAATTTATGCAATCAATTACCTGATGACAATCAACAACGAAATAGCAGAAAGGACCGAGTACCCGTTTCCGCATATATATATATATATATATATATATATATATATACTATTTAGGAAGGAATATCAACATTTGAAAATATATACACTTTTCAAATGTTGATATTCCTTCCTTAATTTTATTCCAGAATGATGAATCTGCTTGTACGTTTTTTGGTGTTTTCAGGATTGTCGCTAGATGTTCTACAGATGTTTCACCATATGTTCAATTGGATTTTTTCAGTGTGATATATTTTTAATGTTTTACTTTTGAATTTTATGCAAATATAAAAAAATTCATTTTTACTTACTTAATTTGTTTTTAAAATTGTATTTAAGCATTGCATTGCAGTTAAGTGTATTATTTAAGATGTAATTCTGTTCGATTTTATTGTGTTCATTTTTCTTGAGGTTATATTTTGAGAGACAGCTCTACACATGCGAGGTTGCATCCATGAATAATGGCCGAGTTGTAGGATATTAACTTCTCGACCAATCAAAGCTGCACACACAAGTGCCCTTTGTTGAGAGTAGCTATTAATTAGTCAGTTGTAGGACGTAGTCCCAGACGATAAACTGTAAGACGTAGTCCAAGACGATAAGTTGTCTTGTTCAGATGTAATTTGTAATTGTAAATAAATATATTTCGAACTTGAGATGTTATGGTATAGACTCCCACAGGATGGTTGAAGTAATAGAATTGAAAGAGCTATACGTCTTTAATCTATAATTATTGATGACAGGACAAAGAAAACTAAAAATATTTTTGTAACAGAAAAGTATTGTAATACCTTTCTTTAAATGTGCAAGGGGGGGGGGGGAAAGATACCCAATTCTTTAAAAAAATCATATTTATAGACAATAAATTTGAGTCGCTGTTCTTGACCTTTCAAGTTGCTAAACAATCGAAAATAGTTCAAAACACCATCCCAAAGTACGAAATTCTATCTTACCGTGCTGTAGGATAGAATTTCGAAGAGTATATGTGTGGATTGAATTCTACTTCTAATGTTACCAGGCAGCAATTTGTATTCTAGATTGGTTATTCCATTTCAGGGGATCTACTTTAATTAGTGGCAGAACTGAAGCAGAATAGTCTGGCTTTTATTATTAGAAGTGGAAACAAAGAATACCTTTCAGAATACGAAAATCACAAAAATGCATTATATAATGAGATAAATAATATATTTCATCAAATATTTTATAAATAAATTAACCATTTTAGGCTAGTTACGAAAGAAATAGAATACAATAGTATAAAGACAGTGAAATATTTAGTGTTTAACTAGATTTTGTATGTTTAAGGTTAGTAAAAATACCTTGTAATTGAGATTACTCGTAGGAGCTATTTAACATAGATTTGTAAAATGCATTAAATAATTCTCCATAAAATTATCAGAGGTGATATTGATAGGGTCGTAATGTTTATCATCTCTTGTTTGAGCCCATTCGTCCATAAGATTCGTAAACTAACCTATCAAACGCAATCAATCATCAACTCTCGAGTTATAACTTCAAATCTACTCCATGTGTTTTACGATCTTAACCTAATATTCTTGACCTTGGAAGTATTGGCCTTTGTGTATTAAACAAAAGTAGAAGTTTCATAAGGGAGATATCAAGCGCAGCTCGTAAAGGTCTCAAATAATGTCATCATGGCTTAGACGGTATAAAAAAGCTCGTATAATTTGATAATCAGCCACATTTTCTTCAAAGTTAAATGAGAAGCACAATTGAATAAAAAGCAAAAACCTTTTCAGTAAAAGATTGAAAATATGCTCATTCCAAATATGAAGTCTCGAGATGTTTCATTTTCTTTCAGCATTGGTTTCGAGAATTCAATAGATAGAATATAAAGATGGAATTCAACTTAAGGATGAATGGCTAAATATTTATAATGTCTAAAGAAGGGCGAGCACTTTCATAGAATATAAGTCCGCCATTAGAATATACAGTCCGTCTTTAGAATATTCAGTCGGTCAAGAAGTATCGTCGTACCTGGAGTCGAACAGTCAAACAAAAGTAGTTCGTTCAACTAAAGCTGAAGCAACTGTTGCAGCACAATGGGCTATTGCCGACAGTCCGGGATCACTCTAAAGGGGAAGATCCGATGGCAACGTCATTTGGAACCACGGTCAAATACTACAGTACCTTTAACCCTTCACTGGGTTATTAAACTAAAATTTACAATAGCAAAAAATAACATTTTTGAAAGCACGCTTTACTCTAATATGGTATAGCGGGGATTTGTTAAAATCATTTACACAAAATCCGATTCAAACTAACATAAAATTGCACAAGTGGAAACAAAATTGAAAATCAAACAAGTCTATATAGTAATTAGTTGCGACTAATAATTTTACTGAAGTTTTAAAACTTTTGCTGATCAAAAAAATCTTATTAATCTTTTTCTATGAACTTTATAAAACCCATTTGATCACGTTTTGGGGTTTTGTCCGCGCGAGTTTATCTTACAAATTTGAATAACGTGTTTCAGCAGGATTAATAATTATTTCCTTCGGTATGTTTAAAAGACCTATAGTAATTCATTCTAAGATCATAACGTTACTTTCATTGAAATTATATGAAGAGTCATTTTCATAATTTATGGCCCATAATAATCCAAACTCGGCTTGCTTGTTTAGTTCTTTTTTTCATCGGCTACGGAGTATAACGATGTCATTAATTATGTAAATGACTTAACTACGGAAAGCCATTTTCTTTTTGGAGAACATTAGTTTTCGGTCGTAAGAGTATAGAGGAAAAATACCGAAAAGTATGAACATGCGAACGAATAATCCCCGAGTTTAAGCTCCTTATTTATGATGACGCGTCTTTATTTCCAGTTTATTTCGTTTCTCACCACTTGTTATAAATATTAAACATCATTAGGAACGAACTTTGAAAGATATTGCAGCGCATTGTGCTACTTAGATTACAGTAGATTGAAAACAAATGATGAAACAATTCAAAGTTTATTCATGTCAATTCTAGAGATGTAGGCTATAGCAGTCTCCACTGTCCTATACCGCTATATAGTAAAGGCGAGATATTCCAAGATAATAGAACTTGTAATGGGTCGATGCTCTACGGCAGTGACTGACATAGCTATAGATAATTTTGCTAAAACTAATACAGTGATACTAAGATTGCTTTGCATTTTGATTGCGAACTTTGTTATGGAAAGCGAATAGTAGAAATGGATTAACCGATTCACACAAATGTATTTTCATCGTCTCAAGTATTCGATTATCAAATGTGACTCAATGGGCCATTTCTCGAACTAACCTGGTTGTATTTCTCTCTTATGTCAGTGTGTTGTACTATGCCCATTTACCTGAAGCAAAAACATTGCTTGGCCAGAAAGAGCCCCTGCGCCAAAAAATAAATCAACCGTTATCAAGTGTTGATATCAATAGTTTTAATTTTGTTTCGTCAGTTTTAAAAATAGGTAGGTTTGTTCAATTTAGATTGAAACAGGAAAAAAATCTTAAAATAGTTTCAACGTGGATTTCCAAATACTTCGAGCAGTTTCTAATTTTCCTGGTAGAGGTAGGTATTTAATTAACGTCACACTGGAGCAACACAACGGGCTATTGGCGACTGTCCGGGATCAATCCCGAAGGGAAAGATCTCAGGGCAACACCACGTAATTTTGAACCATGGTCGGATTACGAGGTTACACCTGAGCTATTTTCCTGGTAGAAAACAATATTTTTGAAGTTCTGAGATTTTAAGTAGACTACATGAAAAATTGAATATTACAAGTTCGATATAAAACAATGAAAATAGCTGTCGAAAAATGATTTTTTATTCATGGAAAGATTTTACAGTATTTCAAAAAGGTGATACACGGGTTGATAGTGTAATATAAATTGGCAAACGGTCCTCAGAATAGCTGGTTTATCATTCAGAATGCCACTCAAAATTTGAAAAGAATTCCAAGGTTTAGTGATGTAAAACTGCGACGGATTGAAACAAATGTAATTTCATTCAGAAAATTCATAAAATACGGATAGAACAGGTGAAACGAAATCTTCTGATAACCAGAGAGAATAATGAAATCTCAAACATCACTCAAAAGTCATGTAAGTAAATTTTTAGCATGGATCGAACGACAGACCTTTCACCGTTTGAAAAAGGACTTATTGTTGGGGCCCGTTTAGCAGGAGCCACGATTTCGAGGACAGAACTCACTGGGTTCTCAAAAGCTGCGATTTTGTTGTTAAAACTTAGAAACAGAACCCACAGCCCTTGTCCAAAAGAAGCAACTGGTCCTAAAACAATTAATTAAGACCGTGATCGACGTCGTCTCAGAGGGATTGTACGGCAGAAAAAGGACTCCCCTGTGCTGCAACTGACAGAAGCCTTTAACGAAGGCCCTTTCCAACCAATTTCGGCGCGAACAATGCGCAGAGAATTGCAGAGGATCGGTATAGGCAGTCGCATGCCAGTGAGGAAACCTAATTTCTGCGAGGAACGTCAGAGTTCGTTTATAGTGGTGTCGAGAACTGGACATCTGAGGATTGGAAAACAGTGTTCAGACGAATCATTCTTGTTTTTCACCGTCGGAAGGCGTTGAGTTTGGCGAGAACCCCATGAAGCCATGATCCCATCTTGCCTTGTTGGCACAGTACACATTTTTGCATTATATTTAAAAAGTCAATCGCCGATTTGAAAAAATGATAGCAAAAGGAATAACTAAAATTGTGTCTCAAACATACTTAACATTTTTGTAAAAAAATGTCTATTTAATTTGAGTAGAAAGAAATAAATACCTTTTATACTTTTAATTACAATTACTTCATTTACATATCGGGTAGGTGGTTCAACTTACATTACACTGGAGCAAGACAACGGTCCATCCCAAAGGGTTCGAGGACCTTGTTATTTGGAACCAGATGACGAGGCCCTACACCTCCAAACTTCCACACATCGTGAGGACATTTGAGACAGATTGAACATGCCCAGATGGTCTTTGGTTGGATCCAACTCGCAACGCTCCGCTAGTTAATCTATGGCTCCATTTACACATTGGAAAAGGTTCCGAATATTTTCTCAATAAACCTTTCCCAACAACTCTTCCATATGAATGCAAAATCATTCAACTCGCATCTAAAATCCAATGATATATTTGTCAATTCGAGATCTTAGCCCGACGTCGTTTCATGACAAGTACAAACACTAACTCTGTAATGTATTTTAATTGAATCATGTACAGCAGAATCTTACTAGAAACAATGGAGATGGACAGACTCTTTCCATGAATAGAGTAATTCACAGTAAACTCAATTCTTCGAGATTCATTCAAAGCACTCGGTTTCCATAGAGAATGTTTTCTATAGTAAAAAATCAAATAAATTTGAGAGTATAGAAAATACACGCAATATATGGATCCACGTTGAGAGCAGGTCGAGGTGTTCCACATTCACAAACAAAAGTATTTTATGACAAATCACGCAAACAATATTTTTAAACATATTTTCTCTTAAACTATTGACTTTTTTAATGACCCTCAAACTTATTTGAAACACCTCAAAATTCAAAAATGCTTCTATTTAACCCTCTGAGCGTCATGAGATTTCCGAGTAGTGTAGCATTGCTTTTAACTCTCAATCCACACAATGACTAAATAACCACATCAATTCATTGGTTGAAAGAATCCAAGAAAAGATCCTATTGGTCAAGAAGCTTAAAACTGATTAGAAGTCAGGGAAGATTGCATAACGGATTTAACCCCTCAGGATTAAAAAACGGATTCTTGGTTAACACTCAGAACAGAATATAGTATGAGTGCATCTATGAAAAGAATATTTTATACAAATTGTGATAGATTTTGATAGCTATCAGTCCAGCTATTGAGTATTACCCTATAAACCTGAAAAGAGTGTTATAAATAAACATCGTTACATTTTCTGCAATACCATAAGTGCCCTTCCTGCCTCAATATTAGATCAATTGTTTCGCCGATTAGGTCGTTTCTGCATATCAAAAAATAAAGTCCTTTTGTAACTTTAAAATACGAATATACTTGAAACGCATTTGAATACATAATTAGTCACTAGTTTCGTAAGTGAAGTAAAATCGAATGAATTGGCAAACCATGCCATGAACATCAAATGCCTCAAATAAGAAACATTACTATATCCATATATATACTCGTATTCTCCAACGAAACACAAACATGCGTGACTACAAAAACAGGTGAGTGAGTCTAAACCCAAAATTAGAAATTCAGATGGCTTTCTCTCATAGGGAAATTCTCTGCTGTTGAGAATAGATAATGTGATACATGTCACCCTTCGCTTAATAATTGATTGTCTTTTAATTCACAAATGATTCAAGTCGTGTTATTTCGAATGATTGGGAATGTTTCATAAGGGATATTCGCACTGAACACTCGTTTCGTACATAATATGAGCCATACAAGCCCCGAACTACCCAATCTATTTGTACATCAAAATGACAGGCATAGAAGAAATAGAATCCGCTTGCATTTGTCATACTTTGTGAAGTTCAAGCCAGTTTCCAATGAACATAGCCTAACACCATAAAGGCTCAAAGGTTATTAAACTGCCAACATTCAGCAATTTTAGGAATTCCATATCTATGACTTGAAATCGAAGCCTGAAAATCTTGGCTTCATCTGATTGAAAAGTTCTACCCACACTGATTAGGCTTTTAGTCCTGAGGGAAAAAATTACATGTTTTATACACTATTAGGAAAGTGATAAAAATGTTTGGAATAAACAATCGATACAGTAATGTATCATTAACGCATGTAACTCTTAATAATATTTGGGTCTAAATGTATATTGAGGTTTGATGGTTAACGTTCTATAAAAAAAATTTCCTGGGCTTTTGAATTTAGGAATTTCAACTATATATCTTTAAGCAAAACATTCATTTTCCAAATATGTGATGCAATATTTTTTTGCATAATCATTTTTAAAATAAGTTTTCAGAACATACCTTTGTTTTGAAATTTTACTGACGGTAAATAAATATGCAATTTGCTAGGGTTAATCCAATGAAAAAAATGTCATTATTTAATTATTTTTATTGAAAGGGTAATACTAGCTGAAAAGGTTTGCTAAAATTCAGTTCCTTTAATTTAAAAAACTTCGGAAATATTCGATGATTCCTTTAGTTTTCCGAGAGATCGTTCTGTATTTTATCGTTCGTGAAGAAACTAAAGGTAGAAAGAAAAAGCTATATACACAATTGTCTTGGATTTTACAACTCTTATTCTTGCTCTGTGGAAATGGCCCGGTGCTTTTGCGTGTCCCAGCGGTATTACAGTCTCAGCCTATCAAATCAGAGCTAACACAAGTCTTGTATAGTTTTTATTGCCACTAAACTTGAATGTGAGATGTCTTTCAGTGTTGATTTCTAATGAGGGACCGGAAATAGTCACATTGCGCCTAAGGCATTTGCTGCGTTTGTCTAAAATGGGGAGCAAGTGATACAGAAACATTAGACATATCTCGCAATTGATGTTTCAAAAAAGAGCTTAATCAAGGTTTAACTTTATTCACCTTTTCAAGAAAGTACTTGATCATGAAAAGTCATTAAACTCATAGGATCTGTATCTCATCAAAGGTGATCTATTTTGTCTACTTCACCAGACAAACCCTCATTTATTATTTTATTCAATTCGGTTTACACAAATAGTTTCAACTTTTTTGGTACAAAAATGCTCTTGGTCTTTTTGGGCTGCAGTCTATTTAGAAATATGGTATTGATCTAGTTGAGATTTAAAAGCAACAGGTAAAAGGGATGTGATGAAGCTCTTTCAACAACCGAAATTAATACCAGACGATAAAATAGTTCTTCCACTTAAGAAATCATTTTTCTATATGAAACGTATTTTAATGACAAATGAAGAATCCTGGAAGCCTAAAAAGTATGTAGTAAGATCCAAAAGCTTCGGTGCATTAAAGAAGTAATGGAATCAATCATTTTTATTTACCCTTTTTCTCAATACAATTCTACTAATTAGCTTTTCTATGCTACTAAAAACAATAAGATGGTCTAAAACTGCATGAACGACTTCATCCGTTGTAAATATTTCTCACGCAGATTCGGTTTTGAAGAGGAAAATGTGAAATTTTTTATAACTGCATGAAAGTTGAACCATTGCGACGCTAGCTGGAGTGGTGTTAGTTTTTTGTGCATTGCACCCAAATAACATAACATAACCAAATATAAGTCTAACATGTTGGTGCTTTGGAAAGAAAAGACTCACTGACCAGATCTTAATTTGTTTTCCTCTCTGAAGTTTCGTGGATTGAATGTATTGTTCATAGGATGTTACTGAAGCATAGATGCGTGCATTTTATTTTAGCCTAATGATTCCTTGTTTGGTGCCTTGTTTTACTTAGGGCAGTATGTGATATTTTCTCAGTAGAAAGTTGACAAACAAAGAGTTCAAAGACTGAACGAATAATCAAACAAAATTTTCTAAGAGGTTTATTTAGATCCTGAAGTCAGATTTGTTTTTGAAGTCCCTTGGATTGACTTCATGAACCTCAATGAGTCACGGATTAATAGAGACAGAATAAAACATAGATTCAAATTTATTGATCTAATATTACTTTACTTGATATCTCATTTTGCTTGAATTCAAGACTTAATTTTGCATTAGTAAGTAATTAACGGTTATTGAAAACGGTCCGGGATCAATCCTCAAGGGAAAGACCATTTAATTTTGAACCAAGGTCAGAAGACGATAATTCTGCATTGGAAAAGTGAATTTCCTCGCCTTCCAAACTGAGAGACTAGTTGGCGAAAGTAATTGTCATCAACTCCTTGAGTTAAGTTACGAATTTCTGTCTTCTCCATCTGATCCGATTTACTTGTTGGTGGGGTTTTCGAAGGCAGGAAGTAATAACAAAAAGGAGGATTTGCAGTTCGTGAGCGCCTCGGGACATCGGGAGGCCCCATTGGACACACGCAACGACGATTAGATAAATATCGAAAGTGAGAAGGTTTGTTTCATCCTTCTCATCATTACAGGGCAAAGTTTGTTTCGTTATTTCGCATGAAAGGTTTTGTCTGATTGGAAACCGAACTTCCTTTCAATAAATATACCTTAGGATGGCATCCAAAGCATAAGTACAGCTTATGTTCTTCTCAATAGTGTCCTCCTCCATCTGTACCATAATGGATGCAAAAGCGTTTTTGTACATTTATGTTTTGATTCCAAAAGTAGTATATATAAAACAGTTATGATAAATATAAGACAAATGTATCGAAAAAATCGGTCTACAGATTTGAAAAAATACAAGTGAAGCAGTTTTGCCGTATATATTATACAAGTGTACTTACAGAGATACACGTGTTGGAAGAAAAATAAATTTACAACCGAAAGCTAGTATTGAACATTCAGAAACAAACTTATTTTATTTTTATTGTCAATGAACCATACAATAACAATATTTTTGAACTTATTTTCTTTTAAATAATTACATTTTTTTAATAATGCTCAACTATTTTCAACACCTAAATACAAAAATGCTTTTATTAAAAAACGAATTCTCGACGGAGATTCAAAACTGAACATGGATGCTCTTTCTAGCATAAGGTATTTTAGACATTTTGGATAACCTGTCGAGAAATTGCGGTGTTCCATATTACTTATGCAAACGCCATACGATAGAATTAACGCAATACTATTATCAAACTGCTTTTAACTTTGTCAAAAAACGGCATTAATGTATTAAAGAAAACAAATGCAGAGAAGCATGTTTTTAGAGTTTTCAATCGCTATTGGAACAGAAATGTAACTTTAGTGAGTACGAATTTCAATATTAGTGAGAAAGGTGATTTCGTGTAGCTTTCAATATGTCGAATTTTTTTTAAACATTTTAAAAAAAATTTCATATTGTGAAATTTTTCTCAATATGAAATTTTACTAAAAAACTTTACTTTTAAAAAATACTGAAATTGAAACATAGAGAGTATTTGATAGCTAAAAATAATTATTTAAAAACTGAAATATTGCTGTCAAACCCTTTGTTGAAAATTCTCTTTAAATTCATAGGTTTCAAGAATATGCTTTGACCATAGCGACCACACGCGAACATTTCGATCAAGAACGGAAATGAATCACTTCGTAAGTGTACATTGAGAAAAAAATACAATTAATTTAAACTTTAAGTTTATACATATCGATTATTTTGAGATTCAATACTGACAATATATGTATTTAAAAATTATGCTTTTTCTCTTTTAAAACTAAATTTGCTTGTTTAGCATTGAAGGATTTTTGTGAAATCCATCTCCTGAATGTTTGATGAAAAATGAAAAGAAAATATTTTATCCTTACCTTGAAGCTATTCTATAAATTCAATGAGCTCCATGAGCCAATACACAATAACTACATTCTAAATTGAAACCTATTTAATTTCATATTTTTACAAATTCATTAAATCTGAGGATGTTCACCACTTTCAGCAGGCCTGCAAAAAAACACCTGCTATTCACATGCTTCTGAAAGTGTCCACTGCATTCTTTCGTGTCTATCGAAAACTGCAACATACCGACATTATCCCTCACAATTTACAATGAAAAAAGGCTAACCCTAGTTAAGAGTTCAATTACTTTTCGAAAACCGATTTTAAAGTCGATTCTTATGCTAAAAAAATTGGATTCCAAATTTCTAACAAGATCTTTGCAAATGCTCAATCTTGCTCAATCAATCTCAAATGCTCAATCAATGCAAATGCTCTTTGCAATGCAAATCTTCAAGATAAATCACTTTTAGATTTGCAGACGAATGGATGATGCACTAACCCATTTTTTACGACATTGTACATAGATACCGTATTAAAGCTATTCCTTAAACAAGTATTAAGGGAACGGGGAAATGATGAAATAAAGTATATAAATCCTATAAGGTCATCCCTAGGTCCCCCGGCAATAAATTCACATTAACGAAGGTAGAACAGATGCTCCTTGTATATCGCTGCGGAAATCTCCATCATTTATTCGTCTGACTCACTAGAAAATGATTTTTTTACTCTAACGTATAGGAAATTATTCCCTTTTCTATCACTTGTATCTATTCTGGAAAGTCAATCATTATTTCCAGTTTTAACTGAGTCTCATTGTTTTTATTATTGCTGAGATTATTTCTAGGATTGGATCATTTTATGACAAAACTTTTCATTCAAACAAACATCTTTCGTTTACTTGAGATATGCGTAGTGAAATTCTGTTATACTATGAAATAGAAAGAGTCAGTTCTCCACATTGGAATCTTAAAAAAAAACAAGAATACTGAGAATGTAGAGACAATTGAAAATGGCTTTTTAAAAGAATTGAAACAAGATATAAATTGAAATCTAGTCACTGTAGTCTAATTTTACGTATATGTGATTGAAATTTAAAAATTATGAACAAACTAACAGATTTCAAAAATACTACAAGAGGCTGATCAAAAGATCATTGAGTAAATGTGAGAGTGTTTTCACACAAAAATATCACTTTCGCACGAATTTTTGGAGATTTCCAGTCATTTCAATGTTTTTGGTATGTTCGAAACGTTTTCATTACTTTTCATGTTTTCAAAACAATCTCATAGTAGATTCTGAATCTAATATTTCAGGCTTTATTTATGTAAGAAAATAGGGAATAAATAATATTACGTGATAGGAATGCAAATAAGTGATGCCACAAAAATAGTTTCTCTAACTATTTTCGTTCTAATTTTAATCTGAAAATTGGCAAACACATATATTAATAACGTCTTCAAATAAGTGGCCACAAATTTCTAAAATATTTGTCTTATATATGATATTCAAGTGATATTATTTCTTTTTTTAGTATTGAGTAATGTTTGAATGCTGAGTAAGTCACGTGAACTTTAACATAGCAGCAGTTAATTTAGTTTAAAATATATTTAATATATTAATTCATCTACATTTTGCAGCATTATCATTCATACGAGCAAGTTAATTTTTAAATCTACGATTTTCTTAAACGTCCGAAGCAGTAAAGTAATTTTCTGATCTTAAAATATTTTGCGTATCAATACTTTGCTAGACTTTTTATTCCTATTAGTTCTGAGTTTCAATTTTGTTGTTTGAGTGGTTTTTGCACTTACTGAAATATAAAGATACTTTTAAGAAATTTGATTTTTTGATAATTTCCCACAATGCAACAATTGTAAGCTAAATTTATTTCGAATTCAAATAAACGAATCAGTATTTTGAAACTTAAACAAGTTTCTGAAAATTCAAATGAATTACGCTTCAGCGCGAGATTTCCAAAAATATCTGACATTATATATGGAAAACTGGTGTTCAAAGAAGTTGCTATACAAAATTATTTTTAATACTGCTTATTGAAAATAAAAAAGTGCTTGACTGTCAGTCCTATGTGATGAGAGATTTGAACCGCTAGTTTATGCAACATTTAACACTTTTGTTTTTATTTTTGATTGTAATTCTCTTGTTGACTCTAGAAATATAAGGACCAGCCCTAAAGTGACAAACGCTGATTTAGAATATAGAACGCTAAATTACTTGATTCTAAAGTTGTGTCATATTAGGTGGCATTGAACATGGAGTTTCGACAAATAACTTGTTAAAGCGTTGCAAGAGGGCTGGGTATGTAGCCATATTTTATAATGATTATCTTTCATTAAATCTCTTCTAATTTATTACTAGATGCAATTAAAATTACACAACACATGTAATAAATTATAAAAATATCTGTTTTATAATAATACTATTTCAATACATAATGGCTAAGTCGGCTGTATTATTTGTACAACCCATTTAAATCCAATCTTAATATCCCAGGGAGAGATTCAAAAGCACGAGTTTCTGAATTAAAGTGAATTCGATAATCTTCAAGTTCTAAAAATAGAATCAGAACTCTGCAATGTTTTTAATTTCAAAGTATAGAGTTGGACTCATGGTTTGTACCATTAATCAAGTCATGCAATTTAAGTACTTCAGTTGGATGCAAACAATGGAAGCAAATGCAAACTATTTTTTCTTTAGTTTTGTGATTGAGTATTTTGAAAATACTACTCAACTCATTTCTAGCAAATTAAAAAACGTCATTTTTCTCCATCGTTTAACAGTTCGATGCAATATTCCAAATCAAACCCATTTTAGGCCAACCAAGTCCCTACGAGAGAAATAAGTCATACCTGTCATGTAGTTGCTCATACTTATTCATTTTTCAATCAAATTACTTTTGCGAGTTGTAATAATTTTTTAAACCTTTTATTTCTTTAAATAATTGGAATTTAAATTATTAGCTCTGAAGATATTCCTTACAATTTTTACTTGTACAAATTTTTGACTGTTCAAATAGTGAAGACTTGTTTTTAAACGTTGGTAACCATACTTTGAAATATCGGTGAAATTTTGCTCAAGTATAGGGAAAATATTTCGCTGAAGTGTGTTGCTTCAAAGAGCTTTGCTGTGTAAAAGTAGTCGATTCAATACATAAAACGTTAAATAGAAAGAATTAAATTATGCCAGTTTAAAATCTATAATTCTCCAGTACAGACTCACGCATAAAAGTAACGCAATGCATTAAATACTCACGAACTAGACAACAAAAGAATTAAAATTCAACAAACATTTGAGTTTTTTTAAGGCAGTGTCAATTTAGTACCATTTTCAGCATAGTTGACAGAATTTCTTTCTCGCAGTCATTGTATAATTAAAGAATTTTTTTTAATCCAAAATTTCTCTAATTTTTTTATTTTATGTAAAATAAGAAATGTTTTCTTCCCCTGAAAATATCTTTTTGATTACATGAAATTGCAGATTGCGTCCCAAAGGAATATCGTACGTGAATTATTTGAATGAAAACAAAATGGTCCAAACTAAAAATGTCCTAACCATACGAATCTGATAAGCATCTTTTCCAAAGGTCGCCTTTTGGTTCGTAAAGATTCTCCTGATTCGAGGATTAAACACTTCTGAGGTTTGTCACTTCGCTATCATTAGGTCATTTTTGAGATTTTTAGAGTACTTTTCAAGTCTAGCATCATGTTTTAGCTTAGTCTTTCTATTTCTCTAAAACACAAACTCATATACAGCTTCTGAGTGCAAAAGCAAATATCCTTAGAAAATGCCTTTTGTATGGGTATGTTAAAAGTAAGGTGTAAATTTTGAATGTAAAAGGTACTTGCCGTCTCATCCAGCCGCCGCTACCGCTGCCGCCGCGCCGCGATCTGCGGATTCTCGAGCTCCCTCCCGCCTCTACCGTAAAACAGTCACGTACGCGGGATATCAGTCACATCGATCAGGGCACCGTTAGTCTCCACGAAATCCATCGAAAGTGATTGTTCGCGGTTTTGTTAAACACATTTCTTTATGCACTTGAGTCTCGCAGAAATAGATTTTTTTCTCTTTATTAGTAGCTCCATTTTTTTTTTTTTTTTGATCGCGTTAGGTGATGTCTGAGATGCGTTTTGCACGCCAAGCACATCTCAAAATACGAGCCTCTGGTGCACGCCACGAGTTCCTAGCGAATCGACACGTGTGACTTATTCAATACAAATCAAACAATTCTCTTTGCAACTGATAAAGTGCAAACTATCAGATAGGACTGAAATTCAGAGTGGGAAAAAATAAATGCTTCTGATCATAATTCAGAAAACACACCTGAAGATAATCCTGAAAAGATTTGCAAAACACACGACTCTCGCATCGTGATCCAAGTTACAGAAATTTCCAAAATATGCGTTATTTTACTGATTTATTTCGAACTACATCAATCATCTACAATCGAATCGCTACGGGCTGAAAAGTTACATACAATGTAAAAACTTTTTGAAATGAGATATTTTTTTCTGTAGGTGCATAGTGATCAAAATGACACGAATCTCTCGTAGTGGGCCAACTTTTTCTCATTTCTTCTTCCATATCGTTCACGTAGAAGCATTTTTTTGTGGGATTGTAACAAAACATTTGATTTTTGTAGTTGTAATAAAAGGTAAAAATAAGTCATCTGCTCTTGTAAGAAATTAGAAAAAATTCTATCGAATGAAAGTGACTCCCCCTTTGGCAGTATGAATAGGCATTAACAAGAAATTGAAGAGTTTTTAAGCGTCAACAATGAAAGCAATTTCGATTTCTTTATCCTGAAAGAATCCCATCTAACATGAAAACGAATGTTACCTCGATACGTAAGGATTCAATTGAGGGAGATCGAGTTAGGCATTCTGATGATAATGGCATGTTGAATAGCCAATGTATTCTGGATAAAGTAAAGATTAGAAATGCTGTGAAAAAGCAGGTCTTGTTAATACTCTTTCTCATGCAGAACACTGGATGTTCCGTCCATATTGCTCGCTCCCTAATACCTTAAACAGACCTCTCTGCCAAATACACCTCAAATATATAAAACGTATATCATTCCAACTGATTTCTGGAATAAACATTCATAGAGTAGGAATGCACTATTTCAGTGTTTCTAGCATTCTTCATTATTGTAAACATCGCTTTTATTTGTGAAACCGGACATTCATGAAGAGTTATCGCACCACTTTGACATGGATCAAAATATACTGTTTATGGAAATTACTAGCCTACTGTAAACTAAGGGTTTGCTGTATATGAACGTTCAAAAATTAAATTTGAAAGCCAAAACCTTTTTTCTTTCAAATAGTTTTAGTTTACATCTATTAGAAAGTTTTCTGAAACTTTCCTCGTAACGTGTGCCAAGCTTTAATACTTTTCCGTTACTTGTCCAAATGATAATGGAACAAAAGATTTTTAAATTTTGTATCAAATGGCAAATTATTACCGATAGACTTACACCTAGCCCCTAGTTTCCCAAAGTTCCCTTGTTTCCCTAAGAATATTGGAGCAATGCTGGAGAAATAGGGGCGTTGAGAAGCAAGAGTGGGCTATACGAAGATAGTAAAAATATTTTGTCACCTAAAAATGTTTTAAAATATCGATTTGTTTTGTTAATCTCAAATTATACTTGATATAATGAAGAAATTTTGTGTCCCAACGATACTTTTAAGATTCTATTTTGTTTATTTGCTCAATTACCCCCTCCCATCGCTTGCCCTAAGCGATTGCTGGATTCCGAAATTTATCAAAAAACTTTTAGGGTTAGGTTTTTCGCGTGCATCGAGTGTAGAACATACATGATGAAATTATTTTGCCATCTATTCTGGATGTATATCAAAGATCAATAAAGATGGTATTTTGAAAACGATCTCAGTCCATACAAAGGTAGTTAATTAACGACCCACTGGGCGACACAATGGGCTATTCCCATACAAAGGATATTACTTTTCTAATAAGAGTGTGGTTTTCAAGTGAGTATTTTTCATACACTGAAAATTCACTTTTCCTTAACTTTCGTACGAATACAACAGTGTGAATAATTTTGCATTACACGCGAGTAGTTTTGTTAACAAAAATGTTCTCGTTGAAAACGCTTGATTCTCAGTTATTACCCTGATGTCAGTTGAATTGACGTCGCACCGAAAAAACACAACGGTCTATTGGCGATAGATCGAAGGAAAAATCCGAGGACAGCACCTCGTCATTTTGAATCACGGTCAGACAACGAGGTTAACACCTGAGCTAGAACTACACTCCCCAAGCTTCCTTGCCACGTCAATGTAAGGACGCTTCATGCAGATTTAACCTGCACCAGCCCGCATGTAAACGATAGTCTTTGGTTGGATCGAGTCTCGCAACTCTCCAGTTGGTAATCCATCACTCTCACAACTGGGCTACTGTGACCCCACTACTCGGAGGAATCCAATGCGATAGTTTTTAAGTATATAATAAACCCTAAAGCACTGAATGACAATAACACAAATTTTCTTTACAGATAAATTCATGGGTGGAACCAATGTATACATTATAAGATCGAATATTTAAAGTATGTCGTTATTCAGTCGTTCCCAAACAAAGCAATGTATATTTATAATTTCAGCTCCAAGCTGTTTTATTTCCAAACAAGCATTTTGAAATTCTAAAATTACACACAGCTACATAAATATTTTGGTGAAATTGAAACATATACACAGCTAGAGCATCGAATTTTCCAAAAAGAAACTGGCTTGTCCAATGAATGCGAAACAAATTTAGCGTCAGTCACCTTTTGTGCGTTACTTTTATACCTGAAAACCTTTACACCAGGTTCTGTAATTAAGTGGCAGAGATTAAAACTCCTTTCATACATACGAGGTCACTCACCCAGCGTTTGGGCACGACAAGAATACATAAATCCCAATTACGATTTGTACGGTTTTTTCTCCTGCACAAATTAAATATATATTTATGTGGTTGCAGTCATAACCTTCAAGTCACCTTCTATTGAAAACGTATCTATGGTAATCACTCGCTGTTTACACTAGCTGTGAGCAGCTGCAAAACCATGGCCAAAGCCATATCATTAATATTTTATGAATATTCAGTACTTTCTCAAATAGCACGTTTTTATGTTGCCACATTCAGGAATGTACTTCTAAATATTACAAATAACCACCCTGAGGTTATTTGAAGAACACTTTCAACTGAAAACTTTCAAGGCAGAAGTTTGAGGAAATGTTGAAGAATTGTGAAAGCGGCATTTTGCATAGTGTGCACAAAACAGCACTCGAAAGCATTCAATCCTCTTGATACAAATTGATTGATCATTTAAACGAAACATCTAAAACAGCAGTTGGGTAATGCCTTTGTTTCCTTAGCCTCGTCAATTTGTTTTTATTTATTGAACGTTTTATTTGCAGCTATTTTATTCCATGCAATCACTCAGGAACAGTGTAGAGTCAAACACCAATGGGATTTGCTCTAGATGCATCGCACAACTTTGAGTTGTAAAGTTAATTGCTGCTCAAAGTAGCTTGGCCACGAAAGTAGTTTTAGCCTTCCTCCAGCAACGGTGGCAATTATTTCTGGATCACTTGGTATCAAGAATATCACGTTATAATCTAGATCTCTGCAACTAGTGACTCTGAGCCATTGCAAAAACACTTGTAATTAAATTAGTGTCTAACTTATAAAAATTCATTTGTTTGTATGCTAAAAATATACGTATTTCCAATTTTTACTGCAGTCAACTTTTTCCGCTACAAATAAAAATGCAAGCCGTATTTATGTTTTCACACCAGTTTATACGATAGAGGTTGCCATACGTATTCATTATTCATACGTCAGTTTGCTTGCGTTTTGGGGTGCTCAGTGAGTGGAAATGTTTTTAAATTAACTTTAGGGTAAAGGTAATATATGTTTGATTTTCTTAAGCACTTTTTATCTCCTAGAAAACATTACATAAAGATACTAATGTATAGAATCTATTGCATTGCAGAACACACTGTCGAGCTAAGCTATTCTAATAGAGAAAATGTAATCTAACAAGATGCTCCTTAGTGTGTCGTATACATAGAATTAAGGGAATATGAGTGTATACCTTCAGTTGAAAGATGAAATGTTAATTCACTATCTCCAGAAGCCGTTTGTGTAAACCTGAATATAACTTTCATTTTCTATAGAATGAAATGAGAGTAATCTTTAAGTACCACACCATTTATTTTAATTTTAGGACGCTTTCGATTTTCAATCTTAAGATCTCTAAATTGAAGTATTACAAAGTATTGCTAAATTTCTATATACCCTGTTACTTCTACAAGAACAACGCATTATAAGCATTTTGTTTCATACAAAGGTTATGAATCTTATCTTCTGATAAATCTGGGTTATGAAGAAAGTTTGAAAATCGGATTTGAATGCTGGAACATTTTGAAGAGGAGTAAGAAACTCTGCCTTTCATGTCGTTAATATAATTTGTTTTGGACTACTCTAGTCTCCTGTTTTGAGGTAAGATCTTTTGATGGTGCAGTCTTTAATGCCATAATGAGCAGTAATAAAGAGCTGTTGCATCAACCCATACCGAAATGACACCTCGAACCCGATTATAGCATTGTTCAAAGTAATCAATGCAAATTGCAGAACTCATCTTTTACGGTTGATTACTGTCGGGGGACAGATGCAATGTTCTTCCATCCCAACTTCCTATTGTATACACGCAATGCTTGCAGAGAGAAAAAATTACTACATAAGATTGCACGCGCGCACGAAACAGACTTAGCCTTGAGATTGTAAAATGTGATAGTACAGAAAATCCGCAATTGACAGGAAGGCGATCGTTTTGATGCTATATTTTTTCTCCTTTAATGATGCATTGGAAACTTCTGTTTTGTCTGATTTGAGAGGGGCCTTAGCTGCAACGGTTTTATAATTCGGCCTTTGTTTCGCTTTGTCGGGAAATGCAAAAGGTGTCATTACTCTGCCTTCCGCATCAATTTCCATTTCTCCAACTTTATTTCATCAGTCATTAACTGAGTGCTATAAGATGAGATTCTTATGTCGAAAAGGTGTTACCGCTTTGACGACCAAGATTTGTGATGGCCATGGAAATTTGATTCGCTTTCAGACAGAATATATATATGCGCAATGTGAACATCCGTTGAATTTTCAATTCATGTTACAATAAGATTTATTGAATCCAGCAATCCCACATAAGTGATAACAACTTTTGATTTCTTCGGAGGTTTCGAAAGAGGAAATCAGTACAGTACCTGTGTATTGCGTTTCAAAGTGGTGCTTTAAAATATAAATTTTGTTCCCAAATCACTTTTCATCTCATTTATTTGTTTATTTTCCAAAACTAAGAAAATAATGAAATAACTTTAAACTCAGCCTTTTTAGTTGAGAATAGAACGTTGTATATTTAAAGAAAGAACTCAAACAAGTTAGTGAAACTATTACTGTTTGTGCTTCAACCAACCATTAAATAAAATCGAAATTTTGAAAAACTTTAAATGTATTTTACTCAAATTGGTAATTCTCATTTTGAGACCTGTGCCTTTGAACATTTGACATATTTCTCTGAGTTTCAACCAATTTCCCATTTCTCCAACTGTAGTGACACTGACGTTGAAGAGCAACTTCCTTTTTATCTAAAGACACATCAAAAATTAAATTTTACCAAAAAATGAAAATTTAATTAACAAAAATATAAGCTCTCACTCAAAATATTTGTTCAAAGGTAATGATGTCATGTGCCTTTGAATGAACCCTAACCTTTGAACATACCACCATTTCAACTCTTTAGAGGGGTAATAAATAAATAACAGCAGAAAAAGGCATACGAAAATATTTTTTATTTGAAATAGTTTATAACAACATTTTAATAGAGACAAAAAAAACAGTAGTCAAGTCAGAATAATTGAACAAAATGATGTTTTTTAGATTTATCGTTTTACATTATATTTTCTGTTACAAAAATTATCGTCAAACACTGAGTATTTAAAAAGCTTTGGAAATCAGATAGTAGTTCATCAGATTCAATACTTCCTAGTACGGGAAATTCTCGAGGTCTCCGAGAAAGAAAGCATCCAAATGCTGCGATATTTGACATTTTGTTAGACACAAATTGAAATACTTCAATTAAAGAAACGAAACAACACAATAAGTGAATAATGAAAACCAGTAACTTTTTCTACAATACTTATTGTGATTCAAACAAGATAACAACCAAGTCAAACAATGCCTTATCTTAGAAGTTCCAGAAAAGTAAAAGAACGTACAAAGAATTAATTGTACGTAGTCCAGTCAATCAATAGTCAAGAATTCCCCTTAACTTCTTTCAAATCTGTCTTGCCCAGTAAGTAAATGGTGAATTATAGAATTAATGAATAATTTTATAAATAATTGATTAGCTAAATGGTCCTTTTGAGTACGAATTGTTGAAATGTTTACAAATTGTTTGCATAATCTTTCCAGAGGCCGATGGATGTCCGCCCCTGTTCCTCACCAATAGACAATGTTTTTGGATTGTCTAAAACGTCTTACTAAGGAGGATCAAAATGGCAATGTACATCTGTCAAATTTTAAAAAAACAAATCAACATTTTACGATTGACTTCATAACAATTCTTTAGCTTCGTGAATAGCCTTCTCCAGAAATTTCATTCTTATCCGACTGCTTTTGATATTCATACTTGTTGGCTACACCAAATGTATACAGCCTTTTTCCACACTATACCACTGAATAGTGTTGATAGGTATTTATAGAATTGTTTTGCTACATTATTGCTTTTCATGAGAATCGATCCTTGGAGAGTTTTGATGAACTAGTCAACGAAAGCAACGCCTTTCGAAAGAATTATTCCTTGTGAGAAGATCTTCATAAGCACTCTCCCCTATGCACATAAAGTTGAATCCATTTTCCGCCTCGGTGAGTCCGATGTTGTCTGACAGTATCTCAAATTGCCCCAATTAACCTCTACTTACGATCGGAAGCAGACAGGAAGTCAGGGGATCCAGGGAGGTGTCAAAATCATTTTCCTTCCTGGCTGACCCTGTTGGATGATAGTTTCTTCCAAATTACAGACCCCTCGATCCGGGAACTGCGGTTTGGGTGATTTGTCTTGACCTTTTGGGTTTGGGGGTTAAATTGAAGGGTGAGACGCGGTGGAGATTCGAGGAGAGATTTGAAAAATATGTTTGACACCCTATTCAGGTCACCGTATGAGACCGTAATTCATATTCCTCTTTCGAAACAAATCTAGCTATAGCGATTGGAGAGTGATGGTTTACATTAACACAGTTACAATTGTGAAATGAGGCGATAAAAGTGTTCTTGTATTAGAATGGGAGAAAACACGGGGTGTGACATATTCAAGTCAAATAACTTCGAATTGAATTACAATGTTTCTTAAGTAGAAATGAATTGCTTTATATCTGATAAAGGTGATTTGATTTGACATTGCCATTAAATGAAAATCCAAATTCTTAAAGAGATGTAACTTTTGTTACTCTACCTTCCATATAAAATGAAAACAAAGCAAATGTTTCTCGGGTGTTTTATTGACTTGGTATAAATCGAATTCAGTGAAAGTGTCTTCAAAAGATGACAGATATGACTCAAGAAGGTATGTGCTGCAGTATATATATATATATATATATATATATATATACGTATACTATGCATAGTATACGTATAGTATACTATGCATAATGGTACGTATTATATAGTATAGTATATACGTATACTATGCATACCATTATAGTATACGTAACATTACTACAAAGTCAAATACTAAAAACTATGCTCATATTCATTTTAAGGTTGCGAGCTTTGAAACAAAAATGCACAATGGCAATTTTAAAATCTTGTTAAGTATCTTTACATGGATTATCTGCTCTAAACTTTGAACTGATATTTCAACTTTCCTATTTGTAAATCAAATGATTGAATGAAAATTGTGGCATTCGTCACAAAACACATGAAGCAATTTCAGAGATTCCGCTTTCAAAGTAATTTCGAAACGAAAGAACCCATTTTGGCAGTAAGGAAAGTTTTGCAATAGCTTGAACATACCAACTTGTTTCTACTATTTGACAGTAATCCGGCAAACCAAAGTACGCTTGCATCAGAATTGTTTGATTTCGAATTCTGAGTCTTGAGGAAGCAATTATCTCGATGAATTCCTCCTTTCTTCGTCCAATTCTTTCTAGTAACCTATCGTAGCTACTTCGAAAGGGAAATTTGTGTTTCAATTTTAGCCTCGCTAATTCCCCGACAGAATCACGATATTCTTCTATTAGCTTCTATCGAGATTGAATTGGTTGATTATAATTGCAAATCTAATTACGATATGCTTCAGTGAGATGCAAGGGGCGGCTTCGGAAAAGATTTCAAAGTTATTTTGGCTGCCAGAATAATCGTTCTGTTTTTTCTCAATGCTTTTCCGCTTGCGTGAGTCATGTTTTGTATTTTATTGAGCATACAAGGTTATATGTGCTAGAACAAATGCACAAAGCAACGGCAATGTGTTTGACTCTTTCTTCCTCCATGTTGTTCCCCAGCGTTTACAGACTGCTCAATGACGCTACACGATTCATTGCAGCACAATCGACGTCCATTTTTAACGTTTACTTTCATACGCTCACAAATGGAAAGCTATGCATAGATATTTAGGGTGAAGCATTTAATTGCAAACTTGTAGTGCAGCACTAATGCACGAAGACTTAAAAAACGCGCCTTTCGACTCTTATGGTGAGCAGATCTTTCCGAGAGTAAACAAAGTGATCGCTTATGATAATGCACTTAGTAAATGCAAATAAGGTCAGAAGAAAAAATAACACTCCCTATTACTTTGAAAACCATAATAGTGTGTAAGTGAATGTCAGTATCTGAACAATCATTTAAAAAGTCGATTGTTGCATCGAGTGAACCTTGTCATTTAAGAACTATTTGAAAATATCAATAATTGGATAATCAATAATTCGAAAGGAAACGAATTCACGCAAGTTATGTAAGTTTTTTGTTTCAAGGCATTGCAAAATAAATAATGCAACAATTGACATAATCCATCTAATTGTTTTTATCCATCACCCAACATTACACTAGGTGAACCCTCAAATAGAATGTGCGTTTGGAAGTTTCGTATGTTAATTGAATATGAACTAACATATTTTAAGCGCTTAGGTAATCATGCACCACCTGACCAGAGATCATATGAAAGCAATAAATAATGTAATACACCAGTAGGGTTATAGTTTTCGGACATTAGTGAGAAAAATGAGTGTTCCCATCACTACTTTCCTCGTGCATGATCGCTGAGTGTAGTACAAAATGCAAAGAGCCTGAAAGGATCTGAAAGTTGAAGCATCTTCGAAGCGAAAGTAGGCGCTTTGATTGCCTCGTGACCTTCCGCTCACGTCCCAAGAACCGTTTGTGCACGGTCCAAATGCTCGAGTAAACGCACCAGGGAGAGGAGGTAAACAAAAGACGTTGTTCGTGAGAAGAATAAAACACGTCACTTACGGTTAATAGCCTCATCAAAATAGGCACAATAAATTAGTGTACAAAAGGCGAATAACAGAGCTTTATTATCGCTTACAAACTATACTGGAAAAAGGAATTGAAGAAATGGATTCATTTCTTCATAGAGAGAACATATTAGGCTAGAAAAGAATTTTATAATCGCTATATTATTAAAGACAGCCTTCAAATGTCAAATTTGAAAAACTCGTAAGTCATAAAATTGAGTACACATTCAGTCCTATAAAAACATGATAAAAGTTTTTTGTTGCACAAATTTGTGCATGTAGAGCACCTTCTAACCACAATGAATTAAAAATTTATGTTGCTTTTCTGTGAGAATTTTTGCCTATTTCTGAATATCTTGATTTTAAACACTTTTTCTATAGCATCACAGATTTTCAAGTCCATTAAGATCGATACTTCAAACATTTTCAATTATTCACTAAGCAACAACGAAAATGCAATAAAAGAATCATTATAATTTACTTTGATTATTAAATTTTAAGCTATATTTTACAATTATTGATCATCTTACAAATAATGAAATTGAGTGACCTTTCTTTGATTAGTATTTGGATTTTCGGCATACTGCACAAATATTACATCTTATTAATTGGCTGACGCCCAAAGTTGATCATCAGAGGTAGTTCCGGCCAAATCAGTATGGTTGGTTTGGTTTGGGGGGTTATAAGGCGCAAGGGGCATATTTGGCCAGGCTGCGCCAGGCACAAGACATACAACATCAAGTACTAGACACACAATGAAAGTTTTGCTGACACAGAAGAAATAAACCCAGGTAGGAATGCACCTGACAGGAATCGAATCTGCGCCACTTACAACTCAAAGGTTGCCAGCACAGTGGACATACCCACTGAATCACTACGGTCTCCAAGTCAGTATGATTGCCACGATTTGTTCGATTGGCTTGCTGTATTTGCAAATGCAGACACGAGTATCTTGGTCCTTCACTATCGGAGGATTGGTCAAAAATGTATATTCGCCTATTATGTAATAATCATATATCGCAAAGAACAATCTTAGAGATACTGACTTGAAGTGCACGGATAAACAATAAATTGGCACATATCTCGACCTCGAAAAATAGCTAGACGGGTGATATTTTGAAACAAATTTACATAGAAAATTTTCTTTAAAACAAATTTAAAATCCCATTTATGACGACTCCCAAATCCAAAAAAAAATGTTTTTTGAAAAAAAAAAACGAATGTTAAAAATGAAAAGCAATAACTAAAATTTTGCACACTATGTTTGAGATATTGAAATTTAGTTTCCGTTCATAATTTTGTTCAATGAATTAATAATTTGGATAATCTGGTTTGTCAAGGACGAAAGGTAATCGAATGCTTTTTGAGCGAATACTTTGGCCCCATTTTTCATCTTATCCGTTTTGGATTCCTATTGAAAATAACTTTACCAATATCCAGGGAATAGTAGAAAGTATCATTAACTATTTCCATCTGACTTGAAATGGTAGCGTATGAGGTCTGCCAAGCTAAATACAGATACATGATTCCTGTGCGTATACTTGACACTTCACTTCTAATAGCCCGTTGTGTTGCTCCAGTGTACCTACTACTTACTTGACTTCTTTTTCGAATACAATTTCAGCATTTGGACGCTAAAAAAATCCAAAGAATTAATTGATCTGACCATTCAAAATTACGTGCTGTTATCCTCGGATCATCCCTTCGGGGGTTGGTCCTTCGTCAATAGCCCGTTGTGTTGCTCCAGTGGGACTAGCGAATTGATATTTGGTTGGTAGGTATCTTAATTAACTTAATTAATGGGTAGACCGGTTGGAAGCGGAAGTCAAAGATCGTCGTGTACAAAGGAGGCTGGTGTATCTCCCAATGGCGTGGAAGTTTGGTCATCTGATCGTGGTTCAAAATCTCGGATCATCGCCGATAGCGCGTTGTGTTACTCCAGTTTACCCAAGTGCTGTCATATGCTTATCGGTTTGGTTGTTTTATGGCGCCATATTTGACCATGCTGGGCCAAGCACAAGTCCAGTAATGGACACAAGGAAAACACAGAAATAACTCAAACCGTCTGCAAGGCAGTGAGCATACCCACTTAGGCTTATCAGTTTGGTTGGCAAATCCAATAACTCAAGCAACACAACGGGCTATTAGAGATGGATCAAGATCTGAGGACAACACCATGTCATTTTGGTTAGATTTCAATTAACTGGAGCAACACAAGGGGCTATTGGTGACGGATCAATCGCAAAGGATCCCACGTCATTTTGAACCAGATGACGAGGCAACACCTGAGCCCCCAACTTCCGCACCACGCCAACGTGAGGCCATTTGAGACAGATTGAACTAGCTTTGTATACGACGGGCCTTCGGTTGCTAGTCTCTTCCAACCGGGGGTTATGAGGGTCCAATTAACTGCCTCTTTAAGTCCACTATAGCCAGGTTGAAAGAATAGCGGAATAACCAAAGTGTACATAGGGGTTGGTGCACGTTCAATCTGTTGTGTTCTCAAATGTCCTCACGTTGGTGTGGTGTGGCAGGTAGGTATTTTAATTAGCGTCACACTGGAGCAACACAACGGATTATTGGTGACGGATCAATCCCAAAGGGAAAGCTGGTGCACGACAGATTTAACGTGCCCCCTTTGTACACGACGGTGTTATTCTGGATTCGAACTCGCAACCCTCCGGTTGCTAATCCGTTACTACTCTTCCAACCGGGGGTGTTGTGTGGAAGTTTGGAGAGTGGGGTGCCAATTGAGGTGTGATCTCACCGTGGTTGAAAATGACGTTGATCTTTCCCTTCGGGTTTGATCCATCGCCAATAGTCCGTTGTGTTGCTCTAGTGCGACGTTAATTAAATAGCTACCTATATCTTTAGGTTGGCATTGATTTTGCACTTATCTTTCTCGTCTTAACGAAAATACTAACGCATCGCAGAACACTTTGGAAAATAGGTGTTCGTTTTCCTACTTGGTGTAACTTTCTAAGATAGGAATCGGATTTTACTCAATTCGGTTTTCGATCTTTGATTGCAGTAAGTGATATTACCACTTGCAAAGTTAAGCTCACGGAAGTCCAATCAAGGGAGGATTAGTGGGAAATGCGCTGGCTTATATTATTTCAGTCACAATTTTAAGAGTTAATTGGAGTTTACTCTTTTAACTGGTGTTGATTGGAACTTTTAAAATGGTTTGCATTGTGGATACATTTTGCATTGATTTTTACGAAATCTTAGACAAATGTGCTCCAAAAGACAAGAAATGTAAGAAATATACCACATGATTCATGGGCCATCTTGGCTCTGGGCTTGCCCACTGCTCTAGCAGCCTACGAGTTGTAGGCACAGGTTCGATTCCTGTCGACACGAGATGGATTTCTTCTGTATCAGTCAAACTTTCCTTGTGTTTGGTTCGTCGTGGCTCAGTTGCCCACTGTGTTAGCAACTTGCGAGTTGTAGACTGCACAGGCTCGATTCCTCGGTTTTCTCTTCTGTGTCAGTAACTTTCGTTGTGTGTATGTCTGTTGACGTTGTCTATCTTGTGTTTGGTGCAGCCAAATATGGCCCTTGAGCCATCCAATTCAACCCAGCCAACCTTGTGTCTATTATGTCCATTTGCTTAAAGAGCAAATATGGCTTCCTGACCCTATAAAAGCAACCAACCCACATGATTCATGTAACTTTCGAATAGTTATTTTAAAAAGTTTGAGAAGTTGTATGACTCAGGACTTCCTTCGCCATAAATCTTCTCTGGCCAATTGAACATTAGTCTTCATGGCACTACGAAGTCGGACCACTTGGCGTTAGTCTGCTGTACCACAGGTTCACCTTAGTTACGTACCATACATTCAAGGTACGTTTATAGAGGCACTCACTTCTCTCTCAAATGCCCCAGATTTGAACCTTTCCATCTAGAAGCCAGCACACCACACCGGTTAGAAAAAAGTCAAAGTTGATAGAGATGAGAATTACAAAAGCTTTCATCTTGGAAACCGGTCTGTTTGGTCCTACTGTAATTGAAGCTCAACATGTGAAGAATGTGACAACATGTGAATATATTATGTTCTTCCATTAAGAACATAATATATCTTAATGGAAATGTTTTGAGTATTCCAGTAGGAGATAGCCGAAGCTTTTAAAGATAATTTTGTAGCCAATTAGGGTAACAATTTTTCTGACCACCATATTACAATTTATTAACTGATCACAATTTATAGTGATCCTACTTTTTGCACAAATTTAATTGATTTGGTTACGATAGATATCATAACTTACAAAGATATTGAGGAGAGAATTAGGAGATTAAGTTCTTCCTAGATTAAAGTAAATAGTGACGGCCCAATTTATACTTTGTTGATTCTATTTAAAAAAAACCATTTGATACCAATGATTTCCCCTCGTTTCCAAAAAAGATTAAACTACTTGAGTTCAAAGCTAGACCTATTTCAACCATTACCAGTTTTTGAATCGAATGGTGGTCAGAAAATTGGGCACCAAACCTCACGTAATTTCCGTTAATCAACATGGTTTGATTAAAAGATGCTCAACAACTAGTATCTTATCTGTTGGAATACTGTGTTGAAAATACTATTCCGGTCATTACCAGTTTTTGAATCTAATGTGTCAGAAAATTGGGCACCAAACCTCACGTAATTTCCGTTAATCAACATGGTTTGATTAAAAGACGCTCAACAACTAGCATCTTATCTGTTGGAATACTGTGTTGAAAATAATTAGATATTATTTCAACTGATTTTGCTATAGCTTTTTATAGTGGATTTTGAGCTCTTAATGAAATTAATTAATATTGTTTTTTGAACAGAGATGAATCATTGTTGTATACGTATTTAACAGGTAGACTTATTTGTACGTTATGTTAAGATGGCAGTCGGAAGCGCAGCCAGATTTTTTGGGGTAAATGAAGCTGTCCAAAACAAAATTTGCTATTTAAAATAAGGTATATTATTAAAATAATTAGTGCGTACAATATACTAATTAGTGTACTTTTCAAAAAAAAATTACTGTTGCAATATTAATTTTCTGGTTGAAAATTTTCTGCAAATGTGCATAAAAAGTAGCAAAAAAGGCTGAGCTTTGATAATGGGTTTCGAGGACGGACCTTTCTTTGTTTTATTGTCCCACACATTTGTGTGGCGCAGCTTGTCCGCTTTTGGACCTTGCGCCATAAAACCCTAACATCCAATTCAATCCCACACATTTGTGAGAAGAGTTTTAGGGATTTGTCTCTTAATAAAAAAAAAAGTAATGCGTATGTAGTGGGCTACATGGAAGGATTGACTTTTCAACGTAGTATCCTACGCACAGCACGAATATATTTCTGTGACAAAATTGTGCTTAACATTTTTTCCAAGAAAAATTCGCAAAGGTTAAAACGTTTTTGAAATGCCGCTTCTTTTATCACCTTAGCTGTTACTTTCTCGAGTGCCCGAGAGATCTGCTTTTTATTTGATTTATAAACGTTTGGTTATGTCTGATACATGCTTTACTTTTCGCTGATGGTTTGAAAATTTATGAGTGCATTTCATCGTATTATGATTACGAATTGTTCGTTACACTATGATTGGAGTGCGAAAATATTGATTTATAGCTATTTTTATTTCAAAATTGAAAGCTATTTTATGTGCTTATAACATTACTGGGAAATTTATCCAAGATGAAAAACATTAGGAATTACGTGATTTGAAATTTATACTTTTAATATGTGCATGTACCTGAAGTAACTAAAAGGGCGTATTTAAAAAGCTTGGGTTTTTCAAACGAATGCATCAAAAATTGGGAGATGCCTCTACTCTTAGGTTTTTTTAATTCTTAAAAAGATCTATTTTAGATTATGACTAGTCTGAAATCCTCTCTATATATCTGTTAGTGAAAAAATGAAAAATAAATTTCTAAGACCATTTCTTTTAAAAATCTGGGTTATGAAAATCCGCTTTAGTATCTTTTTTATGATCTTATAACAAAATGTGTCCTTTTTAAAATCTCCATGTATACATTTTTATGTAATAAAATGAATTGTTCCTGCGTACGCGGGGAGATAAATAACCATTTAATCCTCATACTAAACTCGTAAAAAAATATTTTTTCAAAAAGCTTTTTTTCATTCAGCAATTAGTCAATACTAGCAATAGTTTATCCCCAAACCTTGATGTTTTCTTTGACGAATTAGCAGTTTTTATGAATTTTTTACCGGTTGAAAACGGATTTTAGTAGCTTTTTGTGTTTTATCGTGATTTTCTTTTTTCCATAATTTTTATTCTATGTAATTAATAGCATTGTGTTGATATAACGTAGTTTATATTGCGGTATGATTGTACTGTGATTGTTTTATTGTTTGTTGTGCATATTCTGCACTAAAAAACAATTAATCTTCCATATTGCGTCATTCCATGTCAAATCAATACTCCAATTATCATTTTCAACCTTTTCAATGAAATTTAGTATATATGTTGCTTCATATGAGAGATGATATTGTAAAATATGAATGCATATATCTAAATTATTTTCATAATTGCAGGTCATTGAAAACTTGTAAAGCGACAAAATTTGGGTCGCATTAGGTAACGAATTTCATAAAATCTCGAGTTCCTCGTATGTTGGAAATATAAACTAATTTTAAAGCCCTTAAAACAAGCTTCTAACTAATATGCTACAACTATGATTTTTTATAGAAAAATATTTCAAAGTCAAGCCCTGTATTTTTTACGTTAGCTGTTTAAAAAAAATCTACATTTTAAAATTTTTGAAAAAATATAAAGTAGGCCTATAAATGTTAAACATGCTGTAAATTTGAGCTCTTACTAGATTTAGGGCTAATGGTTAAGCTAATTGTTTAGAGCTAATTTTATGGTTCGGGCTGTCTAAACAAAGGTTTGGCTAAAAATAAACTAGAGGCTGAACCTTAAAATATGAATTCGATCGAAACCTAATAAGAGTCCCAACTCCAAATTTACAGCATATGTTGAGCATTCTAGGCCTAATATGTTTTAAAAAATTCAATGTGGATTTTTAAAATAATCCAAGGTAAAAAAGTACGAAGTTCGACTTTGAAATCTTTTTCTACAAAAAGTACATATCAATTAGAAGCTTGTTTCAAATTAAACTAAGCCCAAGTTGAGCTTTCATGAATGTGAAACTCGAGATTTTACGAAATTTGTTACCTAATGGGATCGCCGTTGCCGTTTTTCTAGTTTTTAATTCATATCTTAATATGTGGATTTTAGTGTTCCAACTTGAAACGCTTAGACTTTTTAGGCTAGTATAAACTCAAATGATATTTTTCAGAATTTTTTTAATGTGGCTTTTAAAAATTTAACATAAATTTTAAAATTTTGTTTTGAGAAAAATATTTGGCCAAGTTGCATAAAAAGTTAAACCCAGTTTAATAAGCTTTCGATCTACACCAAATCTATGTTTTAATAGCCTTAGAACATAGATCTATCGCAAGATATCAATAGCAGAGTTGTAGCAAAAGTTAAAAAAATACGCAAATTGAAAATTTCAATTGTATATTTGATTATTTATTTTTGTTAATTGAAAATTTGAATTGTGTAAATTGAAAATTTCAATTTGTTATTTTTCAAACGAATGAAACAATTTGAAAAACTTGTATTCCAAAATTTTGTTGTTTTCTTTTTAACCCCAAACCGATTGGCGGTTTTCAAATGCAAGGTAAAATGGCATTTGATATTTAAATGGAACTCAGTTGAAAGTGGCTGTGCGATGAATCAGTGAGGCCCTTAAATAACGAAATCGTGCCCCTAAGTGACGGAGCAGATGTGTCATTGCTATCTAAATGCATCCAGAGACAAGAACCGGTTCCTGCTTTTACACCTGGAACAACTCATTTGCTTTTTCCCATGCTTTGTGGTTCTGATCCAAGATAAGCGTCTCATTTCCACTGCTTGTTTAGCGGGACGTGTGAAAGAGAAAATGAGGGTTATCACCACAAGAAACTTGTCTATTAATCTACCATTCATGTCATTTATAGTTAATATTCGGTTTTCACGTTTCATATGCTTTGATTGGAGTAGTAACGCTTTCGATTGCAGCTCTATTAGGAGACGAATATAGACAGTGAGTTAAGAGAAGGGTGGATCCAATTGAAACAAACGAGAAAGGAAAGAATAGAATACGTAGAGGAGCTAAGGAAATAAATGCACTGTTGGAATATTTGACATTTCACGATTTTCCAAATCACTTTTCAAGACGATATAAATAATTATAAATTTGGGATTAGTTTCATGCTATTGAATATTCAACAATTGTTTTAAAAATTCAAAACCTCAATTGTAAAGGTTTAGTTATTACTTAAAAAGCAATTAAAATTGTCAATTTCTTTTTTAAATTTAAACTTCCAACCATCAAAAGGGCCAATTCTACATGTAGAACATAATTTGTATTCATATGTATTTTCATTTTTACTCATGCTCATTTTTAGACAACTAAAACTCGTGGACGCTTATCAAATGTGTAATAAAATATAAATATAAATAAAAAAGAAGGAATATTTATAGAGTAAAAGTATCTACGAACAATTCAATATAGCAACATGAAAGCAAAATATCATAAGAGAAGAAATCGTGTTTTATTATGACAGCTGTAATGAGAAAGAAACTTATGCAGTCATCATTTGTTTCCTATTATAAAAACAATAAGTACCCAAACTATCTCAAATGGATCTCCAGATAATGGAAATTTTTATCACTTCAAACAATTATTTTTCATGTTTGTTGCCCACATCTGCCCGAAATCGGTACAAAATGCATACTTGGTACCTAAAATGATACTCATTGCTAATATAATTTTCAGAACTTTCATTTTTTACGAAAAACACATTTTTAAAAAGAAAAGTTGTTTTTCTCCCCACCTTTAGAATTCTATTCCTACGGAAACTGAATCTACTCGGCTTAAATGAATGCAAAAAAGTAAGAAAGGTTTTGAAGCGACTTAAGAAAGTTCTTTCAAAAGCATGCGAAGACAAATAGATACGAGCCATTTCTGACAGTGGAAATGGCCAGTGAAAAAGGTCTTCCCGAAGCATCAAACTTTTTGCAAACTTTTCAAGCAGGTGTACTTTTTACCGAAGTTTCCCGATTGGAAGGAAAAGAGGAGGGAACAATATCTTTAATACAAAACATACAAAGAACAATTTCTTTCCTAATACATTACCTTTCTAAGAAAGTGAACCATCATAAAAATATATGAAATAAACAAACAAAACAAATAAATCTCCAGAATGAATCGAGAAGTTTTGAACACGCCACAGCCTCATCTATATAGCTCACCAGACAGTTTAGACATATCTGTTTTTATTAGTTTCGCACTGTGCGATCTTTACCAGGTGCTACAACTAAGCGTTAAGGGTTCTTTGTAGTAGCCGACTTGAGGGAAGCGGTTACCTCAGGTTCTAATTGCTTTCTATTGTACCATTTCACAGGAATTCATCCAAAAAGCTTTTAGTGTTATCCATTTCCGGTTATTGTTTCTACACTTTGTCTTATTAACTTTTCTAGAGCGATTACTAATTCTCGGACTTCATTCAAAGTAAATATTTACGTCCAAGTACGAGAAACATACCGGTAGTTGGGTGCGGCCAAAAAGTTCAATCAATCAAATAAGATAAACTGAGTTTGTAAAAAATCATTCACACAGATTAAAAGCACAACCAAAACTTAAATAAGGTGACTATAAACTGAAAAGGAGAAAATTTGTAGCACATTTTACTATGTCAATGTCACTCATGAGTTGTAGACAGGAAAAAGTGTTTCGATTTTATAGTATTTTCATTGGTGAATTGGCAATATTATGTAAGTATGTATAAGCAATATATTATGGTATTTTGAAATTGTAGCGGTTCAATTGAGTAGCTAATTAAGTATGGAAACAGCATTTACAACTTTTCCTTTACTTATCAATGCCATTTATATCTAGGCCTATTTTTTTTTATTTCTGAATTTACGTTAGCGTGTTTACAGTAGCATAAGTAGAAACCCCCAATACAAGTTCTTAAAATTGTAACGCTTGCTATACTTGATTCAAAATAATTGCAACCGTTATTCCTAATTGTGTATTGACAAAATTTCTATTGAAGATCCTAAAAGGGAATAAATGGAATTTGACGCTACCGATGCTCATGTTAAATGTTCAATCATGAATTGATGCCAAACAAAAGGTACCTAAAGAGAAGAGCGCGATTCTCTCCTTTTCGGAAAGCCGAACTGTAAAGTCAGAATATTCATGAAGGCAATTTCAGTTCTCTGCGGTGCGTGACACTTCCTTGATGAAGTCCGTGAGAAAGCTCAAGCTGCTTAACCTGGAGTGACCAGGACCCTTTTTAAATCCGAGGGGATTTAAATTTGCCATCGTTGCTAGTTTGAGAAGTTCTCCCTTAATGGCTTAACTTGCATTGAATTCTTTTCCGTGTGCTGCAGATTGGAACTTCCGTTATCTGGAATTGTTTGTTCTGGAATAAATATGCCATTCCTGCAACTAGAGCCCCTCTCCATAAACCTCGACACAGTACCATGCATCTTTTAATAGCAATAGAATTTCAGTTGTAGTTAATAAGTTTAATATTTAATGAAATGTTTCCGACAATTCGCTGAAATTCAGTCATTGATACTAAATTTTAAAAAATGAATTTAAAACTATTGGCCTGAAAATAAAGCTTCGACGCAGTTGCCTGTAAAATTGCACAAATTTCTACTTTAACTTCCCATCCTTTACATTTTATTCAGAAATTAGAATATCATATTTCTTGTAACTTATACATAATCAGCGATGTTCAGCTTTCATTGTTTTATTACCTCTTACTGTTTTTCCTTGACTTTAAGTTATTTTATCAAAGTAACAGAAAATTAAGTATAGCAGAACAACGTGTTAACTACGAGATGAAAAGAGCTGAAGCTTTGCAGTCATGAAAAGGTTTTAAATAATTTCTATGAAAATATATCAAGTTGCTATTCTAACTTTAGTTCAAATATTTGTTGCATACAAAAATGATTATACATTCAGAACATGGCATGGATTCTGTTTGGATCTATTAATTCCAAACATGAGTGTGATAGAAACATTCCTGAATAAGATGGAAATTAGCAGTTCTAAACTTCCAAACAAGTAATCCTTCAGCCAAATGACTTGTAAATTGAATTTGAACTGCAGTGTCAAAATTGGGAATTTTTATTCGACCAGCTTGTGCGCAATTTGATATGAAAGCGACCCTTATGCAAATTTTCTGAACATTGGTTTATAGATTATTCCCTGTTGAATGGTACACTTGAATTTGGTCTACTATGAAAGTTGCATGAATAAACAGGGGTGGTTTTTCCGGAAACCAAAGGGGAAAACACCTTCCTTTGATAGGCATACAATAGAGCTTCATGTTCATTTTCATAGTGAAGAAAATTTACGTTTTGTTAATTTTTACCTATGTGGATTACGAAAAGAATGTTGCAAAAACATGTAAAGTAACTTTGATATATTTTAATGGAAATCGATTCATGGCTATAAAATTCAGTTCTTTCCTCCCTAGCTATTTCGTTACAACTAACATTTCATAATCTCAATTTTCAACCCTATTTGGAAAAGGAAATGATCTTCTATCAAGAAAGAAATGAACTGAATAATCATAAGTCCTGAGTAAAATTCTATCAAAATATATATATATATATATGTTACAGTGAAAGACCGAAATCTGGAGAATGTCGACTTTCACCGGTGAATGTCAACATTCACATAGTCGCTTGGTGTATGTCCGAAATATTTGCTAAATACCCTTATTTCTGACTTACACCGGCAAATGTCGACATTCACCATGCACTAATGGTGAATGTTGAACATGTCGGAAATTTATATTTTCTTCTCCGTATTTCTTCTCCGATAAAACGTCACAAGGGTGACGTAACTTTTTCGCCTCTCTTTCTGAGAGGAGTGACCAAGAACTTAAAACAAACAGTACATTCTAAATGAGAAAAGAAAATAATAGAAATTAAAAACTTACTTAATTATACAGTACATTCTAAATGAGAAAAGAAAATAATAGTAATAAAAAACTTACTTAATTATGTGATTCAAATCTTATTTATTGCAACAACTTAAACTATTATGACATTTTGATTTGCACAAGAGTCCTTTGCTTTTACAACTGCATTTATTTGTGGAACACTTCCTTTTGCAATGACAGCGTGTATAGCCTTGCCCCCCACTTCTCGAATTAGCTGCAGCTGCTTCTCTCAGCGACATTTCTTGAAAAGAAATCTCATCTATGGAAAGTAACTTTTCTTTACAAATTACGAACTGATTACGTGTGTAAAGCTGCTTGAGGGTACCATTTTTATTTGCCAGTTTATAGAAGTCGGGGTCTTCTATTCCAACAACAACCGCTAACACATTTCGGCTATCTGTACGACCACGGTCGACATCAGGGACTTGTATTCGTACAGTATCACCAATTTGAGCAGGAGGAAATTGTTTTTGTGAGGTTCGTAACATTTCAGAAAGTATTTTAGAGTACTTTTCTTGAGAAAAATAAAAACAATTGTCTTCTCGTTTACCCGCAATTAATGCATTTAACTTTTCAAGAAAAAGATCACGATTCACTGCAGTATCCATTCAGTATAAATTAGGGTATCGGGAAAAAAACCTCGGCTCCTCTCTTTTCGACCTCCACCAGAGCATATCTGTGATTATCGACATACACCGGTGAGGGTCCGAATGTACAAGAATGTAATGAAATATTCGATCTTTCACCGACGTATTTGGTATGTGTCGACATTCGCCGGTGAAAGTCGACATTCTCCAATTTCGGTCTTTCACGGTAACATATATATATATATATATATATATATATATATATATATATATATATATATATATATATATATATTTATATATATATATATATATATATATCAATCCCGTAATTAATTTTTTCGAAAATTTGTTTCATAATTCATATTGCATTTAAACATTACGTAGTTTTATTTGGGCTCTTTAGTTGTAACGTAAAGCACATAGGAAGATTATAGAATAAAAGTCAAATTTAACAAATTTTCAATTGCGCCTATTTCTCCGACCTGTAGATGTCCTCTCACTTTATGACTACACACAGGCGAATCTACATTTTGGGCTGATCTATCCAAAACAAAATTGACGTATTTGAAACGAAAATAAAATAGAACTATTTTGATAATTTTGGATAAGAGGCATACTAATTGGGATCCATATTAGTTTTGTTAATTGAGTATTCCCAATATTAATTCTTGATTTTCACAAAAACTAAAACAGCCTGTCCAGAACGGATGTCTAAGAGAATGTGAATGCTTTGATCTGAGAAGTTGTACATGTGTAGGGAAGGAAGAATTGGTTTTTGTAAATAGTTGTGACAAGGTCTCGACAAGAAAAGTAACCTCTTTGTATCGTATCGATTCCGCTATTTTTGAAAGCCTGCCGAATAGATAGATTTGCATGACTCAGAAGAGCGAGTGACATCCACACGGCACACCCTTCCTAATGACACCTCCAAGTGGCAGCAGCTGCGGCTCCATCTGCGATTGAAAGCATACACCCAATCGCATCAAATGTCTTCCGATAGCAAATCGCCGTTCAATTGTGAATACGAAAGTGGAGACACACCTAGAAACTCGCTTTCACGACTTCTACGAGGCATCCATCCGAACATGCTGACACTAATTGAAATTCAGATCTAACATTCCAAAGAAATTTCAATTCAATGTTCGTTGAAATTGCAATACTTAACCCCAGTGGATCTTATCCGATTAAAGAATAATTGAATGCGATGGATTGTGACAATTGCACAACGCTAGATTCATTTCTGTGCTTTCGAAATGGCTTGACTCAGCAAACAAGTGATACATTCGGGATCCTGAATTCATTACGATAGTTTGTTTTATCCTTTGAGTCTCGAAGTAACACGAATCATCCACCGACGAAACTCTTATATAATATCTGAGTTGTGTGGAGTTCTATAGCGAACTAAAAGCCTGCTTCATTGCACTGAAATAGGGTACGAACCACGTTTTCAATCCTAACTAAACAATAAAAAATTTCCCTGAATAAATTGATTCGTGAAGAGTTATTTAAAGCATGCGTATTCGCTTTGTTCTTATGAGGAGCTCATTTTCCTAATTCCCTTCTTTCCCGAAATGTTGGGAGCACGGAAAATTTCGTGAGTCTTCCACTATCAACACTGAAGCCGCTGAGAGTCATGTAGATGGCACTTTTAATATTTATAGCTCTGCTAGCACGCCAGCCAATATGGCGGCTCGCTTCTGTGGATTAGCTCGGATCATGGGTCTGTGTTAACAAGTGTTTGCCAGTAATGAAGGCCACGCGATAGGCGCGTGTTGCATTTGGATCCCTGTCAGATTTCATAACACATTAGCAACATTCGGTTTCCTTTGCTACGATTCCAAAAGAATAGTCAAATTATTTCAATCCAGACGTACTTTTGAGGTCAGTTGAAAACATGTCTGATTATACAATATTTTCTGTCAAGGAATGTGTGTACATCTGTTGCCCCTGAGTGCTAGAGAGTTCTTTTCCGAAACTTCGTCATTCCTACCGCACTTGATGAAGTCGAATCTTCAAACAGCCAGCTGTGTCATTTCGTGTCAGCAGGAATGGTGTGGGTTGGCCGCGAAGTTCGACCACTCTAGAAATGGGAGAAGACATAAATGGGGAAGTGTTCACAGTACAATCTTTGAGCTATTGGCAGCCCTACATGTTAGATGCATGTCAGCCATCTTGTAATGCATGTAATGATCCATCACGTGCAAAATCTGCATTGCGAATGGCGAAGGTTAGAAAAAAGAACGATTTGCAAACTCGCCAAAAACAGCGCTCTCTAGCTCCTACGAGCAACAGTCTGACAAAAAAATATTTTGCACACTTTAAAGATTTGCAAGGGGATTTTGACTAACAGTAGTTTGCAGTAGTTTTGAAGAAGAAACAATAGGTTTCAACTTGATCAAAATGTTTTGATCAAGAAGTTTTTTGAAAAAATTTCATTTCAAATTCTATGAAAAATGTGATATTTAATAAACTTTGAGATCCCAAGATGGTTTTCTACTGCAGACTTATGCAAAATTAACGTGGGTGAATTCGCAACTGTATGAGGGTTTCTCGATAAGAAATCGGACCACCAAAACCATATTAGAGTCTTGATTTTACCAAATAAGTGCAAATGTTTCATCTATAATAAATGACACCTGATTAGAAATTATTTCACCGTACAGATCTAAAAAGTTACATTCATTTTCGCAGATGCTCACTTATTTCTATTACTTTTTATGAAAAGTTATAAAGTGTATTCCCGAGTAGATTTCTTTTACCTCTAGTTCCTAAATTTCTAGTAATTGTAGTAATTTTGCTTTATAGTTAGGGGAAACAGAATTGTTTGTAATAAATACCTGTATCAAGTAACAAGAAACTAAGTCATTTATTAATCGAGATTCCTTCACTTAAGTTGCTCTTAATCGGTACGATATACAGCAAATAGGATGTAATAAAAAATATCTTACAATTTGTAATACTTAAAGTAGAAAAGCATGTTTTAGAAAATTGTCACTTTCACGAATCCGATGAAATTCTGTTTCATCAATCTTATTTTTTCGTTATTGCAGTCCTCTAACTATATTTGACACGATTCCTAAATTGCTCTCCCCCTAGAAATATTCTTTTGTTGACGGTAATTGATGGAAAGAGAGGTAGTGTCAGTTTAGTATCTAAGTTATCCGCAGAAGATAACTAACACAAAGTTAGTGATGGTAATAAATAGAATGGTATCTACTACGATTAGGGCGAAAGAATAGTACACAAATAAGGAATTATTGAAGTTGTACGTTAATTCCAACCTTAACATTACGAGGAATGAAAAGTATCTTACAGTAACAACCAACCAAGTAAAAAGTGAATTATTATGAAGTCAACTTTTCTTCGAATGAATGTAAAACGTCAATGGATGTTGATGGTGACAAAAGAGAATTCTATTTGTACATAATTTCTGGGATTTCACTATTTTCGAATTTAGTTTTTCAATAATAAATGCTTTCAGTTGCAGAAATTAAAGGCAGGTCAAGTTGTAGAAGGTGCAACGCCAATGAAGGAATTTTCCCAGTTGCGAATTGAAGTCAGCCTAACACCAGAACTGGTTTGAATAAACCATAGCAATCAAAGAACTGGTGAGAAATAAGCATCCATAACAAAGTTTGTTCTTGTATATTAGTGCCAGTTCAGTATAAATCCCGCACGGATGGATTTATACTGAACGGGATTTATATCCAACGGGGTGTGAATAGAGTTCGAAACAAATCTAAGACCTATGATTTCAGAGCAATGAAAGTTATCTGAAGGGATTCATTGACCGTTCGTAACCATAGCAACAGTAGGCGTAGCTTCATTAACATAGCCTGATCCTATTCGATTTTCCCATTCAGGAGCTTCGGAATGACGCAGAAATGAAATGGTTTTCCATTAGGAATCTCGATCGGATCATATAAAACGGGCCTTTAAATGAATTGATTCAAATAATTTTATAGCCAATACACTGCTTTACAACCTTATTAGTACTATGAATTAATTCATTTCTCAACACGCATTTCTATCGAACGGGTTTAAGAAGCTTGCTTTAGCTCGCAATTGAAGTGATTCAAAATCTCAACATTTCTTTATCGAAACCAATTACAAAACCAATGTTTCGTTTTCCGACATCAGATAAATAGAGTACCATTTCTTGAAACTAAAATAAACGAATACTTGAAAATAATTAGAATATCTATACTTAAAATACAATACATTTCTGTCTTAATTGTAAAAATATTTAAGACTTCTATTAAATCTTTTGAGAGAAATGACGATAAAGTAAATCTAAACAAGCGCGGATTTTTTATTTTGAAAATTATTCTGGATGCTAAGGATATTACGGTATATATCAATTCGCCCTTCACAATTTTTGCTTAAATGCGAGTTAATAGGACAGTTAAATACGGTCTTTTTTGCTACACTATGGATAATTAAACAGGGACCTATGACTTAAAATGGATTTCGAACATTCATTTGTAGACCAGGATTCGAACCCAGAGCCTGCTGAATCGTTAAATAGTTTGATTTCATTATGGCTATATAAAAACATCAGAATATGGGTAAAGACAATTTCTTAGGGCTTTAATAAACCTATCTGCTACAAAACGATTTCTTCGTGGAAACGAATGCTAACCCCTTATAAGTGAAAGATAAGCATAATTAATGTGTAAGTAATGTGTTTGACATGTAAAGTAAAACAGTAAATGCAATGTATAGTGAATCTGACGTCTTAAATATTTTCTTTCGCCTCATTTGAAAAGTCCATTCATATCATGCATGTTCCAATACAAAAATCCTAAGTGTCTGAAATGTTGAACGCGAATGATAAAGCACAATAAATGAGTTAATTATTTGTATTCTATTTAAAATGCGAATAAATCAATACCTTGAACTAAATTGACTTAAAAGATGTTTCAAAATTATTCTATTGTACAGTCGCTCTAACTTCCACTTGTAGTTTTACATAATTTGAATTAAAACCAGTGCCTTTTGATTTCTAATAACTCACTGAATACAATGTCTCAATTGAAATCGATTAACAAACCACCCCCGCAGTTAAACAAATAAAATACTGTAAATATAATGATTAATTAAATAAAAGAGCAGTTATTTTATTCTTAAATGAATTTATTGATTCATTGTGCGAAATATGAAAGCAATAGTTTTTCTCACATTTCCTATATAACGTATCAATCCGCGATATAGAAGTAAAAGATCCATTCAATAATCTGTATAGTGTATAAATACTCTACAGAATTTTCCATTCAATGCAAATATTCTATACAGTGTACAGAATATTTGAATTGAATAGAATATATTTTGTAAATCTTCGCAACACAGAAATTCATTGTTATTCATGTCCCTGGAATCGTCTTCAATTGACCTACTATAAACAACTGTCATTTCCATAAGTCTTCATAGTTATTTCGAAATTATTTCCAAATTTCCGTACCCCCATTTTTTATTCAAAGATTTCAAATATAATTCCGTTTAATATAAATTTTTGTGCAAATTGGATCCCAATTCACATTATGGAGCTTGATTAAAATGTTTTTTTAATGTTGGCTGTTTTAATCCGGAAAATCAGAATCTGTAACTAAAGATAGAGGTTATTTTCAAAACTTATTTGAAACAAATATTAATATGAAGACGAACCCAAATGAAATTTACAGATGGCATGATTTCAATTCTCTTGTTAAGTGCGACTCCAGGGACAGGATTCGAAATACTTTTTAACCGAATGTTCACTCATTTGTGATGTTCATAGTCAACAATAACATAAAATCTTTTTTTTAATCTGACAAGGTTAAAAAACTAGTATCTTTCGGTTCGGGTCTTGGAAATCAAAGTGTCTAGATGATTGAACGAAAAGCATCTCTTGATATCAATCACTTCTCCAAGAGGGATTGGATGGAATATTTTGATGGATTAAAAATGGAAGTTTGCATCCGAGATGTTTTTCTGCCAGAATCCCAGACGTAATTGGCATTTGTGTACCGTATCCTAGAAACGATCGCGTGCGTTGCAGTCCACTGAACAAACACGAAAAAGATAATCGACAGCAACAAGAGATCTATGTTTACAAAGTTTGGCGCTTGTTTCAAGCCAGGCACGGAAATTTCCATTAGTCCGCATTTATTTGCCCAAAGTGAAAACCCTTCGTGGCTTGAAATGAGCTCTTTCATTCATTGGGTATCCTACTGAACATTGAAAACGTCTTATTATTGGACTAGATTCAATTTGTAAACCTTAATTGTGAAACACATTTTCCTTGTTATAGAAATGTTAACTATTCGTGTTCCTGAAAGTAAGTTTCATCTGCACGACATGAGTTTGCAAATTCTTCGAGCGATGAACTAACGATGGACGAAGTCTACCTACAGACCCAAATGGAAAGAAACGCAGCGATCCCAAGTGTTGGCTGAAACATTTCAAAGCGTTATTTATGTTTTGATCGGATCCCCTGGCTGCAAGCGCATCTTTGCGAGATTAGAAATGACACTCATCGGATTCCCTAAACTACGAGCCACATTTCAGTTCAACTCAACCAAGTTCAACAGGTCACTTTGCCATTTACATTGCTAATGCGTTGAATGCCCTATCTGGATATGCTTGAATGCTTCAAATTCGGTTTCAATTGTATTCCTAAAATATGTATTTATCATAATTTATTAAATAAATAACCGAAAAAGGTTATTTTCATGCAATCATACTTGCAATAGTCAGTAAAATTACTCCAAATAAAATTTCCGAGGGAAAATAGTTTTTTGGTAGTCTCATTAAAGAATAAATACATTGTGTGGAATACAAATTATGAAACCGAAAGATATTGCTCATGACGAAATAATTGCTTTATTTACTTAGTATTTAGTTAGAGCTACTAATTCTGATTATCTTTCTATAATCCTTGACGTTCACCGACACCCGACTAATGTAGTTTTCGTTAGATGCTTAAGCAATATTAAAATAGACGTACCAAAACTAAACTTTTCTCAAAATGCTGTTAGAAAGTAATGTTTAATCATCCATTGACACTCGAGACAAATGCGATTGTTCCAATTACATCGTCATTTCATTATGGTTTAAAAGTAGGTCTTTCGGACATTCTTGGCTGACTATGAAGTTCTTACTGATGTTTTTGATGTAACGAAAAGTATTCAAAACTGATTGGCTCCTATTCCTAAAAATTGCTTAGTAATGTCATAAACTTAGGGGAATTCAACTTTTAAATTCAAGTTTTTAATGTTTTCTTACATAAAACGCACAACTTACATAAACTTTCATAGAACCAGCATACCTTCCATTTGTAGGGTATTCAATTTCTCTCGCTTAAAACAATTTTAAGTTGTCAATAGCAACTAATGATTTTGAAGTGAAATGCAAAGCATGGCATTTTGCGTAAAAGCATGTAACGTAGAATAATTCTAGAAGAGATCGAAAATATGTATATAAAAGATTTTAATAAACATAGTCATACAATACGCCTATATTAGGGTTAATTTTAAAATAAATGTTTTAGCTTATAAAAAGGATATTAGTCTGACTAATTAATTTGTTAAGCAAATTCTATCAATTTAACTTTTTCAGTTCTTTACTAAATATAACTTCTGTATCTTAAAGCACAAAATTTGAGTTTACAACGTAATATTGTGCAATTTGTTTTTATTTTTGTTGCAAATCAATCTTAATTCATTTTTTAAATATTGCAGAAGCAATTTTACATAATCGCCAAAAAATATTATTCACCCAGTAAAGCTTTTTAATTTTTTAACTTCCAGATATTTTTATTCGGGTTTATGAGAGAATGAATAATCCGACAGTTCATAAACACATTGCATCCCTAACTCTTACAAAACTCATGCCGATTTTACATTTTTCTCTTTTAACTTAAGTTCGAATTAGAATTTACTAAAAACAGCAATATTTGAGTGATTTAATCTCTGGGAAATGCCATTGCTATTGATTAAGCGCATTTTTTCTCTCAGACTATTTATCTGACTTTCTTTCAGTCAGATAATAAGAAAAAAAATAAAATCGCAAAATAAAGCAGTTAAAATTAATTTTTAGAAATCGGACAGTTGAAGGATTCTTCCAGTAAGTTTGAAGAAATATTTTTGTTTAATGTGAGGAAAACAACTTTTTAAGCTTGAGAAGATAGTTTATAAACAAGTGATTCCGAATTGGTTCTCGCATCATTCGAGTAAAATTCGAAAAGTGTCGATTCATTTAAATGTTTCGACTTGAAATGAATCCTTCCAAACATCCAGTTATCTAGGAACAGCTAATAACTACTTGGAATTCTTTTAAAGTAGGCAAAGTGGCTCTCAATAGGAGTATAGAAACAGAATTATTTCAATATTTCATTAAGGAAGTATTTGGTGACTAAAACTCACCTGCAGCTCCAACGCTCGCCGGTCAACTAGTGAGTGGTCGCCGCTTCTTTGCTTCCCTGACGCGGCATGCCCGGGGCGTCGACGTGCAGCGACTACCCAAATAAGATAATGGTATGCCTATGAATTCATGCTCCGCTACTTAACCCCAAGAAAGAGGGCAAATTAATTTCCCCTCTTCTTGAGCCACTGTGAACGACAGATGGTTCAATCGTGCAGGAGACATATGGTCGGTGTATGATCCTCTAAATGCTATTACTTAATTATTGTACTACATTAACATTCATAACACACATTTCAAAACGCATGCTGTTATGAAACTCATTCACACTTATGCTCGGTAGATAAAGTAGCGGATTAGCAACCAAAGGTTTGCGAATCCAACCAAAGACCGTCGTGTACGTGGGGGTTGGTGCACGTTAACCTTGGGGGTACACGGGGGTTGGTGCCTCAAATGTCCTCAGGTTGGCGTGGTGTGGAATTTTGGAGAGTGGTGTGCCGTGTCGTCATCTGAATGTGGTTCAAAATGACGAGGTGTCCTCGATCCTTCCCTTCAGGATGAACCGTTGCCAATAGTTCATTGTATTGCTCCAGTACAACGTTCATTCAACTACCTTCACACTTGTCTCATATTTCCTGCTAAAATCAACAGTGGGATGAAACAAAATCCGCTATGATCATATAAAAGGATTGGTGCCATATTAAAGATTACCAAAGAAACGAAATAACAGCCTAAATAAAAGAATTGAGGATAGTGAAATATTAACTATAAAAATTTAATTTCCTTTTCAATTCTGAAAAGTTGCATAGTAATTTGCATCTTAGTTTATCTCATCTGAGGAGTAACTACCAGAGAATTTCATTTAGAGGTCTTAATTTTGAACAGAAGCACATTCAAATTGTATTTAGCTGATTGAAAGAGTATGAAATTCAACAGACCGGTTGTCTTGAAATTAAGAATCACCACCCGGGTAAGATGAAATGAAAATTTGCGATTTTGCATAAAACAAATTGACAAGACAAATCGAAATAGAAGATGTCACTTTGGCTGTAATAGTTGGATCTTTGCATTTGAAGACTTCTTAAAAAGTGCCGTATCTCTCAAGTTGTCATTTCTCGTGTTGTGTCAGCTAGATTTCTAATTTCAGAAAATGGTCATTTCCTTTGAGTCTTCCTGTCAAAAGTACGAAAGTTGCTTCTGAAAAATTTCATCTTTCTTGGCATTAATCCATCATTCAAAGTAAACTATTACCAAGCTTAAGATGAAACTTATATTTTGTAATATTCAAGATAATTCAACAGATGTTACTACATCTTTTCAACTGTTTGTTGAAACACGTTTATTTATTTCAAATGATGTTTCAATTCGGGATCCAAGTATTATTGTGTAGTTTCTACGTATAATTAGTGAAATAAGAAAATATTTCGAAGTGAAATAGTTACTGAAATGCGAAAAAAACACGAAACGCCCTCTTTATTAGTGCATCGTTCACAGCAGAGCAAATTCTAAGCTACCATTTGATAGTGAATAGCACCTATAATTTCATTTGAGAGCATAAATTTAGAAACTCTTCAAATCAAACTTTCCAACAGCAACATCAACTTTAATCCCGAATCTATCGAAATTGAATCTGATACCAAGTTTCAAGACATTTGGTTCGGACGTTTCTGCATAATGAATGCGTGTTTTTCATGCTTTTCATTCATGTCAGAAACCATATTCCGTGACTTAAAACTTGAAATGCAATGTTAAATCTTGATATAGATTCATAATTTGGCGTTAAAAGTGGGTATTTCATCGCAATTTGATATTCATGCATATGGATTTACATAGATTCCCTGATTCAATGACTTTTTCTCCCAGCTGTGCGTGAAAAGTTTCATCGAACTCAAGTGAGAAAACGATTTAACTTTGAATTCATGATTTGATCTCGTAGCATTCAATCGGCCCAAACTACAATCGCCAATTTATTCATGAAACTTTATTTTTAACAACTATGAAAATGACTTAATTCAAAAGAATAATTTTTTACTTCAATTTTAATTAAACATTTTCATTGGAAATTTAAATCTCGAATTTCTGCATGTTTCGAACACTTTCGAAATGAATGCTTGACCAAATTGTTAAGCAGATAATATCACCCTAACAATTGAATCACCCGATTGCATTCTAGTCGGGAAGTGCTCAAATTCATGGAAGGAGTGCCGAAAAATTATCAAAACCTGATCTTGTACAGAAATGGGTAGGTTGTTTTTATGACGCCATATTTGGCCAAGCTGCGCCAAAATGGAAATACACACAAGGAAAGTTTTTAGTGCCACAAGAGAAATACTCCCAGGGTGAAATTGAACCTGCACCGTCTACAACTCGTAAATTACTAGAGCAATGGGCAAACCTACTGAGCCACGACGACATCTGAGAAATAGGATTCAGATGAATAAAATACTGTTTTTGTAAGGGATTTATTTAAATTCGAATAACGTCTACCCCTTTAAGCTAGAATTCGAATGAATTATCTGTGTGTAAAATTGGTAATTTAATTGTAATTTTTCATACGAGTCAATAGCATTTAATATAAAATTTCTGCATTTTATATCATTTTATCTGTTTAATCAGATATATAATTATATCAGATATATAATTATATCAGATATATAATTATATCAGATATATTACTTGGGATTTGAGTTGAAACAAAGTTGTATTCATTTGTATAACCATCAGTATTAAGGTTGTTTCATTGTTTGAGCTACCAAAGCCATGATCATCTAGTTGGGTGCATCTCAATTTGTTCTAAAAGGTTACCTATTCATTCATCACTAATACAAGTGAATTTTAAAGACTTCTTTTCTGAACGTGAAAAAATGGCCAAATATGGCCCTTGCGCCGTAAAACCGCAAAACCAACCATCTGAACGTGGAAAAGTAGATAGGTTGAAATGTATGCATTTCCATACAAAAGTCGCAAATTTCCCATAATTGAGTCTGAAAATCCTTTCTACAACAGCAAAAATGTTTTCCAATTCCATGAAACTTTCCGTATGAGACTTAATAATCCTAATTTTTTATTCCTTTCATTCATAGAATATATCTTTACGAGTTATCTTGTCAAGTTTGCAAATCAACGAGCTTTAAGGGAAACTACCCGTTTTACTTTCATATAGTTTTATTTGAATATCTAGTAAATTAGGTAAATAAGTGACAAAAAAATTATCTCTTAGGTGGGTAAAATATTTTTTAAATGCATTTTTCCCCAATTTTTTAAATACCCATTGAATTTAATGTACTCATTGGGTCACTGCAAAACACTGAGTATTGGATTTTGAATCAAAAATGTTACCTGAAAATGTGCAGGACTTTATTTTTAATGTTCTTTTCGTTCTTCAAAAGTGATACGATTGTGGACCATGAATTACGAAAGACTAAAGAAAAAGCCTTTAAAATGAAATAGGAAAAGTTTAAAGTTTGTTTATAGGAATAAAGCAATGAAAAGTTTCTCTGCATTAATTTGATCTCTGAGCGATAGCTGCATTAAATGTTTCATTACTTTAATATTTTTCATCCATCTGGCAATTCATTTTAAGTTAAGTAGCAGGAGTTCGTATGAATGAATAGTATATATATATATATATATATATATATTTACAAACTGAAATTCTTTTACACAATCATTACATGCGATTCAAGTACATCAAAATTTGTAATGGAGTGAAGGAAAATTCTATTGACTTCCTATTCGATATTTTCTGATACACTATCTTCGAAGATATGAAATAATTAGTTATCATTCCATACTGTTTCCTATAAAATAGACCCGTTTTAGGTTTTGGAGTTTTGTAAGAGCGAAATCCGTCGTTGCTTAGATGGTGCTTGAGACAGCTTAAAATTTGGAAAACAATTTACTCTAAATAAAATGCCGACTCTTTTTGTGATTACTTTTTTTATTTTATGTGATGTTTTTGAAATTTTATTGGTGTCATTGTTGAAATTTGCAATTTGTCGATTTCCGAGATGAAATTTCATTGATATCTTAGTAGGATCTACTGTAAATATCTGAATTTTTTATCTATTTTCCACTCAAATGCAAAAATACTATTTTGGTTGCAATTCGGCACATTTGATAAACCTTAATTTTTTCAACAATTTCAGCAGCTTCAACATCTTCAGTCTTTTGAATGAAATATAGTAATGATCATTTTTATAAAAAAAAACTCTATTTCAGCCACTCTGCAAATTCTTTGGACTCATTAAGAAAGATATCCAACTTTCAACTAATTTGCGTCCCGAAGTGCGCCCCAAATCCCTGACAGGTTTTTCCTGCAAATCCACACTGATGGTAATAATTTTTCTTATTCTATGAAATTTGCACTGCATTCAATTCTACTTTAAGATTCTCATCCTGCAATTCAGTCAACCAAACTTGCCAAGTTTTTCATGCCGATGAAAATGTTCTAGTTTTTCTTTAAAGTTGAGGATCTTAATATCTCATCGTAATCTTCATGATTGACAGCCTTAAAGAGTCGACATTTTTGTCATCCATCTCAAATACTAGGGAAAATGTCTCATTGATTTATTTTGGATTAAAAGTAGGATTTTAAAAATAAGAAGGCAAGAAACTCAAGTTTGCCTCGAACTAATTTTCAGTTTGAACAAAATGTTCTAGATATTTCAGCAAAAGTTTTCAAACTGTTGAATGTATTCAACTATGTACTTGAGATGGCAATAGTTCCGAATCTCAAGATCACTATAGCGTCATTGTTAAATTCACTGAGCTATTCCACTGTACCTAGTAACATAACAATCATCGTTCCCTTCATTATACATCATTTTCACTTCATCCTTCTACAATAGTCTGAAGCCAAATTCACATTCAAGATTAGTTCAAAAAACGAATAAACTCATAATTATAAAAAGGTAACACAATTTTCTACAAAATAACTGGAAAAATGTGAATTTTTTCACAACTTTCAGCTAAAAACATTTTCAGACTAAGTGTTAAAATTTTAATAGTGTGTTGCTATTTTATAGAACGTGGTGTAAAATTCAGATTTTAAATATGAATTTTACACCACGGACGGTAACCTATCGGAGGAATAACTTTCCCATTTTCATCAGTAAAAAAACTGAAAGGGCTCAAAATAATACCTGCTTTCTCACCCTCTTCAAATCTACTCATTTTTCATGTTTTGGATATACCTTTTATCTTTGTCTTGGACTATTAATTTTTAAATATTTTATACTTTTATTGGATAATATTCGTTTTGTGTTTGGCGCAGCTTGTCCGCTTTTAGACCTTGCGCCTTAAAACTCAATCATCCAATCCAATCCAACCTCCTCACAATCTACTTCCCCATGATAAAATAAAATGGTGTTTTATCACCACAGAAAATTTAGCTTGGAAATTGAGACACAACAATGATCTTCGACCATCCCTTTTCAAAGTACTTCGCAAAATAAGAAAATAAAAAGTAAATAAGCAGCATCAATTCTATAAAAAAGTAAATAAGCAGCATCTCATTCTGAGTAAAATGGTATTGAAAGTTTTGAATGAGTTAAATTTAGTAAGTTTCAGTTTTTTGCTTAAATACTTGCAACAGTAAAAATTAAGTTGTCCTATTGTGCTTTGATAAAATCGGTTTTGAACTCTAAAACGATTAATAACTACGCAAAATATAAAAAATGCTGCCCTTGTCGAAAGGGCATGAAATGAGGCATTTCCGTGAATACATTTGTAACCTAACTACATTAAAATTTCGAATTTGCGACTTCCAATCGTCTGTTTCCTTACCGATTTCCAACCAACCAGTACCCACTGCTCCAATTGCTACAAACGAATTCGCTTAAACTATTTCATACTGAACTGCTTAGAACTCAACTATTAAAAAACATGCATTTCATTTATAGTTACCGATATTCCGCTAATTACCGGCGAAAATTCTTAATACTTACTTTTTGCTTAACGGGTATAATTATGGTAATCAGGAATTCAATTATCGATGAAAAATAATTGAAATGTGTGGGACATATTTGACCAAACTGCACCAAGCAAAAGACAAACTACGTTAAGGAATGGACACACAAGGAAAGCCTTACTGACAAAAGTGAGAAATACACCCATGGTAAGTTACAGGAATCGAACATGCACCCCTACAACTCACAGGCATAGAAACAGGTCACATGTTTTGGAAGTAGGACTGCCAAACGAGTGTTGTCTCAATGTGGCGCTTACTGAAAAGTGTTGGTGATGAATCTTCCAGTCGTAAGTTGTATCTTGTAACAATGAATAACAGTCAAGTAACATACCTTGTTGACAAAGTTTATTCCTAAGGGGCATAATTGTGATGAACTATGTCCTGGTGGTTGAAAAACTCAACAGGAACTTCAGGTTACTTTGTAATTGCCGTGTCTTTGGCCGTGGTTGGTTGTTTTTTGAGTTTTATGGCGCAAGGACCATATTTGGCCAAGCTGTGCCAAACGTAAGACAAAATGCAATAAGGGAGGATGAAAAATAAAGCAGAAGGGTAGTCGAGGGTAAAAATGAAAGGAAGGAAAGATCAGTCAGGTACCTCGGGATTGGGATGCCCGTACACACCTAAAGGTGTGGAACTTGAGGACATCATTGCCTATAAAGACGCTGATGTTTCCTAAGAGCTTTTGTGTCAAGGTAAGACACATCTCCTATCCTGATTTCGAGATAGCTCAGGTGTTGCCTCGTCATCTGACCATGGTTCAAAATTACGTGGTGTTGTCCTCGGATCTTTCCCTTTGGGATTGATCCCGGACCGTCACCAATAGCCCATTGTGTTGCTCCAGTGTGACGTTAATTGAAATACCCCCTGATTTCGAGATAAAATCAGGATCAATATTCTGGAACAGCCTATCAAGAGTGATTTTAGCTGGAAACAAAACTACGACGGACATAGAATCCATGTGCAAGTATAAAAGCTTCCTTGCAGCAACTGAATTGTGTTGCTCCGTTAATTAACTACCTACCTTGCAGTAACTGAATGGCTTGAAAACAATCGCATATGTGCCACATGTTCCATCAGCCTTTTCTCCGGGTCCTAGTGGAGACAACGAAAAAAAGATCGGTTGCTTTTTAGCAGACCTCGTCGATTAGTTGCTTGAAAAGTGATAAAATAGTTTAGTAATTCGAATCATACCAGAATAGACAATCTATCTTCACATGAAAATGGAATAAGTAAAATAGTATCAAAGTATGATTCATTTCCATAAGTTAGAGTCCGAAGTGTCGAATGAAAGTTGGATGAAGTTGCAAAAAGTGGCCAACACGGATTTTCTATAGTGAAAGAGAACAATCCTTTTCAACTCACTTGTTCCTAATTGCCGGGGCTTGGCTAAAGGGGGCTTGTGGAGCAGCTTCCGCTTGTGTATCCGTTTAAGGAAATGGCTGCGTGTGGTGTGGGATGCCGTGATCGCGACTTGACCGCCGCCCCTCAGAAATCGAGGTTTGTCTCATGTGGACACTTTTTCTCGCACTTCACGCAAGTCACGCACGCGATACCAGAGTTACGTGAGCGATTTACTTGCCAACTATACTTATTTGTTACTGCTGACACATCGCTGAACACTATTCCGGCAACACGCCTATTCTAATTCCGTATCACTTAATCAAATATATACATCAAAGAGATTTTTCCAACCAATACTTAACGTTATTTAGCGCGTTAACTTGTGTTTAACAAGCGCTAAAACAACATCAAAACTAGTCTCAATATTTCCAAAATCTACTTGACATAGATGCTAGCATATTGAATAGCTAAACTATTGTCTGTTTTATATGATTGCATAGTTAAAATATTTTATTTGTATTAAAAAAATTTAAAAGTGAAATAGTATCGTTGCTGATAGTTTGACAGAAGCATTTAGAAGGTAATTAAGTTTATAGTTTTCTAAACATTTCTTTGAATTCATTACAAATTTTCTTGAAGCAATTTCATAATTAACGTTCTCGGAATTTTATGGTGAATTTCCAAACTCTAAACTGACCGTGGTTCAAAATTACGTGGTGCTGTCCTCGGATCTTTCCCTTTGGGATTGATCCCGGACCGTCACCAATAGCCCGTTGTGTTGCTCCAGTGTGACGTAAATTGAAATACCCCCACCCCCCAAACTCTAAGAAGAATCGTTTATAAAAAGTTCAAATAAAAAATGCTCACTTCGGTAATACACCATTTTTCAGATTCCCCTACAGTCTAAAAGAAGAATCGTTTATATAATGTTCAAATAAAAAATGCTCACTTCGGTAATATATACCGTTTTTCGGATTCCCCTACAGAATGGATTTGAAAATACAACTGAATGTAATAGAATGTAAAACATTTATGCGGTCATCAAAAGATGTGGGAATAGTCAATTCACACCTTTATTCATGTGTTCATATTAAATCAAATTCAAAGGTACCATTCAATAGGGAATAATATTAGTCTATAAATTCACATGCATAAAATGTGCTTAAGGGATATGCATTGCACATAAACTTCCTAATTTGACACCTGGGGCCGTCGTGGCTCAGTGGGTATGCCCACTGCTCTAGCAACCTTCGAGTTGTAGGAGGTTCGATTCCTTTCAGGTGCATTCCTCCCTGGGTGTGTTTCTCTCTTCTGTGTCAGTAAAACTTTCATTGTGCGTATGTTTATTACTTGATATTGTATGTCTGGCGCAGCATGGCCAAATATGGCCCTTGCGCCATGAAAAACAACCAAAACTAAACCTAATTTGACACCAAATTTCAAAAAATTGATAACCAAACTTAACTTCGATTCAAGTCATTTGGTCTGGTAATTTCCGGATTATGGGTATGGTAAATTTGAAGACCCTAATGTGAAATTGGCTTGTCATACTTTTTCCGAAGTTAATCATCCTATCATGCTGAATCCAAATCTACGTAATCTTTTTTAATATCTATATAAATAAGAATGGAGTGTTTGTACATTGAATATTTTCGATCCATTTCAAGTTTTCTATCCGTATTGGATCCTTCTGATGCTAACTCCGTCTCTTGCGCGTTTGGTGTCTGTCTTTCTGTCTGTATGTATGTGTGTGCCCGTATTACGTTCAAACGGTTGAATATATTTCCATGAAACTTTGCGTTTTGTGAGTTCTTACATTCATTTAGTAACTGAACTTGGTTGCGTAAGTCTGTCCGTCTTCCCGTTCTATGTTTGATTTTGTGTCTGTGTTTATACAAGTATCACATAAAATTTTTCAAAAAATTTTGTTTAATGTTTTATAAATGATACACATCTTACTTTGCATTATTTGAAATTTCTTTGCTTACATATTTAGGCAAGTTTCAAGGTAAAACATCTGAGTAACTACTTAAATCAACCATAATTTGGTAGTTTTGGAGTAGCTGGAAGGTATATTGAGCATTGCAATTACTTGGATTGTTTTACCAGTACTGCTGAAAAATCAATTATTTTTCCAAACTATTTTTTGGAATTTAAATTATGATACTTTTGTATATTGAGCCTTATTTATTTTCTTTGCGAACTATAAAGTATTTCCGAATATTTGGGACACGATAATTTGTAACAAAACGAAAACTCGTATTAAAAAAAATTTCGTATTTTTAAATTTTTTCTAATTCTTGGTTGGATAAGTTGTAGCAACTGTGCGAGATCAAGAGGAAAAAGAATCACGAATTTATATCTTTAGAACAACTTTTTATCTCCAATTTTTATTTTGTTTCATTTTGCTGTTTTTTGTTTAAAATATTTATTATTTTAATAAACTGTACTTCCTTTTCATCACACGCAACACTACCGCAAAGTATTTTATTTAAAGCGGCATGTAGGTTAGAATAAAGCAAAATTTAAGTGGAATTTTGTCAGTATTGAAAGAACTTTAATGTTAAAAAAATTAGAACTAGGACATTTGAAATATTACAAACTCTTTGTCATGTAGCGACAGAAGGTCGAGGTGGCTTAATTTACGAATTGAAGCTATACTTAAGCAACTTATATAAAGAAGGTTTTCCTTAAAACAATGATTTTTTTAGAAGAAACTATCAAATCGATTTACCATTTTAAAAATATGGTAATAGGTTACCTTTGTACCGAAGACATTCAATTTTAAAACAAGTTATTTTATTATTGCACGTGCCGCTAAACGGAGTTTTCAAGAAACAATGCGTATATACTTTTAAATAAACTTGTGATAAATTTCCTATGAAAATAATTTGTCATCTTTCCCTTAATGGATGGCGAAATTCAAAAATGTCGCAAATTTGGTTCAAGGGTACCTTTAGCAGGGGTGCGATATATAGGATTTTTGTCCAAAGAAGGTTGTAGAAATTATAAAAATGTCGGAAATGTGTTAAAAAATTATTTTACTCACACTTAAATGATTAGGCATTTTTCTACGAAAGAGGAAAGTGATTCTTTTGTGGTCACTTTCAATATATAGTTAACCAATTCAACCCGAGTGAGGTCGAGCAATTTTGCTAGTGTAACATAAGTTCATCTATTTTCATGGATCCGAAGGACTTTTTCTAAGAAACATTTCAGCCCTATACTTTTTACTATAATAAATTTATATTTGTTATTTGTAGCCCCGAAAAGAAATTCTCTAATTGAAATTTCGCATTGTCGTATAGGAATCAATAATTTTACGTCGTATCGAATAAGAATTTTCAATATACAAAACTAATATTTCATATTCAAAAATAAACTTAAAAAGAAATTGGGTTCTTTAAAAGTAACCAAATACAAAATCTCTTGTGGTACATGATTTCGGAAGCTAGGCTAATTTAACTTGAGGTGCTCCTCTTTTCCGAAACCAATTGATTTGAAGCTTGGTATTCGGGGTTGAATTTTGATATCCATTCGAATTTCGCCATTCGTATTAAGTCTTGTCATTCGAAATTGTAAATTTTGTGTACAATTTAAGATGAAGAGGACCTTTTAAGCAAATGTTATGCATATGGATAACTAGAAGTCGTTATTCTCTATCAAACGGCCCCTTTGAATTCGCTCTACTGTAAACGACACGGGAATGCAGATGGATGGTTCCATGAGTGTAAGTAAGTATTTGTCATTCATCCATAGGTGAAACTCCGTTCACGTCCATAAACATCCTAATAGGTGTATCCATGACGTCTTTTGTAAGAAATCTCCTTATCAGGATCCTACGTGACGCGAAGAACGCTCACGTACATATCCGCTTCGTTTCAACTCTGCAATTCAGGGGGATGCAATTGTTTTCAACATTAGGCAAGGCACGTTTCTTATTGTGCCCAAAGAAAGTTGAAAAGGGAATGAACCTAACCTGATTATCTATGTAACGTTCCCTCATCTGCCCGATCAACGTTCCATTGCGGGTGTTTCGCAGATAATCGCTACAAAAGATGAATTTAAAACTAGTGGTGGAGACAGTCTTGTTTGGAAAATCCGAGGCCATTTTGAAAAACGAAGAGGGATTTCTCAAGAAGGTGAAAGGAATTGACTAGTAATTTCTTTTATTCATATTTATATAAGTGTGCAGTCGTAATAAAATGTTTCAGCTTATAGGATTTCCATGACAGTGTAAGGAAAGCAATCGTAAACATTAAAACCTATTGCAAACATTCTCAACTGAGCATCATCAGTGACCCTTTAAGTATTATAAATGAATTAAAACGAGACAAATGAAATGTCTGGTGCAAACTCTTGCAACTTTGAGTGACACACTGGTTGGATATTCGGCGTCTAAATGTCGAGCTTTTTAAATCGTGTCGAATGAGAGATTCGAATGTGTAGGGGAGTGCACGGGAAGTGGAGGGCAGGCGCACTCAAGCGACACCGTGGCAGGCCTGTTTGATTATTCATAATTCTCAGCCACCCCGGAGCTGATTGGTTGAGTGCTTTCGTGCATCGCTTGCGGTTAAAGGATTGTTATGCATTGGACTGCGGGCGGAAATGCAATTAAGGATTTCCAAATGGCCGATTAGAGAGCTTAATGAATAGGAGAGAATGGCCCCCTCTGTTATTATCGGGACTTCTGCGCCACTCTACAAAGATTCCACATTTTTTGCCCTCAATTTTTGAGAACAATGGGAACCCCTTCGCATAGGTGTTCTACTCTGCTCAGATTATTCTGATGAAAATGAAATTTCATGATTTTTCCGTCATCATTTTAGAAATTAAAGTTCCAGTAATCGCACGACAGACCGCTTCGAGAAAAAACCCGATGTACTGAAAGAGAATTAGAAATAGAGGCTTGAATTGCACTTTTTTATTTCACTCGACGTTATAGGAAAAAATGAACCTTTTAAACTGATACTTGAAAACAACTTCCAAACTTTTTTTATCTGCTTTGCACTGAAACGTTTTAAAGAATTAAAAGAAAAGGGATGATGAGGGGTTACTGTACTTGCTGAATGGATCTTTTCATTTCAAATCAGCATTTCATAAGATCGATTGTAAAATCTAAAAACTTGATTCGATCAATAGGAAACTTTTGTAATACTAACACTAACTTTATTTAATGTTCATGTTAGATCGGGTCTGGAATATAGATGTCATTAGGAATCCTCATGACGACTGCTGTATTATAGACATACAACTTATACAGAATACATTTGGAACGTATATTAATTTTAAGAATTATGAATCTACGCATTGTTCTGAATTGTCATTTCGGTTTCATTACCTTGCAGTTCCGTTAGGGTAACTGCTTTAATTAAATCATTTACAAGCTTCTACACAACAAAATTGATTCGCCCTTTTTCGTTTCCTGTAGTGATTTTGACCTCACCATGCATATCACCAATTATCAATTATTTTTCGTTCAATCTTTAGAAAGAATGTATGCAACCATTTTGCTACAAATGTATTTTTAAAACTAATTCTTTCTCGGAGGATTCAATGCAATAAGTAATCTACTTGAATGAAGTGTTTTGTTTTATCTATTTTCTGCCTTTTTCCTGCATTTTTAATCGTTATTATATTAATAAATGATCCCCTGTAATTAGGTATTTTCGAATAGATGTAATTGGGTATTTTCAAATATTAAACAAGAATTAATATTTCAAATTCGATTCTGCCAATCACTATCGATGGATTATTGCGAACTTGTACTGTATGAGAAAGCAATAATTAAGTTCTGGGAGAAGTAATCCATCAGTAATTCAGCTTTGATTGAATTATTTTCATATTCACATTTAATCCAATCGATGAAATTTCAAAAGCTATCCTCAGTCACACGATAACTTCAGTAATTGAATATTATAGGCTTATTTCTTTATTGTTCTCTTTTAGAGATGATTAACACTATTTATAGTCATATTTAGATGAATCCAAAATACTAATCCTAAATTTCTACACAGGAAGCTATTTTTGAAGAAATGAGCACATTTATCATATAGATGGTATCGAAGAAAATGCATCTTAACTAACTCCTTAATATTTAATTCTTGGTTTCGAAATAATTTATGTTTACTGATATTTTTATTAAATCGTTTCGTACACTAATTTTTATTTAGTAAAGTAAATTCCCCTACGAGTTGAATTTCTACAAGGCTTTTCATTAACAATGCGAAGTAACGATTGTTTTTGAAACATTAAAGCAGAATTAGGTTTGCTTTGGCTGGTAAATTAGTTATTTATTAGCAGACAGTAACACACTTTCAATTGTAGTGACTAGAGAAATGTGGTCTTAAAGTTGACTTAAATCGACCATCTTCTTTCAGCTTAACATTGAGTTAAGTTGAAATCAGTCATATTTCAATGGAAATCGATTCAGAAAGACATGACAAAGCGAAATTTCATATCTTTTCTACCAGTGTTTTATGATAGCTATAAAAATAGCTTGATTGGAAGATCATTTTGGAACAGGCGAATGAAGGAAACTAACTTAACATTAGAAGCTTTACATTTTCCATATTTATAATCCAGAAACGGCCAGACCAAACGACTTGAATCCAGGTTAAATTTTGATTTCGATTCGGAATTCGGTGTCCAATTTGAATGCTATCTTTGGAAATTCTCAATTGAATAATATTTAATGATAAGCATATTATTATGCATATTTATTAAATGGAATGTACATGAACGATGCACTAATAACGAAGGGTGGTTTGACCTTTTTCCAAAGAACGTGCACATTAGAATACGAAAATGTGTTCATATTTCCTGGATTCTTATATATGTATATATGGATGCGGCACAAAGAGAACAGAAAAGTTGGGGGAATCAAATCATATCCGTGGTTTATCATTGTCGAAAGATGTATTTTTCAGTTAATTTTGCATACACTTATCCGCACTGCCCTTATTATATAGACACATAGGTGTACAAAACTTAAAAACTATTTTTTTAATTTTACACCATAACTCAAACGAAACTTGTAACGATTTATGTAGCTACACTTTCAACCGACTAGTAGAAAGTAGCGCTCATGCAAATACTTGGATTGTTAACAAAAATGTAAACCTAAAACGAATGAAAGGAAAAATTCACCAAGCAAAGGAATTAACTAGGCATTTACGTTACATCCTAAACCTTATAGCCTGCTAGCTAGTTCAATTCCTGTAACTTACTCTGGGTGTGTTACTGTGATAGTAAAACTTTGTGCATGTATACCCATTACTTGACGTTATCTTATGTTTGAAGCACCTTAGCCAAATATGGCTCTTTCGCCATAAAATCCTAAGCGTTATACTCTCGATTTGAAGGCTAGAATTATATTCTCCAGGAGTTTGGGATCGGACTCTATTCGAAACAGTGGAACTAAGAAGTTTCGGAGCATAAAGATGGATTTTTATTTCACCAAGTTATCCATATATTGTGAGTGCCCGGAATGAAGAAACCCTGATAAAGTGTAGTAAGACTCATTGTGCAAAGTTTCAAAGAGCACGTTACAAATAGATAAAAATGGACTATTCCATCAATGGGTTCTTTAAGATGATCAACAGAATTCTCATTATATGATGGATCAGTGGCTGTATCCATCCATTGCAATACTGAGGGGCCTCCTAAAGAATGCTATACTATGGAATACGCCTCTAATTCCTCAACATTGGAGCTGTGTTCAAAAGCAACTTCGTTTCAAGTATGGGAAGGCCGATCGAAGTGGATTCCCATACTTTTCACTTCATAGTATTAGCATTATTTCCATTTTAATTTCTCACGAACCTAAATTCAAGTTACTGCTGTCAGGTTGGGCTTTGTGACAGAAGAGTCATATTTGGGCCAAAGACAGATAACGTCAAGTAATGAACACATAAGGAAAGTTTTATTGACACAGAAGAGACACCCAGGGTAAGTTACAGGAATTGAACCTGCGCCGCCTACAATTCGCAGGTTGCTAGCGCTTTCCAGAGCTACTACGTACTGCAGTCAGCGAAAAAATCTTACTGGTCCGTATGTTTGCACACTAGTATGTACTCACTCATGTGCCACAAAACATTACTCTGCTCAGCATATGCATTTCATTGCTATCGTCTACAAGGGAAATTCACCAAATATATTTGAATTTCGTTGCCCAATAATTGATAGTGAAGTTTGCCATGATTTAAGAGGCTGGATTGCAAATGTCAGATGGGTCAATCAATATCGAAAATTGATTTGGATTTTCAGATACAATTTTGACGAATCTTTCAACGAACGCTGGATTAGATTGCATAGTAATTGTTACATCCAACCAGTATGCGATAATGCTACAAAAACAGAAATATCAACACTGGAAACATCAATAGCATTGACCTGTAGAAAATACACAAATATTGTTACTAATAATTCACATTCAAATAGAAGATGGTAATTAGAGCATTTTATCTCCGAGTTTGACTTCGTGGGTCGGATCCATTGTGCAATCGACGATTTATCAATTACAGGAATCCCCAGCGAATTTAGGGACACTTCAGAAGGACACGTGATTGCGCCAAGAAGCTCTTATCGAATGTTTTGAACAAAATATTTCTTAACAGTATAGAAAACTCAATGGTAGTTGGAAATGCGCTCTTTTTGACTTGTGCTCTGATGAATTTCAATCTCAATTAGTTTCTTTCGAATTAAAGAAATGCGAAAAAGATTTGAGTGCTTCGGAATTTATCGTATTTAGTATTGCATTTTGGGTTTTACGAAATAAGGAACGCGTCATTTGATGTATTATTTGGGCGTTACTTTTTCAAGAATGTTAAATCATTTTTATCTCAATCGATTCCTCCCTTTTTCTCAGTAAAAGTTTTCTTGCCTATTTCCTTGACGTTGTTTGGATCATCTTGCGCCATAAACCTGAAAGACCTGACTCCAATGATGTGCGAAATAGAGGCACAATTCATTTTATAGATAGAACTTTAAAATGAAGGAAGGTTAAAGTAGTTTCAATCATGTCCATGAACTTCCTATACTCACATAAGAAATTAGTTTTGTAGTCTTTCCGTGATCAAGTGACTGATAAATAGTTTGGTCAAGTGCTTATATATGCATGAAAAGTCATTCTTACAGGAGAATATAAATTAGAAAATGCTTGGGATTCCTATAGTAGTGAAATAGAATGGAGGGACACTTATTTATTACTTGAGATGCACTTGAGTAAACTTCGTGTATCAGGGAAACCAAACAGGGTTTATGTGTGTCTTCTAGGACTATTGAAAACGAGCTGTAATTAGTGCAGCCTCACGCATACTGTCAGGGTTTTCTTGTAAATTGGCTCAAAGAATTCATTTTTCTGTTCATTACTGACAGTACAATAAACCAGCAGCGTAGAGTAACATTTAGAACTGGATATTCCTAGATTGAATTTGTCTACTATGAACAATGCGCGAATAAGAGGAGGTGGTATAATTTTTTTCTGTATAATGAGCAAGGAAATCTCGGTACCATGATGATAGAAATATCACTGACATTTTTGCCCACAACTTTGATGAATTGTGAAGTGAGCACGAATGTATCTGTTCGAAGCACGAACTATCTGTTCGCAGGATAATTGGCTTACAAACATCGTCATAAAAATCCAATAAGTTTTCTTCCGTATAGAAACATCACTTGTGATACAATGCTATCAAAACATTTCGATCGAAAGGACCCAAGGATTGCAACAACGTCGACAGCGGATTAGCTGTAGCATGGATTTTCTTGTCAAGTTCAAGCGCAGATGTCTTGATGAATCAAGACAAACCGCGCATATCATTTGAAGTGAGGCAAGCATCGACAGAAAGGTCGGTACAGAACTCATCGAGCGGTTTGGTTCATAGAGAGCGATTTGCGTCCAAAATATACTTCGATGACTTCCAATGCTTTTTCAGATGGACTTTGTGATTAGAGAATATAAAAGGTGTTTTCAATGAGTTACTAAAGACACTTAGGATCGGTATAATACATCAAATAAGTTCTCTTCCAAAATTTTAAATGTGTCTATTCTGTCCTTATGAAATACCCGTTTCTTCACCATAACGAACAAAATGTTTTTAAAAGGCCAAAAACTAACATGTGAAAACAAATCACGTCCGAAAATATCTTGGATTAACATCCAACTGCCTCTACAGCAGAAACAGAGCTCGGCTTATGAAACGAAAACTCTTCACTTCCAATGAAGACGCGTTGAATTTGGTACAGATCTCGACACGTGATCAACTGAGTTCGGCTCTTTGAGAGAAAATCGAACTGTCGGGAACTTAAAAGTTTTGACCAACAAAAACTTGACCCACATTTTTGAATCGAAAATAATCAAGTTTTTCTAATTGTAACATGATTTTTACATTTGCGAATATGCAGCTATTTCCTTGCAGCAAAACCACGCATGGAATCTGCACTTATTTGCATAAATCAAGAAAAAGACATAAATCGCTATTGCTCATTAAAAAATGAATCGATTCATATGAAATTAGCTGACGTCATCAGGCGCTAGCATAAAGAAGCGCATTTCTAAACGTGATTTCTTGCTTCAAATTTGGATGCAGCACTTGTAGGAATAAACATCATTTAGCACAAGACTTGCGATGGCGAGTCATTGGCCGACCGGAGGCAGGCCGGATGGTTGAATGCGATCCATCAACTCCAAAGGATTTCTAAAAACAGATCCAGTATTTCGAAGGTAGAGCAAGGAATACTTAAACTGCTGTTAATCTGCAGTTAAGTGCACCAAGTCAAAGGACCTGCACTTGAACAGACAGGAAACTGTTCTGTATGCTCATCTCACGCATGGAGATCACTGAAGAATCCAGATACAGTTTTCATCTGGAGAAAATCCCTAAAACATTCGTGAAAGATAGTTATGGTGGAGGATGCGTGTTTCGTAGCAACGCCTTAGGTACAGTGGTGAATCACACACTAGGCTATTTTTGAAAAATATTGTTTACCTTTATTGGAGACTCGCTCCCCCAACTCGCCTTACGGCTTAGAGTTTTTCGCGGGGGGCGGAGCCTTTATTGGAACATTTTCTACAAAATAGGATTCTTCATTTCTAAAATTTGTTAATACCGCAAATGAATCCAAACTGTATAAGTGAATTTCACGCCCACGTGGCGTCATTGGGCCAATCATCGTCTCTACGAATGTCTCCAAACAACGAATTACGGTCGGTGTAATCGTCACTGATGAAAACAGAAATCACCGGACTCCTAATTGGGTCCTTTTCAGAGCCAAGTAGGACTCATGTAGTACCGTAACACCTAAGTTATTTCAATGAGGTGAGATGGCGGATAGTCGTTTTCCACTCATTCATTTCTACTGTGTGAATGACTGCAGTAATTTAAACCGATAGGAGAATAGATGCTAATCACAGTAGTAAAAGATATACTGTAAAGGATGACGACCATCTGAAACTAAATTAAAATTTTTATAGTACTGGAGTTAAGGTATCGAGTTTGATCAACTGAACTACTTTAATAGCACAAAGAAATATCCGGAATCTCAAAGTATTCCCCTTTCACACAAAAAGTGGGACGAACATGTGGATTATCCGAGCTGTCTCCAACAAGTACTGTCATTAGCCTAGTACAATATCTGTAGTCTTCTAATTTAATTCAATTTCACTGACAGATGTGTCTTAGTTTACTTTTAATAGAACCATTTTTTTCTCTCGTTCTTGATTGTTTCACCGTCAAAATGGTGAACCTTTACTTTATTAAGTTCATACTACCCTATAAAAAGTATTTTTTTGTAAATATTTTGCTATAAACCGCGAAGATTAAATATCTGATGAGTTTTGCTTATTTTTATTTCATTCTACCTTTTCAAGTCTATTTTTGTAAACACTGTTTAGCCATACATCGTGGCGATTCAATCTGATATCTGTGATGCACCCATTTTATTGACCAGATTGGTGTGTCAATCCATGTGGGTCCAGACGAATATTGGAATGTGGCAAATTATTGCACGTATATGTTTAGGATAAAGCTATTGTACTTTAAGATTATTCTATTTTTAAGAATTAAAAAATTGAACTTAACACGTCCTGCCATCTCACCTCAGGAATATTTGTGTACTTTTGAGAGCATCCGTTTTAAGCAACTAAAACTCCCTTCCGGTTTAGCTTAATTCTATTTCAAACCATTTATCTCTCCGCACTTTAGGGACGTGCATTTATGATATTTTTGGAAACAGTTAATTGTCGCCAGACGAAGCTAAAAAACTACTTAAATAGCAGGAATAATAAAATTCTATTCAGATTTCTATAGATTTTGCTACACAGATAAATTTTAAACTCATTTGAGCAGATGTGAGATTTGTAAACATTATTTGTACTCGAGTTTTTCCCCTAAGACATTCTATCATAAAATCTATTGTGAGTTATAGAAAGGCATTCTCTCTCTATTTTCGCCCTAATTGTATGCAGAAATGGTATATTTTTATCGCAGTGTTTTCAAATTTGTATTTATTCGTGGTGTGGTTAAATTGTGTTAATATCGCATTGCTAAATCATTGCTGTAAATGATGTAATGAAAACGTCACTAAGATGTAATTTCACTAATGATTCCTATTAAGTCAGCGACTGATCAAATTGAGATGATTTTGTATTGGAAAGAAAGACACCCCTTGTGGTGTAGAGTCAAAGGTAGTCACAGCAATGCAAATATACCCCGTTGCTGCACACAAATTGTACGTGCTGACACATGTTGTTATGCAACAGACCCTAATTCTTGAGCTAGGGTTCTTGATGTTGCAGCAACAGCCATGCCCATAAGATGTCTGTCCTCTTGTTCGGTGGTGTGATGCATGTCGGTCAATTCGCACCCACCAATTTCATATTCGCATGACTGTGGCTTCCTTTCGTCCAATACGAGCACCGATTTCTCGGAAAGACAAAGTCGATAGTTGCAATTCTTCCTCTGTCAAACTCAGAAACGTGCTCCCTATGACCGTATTTTGTGATAACGTAGCTCCCGATTCACAGGAACTGCGATAAAACACAATTACAATACTTAGCAGCTCTCTGTTCTCCTTTCTTACTGCTTTCAGATGACGTTAGTAGAGCATATGATTTGCATATCCTTCTATGATCTTCGTGCAAATTTCAAGGGTAGTGGATGCTTCCTTCATGGTGTTGCATTTTCAACGGCCAGCAATGTATATAGAAAAAATACTAAATGCTTTTATATAAACAGTTAGTGTACACTGAAGTGCCAGAAAATCTACTACAGACGAGCAAAATACATAGCAACGCCACCTACGCACGTCATTATTTGCGTCTGCCAGTGCAATAAATAATAAAGCGATTGATGAAAGTATCTAGAGATCTTTCTGCCGTGATAAATGACAAGTTACCACGATTTAAGCAATTTTCAACGCGGTTTAATAATTGGAGCTCGTGAGATGGGTCAGCAATTTGGAGGTAGAGAAGTTTGGATTTCCACGTACTGCCATTTCAAGGGTGTACTGTAACAAGAAGTCTGGTAAAACCTGTAACTTACGACAGCAGTGTGTCCGTAAAGACTCTGGGTAAACGTGACCAGCGTCGGCTGGCAAGAATAGTTTCACGTGATAGGTGTGGAACACTGCCTCAAATAACAGGAATTCAATGCCCTCAACACAAGCATCAATGTGAGGACTGTGCAACGTTCCTTCAAATATACGGACTTTAGGAGCCAACGATCCAACTTGAGTACCCTTGATGAATTCTCGACACACAGCTAAGCGCCTCACCTGGGCTCGGGAATACCGCCAGTGGACACTTGGTGACTAGAAATGAGTAGCCTGGTCTGTTGCGCTTCTAACTGTTTCGGGTAGATGAAAGGATTCATGTCTGCCATGATGCCATGGATCCCGTATATCAACAGGGATTGTACAGGCTGGTGTGACAACAGGGGATTGTGATGGCTCCGTAATGGTATGGGGTTTGTTTAGTTGGCATTCAATGGGATCCCGGTACGTCTACAAACGTCTCTGACAAGTGAACGGCCCTCAGGAGCACATCTTTAGGTGTATATGGGCATCACAACTCCGAGGTACCCGTGTGATCTTTCCTCCCTTTCATTTTTACCCTAGTCTACCCTTCTGCTTTTTGCTTTTTCTCCCTCATTGTGTTGTCTGTCTTGTGTTTGGCCAAATATGGCCCTTGTGCCAAACAACCAACCGACAGGTGAACGCTATGTGTGTATCCTTTTTGACGAGTTCATGTCCTGCGTTCATTCTGATGGCCTCTTGAAACAGAACAATGGGTGCAGCCCATAAGTCTAGACCTGCCAAATTAAGGTTAGAGGAGCACTCAATCTGAGTTTGGGGTCTTGCCATTCCCACCAAAGTCGCCAATCTAACCAAAATATCTCCTGCAACGCGCTGAAATCCCACACCAACAGAATACAGGAAGTATGGTGTTTAATGCCTACAAAATACTTCCGCAAGTCCATGTCCTATCGTATTTCTGAAGTTCTACGCTCCCGTGGGACCAAGACTGGTGTACCAGTTTTTCTGGCACTTCAGTGTACATTGAATGTTGTAGTACCTGAAATTGTCTTATTACATACGGTGTTTTAAACTTTTCTAGACTTAATCAATGCACTAGATAGTATTTAAGGAATTACTTTAATGTCAAAACAATGATTTTAACGATTTTAAGAGAATAGCAGAATAGTGCTGGTATAAAGTTATTGAATAATGAAACAATAATTTACGCTCAATTACACAATTAAATAAATCAAAATAAAATTTAATTATTCTAATACATATTACACGTTCCTATTGTTTAATTATAAAACTTGATTTATAATTTGAAACACAATATCTACATGCATTTTAATCTGCAAATCCCAGAATTGCGAGCAAGGGGTCTCAAAGTCCCCTTGGGACTTGATCCGCGCTGAGCACAGACCTCTATGTAACCACAGTGCACAAAGACATTGATTCAATATTGTAAATCTATATGCAGTGATCCTGCAAACTAATGCTCACCCACATTCGCTTGGGTTCGCTTAGTGGAACACATTGCGCGTATGGAATGGCTAGCTAAATCTGAATTCGATTGATGCTCTAGGGACTCCTCGAACCCATAAGAAGCTTTCCACTGCTTTGAAAAGGAACAATAGTCATCATAATGATACATATCTCTTAGAGGAAAAAGTCAATCTCTGTTAATTTTCTTTGGAAATTTCAATGTGTTTCGCAAATTATTCCAGATATTCTCAATTGGATTGAAGTTTGGACTTGGTGCAGAGTTTTTTTGACTTTGGTTTAAAATATTTGAGGTAAATTAAGTTTTCTTTCACGATATTTAAATACATAAATCGGACCATTTTACAATCAAGCTAGTGTCACTTTCTGAATAAAACATGATTAGCCAAGAAAGCACTACTCATGTTGTAGTGGGAGAGTTTTCAGTTCATTTGTTTTCCATCTCTAAAAACTTGTTTTCATTTGAACCCTCTGAGGGGTTGTTCCTTGAGGGATATTCTGCAGTCTATCCAGCCTGACTTGTAATCAGTTCTAAAGTCGCCCATCTTTGGGTAAATGCTAAATTCTTTCCGTCCTAAATCATTTCCTGGAGGTGCAACAATTCAATCCTTTTCAGATATCCATCATTCTCGGGGTTCTATTGTAACATAAGCTCTCTAGCAAAAGCTAAGTTCGAGATCTTGCCCTTGGCTACACAAAGCAAAGGCACTGAAGGAAGAATTTTTGAATAAAAAAGTAAAGTAAATAAATAGAGAATCTTTATTTCTTTCGAAATTTTCCAACCGGGGAGTTTAGAACCGGTCAAATTATTGGATGCAACAGTGCAAGACTGTAAACGCACGCAAAAAATCTGAAACAATGCTTGAGTTCTCACCCCATTATCAAGTTGACAAATGACTTCTGCGGAATATTGTGCAGAAATTTCGCTTTTCCTGTTTCCTAACTGAGGATAGTCAAATGTATGTATGAAAAAGGAAGAATCAAAAGCACTGATTTATTCACGCAAAATCTCCTGAATGTCTCCAAAATGTTTGCATCCCTTCCATTTTTCAAAACAGCAATAACTGAGTTTCGTTAAGTTTTTTCGTATCAACTTTCTTATTTCGTAAAATCATTCATTTGAGTAGTTTTCAAGTCTAACTGGTCGGTAGTTGAATTTACGTCGCACTGGAGCAACACAACGGGATATTTGGAAGTCTAACAGATTCTTCTATTTAATAATCCTTCAAGGTTTCACCTAACCCCGATAAAAATTGTTTCTTGGGAAAAAACTATTATAAAAAATTGTGTGAAGACCTATATTTTGTTTGCTGCATTTTGCATATAACAAAACTTTAGTAGCCCGGTATATCCTTCGCCTTAATATACCTAGAACAACACTTTTAGAGACGATAGAATGCGAGACGTGAAAGGTTTAAATCGTCTTGGCTAACCAAACAAAGCAATCACTGCGTACAACTTCTGAGATATTCCTCTGATTTCAGTGGATGTGCATTTTGAGAGTATGGGGGTAGGCTGAGCGTAGATTGTAATTGGGGATTTTTGGACCTAAATTTTGGGAATAGTTTGAGTCGTGAAGGTGATGAAAAGCTTGAAGATCAAATAGCGACCAACTTCCCTCGTCAATACCATTTTGGAGAATCTAACATAAAGACATTTAACCCTCATACACTTTGCAATCTTCCTGGCGTGACTTCTAACCAGTTTGACCTTGACCGATAGAATCTCTCAACCCATCGATGTGGTTATTCAATGATTCATTATGTGAAAATCTGAGGGTTACTTATTGACACAAGTGTAACCATCTCCATGCAATGGGTAAAGTCCCTTATAATGGATCGATGACCAACAAACCGAGTTACACACTAGTTCCTGCCATACTTCTGAATACTTTCGAACACTTGTCGATCCTATAACAGAAGTACTCAAGGCCTTCATCCTAAGATTGTTTTCTTGGTAATGCCCAAATTCCAATCATCCTTGTCTACAGAACTTCTCTTCTAATTACCATTCAGTTATTCACACCAACATCAAATAGTCGCATATCCTTCAATAGGAAGAGAGCTTTTTTACCTCATCACACCCAGAGCAACGTTAGTGAGGTGTCATAAAGTGGTATGGATAAAAGGAGTCGCTTTTTCTAATATACTTAGTTACTTAACTTTTTTAAGATCCTGTCAGGCAATATGACTCATAAATAAGAAAGATTCTTTTCTTACGGTTCGGATTACACTGAAGTTTTGTTAATAGTAACATTGAGTTATGGTATATCAAAGTTTTATAACATCCGCTTTGATAGCTCTTTGGATTTTGATGTTAAGTTGAATTTTAATTTCTATAATTCACTTCACCTTAAGAGAAAGCGTAAGAGCATCTTGTACGGAAAAAGATTAGCGTATATGGGTTTTGTATATAATTATAATTGCTTTTGACCCATTAAGACCAAGTTTTACATTTTAGAACCTTGTAGAAAATAAATTTCTTCAAGTTTCAAGTTTTCGTGGGTGAAATATCTGAATAACTATGAATTCCGGTTGCCAATATCCAAACACATGAGAGAAATGATTTCCAGATTATTTGAGCTTCACTATGAGTCCTAACAAATCGAAGCACTTTTTCTACAAAATTGATCCTATAAAAATATCTTCATGTAAGTTGTGAGCATTTTCAAGGGCTCCTGTGAATTCAGAAATATTATAATGTTTCTTCAATTCATAAATAAATTATTGTATCATCGAAATATATAAGTTAGTTAAAAATTAGAATAACAGTTTAAAAAACGATCTTGAAAAAGGCATGTCATTGTGCCATCTCTACTTTAAGGTTGGAGGTAAGATGGCGCAATTTTGAAAACTCGTGTAATTAATGAATAATATAAATTTAAATGAGACGGTGAATCAAATTAGTTTTAGTTCTTTAATGTCCCTTTCTTTCGCTTTTTCTTCCTCAATCATTAGAATTGTATCTATAGAGTGCAACTATTACGCCGCCATAATTTCCAATTTGCACATTCACTTACCCTTTTTTAGTAGAACTGTAATCTCTTCAACATTCCACGAATCAGTTCATTGCATATGCATTTTTGTATTTTCTTGGTTCATCTGAATCCCAATTGGCATTTTCTTCAATTCTGGCTCTGGGGTGTTTAATAGCAAAGCTTTCTGTAAGCTGAAACCAACTTTTCTTGTCTTCTCATCGAGGTGAAATCCTATTGTGCATATTTTTCCCATAATCAAATCATCGAACATTCTCCTTTGAAAAAGAGGAGTTTGATTATATACCCACCACTGAAGCCTATATGCGAGACAAGAAAAAGTGAACACTGAATTGTTTGACTACTTGGCACAATGCCCATGTTTCAGGATTGATCTCGCCATTGTATTGTTCCAGTGCAAATGTAACTAATTTCGCGAAAATGTTGCTTCTGGTATACTCTGTGAGCTGTGCTTCACGGATTTCTCCCAAATATTAACCAGGAATAAACTCAAATCGAGTAAAAAGTAGGAAATTAAATTATCTACTAAGTTTAAAATGTGTGTTTACTCATGCCTAACAAAATGTTTCCGAAAGAATTGTTTGAACACTCTAAAGACATGACTACAAAAGACATTTTTTTCTACGAAACAAACAAGTGTTCCGTCTTACTGTCGTCGTACCCTGACAATAGGTACGTCATCTCTCCCAAATGTCAGGAAGAGCATTCAGCCATTTGATAACGAAAATAGCCAGCTTACTTTTAAATATACCTACCTCTGTAATTACGTGGTGTTGTCCTCGGATCTTTCCCTTTGGGTTTGATCCCGGACCGTCAGCAATAGCCCCCTGTGTTGCTCCACAGTAACGTTAATTAAAAAAATCCTCAACAGTACTAAACAATTGAAATAAAGATTCTTAAAGATGATCTGAAGTGAAATACTTGTTTTAAAATTAGCCATGAAGGCAATTTTTTCAATGATAAAAGCTTCGATAAGAATACAAGTGTTTCTACTAAATCCTGGGAAGATGCTAAATATCAAGCAAACAAAATTTCGACGATTGCAATACCTCTTGCATCATTTCTCAGAACCTATATATCTTTTATAACAAAACTGGAAATTAAAAAGCCTGTTAGGTAGAGTTTGGAACCATTTTGAAAGGGGTCTACAAATTTCGCCTCCTTCTGTGCTCCATTTTGCTTCATCCAGTCGATGTTTTCTTTTTTGGAAATATCTCTAAAAAATCAAATATTGAACTGGGTATCGGTCACTTGCGAAGACTTTGAAAAGTCGGTCGTGGTAAGAGATTCTCTTGTCTTCATAAAGTCAATTATAAGCTTGCATCAAGAAAGGGAGCCACCTATTGACGTTTTATACGTGTTAAGATCACTCCTAGTGTTAATGGGCATACAATTTGAAATACGTAAGTTATGTGTTGATAAAGAATAAAACCATGTTTCCAAGAAGCCACTGAACTCCGGTAGTATCGAATACAAAAACTATTTTGTAGTACCTCAAACACTGCGGAATAAATTACTATATTTATCAGCCAAGAATAAATTCAGGCTTGATTTAACTCTTGCTATTCCAAGTGGAATGTAAGAAGCTCCAAACACCCTCAATCTCGTTATTTTAATTTCCTTTGATTAAAAAGTCTGGAAGGATCATTAAGGTTCTCCATTTTTTCACTTTCTCATGATAGTTTTTCTCCCCCACCATCGTTAGTACTTATTTAAAATGTCGGAATTAAAATTTTGCTATTCATATATTCTCTTTGATTGCAGCACGCATTCCAAATAAAAAAGCAATCCCTTGATCCTTCATTAATTCTTTTACACGTTCGTCTAATGGGGGCTCTGCTACTTAATTCACTTTTTTCGCTTGGAAGAGCGAGTTTTCAGTGTCAGTTAATCGGATATTGGTAGCGATATCACGCCATTGGACTATTACATTCTGATAAATATTTATGGGAGCTTATTTGAATACGTTATACTTAACGTTGTCTACTGATCTCGAAGACCGTTAGGACGTCAGTTTGAAATCATTTAACTCTTTTGTAACAAATTGTTTGCTCAATTAATGTAAAGCATGATCATTGTTTAAATCCCGATTGGATTTCGAGACTTTTGTTTTCCCCTATTTTAGGAGTATCATTGCTGGTTAACTTGCCCGTATTTCCCAATCAACATTTGGCATTGATCGATTTTATTACATACTATTCCATCTCACATTACTTACGTTTCTCTTTTCGACCGAATCGATTTTGTTCCATTTGAAATTCTATATTTCACTTTATGATTCTTCACTTTAATCCAAAGTTTAATGAAAAGAGTTTGTTTTGATATTTCAGTTCACAGTTTGAATAGACTGTTTAATGTTGGTTTGTTTGCTTGTTTGAGTTTGTAATCTATTATAGAAACTTTGGTCTTGTGCCATAAAACCGATATGAAGCAACCTATCCGACTTTTTTTCATCTCCCTTCGGAAATGATCCCGTTGCTCCAGTGCGACGTAAATTCCTATCCTGTGAAAAACGAATTAAGTAACAACGAATTTCATTTCGTAATCAATTTGTATTGCAACATAATATGTTTGCAAATAATGAATTAACCTAATTCTCATTAATCACACATATCCTACCACTTAAATAGATTGAGATGCTTTCAAATATTATCGATAGCCTTTGCTATAATTTCTATAGATGCTCGATTACATTGTGTTCGAGTTTATTGAAATTCATTTTCGAATGATGCTTTGAAATTGAAAAATAAATTCCAAATCAAGTTTCCAGACAAACTGAACTCAATTAAATTTCTAGAAATTCATTTTTCAGGTTCCGATCGGATACAATATGAAATTCTTTTCACAAGAGTTAACCTATATGGGGCGTTTCGCTGATCACCTTAAATATTAGAGTGAAATGGATTGGGTTTTTAATTTCCAGAATTTCCTTATCCCACTAACTTAAAAGGATTCTTTCGGTATTTGTGACTCGCCATTGTTTTTTTTCGCGCGCGTTAAAGTAATGAAACAATCACTCGCGCGCGCGAAAATAATGAATCCGATCCTGCAGGTTGAACTTCCAACCAATTGGTGCACTTCGACACGTAAGAATGAAAAACGCGCATCCATGACCGTTCCGCTTCGCATGTCGGGTATTGCAACGATCACAATGTGGAGGCGGATCTAGGGATCTAATTGGACTACCGCCTGTCCGTCAAACGCGAGCAATGACCATGCAGCTGTAACTTATTGGATATTGACAGCAGAGGGGCGTACCGATGACGTCACGAGCCCAATAGTGTGATGAATGGGTTTAAGGTACCGTGGCCGGCAAGTCATGCGTACATTGTATTCTACCGCGAGCAATCAATAACATTTTTGAACCCATTCTTTTCTTCTCCGCATAATATGGTGGAAAGCACGCTTTCAGTTCACAGCAGGATGTGTGTGATTCAGATTTCTAATTGATTGGCTGTACACATTTTGACGAAAATTGCTTTTCTATTTTACCCATAAATGAAATACTGAAAAATGAATAAATATTCTGAAAGCAGCATTTTTTTTAGTCGATGTTTTGACATCTAGTATTGACAATCAAAATGAGACATGTTAAAAGTTCTTAAGAACGGTAAAATAGAGAGGTATCAAATGCGTGTGTATTTCTGACACTTGGACTAAAAGTCATAAAGACGTGAAAAACAAGTTTACAAGTTCTCTCCAACTTGGGTCCTCAGTATCGTTTAATTTGAGAACGGCTATTAGTTCCCGACTTTAGTTCATAACTCGAATTCTCGTTGGTATTCAGTAAAAATCTATGATATATCTATTTTAGACAAATCGCACTCAAAAATTTAAAACGTTGGCTCAGATGGGGATGAATGTGATTTTAAAATTCCTTTCTTCAAAGTGGATTAAAATTAAATCCTGTTAAAATATCCCAAATTTTCAGATGTTTGAAAAGTATGTTTGATAATAAGATAAATCTTATAGATCAGTGGTAGAATAAAATGAACAGTAAAAAAAATTAAAAAGAGTTTACTTGAATCAATAAAGCTCTATTTTCAGTTGATTGTAATCAATAGATAGGAAAATGAATTTTTAACCTGAAGCTTTTTCCTCTTTCGTTCGGGCTGAATTGTGTCAAAGATTTGGGTGCCTCGTTTCACATTCAAAAGCTGCGATTTTGTGTTTAACTTGTAGTTTGACAAAATTATCGATCAGAAACACTTGGATACAAAAGTTTCTCTCGAGATTCTGGCCTGAAGGTTAGATCCATTCATAGTGTTAATCGTATTTCACATCAATTCTTAATAGTTCGTGTCTTTAGTCACTTCCAGATGACATTGAATTCCTGTTGCCAATTTCAATTGGAGTCATTATATTCCATAAAATTTGTCTTTTTAATCCAAAATATATAGTGTTTATTCAGACAATGTTAGTCCTTTCTTATGTTTAACATCTATAAATTGAACTGATTTATTGTATATATACATTTTACTCTACTTAACGCAAAATAATGCCTAAAAGAATCCTATGAATTTTTCATTTTAGTTTTAAAATAATAAAATGCGTAAATCATTAGCAAAATAATCCAAACATCGCACTCCGGTAACTAAAAATAAATCAAAAATCCCAATTTGTATTTAAAACATATTTTTTAATATTGCATGATAGGAAATCCCTTAATTAGTATTAGTTTTTTCCCAAATCCGGATTGCAAAGATTTTGTTGCTCTAAACAAATGAATTTTAACAGAGTAATTTGATGTTTGTGTGGCCAATGGCTAAGATTAATGGGGCATGTACTGTGTTAACATGTACTGTGCATGTACCGTGTGTACATGTGTTAATGGGGCTAACATTAAAACTGCTCATTCGAACACTAGTAAAGTACACATATTTGTGAAATGTTTACTATGGTGTCCCCTAGAATGCATGCAATATTTGAGTACCCATAAATGACCATTAAATAGAAAATCTTAAATTGATCAAGTCATTTAAAGGAATTAAACCGTTTCTTAATTTATACTTTTCGCCAAAGCACTCAATTGAATCTGGGGAAGTCTTTGCTCAGTGTACACTGCTCTAGCAACCTTCGAGTTATAGGCGGCACAGGTTCGAATCCTGTCAGATGCATTCCTCCCTGGGTGTATTTCTCTATTCTATGTTAGTAAAACTTTCATTGTGTGTCTATTACTTGATATTGTTTGTCTTGTGTCTGGCGCAGCATGGCCAAATAGGGTCATTGCACCATGAAACCCCCAAAACCAACCCAATTGAATCTAGTCAAATGGCTCTAAAAGTAGGCTAGAGAATTAATTGACATAGTTAAAGGAATGAATGTTCTAATAGTCACCTGAAATATACTCTAATCAATCACAAATACTTGAAACAGAAAACTAGCTTCTAGTCAAATCCATTTTTGACTACCCTGATTGTACTCAAATGTCCAGTTAAGGACAAAAGTATATGGGATTAACTGTAAACGATGAAACTCGCATTTAGTTTAAATTAGAAGTGAAAGTTTCAGGAAAAATTCTATTTCAAATATAAATTACTCTCAACATAATTAACTCTTAAGACACGTGAAATTTGCTTCATAAAATAGTTTAAAAACCAACACTCCGTCCAGAAACATCAGCATAAACTGAAAATAAAAAAAATGAACGGATTCCTATTTGGTAAAAGATGATCTTCAAGTACGATTGTTTCAAGACTCGTCGAATTAAGGATTCTTGCATTGGAATGAACTGTAGATCTCGGTGTTTTTTCAAATACATCCTGCATATGGAAAATGCTCATCCTATAGAGAATTGAGTGGGAAACAAAGAAAACACTTAAAGTGCATATTGAAATAGTTGCTTCAATGCCACGGGGTTCAAGTGCTGCTTTTCTTCATTCTGTTTTAAAAATGAAACTTGCATCGCTTTGAGTACCAGAATCCAACACTATTTGCTACCTTTCACGATTAACATCTAACATTCTGGCTTTACGAAAACAAAATACTTTCAAATCGAGGGGTCTTCTAAGTAAGAACCTAAATGCCAACCTCTGCAGACTAAAGCAAATCACCGCGCAATCAAATGGATAGTTTATATCCAGAATGAATTTCGGCAGTCCAGTTGGTAGAGTCGCGGATTAGCAACCGGTGGGATGTGAATTAAAAACTCGGTCCAACCGAAGACCGTCCTGTACGTGGAGGCTGGTGAACGTGACATCTGCCTCAAACATCCTCACGTTGGCGTGCTGTGGAAGTTTGGAGTAGCAGGCCAGGTGTTGACCTCGGTTCAAAAGTACGAGATGTCCTTGGATCTTTTCCAATGGGATGAATCCCAGACCGTGCTGTTGCTCCAGTCAATTCAACTACCTACCAGAATCAATTTCAATTTATTTTGGGTCATTTCATTTCCAGTATCTTCCGATAAGAAAAGCACACTCTATAGCATAAATAAAATAAAAATCTGTATCCAGCTTTCCAAAACAATGTTCCCCCTTTTGAATTGTGTTCTCAAGTGTCCGACAGAGCGCTCTTTATGGTCAAAAGGAAGCTCCATTGTTCACATTGGAAACAAAAACTGTTTTGCAACTCGACACGTGCGTGACACTTCCTCTATCGAATCCTGCACGAAAATCCTGCTTTCCCACCCAATCCAATAAAGCTGTTGACGACAAGAATCCTGAAAATGTAAATACGGACTATTGATGACAAATTCGCACCTGTTAAAAAGTGTTCGGATATGTTGAGTGCATTCAAGTGGAGCCACTCCGCACCACTCGTCAGCAAATATGAGTTTGAAATCAACAGTCTACTAGAACTTTAAGAGGGAAAGAATACAAATCATTTCAAAAGAGCTCTAAGAAAATGATAGAGCAACGAGGCATGTCGAAGGACCTATCGTAAAACAAAGCCATCAGAAGCTGATTGTCCTGGTTGAAATCAAGCATCTTCAAATAGAAAGACTGAGTGAAAAATCTTCCTTTCGCTGAAGTTTTGACTGATTTTGAGTTTTTGAATCAGTGCTTATATGGACGTTAGGCCACTAGAATTCTTTGAAAGCAATTTGGTTTTGAGACTTTCCATGAGCGGACACTATGAGGGAAATTGATGCTTAATATTTATCTGATGAAAGTACACGTCCCACTCTCAACAGCTCAAATTAAGGTATTTGGGAGGTAGGTAGTTTCACTGGAGCAACACAACGGGCGATTGGCGACGGTCTGGGATTCATCCCGAAGGCATTACAACACTTCGTAATATTGAACCACTGTCAGATGACGAGGTCAACATCTGAGTCGGCACCCCACTCTCTAAACTGCCACACCGCACCAATGTGAGGACATTCGAGGCCACGACAGATTTAACGTCCACCAGCCCCCGTAAACGCAACCCTCCGGTTCCTGATCTGTTACTCTACCAACTGGGCTACCACGGTCCTATAATTTGTGAGATAAAATTAATTTTAAAGTCTATTCGAAGGGATGATTTACTTAGGTGTACGTATACACTAGATGATTTTTTTAAATTTTGACTTTAAAAATTCGATTTTTTTTTACAATAGGTCATTGGTTTGTGTACCTAAACTCGTTTTCAGTTTGAAAAATTCGGATTAATATAATAACTATCTAATTTAGATGCAAGTTGCTAATCAGCTTGATTTTTGAACAGTGATATCCAAATTCTAATTTGTTTAGAAAGACAATTCCTATTGGAAATTATTCCTAATATTATTCTTCCTGTTTTGACCCTCAATCATAATGCTAGAGGGAATAGGTTCTTTTCCCTCTACATTTTTTTCACCAAGTATAAAAGTTCAAGATTTTTTGAGAAATTTTAACATTTAAAAATCAACTAAAAATTCATTTCTTAACCAATAACTTTGAGTCAAAACATCCACTGTATGATATAAATTATAATGATAGAAAAATAATTATAATAGATGCATTAATTGTTGAGTTATCACTATTTGAACAAAGCATCGTATTGCAAAAACCAGTTCTTCAGAAATTAAGTTTAAAGTTCTGTACCTTGGAACTAGAAAAGTATCCCTAATATTTACAAGATCTTAGTTTAAAAGCTAAGAAATTGGGACATTTTTGAAGCAATCGAAACCAAATCAATATTCAGGTCAATTTTCGTGATTTCTAACATACACCTTAATAGCCAACTATGCATAATCTTGTTTGTTTTTTTCCCATTTTTTATAATCCTTTACTCCCCCCCCCCTTTCGATGAAAAACCCTTCCAAATTTTGCGTTGTACAAGTGATTCGAATAACTGTGAAACTCCCAATTGTATAGAAAATTTCTTCTGCAAACTTAAAATGCATCGGATATACAACTCAGATACATGTAGACAAGTAATTTTTCAGTTACTGGACGTTATAACTGAACCTTTGAAAACTTTGCCGGAATAAACTTTTTTGAAAGCGCTGGTTTCGACTTTTTATGTGCATTGATGTGAATCGTTCGTAAGATTCTATTTGATTTTATTAACGGTGGATCCCAGTCTCGAAATGGGATATTCGAAATTAAATTTGGAAATAACTTCGTTAGTTGATCCACACATTTGAGTTAAAAATCCAGAGATATTTAATAAGTTATAAAAATCCCAAAGACTTTCCCTCTAAGTTTCGTTATAATGCATTACTCGCCGATGAATGCAATTCATAGGCATCGTGAGTCATTCTGATTGGCATTGTAAAAATATATCCAAGTTAACAGTTACGATCGTTGGAATTTTTATGTAAAAGCACACTTATTTTGTTTTCAAGAAATAAAAAAAAAACCTAGTATTTATATCTCGATATAAATGACGATGGTTGTGTGTGTATATAAACTACATCATTTGAAATGCCATTTTTCGTTACGTTTGGTTACAAATGGTTTTCCCCTAAACGGAGAAATAGAACTTTCTACAACTCGTGCTGCCCTCTCTTGACGAACTAGGCTAAGTTAATCCGTCCGTTAAGACTTAATTTAGTGATCTTTATGAATGGACACAGTTTTGAACTGGTGCGAAATTAATTCGAAGCCCCTTCCGTTAAATGTTCACTATTTGTTATAAGAAATCAACGGAGTTGAAATTTCTTTTCACCAAAAAATTCTCTCAGCATTTCAAATACAATTAGCATTTATTTTATCTTCTCAAATGAATTAATTAAAAATTCATAACAAAATTCAGTTATATCGGAGCAAGATTTTATTAAAAAAATGTTCTGTTGCTTAATTTATCTTTAAAAATCGAGTTCTGGACCAAGTGCACTTTCGTCATTCATTAAATTATACTTTTTCGTTGTTACTAACAGTGATGGAGTAAATAAATTAAATTATGAAATTAAATAACTCACTAATGAATATCTTAGTCTCAAACGACATCACACACACATTCCCGATGTAATTTTTTTTCGGGCTTGGAGCAAATGAACTGAGTAAAATTAATTTAGTAGGTTGGGCGACGAAATAATTTTTTTCCGCAATTGCTTTTGCAATACAGTAAAGTTGCCTCTTTAATTTTAAATAAATACCTGTATTTTTTAATTTAACGTCTTTAGCCCTCTGCCAAGAGTTAAATAATGACAAAATGAGCTAAAAATGAGGAAAATGTATTTAAGGTGATTTTTAAAACAATTAAAATACATATTAGTATTTTAATTTGTAATACTTTACACTAAATGTACCGAATTTTCGTAAATACCTATTTTTACCGTAAAGGGTTAAATGACCCATTTTCCATTTGGATGCAGGTGACAGTGGAAATAGTGCTTGAAATAATAAACAAAATTATCTTTAAAAATAATTTAATAATTAGGAACAAAATAAGAAAAATTCAATCATCATAAGATTATTTTGACTTTTTATTCAGTAGTTTCACTTTAATAAAATCTGGATTCCGCATTTTTTACAGATGCAACATTTTTAAACGTTTCTGCAGAGAGCAGATTTGAGCGACTTTATTTTCATGGTAGCAACTTCTCTGGCACTATTTGTGCACATTATTGCTGCCATATTAGTCCCTTTTTCTTTACACTGGTGTGTGCTCATTATTTTGCACAGCTTTGCATAAGGAATGGTTTTAGAGTTTACCTTTAGACCTTTCAAATGAACCTCCACAGTAAAACTAGGTTTACGTATGTCGGATGTAGAGAGGTGAATAGAAATATATACTACTAAGTTGGTTTTTAACCATTTCAGGAAAAGTCAGTCAATTGAGGAAAAGCCATAACACTTAAAAAGTAATTTTAAGCCAAAATTTTAAAACGGGTCATTTGACCCGCTTGGTAAGTTTCGTGGTTATATTAGTCTGAAAAATGTCAAACCCTTAGTCCACGATAATCATGTCCTTCGTCCCCACAAAGATCTACATAATTGACGTCAGGAACTCGAGATTTTCGCACTTTCGCTTTCAATTGAGCCACTTGGAATCACTGTTGCACTCAATATACCAAAAGACCCTTCACTAGCTAATTCTGAGACATTTGAACATGAATCGCCAGCAGGAACTTTCACAAAATGAAAATGAGTTATTCCAAAACTAACAACGAGGCATCAAGTAGAACGCCCTATTTTTGGCACTCTACGTAAACTTCTATATTCAGTTTTACTAACAATTGAGGATGTTTTAAAGTACAGTGGACTCCCTCTTAACCGGCCACCTTTTAACCGGCCTCCGCTTTAACCGGCCTCCGCGAGTTTGAGACGATGATGACTCACGGACCTGTCGCGACATGTCTCTAGCCTATTCAGTTGAGTTGAGCTGCTGATGTACTGTGGTGTTGACGTGTTTCTTGCGTATCACTGTGTGAATACTGTAACCGTGTGCATGTTGTGCTGAAGAAATGAGTGGGAAAAGGAAAGTTGTAACAATGGAACAAAAGCTAAATGAAAGCCGATCAAAGCTGTTTTAGTCATTGACAGCGCTCCGACACATCCGGAGGACCTCACATGTGAAGCCGAAATAACAATTTTTTTCTTCCTCTACATGTAACAAGCTTATTGCAACCCATGGACCAAGGGGTCATTACAAGCTTGAAAAAGCGTTACAGACACAAACTCCTTTCTGAAATCCTCTCAAAGCTGAATGACAAAGACAGAACTAATCACTGCCTTGAAGACTATAAACATTAAGGATATGATCTACATGTTGGCTAAGGCCCACAAAGAAATGCCTATCAATACGATTACTAAATCTTGGAGAAAACTCTGGCCAAGTGTGTTGGAAGCTATCGAAAAAATAGATAATCCTACAGCTGTGCAGAATACGACAGAGGCACCTGAACCTGATGACACCAACCTACTCATTGATTTACAGAAACTTCCTGAATGGGGTGGTCTTAGTGCAGAAGATGTGAACGAATGGATTACTGCTGAGGAAAGTCTTGAAAACGAGTTTTTAAGTGACGATGATTATAGTGCAAGCAGTTATTGGTGAAGATGATCAAGAAAATGAAGAAGTTGTTCAAGAGGAGGATGTAGAAAAAGTAAGCTACGCAGAAGCAAAAGAAGCACTTGAGCTAGTAACATCCTACATTGAACAGCAAGAGTCCACTCCAAGTGACATAATGTTTGTGAAAAATGGCTTCACTTCGCTTTTAAAAGAGCAATGCACACAAAGAAACAAGAAAATCGACGATTACTTTTAGAGCTTATTTTTTTATATTTACTGTATAGTACTGTGCTAAATGTGAGATTTAATGGCGTGTTTAGTATGGCCTAATATGTATACTGCAATTATGTACTGTAAATACAGTAACATGTGTTTAGTTTTTCCCAACAAAGGAAGTTCTTCTTGGGTAAGTTTTCTTAATTATACATATATTACAATAAAGTAGGCTATATACTTAGCTTTATACTAATAAAAAGGATTTCGGGAGTGTATTTTAATGCTATTAAGGGAACGACGATTAAACCGACCAAATCGTTATCCGGTCTGGGTCCCTGTTAAGAGGGGGAGTCCACTGTATTACACATACTGGCCAATGAATCCGAAATCCATAATTTATACAAATGTTGGTTAAGGGCGTGGTTATGCAAAATTTATCTATGACGTGGGTGACACGTAATCAAATTGACGGTATAAGTATGCTGTGCGTGTTCATTTCAAGAGAAACAAAGCTGAATGGGGAAAACAACAGATGAAACCTTTCGAAAAAGGACTTATTGTTGCGGTCCGTTTACCAACTCACTGGGTTCTCGAAAACTGCGATTTCGAAGATGTTTAAACAGTTTGAAACAACCCACAGTCCTTGTCCAAAAGAAGCAACTGGATCTAAAACAATTAATCAAGACCGTGATCGTCCCAGGCGGATTGTACGGCAGAAAAGGGATTCCACTGACAAACTGTTAACGAAGGCTCGTCCAACCAATCTCGGCATGAACAATGCGCAGAGAATTTCAGAGGCAGAGTATAGGCAGTCGCATGCCAGGGAAGAAACCTAATTTCTGCGAGAAACGTCAGAGTTTGTTCACAGTGGTGTCAAGAAAGACGTAACTGGACATTTGAGGATTGGAAAAAGGTGATGTGGTCAGACGAATCACGCTACACCTTGCTTTGCACCGTCGCGTCGGAAGGGGTAGAGTTTGGCGAGAACCCCATGAGGCCATGCAGCCATCTTGCCTTGTTCGCACAGTTTAAGGGACTGGTGGGAGTATCATGGTGTGTGGCATGCTCTGATGGATTGGAACTGGTCCCCTGGAGTTTCTGGAAGGTAGACAGTCAGCCATGCAATACTTGAACATCCTGACAGATCAAGTGCATCTTGCAATGTTACACTTTTACTCTGAAAATGACGGATCTTTCATGGACGATAATGCAACCATGTATCGCGCGTGCAACGTTCAAGAATGGTTCACGGAACATCCATCTGACTTCCAACATCTTCCCTGGCCGCCGCAATAACCCTATAGAGAATGTTTGGGACATGGAAAAGTGCATCCTACAGCAATCCTCTCCTCTGCCATCCACTTTGCAGGATTTTGAAGGTTTGGAATTGGCACTCTGTTTCTGGAACAGCCATGAGTACTTGAACATCCTGTCAGATCAAGTGCATCCTGCTGTTGCATTTTTACTCTGAAAGTGACGGATCTTTCATGGACGATAATGCAACCATGTATCGCGCGTGCAACGTTCCAGAGTGGTTCACGGAACATCCATCTGACTTCCAACATCTTCCCTGGCCGCCGCAATAACCCTATAGAGAATGTTTGGGACATGGAAAAGTGCATCCGACAGCAATCCTCTCCTCTGCCATCCACTTTGCAGGATTTTGAAGGTTTGGAATTGGCACTCTGTTTCTGGAACAGCCATGAGTACTTGAACATCCTGTCAGATCAAGTGCATCCTGCTGTTGCATTTTTACTCTGAAAGTGACGGATCTTTCATGGACGATAATGCAACCATGTATCGCGCGTGCAACGGTCGAGAGTGGTTCACGAACATCCATCTGACTTCCAACATCTTCCCTGGCCGCCGCAATAACCCAATAGAGAATGTTTGGGACATGGAAAAGTGCATCCGACAGCAATCCTCTCCTCTGCCATCCACTTTGCAGGATTTTGAAGGTTTGGAATTGGCACTCTGTTTCTGGAACAGCCATGAGTACTTGAACATCCTGTCAGATCAAGTGCATCCTGCTGTTGCATTTTTACTCTGAAAGTGACGGATTTTTCATGGATGATAATGCAACCATGTATCGCGCGTGCAACGTTCGAGAGTGGTTCACGAACATCCATCTGACTTCCAACATCTTCCCTGGCCGCCGCAATAACCCTATAGAGAATGTTTGGGACATGGAAAAGTGCATCCGACAGCAATCCTCTCCTCTGCCATCCACTTTGCAGGATTTTGAAGGTTTGGAATTGGCACTCTGTTTCTGGAACAGCCATGAGTACTTGAACATCCTGTAAGATCAAGTGCATCCTGCTGTTGCATTTTTACTCTGAAAGTGACGGATTTTTCATGGACGATAATGCAACTATCTATCGCACGTGCAACGTTCGAGTGTGGTTCACGGAACATCCATGTGACTTCCAACATCTTCCCTGGCCGCCGCAATAACCCTTTCGAGAATGTTTGGGACATGGAAAAGTGCATCCGACAGCAATCCTCTCCTCTGCCATCCACTTTGCAGGATTTTGAAGTTTTGGAATTGGCACTCTGTTTATGGAACAGCCATGAGTACTTGAACATCCTGTCAGATCAAGTGCATCCTGCTGTTGCATTTTTACTCTGAAAGTGACGGATCTTTCATGGACGATAATGCAACAATGTATCGGGCGTGCAACGTTCGAGAGTGGTTCACGGAACATCCATCTGACTTCCAACATCTTCCCTGGCCGCCGCAATAACCCTATAGAGAATGTTTGGGACATGGAAAAGTGCATCCGACAGCAATCCTCTCCTCTGCCATCCACTTTGCAGGATTTTGAAGGTTTGGAATTGGCACTCTGTTTCTGGAACAGCCATGAGTACTTGAACATCCTGTCAGATCAAGTGCATCCTGCTGTTGCATTTTTACTCTGAAAGTGACGGATTTTTCATGGACAATAATGCAACCATGTATCGCACGTGCAACGTTCGAGTGTGGTTCACGGAACATCCATCTGACTTCCAACATCTTCCCTGGCCGCAGCAATAACCCTATAGAGAATGTTTGGGACATGGAAAAGTGCATCCGACAGCAATCCTCTCCTCTGCCATCCACTTTGCAGGATTCTAAAGGTTTGGAATTGGCACTCTGCTTCTGGAACAGCCATGAGTACGTGAACATCCTGTCAGATCAAGTGCATCCTGCTGTTGCATTTTTACTCTGAAAGTGACGGATTTTTCATGGACGATAATGCAACCATGTATCGCACGTGCAACGTTCGAGTGTGGTTCACGGAACATCCATCTGACTTCCAACATCTTCCCTGGCCGCCGCAATAGCCCTATAGAGAATGTTTGGGACATGGTAAAGTGCATCCGACGGCAATCCTCTCCTCTGCCATCCACTTTGCAGGATTTTGAAGGTTTAGAATTGGCACTCTGTTTCTGGAACAGCCATGAGTACTTGAACATCCTGTCAGATCAAGTGCATCCTGCTGTTGCATTTTTACTCTGAAAGTGACGGATTTTTCATGGACGATAATGCAACCATGTATCGCACTTGCAACGTTCGAGAGTGGTTCACGGAACATCCATCTGACTTCCAACATCTTCCCTGGCCGCAGCAATAACCCTATAGAGAATGTTTGGGACATGGAAAAGTGCATCCGACAGCAATCCTCTCCTCTGCCATCCACTTTGCAGGATTTTGAAGGTTTGGAATTGGCACTCTGTTTCTGGAACAGCCATGAGTACTTGAACATCCTGTCAGATCAAGTGTATCCTGCTGTTGCATTTTTACTCTGAAAGTGACGAATTTTACATGGACGATAATGCAACCATGTATCGCGCGTGCAACGTTCGAGAGTGGTTCACGGAACATCCATCTGACTTCCAACATCTTCCCTGGCCACCGCAATAAACCTATAGAGAATGCTTGGGACATGGAAAAGTGCATCCGACAGCAATCCTCTCCTCTGCCATCCACTTTGCAGAATTTTGAAGGTTTGGAATTGGCACTCTGTTTCTGGAACAGCCATGAGTACTTGAAAATCCTGTCAGATCAAGTGCATCCTGCTGTTGCATTTTTACTCTGAAAGTGACGGATTTTTCATGGACGATAATGCAACCATGTATCGCGCGTGCAACGTTCGAGTGTGGTTCGCGGAACATCCATCTGACTTCCAACATCTTCCCTGGCCGCCGCAATAACCCTATAGAGAATGTTTGGGACATGGAAAAGTGCATCCGTCAGCAATCCTCTCCTCTGCCATCCACTTTGCAGGATTTTGAAGGTTTGGAATTGGCACTCTGTTTCTGGAACAGCCATGAGTACTTGAACATCCTGTCAGATCAAGTGCATCCTGCTGTTGCATTTTTACTCTGAAAGTGACGGATCTTTCATGGACGATAATGCAACCATGTATCGCGCGTGCAACGTTCGAGAGTGGTTCACGGAACATCCATCTGACTTCCAACATCTTCCCTGGCCGCCGCAATAACCCTATAGAGAATGTTTGGGACATGGAAAAGTGCATCCGACAGCAATCCTCTCCTCTGCCATCCACTTTGCAGGATTTTGAAGGTTTGGAATTTGCACTCTGTTTCTGGAACAGCCATGAGTACTTGAACATCCTGTCAGATCAAGTGCATCCTGCTGTTCCATTTTTACTCTGAAAGTGACGGATCTTTCATGGACGATAATGCAACCATGTATCGCGCGTGCAACGTTCAAGAGTGGTTCACGAACATCCATCTGACTTCCAACATCTTCCCTGGCCGCCGCAATAACCCAATAGAGAATGTTTGGGACATGGAAAAGTGCATCCGACAGCAATCCTCTCCTCTGCCATCCACTTTGCAGGATTTTGAAGGTTTGGAATTGGCACTCTGTTTCTGGAACAGCCATGAGTACTTGAACATCCTGTCAGATCAAGTGTATCCTGCTGTTGCATTTTTACTCTGAAAGTGACGAATTTTACATGGACGATAATGCAACCATGTATCGCGCGTGCAACGTTCGAGAGTGGTTCACGGAACATCCATCTGACTTCCAACATCTTCCCTGGCCACCGCAATAAACCTATAGAGAATGCTTGGGACATGGAAAAGTGCATCCGACAGCAATCCTCTCCTCTGCCATCCACTTTGCAGAATTTTGAAGGTTTGGAATTGGCACTCTGTTTCTGGAACAGCCATGAGTACTTGAAAATCCTGTCAGATCAAGTGCATCCTGCTGTTGCATTTTTACTCTGAAAGTGACGGATTTTTCATGGACGATAATGCAACCATGTATCGCGCGTGCAACGTTCGAGTGTGGTTCGCGGAACATCCATCTGACTTCCAACATCTTCCCTGGCCGCCGCAATAACCCTATAGAGAATGTTTGGGACATGGAAAAGTGCATCCGTCAGCAATCCTCTCCTCTGCCATCCACTTTGCAGGATTTTGAAGGTTTGGAATTGGCACTCTGTTTCTGGAACAGCCATGAGTACTTGAACATCCTGTCAGATCAAGTGCATCCTGCTGTTGCATTTTTACTCTGAAAGTGACGGATCTTTCATGGACGATAATGCAACCATATATCGCGCGTGCAACGTTCGAGAGTGGTTCACGGAACATCCATCTGACTTCCAACATCTTCCCTGGCCGCCGCAATAACCCTATAGAGAATGTTTGGGACATGGAAAAGTGCATCCGACAGCAATCCTCTCCTCTGCCATCCACTTTGCAGGATTTTGAAGGTTTGGAATTGGCACTCTGTTTCTGGAACAGCCATGAGTACTTGAACATCCTGTCAGATCAAGTGCATCCTGCTGTTGCATTTTTACTCTGAAAGTGACGGATTTTTCATGGACGATAATGCAACCATGTATCGCGCGTGCAACGTTCGAGAGTGGTTCACGGAACATCCATCTGACTTCCAACATCTTCCCTGGCCGCAGCAATAACCCTATAGAGAATATTTGGGACATAGAAAAGTGCATCCGACAGCAATCCTCTCCTCTGGCATCCACTTTGCAGGATTTTGAAGGTTTGGAATTGGCACTCTGTTTCTGGAACAGCCATGAGTACTTGAACATCCTGTCAGATCAAGTGCATCCTGCTGTTGCATTTTTACTCTGAAAGTGACGGATTTTTCATGGACGATAATGCAACCATGTATCGCACTTGCAACGTTCGAGAGTGGTTCACGGAACATCCATCTGACTTCCAACATCTTCCCTGGCCGCAGCAATAACCCTATAGAGAATGTTTGGGACATGGAAAAGTGCATCCGACAGCAATCCTCTCCTCTGCCATCCACTTTGCAGGATTTTGAAGGTTTGGAATTGGCACTCTGTTTCTGGAACAGCCATGAGTACTTGAACATCCTGTCAGATCAAGTGTATCCTGCTGTTGCATTTTTACTCTGAAAGTGACGAATTTTACATGGACGATAATGCAACCATGTATCGCGCGTGCAACGTTCGAGAGTGGTTCACGGAACATCCATCTGACTTCCAACATCTTCCCTGGCCACCGCAATAAACCTATAGAGAATGCTTGGGACATGGAAAAGTGCATCCGACAGCAATCCTCTCCTCTGCCATCCACTTTGCAGAATTTTGAAGGTTTGGAATTGGCACTCTGTTTCTGGAACAGCCATGAGTACTTGAAAATCCTGTCAGATCAAGTGCATCCTGCTGTTGCATTTTTACTCTGAAAGTGACAGATTTTTCATGGACGATAATGCAACCATGTATCGCGCGTGCAACGTTCGAGTGTGGTTCGCGGAACATCCATCTGACTTCCAACATCTTCCCTGGCCGCCGCAATAACCCTATAGAGAATGTTTGGGACATGGAAAAGTGCATCCGTCAGCAATCCTCTCCTCTGCCATCCACTTTGCAGGATTTTGAAGGTTTGGAATTGGCACTCTGTTTCTGGAACAGCCATGAGTACTTGAACATCCTGTCAGATCAAGTGCATCCTGCTGTTCCATTTTTACTCTGAAAGTGACGGATCTTTCATGGACGATAATGCAACCATGTATCGCGCGTGCAACGTTCGAGAGTGGTTCACGGAACATCCATCTGACTTCCAACATCTTCCCTGGCCGCCGCAATAACCCTATAGAGAATGTTTGGGACATGGAAAAGTGCATCCGACAGCAATCCTCTCCTCTGCCATCCACTTTGCAGGATTTTGAAGGTTTGGAATTGGCACTCTGTTTCTGGAACAGCCATGAGTACTTGAACATCCTGTCAGATCAAGTGCATCCTGCTGTTGCATTTTTACTCTGAAAGTGACGGATCTTTCATGGACGATAATGCAACCATGTATCGCGCGTGCAACGTTCGAGAGTGGTTCACGAACATCCATCTGACTTCCAACATCTTCCCTGGCCGCCGCAATAACCCAATAGAAAATGTTTGGGACATGGAAAAGTGCATCCGACAGCAATCCTCTCCTCTGCCATCCACTTTGCAGGATTTTGAAGGTTTGGAATTGGCACTCTGTTTCTGGAACAGCCATGAGTACTTGAACATCCTGTCAGATCAAGTGCATCCTGCTGTTGCATTTTTACTCTGAAAGTGACGGATTTTTCATGGACGATAATGCAACCATCTATCGCACGTGCAACGTTCGAGTGTGGTTCACGGAACATCCATGTGACTTCCAACATCTTCCCTGGCCGCCGCAATAACCCTATAGAGAATGTTTGGGACATGGAAAAGTGCATCCGACAGCAATCCTCTCCTCTGCCATCCACTTTGCAGGATTTTGAAGGTTTGGAATTGGCACTCTGTTTCTGGAACAGCCATGAGTACTTGAACATCCTGTCAGATCAAGTGCATCCTGCTGTTGCATTTTTACTCTGAAAGTGACGGATCTTTCATGGACGATAATGCAACCATGTATCGCACGTGCAACGTTCGAGAGTGGTTCACGAACATCCATCTGACTTCCAACATCTTCCCTGGCCGCCGCAATAACCCAATAGAGAATGTTTGGGACATGGAAAAGTGCATCCGACAGCAATCCTCTCCTCTGCCATCCACTTTGCAGGATTTTGAAGGTTTGGAATTGGCACTCTGTTTCTGGAACAGCCATGAGTACTTGAACATCCTGTCAGATCAAGTGCATCCTGCTGTTGCATTTTTACTCTGAAAGTGACGGATCTTTCATGGACGATAATGCAACAATGTATCTCGCGTGCAACGTTCGAGAGTGGTTCACGGAACATCCATCTGACTTCCAACATCTTCCCTGGCCGCCGCAATAACCCTATAGAGAATGTTTGGGACATGGAAAAGTGCATCCGACAGCAATCCTCTCCTCTGCCATCCACTTTGCAGGATTTTGAAGGTTTGGAATTGGCACTCTGTTTCTGGAACAGCCATGAGTACTTGACATCCTGTCAGATCAAGTGCATCCTGCTGTTGCATTTTTACTCTGAAAGTGACGGATTTTTCATGGACGATTATGCAACCATGTATCGCACGTGCAACGTTCGAGTGTGGTTCACGGAACATCCATCTGACTTCCAACATCTTCCCTGGCCGCAGCAATAACCCTATAGAGAATGTTTGGGACATGGAAAAGTGCATCCGACAGCAATCCTCTCCTCTGCCATCCACTTTGCAGGATTCTAAAGTTTTGGAATTGGCACTCTGTTTCTGGAACAGCCATGAGTACTTGAACATCCTGTCAGATCAAGTGCATCCTGCTGTTGCATTTTTACTCTGAAAGTGACGGATTTTTCATGGACGATAATGCAACCATGTATCGCACGTGCAACGTTCGAGTGTGGTTCACGGAATATCCATCTGACTTCCAACATCTTCTCTGGCCGCTACAATAGCCCTATAGAGAATGTTTGGGACATGGTAAAGTGCATCCGACGGCAATCCTCTCCTCTGCCATCCACTTTGCAGGATTTTGAAGGTTTGGAATTGGCACTCTGTTTCTGGAACAGCCATGAGTACTTGAACATCCTGTCAGATCAAGTGCATCCTGCTGTTGCATTTTTACTCTGAAAGTGACGGATTTTTCATGGACGATAATGCAACCATGTATCGCACTTGCAACGTTCGAGAGTGGTTCACGGAACATCCATCTGACTTCCAACATCTTCCCTGGCCGCCGCAATAAACCTATAGAGAATGCTTGGGACATGGAAAAGTGCATCCGACAGCAATCCTCTCCTCTGCCATCCACTTTGCAGAATTTTGAAGGTTTGGAATTGGCACTCTGTTTCTGGAACAGCCATGAGTACTTGAAAATCCTGTCAGATCAAGTGCATCCTGCTGTTGCATTTTTACTCTGAAAGTGACGGATTTTTCATGGACGATAATGCAACCATGTATCGCGCGTGCAACGTTCGAGTGTGGTTCGCGGAACATCCATCTGACTTCCAACATCTTCCCTGGCCGCCGCAATAACCCTATAGAGAATGTTTGGGACATGGAAAAGTGCATCCGTCAGCAATCCTCTCCTCTGCCATCCACTTTGCAGGATTTTGAAGGTTTGGAATTGGCACTCTGTTTCTGGAACAGCCATGAGTACTTGAACATCCTGTCAGATCAAGTGCATCCTGCTGTCGCATTTTTACTCTGAAAGTGACGGATCTTTCATGGACGATAATGCAACCATGTATCGCGCGTGCAACGTTCGAGAGTGGTTCACGGAACATCCATCTGACTTCCAACATCTTCCCTGGCCGCCGCAATAACCCTATAGAGAATGTTTGGGACATGGAAAAGTGCATCCGACAGAAATCCTCTCCTCTGCCATCCACTTTGCAGGATTTTGAAGGTTTGGAATTTGCACTCTGTTTCTGGAACAGTCATGAGTACTTGAACATCCTGTCAGATCAAGTGCATCCTGCTGTTGCATTTTTACTCTGAAAGTGACGGATTTTTCATGGACGATAATGCAACCATCTATCGCACGTGCAACGTTCGAGTGTGGTTCACGGAACATCCATGTGACTTACAACATCTTCCCTGGCCGCCGCAATAACCCTATAGAGAATGTTTGGAACATGGAAAAGTGCATCCGACAGCAATCCTCTCCTCTGCCATCCACTTTGCAGGATTCTAAAGTTTTGGAATTGGCACTCTGTTTCTGGAACAGCCATGAGTACTTGAACATCCTGTCAGATCAAGTGCATCCTGCTGTTGCATTTTTACTCTGAAAGTGACGGATTTTTCATGGACGATAATGCAACCATGTATCGCACGTGCAACGTTCGAGTGTGGTTCACGGAATATCCATCTGACTTCCAACATCTTCTCTGGCCGCTACAATAGCCCTATAGAGAATGTTTGGGACATGGTAAAGTGCATCCGACGGCAATCCTCTCCTCTGCCATCCACTTTGCAGGATTTTGAAGGTTTGGAATTGGCACTCTGTTTCTGGAACAGCCATGAGTACTTGAACATCCTGTCAGATCAAGTGCATCCTGCTGTTGCATTTTTACTCTGAAAGTGACGGATTTTTCATGGACGATAATGCAACCATGTATCGCACTTGCAACGTTCGAGAGTGGTTCACGGAACATCCATCTGACTTCCAACATCTTCCCTGGCCGCAGCAATAACCCTATAGAGAATGTTTGGGACATGGAAAAGTGCATCCGACAGCAATCCTCTCCTCTGCCATCCACTTTGCAGGATTTTGAAGGTTTGGAATTGGCACTCTGTTTCTGGAACAGCCATGAGTACTTGAACATCCTGTCAGATCAAGTGTATCCTGCTGTTGCATTTTTACTCTGAAAGTGACGAATTTTACATGGACGATAATGCAACCATGTATCGCGCGTGCAACGTTCGAGAGTGGTTCACGGAACATCCATCTGACTTCCAACATCTTCCCTGGCCGCCGCAATAAACCTATAGAGAATGCTTGGGACATGGAAAAGTGCATCCGGCAGCAATCCTCTCCTCTGCCATCCACTTTGCAGAATTTTGAAGGTTTGGAATTGGCACTCTGTTTCTGGAACAGCCATGAGTACTTGAAAATCCTGTCAGATCAAGTGCATCCTGCTGTTGCATTTTTACTCTGAAAGTGACGGATTTTTCATGGACGATAATGCAACCATGTATCGCGCGTGCAACGTTCGAGTGTGGTTCGCGGAACATCCATCTGACTTCCAACATCTTCCCTGGCCGCCGCAATAACCCTATAGAGAATGTTTGGGACATGGAAAAGTGCATCCGTCAGCAATCCTCTCCTCTGCCATCCACTTTGCAGGATTTTGAAGGTTTGGAATTGGCACTCTGTTTCTGGAACAGCCATGAGTACTTGAACATCCTGTCAGATCAAGTGCATCCTGCTGTCGCATTTTTACTCTGAAAGTGACGGATCTTTCATGGACGATAATGCAACCATGTATCGCGCGTGCAACGTTCGAGAGTGGTTCACGGAACATCCATCTGACTTCCAACATCTTCCCTGGCCGCCGCAATAACCCTATAGAGAATGTTTGGGACATGGAAAAGTGCATCCGACAGAAATCCTCTCCTCTGCCATCCACTTTGCAGGATTTTGAAGGTTTGGAATTTGCACTCTGTTTCTGGAACAGTCATGAGTACTTGAACATCCTGTCAGATCAAGTGCATCCTGCTGTTGCATTTTTACTCTGAAAGTGACGGATTTTTCATGGACGATAATGCAACCATCTATCGCACGTGCAACGTTCGAGTGTGGTTCACGGAACATCCATGTGACTTACAACATCTTCCCTGGCCGCCGCAATAACCCTATAGAGAATGTTTGGGACATGGAAAAGTGCATCCGACAGCAATCCTCTCCTCTGCCATCCACTTTGCAGGATTTTGAAGGTTTGGAATTGGCACTCTGTTTCTGGAACAGCCATGAGTACTTGAACATCCTGTCAGATCAAGTGCATCCTGCTGTTGCATTTTTACTCTGAAAGTGACGGATCTTTCATGGACGATAATGCAACCATGTATCGCGCGTGCAACGTTCGAGAGTGGTTCACGAACATCCATCTGACTTCCAACATCTTCCCTGGCCGCCGTAATAACCCAATAGAGAATGTTTGGGACATGGAAAAGTGCATCCGACAGCAATCCTCTCCTCTGCCATCCACTTTGCAGGATTTTGAAGGTTTGGAATTGGCACTCTGTTTCTGGAACAGCCATGAGTACTTGAACATCCTGTCAGATCAAGTGCATCCTGCTGTTGCATTTTTACTCTGAAAGTGACGGATCTTTCATGGACGATAATGCAACAATGTATCGCGCGTGCAACGTTCGAGAGTGGTTCACGGAACATCCATCTGACTTCCAACATCTTCCCTGGCCGCCGCAATAACCCTATAGAGAATGTTTGGGACATGGAAAAGTGCATCCGACAGCAATCCTCTCCTCTGCCATCCACTTTGCAGGATTTTGAAGGTTTGGAATTGGCACTCTGTTTCTGGAACAGCCATGAGTACTTGAACATCCTGTCAGATCAAGTGCATCCTGCTGTTGCATTTTTACTCTGAAAGTGACGTATTTTTCATGGACGATAATGCAACCATGTATCGCACGTGCAACGTTCGAGTGTGGTTCACGGAACATCCATCTGACTTCCAACATCTTCCCTGGCCGCCGCAATAGCCCTATAGAGAATGTTTGGGACATGGTAAAGTGCATCCGACGGCAATCCTCTCCTCTGCCATCCACTTTGCAGGATTTTGAAGGTTTGGAATTGGCACTCTGTTTCTGGAACAGCCATGAGTACTTGAACATCCTGTCAGATCAAGTGCATCCTGCTGTTGCATTTTTACTCTGAAAGTGACGGATTTTTCATGGACGATAATGCAACCATGTATCGCACTTGCAACGTTCGAGAGTGGTTCACGGAACATCCATCTGACTTCCAACATCTTCCCTGGCCGCAGCAATAACCCTATAGAGAATGTTTGGGACATGGAAAAGTGCATCCGACAGCAATCCTCTCCTCTGCCATCCACTTTGCAGGATTTTGAAGGTTTGGAATTGGCACTCTGTTTCTGGAACAGCCATGAGTACTTGAACATCCTGTCAGATCAAGTGTATCCTGCTGTTGCATTTTTACTCTGAAAGTGACGAATTTTACATGGACGATAATGCAACCATGTATCGCGCGTGCAACGTTCGAGAGTGGTTCACGGAACATCCATCTGTCTTCCAACATCTTCCCTGGCCGCCGCAATAAACCTATAGAGAATGCTTGGGACATGGAAAAGTGCATCCGACAGCAATCCTCTCCTCTGCCATCCACTTTGCAGAATTTTGAAGGTTTGGAATTGGCACTCTGTTTCTGGAACAGCCATGAGTACTTGAAAATCCTGTCAGATCAAGTGCATCCTGCTGTTGCATTTTTACTCTGAAAGTGACGGATTTTTCATGGACGATAATGCAACCATCTATCGCACGTGCAACGTTCGAGTGTGGTTCACGGAACATCCATGTGACTTCCAACATCTTCCCTGGCCGCCGCAATAACCCTATAGAGAATGTTTGGGACATGGAAAAGTGCATCCGACAGCAATCCTCTCCTCTGCCATCCACTTTGCAGGATTTTGAAGGTTTGGAATTGGCACTCTGTTTCTGGAACAGCCATGAGTACTTGAACATCCTGTCAGATCAAGTGCATCCTGCTGTTGCATTTTTACTCTGAAAGTGACGGATCTTTCATGGACGATAATGCAACCATATATCGCGCGTGCAACGTTCGAGAGTGGTTCACGAACATCCATCTGACTTCCAACATCTTCCCTGGCCGCCGCAATAACCCTATAGAGAATGTTTGGGACATGGAAAAGTGCATCCGACAGCAATCCTCTCCTCTGCCATCCACTTTGCAGGATTTTGAAGGTTTGGAATTGGCACTCTGTTTCTGGAACAGCCATGAGTACTTGAACATCCTGTCAGATCAAGTGCATCCTGCTGTTGCATTTTTACTCTGAAAGTGACGGATTTTTCATGGACGATAATGCAACCATGTATCGCACGTGCAACGTTCGAGTGTGGTTCACGGAACATCCATCTGACTTCCAACATCTTCCCTGGCCGCAGCAATAACCCTATAGAGAATGCTTGGGACATGGAAAAGTGCATCCGACAGCAATCCTCTCCTCTGCCATCCACTTTGCAGGATTCTAAAGGTTTGGAATTGGCACTCTGTTTCTGGAACAGCCATGAGTACTTGAACATCCTGTCAGATCAAGTGCATCCTGCTGTTGCATTTTTACTCTGAAAGTGACGGATTTTTCATGGACGATAATGCAACCATGTATCGCACGTGCAACGTTCGAGTGTGGTTCACGGAACATCCATCTGACTTCCAACATCTTCCCTGGCCGCCGCAATAGCCCTATAGAGAATGTTTGGGACATGGTAAAGTGCATCCGACGGCAATCCTCTCCTCTGCCATCCACTTTGCAGGATTTTGAAGGTTTGGAATTGGCACTCTGTTTCTGGAACAGCCATGAGTACTTGAACATCCTGTCAGATCAAGTGCATCCTGCTGTTGCATTTTTACTCTGAAAGTGACGGATCTTTCATGGACGATAATGCAACCATGTATCGCGCGTGCAACGTTCGAGAGTGGTTCACGGAACATCCATCTGACTTCCAACATCTTCCCTGGCCGCCGCAATAACCCTATAGAGAATGTTTGGGACATGGAAAAGTGCATCCGACAGAAATCCTCTCCTCTGCCATCCACTTTGCAGGATTTTGAAGGTTTGGAATTGGCACTCTGTTTCTGGAACAGTCATGAGTACTTGAACATCCTGTCAGATCAAGTGCATCCTGCTGTTGCATTTTTACTCTGAAAGTGACGGATTTTTCATGGACGATAATGCAACCATGTATCGCACGTGCAACGTTCGAGTGTGGTTCACGGAACATCCATCTGACTTCCAACATCTTCCCTGGCCGCCGCAATAACCCTATAGAGAATGTTTGGGACATGGAAAAGTGCATCCGACAGCAATCCTCTCCTCTGCCATCCACTTTGCAGGATTTTGAAGGTTTGGAATTGGCACTCTGTTTCTGGAACAGCCATGAGTACTTGAACATCCTGTCAGATCAAGTGCATCCTGCTGTTGCATTTTTACTCTGAAAGTGACGGATTTTTCATGGACGATAATGCAACCATGTATCGCGCGTGCAACTTTCGAGAGTGGTTCACGGAACATCCATCTGACTTCCAACATCTTCCCTGGCCGCCGCAATAACCCTATAGAGAATGTTTGGGACATGGAAAAGTGCATCCGACAGCAATCCTCTCCTCTGCCATCCACTTTGCAGGATTTTGAAGGTTTGGAATTGGCACTCTGTTTCTGGAACAGCCATGAGTACTTGAACATCCTGTCAGATCAAGTGCATCCTGCTGTTGCATTTTTACTCTGAAAGTGACGGATTTTTCATGGACGATAATGCAACAATGTATCGCGCGTGCAACGTTCGAGAGTGGTTCACGGAACATCCATCTGACTTCCAACATCTTCCCTGGCCGCCGCAATAACCCTATAGAGAATGTTTGGGACATGGAAAAGTGCATCCGACAGCAATCCTCTCCTCTGCCATCCACTTTGCAGGATTTTGAAGGTTTGGAATTGGCACTCTGTTTCTGGAACAGCCATGAGTACTTGAACATCCTGTCAGATCAAGTGCATCCTGCTGTTGCATTTTTACTCTGAAAGTGACGGATTTTTCATGGACGATAATGCAACCATGTATCGCGCGTGCAACGTTCGAGTGTGGTTCACGGAACATCCATCTGACTTCCAACATCTTCCCTGGCCGCCGCAATAACCCTATAGAGAATGTTTGGTACATGGAAAAGTGCATCCGACAGTAATCCTCTCCTCTGCCATCCCCTTTGCAGGATTTTGAAGGTTTGGAATTGGCACTCTGTTTCTGGAACAGCCATGAGTACTTGAACATCCTGTCAGATCAAGTGCATCCTGCTGTTGCATTTTTACTCTGAAAGTGACGGATTTTTCATGGACGATAATGCAACCATGTATCGCGCGTGCAACGTTCGAGAGTGGTTCACGTAACATCCATATGACTTCCAACATCTTCCCTGGCCGCCGCAATAACCCTATAGAGAATGTTTGGGACATGGAAAAGTGCATCCGACAGCAATCCTCTCCTCTGCCATCAACTTTGCAGGATTTTGAAGGTTTGGAATTGGCACTCTGTTTCTGGAACAGCCATGAGTACTTGAACATCCTGTCAGATCAAGTGCATCCTGCTGTTGCATTTTTACTCTGAAAGTGACGGATTTTTCATGGACGATAATGCAACCATGTATCGCACGTGCAACGTTCGAGTGTGGTTCACGGAACATCCATCTGACTACCAACATCTTCCCTGGCCGCCGCAATAACCCTATAGAGAATGTTTGGGACATGGAAAAGTGCATCCGACAGCAATCCTCTCCTCTGCCATCCACTTTGCAGGATTTTGAAGGTTTGGAATTGGCACTCTGTTTCTGGAACAGCCATGAGTACTTGAACATCCTGTCAGATCAAGTGCATCCTGCTGTTGCATTTTTACTCTGAAAGTGACGGATTTTTCATGGACGATAATGCAACCATGTATCGCACGTGCAACGTTCGAGTGTGGTTCACGGAACATCCATCTGACTACCAACATCTTCCCTGGCCGCCGCAATAACCCTATAGATAATGTTTGGGACATGGAAAAGTGCATCCGACAGCAATCCTCTCCTCTGCCATCCACTTTGCAGGATTTTGAAGGTTTGGAATTGGCACTCTGTTTCTGGAACAGCCATGAGTACTTGAACATCCTGTCAGATCAAGTGCATCCTGCTGTTGCATTTTTACTCTGAAAGTGACGGATTTTTCATGGACGATAATGCAACCATGTATCGCGCGTGCAACGTTCGAGAGTGGTTCACGGAACATCCATATGACTTCCAACATCTTCCCTGGCCGCCGCAATAACCCTATAGAGAATGTTTGGGACATGGAAAAGTGCATCCGAAAGCAATCCTCTCCTCTGCCATTCACTTTGCAGGATTCTGAAGGTTTGGAATTGGCACTCTGTTTCTGGAACAGCCATGAGTACTTTAACATCCTGTCAGATCAAGTGCATCCTTCTGTTGCATTTTTACTCTGAAAGTGACGGATTTTTCATGGACGATAATGCAACCATGTATCGCGCGTGCAACTTCCGAGAGTGGTTCACGGAACATCCATCTGACTTCCAACATCTTCCCTGGCCGCCGCAATAACCCTATAGAGAATGTTTGGGACATGGAAAAGTTCATCCGACAGCAATCCTCTCCTCTGCCATCCACTTTGCAGGATTTTGAAGGTTTGGAATTGGCACTCTGTTTCTGGAACAGCCATGAGTACTTGAACATCCTGTCAGATCAAGTGCATCCTGCTGTTGCATTTTTACTCTGAAAGTGACGGATTTTTCATGGACGATAATGCAACCATGTATCGCACGTGCAACGTTCGAGTGTGGTTCACGGAACATCCATCTGACTTCCAACATCTTCCCTGGCCGCCTCAATAACCCTATAGAGAATGTTTGGGACATGGAAAAGTGCATCCGACAGTAATCCTCTCCTCTGCCATCCCCTTTGCAGGATTTTGAAGGTTTGGAATTGGCACTCTGTTTCTGGAACAGCCATGAGTACTTGAACATCCTGTCAGATCAAGTGCATCCTGCTGTTGCATTTTTACTCTGAAAGTGACGGATTTTTCATGGACGATAATGCAACCATGTATCGCACGTGCAACGTTCGAGTGTGGTTCACGGTACATCCATCTGACTTCCAACATCTTCCCTGGCCGCCGCAATAACCCTATAGAGAATGTTTGGGACATGGAAAAGTGCATCCGACAGCAATCCTCTCCTCTGCCATCCACTTTGCAGGATTTTGAAAGTTTGGAATTGGCACTCTGTTTCTGGAACAGCCATGAGTACTTGAACATCCTGTCAGATCAAGTGCATCCTGCTGTTGCATTTTTACCCTGAAAGTGACGGATTTTTCATGGACGATAATGCAACCATGTATCGCACGTGCAACGTTCGAGTGTGGTTCACGGAACATCCATCTGACTTCCAACATCTTCCCTGGCCGCCGCAATAACCCTATAGAGAATGTTTGGGACAAGGAAAAGTGCATCCGACAGCAATCCTCTCCTCTGCCATCCCCTTTGCAGGATTTTGAAGGTTTGGAATTGGCACTCTGTTTCTGGAACAGCCATGAGTACTTGAACATCCTGTCAGATCAAGTGCATCCTGCTGTTGCATTTTTACTCTGAAAGTGACGGATTTTTCATGGACGATAATGCAACCATGTATCGCACGTGCAACGTTCGAGTGTGGTTCACGGAACATCCATCTGACTTCCAACATCTTCCCTGGCCGCCGCAATAACCCTATAGAGAATGTTTGGGACATGGAAAAGTGCATCCGACAGCAATCCTCTCCTCTGCCATCCACTTTGCAGGATTTTGAAGGTTTGGAATTGGCACTCTGTTTCTGGAACAGCCATGAGTACTTGAACATCCTGTCAGATCAAGTGCATCCTGCTGTTGCATTTTTACTCTGAAAGTGACGGATTTTTCATGGACGATAATGCAACCATGTATCGCGCGTGCAACTTCCGAGAGTGGTTCACGGAACATCCATCTGACTTCCAACATCTTCCCTGGCCGCCGCAATAACACTATAGAGAATGTTTGGGACATGGAAAAGTGCATCCGACAGCAATCCTCTCCTCTGCCATCCACTTTGCAGGATTTTGAAGGTTTGGAATTGGCACTCTGTTTCTGGAACAGCCATGAGTACTTGAACATCCTGTCAGATCAAGTGCATCCTGCTGTTGCATTTTTACTCTGAAAGTGACGGATTTTTCATGGACGATAATGCAACCATGTATCGCACGTGCAACGTTCGAGTGTGGTTCACGGAACATCCATCTGACTTCCAACATCTTCCCTGGCCGCCGCAATAACCCTATAGAGAATGTTTGGGACATGGAAAAGTGCATCCGACAGCAATCCTCTCCTCTGCCATCCACTTTGCAGGATTTTGAAGGTTTGGAATTGGCACTCTGTTTCTGGAACAGCCATGAGTACTTGAACATCCTGTCAGATCAAGTGCATCCTGCTGTTGCATTTTTACTCTGAAAGTGACGGATTTTTCATGGACGATAATGCAACCATGTATCGCACGTGCAACGTTCGAGTGTGGTTCACGGAACATCCATCTGACTTCCAACATCTTCCCTGGCCGCCGCAATAACCCTATAGAGAATGTTTGGGACATGGAAAAGTGCATCCGACAGCAATCCTCTCCTCTGCCATCCACTTTGCAGGATTTTGAAGGTTTGGAATTGGCACTCTGTTTCTGGAACAGCCATGAGTACTTGAACATCCTGTCAGATCAAGTGCATCCTGCTGTTGCATTTTTACTCTGAAAGTGACGGATTTTTCATGGACGATAATGCAACAATGTATCGCGCGTGCAACGTTCGAGAGTGGTTCACGGAACATCCATCTGACTTCCAAAATCTTCCCTGGCCGCCGCAATAACCCTATAGAGAATGTTTGGGACATGGAAAAGTGCATCCGACAGCAATCCTCTCCTCTGCCATCCACTTTGCAGGATTTTGAAAGTTTGGAATTGGCACTCTGTTTCTGGAACAGCCATGAGTACTTGAACATCCTGTCAGATCAAGTGCATCCTGCTGTTGCATTTTTACTCTGAAAGTGACGGATTTTTCATGGACGATAATGCAACCATGTATCGCACGTGCAACGTTCGAGTGTGGTTCACGGAACATCCATCTGACTACCAACATCTTCCCTGGCCGCCGCAATAACCCTATAGAGAATGTTTGGGACATGGAAAAGTGCATCCGACAGCAATCCTCTCCTCTGCCATCCACTTTGCAGGATTTTGAAGGTTTGGAATTGGCACTCTGTTTCTGGAACAGCCATGAGTACTTGAACATCCTGTCAGATCAAGTGCATCCTGCTGTTGCATTTTTACTCTGAAAGTGACGGATTTTTCATGGACGATAATGCAACCATGTATCGCACGTGCAACGTTCGAGTGTGGTTCACGGAACATCCATCTGACTTCCAACATCTTCCCTGGCCGCCGCAATAACCCTATAGAGAATGTTTGGGACATGGAAAAGTGCATCCGACAGCAATCCTCTCCTCTGCCATCCACTTTGCAGGATTTTGAAGGTTTGGAATTGGCACTCTGTTTCTGGAACAGCCATGAGTACTTGAACATCCTGTCAGATCAAGTGCATCCTGCTGTTGCATTTTTACTCTGAAAGTGACGGATTTTTCATGGACGATAATGCAACCATGTATCGCACGTGCAACGTTCGAGTGTGGTTCACGGAACATCCATCTGACTTCCAACATCTTCCCTGGCCACCGCAATAACCCTATAAAGAATGTTTGGGACATGGAAAAGTGCATCCAACAGTAATCCTCTCCTCTGCCATCCCCTTTGCAGGATTTTGAAGGTTTGGAATTGGCACTCTGTTTCTGGAACAGCCATGAGTACTTGAACATCCTGTCAGATCAAGTGCATCCTGCTGTTGCATTTTTACTCTGAAAGTGACGGATTTTTCATGGACGATAATGCAACCATGTATCGCACGTGCAACGTTCGAGTGTGGTTCACGGAACATCCATCTGACTTCCAACATCTTCCCTGGCCGCCGCAATAACCCTATAGAGAATGTTTGGGACATGGAAAAGTGCATCCGACAGCAATCCTCTCCTCTGCCATCCACTTTGCAGGATTTTGAAGGTTTGGAATTGGCACTCTGTTTCTGGAACAGCCATGAGTACTTGAACATCCTGTCAGATCAAGTGCATCCTGCTGTTGCATTTTTACTCTGAAAGTGACGGATTTTTCATGGACGATAATGCAACCATGTATCGCACGTGCAACGTTCGAGTGTGGTTCACGGAACATCCATCTGACTTCCAACATCTTCCCTGGCCGCCGCAATAACCCTATAGAGAATGTTTGGGACATGGAAAAGTGCATCCGACAGCAATCCTCTCCTCTGCCATCCACTTTGCAGGATTTTGAAGGTTTGGAATTGGCACTCTGTTTCTGGAACAGCCATGAGTACTTGAACATCCTCTCAGATCAAGTGCATCCTGCTGTTGCATTTTTACTCTGAAAGTGACGGATTTTTCATGGACGATAATGCAACCATGTATCGCACGTGCAACGTTCGAGTGTGGTTCACGGAACATCCATCTGACTTCCAACATCTTCCCTGGCCGCCGCAATAACCCTATAGAGAATGTTTGGGACATGGAAAAGTGCATCCGACAGTAATCCTCTCCTCTGCCATCCCCTTTGCAGGATTTTGAAGGTTTGGAATTGGCACTCTGTTTCTGGAACAGCCATGAGTACTTGAACATCCTGTCAGATCAAATGCATCCTGCTGTTGCATTTTTACTCTGAAAGTGACGGTTTTTTCATGGACGATAATGCAACCATGTATCGCACGTACAACGTTCGAGTGTGGTTCACGGAACATCCATCTGACTTCCAACATCTTCCCTGGCCGCCGCAATAACCCTATAGAGAATGTTTGGGACATGGAAAAGTGCATCCGACAGCAATCCTCTCCTCTGCCATCCACTTTGCAGGATTTTGAAGGTTTGGAATTGGCACTCTGTTTCTGGAACAGCCATGAGTACTTGAACATCCTGTCAGATCAAGTGCATCCTGCTGTTGCATTTTTACTCTGAAAGTGACGGATTTTTCATGGACGATAATGCAACCATGTATCGCACGTGCAACGTTCGAGTGTGGTTCACGGAACATCCATCTGACTTCCAACATCTTCCCTGGCCACCGCAATAACCCTATAAAGAATGTTTGGGACATGGAAAAGTGCATCCAACAGTAATCCTCTCCTCTGCCATCCCCTTTGCAGGATTTTGAAGGTTTGGAATTGGCACTCTGTTTCTGGAACAGCCATGAGTACTTGAACATCCTGTCAGATCAAGTGCATCCTGCTGTTGCATTTTTACTCTGAAAGTGACGGATTTTTCATGGACGATAATGCAACCATGTATCGCACGTGCAACGTTCGAGTGTGGTTCACGGAACATCCATCTGACTTCCAACATCTTCCCTGGCCGCCGCAATAACCCTATAGAGAATGTTTGGGACATGGAAAAGTGCATCCGACAGCAATCCTCTCCTCTGCCATCCACTTTGCAGGATTTTGAAGGTTTGGAATTGGCACTCTGTTTCTGGAACAGCCATGAGTACTTGAACATCCTGTCAGATCAAGTGCATCCTGCTGTTGCATTTTTACTCTGAAAGTGACGGATTTTTCATGGACGATAATGCAACCATGTATCGCACGTGCAACGTTCGAGTGTGGTTCACGGAACATCCATCTGACTTCCAACATCTTCCCTGGCCGCCGCAATAACCCTATAGAGAATGTTTGGGACATGGAAAAGTGCATCCGACAGCAATCCTCTCCTCTGCCATCCACTTTGCAGGATTTTGAAGGTTTGGAATTGGCACTCTGTTTCTGGAACAGCCATGAGTACTTGAACATCCTCTCAGATCAAGTGCATCCTGCTGTTGCATTTTTACTCTGAAAGTGACGGATTTTTCATGGACGATAATGCAACCATGTATCGCACGTGCAACGTTCGAGTGTGGTTCACGGAACATCCATCTGACTTCCAACATCTTCCCTGGCCGCCGCAATAACCCTATAGAGAATGTTTGGGACATGGAAAAGTGCATCCGACAGTAATCCTCTCCTCTGCCATCCCCTTTGCAGGATTTTGAAGGTTTGGAATTGGCACTCTGTTTCTGGAACAGCCATGAGTACTTGAACATCCTGTCAGATCAAATGCATCCTGCTGTTGCATTTTTACTCTGAAAGTGACGGTTTTTTCATGGACGATAATGCAACCATGTATCGCACGTACAACGTTCGAGTGTGGTTCACGGAACATCCATCTGACTTCCAACATCTTCCCTGGCCGCCGCAATAACCCTATAGAGAATGTTTGGGACATGGAAAAGTGCATCCGACAGCAATCCTCTCCTCTGCCATCCACTTTGCAGGATTTTGAAGGTTTGGAATTGGCACTCTGTTTCTGGAACAGCCATGAGTACTTGAACATCCTGTCAGATCAAGTGCATCCTGCTGTTGCATTTTTACTCTGAAAGTGACGGATTTTTCATGGACGATAATGCAACCATGTATCGCACGTGCAACGTTCGAGTGTGGTTCACGGAACATCCATCTGACTTCCAACATCTTCCCTGGCCGCCGCAATAACCCTATAGAGAATGTTTGGGACATGGAAAAGTGCATCCGACAGCAATCCTCTCCTCTGCCATCCACTTTGCAGGATTTTGAAGGTTTGGAATTGGCACTCTGTTTCTGGAACAGCCATGAGTACTTGAACATCCTCTCAGATCAAGTGCATCCTGCTGTTGCATTTTTACTCTGAAAGTGACGGATTTTTCATGGACGATAATGCAACCATGTATCGCACGTGCAACGTTCGAGTGTGGTTCACGGAACATCCATCTGACTTCCAACATCTTCCCTGGCCGCCGCAATAACCCTATAGAGAATGTTTGGGACATGGAAAAGTGCATCCGACAGCAATCCTCTCCTCTGCCATCCACTTTGCAGGATTTTGAAGGTTTGGAATTGGCACTCTGTTTCTGGAACAGCCATGAGTACTTGAACATCCTGTCAGATCAAGTGCATCCTGCTGTTGCATTTTTACTCTGAAAGTGACGGATTTTTCATGGACGATAATGCAACCATGTATCGCACGTGCAACGTTCGAGTGTGGTTCACGGAACATCCATCTGACTTCCAACATCTTCCCTGGCCACCGCAATAACCCTATAAAGAATGTTTGGGACATGGAAAAGTGCATCCAACAGTAATCCTCTCCTCTGCCATCCCCTTTGCAGGATTTTGAAGGTTTGGAATTGGCACTCTGTTTCTGGAACAGCCATGAGTACTTGAACATCCTGTCAGATCAAGTGCATCCTGCTGTTGCATTTTTACTCTGAAAGTGACGGATTTTTCATGGACGATAATGCAACCATGTATCGCACGTGCAACGTTCGAGTGTGGTTCACGGAACATCCATCTGACTTCCAACATCTTCCCTGGCCGCCGCAATAACCCTATAGAGAATGTTTGGGACATGGAAAAGTGCATCCGACAGCAATCCTCTCCTCTGCCATCCACTTTGCAGGATTTTGAAGGTTTGGAATTGGCACTCTGTTTCTGGAACAGCCATGAGTACTTGAACATCCTGTCAGATCAAGTGCATCCTGCTGTTGCATTTTTACTCTGAAAGTGACGGATTTTTCATGGACGATAATGCAACCATGTATCGCACGTGCAACGTTCGAGTGTGGTTCACGGAACATCCATCTGACTTCCAACATCTTCCCTGGCCGCCGCAATAACCCTATAGAGAATGTTTGGGACATGGAAAAGTGCATCCGACAGCAATCCTCTCCTCTGCCATCCACTTTGCAGGATTTTGAAGGTTTGGAATTGGCACTCTGTTTCTGGAACAGCCATGAGTACTTGAACATCCTCTCAGATCAAGTGCATCCTGCTGTTGCATTTTTACTCTGAAAGTGACGGATTTTTCATGGACGATAATGCAACCATGTATCGCACGTGCAACGTTCGAGTGTGGTTCACGGAACATCCATCTGACTTCCAACATCTTCCCTGGCCGCCGCAATAACCCTATAGAGAATGTTTGGGACATGGAAAAGTGCATCCGACAGTAATCCTCTCCTCTGCCATCCCCTTTGCAGGATTTTGAAGGTTTGGAATTGGCACTCTGTTTCTGGAACAGCCATGAGTACTTGAACATCCTGTCAGATCAAATGCATCCTGCTGTTGCATTTTTACTCTGAAAGTGACGGTTTTTTCATGGACGATAATGCAACCATGTATCGCACGTACAACGTTCGAGTGTGGTTCACGGAACATCCATCTGACTTCCAACATCTTCCCTGGCCGCCGCAATAACCCTATAGAGAATGTTTGGGACATGGAAAAGTGCATCCGACAGCAATCCTCTCCTCTGCCATCCACTTTGCAGGATTTTGAAGGTTTGGAATTGGCACTCTGTTTCTGGAACAGCCATGAGTACTTGAACATCCTGTCAGATCAAGTGCATCCTGCTGTTGCATTTTTACTCTGAAAGTGACGGATTTTTCATGGACGATAATGCAACCATGTATCGCACGTGCAACGTTCGAGTGTGGTTCACGGAACATCCATCTGACTTCCAACATCTTCCCTGGCCGCCGCAATAACCCTATAGAGAATGTTTGGGACATGGAAAAGTGCATCCGACAGCAATCCTCTCCTCTGCCATCCACTTTGCAGGATTTTGAAGGTTTGGAATTGGCACTCTGTTTCTGGAACAGCCATGAGTACTTGAACATCCTCTCAGATCAAGTGCATCCTGCTGTTGCATTTTTACTCTGAAAGTGACGGATTTTTCATGGACGATAATGCAACCATGTATCGCACGTGCAACGTTCGAGTGTGGTTCACGGAACATCCATCTGACTTCCAACATCTTCCCTGGCCGCCGCAATAACCCTATAGAGAATGTTTGGGACATGGAAAAGTGCATCCGACAGCAATCCTCTCCTCTGCCATCCACTTTGCAGGATTTTGAAGGTTTGGAATTGGCACTCTGTTTCTGGAACAGCCATGAGTACTTGAACATCCTGTCAGATCAAGTGCATCCTGCTGTTGCATTTTTACTCTGAAAGTGACGGATTTTTCATGGACGATAATGCAACCATGTATCGCACGTGCAACGTTCGAGTGTGGTTCACGGAACATCCATCTGACTTCCAACATCTTCCCTGGCCACCGCAATAACCCTATAAAGAATGTTTGGGACATGGAAAAGTGCATCCAACAGTAATCCTCTCCTCTGCCATCCCCTTTGCAGGATTTTGAAGGTTTGGAATTGGCACTCTGTTTCTGGAACAGCCATGAGTACTTGAACATCCTGTCAGATCAAGTGCATCCTGCTGTTGCATTTTTACTCTGAAAGTGACGGATTTTTCATGGACGATAATGCAACCATGTATCGCACGTGCAACGTTCGAGTGTGGTTCACGGAACATCCATCTGACTTCCAACATCTTCCCTGGCCGCCGCAATAACCCTATAGAGAATGTTTGGGACATGGAAAAGTGCATCCGACAGCAATCCTCTCCTCTGCCATCCACTTTGCAGGATTTTGAAGGTTTGGAATTGGCACTCTGTTTCTGGAACAGCCATGAGTACTTGAACATCCTGTCAGATCAAGTGCATCCTGCTGTTGCATTTTTACTCTGAAAGTGACGGATTTTTCATGGACGATAATGCAACCATGTATCGCACGTGCAACGTTCGAGTGTGGTTCACGGAACATCCATCTGACTTCCAACATCTTCCCTGGCCGCCGCAATAACCCTATAGAGAATGTTTGGGACATGGAAAAGTGCATCCGACAGCAATCCTCTCCTCTGCCATCCACTTTGCAGGATTTTGAAGGTTTGGAATTGGCACTCTTTTTCTGGAACAGCCATGAGTACTTGAACATCCTCTCAGATCAAGTGCATCCTGCTGTTGCATTTTTACTCTGAAAGTGACGGATTTTTCATGGACGATAATGCAACCATGTATCGCACGTGCAACGTTCGAGTGTGGTTCACGGAACATCCATCTGACTTCCAACATCTTCCCTGGCCGCCGCAATAACCCTATAGAGAATGTTTGGGACATGGAAAAGTGCATCCGACAGTAATCCTCTCCTCTGCCATCCCCTTTGCAGGATTTTGAAGGTTTGGAATTGGCACTCTGTTTCTGGAACAGCCATGAGTACTTGAACATCCTGTCAGATCAAATGCATCCTGCTGTTGCATTTTTACTCTGAAAGTGACGGTTTTTTCATGGACGATAATGCAACCATGTATCGCACGTACAACGTTCGAGTGTGGTTCACGGAACATCCATCTGACTTCCAACATCTTCCCTGGCCGCCGCAATAACCCTATAGAGAATGTTTGGGACATGGAAAAGTGCATCCGATAGCAATCCTCTCCTCTGCCATCCACTTTGCAGGATTTTGAAGGTTTGGAATTGGCACTCTGTTTCTGGAACAGCCATGAGTACTTGAACATCCTGTCAGATCAAGTGCATCCTGCTGTTGCATTTTTACTCTGAAAGTGACGGATTTTTCATGGACGATAATGCAACCATGTATCGCACGTGCAACGTTCGAGTGTGGTTCACGGAACATCCATCTGACTTCCAACATCTTCCCTGGCCACCGCAATAACCCTATAAAGAATGTTTGGGACATGGAAAAGTGCATCCAACAGTAATCCTCTCCTCTGCCATCCCCTTTGCAGGATTTTGAAGGTTTGGAATTGGCACTCTGTTTCTGGAACAGCCATGAGTACTTGAACATCCTGTCAGATCAAGTGCATCCTGCTGTTGCATTTTTACTCTGAAAGTGACGGATTTTTCATGGACGATAATGCAACCATGTATCGCACGTGCAACGTTCGAGTGTGGTTCACGGAACATCCATCTGACTTCCAACATCTTCCCTGGCCGCCGCAATAACCCTATAGAGAATGTTTGGGACATGGAAAAGTGCATCCGACAGCAATCCTCTCCTCTGCCATCCACTTTGCAGGATTTTGAAGGTTTGGAATTGGCACTCTGTTTCTGGAACAGCCATGAGTACTTGAACATCCTGTCAGATCAAGTGCATCCTGCTGTTGCATTTTTACTCTGAAAGTGACGGATTTTTCATGGACGATAATGCAACCATGTATCGCACGTGCAACGTTCGAGTGTGGTTCACGGAACATCCATCTGACTTCCAACATCTTCCCTGGCCGCCGCAATAACCCTATAGAGAATGTTTGGGACATGGAAAAGTGCATCCGACAGCAATCCTCTCCTCTGCCATCCACTTTGCAGGATTTTGAAGGTTTGGAATTGGCACTCTGTTTCTGGAACAGCCATGAGTACTTGAACATCCTCTCAGATCAAGTGCATCCTGCTGTTGCATTTTTACTCTGAAAGTGACGGATTTTTCATGGACGATAATGCAACCATGTATCGCACGTGCAACGTTCGAGTGTGGTTCACGGAACATCCATCTGACTTCCAACATCTTCCCTGGCCGCCGCAATAACCCTATAGAGAATGTTTGGGACATGGAAAAGTGCATCCGACAGTAATCCTCTCCTCTGCCATCCCCTTTGCAGGATTTTGAAGGTTTGGAATTGGCACTCTGTTTCTGGAACAGCCATGAGTACTTGAACATCCTGTCAGATCAAATGCATCCTGCTGTTGCATTTTTACTCTGAAAGTGACGGTTTTTTCATGGACGATAATGCAACCATGTATCGCACGTACAACGTTCGAGTGTGGTTCACGGAACATCCATCTGACTTCCAACATCTTCCCTGGCCGCCGCAATAACCCTATAGAGAATGTTTGGGACATGGAAAAGTGCATCCGACAGCAATCCTCTCCTCTGCCATCCACTTTGCAGGATTTTGAAGGTTTGGAATTGGCACTCTGTTTCTGGAACAGCCATGAGTACTTGAACATCCTGTCAGATCAAGTGCATCCTGCTGTTGCATTTTTACTCTGAAAGTGACGGATTTTTCATGGACGATAATGCAACCATGTATCGCACGTGCAACGTTCGAGTGTGGTTCACGGAACATCCATCTGACTTCCAACATCTTCCCTGGCCGCCGCAATAACCCTATAGAGAATGTTTGGGACATGGAAAAGTGCATCCGACAGCAATCCTCTCCTCTGCCATCCACTTTGCAGGATTTTGAAGGTTTGGAATTGGCACTCTGTTTCTGGAACAGCCATGAGTACTTGAACATCCTCTCAGATCAAGTGCATCCTGCTGTTGCATTTTTACTCTGAAAGTGACGGATTTTTCATGGACGATAATGCAACCATGTATCGCACGTGCAACGTTCGAGTGTGGTTCACGGAACATCCATCTGACTTCCAACATCTTCCCTGGCCGCCGCAATAACCCTATAGAGAATGTTTGGGACATGGAAAAGTGCATCCGACAGCAATCCTCTCCTCTGCCATCCACTTTGCAGGATTTTGAAGGTTTGGAATTGGCACTCTGTTTCTGGAACAGCCATGAGTACTTGAACATCCTGTCAGATCAAGTGCATCCTGCTGTTGCATTTTTACTCTGAAAGTGACGGATTTTTCATGGACGATAATGCAACCATGTATCGCACGTGCAACGTTCGAGTGTGGTTCACGGAACATCCATCTGACTTCCAACATCTTCCCTGGCCGCCGCAATAACCCTATAGAGAATGTTTGGGACATGGAAAAGTGCATCCGACAGCAATCCTCTCCTCTGCCATCCACTTTGCAGGATTTTGAAGGTTTGGAATTGGCACTCTGTTTCTGGAACAGCCATGAGTACTTGAACATCCTGTCAGATCAAGTGCATCCTGCTGTTGCATTTTTACTCTGAAAGTGACGGATTTTTCATGGACGATAATGCAACCATGTATCGCACGTGCAACGTTCGAGTGTGGTTCACGGAACATCCATCTGACTTCCAACATCTTCCCTGGCCGCCGCAATAACCCTATAGAGAATGTTTGGGACATGGAAAAGTGCATCCGACAGCAATCCTCTCCTCTGCCATCCACTTTGCAGGATTTTGAAGGTTTGGAATTGGCACTCTGTTTCTGGAACAGCCATGAGTACTTGAACATCCTGTCAGATCAAGTGCATCCTGCTGTTGCATTTTTACTCTGAAAGTGACGGATTTTTCATGGACGATAATGCAACCATGTATCGCACGTGCAACGTTCGAGTGTGGTTCACGGAACATCCATCTGACTTCCAACATCTTCCCTGGCCGCCGCAATAACCCTATAGAGAATGTTTGGGACATGGAAAAGTGCATCCGACAGCAATCCTCTCCTCTGCCATCCACTTTGCAGGATTTTGAAGGTTTGGAATTGGCACTCTGTTTCTGGAACAGCCATGAGTACTTGAACATCCTGTCAGATCAAGTGCATCCTGCTGTTGCATTTTTACTCTGAAAGTGACGGATTTTTCATGGACGATAATGCAACAATGTATCGCGCGTGCAACGTTCGAGAGTGGTTCACGGAACATCCATCTGACTTCCAAAATCTTCCCTGGCCGCCGCAATAACCCTATAGAGAATGTTTGGGACATGGAAAAGTGCATCCGACAGCAATCCTCTCCTCTGCCATCCACTTTGCAGGATTTTGAAAGTTTGGAATTGGCACTCTGTTTCTGGAACAGCCATGAGTACTTGAACATCCTGTCAGATCAAGTGCATCCTGCTGTTGCATTTTTACTCTGAAAGTGACGGATTTTTCATGGACGATAATGCAACCATGTATCGCACGTGCAACGTTCGAGTGTGGTTCACGGAACATCCATCTGACTTCCAACATCTTCCCTGGCCGCCGCAATAACCCTATAGAGAATGTTTGGGACATGGAAAAGTGCATCCGACAGCAATCCTCTCCTCTGCCATCCACTTTGCAGGATTTTGAAGGTTTGGAATTGGCACTCTGTTTCTGGAACAGCCATGAGTACTTGAACATCCTGTCAGATCAAGTGCATCCTGCTGTTGCATTTTTACTCTGAAAGTGACGGATTTTTCATGGACGATAATGCAACCATGTATCGCACGTGCAACGTTCGAGTGTGGTTCACGGAACATCCATCTGACTTCCAACATCTTCCCTGGCCGCCGCAATAACCCTATAGAGAATGTTTGGGACATGGAAAAGTGCATCCGACAGCAATCCTCTCCTCTGCCATCCACTTTGCAGGATTTTGAAGGTTTGGAATTGGCACTCTGTTTCTGGAACAGCCATGAGTACTTGAACATCCTCTCAGATCAAGTGCATCCTGCTGTTGCATTTTTACTCTGAAAGTGACGGATTTTTCATGGACGATAATGCAACCATGTATCGCACGTGCAACGTTCGAGTGTGGTTCACGGAACATCCATCTGACTTCCAACATCTTCCCTGGCCGCCGCAATAACCCTATAGAGAATGTTTGGGACATGGAAAAGTGCATCCGACAGTAATCCTCTCCTCTGCCATCCCCTTTGCAGGATTTTGAAGGTTTGGAATTGGCACTCTGTTTCTGGAACAGCCATGAGTACTTGAACATCCTGTCAGATCAAATGCATCCTGCTGTTGCATTTTTACTCTGAAAGTGACGGTTTTTTCATGGACGATAATGCAACCATGTATCGCACGTACAACGTTCGAGTGTGGTTCACGGAACATCCATCTGACTTCCAACATCTTCCCTGGCCGCCGCAATAACCCTATAGAGAATGTTTGGGACATGGAAAAGTGCATCCGACAGCAATCCTCTCCTCTGCCATCCACTTTGCAGGATTTTGAAGGTTTGGAATTGGCACTCTGTTTCTGGAACAGCCATGAGTACTTGAACATCCTGTCAGATCAAGTGCATCCTGCTGTTGCATTTTTACTCTGAAAGTGACGGATTTTTCATGGACGATAATGCAACCATGTATCGCACGTGCAACGTTCGAGTGTGGTTCACGGAACATCCATCTGACTTCCAACATCTTCCCTGGCCGCCGCAATAACCCTATAGAGAATGTTTGGGACATGGAAAAGTGCATCCGACAGCAATCCTCTCCTCTGCCATCCACTTTGCAGGATTTTGAAGGTTTGGAATTGGCACTCTGTTTCTGGAACAGCCATGAGTACTTGAACATCCTCTCAGATCAAGTGCATCCTGCTGTTGCATTTTTACTCTGAAAGTGACGGATTTTTCATGGACGATAATGCAACCATGTATCGCACGTGCAACGTTCGAGTGTGGTTCACGGAACATCCATCTGACTTCCAACATCTTCCCTGGCCGCCGCAATAACCCTATAGAGAATGTTTGGGACATGGAAAAGTGCATCCGACAGCAATCCTCTCCTCTGCCATCCACTTTGCAGGATTTTGAAGGTTTGGAATTGGCACTCTGTTTCTGGAACAGCCATGAGTACTTGAACATCCTGTCAGATCAAGTGCATCCTGCTGTTGCATTTTTACTCTGAAAGTGACGGATTTTTCATGGACGATAATGCAACCATGTATCGCACGTGCAACGTTCGAGTGTGGTTCACGGAACATCCATCTGACTTCCAACATCTTCCCTGGCCACCGCAATAACCCTATAAAGAATGTTTGGGACATGGAAAAGTGCATCCAACAGTAATCCTCTCCTCTGCCATCCCCTTTGCAGGATTTTGAAGGTTTGGAATTGGCACTCTGTTTCTGGAACAGCCATGAGTACTTGAACATCCTGTCAGATCAAGTGCATCCTGCTGTTGCATTTTTACTCTGAAAGTGACGGATTTTTCATGGACGATAATGCAACCATGTATCGCACGTGCAACGTTCGAGTGTGGTTCACGGAACATCCATCTGACTTCCAACATCTTCCCTGGCCGCCGCAATAACCCTATAGAGAATGTTTGGGACATGGAAAAGTGCATCCGACAGCAATCCTCTCCTCTGCCATCCACTTTGCAGGATTTTGAAGGTTTGGAATTGGCACTCTGTTTCTGGAACAGCCATGAGTACTTGAACATCCTGTCAGATCAAGTGCATCCTGCTGTTGCATTTTTACTCTGAAAGTGACGGATTTTTCATGGACGATAATGCAACCATGTATCGCACGTGCAACGTTCGAGTGTGGTTCACGGAACATCCATCTGACTTCCAACATCTTCCCTGGCCGCCGCAATAACCCTATAGAGAATGTTTGGGACATGGAAAAGTGCATCCGACAGCAATCCTCTCCTCTGCCATCCACTTTGCAGGATTTTGAAGGTTTGGAATTGGCACTCTTTTTCTGGAACAGCCATGAGTACTTGAACATCCTCTCAGATCAAGTGCATCCTGCTGTTGCATTTTTACTCTGAAAGTGACGGATTTTTCATGGACGATAATGCAACCATGTATCGCACGTGCAACGTTCGAGTGTGGTTCACGGAACATCCATCTGACTTCCAACATCTTCCCTGGCCGCCGCAATAACCCTATAGAGAATGTTTGGGACATGGAAAAGTGCATCCGACAGAAATCCTCTCCTCTGCCATCCCCTTTGCAGGATTTTGAAGGTTTGGAATTGGCACTCTGTTTCTGGAACAGCCATGAGTACTTGAACATCCTGTCAGATCAAATGCATCCTGCTGTTGCATTTTTACTCTGAAAGTGACGGTTTTTTCATGGACGATAATGCAACCATGTATCGCACGTACAACGTTCGAGTGTGGTTCACGGAACATCCATCTGACTTCCAACATCTTCCCTGGCCGCCGCAATAACCCTATAGAGAATGTTTGGGACATGGAAAAGTGCATCCGACAGCAATCCTCTCCTCTGCCATCCACTTTGCAGGATTTTGAAGGTTTGGAATTGGCACTCTGTTTCTGGAACAGCCATGAGTACTTGAACATCCTGTCAGATCAAGTGCATCCTGCTGTTGCATTTTTACTCTGAAAGTGACGGATTTTTCATGGACGATAATGCAACCATGTATCGCACGTGCAACGTTCGAGTGTGGTTCACGGAACATCCATCTGACTTCCAACATCTTCCCTGGCCACCGCAATAACCCTATAAAGAATGTTTGGGACATGGAAAAGTGCATCCAACAGTAATCCTCTCCTCTGCCATCCCCTTTGCAGGATTTTGAAGGTTTGGAATTGGCACTCTGTTTCTGGAACAGCCATGAGTACTTGAACATCCTGTCAGATCAAGTGCATCCTGCTGTTGCATTTTTACTCTGAAAGTGACGGATTTTTCATGGACGATAATGCAACCATGTATCGCACGTGCAACGTTCGAGTGTGGTTCACGGAACATCCATCTGACTTCCAACATCTTCCCTGGCCGCCGCAATAACCCTATAGAGAATGTTTGGGACATGGAAAAGTGCATCCGACAGCAATCCTCTCCTCTGCCATCCACTTTGCAGGATTTTGAAGGTTTGGAATTGGCACTCTGTTTCTGGAACAGCCATGAGTACTTGAACATCCTGTCAGATCAAGTGCATCCTGCTGTTGCATTTTTACTCTGAAAGTGACGGATTTTTCATGGACGATAATGCAACCATGTATCGCACGTGCAACGTTCGAGTGTGGTTCACGGAACATCCATCTGACTTCCAACATCTTCCCTGGCCGCCGCAATAACCCTATAGAGAATGTTTGGGACATGGAAAAGTGCATCCGACAGCAATCCTCTCCTCTGCCATCCACTTTGCAGGATTTTGAAGGTTTGGAATTGGCACTCTGTTTCTGGAACAGCCATGAGTACTTGAACATCCTCTCAGATCAAGTGCATCCTGCTGTTGCATTTTTACTCTGAAAGTGACGGATTTTTCATGGACGATAATGCAACCATGTATCGCACGTGCAACGTTCGAGTGTGGTTCACGGAACATCCATCTGACTTCCAACATCTTCCCTGGCCGCCGCAATAACCCTATAGAGAATGTTTGGGACATGGAAAAGTGCATCCGACAGTAATCCTCTCCTCTGCCATCCCCTTTGCAGGATTTTGAAGGTTTGGAATTGGCACTCTGTTTCTGGAACAGCCATGAGTACTTGAACATCCTGTCAGATCAAATGCATCCTGCTGTTGCATTTTTACTCTGAAAGTGACGGTTTTTTCATGGACGATAATGCAACCATGTATCGCACGTACAACGTTCGAGTGTGGTTCACGGAACATCCATCTGACTTCCAACATCTTCCCTGGCCGCCGCAATAACCCTATAGAGAATGTTTGGGACATGGAAAAGTGCATCCGACAGCAATCCTCTCCTCTGCCATCCACTTTGCAGGATTTTGAAGGTTTGGAATTGGCACTCTGTTTCTGGAACAGCCATGAGTACTTGAACATCCTGTCAGATCAAGTGCATCCTGCTGTTGCATTTTTACTCTGAAAGTGACGGATTTTTCATGGACGATAATGCAACCATGTATCGCACGTGCAACGTTCGAGTGTGGTTCACGGAACATCCATCTGACTTCCAACATCTTCCCTGGCCGCCGCAATAACCCTATAGAGAATGTTTGGGACATGGAAAAGTGCATCCGACAGCAATCCTCTCCTCTGCCATCCACTTTGCAGGATTTTGAAGGTTTGGAATTGGCACTCTGTTTCTGGAACAGCCATGAGTACTTGAACATCCTCTCAGATCAAGTGCATCCTGCTGTTGCATTTTTACTCTGAAAGTGACGGATTTTTCATGGACGATAATGCAACCATGTATCGCACGTGCAACGTTCGAGTGTGGTTCACGGAACATCCATCTGACTTCCAACATCTTCCCTGGCCGCCGCAATAACCCTATAGAGAATGTTTGGGACATGGAAAAGTGCATCCGACAGCAATCCTCTCCTCTGCCATCCACTTTGCAGGATTTTGAAGGTTTGGAATTGGCACTCTGTTTCTGGAACAGCCATGAGTACTTGAACATCCTGTCAGATCAAGTGCATCCTGCTGTTGCATTTTTACTCTGAAAGTGACGGATTTTTCATGGACGATAATGCAACCATGTATCGCACGTGCAACGTTCGAGTGTGGTTCACGGAACATCCATCTGACTTCCAACATCTTCCCTGGCCGCCGCAATAACCCTATAGAGAATGTTTGGGACATGGAAAAGTGCATCCGACAGCAATCCTCTCCTCTGCCATCCACTTTGCAGGATTTTGAAGGTTTGGAATTGGCACTCTGTTTCTGGAACAGCCATGAGTACTTGAACATCCTGTCAGATCAAGTGCATCCTGCTGTTGCATTTTTACTCTGAAAGTGACGGATTTTTCATGGACGATAATGCAACCATGTATCGCACGTGCAACGTTCGAGTGTGGTTCACGGAACATCCATCTGACTTCCAACATCTTCCCTGGCCGCCGCAATAACCCTATAGAGAATGTTTGGGACATGGAAAAGTGCATCCGACAGCAATCCTCTCCTCTGCCATCCACTTTGCAGGATTTTGAAGGTTTGGAATTGGCACTCTGTTTCTGGAACAGCCATGAGTACTTGAACATCCTGTCAGATCAAGTGCATCCTGCTGTTGCATTTTTACTCTGAAAGTGACGGATTTTTCATGGACGATAATGCAACCATGTATCGCACGTGCAACGTTCGAGTGTGGTTCACGGAACATCCATCTGACTTCCAACATCTTCCCTGGCCGCCGCAATAACCCTATAGAGAATGTTTGGGACATGGAAAAGTGCATCCGACAGCAATCCTCTCCTCTGCCATCCACTTTGCAGGATTTTGAAGGTTTGGAATTGGCACTCTGTTTCTGGAACAGCCATGAGTACTTGAACATCCTGTCAGATCAAGTGCATCCTGCTGTTGCATTTTTACTCTGAAAGTGACGGATTTTTCATGGACGATAATGCAACAATGTATCGCGCGTGCAACGTTCGAGAGTGGTTCACGGAACATCCATCTGACTTCCAAAATCTTCCCTGGCCGCCGCAATAACCCTATAGAGAATGTTTGGGACATGGAAAAGTGCATCCGACAGCAATCCTCTCCTCTGCCATCCACTTTGCAGGATTTTGAAAGTTTGGAATTGGCACTCTGTTTCTGGAACAGCCATGAGTACTTGAACATCCTGTCAGATCAAGTGCATCCTGCTGTTGCATTTTTACTCTGAAAGTGACGGATTTTTCATGGACGATAATGCAACCATGTATCGCACGTGCAACGTTCGAGTGTGGTTCACGGAACATCCATCTGACTACCAACATCTTCCCTGGCCGCCGCAATAACCCTATAGAGAATGTTTGGGACATGGAAAAGTGCATCCGACAGCAATCCTCTCCTCTGCCATCCACTTTGCAGGATTTTGAAGGTTTGGAATTGGCACTCTGTTTCTGGAACAGCCATGAGTACTTGAACATCCTGTCAGATCAAGTGCATCCTGCTGTTGCATTTTTACTCTGAAAGTGACGGATTTTTCATGGACGATAATGCAACCATGTATCGCACGTGCAACGTTCGAGTGTGGTTCACGGAACATCCATCTGACTTCCAACATCTTCCCTGGCCGCCGCAATAACCCTATAGAGAATGTTTGGGACATGGAAAAGTGCATCCGACAGCAATCCTCTCCTCTGCCATCCACTTTGCAGGATTTTGAAGGTTTGGAATTGGCACTCTGTTTCTGGAACAGCCATGAGTACTTGAACATCCTGTCAGATCAAGTGCATCCTGCTGTTGCATTTTTACTCTGAAAGTGACGGATTTTTCATGGACGATAATGCAACCATGTATCGCACGTGCAACGTTCGAGTGTGGTTCACGGAACATCCATCTGACTTCCAACATCTTCCCTGGCCGCCGCAATAACCCTATAGAGAATGTTTGGGACATGGAAAAGTGCATCCGACAGCAATCCTCTCCTCTGCCATCCACTTTGCAGGATTTTGAAGGTTTGGAATTGGCACTCTGTTTCTGGAACAGCCATGAGTACTTGAACATCCTCTCAGATCAAGTGCATCCTGCTGTTGCATTTTTACTCTGAAAGTGACGGATTTTTCATGGACGATAATGCAACCATGTATCGCACGTACAACGTTCGAGTGTGGTTCACGGAACATCCATCTGACTTCCAACATCTTCCCTGGCCGCCGCAATAACCCTATAGAGAATGTTTGGGACATGGAAAAGTGCATCCGACAGTAATCCTCTCCTCTGCCATCCCCTTTGCAGGATTTTGAAGGTTTGGAATTGGCACTCTGTTTCTGGAACAGCCATGAGTACTTGAACATCCTGTCAGATCAAGTGCATCCTGCTGTTGCATTTTTACTCTGAAAGTGACGGATTTTTCATGGACGATAATGCAACCATGTATCGCACGTGCAACGTTCGAGTGTGGTTCACGGAACATCCATCTGACTTCCAACATCTTCCCTGGCCGCCGCAATAACCCTATAGAGAATGTTTGGGACATGGAAAAGTGCATCCGACAGCAATCCTCTCCTCTGCCATCCACTTTGCAGGATTTTGAAGGTTTGGAATTGGCACTCTGTTTCTGGAACAGCCATGAGTACTTGAACATCCTGTCAGATCAAGTGCATCCTGCTGTTGCATTTTTACTCTGAAAGTGACGGATTTTTCATGGACGATAATGCAACCATGTATCGCACGTGCAACGTTCGAGTGTGGTTCACGGAACATCCATCTGACTTCCAACATCTTCCCTGGCCGCCGCAATAACCCTATAGAGAATGTTTGGGACATGGAAAAGTGCATCCGACAGCAATCCTCTCCTCTGCCATCCACTTTGCAGGATTTTGAAGGTTTGGAATTGGCACTCTGTTTCTGGAACAGCCATGAGTACTTGAACATCCTCTCAGATCAAGTGCATCCTGCTGTTGCATTTTTACTCTGAAAGTGACGGATTTTTCATGGACGATAATGCAACCATGTATCGCACGTGCAACGTTCGAGTGTGGTTCACGGAACATCCATCTGACTTCCAACATCTTCCCTGGCCGCCGCAATAACCCTATAGAGAATGTTTGGGACATGGAAAAGTGCATCCGACAGTAATTCTCTCCTCTGCCATCCCCTTTGCAGGATTTTGAAGGTTTGGAATTGGCACTCTGTTTCTGGAACAGCCATGAGTACTTGAACATCCTGTCAGATCAAATGCATCCTGCTGTTGCATTTTTACTCTGAAAGTGACGGTTTTTTCATGGACGATAATGCAACCATGTATCGCACGTACAACGTTCGAGTGTGGTTCACGGAACATCCATCTGACTTCCAACATCTTCCCTGGCCGCCGCAATAACCCTATAGAGAATGTTTGGGACATGGAAAAGTGCATCCGACAGCAATCCTCTCCTCTGCCATCCACTTTGCAGGATTTTGAAGGTTTGGAATTGGCACTCTGTTTCTGGAACAGCCATGAGTACTTGAACATCCTGTCAGATCAAGTGCATCCTGCTGTTGCATTTTTACTCTGAAAGTGACGGATTTTTCATGGACGATAATGCAACCATGTATCGCACGTGCAACGTTCGAGTGTGGTTCACGGAACATCCATCTGACTTCCAACATCTTCCCTGGCCGCCGCAATAACCCTATAGAGAATGTTTGGGACATGGAAAAGTGCATCCGACAGCAATCCTCTCCTCTGCCATCCACTTTGCAGGATTTTGAAGGTTTGGAATTGGCACTCTGTTTCTGGAACAGCCATGAGTACTTGAACATCCTCTCAGATCAAGTGCATCCTGCTGTTGCATTTTTACTCTGAAAGTGACGGATTTTTCATGGACGATAATGCAACCATGTATCGCACGTGCAACGTTCGAGTGTGGTTCACGGAACATCCATCTGACTTCCAACATCTTCCCTGGCCGCCGCAATAACCCTATAGAGAATGTTTGGGACATGGAAAAGTGCATCCGACAGCAATCCTCTCCTCTGCCATCCACTTTGCAGGATTTTGAAGGTTTGGAATTGGCACTCTGTTTCTGGAACAGCCATGAGTACTTGAACATCCTGTCAGATCAAGTGCATCCTGCTGTTGCATTTTTACTCTGAAAGTGACGGATTTTTCATGGACGATAATGCAACCATGTATCGCACGTGCAACGTTCGAGTGTGGTTCACGGAACATCCATCTGACTTCCAACATCTTCCCTGGCCACCGCAATAACCCTATAAAGAATGTTTGGGACATGGAAAAGTGCATCCAACAGTAATCCTCTCCTCTGCCATCCCCTTTGCAGGATTTTGAAGGTTTGGAATTGGCACTCTGTTTCTGGAACAGCCATGAGTACTTGAACATCCTGTCAGATCAAGTGCATCCTGCTGTTGCATTTTTACTCTGAAAGTGACGGATTTTTCATGGACGATAATGCAACCATGTATCGCACGTGCAACGTTCGAGTGTGGTTCACGGAACATCCATCTGACTTCCAACATCTTCCCTGGCCGCCGCAATAACCCTATAGAGAATGTTTGGGACATGGAAAAGTGCATCCGACAGCAATCCTCTCCTCTGCCATCCACTTTGCAGGATTTTGAAGGTTTGGAATTGGCACTCTGTTTCTGGAACAGCCATGAGTACTTGAACATCCTGTCAGATCAAGTGCATCCTGCTGTTGCATTTTTACTCTGAAAGTGACGGATTTTTCATGGACGATAATGCAACCATGTATCGCACGTGCAACGTTCGAGTGTGGTTCACGGAACATCCATCTGACTTCCAACATCTTCCCTGGCCGCCGCAATAACCCTATAGAGAATGTTTGGGACATGGAAAAGTGCATCCGACAGCAATCCTCTCCTCTGCCATCCACTTTGCAGGATTTTGAAGGTTTGGAATTGGCACTCTGTTTCTGGAACAGCCATGAGTACTTGAACATCCTCTCAGATCAAGTGCATCCTGCTGTTGCATTTTTACTCTGAAAGTGACGGATTTTTCATGGACGATAATGCAACCATGTATCGCACGTGCAACGTTCGAGTGTGGTTCACGGAACATCCATCTGACTTCCAACATCTTCCCTGGCCGCCGCAATAACCCTATAGAGAATGTTTGGGACATGGAAAAGTGCATCCGACAGTAATCCTCTCCTCTGCCATCCCCTTTGCAGGATTTTGAAGGTTTGGAATTGGCACTCTGTTTCTGGAACAGCCATGAGTACTTGAACATCCTGTCAGATCAAATGCATCCTGCTGTTGCATTTTTACTCTGAAAGTGACGGTTTTTTCATGGACGATAATGCAACCATGTATCGCACGTACAACGTTCGAGTGTGGTTCACGGAACATCCATCTGACTTCCAACATCTTCCCTGGCCGCCGCAATAACCCTATAGAGAATGTTTGGGACATGGAAAAGTGCATCCGACAGCAATCCTCTCCTCTGCCATCCACTTTGCAGGATTTTGAAGGTTTGGAATTGGCACTCTGTTTCTGGAACAGCCATGAGTACTTGAACATCCTGTCAGATCAAGTGCATCCTGCTGTTGCATTTTTACTCTGAAAGTGACGGATTTTTCATGGACGATAATGCAACCATGTATCGCACGTGCAACGTTCGAGTGTGGTTCACGGAACATCCATCTGACTTCCAACATCTTCCCTGGCCACCGCAATAACCCTATAAAGAATGTTTGGGACATGGAAAAGTGCATCCAACAGTAATCCTCTCCTCTGCCATCCACTTTGCAGGATTTTGAAGGTTTGGAATTGGCACTCTGTTTCTGGAACAGCCATGAGTACTTGAACATCCTGTCAGATCAAGTGCATCCTGCTGTTGCATTTTTACTCTGAAAGTGACGGATTTTTCATGGACGATAATGCAACCATGTATCGCACGTGCAACGTTCGAGTGTGGTTCACGGAACATCCATCTGACTTCCAACATCTTCCCTGGCCGCCGCAATAACCCTATAGAGAATGTTTGGGACATGGAAAAGTGCATCCGACAGCAATCCTCTCCTCTGCCATCCACTTTGCAGGATTTTGAAGGTTTGGAATTGGCACTCTGTTTCTGGAACAGCCATGAGTACTTGAACATCCTCTCAGATCAAGTGCATCCTGCTGTTGCATTTTTACTCTGAAAGTGACGGATTTTTCATGGACGATAATGCAACCATGTATCGCACGTGCAACGTTCGAGTGTGGTTCACGGAACATCCATCTGACTTCCAACATCTTCCCTGGCCGCCGCAATAACCCTATAGAGAATGTTTGGGACATGGAAAAGTGCATCCGACAGTAATCCTCTCCTCTGCCATCCCCTTTGCAGGATTTTGAAGGTTTGGAATTGGCACTCTGTTTCTGGAACAGCCATGAGTACTTGAACATCCTGTCAGATCAAATGCATCCTGCTGTTGCATTTTTACTCTGAAAGTGACGGTTTTTTCATGGACGATAATGCAACCATGTATCGCACGTACAACGTTCGAGTGTGGTTCACGGAACATCCATCTGACTTCCAACATCTTCCCTGGCCGCCGCAATAACCCTATAGAGAATGTTTGGGACATGGAAAAGTGCATCCGACAGCAATCCTCTCCTCTGCCATCCACTTTGCAGGATTTTGAAGGTTTGGAATTGGCACTCTGTTTCTGGAACAGCCATGAGTACTTGAACATCCTGTCAGATCAAGTGCATCCTGCTGTTGCATTTTTACTCTGAAAGTGACGGATTTTTCATGGACGATAATGCAACCATGTATCGCACGTGCAACGTTCGAGTGTGGTTCACGGAACATCCATCTGACTTCCAACATCTTCCCTGGCCGCCGCAATAACCCTATAGAGAATGTTTGGGACATGGAAAAGTGCATCCGACAGCAATCCTCTCCTCTGCCATCCACTTTGCAGGATTTTGAAGGTTTGGAATTGGCACTCTGTTTCTGGAACAGCCATGAGTACTTGAACATCCTGTCAGATCAAGTGCATCCTGCTGTTGCATTTTTACTCTGAAAGTGACGGATTTTTCATGGACGATAATGCAACCATGTATCGCGCGTGCAACTTCCGAGAGTGGTTCACGGAACATCCATCTGACTTCCAACATCTTCCCTGGCCGCCGCAATAACCCTATAGAGAATGTTTGGGACATGGAAAAGTGCATCCGACAGCAATCCTCTCCTCTGCCATCCACTTTGCAGGATTTTGAAGGTTTGGAATTGGCACTCTGTTTCTGGAACAGCCATGAGTACTTGAACATCCTGTCAGATCAAGTGCATCCTGCTGTTGCATTTTTACTCTGAAAGTGACGGATTTTTCATGGACGATAATGCAACCATGTATCGCACGTGCAACGTTCGAGTGTGGTTCACGGAACATCCATCTGACTTCCAACATCTTCCCTGGCCGCCGCAATAACCCTATAGAGAATGTTTGGGACATGGAAAAGTGCATCCGACAGCAATCCTCTCCTCTGCCATCCACTTTGCAGGATTTTGAAGGTTTGGAATTGGCACTCTGTTTCTGGAACAGCCATGAGTACTTGAACATCCTGTCAGATCAAGTGCATCCTGCTGTTGCATTTTTACTCTGAAAGTGACGGATTTTTCATGGACGATAATGCAACCATGTATCGCACGTGCAACGTTCGAGTGTGGTTCACGGAACATCCATCTGACTTCCAACATCTTCCCTGGCCGCCGCAATAACCCTATAGAGAATGTTTGGGACATGGAAAAGTGCATCCGACAGCAATCCTCTCCTCTGCCATCCACTTTGCAGGATTTTGAAGGTTTGGAATTGGCACTCTGTTTCTGGAACAGCCATGAGTACTTGAACATCCTGTCAGATCAAGTGCATCCTGCTGTTGCATTTTTACTCTGAAAGTGACGGATTTTTCATGGACGATAATGCAACAATGTATCGCGCGTGCAACGTTCGAGAGTGGTTCACGGAACATCCATCTGACTTCCAAAATCTTCCCTGGCCGCCGCAATAACCCTATAGAGAATGTTTGGGACATGGAAAAGTGCATCCGACAGCAATCCTCTCCTCTGCCATCCACTTTGCAGGATTTTGAAAGTTTGGAATTGGCACTCTGTTTCTGGAACAGCCATGAGTACTTGAACATCCTGTCAGATCAAGTGCATCCTGCTGTTGCATTTTTACTCTGAAAGTGACGGATTTTTCATGGACGATAATGCAACCATGTATCGCGCGTGCAACGTTCGAGTGTGGTTCACGGAACATCCATCTGACTACCAACATCTTCCCTGGCCGCCGCAATAACCCTATAGAGAATGTTTGGGACATGGAAAAGTGCATCCGACAGCAATCCTCTCCTCTGCCATCCACTTTGCAGGATTTTGAAGGTTTGGAATTGGCACTCTGTTTCTGGAACAGCCATGAGTACTTGAACATCCTGTCAGATCAAGTGCATCCTGCTGTTGCATTTTTACTCTGAAAGTGACGGATTTTTCATGGACGATAATGCAACCATGTATCGCACGTGCAACGTTCGAGTGTGGTTCACGGAACATCCATCTGACTTCCAACATCTTCCCTGGCCGCCGCAATAACCCTATAGAGAATGTTTGGGACATGGAAAAGTGCATCCGACAGCAATCCTCTCCTCTGCCATCCACTTTGCAGGATTTTGAAGGTTTGGAATTGGCACTCTGTTTCTGGAACAGCCATGAGTACTTGAACATCCTGTCAGATCAAGTGCATCCTGCTGTTGCATTTTTACTCTGAAAGTGACGGATTTTTCATGGACGATAATGCAACCATGTATCGCACGTGCAACGTTCGAGTGTGGTTCACGGAACATCCATCTGACTTCCAACATCTTCCCTGGCCACCGCAATAACCCTATAAAGAATGTTTGGGACATGGAAAAGTGCATCCAACAGTAATCCTCTCCTCTGCCATCCCCTTTGCAGGATTTTGAAGGTTTGGAATTGGCACTCTGTTTCTGGAACAGCCATGAGTACTTGAACATCCTGTCAGATCAAGTGCATCCTGCTGTTGCATTTTTACTCTGAAAGTGACGGATTTTTCATGGACGATAATGCAACCATGTATCGCACGTGCAACGTTCGAGTGTGGTTCACGGAACATCCATCTGACTTCCAACATCTTCCCTGGCCGCCGCAATAACCCTATAGAGAATGTTTGGGACATGGAAAAGTGCATCCGACAGCAATCCTCTCCTCTGCCATCCACTTTGCAGGATTTTGAAGGTTTGGAATTGGCACTCTGTTTCTGGAACAGCCATGAGTACTTGAACATCCTGTCAGATCAAGTGCATCCTGCTGTTGCATTTTTACTCTGAAAGTGACGGATTTTTCATGGACGATAATGCAACCATGTATCGCACGTGCAACGTTCGAGTGTGGTTCACGGAACATCCATCTGACTTCCAACATCTTCCCTGGCCGCCGCAATAACCCTATAGAGAATGTTTGGGACATGGAAAAGTGCATCCGACAGTAATCCTCTCCTCTGCCATCCCCTTTGCAGGATTTTGAAGGTTTGGAATTGGCACTCTGTTTCTGGAACAGCCATGAGTACTTGAACATCCTGTCAGATCAAATGCATCCTGCTGTTGCATTTTTACTCTGAAAGTGACGGTTTTTTCATGGACGATAATGCAACCATGTATCGCACGTACAACGTTCGAGTGTGGTTCACGGAACATCCATCTGACTTCCAACATCTTCCCTGGCCGCCGCAATAACCCTATAGAGAATGTTTGGGACATGGAAAAGTGCATCCGACAGCAATCCTCTCCTCTGCCATCCACTTTGCAGGATTTTGAAGGTTTGGAATTGGCACTCTGTTTCTGGAACAGCCATGAGTACTTGAACATCCTGTCAGATCAAGTGCATCCTGCTGTTGCATTTTTACTCTGAAAGTGACGGATTTTTCATGGACGATAATGCAACCATGTATCGCACGTGCAACGTTCGAGTGTGGTTCACGGAACATCCATCTGACTTCCAACATCTTCCCTGGCCGCCGCAATAACCCTATAGAGAATGTTTGGGACATGGAAAAGTGCATCCGACAGCAATCCTCTCCTCTGCCATCCACTTTGCAGGATTTTGAAGGTTTGGAATTGGCACTCTGTTTCTGGAACAGCCATGAGTACTTGAACATCCTCTCAGATCAAGTGCATCCTGCTGTTGCATTTTTACTCTGAAAGTGACGGATTTTTCATGGACGATAATGCAACCATGTATCGCACGTGCAACGTTCGAGTGTGGTTCACGGAACATCCATCTGACTTCCAACATCTTCCCTGGCCGCCGCAATAACCCTATAGAGAATGTTTGGGACATGGAAAAGTGCATCCGACAGTAATCCTCTCCTCTGCCATCCCCTTTGCAGGATTTTGAAGGTTTGGAATTGGCACTCTGTTTCTGGAACAGCCATGAGTACTTGAACATCCTGTCAGATCAAATGCATCCTGCTGTTGCATTTTTACTCTGAAAGTGACGGTTTTTTCATGGACGATAATGCAACCATGTATCGCACGTACAACGTTCGAGTGTGGTTCACGGAACATCCATCTGACTTCCAACATCTTCCCTGGCCGCCGCAATAACCCTATAGAGAATGTTTGGAACATGGAAAAGTGCATCCGACAGCAATCCTCTCCTCTGCCATCCAGTTTGCAGGATTTTGAAGGTTTGGAATTTGCACTCTGTTTCTGGAACAGCCATGAGTACTTGAACATCCTGTCAGATCAAATGCATCCTGCTGTTGCATTTTTACTCTGAAAGTGACGGTTTTTTCATGGACGATAATGCAACCATGTATCGCACGTACAACGTTCGAGTGTGGTTCACGGAACATCCATCTGACTTCCAACATCTTCCCTGGCCGCCGCAATAACCCTATAGAGAATGTTTGGGACATGGAAAAGTGCATCCGACAGCAATCCTCTCCTCTGCCATCCACTTTGCAGGATTTTGAAGGTTTGGAATTGGCACTCTGTTTCTGGAACAGCCATGAGTACTTGAACATCCTGTCAGATCAAGTGCATTCTGCTATGTTGCATTTTTACTCTGAAAGTGACGGATTTTTCATGGACGATAATGCAACCATGCATCGCGCGTGCAACGTTCGAGAGTGGTTTACGAAACATCAATCGGAGTTCTTCCCTGTCCACCGGAAAGCCCGGATCTTAACCCTATAGAGAAAGTTGGAAAGACGCACATCCGACAGCAATCTTTTTTAAAAGTACATTTTTAAATCTACGAGATTTGATTGGGGAAATCCCCATCCAAACCTTTTCGCTTTTTTACGTTTAGTTGGTTTTTTAAATCTTATCTAAAATTTTTTCCAAATTCAAAATGATTCATCAATCTATTTTATACAAATTCCTATATAATTCAATTTTTTAAGTTTCACTCTTCCAAATTCTATGGGGGCCGTGGTAGCCCGGTTGGAAAAGTAACGGATTAGCAACTGGAGGGTTGCTAGTTCGAATCCAGCCAAAGAGCATCGTGCATAAAGGGGGCTGGTGTACGTTAAATCTGTCGTGGCCTCAAATGTCCTCACGTTGGAATGGTATGGAAGTTTGGAGAGTAGGGTGACAGCTCAGGTATTGACCTCGACATCCGACCGTGATTCAAAATTACGTGGTGCTGTCCTCGGATCTTTCCCTTAGTGCAGGGGTGTCAAACTGTCGCCCGCGGGCCGCATGTGGCCCCGAGGTAATTTTTTGTGGCCTACGATGCTCTGAAATAAAATGAAAACAGGATAATATGTTATGAAGAAAATAGCACTTAGGGGAGATCGAGGCAATACCGTACACACAATTTTGTCATGTTACAAATGTGAGCAACTATTTTCGTCCATGAAATGAAATAAAACGGCCTACAGATCAAGATTAACTGATAAACATCTATCTGCCATAATGAAGATTGTCTGTTCTCAGTCTTTGAATTCAGATATTGGAAAACTAGTAGGAGGAAAGCGCTGGCAAGAGTTTCCGGTAAAAAAATTAATTTTAGTTTTATAAATACGTTAAATTAAATAAACGTTTAAATAAAAGCAATTATATAGCAAAATTATAAATTATTACCCTAAATTCACTTAATTACATAATGTGTTTTAATTATCCTATCCATATTCCTGAATGCTCACTTCAAAATATAATTTTAAGAAAATTTGTAAATGATGTGGCCCGCGTGAATCTTACCAATTGCATTAAATGGCCCGTGTTTTAATTGAGTTTAACACCCCTGCCTTAGGGGATTGATTGATCCCGGACCGTCGCCAACAGCCCGTTGTGTTGCTCCAGTACGACGTTAATTAAAAATACCTACCATCCAAATTTTATGCATATGTAAATTAAATTCATTAGTTATACTGCAGACAATGGTCTTGTTTTATCATCTGACTACTTGAATGTTTTTATTCTCATCTACACATTTTACATGTTTTAAATCAATTTTTTATTCTTGTCTTAGACTTGATTTTTAAATGTTTTGTACTTTTATTGGGTTATATTCTGTCTTGTGTTTGGCTCAGCTTGTCCGTTTTTGGACCATAAAACTCAAACATTCAGTTCAATCCGACAGCCTCTGCCACCCACTTTGCAGGATATGAAGGTCTGTATCCAATCATGGTATTCTCTTGACTTAAATGCACTTCAGAACCTTGTGAAATGTATTCCTTAACACATGCATGCAAAAGAAGATCCAAAAAAATATTGATCCCAGGTTTCTAATTCGTTGGCCAGCGTGTGTATTTTTGCTCGTAAAACATGAATTAAAATAGCAGCATTCACGCGAAAAACTGATATATCAGAAGTTATAGCTGAAAATACTGAACTTCATGCCGATTGTTCATGTAGATTGAGAGTGCTGTAAATCATACGTAAGTACAAATATCCTAAATTGAAACTCAATTCTATGATTTGACAGATATAAGACACATCAAAGACTTTGTTTGACATTGTATTCTACATATTTTTGTAAGAAGATTCAAAAGGTGCCACTTAAGAAACAGCATTTCTGACTGAAAACATTACGAAAAATGGCAATATGTTCAATAGACGTTGCTGAAACGAATAAAATATTTAAAATGAAGCATAAAGTATCTCGTTTCCAAATATATTTCTGATTGTTGACGAAATGAAAAAGTACATAAGGCGAAAAGTTATAAATATCACGACTAGAGAACCCCCGACTTCAAAAACAATAGAGCCAAAAGATTCTAGTACAAATAAGTTAATCTTAAATAAAGTAGCAAGTAGTATATACATAAGAGAGAGAGATAACTAAATGAAATTGTAACTGGTAGAAATAAGTTGAATCTTAGTTTCCAACAGCAGCTTTAGGGATCAGCAGTCTCTATCTCCATCTCTTCATGAGTAAGATCTTGATAGACGAGATATCTCGTCGAAACCACTTGGAGGGATAACTCTCTCTTGCACTTGTTCATTAATCAGCCTGTATGAAATTTGGAGTATTCGAAGAAAACTTGTACCGTGAATGCAAGGGTCAAAATCCAAAAACCAAAGCTTTGGCTACAACTTTATGTGAAACTATTCAGTTTCTCCACACATATTGATTAACAGGCTGCGAACTTTTCTTTTTAAGGTATTGAATTACCGCCAACCCAGGAAATGAGACTTCGGATCCCTGTATTCGATGAAATTTCTTCGCTCTTAAGGTTGGTTAGGTTTTTATGGCGCAAAGGCCATACTTTGCTCAATACAAGTCCGTCAAGTAGTCGCTATAAAGAAAGGACGTATTTTTGATAATCTGTAACACTAACAACTTTTGTCAACCTAGATAGCTAAATTAACAATGTAGTGGTTTAATTTTATTCAAATATTCTTGCACGATTGCCTTGAATTTCTAAACCAGTTTTTAATATATGTGTTACCGTGAAAGACCGAAATTGGAGAATGTCGACTTTCACCGGTGAATGTCGACACATACCAAATACGTCGGTGAAAGATCGAATATTTCATTACATTCTTGTACATTCGGACCCTCACCGGTGTATGTCGACAATCACAGATATGCTCTGGTGGAGGTCGAAAAGAGAGGAGCCGAGGTTTTTTTTCCGATACCCTAATTTATACTGAATGGATACTGCAGTGAATCGTGATCTTTTTCTTGAAAAGTTAAATGCATTAATTGCGGGTAAACGAGAAGACAATTGTTTTTATTTTTCTCAAGAAAAGTACTCTAAAATACTTTCTGAAATGTTACGAACCTCACAAAAACAATTTCCTCCTGCTCAAATTGGTGATACTGTACGAATACAAGTCCCTGATGTCGACCGTGGTCGTACAGATAGCCGAAATGTGTTAGCGGTTGTTGTTGGAATAGAAGACCCCGACTTCTATAAACTGGCAAATAAAAATGGTACCCTCAAGCAGCTTTACACACGTAATCAGTTCGTAATTTGTAAAGAAAAGTTACTTTCCATAGATGAGATTTCTTTTCAAGAAATGTCGCTGAGAGAAGCAGCTGCAGCTAATTCGAGAAGTGGGGGGCAAGGCTATACACGCTGTCATTGCAAAAGGAAGTGTTCCACAAATAAATGCAGTTGTAAAAGCAAAGGACTCTTGTGCAAATCAAAATGTCATAATAGTTTAAGTTGTTGCAATAAATAAGATTTGAATCACATAATTAAGTAAGTTTTTTATTACTATTATTTTCTTTTCTCATTTAGAATGTACTGTATAATTAAGTAAGTTTTTAATTTCTATTATTTTCTTTTCTCATTTAGAATGTACTGTTTGTTTTAAGTTCTTGGTCACTCCTCTCAGAAAGAGAGGCGAAAAAGTTACGTCACCCTTGTGACGTTTTATCGGAGAAGAAATACGGAGAAGAAAATATAAATTTCCGACATGTTCAACATTCACCATTAGTGCATGGTGAATGTCGACATTTGCCGGTGTAAGTCAGAAATAAGGGCATTTAGCAAATATTTCGGACATACACCAAGCGACTATGTGAATGTTGACATTCACCGGTGAAAGTCGACATTCTCCAGATTTCGGTCTTTCACTGTAACATATGCACAAAGAAAGTACAAGAAAGGTTTTAAGGGGACTCAGTACTAAAAACCTGATATAATGTTGACCTTATTTCTACTATACCAAAGTATAAGTGGATGAAAATGTTTCATTGCACAAGATATTCGAAACTTGTGAAAATGTATCCAGCCGATTGAACGTAAAGACTAGCGCACATAGTCGATTACTCTTCTAAATGTCCTCCAGTTTGAAATTGTAACAAATAGACTTGTTCGTCTATTTGTGAAAGTTAAATTCGTTTCTATCTCTCCCTTCATTAAATCGCCGTTTACTCCATTGCATGTTTTATGATAAATGGAGTAAAAATGCTATTTGGATGCTTTAAGAAATCCATTTCTGTAACATTTAAAAACGAAGGTGCATTGTTCACATGAATGCAACACGAGTTTGATTATCTTTTGGGCATTTTCAATTCGTACTTCAACAATCATTAGAGGGGGCAAGAGCGCCAAGCCACAATCTCCTACACTTAATTTCTTCAAAATACCATCCATACGATGATATCCGTCATTTTCTTCGGGACATCGAGTGGAACAAATGGCGTGAAGACTGGAGTGAACCATCCATTTCACTCCTGCCGTCAGCCAACCGCTCCGCATCCACGTTGCTCTAGTGTAAAACAAGCTTAAGGCAGAAACCGAAGAGTTGTACTTATTCTCCTTTCCAGAGCCCCTTTTAATAGGTGAGAAATTGTCACAAAGGCTGAATGGGACAGCACTCTTTATTAATATTTTTATATTTTTAATTTTGTGTTTTTAAGCATGAGATAGCAATACATTTTAAGGTATCCTTATGTTGGGCCCGGACCGTCGTCAATAGCCTGTTGTGTTGCTCCAGTGCGATGTTAATTAAAATACCTACCTTATGTTGGGAAAGAAATAAAGGAATGAATAGGACAGCGCGTACAAAAAAGACATGTTTGTGAACGTTCAATACTAGTTCTCTGGAGCAACACAACGGAATATTGGCAATGGTCCGGGATCAATGCCGAAGGGAAGGATCGAGGACACCTTATAATTTTGAAACACGGATTTTCCGTCGAAGCACATAAATACCTAATCTGGAGAACGTGTTCTGTGCATGTATTCTGAAATTATAGAGCAAAAACACCTTATTAGTGGGAAATGAATTTAACTGAAAATTAACTACTGAGGCCGAGTTTGGCTGCAATGCGGAGTTTCATGTGTTTGGTTTGTCGATCTACGGTTCTTATCGTACAACACGGCTAATTTCATCTGTATCACACGTTGTAGCACTTCCCATTTAAACCTCTCTAATAAGGCGGCTTTACTGATCAAAACGTCATGTTCCGTAATTTTCTAAATTGGAGATCATAAAATTCTTCGCAAGTAACCAGCTGTCCTTTACTTACCCGAGAAATATTCTTACAGCACTTCAACTGACATTACATCGGTTATAAAGTTCCAAGCACTCACATAAAGCATCTTCATCTGACGTTATACTGACATTCATGATCTCATAAATATCAAGCCTCTTCACTACACTCAAAATTCCACTTCAAGTAAATTTTTCCTTAGATGTTGTCGAAGAAACTCTGGGAAAATCAGAGTTACGATCCAGACCGAGAAGCGAGCGGACGCTCGTTCCTAACCTCAGCTGAACCCTTCTGTCACAAAATATCTGTAAATTTGTATATAATAGCAGTAGGATGTACGAATAAATGTTGTAGTGGTGAATATAAGTTTCTAGTTATTTTACGCTACCATTTGTAACTTTCATCACTCCATCTCATCCGGTACAGCTTATGATTGGTGACAGCGGTGGGATTTGATAATCCCGAGACAGAAGGCGTTTCACGCTGTTTGGATTATCGCAAGGAGAAAACAAGTCTTCTTTCTTCACTTCAGATAGAGGGGTTGTATCTGACTCACTTTCTACAGGAGTGTTTAACGAGCGGTGGTTTTGGCTCGTTGGAAAGTTTCTATCATCGAGATAGTTTTTTTGTGCTAACGAAACTCGTTAGTTAAGTGTGGTCGAAAGGACCGCATGGTAAACGACTCGCCAGGTGTCGAGATCGAATCGAGCTGATTCGGGGCTGCCCAGCCAAGAGAAGATCACACTGACCAATTGTAGTGTGGTTGAACGGACTGCACGGAAAGCGACCCGCTAGGCATCGAGAAGTGAATCATACGGATTCGGGACTATCTAGCCAAGTGAAAGGTCAAACTGACCAATTGTGGGCTCCTCAGCCAAAGAAAAAGTGTTTTTGTGCCATCCGGGCAGTGTTGTGTGCTAAAAGCAGATAATAAATTCTGTGCGCCGTCAGGCCAGAAAGTTGAGTACTACATTTTGTACAATTTGTGGGTGAGTACTTTTATATTTCTTGAGTTGTGGTAATTACAGTTTGGTTAGAGTTTCTTAAAATTCTGTTTAACAAGTTTTGAGATACTCTAGTGTTTTTTCTTGTATGGGAACATTGTGCATTTTTTCTAGAGCATCGTAAAATTTTGTTGTTTTTAATTATAACTAAAGAATTATACAGGAATATTATTGCTAAAGTCTTCAGAAATGGTTTTTTTAGGTAAAGGGAAAAAGCAGGATTTGCTGAATCTGGCAAATGAGTTAGGGATAAATACGACTCCAGAAATGAGAGTTCCCGAAATAAAAAATGCAATAACTGGTAGTGATGATTATGAAGATTTTGTAAAAACTCTTAGACTATTCTTGCGGCTAGAAAAACGGAAGAGGAGTTAGAGAGGGCTGAAAAATTAAGACTAGAGGGATTAGAAAGGGGCGAGAAAATAAGACTAGTAGAGCATTTAATTAAAAGAAAAGGAAATTCAGATGAAATTTGAATTATAGAAGTTAAAGTTAGAAAACGGATACCAAAAAAAGATGAATCAACTGATTCTACAAAATCCCATTCTAAATCATCCCGGTTAAATATAAAAAAATTAATTCCAGAATTCAATCCAAACCAATCCGATATTAGTTTATATCTCGTAATTTTTGAACGCCAGGCTAAAAGAGCGTTAATAGAAAAATAAAATTGGGTAGTGCATTTGCTGAGCCTGTTACCATTAGATATAGTGCAACTAATTGCTCGTGAGGCAGAAGAAAAAGCCGAAAATTACGATCACGTTACGAAACTATTACTTCAAAGATTTAAATTAAGTCCAGAAATCTTCCGCCAAAAATTTGTGCAACATCAAAAGAAATCAGATGGCACATGGAGGGATTTTACTTTTGAAATTAAGAATTATTTGGAAGAATGGCTCATAGGGTTAAAGGTTGAAACATTTGATGAGCTTAAGGATCTAATGGTTGCAGATCAATTGAAAAAACGCGCACAATTCGATATGAAAGACCATTTCCTAGATCATTGGGCTTCTCTTAAGTCACCATCCAGACTAGCAGAACTTTTCGATAATTACGAGGACGTAAGAAAATAAAACCGAAATTCAGTGATAGAGTTTATAAAAACGAAAAGACTACGCCAACATCCGGCCCAAAAGGGAGGGAAACTAAGTTAGGGGATGCTCCCCAGCATCAGACCGTTTCTCTTCCCCAGCGTTCTAACTCCAGCGAAAGAGCTTTTGAAAGACGAGCGACCCCAAGGTGTTATTACTGTAATGTGATCGGTCATATAAAACCAGCTTGCCCAAAATTAAACAAAAGGAAAAATACAGAATCGCTAAATAATGTTGAAGGAAATAATGAGCAAAATTGCTTGAATTCTTATACTAGCCTGGGCTCAATGAATGGACACAAAATTCATATTCTAAGAGATACGGGAGCAACAATTGATCTAGTATGCAAAAAGTATATCAATCCTTCTTTTTCCGGTGAAAATATCTGGATAAAGCAACCACTAAATCCAGATTTGGTTTGTTTGCCCCTAGCGGTCGTGGAGGTTTCCGGAGATTTCGGGATGGTTCAAACAAAAGCGGCCGCCTGCGGAAATCATTTAAACCACCAGGGCAGATACCTGTTAGGAAATAAAACAGCCGCGTTGATAAAGGAAAAAACTGAATACGATTTTTTTCCAGTGGAAGTTGTTAACGCTGTCCAGACAAGGTCTCAAACAAGAGAGGATCAAAGGGAAATGAAACGAGCAAAATTGGTGTGGGAGAAAATAAGGATGATGCTACAATCGTTTCTTCAGAGGCAGAGGAAGAAATTTCGATCCCTGCTCTGCAGAAAGAGGTCCCTGAACTAGCTGTCTTGAAAATTGATAGGGATGATTTTATTTTATAAAGGCTCAGAAAGACAGCCATGATCTTAAAACGTTATATGACCAGGCATTGAGTCAGGCACCGACTACTTCAAGTAAAGCATATTCTCTCGTAAATGGATGACTCGTTAAAATTCGGGAAGATAAGTTGGGTAACTATTGGTAGTACCGGAGGGGTTACGGGAACGAATTAAATCTTTATGTCATGAAGGAACGTCCGCACATCTGGGTAGTACAAAATCCAAAAATAAGTTAAACCGATATTTTTACTGGCCTAACTGCTATAAAGATATGGAGGAGTTTGTGAGAACTTGTGATCAATGTCAGAGGGCTGGAAAGCCAAATGATAAAAAGAAAGCTCCTTTAAAGTTAGTTCCGGTTATTCAAGAGGTTTTTACCAAACTGAATATTGATGCATGCGGGCCTCTTCCAATTACACCTAACGGGAATCGTTATATTATCACCGCAATTACTATATCGATCACCGCAATTACTATTACGAACTAATATCACCTGTGGCTGATATTAGTTCTGTGAGTATCACAGACGCACTTTTGAACATTTTTAGTCGCATGGGATTTCCACGCGAAATACAACGTGACCAAGGTACTTCCTTCACTAGTGCTCTTACTACAGAGTTTTTTGAAAGATTCGGCATCAGTGTCAGGCACAGTTCTGTTTATCACCCCAGAGTAACCCTATCGAACGGTTTCATCGAACATTGAAACGTCTTTTACGGGCTTTATGCTTAGAATCGGGTACAGAATGGGACAAGCATCTCCCATCTATACACTTAACACTGCGAATAGTTACTCACGAAAGTACCGGATATACACCTTCAGAGTTAGTGTATGGGAAAAACCTCCGATCTCCAGAAACGTTAATAGTGGAACACTGGATGGAACCAAAGGAAGAAAATGATCTCGTAACCGAGTACATGTTTAAATTAATCAATAGACTGAAACAATGTCGAGAAGTGGCTATAGCTAAGATGGAGGAGATGCAGGTTAAACGGAAAACCTGGTACGATAGGAATACAGTAAAGCGAGAATTTAAAGAAGGAGATCTAGTACTTGTTTTAGCAACCTCTAGACCAAATAAACTGTCAGTGCAGTGGATAGGTCCTGGAACAATCCTCAGAAAAATTTCTGAAACAAATTATCTGGTAGAGATACCTGGTAAAAGAGAAAGATCTCAGATTTACCATATAAATATGCTTAAAGCTTACTACGAAAGACCGTAACATGTTGATCTGTTAATAACTGAGGAAAATCATGAATCGTTAGTAGATCATGAAGTAGAAATTCCATATTTGGAAAACAATTCCACAATTTACGATTTCCAGGAGATAATTCAAAATAGCGACTTAAACAAAACTCTTAAGGATTCGCAAGTAAATCAATTACGCGAATTATTAAATCGATTTTCTAAATATTTTTCAGATGATCCGGTTTAACTGTTCTAGTGGAACACGAAATTGAACTTATTAGCAATAAACCTATTAGATCAAAACCATATCTCATGTTCCACAGACAAAAGGAAATTTTGAAGACAGAAATTAAACGAGAATGTTAAAATTAGGAATTATCGAAGTGTGTGTAGGAGAGTCAGATTACATAACATCTATGATTTTAGTTGAAGTACCTGACAAGGATCCTAGACCTTGAGTCGATTATCGTAAGCTAAATGAAATCATTAGAACGGAATATTTTCAACTTCCAAACAGAAGAACGTGTAGAAAAGGTGTCATCTGCTAAATTTATCACAATTCTCGATTTTTCGAAGGGATATTGGCAAATTCGTTTAAGTAAAAATGCCCAACGTTATGCTGCATTTTGCACTTCTTTTGGAACTTACAGACCCCTTAGAATGAGTTTCGGGTTAAAGAATGCACCATACTTTTTTAGCAAACTCATGGCTGAATTGCTAAAAGGTCTTGAAAACTTCGTCGTCCCATACTTGGATGATATCGCAATCTTTTCAAATACATGGGAATCTCATTTAAAACACATAGAATTGGTTCTTGATGGAATCATGAAAGCCAAGTTAACCGTAAAACCGTCCAAATGTAAATTCGCTGAAAACCAAGTACTTAGGGCATGTCTTGGTCAAGCAGAAGTCAAAGTTCAGTGTGTACCCCTCGCACGGAAACCCCAATTGGAGAGTTTCTTGGATTAGCATTGATCTGACAGCCCTCGAAGCAATGCGAGATAGCATTTAAAAAAGAAATTAACCTGTGAGAAAAAAGATTAATTATTAAATATTAAAAGAGATAAACCTGTTTTATATGCTCCAAATTTTGAACGCGAATTTATTGTACAAACAGATGCTTCCAATGTAGGTATGGGTGTAGTATTTACCCAGTTAAATGAACAAGGTGAAGAACATCCTATTCTTTACCTAAGTAAAAAATTCTGAGATGTACAAAGGCGCTACGGCACCACTGAGAAAGAATGTGCCAGCATTGTCTTCGCGATAAAAAATTGCATTGTTACTTAGATGGGAATGAGTTCTTAGTCATGACCGATCATAATCCATTAGTTTGGTTGAGGACGAATGCAAGTTCTAAACCTAGGCTAATGCGATGGGCGTTGGCACTGCAGCCATACAATTTCAGAATTATACATCGGTCGGGAAAAAGTCATAAGAACGCAGATAGTCTCAGCAGATCAGCTGTAGATGAATAGTGTGTACTTTTATACAAAAATATATATTCCAGTATTTTCTTTGTTAGTTTCATTTTATTAGTATCTGTGTGTATTAAAGGTAATCAGAACATGATTGTTTTCAATTTTGGTTATAAAGTATAATTGCTATAGTATTATGTAGTTCTAATTATGTGTGAATTTATTTTGATTTTACTTTTTATATTGTCAGAATTTTTGTAAGTTCCCTTACAAGAACATTCACTTGCTAACAGCAAAATAGTCTAAAACTAAGTTTGAGGTTTTGTTTGTTTAAATTACAACTCAGGAAATATTATGGTACTACTTTATATCTATTAGTTGTATTTTCTAAATATATGAGTGTCATCAGAGTCTACAGATGAGTTCTTATGTCAATAATTGAGAAGATACTAACTTTTCCTTTGAAGAAAAGTTTTTCCAAGGTGGGAGGAGTTGTAACATTTCCCATTTAACCCTCTCCAATAAGGCGGCTTTTCTGATCAAAACGTCATGTTCCGTAATTGTCTAAATTGGAGGTCATAAAATTCTTCGCAAGTAACCAGCTGTCCATAACTTACCCGGGAAATATTCTTACAGCACTTCAACTGACATTACATTGGTTATAAAGTTCCAAGCACTCACATAAAGCATCTTCATCTGACGTTATACTGACATTCATGATCTCATAAATATCAAGCCTCTTCACTACACTCAAAATTCCCCTTCAAGTAGATTTTTCCTTAAATGTTGCCGAAGAAACTGTGAAAATCAGAGTTATGATCCAGACTGAGAATCGAGCGGACGCTCGTTCCTAACCTCAGCCGAACCCTTCTGTCACAAAATATCTGTAAATTTGTATATAATAGCTGTAGAATGTACGAATAAATACTGTAGTGGTGAATATAAGTTTCTAGTTATTTTACGCTACCATTTGTAACTTTCATCACTCCATCTCATCCGATACAACGTGCATTGCCTTTTAGTAATGCATATGAAACGTGATTGCTAATGCATTGTGTAGTTTAGTTAAGCTCCATCTGCATTTGTTAGAAAACAATCGTAAGACGAAGCAGGATTGCTGCTTAGATCGGACAGGACAAATCGGTAAATACGGCATTAGGTAAAAACCCTCCATTGTTAGATGCTGGTTGAATTGAAAAAGACGAGAGGTTTTTGTGGGATGGCGTAACCAAAATATTCCGTTCTTTTTCCTATGTGTAGAGTTTATTACAAGTAAAAATGAGTCATTTATTTCTTTGTTCTTATAAGCACTGATTAAATATACGTTTTCGTTCAAGTTTTTTGTGGGGTTGACAAATTCTCTTTAGGTGTTTCATATGAAATATCATTTTTTCAAATCGACGACGTTTTTAAAATATGACTCCAAATAGTTCTTAGGTTTAATATATTTTCTATTCACTTATGAATCTTAGTTAATTTTGTCGTGATTTGATTCATTCAAAGAAAGCCATGTTTTGACCTTTGGCAATCGTTTAAAAACAGGTTACGCTCCTTTATATCCAACATCTGATAATTTGACAACATTCCAAGTTTGCTCAACTGTAATTGAAAATACTTTGTTCTGAGCCATGACTGACCATTTCCATCATACACCACAGATGAAGCTCAAATGTTAAGTTTTTGAGGAACTTTTACTGTAGAGTTGTAGTATAGTAAAATGGAGTCGGGGAATTCGGAATTTAGTTTCAATTTTAAATCATTTGCACATTGGCATTTAAGAAATTTCACAACATACTTAAAAATTAGCTAAAATGTTCAAATTCTGCTCATTTAAACTTTTTTCAAATATTTAACACATGATATATGAGCCTATAGGCACATTTTGGCGACTATTCTATCATAAAAATTGAGGAATTTTAAATTTCACTCCAGTAATACCATTACAAGCACTAAGAATATGCTAATTTAAATCGTTCTAACTTCCTTCTTTCTAATCTTGATAGAATGATAACTGCATTCTCGTATTCATACAAATGGGCAATTGCTTTTCTTTAAACATGACATTTTTAACTTTAAATACATAATACTCAAAGACTCCTTCAATTTGGCCATAGTTTTGCTCATCAGACAAGGCTCATATCAAAATCAAAAAGAGGTGTAATTTCCCAAAGGACTTAGACCGTGGTTCAAAATTACGAGGTGTTGTCCTAGGATTTTTCCCCTCGGGTCTCGAACCGTCACCAATAGCTTGTATTGCTCCAGTGCGACGAAAGTTGTTCCTACCTAAAGGAATTGACCGTACCCAAAATACAGTGTTCTTTGCTCATGCCTTTGTTACGTTTGGGTAATTTTTTGCCACACTTGGGCTAATTAGACCGAGACTCAAAGTTTACTTTCCTCGTTATCTTACTCGTCCAAAATTACATTTCCTCGCTCTCTTAACCACTTTAAAATCCTTAGCTTTCACTATTCGCATAAATATCAACATAACAAAATAAACCACCAGGATATCTCCAAAGTTCTTGGCATTGAATTTTTGAAACATTTCAGGAGCATTAACTAAATGGAATTTGAAACATCCGAACTACAAGGTGTGTTCGAAAAGTTCAGTGAATGATCCAATATTTAAAAAACAATGCGGGTTAGGATGTTGCGCTCACGCAGACGCAGTGAGAGACATGGCAACTAGTGCCCCCTAGCGTCCAAATCACGATAGTTAAACTGAAGTGCACGCTACGACCAGTAACGTGCAACGCAGTCAGTGTGAGAAGGAGTGTCACTGCGAAATGGAACAACGCGTGAACATCAAGTTTTGCTTCAAATTAGGCAAAACGGCGACGGAGACACATGAAATGTTAGTGAAAGTGTACGGTGTGGAAGCAGTGAGTAAAAAATGTGTTTTTGAATGGTTTAAACGCTTCAGAGACGGAAAGGAAGATGTCGAAGATGAGCCGCGTTCTGGTCGACCGTCAACAAGCAGAACTCCAGACAACATCGAACGAGTGCGACGGATGCTTGCGGATGATCGGTGGCTGTCTTTGAGAATGATAGCAGAAGATTTGCAGATAAGCCTAGACAGTGTGAGCATTGTTCACGAACATTTGCACAAGCGTAAGATTTGTGCCCGGTTTGTACCGCACAAGCTGTCAGACGAAGAAAAGCAACACCAGATGGAAACCTCTGGAGATTTCATTGACGCGTGTGACCGGAATCAGCAGTTATTGGAAACAATCATTACAGGGGATGAGTCGTGGTGCTACCAGTACGATCCGGAGACCAAGCGACAGTCCATGGAATGGTGTTCATCGTCGTCCCCCCTCTCAAAAAATGTCGTCGGACCAAATCCAGGATGAAGACGATGTTGATTGCCTTTTTCGACAGTAAGGGCTTGATCCATCATGAATTTTTACCCGCGGGTACAACCGTCAACGCAGAATTCTACGTGGGAGTTTTGAAACGGCTGCTGAAACGCATCCGGCGGGTTCGGCCACAATTGTTCCAGAGTGGACAGTGGACTCTGCTCCACGACAACACCCTTCCGCACACTGCGATCCGCGTAAGGCACTTCCTCGCTACACGCAGGTGACAGTTCTTGAACACCCTCCATATTCTCCAGATCTGGCACCTGCAGATTTCTTCTTGTTTCCCCGCCTCAAAGGAGTCCTGAAAGGCCTACGCTTTTCTGACATTGCGCAGATCCAACAACGTGTGACAACGGTGCTTCGAACGATACCGAAAGAAGCGTTTGCTGACAGTTTCCAGCAGCTGTACAACCGATGTCAAAAGTGTATTGTCTCTAATGGCGATTACTTTGAATGGCAGTAAATGTATTTTGTTTGTATCTCTTGTTTCCTTTATTTTATGAGACCGAACTTTTCGAACACACCTTGTAAAACCCTTTTGAACGCATTAAAAGGGGCCGCCCTGTTGCTAGAGTAGCAACTGGAGGGTTGCGAAACTCGATCCAACCAAATACCGTCGTGTAAGCGAGGGCTGGTGCACGTTTAATCTGTCGTGGCCTCAAATGACCTCACTTTTGCGTTGCTTGGAAGTTTGGAGAGTGGGTCACGTCTTGACCTCATCATCTAACTGTGGTTCAAAATGATGAGGTGTTGGGCTCGGAACTTTCCCTTCGGGTTGGATCCCGTATCGTCACCAATAGCCCGTTGTGTTGCTCCAATGCGGCGTTAATTCATTTACCTTCCTACCCATCAATTAAATCGAGAACAGTATGAGACCTAGTTTAGTAAAACAAGACAATCCTAGTAACAGTTAAGAATTTTTATAATTGATACCGTATTTCAATACTTAGTATTATCTGCTTCACAATATCGAAAGGTTTATTCAGTAGAAATTTATATTAGTAGACCCATTTCAATTTAAAATATTACAAAATTAATTGATTCCGCATGTGCAGTATGTAGTTTACATGATCTTACTCCTCTTGTGGCTTCGATCCTTTTTAAGCCTGAATATTTGGATTTCCTGAGTGCATTGAGTGCCTTCAATCAAGTCTACTTTCGTTTGTTCCCTTTTGGTTTGGCTTTCTTACTTCACTTGTCTTTTCTTGCTGAGTTAGCCAGCTCTGCTCCATGTTTTCTTCCAATGACGATTTTTGTATACTCGATCACTCTTCCAATACTAAATTTTGGCGTGGTGTGGAAGTTTGAAAAGTGAGCTCAGGTGTTGACCTCGTCATCTGACCGTGATTCAAAAGTACGAGGTGCCTCGGATTTTTCCTTTCAGGTCTCGCCAAAATACCGTTGTGTGCTCCAGTGAGACACCAATTCAACTACCTACCACGAGTTTTATTCCAAATCTTTCGGTTGGGTCTTGAATAGGCAATCAAAAATATCTTGTCCGAGTCCGATGTTTCTCTACATTTCAAAGGCTCCTTGAACGTTTTTGAGGTTTCTTTGCATCGGAACGATGATTGGTTGGGTTTTTATAGCGTCATATATTTGTCCAAACAGCGTCAAGTAATGGACATACACACAAGAAAAGTTTTACTGACCGAAGAGAAGTACATCCAAGGAGGAATCGAACCATCTCTAACTCAGGTCACTGCGCTATCAACCTATGAGTCGTAATGGGTTCGATTCCTCCCTGTGTGTATTTCTCTCTTCTAAAAGTAAAACTTTGATTGTGTGTATTGTATCTTTGGCCAACCAACTCGCAGGTTGAGCAAACTCAGAAAAGAAAACGTTCGGATCTCGGGTGTAACAAGTATTCCTAACGTCACTTGACTTGTTTTTCGAATTAGACACTCCTCAATCAATTCCCAAAAAGGAATTGATATATGATAGTTGATTGAGTCAATTAGATTAAATGCCTAGCGTTTCCAAAACGGCAATAAACTGCATAGTAAGGTAACCCCAATATGTATCATGCCAGAGCAGTTAGGTAGAAGTAAAATCTTCACCATCCCAGAATTTGTTTAGTAATTACCTCTCTTATACTTTGATAAGCACAAAGTCGAGAAAGCACACAATTTCCCCGCTTCCTAAAATAAGCATTCTAAATAGGCCTCAAAATGTGGTTTGTCACTGCGATTATATTTCCTATGGGCTAATTAGACTTAACTAAGCATGGATAACTATTGCAACTACATAACAGTTATCGTAAATATTAACTTCTATAAAAAAAAGTTGTTGAATATTAGTCACTCTGCTTTCCTTTCACACTGCTAATGATTTCGCTATTTCTAAGGAAAGACTGATAAGAGAACAGTAGTGTGGCTGCGCTAGGGAGTTTCATCCGTCGATGGTGTCCAGATAAAAGGTATGTGAACTTTGGCCAGCTCCTCTTCGTTGGTTTCACCTCTGGTTAATCCCCAAGCTCTGCTCACATACACTGGTAATCAAAATTAAGATAATTTTCTCTTCTGGGCAATTATCTTCAGAACTACAGGACATATTTTAATGAAATTAGTTATGTACATAGGTTGAAATAATACAAAAAAATAACCATACAAGTTATGGTACACACGCATGATCGCACGTAAGACTCATCAATGCAGGAAGGTCTAAAACAGAGGTTACAATATCGACACACAGAATGGGTTAATGGGAAGGTTAATGAATTAATAGTATGGTCCCCTCTTACAGTTATACAGTTCTCACAACGTCAATTTATACTGGAAATAAGGCAGTTTATGAGTCACTGTGGCAATCGGTCCCCCTCCTCCAGCAACGCTGTGTTCAGGTCCTGGATGGTTCTGGGAAGGGGAAGGCTAGTTGCAATTTCCCTCCCAAGAGCGTCCCAGATATTCTCCTTAGGGTTTAGGTCTGGAGATCTGTCTGGCCAACCCATCCGACGAATATCCTCACTTTCCAGGTATTCGTCGACCAGATGAGCCTTATGTGGACGAGCGTTGTCGTTCATAAAAATGAAATCAGGGCAAACTGCACCCCTGGAATGGCGAACACAGGGCTCCAAGTTCTCATCCCTATACCTCACAGTAGTCACAGAGCCTCTGTCAAAGACATGGAGGTCTGTGCGCCCATCCAACATGATACCTGCCCAGATCATCAAACCTCCACTGCCATAGTAGTCTCTTTCTCGGATGTTGGAGGACAGGTAGAGAGTCCCTGATTCTCTCCAGGTGAACGTACGTCGAGAATCAGTGGTTAGGTTGAACCGGGACTCATCAGTGAATAGAATGGTTCTCCACTGATCCTTGGTCCAAAGTCGATGTTCTTTGCTCCACGCTAAATGGTCTCTCCTGTGCGCAGAAATGAGCGGGACGCAAACAGCAGGTCTTGCAAACAGTCCTCTCTCATGTAGCCTTCTGGAAACAGTAACCCTTGAAATTCAGCTTCCTGTGGCCGCATGAAGGTCACGAGAGAGCTGAGAAGCTGTTGCACTCCTGTTACACCTCGCTGTAATGGACAAATATCGATCTTCATTGGCCGTCGTGGCTCTCGGATGACCTTGCCCAAGCTTTCTCTCTGCTGTCCTTAACTCTATCCTTAAACTGTTTCCATAAGTTGGACACGGCGCTGGGCGTTACATTCAAGTCTCTAGCAATCTACACTTGAGACTGCCCTGCTTCCAGTCTCCCGACGATTTGCCACCTCATTCCATCATCCAAGCATTGGTGGTTACTCATTTTAACTGTTTGCTTTTGAATCTCACCGAATGTTGCAAAAGAACACCACGAAATTCGCCGAGGTGTGCGAACGAATGAAGCGAGGAAATTGCTACGTGCGCTTAGAAAGCCTGTTCCTCTAAATGCACCACCCACACGCACATGTACGCTTACGTATTCGACACTAAAGATTCGCATTTTTGTTAGGAAGCATTAGTTTTACCTTTCGTTCAGTAATTTTCGAGAAATCCGACAAAATATGCAAATTCTCTTAATTTTGAACACCAGTATAGGAGCGACGTAATTCACCAAGCAAGGGACCATACCAGAATATAAATATTTCCTACGAAGAAAGCACATTTTTGAATCGAGCATGCGAATGACCATCAAAGGCATTCCACCTTTCCAATTACTTTGAGGTATTTAACTGACTTACATTGGCCACTGTTACAATAAACCACAAATCCCATTTGTTACACAATATAAGTGAAGTGCACTAAATTTGAATCTTGTGCACATAGTATATAGCCTTATGTACCACAGAATCAGCTTCTCATACAACATAATTTAAAGTCTATTTTGGATCATTCTAACCATATGATTCATGTATTGTTTCCATCTTATTCGCTGTTTGCAAACCCTTGCTTCCAGGGACGCAGATCATAGCTCCTGGCTGCTCAGGCAATGAACTTTCTGAAGCAGCATATCTTTTGGAGATCTGGAAGAAACTTAAACCCTTTCCCAACGGGAAGTTGTTCAGATAAACTCCGTTTTACAGGTGACAGGTCCCGACTTCTTATTCTCCCATTAAACCATTTTTGACAAAATCAACATGTACTGATTGACGTTTTCCACATCTGAAAATTAACTGGAGATAACTTTTTGCGACCTTGAATGAATCTGATCTCGATAATTGATAATCCAGGCTTTAGTGAAGGATCGAATAGGAAAAGTAAACTATATCGTTGTCTACCGCCACTTTATCTCTTGACTTTCAGGCACGGCAAGTAAATTCTTTCTCACCTTAGAAAATACGGTATTTATAAACAATCCAACCGTGAAATTGAAATCTTCAGGTCCCTGATTGGGAAGAAAGAAGATTAAAAAGAAGTTGAAAGAGGATTAAACAGAAGTTGAAAGAGGATTAAACAGAAGTTGAAAGGATTGAACAGAAGTCAAACGCTGGAGTTTCCATGGTGAGTGGAAACTCCAGTGGACAAGTTCAGTAGGCCAAAACAGCAAATTCTAGACATCCATCCCAGTCATTCACTAAATGGGAAAATGAATTAGCTAACGTAGAATTCTAAGACGCCATCGGATTGCCGATGAAAAGTCGTATGTTTTCAAATACTTCATTCTCAATTCAAATACATTATTTTCTGCAGTGGCGCTTATGTGGCTTGTTTCTGGATCTCAACGATCCTTCAGCCACACAATTGAAGTTGATTCCAGCTCGGAAATCAATACATTTGTTTTTTACCTAGTTATCAATGATTTTAACTGTAAATATTTCTAATACATTTGTGAATTTTCTTATAAAAATTTATGAATTAAATCATGTTTTTCACTTTAAAAGTTGGATTGTGTGATTAAATTGGATTTTTTTGTATCCACTCTTGTTAGACATGCAAGTAACATCAGTTTCTAGGTTGAAAGAATTGCCGTTTTTAAGAATAAAAAACATTTCACACACAAACAAAATTCATAATTTATGCATAATTTATTTCATTTTGTTTACTAATAGGTGCATGACATCAATTGATTTATTGTTCTGCTTAATTATTATTTCCTCTTGCTCCTTCAGCCCAGGCTCTACGAATTTTGATTGAATTTTAAGCGCCTCGTTTGTCTCCGATTCAGTTTTCATATTTAGAGCTTCTCTTTTTTTAGCTCTATTAATATTTCCCTCTTTCTGTTGCACCTTTGAAGTCGATGTTTCTTAAAATTTGAAAGACTAGTTTTATGCAATTTCTTAATAGTTTGAGATTTTTATCAAATGGGGACAATTCCTGAAAGTATTAAGTAGTAGTTTTTTGAAATTTTGGATTCAAATTTCATCAAACTAAATTTACAAATCATTAAACCCTCCAAGTACGAAAAAGGTAAATTTTATTGATGCAAGTAAAAGCTCAAGTAAGAGAAAAAAATGAATGATAGATTTGTGTACTTTTGTGCTTGTTTAAGGTGGGCGACACATCAAATGACTTGAGCAGCATTTTCTTCCTGACTTGTCCCGAAAAGAAACACACCCGAAGATGAAATGCAGAAGGTCGGTGAAGTGGTGATTCCACAAGTGTCTTAAAGCACACTATTTTTAAACATTGTTGACATTTTTTTTTTATATTGAGCACATTGATTTTCTGAACACGTGTCTCCTAATTGTGATCAATGTTCTGCACAAAAAGTGCTCTCAGTTGAATCGACATAATGAAGGTAAAACGTGACTAGTTTTAAAAGGGTAAGAAAATAATATATAAACCTTAACCTAATTAGCATTGAGGATATAGTGCTACCACACACAAGTGACACATAATGGATTTTCAACGTTGTAAACGGTTATAAAAATGTAGAAGTTGGTTGAATTGGTTCAACGGTTGAAAACAGTTGAAGGTAAAACACCGAATAAACTTTGAAATAGTGTTGAACATATGTTGAAAAGACGTTTAAAATTGGTTGAAAGCTGACATTTAATAAACATTGATAGAAAGTTGAATCTTTAACGTGGAGAATAAGCTGATACTTAAGCGTTGGATAAACTTTGAAGAATGGTTGAATCTGCAACGTTGTATATGTAATAGTTTTTCAACATTAGAATGTTTAAGAAGATACTTGGGAAATTAGGTGAACATCTTATATCAAACATTGGGAGAATAAGTTTTAATTTTCAAAGTCGAAAATTAGTTGAAGGGCAAACGTTGAATAAACACTGAACTATGGTAAAATCTTTAATTATAGAAATAAGTTTAATGGGCAAACGAAGGATAATTCAATCTTCGTGAAAATTTAATTGAAAGACGAACAAAAGTTGAAATTAAACATTGGAAAACAGTTAAATTTTCAGTGAGGAAAATTAGTATAAGTTCAAATCTTCCTTAAATATAGTGTTGAATCTTCAGCGATGAATATACAATAGCGTTTCAGTATTTGAATAATGAAAAACCTTTGAAAACTATGGAAATTGAATAAAAGTTAATTAAAAAATAGTTAAATACACATGAGAGAGGTTTACATGAGCAACACTGGACTTCGTCCCTTGTCACTTGCAATCCACCTACCAAGGAGTCTCACCGGTTTATGGATTTAACGTGCACATATCCAAGTGGTATCGTTCCAGTGCATGCGCATCACACTGGATGGCCTTCAATAGAAATATATCTAACCTTGTACGCAGAAAGTATGTTTGGAATTACTTATTAAATGATTAAGCGTCAAAGAAACAGAACTTTTACCATGTAAATAAATAAGTTCACCAACATATATACAGGGTAAATATAATACAGGGTTTTTCTTCGAAACAAAAGTGATTTAAACAAAACCAAAATTATTCCATTCGATCGGATGATTTTGAAATGATGACCAAATAATCTGAATAAACAAAGCACACATCTGGATGGCGAATCGATTAATAATAAAGTAAACTCCCAATTATCCGCGGAATGGGGTGGTGCGGCAACCGCGGATAATCCGCAAAATGACCCAAAGAGAACACAAATCAACACGAAAATGCTTTTGAACAATTTGTATTTACAGTAGGCACATACAATTCTGACTTAATAAACAGATTTCTGTTCTTACTAGTTTGTTGGTTTACTTTTTTACAAAAAAATCGCTCAATTATTTTTGTTTTTTGTGTTAAAACACCTTTTTTATTTGTGATTGAAGTTTTTTATTTATGTATTGAAGTATTTTTGTCTCATCCCCAAAGCATTGCTTAATCAATGGCAATTGTTATCCATCTATATATGCAGGCGGTCATGAATTCATTTAATCTATCACCGTTCCCAAATGTTGAGTGGAGATTTTTGAAACAAATCTCCGTTTCCTCATAATTTCAAAATATGTTCAATTTCTAGAAACCGGTAATGAAATGGGAAAAGTAATTGATTGATTTTATCATTTGAAAAGAGTTTGAATGAGTAGAATGACGATCGCTTCAATCACTTTTTCTGCTGAAGCTTCGTACCCAAGCCGTTGAAGCTCCGTTTCGAGCGACAATTTGAAATGGATGGACAATCCAAAAATGTTAATAATTTTAGATACGAAAGCATTGAAATTATATTTTTCCGGTTCACACATATATGTATCCGACTTGTTCTCATGGTTAGGCATTACGCGTTGTACAGTTACAAAGCAATGAACATGATAGAAAGAGTAATCTTTACAGACATTAAATCTTGAAGAAAATTTTGATTTTCCTATTTTTCACGTTAATGATTTAAGAATGCCTTTTTGCTTAAGTCGGAAAAATCATTAAAAATACGATTCTTTTAAATAACTTTACTTTTATCAGCACGGGGGTGCACATATTTGTATAACTCAATAGCACGAAGTATTATTTTCTATATTGATGTTTGTGCATTTTACGTTACAAAACAATTGTTACTTTTTCGTAAAGCAAATGGTCATAATTTATTGATGATGGTGAGTTGACTTGAATTTGAATGGATAGTCGCAAATTTGCATTAATTAATTGTTAGCTCTGTCAGTTCAACAGTTTATTGATTTTTTATATCTGTTTCATTTTTTTTGGGGGGGGGCGCCGTGGCTCAGTGGGTTGCCCTCTGCACTAGCGACTTGCGAGTTGTAAGAGGCACAGGTTTATTGCTGTCGGTTTCCTCCCTGGGGGTATGTCTCTTCTGTGTCAGTCAAACTTTCTTGGTGTGTATATGTCCATTCCTTGTGCTTGGTGCAGCTTGACCCAATAGGGTTCTAGCGTCTTAAAACCCAACCAACCATTGAATATTTTGTATTTTTATGTTTTGGATCGATTGATTGTGATTCCAGACACTTTCTCATTGTGTCAATAGTGATGTGAGATACCAAATCATAAGGGATTTTTACTTCAAAAGCTCATGACATTCTTAGAAATAATTTTATATTTCATTAATCTACCTAATCTTCTAACTTGGATACATTTTGTAATCTTTTGTTAACAGAACTAATGTTTGACTAAGCCAAGCGAAAAGATTTTTAACCCGTTATTTTCTTGAATGAATGTTGCCAAAATCATCTCTTTTATGACATAAAATTGTTTATAATTGCATGTTTTACTTTGAACAATTCCACCATCCCCACCTGAGGCAGGTAAATGACTCAATTTTCATCCGAGCCTGCATGTAGAGATTTAAAAATATCGTTAACTACTGCACGGCGTTGCCCTTGACATCATTCTTGTTTGTCCTCACTGATTCTGAAAACATTAAAAAGAAAAACAATAATTTTAAGAATGAGTCCCACCACCACCCGACATCACACGGGCATGTCGCCTCATTCCTTCCACCTCACTGATTCTTTCTTAGAGAGCTTCATGATACACTATGTTCAATGTTCTTCCATTTGGAGCTAGGATGTAAAGATTCTCGGCTTTTCCAATTCTTGAACAACCCACATACAGTTGACCGTGGGAGAAACATGGTTTAATGAGATCGAGTCCTACAACTTTCAGCGATTGTCCTTGTGCCTTGTTGATGCTCATGGCGAATCTTAAACGAACAGGGAAATGAAGGCGTTTAAATTGGAATGGGAGATACGAAGGGATGATTGGGATCCTAGGAATGAATATGTCTTCGCCTGCGGCATGTCCAGTCATGATGGTGGATTCAATAATATTCGGCATCAGTTTCTTGATAGTCTTGTTCCATTGCAGAGTGAAGGTGGATGCAGATTTCTGAGAATCATAATCGGTGCCCCAATTTCTAGCTCTAATATATGCGAGGGTACTCCAGATGACTCCAATGTATTCAAAAACACTGGTACTTCAGATGGCTCCAATGTGTTCAAAACTCTTGTGTAGTTCACAGCCTCATCTGTGTTACATGTAGTGTCGATAGATTTGTATTATACAAGTACAGAAATTAAACAAATTCAAAAATATGTTATGAAAAAAACACAATTTAAATAGAAATGTGATTCAATCTTTAAATATAACACTACTTTTAAAAAGTCTTGTTATGTCACCTCACTGATTCCGACAAACAACCTAAATGAATCACAATGTCAGCGAGATCAAAACCAAATTAAACAGTAGTAAACATTTCATTTCATGTAATTTATTAACTGAGTTGCAGAAAATTTCTTGATGGTAGGACCTTTGCACTTGGAGTCGAACATGTAGGGGGGTGGAGCTTCAGTTGTTTGCTTTTCATTGGTGGTACGAAAAAGGGCAAAACAGTGAAAATACAGAGAAACCAAAATTTCAGAATTGAAAAAGCTGCATAAAATCGATTACATTTTTAAAAATAATTGTTGAATTAAAAAACTAAAAGTACAGAAAAAATTGGCAAGGAATAGAGTATATTTACTATTTTTAAAAATATAGAGGCGAAAAATAAAAATTATCCGTCGACCGGGTTCGAACAAAGGAGGTCTCCCTCCAAAACACTAACCGTGACTTCAGTGTGTCGCTTTACCCACTATGCCATTATTTCAACCTGAGGAGGCGTGATTTTAGTGAAGAGATAGCATGCGCGATAAATATGTCAGATCGGTCTGCGCAGATACTTCATAGTGGAGGAGGGGCTACACCCCACGCGCAGCACATAATATTAATTCAAACATTTTCTAGATTCAATTTTAAAATTCGGGCTTTGAGGGACATTCAATCACCTTTAGGACTACTTGTGTGCCGAATTTCATGGCTGTAAGTGCTATAGATTCATCTGAACACCGAGGACACACATAGTACAAACACTTACTTTTATAATAGAGATGAAGCATTAATGCCAAATTCTTTTAGAAAAAGCTATGCTTGAGTTTGTATTTGTCTGAAAAACTGTTTGATATTAGAGGCAGGAAAATGAAGGTGGAAAGTAGAAAATGCAGGATGTTAATTCAGAACAGAATAAAAAGCAAACGATCAAATGTGTTGAAAAAATGGCTCAATTCAAGCAAATGAACCCAATTTCAACTTTGAAACAATCGTTGATTCCATGTGACACATCAACTTTGATAACAAAAGCAAAGCAACGCGTTTTTTCACCCAAATTTCAACGTTGAGACATCACTCATTCAGCAACTTCGAAAACTAAGCGAGTTTTCGTTGAAAAATCGTTTTCTTTCACCGTTAACCCAACGTTGATTTGCAGTTATCTCCACGATGAATTATCGAATTTTTGATTTGTCAATCGCCATTCAACCATATTCCTCAACGTGAGAAGATGTTCCTAACGAAGTTCGGGTCTGTTTTACCGAATAGTGGAATTTCTCGTTCTTGAGGGCAAACAAAATAGGCTAGTGGGGTCCACTTCCTCCCCAAAAACATAATCGCAATAGGTCATCGGGTTGTGGCGCCATCTATACGGCTAAGTAATAAATAAATTTATCTTGAAACAAAAATACTTCTTATTTTATTGAAGGAAAAATAATCTTAATTAAGAAATTTCAGCAATGTGTTTCCACTACTTACTGAAAGCAAACTTTTTAGGTAAAAACTAAAAAAGGGAAACTGATTATTACAGAATGTAGAGTGGCGCAAATTTAATTGCCAGTGCTTTGTAATAAATACATTTATTTATTTAAATTTATTTCCCCGAACTATGTAATAAATAAAATTATTTATTTAAACGTAATTCGTAAATTTACAATTTTAGCAAACAAGCAGGGACCCTGAAATACTGGAGGAACTGCGGAAAATTTTTTGATACCTGATTTTGCAAAGAGAGAGAAATGGGATATTCATCCAGATTTTATAAAATGTTGAACTACCATTTCGTAAATTTTCGTAAAGTATTTCCAATTGAATAGGTTACAAAAACGATATTTACTACACGTTCAGCTGGAATTTTAATACTATAACTAAGTATTTATTGGATGTGAAAATTTCGGTATTTTATTGAAACTTTTTTAAATGTAAAGAGCATTTCGTCTAAATTTTTTATCTGCAGTTTTATGACATTTATCTAATTAAAATGTATGATAAAATAGAACATCAGTTCAAATTTTAATTCTCATTTGTGTCTAAACAAAAAACATTTGTATAACATCAGTCGCTATTATAAATCAGGGACTGTTACCGAAGCACGACAAGTGGAATTAAAATGTAAAAATAGCTCGATTATAGCCTTTTTACGAATATTAAGGTTGTTTCATTATTTGAATGTATGAGCTACACAACATGAGTTTCAAGAATTTTCCTGGCTATGCAACTGTCTATATTCATTTTTATCTAAATGATTCATGGCTTAAACAACTCAATTCTTTAAGCACGAAGTCAAGAAAAGTATTGAGCAATATAAAAATCCCTAATAACGACGCAAAGGTTTTTAATTAAAAGTCCTTACATTTTACACTGAATGATTTGTTTCATTCATTCCGATTTTTAGCCAGCTACGCCATGTCAATTTTGTAAACCACTCGAAGAATACATAGATCAACAAGTCTTAAGGGGAAACTACTTTTTTGTAGAAATATTCAACCCAAATATAGTATTTATTTGAATATCTAGTAAATCGGATCAAGTATTTCAATCGAAAAAATGTTTTTAAGGTAGATGGTAAAATCTTTAAAATATAGTAATTTCACAATTTTTGCGAAATTATCTCCGAATTCTGTCCCGCTTATTGTATTACTTTTGTAACCATTCAATTTTCAGAGCACAAATAATAAAAAATAACCAACGAAAACAACGAAACCAAACTAAAGGCAGATGCTGCATTAAAATTGAAAGCGACAAAGAAAATTCACAAAATACTCGAAACGGTTATAGAATTGATAACAAGTTCTTATCTCAACAGTAAATGAAAACATTTTGTTCCATGTGGCTAATTTTGTGATTCCAATGGACATTATTTGAAAAAAACGCTCTTTTAGATAAAGAATGAAGCTCAGGTATAATCTGACCGTCGTTCAAAATGACTTAGGGATTCATCTTGCCTGGTTGGAAGAGTAACGGATTAGCAATCGGAGGGTTGCCAACCAAAGACCGCCGGGTACAAATCTGTCGTGACCTCAAATGTCCTCCCATTAGCGTGGTGTGGAAGTTTGGAGAGGGTGCCAGATCAGGAGTGACCTCGTCATCTGCCCGTGGTTCAAAATTACGAGGTGTTCTCTGTTCTTTCCCTTCGGGTTTGATCCCGTCGCCAATAGCCCGTTGTGTTGCTCCAGTGCGATGTTAATTAAAATACCTACGTACCTTCGGATAAAGTTGAAAACCTGAAGAAATAATACTCCAATCACTAGAGATTTCATAGGAATGTTTAAAAATAACGAATGTATCTATGAAGCAGAAAAAAATCCGTTCCAGGGAAATTTTTAATCGTCCCACAGTTTCGTAATCTAGGTGGCAAAATTAAATTTCCTTAGTGTTTGTCAAAAATACATATCTTAAAAGCAGTATGTCCCCATAACAAGAGCACTGGGGTATTTTTCTAAACAATTTCTCCTAACCGGAAGTACAGGGGTTCCAAGTCTTATTTTCTCAGTTGACTGTGAAATCATTATGTCATATTTTTTTAGCACTATTTGAGGGATGCTATCATTAATATCTCATCGAGGTATGCTTACGTGCTTTTATATTATTAAATACTATTTCATTAATTTGCAAGATCCTTTTGAATTTGTGGCTAATTAACATCTAAAGCAACTGCTAATTTCAAATTTTAACTAGAATTTAACATATGTGAGGCTAGTGATGACGCTGAACAGAAAAGGTACGGACAATTTTTAACAATTTTCGACAACTTTTGTCTTAAAATCAATCTAAGCCAGGTTTGTTTAGAATTTCTATCGTACTTTTGCAAATCTATGCTTGTACTGTCTTTTTGCCAAGTAATTAGTAGATTTAACCACTAGGAAGTTAGTTCGCAAGGTAACTTTAAAGCAGTATTTGTTGTTTTAATAAATGTGCCCAAACAGGGAATTCTAACGATAGAAATACTGCTCGTAGATTTTTTAAAATGCCAAGAAATCTACTGAATTAACGGATTAATGTAGAATTAATCAAGCGCTTCCAAGTCAAATTAAAATGCTTAAATTCGAGTTTCCAGATAAACTTGATAAGTTTGCTGAGCACGAAGCAAGTACAAGAGATATGCCTCAGAAAGCATCCTTGGTGTACCCAATACCCGTAAACTAGACATAAAATAACTACTCTATCGAAAGGATATTATGTTGAGTCTTGTGTATTCTTCCAATTGGTCAGCTCATAGAAGCGCAGACAAGAAATAAACATAATAGGCAATAAGGGAAATATTTATTATAAAAACGTGTCAATAATTGATACGGATAGATCCAATGAATAGATTACTCATCACCTCAGATCCACTAATTGCTAAATTAAATTGATTGTCTAAAATTAAACGGGGCCAAATGTTTCTGAAGTTGAAATTAGTTTGAAGAACCTTCCCTTTTGAGTTAAATATATCAGTAAACTATTTAGGCAGTTGAAATTCCACGTAAATAATTTTGTAAATATTTTTCAAATAAAGACTCCATTCTAGTTTTTCTATTGCAGACAACTATTTTATTTTTAAATGAAACTGTTTTGCTTATATCTGGCCATTATTCACATGTATATTAATATAAAATTGCAAAATATGGTTAATAATTGATCGAAATGTCTTATATATGGAGTTCAAAAATTTCTTTAACTGTAGCACATTTTTGCATTCAAATAGTAACTAAAAGTCGTTAAATATACAGTAAACCAGTATTTTATCACTCACAGCCTCTTAAAACCACCCAAAACCAGTGTATTTTTAATGGGATAATTTTGTTCACCTAGATTGCTCAAATAACACTTAATACCGACCTGGGCGACTTTAGAGATCATCCATCTCGAGTCGAGGTAATCGTTCGAGTCAAGATGATACAGAGGTTGGACAAAAATATGGAAACACCTCGTGAAATGCATGCTTGAAAAGAAATGTTTATTCTAGGGAAATGTGTAAGTGGCGCTGTTGTTTTCGCTTACTGACGCCACGTATACAACGTCGTAAATACGCTGCGCAGGTCAGTCGTTGTCGGGGCACTGTTCTGTGAAGTTGTAATTGCTTCATGTCAGAGCTAACAGACTTCGAACGTGGGCAAATTGTTGGAGCTCGTCTGGTGGGTGCTTCCGTAAGCAAGGTAGCCGAAGTGTTTAGTGTTTCAGGAGGTACTGTATCTAAGATTTATTCCGCATATTTGAAAAGCGGAAAAACATCGTCCGCTAAATCACAGCGCGGACGAAAGTGTGTGTTGAGTGATCGTGACAGACGATCATTAGGGAGGATTGTGACTAAAAATAAAACCACAGCTGCAAAAGTTACTGCCGAAATGAATGTCGTGCTCACAAACCCTGTGAGTACCAAAACAATAAGAAGTGAGCTCCATAAGCAGGGTATTTCTGGCCGAGCTGCAAATCAAAAACCGTTCATCAGTGATGCTAATGCCTGTAACAGGAAAAAGTGGTGTTTAAGTCATAAAGCCTGGACTATGGAGAAATGGAAGACAGTAATTTGGTCGGATGAGTCTTGTTTCCCACTGTTTCCCACTTCTGGCCGAGTTTACGACTGGCGAACGCCATCCCAAGACTGCAAGGGCACATTAAGGCCAAGGATTATGTGAACATTTTGGCCGATCAAGTCCATCCCATGGTACAAACTTTGTTCCCCAATGGTGATGGTGTCTTCCAAGATGACAAAGCCCCTGTTCACACAGCTCAGATCGTCCAGGACTGGTTTTCTGAGCACGAGGATGATTTGCCGCATCTCCCCTGGCTACCTCAGTCAACAGACATCAATATTATTGAATCTTTGTGGTCTACATTGGAGAGGAAAATGCGTGATCGCTATCCACCGCCGTCATCGTTATCTGAACTTGCCACGGTTTTGCAGGAAGAATGGTACAAGATTCCCTTGGCAAGCATACAGGAACTGTATGCTTGCCCATTCCGAGAAGACTGCAAGCTGTTTTGAATGCCAAGGTTACATGTTTTTTTAGGTGTTTACATATTATTGTCCAACTCCTCTACAATTGCGATAAGCAGTTAACTGATTTTGAGTCAAGATTTTTGCAAAATAGCATGAAACCACAATTTCCAGTTTGACACATCATAGAATCGAAATTTGCAAAAGGGTGGATAAGACGTATTGTTTTTATACCATTCTCTTGAGAAAAGTATTGCTTTATGGTAGAAGTTCATGAAATACACACACAAATGGATTTTCCTTAACCTGCGTAAAAACATTTTCTTTCTCACGCTTTTGTGCAGTTTTATAAAAAATGAGAAAACTTGGTGCAGCATGAAAAGCTTCTAGTGTCTACTTTAAGCAATTGAAGCTTTTCAAAGTTCTGCCTACGTGTAGAGTCTGAAATGATTAAATAGACCACTCGTCACACACAAAGAAATCCTGAATAAAACCGAACCAGTGTAATGGAAGTATGTAATGGAACTGCATTCAAAACCTTTAATGCTTAAAAGTAATATTTTGTATTTCCGGATGAAATTTGCACGTGCATCAGAAAAAGTTAAGCATGGTTCTTTTATTTAGTTTATACAGGACAAAGTAAGACCTAACGACAGGAAGAAAATAGGATGAAAGGGCATTACACGCTTTACAATTTGGGAAATAATTTATCAATTGGGAGAGAAGATTTTATATTTTTATTTTAAAACGAATTTTTATCGAATTGCACATTTTATCGGCCAAATACATTGATCCCCTTTCGAGATCTCTAACGATCAAATAAACTAAATAAAAGAAATAAGTAGAGGAAAAACATTCTTCAGGTCTCGCTTTTATAAGCAATTAATGATTTTCTGGAAAAGCAAAGCTCCCGGAATTGAAAGTGTTATTTTCCCATACATTCTGTCAGCTTCAACATTTCATCTTTGAAATAGTTTCGAAGTGGTTCTTCATTCACGGCCCAAGTTTGATGTTCCCATAAATGATCACGATGCGCACTATAATCCATTGATCACACTTTCCAAGAATTCTGTTTTGAAAGTCATTTGTTAACATTGTTTGAGTTAAACATTTGTTTGAGTTAAACATTTTGTTTGAGTTAAACATTTTGTTTGAGTTAAACATTGTATGGATATGCTGTTTACATTAAGCCCCTTTTGAGATTATTTAAATAAACGAGTGACTAATCACGAGATTGTTTGCTACTAACAAAGTTTATGAACAAACCAAATCACTCTACCCTTTCTCCTATTCGAATTCGGACCGCAATAACTGAGTAATAAAATGAAGCTGAAAAAGGTGGGAAAATTTGAAAAGATTTTTGTTTTAACTGTACAGAACATTTTATGTATTTCATATAAATATATTTTGAATAAGAACATTCTATGCACTTTCGTTATAACAGTTATTCGTCGAATTTGTCAAGTGATGCAACTGAAATGCGTTGTAACTATTCTGGGTAGACTTCAGATGTTTCAGTTGACAGAAGCTCGAAGTGACCAAAAACAAAGACGCGATTTTCGATAATGGATTTCTATGTCTTTGAATTTTTGGACGACAAACAATGGTGAAACATGTTGGTGTATTGTCATCGCATATTGACAAAATGTCAATATGTGGTCTCTAAATGGTTCTGTGGCATGACAACAAATGGCTAACCTCGCGAACTGGCTTCTTGTGCTACACTCGTCAGGAACTCGTTTGTTCAGCTTCTGTGGTTTTCCAAGCGGATGGTTCCATCGCTCACATTAAATTATCTTACAAGTTCGACTTGAATTTGACTCATGATCTGCAGGAGCGAGGAGTTTCGTTACCAAATTTCTGGAACTACTTTCGGCACAACGCTCATTGACCATCTCCAAATGTTGAGGATACTCTCAGAGTAGCCTCTGGAGCCTTGGTGACGAATTTGAATTCGCAAAGTAAAAATGCCCGCCGTTAGTCTCGCCCAACTGCTGGTCAAACGCAGTCCAGTTGTATGACGGTTCCTTGGGCGTCATTTCAAGATGGCGCCCGTTTGTTTACATTTTAGGGGAGGAACAAGATAGCTGGATTTTTGATAAGAGGGGGACAAGATAAGGTTTTGACTATTTAAGTTTGTTGACATTGGAGTGTGTGTGTGTGCCATCTGGCGGAGAAATGAGAAACCACATATTTTCGGAATTTCTTGGATTCGAACCGGGACCATGGGATCGGAAGGCAAGTACCTTAACCGTTGAGCCACGAACTCACTTCGAAGAAAGGGGTGTTTAAATGTACTAATGCTGTATGGTAGACATGGACTTGTGCATATTCTGTGGTTTTATTTTTCTTATGAATAATTAATTTTATTTTCGAATTAATAGTAATTGCGTTTGGACAAGGAAGTACTGGTACCACCATCTAGTGGGGAAGAAGTAACAATTAGTTTTAAAGGAATTTATTTATTTTAGATTTAAATATACAGGGTGAGTCTAAACTAATAATACAAACTTCAGGGGGTGATAGAACACAACGAAACAAACACTTTTCCCCATAGAATGTATGGTCGCAAGTGCAGCGGTTGGCAGCTAGAGAGCGCAGTTAAACGCTTGTATAAAAGCGTTACATCGGAGATGTGTGTGTGCAAGACCTGCATCAGGTGTGGTGGTCGACATTTTGAACAGCTTCTGTAATTGTGCATTTGCGTTGTACTTACCGACTGATGTTTTTACATGTCGTTTCATTTCCATGTGAAAAGTTTCTCATGTTTTGTACATGTGATTTCTTTCTTACCCGTTTTTCCTTGTACTTATCTTTAATTTATGCAAATCTAATTGTATTATTTTGTTTTGTCAAGCAGTTATTGATGTTTATTTGACATTAAAGCGTTGTTTCAATATTTCATGCCTCTTCTCCTTTCCAACTTGCATCGGACCGTGTGTTTGTGCCGAAATGGAAAGCGCTCTCTAGTGGCCAACCGCTGCACTTGCGACCATACATTCTATGGGGAAAAGTGTTTGTTTCGTTGTGTTCTATCACCCCTGAAGCTTGTATTATTAGTTTAGACTCACCCTGTATATTTTATCTCTTGCATAAATTAAGCTTCTAGTTTTGTTAAATGACTGGTACCGCCATCTAGTGGCGGAATAAGTAACAATTAGTTTTAAAGGATTTATTTCTTTTATATTTAAATATAGATTAACAAGTTCTCTTGCATAAAATAAGTTTCTATTTTTGTTAAATTATTGGTAGCGCCATCTAGTGATTTTAAAAGTAATTAATCTTGGGAACGAATTGATTTAGATATTATTTAATTAATATAGATCAACAAGTCTTATATTTTCAATTTTTAAATGACTGGTACCGCCATCTAGGGGTTGATTTTGAAACAAATGTGTTTTATATTTATATAATAATGAGATTTTGTGCATAGGTTAACATTTTATTTTCTAAATATATTTTTCAAAATGACTGGTACCGCCATGTAGTGATGGAATAAATTAGCAACAGAATAATTAAGCTTTATTTTTTTAATCTTTTATTTAGCTTTTTTTTAATTTCATGCGAGGATATGTATGAAAACATTTGGAATAAAATTAAGAATTATCCTAATACTCTAACGTTGGAATTCGGAAAACACAAGTAATTGAGGCCAACCGATTGTATGCGAAGGATTTTAACCGTTTGAACCCTGTTAGATAGAATTTATAATACGGAAACCTTTTTCTTTTTTAATTTGTATTTTAATGAATTTATATACGGCATGTTCTTGAAGAAAATGTGCAATTTTAGGCAAATACATTCTACCCAAGATTTGTGATGGTAAAGTATCAGATTGAAAGTCTAAAAGCCTCTGGAACTTGTGAGAATATGACTAAGTATTGTTTTGCACGTGTAGGTTAATAAAGATAACAGAAGGAACGAAGTTAAACAAGGAGGTCACAGATAACGATAGAAACTATTTGATAAATAAGAGGCTTTTTAAAGCATTGTTGGAGCATCTTGGGTCTTTGAATTACTTTGCTTCTTTTTTTGGGGTTTTCTGCCCTTCTACTGTTTTTAAATAAATCATGGATTCTAGTGACATTAGACCTTCAAGGAAAATGCGTGCAGACAAAGAACAGTGTTTGCAGAAATATTGTAAAGATTCTTTAGTATGGTAAATTGTTTACAGATCGTGAAGGCTGGGCATATTTCCGTCGATTGGAAAACGAATTAACGTACTTAAAGAAAGAGGAAAACTACTATAGGAATTTACGTTAAAAAATGTACTGTGCCTCGACAACTTGTAGCATACGGAGACGTAGGAATAAGCTATGCCTTTTGCGGATCTTGTATTGTAGCCAAGCCTTGGTCTCCTTTACTATTGGAAATAAAGGCAGAAGTGGAACAAATAATTGGTACAAGATTTAATTTTGTGTTGGTGAACCGTTATAAAGATGGTAAGGACTGTATAGGTGCCCATATATAGGACAACGAGAAGGACTTGGATCTTAATGCACCCATTGCGTCTGTTTCATTTGGACAGAAAAGGAAATTTGTGTTTTCTAGAAAGAGCTACAATTCTTTAAAAATTGTTCTGGAAAATGGAAGCCTGCTAGTGATGAAGTATCCAACAAACCAATTTTGGTTTCACAGCTTGCCCCGTGGGAATGCATTATGCCCTAAAATAAACTTAACGTTTCGTAAAATTCTTGTATAAAGCAGCGATAAACCACTTATGTGCCCCGAACTGGAACTCAGTGTCGTACACTAGATGATATTTGGACAACGTTGCAATTGATCTTTGCCTTTCTGAATATTATTTTTATAAATGCTTACATCTTGTTTTTAAATAAACCTTTTTGTGTGTCTTACCACATATACTGTATTTTGGATTATTTGTTTTTTACATAGTTTTATAAATTGTCTTTTAAAATTCAAGATTTGAAATGAAATTTTTCTTTGCTATAAAGATTTATGTTTTTTAAGTTAGATGTTTTTACTCACAAATTAATTATACATTAGATGCTATAGCACATATTTTTATTGCAGAAATTTTGTTTTAAGTATTGTACACTTAAGTAAGAGTAAACTTTTTGAAACTTTACAAGACCCGTACTATGAACGTGCACATTTTGAATATGTTATAATTGTATTGAAATCATTTATCCTATAAAATCTAAACCAAACGTTATTTTTTAATTTATCTTTCCTTGCAAATTTTTTTACTTGAAATAAATCTTCCTAAATTTTAGTGATTTAATTTTTATTATACAGATTTACAAACTGTTTTTGGATGAAATATAAGGATTTATATTTTTAAAAGTTAGATGCTTTTACTCTTAATTATATATTAGATACTATTACACATATTTTAATACTGAGGATTTTTAAAAATCGTTTAACAATTGAAATATATGCAAGAATACCTTTGGCACTTTCGGATGAGTTTGCATCCAGAATCACTACTTTAGCAAAAGGGATAAAAGCGACATAATTAACAATTAAAGATGCTTATTTACAAACAAAGGGGGAATATTTACAGATTGAAAATAGTTAATAATTTCTCTTCATCGGTTATTCGTTAGACATGGCAATTCATCGTTCTGCAACTGTCTCTGTTATCTTTGGGAAAATCGTCCTAAGCCAGTCTGTCTAGACTTCTTCATTTCCTGTATTACACAGAGGGAGTGGCAGATGGAATGCTGATTTTTAAAACATAACCCACACTCGTCCATCTTGACATAGCCAGGTCCTCCGGCTATACACGAAATGGGAGTAGGACATCATCACTACCTGAAAAATAGAAAAGGAAAAGAGAAAGAAAGCGAAAGAAAAATGTCAGAGTTAAGCATGTTTGGGATGCTCTTGCACATTTTTCACAATGCAGCACTTTTGTACAACGGTGGGTTGATTTCAGCGTCTTCGTGTAGCGTTCTGTTGAAAAGCATCGTTTCGTCGTGTGCAGTTGTAAACATCGTTACTGCGGGTTTTCTTCGTGTGGCCGTCTTGAGTAGAAGCTGCATTCGTCGTTGCCTTCAATCATGTACGTCGTGGAGTTCTGCATCATAAAAATCGGTAACACAAAAATACAAAAGTTTGAAAAAAATATATAAATTGTACAGTTCAGTTTTGTGAATGTTGTTCAATGTTTTTAATTGAACCAGGCTTTCATGTGGTCGGTTGTAGTTGAAGTTTGGTTGGGTTCATCGTGTTGACCAATTTTCTTGACTTCATACCGGTCGTTTGGGAGCTTTAACAATTTGGTATGGACCATAAAATTTTGGACGGAGTTTAAGGCCAGTTCCAAACTGTTCGTTGGATGGCTACTTTGTCGCCGATGTTGTATGAATGTGCTGGTTTTCTTCGTTTGTTGTACTGTCGTGTATTTTCTGCTTGAATTTTCAAGATGTTATGCTTGGCATCATCGCGAAGAATGAGTTTATAGTTCATCGTAGCTTGTAGGTATTCATCTTCTAATATTTGTTTGATTTGGATATCATCTTAAATTTTCATTTTTACGCCAACTAAGAGTTCAAAAGGTGTAAATTTAGTGCTTCTGGATGTGGTACTGTTGATTATGATTACTTGTTGATTGATTACTTTCTCCCAATTCATAAACAAGCGTGTATAAACTTCCCTTTGGTTAACAATTCCATTTGGACTCTAAGATAAATTCCCCTTCCAAAGAAATACAATCCCATCCTTTACGCAAAAGCCAATGCAATAACACAACAATGTCCAATGCTACACACGAAATACTTAATATAAAGCATTATAAATACCCCAAAATTTGGAGTATAATTTTTAGAGTATCATTTACAATATGAATCACTCAATATTTTATACTAATGCAATTCTAAAACTCAGTATGCTTAATGCCTATGTAATTCTAAATTGAATCTAGTATATGCCATATCGATATACTTATAAACTTGTATAAAGGGGGTCTTGGATCAGTCGATTTCTGAATCGGTGTGAAAGCGCGTTAGGTTGCCACACGCCAAAGCATGAATGGTGATCGTCATGAATGTTTTCCCCTCACTATCGCTTTCGGCACCGAACGATAGTGAGCTTCGAATCTGCGTTAAAGATGCCAATTGTAGAAAGAATTTGCCCCAATTTAACTAATGGAACGCTGTACTATGTGACGATAACAAGAAGTAAATTTCTCTTTACAGTAAATACACTGCTGGCCACCCAAATTGCAACACCAAGAAAGAAAAGAGATATCACAACAAAATTTATTTTGTAGATAACATGTTGACCAAGTATCAAATGATTAAATTTATAGACTTCTGTGAAGTGTGGTTCCTGCCAAAATCAGTAGCCAGAGTAGCCACCATTGTTGGAGATCACCGCTGCCACACGCCTCGGCATTGATTCAAAGAGACTTTGGATGTGTTCTTGGGGTACAGCAGACCAAGCAGCTTCCACACGTTGCCAAAGTTGATCTGGTGTGGCAGCTGGGGATGTATTCTGGGTCAATCGTTGAGCAACCATGGACCACATGTTTTCTATCGGCGAAAGATCCGGAGAGCGAGCTGGCCAGGGAAGCAATTCAATCTGGCGATTGACGAAGAACCCTTGGACAATGCGTGCCACGTGTGGTCGCGCATTATCCTGTTGAAATATGGCTGTGGGCAAGCCCTGAAGGTAAGGAAGGACAACTGGCTCCAACACCTCGGAGATGTAGCGCTGGCTGTTTAAAGTACCGGCAATGCGTACTAGAGGAGTGCGAGAGTGATATCCAATACCGCCCCATACCATAATACCCGGTGCAGGACCAGTGTGGCGGTGCATAACGCAGCTGTTCAGCATCCTCTCTCCACGGTGTCTCCAGACTCGAATCCGACCATCGTGGTGTTGCAGACAGAAGCGTGGCTCGTCAGTAAAGACAATTTCATTCCATTCTGCCGTCCACATCCTTCTTTCATCGCACTATTGGCGGCGGAAACGTCTGTGGTTCTGCGTCAAGGGTAGACGAAGCAATGGACGTCTTGCGGACAGACCACTCTGCTGTAAACGGCGTCGAATGGTACGCGCAGACACTGGATGATGCGGTACAGACTGAATGTGCTATGCTATGGTTCGTGATGTGGCTGAGCGATCCGTCAGTGCCATACGCACAATATGCCTGTCATCACGTGAAGTGGTGCACTGAGGTGGATGCGATCGAACACGTCGGTCCGTCGTACCCTCCTGCATCCAACGATGACATATCCGCATTACAGTTGTTTGGTTTCGTCCAACACGACTACCGATTTCCCTGAAAGATAATCCACAATCTCGGTAGGCCACTATCCTTCCTCTGTCGAACTCGGATACTTGATCAAAAGATGATCGCTGTTTTCTACGAGGCATAATGGATCGTTTTTTTGAAAAAACCACAAGAAAAACACAATTGCCGTACTTGAAATCGTCGAAATCTCCAAGCCTTAAATAGCGCTTTGAAGTGGCGCCACAGGCGCGCGTGATGTGCGTCTGCGCTGAAATTCTAATCATTTGCATATCTCACCTCCGCTAATGCATGTTGTAAATTTCATAATATTTGCATGCTTCCTTCGGGGTGTTGCATTTACGGTGGCCAGCAGTGTACATAAGTACATTAGACGTTCCTTAGCCCTTTCGGGATGGCTTACTACGCTAGCAACCTGTAAGTTGTTGGCGGAGCGGGTCTGATTCCATCCTGGGTGTATTTCTCTTGTAAATACTTTCTTTGTGCATGCATGTCCATTACTTCTGTCCATCTTTGTGCGTGTCTTGTGCCAACCAACCTTATCTCTTTTAGAGAGCGCTACTGGTGTCGCAATTCCTTGAGATGATGGATAAGTTACAGGTCAAGAAAGATTTAATGAATGCAATGGGTATCATTTGATGAGTGTTAGTTCCGCGCCCGATTGGTGATTACCTCGACTCGAGCGATACGTTCCATGGCTGCCCTTGAGAGCTCATAAGTGGCGTGTCCGATTTAACCGATCCCTTAAGGGGACTCCACCAAATTTAATTTTTTTTTAATTTAAAAAAGTTCCTTTAAAATTTCTAATGAATGAATTCAGGTTTTGAACGTTTTCCATGGGGAAAAAGTGGTCTCAGTTTTGCTGGAGCTTTCAGTTTGATTTGTTGATCGGAGAGTTGAAATGCGTTAGTCCATTTGAAAGCATTTTCAAAAGTATTTAACGGTTGACAAGAAAGCAATTCAAATGCTGAATAGATCTGATGAGTGGTGATCAGTGCGAGATACAAATATTGCATCATTTCCCACGAGTTGATGTTGACCAATATGCTAATATGATGGCTGTTTGACTCGTATTTTTTGCGATTTCAATTTTAGCCGCATTTCCTGTTCTACAGATATAACTTTTCATCAATTTTAAAGCCGTTTCGATAATTTTTTGTGTCAATTTTCTTTTTTATTTCAAATTTTAAAGCAGCTCTGCATTTAGTTGAGTTTCGTTGTTTATTTTATTATTTGTGTTCTGAAGATATTCAGGAACAGGATGGTTACAAAAGTAATAATAATAAGTGGGACGGAGATACGAAAGTTATTTTCGTAAATAAGGTTCACAAATCCGTAACGAAAACTGACAAAATCGGCACCAGCAAAGCGAGAGGATAGAAGACAAGAGGAAGAATATTATTAGTTCAGGAAAACTCAAATGAATGTGTGTATTTGGACAATTTATGTTTGATTTCAGTAAATTTAAGTAAAACACGTGAATTTCAAAATAAAATTGTTCTTCCATATTGAATAAAACATGAAAATACTTCAAAGTAAATTATCAGTAATGAACTTTCGTCTGTTTCCCCAACTGAAGGTGTTAATCTGGAGATCAAAATAAAATTATAAAAATGCATGGATAAATCAAATTATTCACACATTGAACTTATCATATGCATAGTCAAAGTGAAAACCGGACACCAGAGGGAAATTAGTTGAAACAGTTATAAAGTCCTAAAAATATTTTAAAAAGTTACATCCTAATTGAAGGGGGCCGCGTTGGCCCGATTGATAGAGTAACGGGCTAGCAACCGAAGGGTTGCGAGTTCAAATCCAGCCAAACACCGCCGTGTACAAAGGGGGCTGGTGCACGTTAAATCTGTCATGGCCTCAAATGTCCTCACGTTGGCGTGGTGTGGAAGTTTGGAGAGTGGGGTGCCAGCTCAGGTGTTGCCTCGTCATCTGACCGTAATTCAAAATTACGTGGTGTTGTTCTCGATCATTCCGTTTGGGATTGATTCCGGACCGTCACCAATAGCCCGTTGTGTTGCTCCAGTGTGACGTTAATTGAAAATACCAATACCTATACCAATACCTAATTGAAGGAGGCCGTCATGGCTCAGCGCTAGCAACCTGCGAGTTGTGGGCGGAGCAGGTTTTATTCCTCTCTGGGTGTATTTCTCTTCTGTGTTAGAAACAATTTTCATTGTGTGTACGTATGTCCATTACTTGATGTCTGTCTGGTGTTTGATGTTGCATGGTCAATTATGAACCTTGCTCCAGTGTGACGTTATTTGAAAATACCAATACCTAATTGAAGGAGGCCGTCATGGCTCAGCGCTAGCAACCTGCGAGTTGTTGGCGGAGCAGGTTTTATTCCTCTCTGGGTGTATTTCTCTTCGGTGTTAGCAAATTTTTTCATTGTGTGTACGTATGTCCATTACTTGATGTCTGTCTGGTGTTTGGTGTTGCATGGTCAAATATGACCCTTGCTCCAGTGTGACCTTATTTGAAAATACCAATACCTAATTGAAGGAGGCCGTAATGGCTCAGCGCTAATAATCTGCGAGTTGTGGGCGGAGAAGGTTTTATTCCTCTCGGGGTGTATTTCTCTTCTGTGTTTGAAAAACTTTTCATTGTGTGTACGTATGTGTATTACTTGATGTCTGTCTGGTGTTTGGTGTTGCATGGTCAAATATGATCCTTGCTTCAGTGTGACCTTATTTGAAAATACCAATATCAATACCTAATTGAAGGAGGCCGTCAAGGCTCAGCGCTAGCAACCTGCGATTTGTGGGCGGAGAAGTTTTATTCCTCTCTGGGTGTATTTCTCTTCTGTGTTAGAAAAATTTTTCATTGTGTGTACGTATGTCCATTACTTGATGTCTGTCTAGTGTTCGGTGTTGCATGGTCAAATATGACCCTTGTCCAGTGTGACGTTATTTGAAAATACCAATACCTAATTGAAGGAGGCCGTCATGGCTCAGCGCTAGCAACCTGCGAGTTGTGGGAGGAGCAGGTTTTATTCCTCTTGGGAAGTATTTCTCTTCTGTGTTAGAAAAACTTTTCATTGTGTGTACGTATGCCCATTACTTGATGTCTGTCTGGTGTTTGGTGTTGCATAGTCAAATATTATCCTTGCTCCAGTGTGACGTTATTTGAAAATACCAATACCTAATTGAAGGAGGCCGTCATGCCCCAGCGGTAGCAACCTGCGTGTTGTGGGCGGAGCAGGTTTAATTCCTCTCTGGGTGTATTTCTCTTCTGTGTTAGAAAAAATTTTCATTGTGTGTACGTATGTCCATTACTTGATGTCTGTCTAGTGTTTGGTGTTGCATGGTCAAATATGACCCTTGTCCAGTGTGACGTTATTTGAAAATACCAATACCTAATTGAAGGAGGCCGTCATGGCTCAGCGCTAGCAACCTGCGTGTTGTGGGCGGAGCAGGTTTTATTCCTCTATGGATGTATTCCTCTTCTGTGTTAGAAAAATTTTTCATTGTGTGTACGTATGTCCATTACTTGATGTCTGTCTAGAGTTTTTGGTGTTGCATGGTCAAATATGAACCTTGTCCAGTGTGACGTTATTTGAAAATACCAATACCTAATTGAAGGAGGCTGTCATGGCTCAGCGCTAGCAACCTGCGAGTTGTGGGAGGAGCAGGTTTTATTCCTCTTGGGAAGTATTTCTCTTCTGTGTTAGAAAAACTTTTCATTGTGTGTACGTATGTCCATTACTTGATGTCTGTCTGGTGTTTGGTGTTGCATAGTCAAATATTATCCTTGCTCCAGCGTGACGTTATTTGAAAATACCAATATCAATACCTAATTGAAGGAGGCCGTCAAGGCTCAGCGCTAGCAACCTGCGATTTGTGGGCGGAGAAGTTTTATTCCTCTCTGGGTGTATTTCTCTTCTGTGTTAGAAAAATTTTTCATTGTGTGTACGTATGTCCATTACTTGATGTCTGTCTAGTGTTTGGTGTTGCATGGTCAAATATGACCCTTGTCCAGTGTGACGTTATTTGAAAATACCAATACCTAATTGAAGGAGGCCGTCATGGCTCAGCGCTAGCAACCTGCGAGTTGTGGGAGGAGCAGGTTTTATTCCTCTTGGGAAGTATTTCTCTTCTGTGTTAGAAAAATTTTTCATTGTGTGTACGTATGTCCATTACTTGATGTCTGTCTAGAGTTTTTGGTGTTGCATGGTCAAATATGAACCTTGTCCAGTGTGACGTTATTTGAAAATACCAATACCTAATTGAAGGAGGCTGTCATGGCTCAGCGCTAGCAACCTGCGAGTTGTGGGAGGAGCAGGTTTTATTCCTCTTGGGAAGTATTTCTCTTCTGTGTTAGAAAAACTTTTCATTGTGTGTACGTATGTCCATTACTTGATGTCTGTCTGGTGTTTGGTGTTGCATAGTCAAATATTATCCTTGCTCCAGCGTGACGTTATTTGAAAATACCAATATCAATACCTAATTGAAGGAGGCCATCACGGCTCAGCGCTAGCAACCAGCGAGTTGTGGGCGGAGCAGGTTTTATTCTTCTCTGGATGTATTTCTCTTTTGTGGTAGAAAAATTATTCATTGTGTGTACGTATGTCCATTACTTGATGTCTGTCTGGTGTTTGGTGTTGCATGGTCAAATATGAACCTTGATCCAGTGTGACGTTATTTGAAAATACCAATACCTAATTGAAAGAGGCCGTAATGGCTCAGCGCTAGCAACCTGCGAGTTGTGGGCGGAGCAGGTTTTATTCCTCTCTGGGTGTATTTCTCGTCTGTGTTAGAAAAAATTTTCATTGTGTGTACGTATGTCCATTACTTGATGTCTGTCTGGTGTTTGGTGTTGCATGCTCAAATATGACCCTTGCTCCAGTGTGACGTTATTTGAAAATACCAATACCTAATTCAAGGAGGCCGTCATGGCTCAGCGCTAGCAACCTGCGAGTTGTGGGCGGAGCAGGTTTTATTCCTCTCTGGGTGTATTTCTCTTCTGTGTTAGAAACAATTTTCATTGTGTGTACGTATGTCCATTACTTGATGTCTGTCTGGTGTTTGATGTTGCATGGTCAATTATGAACCTTGCTCCAGTGTGACGTTATTTGAAAATACCAATACCTAATTGAAGGAGGCCATCACGGCTCAGCGCTAGCAACCAGCGAGTTGTGGGCGGAGCAGGTTTTATTCCTCTCTGGTTGTATTTCTCTTTTGTGTTAGAAAAAATTTTCATTGTGTGTACGTATGTCCATTACTTGATGTGTGTCTGGTGTTTGGTGATGCATGGTCAAATATGACCCTTGCTCCAGTGTGACGTTATTTGAAAATACCAATACCTAATTGAAGGAGGCCGTCATGGCTCAGCGCTTGCAACCTGCGAGTTGTGGGCGGAGCAGGTTTTATTCCTCTCTGGGTGCATTTCTCTTCTGTGTTAGAAAAAATTTTCATTGTATGTACGAATGTCCATTACTTGATGTCTGTCTGGTGTTTGGTGTTGCATGGTCAAATATGACCCTTCCTCCAGTGTGACGTTATTTAAAAATACCAATACCAATACCTAATTGAAGGAGGCCGTTACGGCTCAGCGCTAGCAACCTGCGAGTTGTGGGCGGAGCAGGTTTTATTCCTCTCTGGGTGTATTTCTCTTCTGTGGTAGAAAAAATTTTCATTGCGTGTACGTATGTCCATTACTTGATGTCTGTCTGGTGTTTGGTGTTGCATGGTCAAATATGACCCTTCCTCCAGTGTGACGTTATTTGAAAATACCAATACCAATACCTAATTGAAGGAGGCCGTCATGGCTCAGCGCTAGCAACCTGCGAGTTGTGGGCGGAGCAGGTTTTATTCCTCTCTGGGTGTATTTCTCTTCTGTGTTAGAAAAAATTTTCATTGTGTGTACGTATGCCATTTCTTGATGTCTGTCTGGTGTTTTGTGTTGCATGGTCAAATATGACCCTTGCTCCAGTGTGACGTTATTTGAAAATACCAATACCTAATTGAAGGAGGCCGTCATTGCTGAGCGCTAGCAACCTGCGAGTTGTGGGCGGAGCAGGTTTTATTCCTCTCTGGGTGTATTTCTCTTCTGTGTTAGAAAAAATTTTCATTGTGTGTACGTATGTCCATTACTTGATGTCTGTCTGGTGTTTGGTGTTGCATGGTTAAATATGACCCTTGCTCCAGTGTGACGTTATTTGAAGATACCAATACCTAATTGAAGGAGGCCTTCATGGCTCAGCTCTAGCAACCTGCGAGTTGTGGGCGGAGCAGGTTTTATTCCTCTCTGGGTGTATTTCTCTTCTGTGTTAGAAAAAATTTTCATTGTGTGTACGTATGTCCATTACTTGATGTCTGTCTGGTGTTTGGTGATGCATGGTCAAATATGACCCTTGCTCCAGTGTGACGTTATTTGAAAATACCAATACCAATAACAGCAAAAAAATGCAAAATGAAAATATATATACATATAAGAATAATAATGCCCATAAAATACTAAAACATAATAAAAAGAAATTATGCTTAAAGTCACAATAATAAATTTGTCACTACTTCTCTTTGGAAAATAGTCTTGATAATGCATCAGCATGAGGCATTTTGGCTCCTCGACAATGTTTTATTGTTAAGTTATATCTTTGAAGAGCAAAAACCCACCGCTGTAGTCGTAAAGATTGTGGAGCACATTTTGTAAGGTATGACAAAGGGTTGTGATCAGTGTACAGTTCTATTTTGGACCCGAAAACTAGAATTTCAAACGTCTTCAAACTCCACACAATAACGTACTCTTCTCTCTCTATTGTAGACCAAACTTGTTGAGTTATATTCAACTTCTGGCTCACATATGCAATAGGTCGGAGTAAACCTTCGATCCCTTGGGACAAACAAGCGGCGATACCATACTGGGATGCATCACTGTGTATTATGAACGGTTCACTCATAACTGGAGTGTGCAAAGCTGGAGCTTTCATTAGAGCAGATTTCAGTTTGTTGAAAGCAACTTCGTGCATATCCAGCCTAGGTAAATTTTCAGGAATCCTCTTTTTGTTAACTCCGTAAGAGGTAAGGCAATCTCTGCATAGCAAGGTATATATTCCCGATAATTCTCGATATTCCCGTATATATTCCCGATATAATTGCACAACCCGAGCATGCTTCTAAGTTGTTTCTTGGTATCAGGTACAGGTATTTGAGCAATTGCTTTTATTTTGTCCGGATCTGCTTGATGCCTTCCAGATCCGATAACATGACCTAAATATTTGATTTCAGGTCTTGCAAATGCACATTTGTGTAAATTCACAGTAAACTGTAGTTCTAATTTTGAAAGAATAAGATCCAAGTGTTTTAGATGATCACTCATGTTGTTAGAAAATATATCTATGTCGTCAATATATGCACGACTGAAATCTCTGTATGGTGCTAACTCTTTGTTTATTTCTCGTTGAAAAGTCGCAGCAGCATTTCTCAAACCAAATGGCATTACTTTGAATTTATACTGTGCTCTGTGAGTCATGAAAGAAGTAAAATCACGACATTCTTCCATTGGGATAGCCCAATATTCCTTCAACAAGTCAAGTGTATAAATAGCATTTGCTTTCCCTATGCTGTGAAGTAATTGAATGGCATCTTCCATAGGAAAATCATCAGCCTTGGTGACAGCATTGAGAGATCGATAATCAACACAGAAACGCATGCCTCCATCCTTTTTGTTTACACACACAATAGGATGAGCGATTTCTGCAGAACTTTCTTCTATTAAGTCCAATTCAAGTAGCTCTTCAATTTGGGTATCTACTTGTGATTTCAAAGACTCTGCTATCCTATAAACATATGGTTTTGTCCTTTATTTGCCTTCCTCAAGTCTTATTTTGTGTTCACCAACTTGTGCAACTTTCAATTTTCCACTAAATAAATCTTTATGCTTCTGTAATATCTGAATCAGTTGATTTCTTTCTTTCTCATGTAGATCGTATAAATTTATTTTCCAAATTTTATCAGACAGTTTTTGTTGATGCACAGTTCTAGGAGAAACGTGAATTTCACCAAATTCTTCATCATCTTCAAAAACAATACCAACTGCATTCACTCTTGGGTAATATCTCCTTATCTTATTTACATGGCAGTGTCGTACTTTTCCGTCAGGAAGTTTCACTTTGTAAGAATGCGGAGATGGATGCTCGACTATCTCCCCAGTCCGGTCCATCATGCATATAACTTGTTGGAAGAATCTGGAATTAGTAAGTAAACCTGCTCTCCTAATTTAAATTCTTTGGATCTTGTGCGGCGATTAAAATAATCCGTGTAGGCTTGTTTTCCCGATGCGATAAGTAAGGCTTGGTCGGTTGCTCGTTCGAGATTTATTTTGAGTTCCTGGAGATAATCTATGACTGATTTGTTCATATTCAAAGGTATAGGAATTTCTCCACACCAGCTAGACTTCAACACACTCAGAGGACCTCTTGCTTCTCGGCCATACATCAACTTGAATGGAGATACTCCGGTAGTACAGTTAGGAACTTCTCTATAAGCAAACAACAGAAACGGAATGTATTTATCGTAATTACTAGGATTTGCTCGGATAACATGATGAAGTGCATTTTTAAGAACTTGATTATATCTTCTACAAGTCCATTACTGGCTGCATATCCTGGTGATATCCTAAGCGATTCATGAATTCTTGAGTAAGTTTCGATATAAAGTTCGTACCTTGATCACTTGCTATAGTATTTGGTATTCCAGTTCTCATGAAAATTTCCAACAGTGCATCACATGTCGCCTTAGCAGTTAAGGAACGCAAAGGAATTGCTTCCGGCCAGCGAGAATGTTGATCAACTAAACATAACACATATTTATAACGACGAGCTGAGGGAGGCTCAATAGGGCCTATAATGTCCACATTAACACATTCAAATGGTAATTCCGGTCTGAGAACAGGAGTAATAGGAATTTTATCAATCATTTTCTCTGGGCTTCGGAGTTGGCATTCTTTACATGTTTTGCAAAATTCGGCAATTTCACTAGTCATATGAGGCCAATAAAAACTATATCGTATTCTTTTATTCGTCTTTTTCATTCCCATGTGACTTCCAAAAACAGATTCATGAGCTAATTTTAAAACTTTAGCTCTTCTCTTTTGCGGTAAAACCAGTTGCTGAACTGTTTCTCCTAATATTTTATCTTTGTGGAATATTAATCCATCGATAAAAAAGAAATTTCCCTTTCGAAGTGATAAATTTTTTCTTACTTCTTTTAATGTATCACAGCTGGTTTTGTTCTTCACGAAGTCGAAAGCTTTCACTTTTGCACGATAGTATTCCTTTTTCTGGTGATTCTTGTTCTGATTCATCATTTCCGGTTTCAGCGCAGACTAAATAATCTTTTTCTTTCTCTGGAAAAACACAATCCAATCTCTTACAATAAGGAATACATGCTTCTTTTCCATTTTCTGTTGAGCATTTTAGTAATTCATAAATATTTGGGGGTAGAATGCACTGACCTTGAACTTTGTCCGTTACTGCTGCAAGTATTTCAATCGGACGGCAAAGTCTATTTACATCTTCGTTTTTTAATGAAACTTGGAATTTTGCCAATCCAGCTTCAATTTTTTCTCCGAATGCACTAGTTAAAATTATTTTTCCCTTTTCAGTTTGATTCGGAAATAAAATTTGAATTGAAAACTGGGATTTGAGCTCCAGAATCGATTAGGCTTTTCAGTTCTCGATTATCTACTAGGATGTTTACATATTGAAGAGAGTTCATAGGAACATTTATTTTCTCTTTCACCAGATGCTCCGATCGTATTTCAGCAGTCAATATTTCATCTTCTGGTTTTTCTTTCTTGCTAATATTTGTTGATCTGCTGTATCTTTTAGGACAATCTCCTGCGATAAACCACATATGTAGCATTCCCTTGAAGTTGTATTTCTTGTGCTTTGGTAATCTTCTCTCGTCTTGAATCGATGTTCTCTGATGTGAGGGGGTGCATATTTCCGGTCTATGGAATTTTTCGTTTCTTCTCTGTTGTAATTAAAGTTATGATGTTTAAACGTGTTCGTTTGATTCTCCTTCCAAAATGTTTCCTTCACTTTTTTGTTTACGAAAATTCGAACGTTTTCCTAATCATCTAGTTTATTTGCAATTTCTTCTGGTATTTTGAATCGAGACCATTCGTCGATGAAATGATCACGGATTTCCGATGGCACTTTACGCTTAATCTGATCAGTAATAACTAAATCAGACAGTTCTTCAAAAGTCTTTACATCCAGTTCTCTTATCCATTCTTGATAATAATTTTTAAGTTTAATAGGCGAAGTTTCACCACGTAATTTCGGGTCTCTTGTAGTGTTTCGTAAACAATTGGCCGAATCTTTCGGTATTAAGTTTATATCTTTTTAGTAAGAGTTCTTTCACTTTTTCATAATCATCCGTCACTTCTTCGTTTTCCCTGGCAATTATTTGCGCAACGTCATAGGGTAGGAATCCTATTAGATATGACACCCAATTTTTTTTCTTGATTTCCGTTCGTTTCACTTGACGCTCGAAGAGAACTAAGTAGAGGCTTATATCGTTAGTTTTGGGATCAAACTTCTGTAAAATACTTTGCAAGTCAAACTTCGGCTTCATGTTTACATCAGTTTGTTGACTTTCAGACCCATTCTTCAATCTTTCGTTTTCTAGAAGCATCTTCTGCAATTCGAATTCCATTTCTTCTTTCCTTTTCGTCTTTCTTCAACTTCTTTCCTTCGTCTTTCTTCAACTTCTCCTTTCCTTCATCTTTCTTCAACTTCTAATTCTTCTTTTCTTCGTCTTTCTTCAACTTCTAATTCTTCTTTTCTCCTTTCTTCTATAATAGTATTTAAGAGTTCCTTCACGAACGGTTCGTCATAGTTTTTATTTTCGGTTATAACTCTCTTTAGCTCAATTACAACCATGTTTTCGATATTCGATATCCCCATTTCGGTAGCAACGGTCTTTAGATCTTCCTTTCTTGCTTTTGCTAAGAACGCCATAATGGGATCACGAAACAAAAATGTTCGATTTAAAACGAAAGTTCCGCAATAAAGTTCCGAAAATCAAATTCAAAATTCACCTTGAAGCATTTCAACAAAAAATCTTTACGCCATTCTTCAATATTCTTCAAAAAGTAGTATTTAGCAGGAAATATAAAAGTTCACAACAAAGAGCAGGACTCACCATGAAAACGAAAGCATATTTCCTCATTAAAATCCTGTCAGCGGCGCCAATGTCGTATCTGGTTCTATTTAATGGGTTATCAGTGAATCCCAGACGATGTAGACAGCACAAACATTTATTATATGACAAAATATTTACAATTTACCAAGGAGCGTCCTACACGACCACATCATCCGAATATATGATTGTTCTATCTTAACACAATCTGACGGTGCTTTTAGCGCCATCTGTAGGGTGATTGAATCCCTAATACGACATCATGCAATGAACATTAGTTCATAAATAATAGTTACTTATGATCTAATTCATGAACCATTACTTTATTTGAATACTAGCAGTACCCAAACGGCGTTGCCCGTGACATCGTTCTTGTTATGTCCTCACTGATTCTAAAAACATTAGAAAGAAAAATAATAATATTAAGAATGAGTCCCACCACCACCCGACATCACACGGGCATGTCGCCTCATTCCTTCCACCTCACTGATTTTTGCTTAGAGAGCTTAATGATACACTATGTTCAATGTTCTTCCATTTGGAGCTAGGATGTAAAGATTCTCGGCTTTTCCAATTCTTGAACAACCCACATACAGTTGACCGTGGGAGAAACACGGTTTAATGAGATCGAGTCCTACAACTTTCAGCGATTGTCCTTGTGCCTTGTTGATGCTCATGGCGAAACTTAAACGAACAGGGAACTGAAGTCGTTTAAATTGGAATGGGAGATCCGAAGGGATGATTGGGATCCTAGGAATGAATACGTCTTCGCCTGCGTCACGTCCAGTCATGATAGTGGCTTCACTAATATTCGGCATCAGTTTCTTGATAGTCTTGTTCCATTGCAGAGTGAAGGTGGATGCAGATTTCTGAGAAGCATAATCGGTGCCCCAATCTTCAGCTGTAATATGTGCGAGGGTACTTCAGATGGCTCCAATGTGTTCAAAAACTCTGTTGTGTAGTTCACAGCCTGATCTATGTCACATGTGTGTCGATAGATTTGTAAATTTGAACATTACCGGGCAATTCTTGTAAAAGTTGCTTATTGATGACATTGACATCTTCGTTTCTTGGGGCAAGAATTGCTCTTTGGAACAGCCATGCGTGATCAGTAAAGTGCCGCGCCACATTTGGAAGCACCGCCTCTTTCAGCTCTCGTTGAGTTTTCACAGTCCTTCCAATGCTTTGCATTGCTATACATTCATCTTGATTATCCGAAGTAACGGCACCATTTCCTAGTTGAAGTAGGTTATCTGCAAATTGATGGGGAGAGGAATCACCCTTGACATGAATTTGCATGTTTGTTGATAGTCCAAATGTATGAATGCCAATCCAAATGTAAGATGTTTTTAAGCAGGCTTGCATTTCATTCGCCCTGGTTCCACGGGGAATAACCGGAAGTGTGTGTTGAAAGTCGCCAGCCAACACCATAGTGACGCCTCCCATTCTGTCATTGTTACGTCTGGTGTCTTTCAACGTGACATCAAGTGCTTCGAATGCGGCTTTGTGGGACATAGTGCATTATTCATCCCAGACAATGAGCTTGCAATCCTGTAGAACCTTTGCCTCTCCTGAATCTCTTGAAATGTTACATGTAGAAGTTTCCGCGTTTGCCAGATTTAAGGATAACTTAAAACCGAGTGAGCTGTCCTCCCCTCCCTCCTTGTCAATAGATTTGCGGCAATGCCTGATGAAGCAACAGCCAGGGCAATCTCGTTTCTCTGTCGCACTTTAGCCAAAAGAAGATTGATGAGAAAAGTCTTCCCTTTACCACCAGAAGCATCCAAAACGAATATGCCACAGCGCCTTTCAAAAACTGCTCTTGTAATCTTGTCAAATGCTTCCTTTTGATCTTGTATCATTTCTGGCTCATTCTTTATGTATGTTGCGAGTACATTCGCGTCATAGTTTCTTTCCATAAGTTCTTCACTCGGTAGGATTAAATAGCAGTTTCGATTGGGTTGCGGTAGTCCAAAGCATTTTAGGTCCGATCCACCTAACAATATAATCTTATCCTCAATGTAGATTAAAACTATATTGAAGATGTCATCATCGTAATCCAGATCCATATTCTGCTGCTGTACGTATGCTTGGTGCAGAATGACTTCAGACAGGTTCTCCTTGTGGTTCATCCATAACTGATCGGAAGAAGACATCGAGCATGTTTGTAGCATAACAGCAAACAGATCAGGTAAAATCTTTGACGATCGAGATGCAGCTTCTTCGAATGCTTTGTTCCAGTGTTCATCGTTCTCCAGAAGTCCTCTAAGCTGACAAGCCTCTTTTAAGTTCCGCAGATCCTTCCTTCAAATGTTCTCAAATCTATAAACGACATCGGGCCGTACTTCATGCAGCAAGAGTCGCAGGTGAAAGCATTCGGAGTTGGTTGGATGGACGGTGTACACACGGCCTAGTGCATCGCTAGACCTTATTCCTGCTTGTTCTGGCACAACTTGTCCTTGTTTTCGACGGTTCTAAGTGTAGTACTTTAGTACTTGGTTGTACAATAGGGTGCGTACAAACTCATCTTGGGTGTAAAGTCTGAAGAAAGACGTCAGTGTTGTTTACTGAGGTGCTTGGACACGTTGCGCAGCATTTTCTGTCATGAAGTAGACTCTCTGGCCAATCACAAGGTGGACGCTTAGATCAATAACTGTGGGGTGGCGCTCGTAAATTGGGAAGTTTAGTATTTTCCATACTGCTTCTTTGCTGCTGATAATATCTTCCCATTTGATACTGACGAATTTCATTAAGGTCATTCTCTCCACTGGTCAATTCAAACATAGCAATATCAGATCCTTTGTTAACATACTTACAGACGTACTTTATAGACTTTACAGAATTACAATACTCTACGTTGATATGCACATTGAAAATTTTTGTTAATAGAGGGAAATACGGAACAATCCACGTATGGTCCATAGACACTTCTGATCCTCGAAAATTTATGTTTGCAGTAAATCCTCCGTCTTATGCTGATCTACGACGATAAAGTGGATTTCCGTCTTGTCCTGTTTGCGTCTCTTTCAAAAGACGGCGCGGGAATCGCTTAGAGCAAATTCCGTCCTTCATGCATGGAGAGAGTGGTTTTATGTATCCACAGGGGCCGTGCAACCATTTGTTTCATTACAATGCAACAAAGTTCTGGGTCTTGTGGATTAGGGATTTCTGCACTGATAAAGTCATCCACTCTGAAAGTGTAATGAGTCTTTGAACCAAATCAGAATGTGGACATGAGGAAGTCCTAGCTTCTGCCACTGTCGTGTACATATGACACTTAACTTCTCCAAAAATCTTTGCCTTTGTGATGAGATTCATCAGTGGTTTTTCTTTTGATGAAAGACTTGCCAACAAATCATGACGATCCTGTGGTTTTGCTCAACACATAGTTCTCGCTGTATCTCTGTTCAGTTTGGATTGCATGTAAAGGTGATGAAGAGGTCCGGTCTACCATAGTTTCTCACGTAGGTCATGGTATCTTGTGTACGCTCGTCATGTACCTGGGACCCCGAGTAAAGCTGGAAGGCAAGATGATCAACTAATTGGCCAATGTCTGCAACATTTCCATCGTTCATGACCGCATCCCTCAAATGAAATTTGAAGAGCGTATCATCATCCTGTGAGCGTAGAACTGCATAGCAGAAATCTTCTTAGCGGCATTTCTGTACTTGGGTTTGTCGCAGTTCAAAATTATACCCATCCTCACCCTGCCAAAACATGAGTGGATACTGTAGCGCATCGTAGGACCTGTGCGTATCGGGAATTCTCTTGATGGTGCCACTTCTTTCTTCTAAAACCATGTTTCTTGCTTCATGTGGTTCTTCCACACTTCTCCTGTTGTTGGTGCATTGAATCGACTCTCATGTTCACCATGGGGGGTTTTGTCCTCTAAAATTAAAACTTTGAATTCAGGGCTGATCTTATCAATGACCGATTTGAAGCTGCGGATGTAAGAGTTGTGACGATCCAGCATATATTGTAACTGAAGTACTATGTCTTGTCTTGTCTGCGGAATGTGTTTGCAACGCTGCTCTGCTTGTGTACCATCTCCAACAAAATATATTTGCAGAAATTTAGTCTCTTCCTTTGGTAGAGGGTGTAGACTCCCGATGAGGTGATAAACTTGACCCTGAACCTTAAATGTTGGCATGTATCCGGACTCCAATTTCTTTTGTCGTGCCGAAAGAGGTCTTCTGGAAACAGGAATTGTACCTTCTAATATTTGCCAGGAAATGTTTAGCTTCTGCTGAATTTCCAATCAGTAAAGTACGTAGGGGCTCGGCTGGATCCATTAACCGTGGGCGTTGAACCTTTCCTCCGTTGCAGCACATACCTGGGATTTCACCTTTCCACTTCTTTGCTTCAGTGTTGACATGTTACAGACATTGAACCAATGACGCAAGAAGGATCAGATACATAATCTGTTGATGGGTCATAATTAAAAACTACATTCTCTAAATTTCTACAGATGCGCTTCGAGCAGCACTTCTTCCAGTTCTAACTTGCTGTAGTCTTGTTTCTCTTTCTGGGGTGGATTCAGCTTCTCTTTGATTTTGTTCTCTGTTATCGCGCTGTTTTATTCGAGGAAGTTTTTTTCTGGGAGCCTGGGGCATCTTTAAATATAAAGCTAAATAAAAATAATATAGTTATTTGCCTGAAATAAAATGAGATTAAAATTACAGAAATTATACAAATTCAGAAGTAAGTTATGAAATAACCACTACTGAAATAAAAATGAGATTGAATCGTTAAATACAACGCTACACTTTTAAAAAGTCTTGTTATGTCACCTCACTGATTCCGACAAACCTAAATGAATCACAATGTCAGCGAAATCAAAACCAAATTAAACAGTAATAAACACTGATATATACTTCATTCCATGTAATTTATTAACACAAACATTCTACTATGTGCGAAAAATACCCGAACGAAAACAAAAAGCAATATAAAATAATTAAAAAAAACAAAGGTTAATGTAGTTAGGGGAGGCTGAAAGTGCCAATTTAAAAATGAAAATGGGCCGTAATTTCCTTAATTTTGAAGATAGGAATGAGGTGTACATTGATTAAAGAATAATAATCACTGTTACTTCATTTCATGTAATTTATTAACACAAACATACTATTTGCAAAAAATACCCAAACAAAAGTTTAATGTAATTAGGGTTAATAGTTTGTACTCACGATTGATGATCGTTCACCACTTTGCCTGAAATAAAAATGAGATTAAACAAATTCAAAATTAAGCTATGAAATAACCACTACTGAAGTAAAAATCGAGTAATGAAATAACCACTACTGAAAAAAAAATCGTGATTCCAGAGCGCTTTGAATACGTTCGTTGGAGAGCAGTTTCAAAACATTTTGCAGTTTCAAAGGAAACAGTCTTGGCTTATTGCTAAGAGCAGAAGCTGTGGGATCTCTTTCACACTGTTGTCATTCTTAGGAAACCAAATAATAATAAAATATGCCAATAAATTAATTATAAAATTTTGTACATTCAATTTGAAAATTCGGGCTTCTAGGGACATTCAGTCACCTTTAGGACTACCTGTGTGCCGAATTTCATGGCTGTAAGTGCTACAGATTCGTCTGGACACCGCACACGTACAAACACTTCCCTTTCTAATAGTAGAGATTATAAAATGTACTTGGACACAACATACATACATTTAGAGTATTTTAATTGGAGAAATGTTTTAAATATATCAGATAACAACGAGTTCGAGGGGAAGGTTTCGAGCCCCACTGCTTAAACATTACTTTTCCGAAAACGAAAATTTCGCATTTCGGCCTCTAGGTTCTGAGATTCTACAATGCAAATGCATAAGTTAATTAAAATCCGTTACCACTATTAACAATTGCGAAATCATTGAAATTATCACGATTGTGTCCTTGAGAATATTCTTTTTAGTATTTTAATTTAGAAATGAGCTGCATAAAATTAATAATGAACGATCTTTCAGCAGAATAATACCGAAAGTTAAAAAAGTTTTAAAGTTACTAAATTTGTGCGTGAAGGTAAATTTCCAATTTAGCAAACGCAACTTTTATCTACTTTCAAATTATGTTAATTATAATTGGTTAGTGAAGAACTAATTCTAAGGACACAATTAGAATAAAACTTTTCACTTCTTTGTGTGTGTTTTAGTTAAGCTTTCTTTTAGGTTGAAATGATTAAGATACCTAGGTAGACCCTAGAATGAAATTCTGGATGCGCCCTTGGAGACAACCAACATAAAGTATATAGCATTTCACAAAAATCCAAAATCCAACAAATCAAGCTGACTTGAGTTCAAATACAATTCTACATTTTTTAAGCATATGGCAACTAAAAATATGAAAAATATGGCAACTAACAATTTCAGTTAACAAGAAAACAATAAAATTAATAGTCAATAGGCTTGGTTATGTTGACTGCTGCCGAAATGAAATTTATCAGAATTTCATCCCCTAGAATTCTAGGGGATGTCGTGGCTCAGGGGGGTATGCCCACTGCGCTGGTAACCTTCGAGTTGTAGGCGGCGATTCCTGTTAGGTGCGGGTGTATTTCTCTCTTCTGTGTCAGTAAAACTTTCATTGTGCGTCTATTACTTGATATTGTATGTCTTGTGTCAGCAGGGTTAAATGCGGCCCTTGCACCATAAACCCCCCCAAAACAACCCCAAGAGTTCATGCAGATTTGCTGATGCATCTGCAAAAATGCTTTTCTTCACTTCCCACTTAAATGAATCATTACGCACTATCTTGAATTGCTTCTACGATGGAATTTGCAAAGTGAATACAGTCTGACCCACTGTCACACTACCTAAAGATGAAAAGAAATTTTCAGAGGTCATTAAGCCTTTTATGGAATGCAGAAAAAACCGATAAACTTGATTTAAGCTGAAATCATCACATACAGCATATTGACTAATACTATGTTAATTTTTGATAGCTGATTTTGTATCCATAACTAACGCCGCATATCATTGACAAATATTTAAAATTTAATTTAATTTTTAAGAAACTAATAAAATTTAAATTAATTGTATTTCATATTAAATTGAAGCCTATTAAAAGAGCTTTAAAATGAGACATTATCATTATCTGGTTCCCGAGAAAATGAGTTAACTTCCTAAAGATGCAGCAAATTGTCATAACAATTTAAATAACTAAAGCTTAATACCTTTTGAACAGACCACATTTTTATTTCCATTCATATTTATGTAATGTCGCTTGATACACCAAGTTTGATTAAAATCTGAAGTCATGGACTAATCAGTACCTTTTTTGACACAGAATGACAAAAAAATTTGGAAATTTCTGTAACTTGGATCGTGATGCGCGAATGGAAAATATTGTCTGATTTAGAAAAGAATGTGCACTATCCTAGGTTTTGCCGTGCACAAGATTTTTACACTACAGTGATTCGATCAAAAAAATTTGATTTTTTCGGCCAACCTGTACTTGGCGATGACTATTTCGACTCACTTTCCTTAAAACTCTTATGTGTTAGTACTTACGACAAGAAGTAAAAGAGAGATTAAATAAAAGGAGATGTTAATTGATGCGAAAGAAAATTGAAAAATTAGTTACAATGCAAAAAGAATTTGTAGGTATATATTCTTGTGTTAAAATATTTTCATAGGAAAGATAATTATATTTTGACAGGTTACCCCAAATTTATATACAGACCGTTCCTTAAAATTTAATTCCTGAATTTCATTCGCCTCAAACAATCAAACGCAATTTTAAGCACGTCTAAGACGAAAGAAGTTTCAGGGCTCTGATTTACAGAGAAAAGCCCTAGAGTTTTAAAAGTGGATGTCAATAAAAAGTGAGCAGAGAATTGGAAGTTTTAACTGTTTCATCAAACTACAATTTATAACTATTTTAGATGTTATAAGTTATTAAACAATGTATTTGTTTAACTATGTAATTTATCCTAAAAATAAGTATTGTATAAAACAAGACGGAATACTATCAAATAAATAGGGAATGGTCGATTATATTTTTGGCTACATTTACTTCAATTGAATTTTTTTGCAAGGAAGAGGAAAAATATTCTTATATAAGAGTTGTCATAAACTCTCATTAAGGTATTTTACACTGGTGCATAAATACTGAATGACTTCTTTAAAATTGCATCTATTGTTTCTAAAATGCAGCACACTTATTTCTAAAGGTCAAAACTGTAATGTAAGATTGTTAAATATTCAATATTTTGACGAATTATATGGTACTATAACCTCTTAACCGAAATTGATCCGACCGCTTTATATTAATACCGGAAATATAAGCAATGAATATTTTTTGTGTGAAAATTGATCCGAAATTAACAAGGACAAGCTGTTTTTGTTTCAAATCTTTGAAAATCTGTATTAATGGATTTGTTTATATCGAGATTTTCCTATCTCTTTCCGTCCGATGATGGACTCTTCACGTGAATTCTTTCCACCAAGGGACCCTCGTGAAATCCCATCTGGTCGTGGCTCCTGTCAATCACTGTTTTTTCGTATCCTCTCGTGTGAAACATGTTTGAGGAACTGGAAAAGGAGAGAATGCTAGACCATTGGGCCCATATTACCTAGATTAGATGCAAATCTCGGGCTGTTGGCTTCGTTGGACGCTAAAATAAAAAAAAAGGACGGCCTCACTCAGATTTAAGTTAAAAAATCGTCGCTTCAGGTTTTATATGCCACCGAATTTCATATATTTTTTATTTGGTGTTTCGATGGACGCGAGGCCACTGATTTTCATGATTTTCATTCTAGTAAAAATTACTGATATAAAATAATAATAAAGGACTTAAGGACACTTAAAGTAACCCCCGAAGGGGCAAATTGATGGGTCTTCAAAAGAGATGAAGCACTTTGACATTTCACTTAGTTTGTTTCACTTGTGTCACTTGTGTAACTGAATAATGCTCAAAACGTGTCGATCAAAAAAGCATAACCTCGAATTCTGTGTCGAAAGCTTCTCCTCATACTTCATTTGCCTGACTTAAGTTTCCCTCAGCTTAAATATTGCGAGCATTCAATTATATTAAACCATCGTTTAATATAACAGAGCCCTTAGGGGCCCGAGCACCAATGCTTCATTTTAGAAAAATTGAAAAGGTTTGGGATTTTTTTCTTGCAAAAATTGTTAACACAATTTTCTAAAGTGCTACGCGTGGGAAATCAATGCTATAAAAACAACGTTTCTAAGGCTTCTTTTCATGTCAGAAAAGATTCGCTTCTCCCAAACGCCTCAAAAGAAAACTGCTTTATCACTGTTAATAACGATGTTTCCTTTTCACAAGCAACTCGTGAACTACCTGAACTTGGCGACAAGAACTTCAAAAGATATCTTGGCGATCAAAACTGACACTGGAATTCTCTCACCTTAAGCAATCGAACTCAGGCAGCCTTATCACAACCGTTGCCATCCTGTGTGAACAATTGTTCGTAGAACATTATTGGAATGCGAATGAAATGTGAAAATATCGTTTGTTTGTGATATCTTGCGGTCTCTTTTTTGTAGCAACACTTGGCATAATATTTCTAGTTGAGAGGGACTAGAGATGGATTATCTAAAAAGGAAAAAACTAAATTGAATCGAAAATGTGTTCGATAGGTTCCAACTTTGATTCCCTACAAGCACTAATTGGCGAGAACATCGAGCTAGTTGTAAAGTGCTAGAAATGGGCATTTGTCTGGAAAGGTATTAAGTCATGTACAATCCCCGTTTTATGCTTGTCTCAATAAATGTAATCAATCTTCCCCCTTTAACATTTCTCGACACATAATGATGCATGTGTCTTTCCATAAAATGCTCCTGATCGATACACAAACCATTGCTTTATATGATTTCAAGTTCAAAATTGAGCTCTCAGTTGAGTTTTCTAGACTAACTTTGTCACAAGCTAAATTCAGTCTCGGTGATCTTACGGCTTGAAAAAATAGGTTTTTAATAGTTTATTAGTTTTAAGCGATTTTCTTTGCGATTCGACTCATTTTTTCTGAAGATAATTCTGATCGTTTTCGAGTTAGTTTTTTGTCTCAAAAATTTCATCTGCAAATCTTAGAACTACACTGCTGGCCACCCAAATTGCAACACCAAGAAAGACAAGAGATATCACAACAAAATTTATTTTGTAGATAACATGTTGACCAAGTATCAAATGATTAAATTTATAGACTTCTGTGAAGTGTGGTTCCTGCCAAAATCAGTAGCCAGAGTAGCCGCCATTGTTGGAGATCACCGCTGCCACACGCCTCGGCATTGATTCAAAGAGACTTTGGATGTGTTCTTGGGGTACAGCAGACCAAGCAGCTTCCACACGTTGCCAAAGTTGATCTGGTGTGGCAGCTGGGGATGTATTCTGGGTCAATCGTTGAGCAACCATGGACCACATGTTTTCTATCGGCGAAAGATCCGGAGAGCGAGCTGGCCAGGGAAGCAATTCAATCTGGCGATTGACGAAGAACCCTTGGACAATGCGTGCCACGTGTGGTCGCGCATTATCCTGTTGAAATATGGCTGTGGGCAAGCCCTGAAGGTAAGGAAGGACAACTGGCTCCAACACCTCGGAGATGTAGCGCTGGCTGTTTAAAGTACCGGCAATGCGTACTAGAGGAGTGCGAGAGTGATATCCAATACCGCCCCATACCATAATACCCGGTGCAGGACCAGTGTGGCGGTGCATAACGCAGCTGTTCAGCATCCTCTCTCCACGGTGTCTCCAGACTCGAATCCGACCATCGTGGTGTTGCAGACAGAAGCGTGACTCGTCAGTAAAGACAATTTCATTCCATTCTGCCGTCCACATCCTTCTTTCATCGCACCATTGGCGGCGGAAACGTCTGTGGTTCTGCGTCAAGGGTAGACGAAGCAATGGACGTCTTGCGGACAGACCACTCTGCTGTAAACGGCGTCGAATGGTATGCGCAGACACTGGATGATGCGGTACAGACTGAATGTGCTGTGCTATGGTTCGTGATGTGGCTGAGCGATCCGTCAGTGCCATACGCACAATATGCCTGTTGTGACGAAGCATCTTACACTCCTTTTCCCGGAGGTGTTCCTCTCCCCTTTTCAGACTATGGAGGCGCCGATCAGCCCAGCAGCCATGGTTCGGTGCCGGGGCACAAAAGGTGAATGGGAACCGAAGCCCCTTCATCTCTGCCGACGCTCCCAGGGTTTTGAAGGAATTCGGGGACAGTTCGTCTCGGCGGCGCCGAACATTCTGGAACTCATGAGAAAAAAAAAAAATCCACCAGGAGGAGAACTTTGACCAATGGGGGACGAGAGGACGTCCCCCACCGCCTTTTGCCGACCCGAGTCCGGGGAGGATGAAGGCAGACGACGCTAGAACTTCAACGGTGTTGGGAGTGTCTCTCAGAGGTCCCAGAAAGGGTACCGCCTTTAAGTCCCGTTGCGGGCAAATTTGTTTTCTGTACTGTACATATTTCATGAACTGGAGATATTTCTTTGTTATTAAATAATCCAGAAAGCAGTACAACCATTAGTACTCATTTATACGATTTCCCACCACATAGTGTGAAGACGCTACAGCCATTAATTATATTTCTATTGGTGGCAGCTTATCGGATGCGGATTTTCGTTAAATCAAATCTGCGGACCCGTTCGTCGTTACTGTACTGAACTCTATAGTCAACTACAGCGTAAGCCTCGTCCCAGACGTTTGAAGGAGAGCAGTCGACTTCAGCGTGAGCCGGGCGCTAAACTCTTCAAAGGAGCCGATCCAGATATCTGAAATCAGCGAGTCAACTTCAGCGTGAGCCGGGCGCTAAACTCTTCAAAGGAGCTGTTCCAGACCTCTGAAATCAGCGAGTCAACTACAGCGTGAGCCGGGTGCTAAACTCTTCAAAGGAGCTGTTCCAGACCCCTGAAATCAGCGAGTCAACTACAGCGTGTGCCGCGTCCAGACGTTTGAAGGAGCGCAGTCAACTCCAGCGGTGAGCCGAGCGACGGAGTGGAATCTTGGACCCGACCTTGCGAGATTGATGACAAGGGAGCCTGATGTTCTGATGTGGGAAAAGGTAGGCCTATTTGGAGATTTTTCTTTTGAGAGGCATAATTCTATGTAGTTTTCCAAATTGTTAGCGAGAGAGTTTATATTCAGTGAAAGTAGGGTAAAACTTTAGTGTTTAATTTAATTTAATGGCATTAGCAATTGTGTTTTCAGTATATTTTGTTAAAGTTAAATTTACTTCAGAGTGATACCTAGTGTGGGAATTTGTACATCTAAGAAAGTAAGGTTTATTATTGTGCATTGTGTGATTAGTAGATGGTAAGAACTCAGTTTTGAAATCTAGTTGACAACTTTTCTTCGTAGTAGAGAATTTATTTTTGATCTAGTAAGAAATTGTAGAAGTTTAGTGTGTATCATTGAGAGTACCCTTTAGGTAATATTAATTCATTTAGGGTAAAATATGGCTTATTTAAAAAAGCAGAAAAAGCAGGTCTTATTATTATTAGCGGCAGAATTTGAAGTTAGCGTATCTAGCTCAGATGTTGTTAAAAATATCATTCGGTCCATATTGAGTGCACCGGATTATGATGAGGAGACCGGAATAGCTTTTGTGGATAGGATTTCGGATGAATTAGAACAAGAACGTCTTGATAAAGTAGCAGAACAAGAACGTCTTGATAGTTTAGCAGAACAAGAACGTCTTGATAGTTTAGCAGAGCGGGAGCGCGCGCATGAGTTGGAGAAATTAAAAATTAATGCTTCATTTGGGAACGCAAGTTTGGCGTTAACTACTACGCCAGCTGAGGAAATTGTTAGGCGCGTAAATTTAAAGGACTTAGTGCCTAAATTTGATCCCAAGGTGTTGGACATCGCCCTATTTTTCATGATTTTTGAGCGGCAAGCGAACAAAGAAAGTGTGCCAGAAAACAAGTGGGTGTCCCAATTAATTCCTTTATTGCCTGCGGATGTTTCTGAAATTATAGTTAAAATACCAAGGGAATGGAATGATGATTATTATCATGTTAAAAAGGTGTTATTAAAGAGATTTAGACTCAGCTCCGGAGACCTGAGAATTAAATTCGAAGAACATGGAAGAAAGGTTGGGGCGTCATGGTCAGATCTTGTGTTTGAATTAAAAGGGTATTTAGACAATTGGCTGGAGTCGGTTGAGGTGACTGATTTTGATTCACTTAAGGAGTTAATGCTGGTAGAGCAACTTAAAAGGAGAGCGTCGCCCGCAGCCCGATACCATTATCTAGATCAATGGGAAGAATTCAAAAAGGCGTCGGATTTGGCGGTTAAACTTGACCATTACGAGAGCGTCCGGCGTAATTATAAAATGAAGGAAGTCAGAACATGGGAAAAACGTCCCTTTGGTAAAGAAAGGAATGACTATGGCTCCGTGAAGGACAGGCGCGAGTTTAAAAACGTGGAAGGAAAGCCCAGGGAGAAAGAGCGAGGAAAAGGAGATGCTTTAATCACGGAAAATAAGGGTTTTGATAGGAAAAAACCAGTAGTCTGTTTTTTGTGCAATGAGCCAGGTCACATTAGGCCCCTCTGTCCCCAGTTAGCAAAAAGAAGATTAGAAGGGTTGAATAATCTGAGTGGGTTAAGCGAGAGTTTTAGACCTTTCATCAGCACTATATCTGTAAATGGAATAGAACGAAGTTGTTTGCGTGACAGTGGAAGCGGCATTGATGTATGCGTGAGGAGTTGGATTGATCCAGAGGATTTTACGGGTGAAGTAATTTGGTTACGCCAACCTTTAGACCCCGAATGCAAGTGTCTGCCGTTAGCGAGAGTTGAGCTAGAAGGGGATTTCGGGAAAGTTGTAACGAAGGTCGCCGTGAAATCGGATGCTTTGGATCAGGGTTACTATTTATTAGGGAACAAAACTGCCCAACTTTTAGAAGATAATAGGAAAAACCCAACCCCTATTAATGCCATTACGCGAAGTAGGGCGAGGGAAGAGCAGCGAGCTCAAGTAGTCGAAGGCGCAAATGAAACGAGAGCTTCCATTCATAATTCGTCACAGAGCCCTGAGGAGGAAGAACTACCCTTTCCCACGGAGTTGTCCATGCAGGAGAATAATAGTTTGGCTGGAGTATCGTCCCGGGAGTTCGAATCGGCACAGAGGAACTGTGATTCTTTGAAATCGTGTTGGGAACTTTCCGAGAAAGGGGAGGAATTCCAGGTATTGAAGGGAAAATTAACGCGTGTGGTGGAGTCGAAGCGGGGAGAAAAAAGAGTACAGTTATGCATCCCCTTAAAGTATCGGGAGAAAATTATGGTATTGTGCCACGAGGATGTAGCTGGTCATTTGGGGGCGACCAAAACGAAGGATAGGGTTTTAAGGCAATTTTACTGGCCACGGTGTTACCCCGAGTTAGAGTCCTGGGTAAAAAATTGTCATGAATGCCAGAAAGTCGGCAAAAACAACGATAAGAGAAAGGCCCCTATGAAGCTGGTTCCCGTTATTTCGGAGATTTTCTCCAAAATAAATATTGACGCGGTGGGTCCCCTTCCAGAGAGCACAAAACAAAACAAATACATAATCACAGCGATTTGTTTAGCCTCTAAATATCCCGAAGCTATTCCCGTTCCGGATATTACGTCGGCGAATGTAATTAACGCTCTAATTATGGTTTTTTCACGCATGGGATTTCCTAAAGAAGTCCAAAGCGACTTGGGAAGGTCCTTCACCAGTGTTTTATCATCAGAGTTTTTTAAAAGATTCGGGATTCATGTGACTCACAGTTCAGTGTGCCACCCCCAAAGCAACCCTGTTGAGAGATTTCATTCCTCGGTTAAGAGGGTTCTCAAAGTGTTGTGTTTGGAGACGGGAGAGGACTGGGAGCATAATTTGCCAGCGGCTTTGTTTGCTCTTCGAACTGTTACTCACGAAAGTACGGGGTTTAGCCCGGCGGAATTAGTGCACGGACGGAATCTTCGTACCCCCCAGACTTTGATTTTTGAAAATTGGTTAGAGCCGGATAACTCGGATCCAAATGTAGTCGAGTATATTTTGGGAATAACCAATAGGCTAAAAAAATGGATGGAGCTTGCGGCCGAACAAATGACCGACAAGCAGAGCAAACGAAAAATGTGGTATGACAGGAATGCCGTATCGCGGGTTTTTAGGGTTGGAGATCAGGTGCTGGTATTGTCCACGTCGAAGTTAAACAAGATGGCAGTGAACTGGATAGGGCCAGGGACTGTGACCAGTAAAATCTCCGATACAAATTATCTGGTGGACCTCTCAGAGAAAAGGGATAAATCCACAATATACCATGTGAACCTCATTAAGCCCTATTTCAAGCGACCCGAATGTGTTAATTTGATAATGGACGAGGAGAGTGAAGAGGTGGAGCAGGAGGCAGAAATATCTTACCCCTTACCCGATCCTACTCAATTTGATCTCCAGGAGATAATAAGAGAGAGCGCTTTGGTGGAAAGGTTAACGGTGGAACAGATAGGGAGTTTTGGGTGCATGTTGCGAAATCATAGCAGGGTGTTCTCCTCGGACCCGGGTTCTACGCCCCTGTTAGAGATGGATATCGAGCTTACCAGTAGTGAGCCCGTTAGAGCTAGGCCCTACCGCATGTCTCCTAGACAAACAGAAATTTTGAGGGAGGAGATTACAAGACTCTTGGATTTAGGGGTGATAGAAGTGGGGCAGTCCGATTACGCATCGCCCGTGATTCTGGTAGAAAGTCAGGGAAAACTACCACGTCCTTGTGTGGACTACCGGCGATTGAATGCCATTACCAGAATCCAGTCGTTTCCTCTCCCCAATATAGAAGAGGTAGTAGAGCGGGTTAGTGCCGCACCTTATATAACGGTGATGGATTTAACGAAAGGTTACTTTCAAATTCCTTTGAAAAAAAGTGCGCAGAGGTACGCCGCTTTTGTGACGCCATTTGGAGCGTTTATTCCCAAAAAGATGATGTTTGGGCTGGTGAACGCTCCCTTTTATTTTTGCAAGCTAATGGCTCAGGTTTTGGGAGGTTTGGAGAGAATTGCATCTCCTTATATTGATGACATTGCAATTTATTCAAAAACATTCGAAGATCACGTTAAGGATGTGAGTTCGGTATTGGATAGGTTGTTAGAGGCACGGCTTACTGTAAAGCCTTCTAAGTGCAAATTTGCGCAAGACCATGTTAGGTTTTTGGGTCACGAAGTGGGAAGTGGCAAACGCTCCCCTAGTGAAGCAAAAATTAGGGCCATTCATGAATTCCCCAGCCCAACAACGAAGACGCAAATTAGGTCGTTTTTAGGGTTGAGTGGCTATTATGCCAAGTACGTCCAAAATTACAGCGTCATCGCGGTCCCCTTAACAAATGCATTGAAAGGGAAAAACCGGAAAGAGAAGGTAGATTGGAATGAGGAGTGTCAGGCGGCTTTCGAGGCACTGAAGAATGCTTTAGTAACCAAGCCCGTCTTGTATGCTCCGGATTATTCGAGAGAGTTCACGATGCAAACGGATGCCAGCGATTCCGGTGTGGGTGTTGTTTTGTCCCAAAAGATCGGGGAGGATGAGCACCCCATAATTTATCTCAGTAAGAAGTTTTCGAGAGCAGAGCGAAACTACGCAGTGGTCGAACGCGAGCTCGCAGCCATCGTCTATGGCGTAAGGAAACTCCACTACTATCTGGACGGTCAACTTTTTGTTATAGAGACGGACCACGACCCCCTGACCTACCTGAATAAAATGATTGGGACGAATGGTCGTTTAACTCGATGGGCCCTGTTTCTACAACAGTACCGATTTGAGGTAAGACATAAGCCGGGGAGCAAAAATGGCAACGCGGATGGTCTCAGTAGAGCTGGAAATCAGAAAATTTAGGAAGGTGTCCAAAACCAAGACATCATCAATTTTATTTTTACTTGTATTTTTAGGTGTTATTTTCGTTAATATTATGTAATGTAAATATTTGTTAGTTGGTATGTAAAGATTTGTCACTAGATCGCACAACTGAGATTTAGTTTCGAAACCCAAATTTGTATTTCCGAAGCATGTTATTTTGGTTAAAACTCAATGTTTAGTATGAGTTGAGGATTCCGGGGATTCGGGTGAATGCCTCTCAGGGGACTATCTTAAGATGGGCTTACTTTCAGGTTTAGCCGAGGTTTCCAGGTTACCTTGGAAACTTCGTCTTTATGGGGGGAGGAGTTGTGACGAAGCATCTTACACTCCTTTTCCCGGAGGTGTTCCTCTCCCCTTTTCAGACTATGGAGGCGCCGATCAGCCCAGCAGCCATGGTTCGGTGCCGGGGCACAAAAGGTGAATGGGAACCGAAGCCCCTTCATCTCTGCCGACGCTCCCAGGGTTTTGAAGGAATTCGGGGACAGTTCGTCTCGGCGGCGCCGAACATTCTGGAACTCATGAGAAAAAAAAAAGAAAAATCCACCAGGAGGAGAACTTTGACCAATGGGGGACGAGAGGACGTCCCCCACCGCCTTTTGCCGACCCGAGTCCGGGGAGGATGAAGGCAGACGACGCTAGAACTTCAACGGTGTTGGGAGTGTCTCTCAGAGGTCCCAGAAAGGGTACCGCCTTTAAGTCCCGTTGCGGGCAAATTTGTTTTCTGTACTGTACATATTTCATGAACTGGAGATATTTCTTTGTTATTAAATAATCCAGAAAGCAGTACAACCATTAGTACTCATTTATACGATTTCCCACCACATAGTGTGAAGACGCTACACTGTCATCACGTGAAGTGGTGCACTGAGGTGGATGCGATCGAACACGTCGGTCCGTCGTACCCTCCTGCATCCAACGATGACATATCCGCATTACAGTTGTTTGGTTTCGTCCAACACGACTACCGATTTCCCTGAAAGATAATCCACAATCTCGGTAGGCCACTATCCTTCCTCTGTCGAACTCGGATACTTGATCAAAAGATGATCGCTGTTTTCTACGAGGCATAATTGATCGTTTTTTTGAAAAAACCACAAGAAAAACACAATTGCCGTACTTGAAATCGTCGAAATCTCCAAGCCTTAAATAGCGCTTTGAAGTGGCGCCACAGGCGCGCGTGATGTGCGTCTGCGCTGAAATTCTAATCATTTGCATATCTCACCTCCGCTAATGCATGTTGTAAATTTCATATTATTTGCATGCTTCCTTCAGGGTGTTGCATTTACGGTGGCCAGCAGTGTATTACTCAACTTAACTTTTATTCGACATCATTGAAAATTAAACACGCCTCGAAATCTAAATAATCTCACGTTCTTAGTCAAGTAATTCTCAAGGGTTTTCGTTTGGGTTCGTTGGAATAATCCAAATTTTTATTTAAAATAAAAACTATTTAAATCGATTGCGATTTGTAGGCGGCGCAGGTTTGATTCCTGTAACTTATCTTGAATGTATTTCTCTCTTTTGTGTCAGTCAAAATTTCCTAGTGTGTACGCCCATTACTCGATGTTACCTGTCTTGTGTTTGGCGTGGCTTGGCTAAATATTGCACCATAAAATCCAACCAAATCATTTAATAATTTCAACAGTTTCTTTTCAAACACGCTTTTCTAAAGATTGATGACTTGAAGCGGATATTCCTAATTATCGTAGTCTCACTTTGACTTATTGTATATCGTACGGTTGCTTGAGTTGTATGGTATAATTGCCATAATACGTCAAACACAAGACAACGTCTCATGGTCTTCTGCCCCACAGAAGGTTATATACACGCAAAGAAGTTTTACAGAAGAGAGAAATGCACTCAGGGTTACTTGCGCCACCTACAACTCGCAGATTGCAAGGTCAAATCCATTGAGCCATCAGCGATTTCCAAACTGGGAGGTGTGTCTCCCTGGGGAAGCACGGACTAGTGCAGAGGGAGAAGTTTAACGGAAATGTAATTTTCATAACATAACACATATAAATAAACTTTCATAACATAACATTAAATTTTATAACCTATTTTTTAAATCATTTACCGCCACCTATCTCACTCTAACTCCGCTATAAACATGAAATAAACATTTATTTGGAAAAATATTATATTTCGCTGAAATGGATTGATGAATTGAGATTGGTATGATGTAATATATATAACTTAGTGCGTACTATGTATGACATATATAGGTAGATTGCATAGTATAGTACTAACTGCATAGTTGAAAATATGTTTTTGTAACTACAGTAAAGATTGATTTTTTTTTTACTGGAAACTCCTAGTTTCGGAAATTGGATGACACCACTGGTTTGCAGTTTGCAAGTGCATAGTTTATAAAACGTCCGCTAGAACTGCTAGTCGCAAGAATCATCAAAACAATACCCTCAAATTCAAACGTCACTCGTAGCTAAAGTGTCAACAGAAGCATTTCAGCGGTGTGCGATTGTGCTTTTTATTGTTTTTGGTGTGATTACTTACTGATAATAATCATTAGCAATTTAGAAGTTGTATTTTTCAAGAATATAAATTTAATCCTAATATTCTTAGACGAATGGATAAATTTTTGACTGGTTACAAGAGAAAATCCACTAATAATGAAGATACCGATGCTGATACAAGTAAAGGTAGTGGGAATACAAGCAACAGGGAACAAGGAGGTAGAACTCCCAAGACAAGAAAATACGATTCAACCTATTTATCATTAGGATTCACAAGTGTTATTATAGATGGCTTGGAAAAACCAATGTGTTTGCACGAAAGCTTTGGCTGCAGATAGTATGAGACCAGGCAATTAAAACGGCACCCTAAAACTATGCATCCTGAATACGTTGGTAAGCTCATAGAATTTTTTCAAAAATTAGATGAGTTTAGTATACAAAAGCAAACGTTCAAAAAATGGTTTCTGTTCCATCAAATGCATTGCTATTGTCGTACCAAGTTTCTTACAGAATCGCGAAATCTAAAAACCACACACAATAGGAGAAACTCTAGTTTTGCCAGCAACTATTGATATGGTTAAAATAATGTTCGGCGAGGGATGATATATCTGAAGATCTTTGCGATTAGTTTATCTGCGTACTTCGAAATTCGCCATACAAGTAGATGAGGCAAATGATGTAGCTGAAGATGCTAATTTAATTGCATATGTTCGATATGTTGCAGAAACTAATATAATAGAAGAAATATTATTTTGCAACCCCATTCCAGGAAAAGCCACATCTAATGAAATTTTAAAAATAATTGACACTTTTTTGATGAGAACATAAAGTGGAATAACTGCATTGGACTCTGTACTGACAGAGCAGAGTCAATGTCAGGACACAAGGCAGGTATTCAAGCATTTGTTAAAAAGAAAACACCCGAAGTTATTTGGACGCACTGCATGCTTCATAGAGCAGCTCTTGTGTCAAAAAATATGAGCAAAGAACTTAACATTTTTACAAAAGTTACGAAAGTTATAAACGACATAGAAAACAATCCTTTAAAAGTTAGGTTGTTTGCAAAGCTGTGTGAAGATATGAAAGCTAATTATACCTCTCACTTCTATACTATTGTGAAGCGCGCTGGTTATCTCGTGCAAAAGTTATTCAAAGGGCGTTTGAACTCAGAGATGGCAATTTTTCTTGATGAAAATCATAATGAAGAGGCAAATTTGTTTAGGAACGATAACTTTATTAAACTTGCCTATTTGGTTGAAATTTTTGGAAAATTGAGTGTTTTGAATAAATCAATGCAAGGACCACAAATGCATTCACTGATTCAAAAAGACAAGGTGAAAGCATTCATAAAAAAATTGGAGCTATGGAAATCAAATTTACAAAAAAATAAGTTCGACATGTTTCCCCTTTTATAAATGATTTCTGCGCCAGAGTTAATATTGAAGCAAACAAAAATCTATTTATTGAACACTTGGATGGTTTGCTAATGCACTTTTCACATTATTTCGAAGATCTTGATTTTACAAAGTTCGGTTGGATACAGAATCCATTCGTCGATGAACATGATGAATTTAGATTGACAACTATTGAAAAGGAAAAATTGATAGAATTATCATGCGATACTTCATTGAAACAAAAATTTCAGAGTGAAACCCTAGTTCAATTTAGGTTGAATCGAAGTGAAGAATATAATACTTTGTCATGCAAAGCAATGCAAATACTGCTGCCATTCGTAATATCATATTTATGCGAAACTGGATCTTCTGCATTAGCTGCAATGAAATCCAAATATCGATCCCGTTTAGTAGTAGAAAAAGAGCTATGAGTAGCACTCTCCTTAATGACACCTAGATTTAAAAAACTGTGCTAATAAACAAGCACAACCATCGCATTAAAAATAATTGTATAAAAAATTAAATATAGTAAAACCTTGTTATTATTCTGTCAATTACGTTTGTATTAATACATTTTTTACCATTTAAAAATGTGTCTATTATTTAATGAAATAAAGGATTATATTTTTTTAAAGGGGGGCGTAGTAACATAAAGTTTGGAAACCACAGCTGTAGATGGTACAATTCCTCTCTCTTCGGTTTATTTGAAATATATATTATAATCTAAACAGTTTGAAAATAAATATACACTTGAATCGTTTATGATTAAACCAGTTATTGAGACTATTTCGAAAGGTTAGCTTTTCAATTGTCATGTTTTAAGTCACATGTGCGATATGCAATCGATTGTATACGAACGAATGAATGAACGATCTTCAAAAGTGGAATAAAAACGAAGAATGGCAAACCGGCGAATGATTTTGGCGACAAAAAGAGAACGCCTCGAGCAACCCTAGTGAGCGAAGAAGTTTGGTTTGGGTCAAGAGACCTTCTAAATCTGAGTGTCCTGTTCTGAGTGGTGTCTGTTTTCCGATATATTCTCCAGGTGATTGATGCCGATGTGTGATTGTTGCGAAGAATTTGCACAACTAATCTCTGGGAATTAATCGGAAGGCTTCTTTGTTCGGGACCAACCTGTTGCGCGTGCTATCTGTAGCGCGGCGACGCTCCCACTTGAGAAGAAACTTGTGTCCGCCTTCTCTCGGGTGAGTAGCGTTACTTTGGATAACAGCTGTTCCTTTGCATTACAATTTTCATAGCAAGTATTGATTTGAAGCAATTGGTCTGCTAAATATCTCCCATTTCAAGAGTTCAATAATAGTGAGTGATTAGTGAGTGGGAAACTATTGAGCAGTTTGAATATGTAGTTACTTTATAGTGAGCATTGTTTCTTTAAGTTCTCAACTCAATTTCTAGAAGATTGCTTTGAAAATGTCTACAAATGCAGAATTACAAGCCCAGTTTTTAGTTTTTAATTTGTTCTTTGAATGATGAGCAGTTTTATAAACGAGACATGTTTTGAAATGAAAAATAGCTTTAATTTCATTTTTTTCAACTTTTGACACCAAGTTCGTTTAATTGGCTAAAACGTAATTGAACTTGATTTATTTTTGCATTAAATATTTTTATTCCATAAATGAAATATTCCATGAAACCACCAAATACTTTTATGGTTAAAAGACTCACCACGTCGTTCTCTGATATTTTAGAGTATTTTATATGGGTCTCCAGATTAAAATGCAAATATGTCATAAAGTAAAACTAGTACAAAATGTCTGATGTGCTAAATTGAAAACGAGAGAATGAAGGCAATTTCAATGCGATGAAATTTGTAAGCATCTTTTGATCAAGAGTTATGCCATTTGATTGTATAATTTCTGTCAAAGCATTCCATTAAAATGCTCCTCAGTTTTTTACTAAATTCCCCTTGATTGATCTTTCGATGCACCGAATATGTTCGGAACACGGCAGTTTCAATTTTTCTCCTCGATAGAACGCCTCTTTTGTTACTAATGAATACTTAAATAAAATTCCGATTCAATTACCTTATGCAGTACGATGATTCTCAATTGGATACAATTTTCGCTTTTGAAGCCACTTTTAAATCCCATGTTTTGAAAAGATGAATCTCGCAAAGAAATACTTCAATCCAAAGTTACTTTTTCTATTTTTCTTCTGACTATGCTGACGAAACATTTTCGCTCACCTTAAAAATTCTATAAATTTGAAAATAAGAACTATAATCTACGATTTCATTTGTCAAAAAGAAATAATCGAACTCCCAAGTTTAAAAAAATGTGTTAGAAAAACTTGTTTATTGTCTGGAACTGTTTCCCTATAAATTCAAGTACGCGGAGAAACGAAATTATTGGTCGAAAGATACGTTAATACTTAAGTTGCGAGTTCGAAAGTCGATCCAAAGACCGTCGGGTACAGGGGGCTGGTGCACCATAAATCTGTCGTGGCTCCAAATGTCCTCACATTGGCGTGGTGTAGAAGTTTGGAGAGTGGGGTGCCAGCTCAGGTGTTCTCGTCATCTGACCAAGGTTCAAAATGGTTAGGTGTTGTCCTCGGATCTTTCCCTTCGAGATTGATCCCGGACCGTCGCCAATAGCCCGTTGTGTTGCTTCAGTGGGACGTTAATTCAACTACCCCCTTTTAAGGAATAAGGGGGACGAGAGAAATAGTAATTTGCAACTGGGACTGAACTATGGGTAAATGGCATTAAAATGCGTTTTATTTTTCGACTGAACGATACTAGGTTCATTACATACACATGTCGTTCAAAATGTGACTCTAGTATTTATTTTCGTCTATTTTAGATTTCTTTAAGCAATAACTGATTTTTTCAAGACACTTTAACCCTCAACGGCACATCTCCTTTTGGTGTGTACTCTAGCGATCTTTTCTTCTCCCATGGGTTTACTTACTTTTAGTGAATATCCAAGCGATGTTTTTCTGCTTTCATCCCACTACTCCGATCCCTCTTTTTCACGACATTTCTTACTTGACGTTTTCCTGTGTTTGGCACAGCTTGGCCAAACATCAAACTCCAAAACAACCAACCACTCTTGACACTTATTAAAAAATTCATTGTTAACGATTTCTTGTTTAAGAAATGCGATAAGAGTACGCTTTGTATGAAAACAATAGGAAATCTACAGCAAAAACGTTTGACAAAAATGAAGAAAACCAGCCCTTTTGCTTTGGCCGTTTGATGGCGTCTAGTCTGAAGTTACATTTTTGTGGCGGTGTGTGTAACATCTTCAACTTAAAAAAGGCTTCGCTAAATCTTTTCTCAAAACTGAATGCATCCAACGCGTTGAGAAGTTTCCAAACTCTTTTCTGAATGGGGTTTGCCAAGTGCCCATTACACGACGTCTTGGCGCCAGAAACCTGTCCTACCTTTGTTGGACGTTCTTTCACTCTCATCTCTTGTTGTGAAGTTGCAAAAATGAATCTTCGAATGCACATACTCTGATTTTACTTTGGATACTTCTTTTCATGGGCCATGCGAGACAAGTTCTTATGAAAATGGGACCTTTGTGTCTCGTTTTCCGTACAAGTTGGGATACTTACGTGTCAGAATGAGCGGACATTGTCTGGAGACAATAATTAATGAAACAAAAGACAATTAAAGTTGAAGGAGAGCAATAATTGATTTTTGTTTTTAAAATTGGAAAAAATTAAAATCATGATTATTCAATGATAAACTTCGGCAGTTTCAACCTCATGTGGTTTACTTCAAGTACACACGTACTTCACAATCCCGAGTTCCCTTTTTACTCTCGGTGTTTGCCTCTTTGGACTAAATGGCGGGGTCGCCTTGGCTCAGTGGGTTTGCCCACTACGTTAGCAACCTGTGAGTTCTAGGCGGCTGAAATTTGATTCCACCCTGGTTGTATTTCTCCACTACGGGTTTGATCCCGGACCGTCGCCAAAACCCGTTTTGTTGCTCCAGTACGACGTTAATTCAATTACCTACCTACCTCTTCTGTGTCGGTGAAACTTGTGTATGTGCATTTACTTGATGTTTGGCGCAGCAAATATGGCTCTTGTGCCAAAATCAACCAACCAACTTTATTTCTTGTATGCATAGTTTTCGTAACAAGATATAATGGAAGTTAGTGATTGCGGCCTATATAGATACATAGCGTTTCAAGGAAACAAAATAAGTATCTTCGTACCAAATGTGTTGAAACCGACTTTCGCATGGAATAAGTCCAGTTTTAGCCGATTGAGTTGGATAAAAACCGAGACGTTTTTCTGAAATTCATTGAAGATCCAATCAAATGAGATGTTATTCAGTCCAATTGACTTTTCTTCTAGACACCTTCAATTTGCGAATCATCTGAAAACTTGAGAAAGACAGTATTTGCTTTATCATTCAAGGGGATGAGAAAAGTGAAACCTCACTTAAATCACCTCATTTTTGCGAAAGGGTCTTCCTTTCGATGATGAACCTTACTAGACTGGTAGGAAATCTTTCAAGGGCAAATCTAGATCCTCTCCAAAATCTTCATTCGTTTTGCACCAATTGCTGTCAGTTGAGGAAATAAAGCCCGATTTTCCTCTGAATGAATTAACTATGGGAAAGACTCTTAAAATATCAATAAAAACATTTGGTAAATAAAACTCCCGTGGCAAATACTTGCTGTGTTGATAAGATAAATATTGGAAGGGTAGGGGTGTAAAACAAGTCCCATGCAGCTTAAACAAGATTTTCAAACCTGCATTTTGATGGTTAGAAAGATTTCAATTCGCATTCAAAACAGTCTGAAAAACCACAGAACACATTTTTCTAATTCTGGAGACAAATCTTAAGAAAGCAATTCGAATACTTGGGACAGTTTATATTGGCAATGGCCAAAACAAAAGTCGTGAGTTTTAATATTTTGTTGTACCCATTACCGCACTCCTTCCTGGTGGCATTGTGTTTGAATTAATGCAATGTCTCAACACATATTTTTGACCTGATTTGTATTAATATTTCGCCAAGATCCTTTGTTGAAGGGCCTCTTCAACAAGGGTGTACGGGCATCACAACCCCGAGGTACCCGAGCGATCTTTCCTCCCTTTCATTTTCACCCTCGCCTACCCTTCTGCTTTTTCTTCAGTGTTGTCAGTTTGGCACAGCTTGACCAAATATGGCGCCATAAAACCCAAAGCAATATCAACCTTTGTTGAAAGAAGAGTGTAATTACTCGTATGCTTCTCTAGAGAATCCCATACCTTCAATGGGGTTGAATGGGATTGAGGTTAGCCAATTTAAGTGTGTGAGTGATGCCTCCTATCTTTCACAATTTTAGATCGATGAATCGTCATCCTGAATCGCTTCAGGGAAGAAAACTTTCAATGATGGTCATTCAGTATGCTAAGATGCTCAGATGACTTCATTTTATTGCTGAGTCAGCCGAATAGAAGATCATAACACTTCCTCCTGAGGTTGAACAGTACAGTCTCTTGTAACCCTCCATCATATGGACCACATGATGGATTTTCCGTACTATAGCGATTCAATAAAGAAATGGACTTTTCGGCCCACTCTAGTAAGTCCCAGACTTTCCTTTTTTAAATGGGCTCAGAGTGTTTGTTAGTTGTAGGTGGCACATCTAACTTACCTTGGGTGTATCTCTCCTCTGCAAGTAAAGGGCCATTCCATGTGACGGAACAATTTTTTTTATTCACCATTCAAGACAAATATAATTTGTTTAAAAAATATACGCTTTCATTTTTACCTACCCTTTTTCTTACACCCTCATTAGATTGTCTGTCTTGTGTTTGGCGTAGCTTGGCCAAATATGGCCCTTGCGCCATAAAACCCGAAGACAAGCAACCAGGAAATACACGGGAAAAACGTATCTTAAACAGGGCTTTTACATTCGAATTGAAATATGTTTTTAGCAGAATTTTTTGAATTTTTATAATTGCATGTCTGTTATCTCAGTTGATATCTAACATACTTCAAAAAATACGTCACAATAGTAATACACGTTCACACCCGATACACGCCTTGTCATCAGACCGTATTTAAAATTACGTGGTGTTGTCCTCGGATCTTTCCCTTGGGGATTGATTCCGGACCATCGCCAATAGCCCGATGTATTTCTCCAGTGCGACATTAATTAATTACCACTACCGATAAACGGTCCCGATGATTTATTTATCTCTATATAGAGCAGAGTTGGTGCCTGTCTGTTCTTTACAAATTTACGGTTGACCAATCCACACCAAATTGAGTACACTTATTCTTCAGAACCCTGCGCGTACGATATGCTACATATTGACCCAGGTTCGATTTTTCCTGGGTGTGTAAAGATAATTTGCAATCCCAATAGAAATAACATTGAGAATAATTATAGTTGTGGTTGAAACAGATCGTTTTACCTGTATATTTTTCAAAAAATATTTTTATAGAATTTAAATTTTAATACTGAATGTTTGAACTTATTTTTCCAAAATATAAATAATTTCTGAATATTTGATTGATATAAGAATATTTATAAAATATTTAATTTTACATAACTTACGTGATTTGCTATGAAACGAGTCTTGCGCGAAAAGCACAAGCGAAAAATTCACTGTTCATAAAAGCGTAACTTTGCTATTTGGTATGCCAGAATGAATGTTTTGTAATTGGATTTCTGATCTGTTCGACGTTATTTGAACGCGTCTTCGGAACGGCCATTCACGAGTCAGATTTGGATTGGTCGGGGAAGCCGCTCCATCATGCCAGCATTGCCAAGAACCTCTCTCAACCTATCATATTTTAACTTCTTGAACAGGTCAGACATTTTTATCGACAGTTTTTTGAAACTTCATCACCAATTTTATCAGACCTGTTGGGTCAACCTCCCCATCCATTACTTTTTAGATTTCTTCATCATTCAGGATTTTTACCACATATATAATGAATAAGATTTTAATTTGTTCTTAGTTCTCTAAAAAAATACGGTTTTACATTTTTGTGGTTAAATTTTACCTTCATATTTAATTTTTATGTATATCACTTGGTTTTATTCATTCCATTTCTGTTTTAATGTTGGTCTGGTTATTAGTTTAAAAGTCTTTTAATCTAAGTACATTTCCTAATTTTACTGTCTTTGGCTCAGCTTATCCTCTTTTGAATCTTGCGCCATAAAACCCAAATCAACCAATTAACGCTCCTCAAAAATAAAACAAGACCTCGCAAAATTCTTCATGGAAAATGAAATCCTGCAACTCCGCCATTCAACCTCCTACCATTTGTCGTACCGTCAATGATAACCCTGCATTTCATTTCGTACAGCCATTGAGATGCTCTTATCCATTTCAACGCTCTTGATCAGCACTTCGGAGCTCTCCCAAGTGCTCATTCAGATTGAAGCTCAACTTTTTCAAGATTTCAATAAAACAAAATAACTTTGGGTTGGACTTAACCTAGAGGCAGAAAAAATAAAAACTCAATACTAAAAAACCTGCCAATGCATACATTTATTTTGATTCAGTTCTTTTCTTATTCTACCAATTTATTATGATTCCCAAATACTAAGACAGGCCCATTTATCAAGTGCTATACAGGTAACCCTCCTGTATAGCACTTGATAACACGGTAGATAGGTTCCTAGAAAATGCCGTGTTGTGTGAAACCGTGTTATATGAGACCCAAAGCCAGTACAAAAAGGGGGTTACGTTCCGAAAACTTATCAAAAACAAACATTTTTTTTTAAATTCCATACAAGCAACTTAATTTTTATTAAAAATATAAATGTATGTATAACACAAAACGAAAAAAAAAAGAAAAAAAAATATTATTTTCATTTAATGTGACCTTAATTTAATATAAATTTCTTCTTCATCACTACTCAGTACAATCAAACGAGAACGTTTTTTCGGCTGAACGATATCACTTTCACTTTCTGAACCTTCTTCATTTAGATTTTTTGCACCTATATCCTCTTTAAAAAATCTGTAATTTTGGTTTGTTTGCTGGTTCTTACAAAGTCATTGTAGATTTCATGGTATGAAGATAGACAATTTTGCAGCTCTCTTTTGAATTTTCGTCTTCTTTCAGCGGAAGGGTCTGCATTCAAGAAAAATGATTCAAGATTTTCAGCTAAGCTTAGGCCTTCTAATTTTTCTAATATTAAATTATTAACTTCACAATCTTCATCAGTGCTATTATCCTCAGAATCGATTTGATTTCCAACTTCGGATGCCATTTCCATCAAATCCGTTTCGTCAACTTCTTCCACTAATAAGTCTTGAACGTCCTCAATAGCCATATCCACAAAGCCTTCGTCTCCGATAGATTTAGCAAGTTCTAATATGCCACCAATTTCATTTTCTGACGATTCAAGCACGTTTTCTATTTCAACTGAAGATGGCCATATCTCCAACATGCATTTAACCTTGATGTTTTTAGTTCTTTCTGCGACAAAGATATGATGTCGATGCAGTGCTTAATTGAAAATTGCTTCCAAGCTTCCATTACATTAACTGATTTCGAATCGGTTACGTCTAAAATCCACTGTAATGCACTTCTTATGTAATAATTTTTAAAGGTATAAATAATACCTTGATCCAACGGTTGGAGCAACGAAGTAGTGTTAGGTGGTAGGAACACTATTTTGACTTTGGGATGACTCAAATCTTGTGGGTGACATGGAGCATTATCAAATAGTAATAGCGCCTTGAAGCTCAAAATTTTCCGTTTTAAATAATTTTCAACGTTTGGCACAAAATAATTTGAAAACCAATCTTTAAATAAAGTTCCATTCACCCAAGCTCTTGGATTTGTTTCCAATATACCGGTAAGGTGTTTTTATTTACGCCTTTAAGTGCCCGGGGATTTAAAGATCTATAAACTAGCAAGGGTTTTGTCATAAAGTCCCCCGACGCATTACTGCACAAAAGTAGCGTTATACGATCTTTAGACACCTTAAATCCGGGTGCACTTTTTCTTTTTTCGATATAAAGGTTCTACTGGGCATTTTTTTCCACCAAAGCCCAGTTGCGTCGGCATTGAAAACTTGATGTGCTGTGTATCCTTGCTCTTCTATAATGTTTTGAATTTTTTCTGGATACGTCCTGGCAGCTTCATGATCAGCCGACGCAGTTTCTCCTTGAATTTTTATGCTATGAATTGCAAAGCGCTTTTTGAATTTTTCGAACCAACCTTTACTTGCCACAAAATCTGGGTTGACAGAAGATTCCCCATGTTCTTTAAGGTATTTGTGAATTTTAAGAGTGCTTTTTGCTTAATGATGTTACCATCCAATGGAATTCTTTTTGACAGCTAATTATTTTGCGGATATCGAAGATCCTGCAGCAACTGCACTTCTTTTTCATTTCTCTTAATAGTCCGGACTGTTGCTTCATTTAAATTAAAACTTTTTCCAATGTGAGATGCTTTTTCTCCTTTTAAAAGACGATCCAAGATTTGTATCTTTACTTCTAAAGAAATAAATTTCCTCTTAAACGTTGTTTTTTATCTTTATCAGACATGGCTTGGGACTGAAACTTGATTTTCCAAAAATTTAGTCTTAAAGACGAAAAAATCACTCTTTAACATCGTGGCTCGACGCAGACTGCCGACCAGCCGCTTAAGACACTTTGTCTCCAGACCACGGAAATAAAAAGAAACAAAACAGGGCCTGCCATTCACGGGCCCTCGGCTGCGATCGCATTTTACAACAGATCGATACAATATGACGATGTCGCATATTGTATCGATATCACTTTATCCTTTTAGATGCGGCGGGACTTTCCGCAATACTGTATCTCTGAGACGGCAAGTCTCGCCTCAGATGGCGCTTAAACTGTGCATGACGCTTTCCGCTATAACATCGGAATAGAGTTATAAATGATTAAATTATAATTTATTTATATATTTTCATGTAAAGGCACTATAGTTAATTATTTTAAGGTAATTTAGTTTTTAAATATGTTAAACAAAAATCATGTTATCCAGTACTGTAGAAGTACAGTATTGTACAAAGGTTTTCGCAATTTTCTTATCGTGTTAGAGCGAAACCGTGTTGTAGGAGGCCTACCTGTACTGTCAATATTGGAGATTGAGGCCCCTTCGTGGTCAGGTTCTCCATGACCTCATCAACACTTTATAAATTTGATTTAGAATTCTTCGTTTAGGGTATCTGAGTTAAGACATCGAAATGGTTGCGGTCATATTTGAGCATTTCTAAGTAGTGTTCTTTTTGTAAATAAAACGTTATTATCTCAATATTGTTCAAAAATCTTCGAATTGCTCTATTCCTGAATGTATTCAATATGTCGAAATTCGACAAGCTTGCTCATCTTTCGTTTTCAGAATTCTGCATTTTTCAATGATCGGAATTTAATTTGTTAAGCTACTACTTCTGTATTTGTGTTCCAGTATTTTATATGTAGATAAATTTAGGAAAGAAGTTAAAGATTTAATGAATTATTTATTTTCTTCAAAACATCGCAGACATGGGTTCATTTCTTGGCGGTATGTGTACATTTTGACCAACTTTGCTCAAAAGCATGGTTCAATACATAGTGGTTTGTAGAATCCCGTTTCATAAAAATAAATTAAAAGATACAAAACAAAACTTTTTTAAAATAAGATGTGTAACTTATTTCAAAATGACTGATAACGTTAAAAATAAAATAAGTTTAGAGTCAGGTAACGTTACAATACGGCTGGTTAAAATAAGACTGGAATGATAGAAATAACTAAATCTATCATTGTAAAAGATATGTGGTTCAAATTTAGAAATCGAATCACTGGATTGAAAAAATTGCTTTAAGGATTCAATTTAAAACTACATGTCAGTTGGATTAATGCGAATTTTAAAGACTGCTGATCTTGGAATATCACTGTTAGAAAATATTCGAATTAGGAATTTTGAAAAATTAAAATATTTTGTTTAAGTGACAGGTTGAGGTTGCTTACTTTACAAGTTGAAGCTGTTTTGAAACTTTAGATACATGAGAAACATTCATTGAAAACAGTGATTTTCTTTTTTAAAAAACGCTGTGAAATCGACCTTCTGAAAAATTGTAATCGATTAACTTTGCTATGTCTACTAGATGATATTTAATTTTAAAACAAGCTACGTTATTTCACGTACCGCTGAATGGAATTTTCAAGAATAAAATGTATTTGCTTCAAAATAAATTAATCACAAATATCGTATTAATTCAATTTGCCATCCTCATAATGATAACGAAATTCGGAAACATCGCATCCCTGTTGCAAGAGTGACTCAAGCCATCTTAGTATAACGTTTTGTAGTTGGTCTTACAATAGTGGTGCGATGAATGTGAAATGAATTATATAGATGGATATATCATATACGTATTTGAGTGTGAAGTAAATTGTAGAAGCTATGAAAAAGTTGAAATGGTGTTAAAAAATTTATTTTTTTTATGAAAGAAGTAATTAGTCTGATAATTTTTCTATTAACATTTAACCAATTCAACTCGAGCAACGCGGGAAATTCTGCTGGTACTTATACAAATGTTCTGTGAAGATTAGCTGCAACTTGCAATATTTGCTGTTTTTCTGAAGATTTGCTTTGTGTGAATATCGTTCGCCTTTCCAATTCATTCTACGTTGCTTACTTTCATGATAAATATTTCACAACTTCTTAAGACATCAAATATTGCATGAATTGTAAAAGTATTCTATAACAAGGCATATTCAATCTAAATAGCATTTAATTAACTAAAATAAAGTGATGATTTTATACTTTTTCTTAAGTCAGCATTGTAATATAAATGAACTATAAAATAATATGGCAGGCTAAGATTTCTGCTCAGAGGCAGACCATATTTTTTATGCATGTGAGAGTTATCTGAAATTAAAGTTGTGACTTCTCGATATCTGATCATTTTCTATTCGTGAAACTTGGTTTCTTTCGATCCCTAAACTAAGTATACTATGGAAACACGACTCGATTCAAGAATTCGTGTTCAAATGAAATAAAAGATCTGCTTAAAGCAGAAATATATGAAACGATACCTAAAACTAACCACCTAAGTACAATTCTCACTACAGATAAGTCCCTTAACGTTCCCCTTTTCTCCCAGTCTTTATCTCCTTAGCCAAGTGGTCAATATATCTTGCCACCCCCTTTCACCTTTGAACTCAAGCCATCTCATTAACTTTGACCTCCCACGGACTCTCCTGCTTTCAAATCGCATATGTAAGATGGCCAATAATCTCTCTTAATCCTTATCCCTCTAGCGAGTTCATTGTAAACTATTTTTTCACTAGTCCCTTAAAATAAGGAGCTCTCAGAGCAGTTCTTAACACCCGACAACCAATACCTCCACGCATTATGTCATCACTTGTTTGTCGTTGAAGTAATAAAGAATTGTTATAGATAGATCTGCCTCCATTTGTAGAACCATTATTACATTCTTTACGGTTGCCTTATACCACTCTTGCCACGACTACAGGCTTATAATTTTGTTATTATGACATATATATATATATATATATATATATATATATATTTACAGGAGTGTATTTTGAAATTGAATCATCCTATATTTTATGATAGGTGGTTGCTCGAGTCATTTTAAGGTAACTATCATTTGTGAAATAACCATCTGAACCTCAAATGAGGCAGATTTTAAACAATGTCTGCATTACACTCACCAATGTTTATGAAATACGTTTTAAATTTCAGTTACAACTTAAGTTTTAAATCGTGGTGGACAAATGAAACTCAAGTTATCTGAAAAGGAAGCAAAAATTCAAATAATCTTTTTTGGGGAAGAGTTGAACTATGAGATGACATTAGAGAACGAATGCCGGCAACACACCCCGAATGAAAGATTTTTTAAGTTTCAAACTCAAACCGATTGAAATAGACTGCTTTATTTCCGTCTCTCCCGTAATGATTCCTAACCCGGTGAGCTTGCCGAAAGGTGTGATGTCACAGGTAGCAACTAGGCAGCCGCACTTCGCTCTTTTTCTCTGATGGCTGCCACATCCTTGGAGCACTCTGCTATGTACGGTCTTATGCACTAAAGAAATAAGCATCCAACTTGGATTGACTGCCACTTTGAATATTGTCCCCGATCGAGCCGCTACGCACCTGATAAAAATAACTCAAACATCGAAAAACTGGGCTGTCACCTTGAAATTGCAAATCGAGGCAATTTTGGTAAAGCAAGGATCTCTGGGATTACGTCATCGGAATTGAAACTAGACCTGAGGACGATGATGAATCAAAGCAATTGGATCCGAGTGGTAAAAGAGATTTCGAGTGGGTAAAAGAGAGCTGACATAATATCCATTAGCCCCAGTAAACTTACTTGATTATGTGAAGCTTCCAACGAAGTGTACTAAACTCCATCGGTCCAACGGTCCTGCGAAAGAAGTGACCATGTCGCAAAATGTCGGACAGTGAAAACGTGGTTGACCATTTGAACATTTTCATCTTCACTGTTGATGGTACAGCTTTGATATAAAGACTTAAGTGGCAACGCTTTTGGCGCGTTTTTTGACGTGCTTTTTATGTGACCAAGGAAAAATTTCTCGAAAAAACACCGTTTTAAGCTAACGGAAAATAATTAAATGAACAATAAGAACTTCAAAAATAGAAAAAAAATCCACACAACTGTCCTCCAAAGAAATCCAATCCCTCATTTCCTAAAGTTGCCCTACAGCCAGAAAAATTAAACTTCAAATTTCGCGAAAGAACACCCTGAAACTTATCTACAACACTAAATGCCGAAGGCATGGTAAAATAAAAAAAGGTGATGATTTACAAAAATTAACAAGAGATTTAAGTAAAAACAAGAAACGACGCAATTAAAATTCAAACTGAAGGTTTTAATTCTTCAAATTTACAGGAAACGGAAAAGAGTTGAAAAAAGAATTAAAAACAAAACAAAGGATATCCAAAATATTCAAGAACAAAGGGCCGGAAATGAAAATTTTAACTTCGCGAGGTTGCCATAATCCTAATACACCGGGGTTGCTTTTGTCAGCCACAACTCGATACAAAAAACGCGCCAAAAGCGTTGCCACCAGTCTTTATGTCAAAGCTGTACCTTGTTGATAAACTTCAGGAAATAGACATCCCAATCGCTGACGATCCACTTTTGATACTTCTGCATTCCTGACCAATTCGAATTCGGTGCACGATTGAATCGACAGATGAATCTCCTAGCCTTAAATATAAAGCTGATGGGAAGCAAGAAAAGGAAAGAATTACTCGGATTCTCCAAACCCTATTTACTCGTCCAACAATAAGAGATTCCAAAAGCATAAAGGATATACGGAAAACTGGAGGCCAAAACGAAACGTGATAAGACATTCCCAATTCTAAAGTGTAACTACTGTTCGAAAGTAGGACAAACTTCAGATTGTCGCAAGAAAATAGCCGATAGGAAGGCTGCCGCTTCAAAACAAGAATCCTCCATGATCACCGAAGTGACTGATTCATTCTGCGAATTCCCTCAACGCCAAGCAAAAGAAAACACCCTTAGATACCTACCTTTCAGATATGCAACGACAAATCCCTTTCCTCCCCCAAAAAGCCAAAGAAACCAGCTACGTGAAACTAGCTGTTGACAAGACTGCTGACATAATTGGGAAAGAGTATCGCAGTACCAGATGGGAAAAGATAAAAATTATTCACCTTGGAAACGTTTTGTGTTTCAGAACTGAAAAGCAACTTGCTGTCTACGTCAAAAACTACTGCTAACAATGGCTGTCACCTTCACCGAGCAAGCTCAAGTAATCGAACAGAACTGTTCTAAATTGCAAAACGAAACGGAGTCTTCTACTTCATCGAGCCAAGCGTTGAAACCGCCGCGCTTGTAACTGACTCAAAAATGGGATAAAAAATACAGCCACCTAAATGAGTGATTTAACAAAACTGCGGACTGAAAAAATGGTTTTCAACATTGATTACCTTAAGGATTAAAATTTGTATTCAATGTAAACAAACAGCTACACCTTTAACTAAATTATCAGGATTTCAAAGTAAACAACTGTCATTCATTCGGATGTTTGTACCTATGAGAGTACCATCTCTCGGAGGTTTCCAATGTTTTGTCACTTGTATAGAGAATCGCACCGGACAGAAAATGAAAACACTCCGCACAGATAACAGACTGGAATATTGACGGACAGACTGCAACACGTTTCTTGAAGAGCAAGGAATTCGAAAAGTTTTGACCCTTAACAACGGGAAGAACTATGCCAGAAGTCTCCAAGCTTCAAAAGAATCGGTGATTCCGTGGAAAGCTCAAAGGGTAACATCTTTAACTGCGTCGTTTTCTACTTGTGAAATGTGCTGTTCAAATCACAAAATTTATAAGTGTTGCGAATTTCTGAAAGTATCCGCAAACAAGAAATTTCAGTTCGTGAAGAGCAAAAAAATGTGCTTAAATTGTTTGAATTCCAGCCATAGTGTGAATCAGTGCAAATCTAACCATACGCGCAAGAAGTGTGGAAAAAGGCATTATACGTGTAATATGGTGGGGTTATGTATCTCAAGGATCCAGCATATCAAAATACTTTTGTACTCAACAAAAACTTAACTTTATTACAATAACAAAACAGATTACACAGAATTATAGCAATAAGGATTACACGCCCCTCAGACAACCGACCTAGCACGCCGGAGTCAGACGCTAATCTCCCCTTTAGTCTACTCCCTCTTGTTTAAGGGAGTATGGCGCGCCCCCTAGAGAGAAGGGATAACGCTACATCCCCCATGCAAGATTGACGTATCACCTGCGATACTCAATCTGACAATCCCATAAGGAATTGTACAAAAATGTTGAAATCAAAATACACAATCATATCAATACATATACAATAGTACTCACACGTTATGCACTACTCGACTGTCACTCCAAACACAAAATTAGTATCAACCTTCACGTAGTATGATATACCAATATAGATAAACAAATAATGTACACTGATTATAAAAATTGAAAATAAATGCACTACAAGCAATTACTGTGGCTATGAAATTATCATACCACAATTTAAAAAAACTCACATTTCACAAATTCTAAAAATATAATGACTTATTAACGATTTAAACACATTTTAGAACACTAAAGGAACATAACACAATTCTAAGGATATGACTTATTAACAATTTAAACACATCTTAAAACACTACAGGTACATAACACAATTCTAAGTACCTAAACATATAATTGAAAATTGATCATTACAAAATGAAATTATTTTCCACTTCATCCAAGATTATAATTAAAATTTTACAATAAGCGTGAGAGTGCGTCAGCATGAGGCATTTTTGCACCTGGGCAATGTTTAATAGCAATATTATACTTTTGTAGTGCAAAAGCCCATCTTTGCAATCTCGAAGATTGAGGAGCACTTTTAGTTAAGTAGGGTAAAGGGTTATGATCAGTGTAAAACTCTATTTCTGTTCCAAATACCCAAACTTCAAACTTTTTCAAGCTCCAAACGATTGCAAATGCCTCCCGTTCAATGGTAGACCAAGCCTGCTGTGCAGTGGTCAGTTTTTGACTGGCATAAGCAATTGGATAAATCTTATCACCACACTTTTGCGAAAGGCAAGCGGCTACACCAATTTGAGATGCATCCGAATAAATGATGAAAGGTTTATCAGGAACCGGAGAATATAAAGAGGGAGCCTCGATCAAGGCTCTCTTCAAAACACTAAAAGTGACATCATGCTCCTGAGTCCATGGAATGCAATCAGGAACTCTCTTTTTCGTAAGTTCCGTCAAAGGATACACAAGTTCAGAATAATTTGGAATGTACTCACGATAGTAGTTGCAAAGTCCTAGCACACTTCGCAAATTTTTCTTAGTAATAGGTCTGGGTAAATCTTCAATTACTTTAGTTTTCTCAGGATCGGGCTGATGTTTTCCGGACCCAATGACATGTCCCAGAAATTTAATTCCCGATTTCACAAAAGAGCACTTTTTGAGATTTACTGTGAAATTCAGTTCTTCAAGTTTCGTGAGAATTGTATCCAAATGAATTAGATGTTCATTCCAATCCCTCGAAAAGATGGCTATATCATCGATGTAAGCCCGTGAAAAATCTCGGTAAGGCGACAAAGCCTTATTCATTACACGTTGAAAAGTTGCAGACGCATTCTTTAGACCAAAACTCATCACTTTGAAGCGATATTGTTGTCGATGCGTCTTGAACGATGTAAAATCCTTGCTGTCTTCAGCCATAGGGATGGCCCAGTATCCCTTCAGAAGATCTAGAGTAGAGATGACATTGGCTCTACCAATGGACTGGATTAACTCAGTGGCATCTTCCATTGGAAAATCATCGGAAACCGTGACTGAGTTGAGGGCTCTATAGTCTACACAAAGACGCATGCTACCATCTTTCTTGTTCACACAAACAATTGGATAGGCAATTTCGGCATCACTTTCTTCTATTAGATCAAGATCCAAAAGCTCTTCTATCTGCTCATCTACTTTCCCTTTCAGCGCTTCGGGAATGCGGTACACAAATGGCTTGTTCCTTTCGGCATTAGGTTTCAAGCGAATGCGGTGTGCACCCACCTTCGCTACCTTTACATTATCAGTGAAGAGTGCTCGATGCTTGCGAATCAACTCCATTAGTTGCTCTTCATCTGCTTTCTTCAGATGACTCAACCTAGTTTCTGTAAACATCATCTCTGATTCATCTCTTGACAAACTAGGAGTGGGGTGGACTTCTCCGAATTCGTGCTCTTCCTCGAAGATAACTCCAACTGCAAGGGAACGAGGATGATATCTTCGTACCTTGTTCACATGAACATGCCTTACAGTTCCATCTGATAGTCTCACTTTATAAGAATGAGGAGGGCAGTGCTGCATAATTTCCCCAGGACCAGTCCTCGAAAATATCTGTAGCAAAGCATCGCATGCCGCCTTGGCTGAAAGTGACCTAAGAGGTACTGCCTCAGGCCAACGGGTGTGCTGGTCCATCACACAAAGAATATATTTGTGTCCTCTACTGGATGGAGGCTCAATAGGTCCAATGACATCAATATTAACTACTTCAAAAGGAAGCTCCGGACGAACTACTGGCGTGATTGGAGCTCTTTCACCAACATTTTCCTTTTTCCGAAGTTGACAACCCTTGCAAGTCCGGACAAATTCAGTAATATTTTTATTCATGCCCGGCCAATAAAAATTATATCTTATCCTTTCTTTGGTTTTCTTCACCCCCATATGGCCCCCGAAAACTGACTCGTGAGCTAACCTTAAAACTTTATCTACCCTATTGTGCGGTAAAACTAACTGTACCACTGGTTCATCGAGAATTTTGTCTTTGTGGTAGATTAATCCGTCGATTAAAATAAAATTGCCTTTATTTTGCTTTAATTCCTCGCGAACCCTTTCTAGAGATTTGCAGTTACTCTGCTCGTATTTTAATTTAGCATGATCCGAGTAAAATTGAGAATCGTCTAAATTATTTTTATTATTTTCTGCGACCTCGCTCTTATCGTTTTCTTCCTCTCCACTAGACATAGCGTCCCCCATTTCCCTTTCGCTTGTCGACTGCAGAAAAACGTCTGCGGATGTACTCCCCTCTTGGAGATAAACAAATCCCTTGTTTCCTGTTCCGTCTGGCGTTTCGCTATTTATTGAACATAATGACTCATACAGAGACGGTGGTATCAATGCCTGCGCATGTAATTTGTCCGTAAGCGCCATCACACATTCTATGGGATGCTTTAATGCGGAGTCGCTGTTAAGCGCAATCGCCGTTTTCACTAATTTGGCTTCAACCTTTTCGCCAAAAGCCGAACTCAAAATAACTTTCCCGAATTCATCGCTGTCCACGTTAGGGAGGAAGTCAGAATTTATGACCAACAGTTGAGTCCCTGAGTCAATAATACATTCTATCTCTCTCCCCTTTACGAAGATGGTGACATGTTTCAAAGGTTCAAGGTCAACCTGTGGTTTGAAGCGTTCCGAAAGAACCTTTGCTACGACAGCCCTCTCTTTCCTTTCGCTTGTTTTTGTTTGGGGGTACTTTTAGTTGCACTCACGGGCCAAATGGTTTTCACCACAAATGTAGCATTCAATTTTCCTACTCATTTTGTCTTTAGGCCTTGGTTTTAACTCTTCGCGTCTTACATGAGGAGGGATATATTTAAAATCATTACGCGAGTTGATGTGATTAGTTGAAGTTTTATAACAATTAAAAGGTGTTTCGGCAAGCGATTTTCCTATCGAAGCAAAGAACATGTCGCATTCTCTGCCCATTTGTGTGGGTTCAAACCAACTTTGTTCTTGCTTTATGTTTATATGCGTGGCTGTTTCGCGATCAAGCGTTTGATATAACTTATCACTAACAATTAATCCCTTTAAAGAATTGAAATCATTCACTTCTCTTAGCTTACAATATTGTTCCCAATTTGTTGCTAGTCGCGATGCAAATTGAACATGAGTTTCATTTGCCATACGTTTCGCTTTTTGAAAATTCTGTAAACAGATCAATGGTGTCGGTTCAAATTCTCTTAGAACTGCACTTCTTAATTTATCGTAATCATTTATCTCCTCGTCTTTAATGTACACTAATATATTAGCGGCCTTTTCTCCTAAGAGATTCAACAGAATTTCCCCTTTGAATTCGTCGGGTACACTTTTGGTTTTGAATGCTCTCTCTAGTGACGCGAAAAATAAATTCCAACCCTCTGGCCTTTTCGGAACAGGGAGTGTTAGTGTGCGAACATTACGAATGAAATTTTCTATTGAAAGTTGACTTACTACCTCAGGATTTACATTAACTTGCTCAGCCCTGCCAGGCGAACTTTCATATCTCAACCTCTCTAAATTTATTCTTTCTAATTCTAACTGAGCTTCCATACTCAATCGTGAACTTTCTAGTTTTGCTTTTTCGAGATTTATTTTTTCTAACTCGATTCGAGCCTCTTGCTCTTCTTTGGACTTCCTATCCGCTATAACTGAATCTGCATATTGTGTTACGAATGTTTCATCCTCTACATAACTTCCGCTGTTCAAAATAAGATTTCTTAAGTCAATTACTTTCATATCTGGAGTAACTGTCTCGCTTATCTCCTCAGCGATTAACTTAAGATCTTCCTTTTTCGCTCCCCGGAACATTTTTAAAATAATAAATATTAATCCTAACCAGGCAATTAAAATAAATTATCTCATATACTGAATCTGACCAAACAGCAAAGCAAAAGTTGCCTACCTCATCGTCCTTGTTGTCCACTGGAACCAATCCACAAACTAAGACTGATGATTCAGATCCGGTCGTCACTGCGCCAATGTAATATGGTGGGGTTATGTATCTCAAGGATCCAGCATATCAAAATACTTTTGTACTCAACAAAAACTTAACTTTATTACAATAACAAAACAGATTACACAGAATTATAGCAATAAGGATTACACGCCCCTCAGACAACCGACCTAGCACGCCGGAGTCAGACGCTTATCTCCCCTTTAGTCTACTCCCTCTTGTTTAAGGGATTATGGCGCGCCCCCTAGAGAGAAGGGATAACGCTATAATACGCTTCTCCATTTCCAATCAGCGGGCGGACATTACAACTCCCCCTACCCTATTGGTCATGTCCTCAGGCAATCCGACGGGGTCGAAGGAGAGGATCCTGACGAGCCAAATAGTTCTCCTTCGCGCCCACCCATCTCCTCCTACTCTTGTGTTTTTCGAACTGGGCGACGAAGTCCTGAATGTCAACAAACATTGCTCGCCACCGCAGTCGTTAAGATTCGCGACTCAAGTGGGTTCTTTCAAAATTGCAGAGCTGATTCATCCGGGTTCTCAAGCAAATTTCATCAGATTCTTGTTCAAAAATTTGGCCTTTCACGTTCTCGAGCGAATGTTGATATTTCCTGTTTAGGAAAACATCTTTGGGAAAATCGGAAGGGGAAGTGAATTTAGTGTTTACCCCTCATTTCAGACTCCTGTATATATAGAAAAGGCATATATTTTACGCAAAATCACTGTCTGCTTGTCCAATTATCAGTGTACCAAAGATTTTGCTCATAAAAACTTATTGTTAGCATATCCTAATTTTAACAATCCTGGTTCAGTAGAACTTTTACTTGGAGTGACAGCTGCTTTCCTCTGTTTACTGGACAAACAAGACTCAGCGGTAACAAAATGCGTTTGCTGTAAACTCTGAACTTGGTTGGCTAATAGGTGGGCCAGTTACAGTTCATCCAAATCTTCGGAGTGTAAGAGGTGCAGTAAATTTTATGGAAACAAACGTTGATGATGTGTTGAAAAAATTCTGGGAATTAGACTGTTCCCACTGCTAGCTTGCTCTCCAAAGAAGAAAAGTGTTGAGGAGCATTTCGTTAATATTCATGTTAGAGACGAAACTGGTCGTTTCGTTGTGCGATTGGCATCGAAATCTTTCCCTTGTCAACTTGGTGACACCAGGGAAATGGCTATTAGGCGTTTCAAGAACATAGAACGCAGATTGTGTCACCATCCTTCCTATGAGCAGTACAAGGCTTTCATGACAGAATACCTTTCAAACAATCACATGGAAATTGTTCCTGAATCAGAGGTGTTAAAGTCACCCTCTTGTTTTTACATGCCCCACCATGCAGTTTTCAAGAAATGAAGCACTACTACAAAGTTAAGAGTGGTGTTTGATGCTTCAGCGAAATCATCATACAACACATCCCTGAATAACATTCTCATGGTGGATCTCAGGTGCCAGCAAGACCTAGTGCCCATTTTGCTGAGTTTTCATATGCATCAGATTGCGGTAACTGCTGATGTAGCCAAAATGTTTCTTCAAATCAGTTCATTCAGAAGATGCAGATTTTCAGCACATTGTGTGGAGAAATGATTCCAGCGAGCCAATTCGTGATTTCCGACTGACAACTGTCACCTAGGAACTGCATCTGCCCCATATCTTGCAACAAGAGCCATTCGGCAGCTGGCTATTGAAGAAAGGGACAATTATCCCTTAACATCTAAGAGAGCAGCTCAGGATTTTTATGTTGATGATCTTCTGTCCGGTGCAGATACTCTAGAAGAGGCTTGTGAACTGTCTTCTCAACTTTTAGCGATGATGAAAAACGGAGGTTTTGAGCTTCGCAAATGGACTTCAAACGTTCCTGAAATCTTGAAATCCATTTCATCAGAGTTGAAAGAAAGTCATCTTCCAATGGAGATAGAGATTGATCAGTCAATCAAGATGCTTGGTGTCAACTGGAAGCCGTCTAGTGATACGTTTTCAGTCAGTGTTAGAAATTCTTCTGAAACAGTTGCTATAAAAAGAGCCATTCTGTCTGAAGTAGGTAGGATTTTCGATCCTTTGGGATGGCTTTCCCCCATTGTTATCCTGGCGAAGATGTTCCTTCAAGAATTGTGGAAGACAAATGTGTCTTGGGATGATCCTGTTTGGAAAAGGTTCAGCGGAAGTGGTCCAAATTCCGGTCAGAGCTTCATTAAATAAAACTCATCCAAATTCCTCGATGTGTTGTGCTATCCAATGCAATGAAAACGCAATTACATCTCTTGTGATGCATCTGAGAAAGGCTATTGCACGGTGATTTATTTACGAAGTGTTTCAGCTAATTCCGAAGTGAAAGTGAGCCTTCCAACAGTCAAGACTAGAGTCGCACCACTGAAAACCCTTCCTAGACTTGAGCTATGTGCTGCATTATTGCTTGCACATCTGTTTGAGACAGTTCAATTGTCCGTAGCGGGAAAATTTTGTGAAATTTATGCGGGGACCGATTCAACTATTTTGTCATGGTGTCTTCTGAACCTCGACGTTGGCAAACGTTCATTGCTAACCGAAATTTAAAGAATTGAATTTTGTCCAATCAACATTGGTACCATGTGCAAGGAAAAGAAAACCCTGCAGATCATGCATCACGTGGTTTTTATCCCTCTGATATTCCTTGTAACCTTTGATGGTTTGGCCCCATTGGTTAAGTGATCCATCATTTGAAATGCCATTGCGTACTGATATAAACACAGCAACTGAAAATGTGCTTTGCGAAGAGAGGAAGCAAATTGTTTCCGGTGTTGCACGTTTGCAGGGAGAACCCCCTCTCATTCGAAAATTATCTTCTCTCATGAAATTGTACCATACCTTTGCATGGTGTTTACGTTTCATGCATAATTGTCGTGTTTCTGTTGAACAGAGAAAGCTCGATCTTTTGACAACTGAAGAGCTTCAAAAATCTGAGACTTATTGTTAAAATTGTTCAGGCTGCAGCGTTTCAAGAAGACATGCATTGTCTGAGGGAGAACAAGCCTCTGCCTAACAAAAGTAAATTATTGTTTCTAAACCCATTTCTTGATTCGAATGGTGTTATTCGAGTTGATGGAAGTTTGAACAACTCTAATTTTCCTGAGTCGAATTCATCCAATCATTTTACCTAAAAAACATAATTTCATTGATTTAATTGTGAAATATTTTCACATCTTCATGTTGGTTCTCAACTTCTATCTACTATACGCAAAAGTTTTGGATTTTGAGTGGCAGAGATGTTAGGAGAATTGTTTGAGAGTGCATTATTTGCTTTAGATTATGTGCCAAATCAGCTTCTCAAATGATGGCTGACCTACCAGTTTCAAGAGTGACTCCTTTTCGAGCATTTTCAAAGGTAGGCATTGATTATGCTGGTCCCTTTCAAGTGAAATGCAAAAAGGGTAGTGGACAAAAATCACTAAAGTGTTACAAAATATTGTTTGTCTGTTTTTCCACGCGTGCTATCCATTTAAAGTTAGTAAGTGACCTTTCTACAAAAACTTTCCTTGCTACTCTCAGGCGATTTGTTGGTCGTCGTGGAAAACCAGCTGAATTATTCACCGATTGTGCTACCAACTTTGTTGGTGCTAACAAGGAACTTAAAGAAATGTTGAAGTTTGTAGCTTCTTGCAAAACTGATACAGAATTCAATAGTTTTGTTTTAAGTGAAGGACTGAAGTGGAATTTTAACCCTCCTGCTTCTCCCTATTTTAGTGAACTGGGAAGCAGGGGTTAAAAGTATGCAATTTCATTTGAAACGGGTTATTGGAGATTTGTTATTAACATATGAAGAGTTTTTGACTTTAGTGATACAAATCGAGGCTTGTCTCAACTCCCCATTGTGTCCTCTTTCAGAGGATTCAAGTGATCTTACTGCTCTAACTCCTGGGCTCTAACTCCTCATTGGTTCTCTTACTGCAATACCACAGCCTAGCCTCACAGAAATTAAGCTCAATCACCTCGATAGATGGCAGTTACTGCAAAGATTGTTCCAGCATATTTGGAAAAGGTGGAGCAATGAATATCTAGCAAGGCTGCAAAGACCAAAATGGGCTCGTCCGAAGGCCAATCTGAAGATAGGAGACTTGGTGCTAATTAAAAACGAACTCCTTTCTCCTCTCCGATGGAAGTTAGGGAGAATTAGTGCTACATTTCCTGGCTCTGATGGTAAGGTTCGTGTAGTGAATGTGACCACATCGAGTGGAGAACTTAAGCGTTCCAAAACTGTGTCCTTTACCATTGAATTTTAATTATTATTTCTATTTATGTTTAATTTGCCATTTTAAACATCTCTTCATGTATACTATTTCTAAGTATTTTCATTGCAATTCGTATTTGGTGTTTTTCTTTTACTTAATTTGACTTTTTTTATGTACCTGTTGATTCCCTGTGGGCTTCATGGCCGGGAGAATGTTGAGTATTTTCCTACGAGATGGCTCACGGACAACCTGACCACTCGGGGATGTCACCGCGCCTGCATGTTTATGTTCAAAGGGGCTGCTTAGCCACCTCCTGTTTTCTTGTTTATCTGTTACTTGCGAGGGGACTGCCTGCCGAGAACCAACCTCGCAGCTTCGCTCTCTGTTGTTACCTTCAATAAATCTGTTATTTGTTAATCCTGAGTTCTATTCTGTTAACTCATCAAGCACAGAACGGGATCGATTGACGTGTCCAAACACCAACTTTAATGGCAAATAACAGTTGATTGGCAACGAAATACTCTAATTGCAGTGAATTATGTTAACCGTAAGGGAAATCCAGCCGAATACAGTTTTGCTAAAAGATTAAAGTTCCTATAATAGAAAAGTTATTTTATCATTGTTCCATTGAGTGAGGTATCGATGTGGAGTAAAATTCTCTGTAGATTTGAAATCTTTAACGGTTACAATGGAGTAGAAACTGAACTGGGGCATATTTGGCCACACATGCTGCGTCAAACATAAGACAGACATCAAGTAATGGACATACACACACAAAGACAATTTTACTGACAGAAGATAAATACATTCGGAATAAGTTACAGGAATGCGCCGCCTACAACTCGTATGTTCTTGGGTGGTCGCTATTAAAAATTGTTTTCTGTCCACCCTATTGATCATTGAAGTACAACGTCCTAAGGGAAAGATTCGAAGACAAGACCTCGTCATTTTGAACCACGATATTGCGCATTGAAATGGCGGTGACATTTTAACGCCAAATCTGGCAATGAGGTGGATTTTCCATGCATCGGAAGAAGAAAATTGTCTCCCACGACAACTGCTCCCGACACGAAGTCTGCCCCTGAAGGGGACCATTTTTCATAGGAGATGCTTGATGAAATGTATTCATGTTGATGGCACAATGGAAATCTATTTGTTCTTAGAGAGTCGCCCCTACTCAGAAAAGGGCCCTATTTCTATAACGACCGCCACTCTTTTTCTAGATTTGTAGAGCATTTTGAGTGTTTGTTCTGGTATTATTCCCACATGATTCGTCTGTCGGCCACTCAATGACTTTCTATTGACACCGGGAAGAAGTTAAAAACAAAAAAGGGATATGGGGTGTCCTGATAAAAGAGTAAATTACCCTCAGGAAAATAAAAAAAAAAGAAAATGCTGGGGGTTATTACAATTATAATTGTAAGTATTTAAATATATTCATATACTGCCATGATACCTTTCCCTCCATTCACAAAGTAATTGGCTTTAGCAGACATGTTCTTGTACCAAAATTCATAAATGGGGCTTCATTTATCAACACTCATCTCTCAGGATCTTCCATATTATGTAGAACACGGTATGCCTCAATTCGGTTCCGCTAAATCATTGAACGTTTAATGGTCTGAAATATTCGCCATCATTCCAAATGTACATTCAAGGTATTGACGTGCACTTGATAACCGATAGTTGTGAAATTTTTCGTTTTCTAAAATTCATCTTCTACAAGTACATAAAGCAAAGATGGTGGTATCAACGTTGGACACATGTTTTGAGTTTAGATTTTGCTGCAAAGTACGTTCCATAAGCTTTTGTACAGTAAAGACTGAAAACAGCCTAGTGTCAATCAAATTTGTACGTCATTTTTATACATTTGTAAGTCTACAAAATCCGGGCCCTGGCGAACAGACATATCACTTTTAGGTTTCTGTGTTGGAAAATTAAAATCCTATTTTTAATAGCTGTAAAAATAAAACAGTTATTCAGGGGCAAAAAATACTCTAATTAAAGTGACATTCTCTTTAAAAGTGAGGCCCTTTTATGTTTACTAAAAGGAACATCTTCATCAAATGCGTTTGGCATAAAGATTAGTTACGATTCTAGCGAATTTATTTTTCTGAAGAAAATCATGTTTTTGGTATCGATTTGAATTACTCAGGAGTGAACATTTCAACGGATTTAAAATCTATTTAACAAAGATAAACTTGGATTAGGGAAACACAATTTAATGCAGAATGGAATCGGATCTCATAACGCTGGAAGGTTGTACACTTGAAGCTCTAAAAATCCCTTATCAACGCTCCATGTGAACAGGGCCTGAAATTCACCTACTTAGGCCCCAAGAGTGTTTCGGTGAAAATCCGTCCTGCAGGTTTACTGTCTTCGAAAAAAGTACAGAATAACCCGTTGTCATTTTTTCGCTCTTTTGGAAAAAGGACTCTTTTAAGGGCTGAAATCATCTGTCCAAATATGAAAACATTAGATATTTTATATTGGACCTTCTTTAAATCCATAATTTTTGTTTGTCACCTCCAAACCCATCTCGATCACACTTCTATACATTCCTTCTTTTTGTTTCTATATTGAAGTATCCCATTTCTCTGGTTGATTTAAGGTAAAATCAACTCTTCTACTTCGATATCGATAGGGTCAAAAAGTGTTTTTAAAACAGTGGAATTAAAATGAGCGAAGTTAATATTTCTTCGCTCTATTCGCTAATTTTGTTTCTCCAATTGCATTTTCGGTACTAATAAAAGATGTTCACGCTTCTCAAGTGTAAGAGCATGTGCAAAATCGAGCACTTTTAAGTTAAGCAGTTCTAAACACTTGTAGAAGGTCACTTGAGTGGAGATAACTTCCTCTGCTATTTGAGGGGAAGTTGTTTTCTGTTTACTGACTGCATTTTCTTGAATTCTCAACATTTCGCGTAATTTCTCAATGGAATACACTTTCTGCTTTGCATTTCCGCTAGAGATCTTGGATGTTTCATAAATACGACCGTAATTTCTACCCGATATTACGCATCGTCCTAAAATGAAGGGTTGAGGCCAAAACTCAAGGAAAAGGCGAATTTACAAAAAAACACATTTATTTACTTCACTAGACGCACCACATACAACACAGACAGAACCGAGATTAAACTCTTTTCGCCTTCCCAGCAAACACTGCGCCGCCACTTACATAAAACCTAGACAAAACATTCTGGCGACTATTGCTAACAGGCAACAAGGAAATATATTATATACAATGAGAGGCCTTATTTCTGATATCCTCCCACCTTGAGTTTACTGAAGGTAAACTCAACAACCAATCTCAAACATTAAAATATTCACTGAATCTATACATGATTATATAACATGCAGTAAAACATGCAGTATATAACATGCAGTATCAATCAAAATATAAAAAATATCAAAAGTTCAAAATATTCAATCTATCAGGAACAGTCACTTTTCTTCCACATTTTGTACGAAGTACTGATTCTCAATGCTTTGTCAATCTCCAAATGAAACAGTCTTTGTATTGGTCTTGACAGTTCACCAAACTCAGTCCTCACGCGTGCAACTCTGTTTTGGGCCGTCTTTTCCAGGAATCAACTCCAATACTCGAGCTAATGGCCAATAGGTTTGTTTCTTACTGTCACTCTCCAAAAGCACAATATCGCCTACAGCTAAGGCTTTGACTTGCGCTCGATGTAAAGTCCTTTGTTGCAACTGGCCAAGATATTCTATACGGAATCTTGCACGAAAATGGCTTCTCACCTGTTGCCTGTATTTGATTCTTTTATTCATTTCTTGAGTGTCAATGTGTCTATATCCTGAACGTCTGAAGACCTTATTTCTTGTAAGAACATAGCCGGTGTCAATGGGGTCAAACTGTCTATGTCTTCTGTCACATATGTTAGGGGTCTCGCGTTTACTATTTGTTCACAATCGCAAAGGAGGGTGTTAAGTTCTTCAAAGGTTAGTGAGGCTCTTTCCAGAACTTTTCTCAAAATTCCTTTCAGCATTTGGATCAGCCGCTCCCACCAACCTCCCTACCAGGCTGCTGTAGGAGGGTTAAATTTCCAGCGAATTCTGCGAAGAGTTGCAGCGGTAGAAATTTGATTTCGGTCTAATTCCGAAAAGGCTGTATCTGCCCCGACAAAATTTGTACCATTGTCAGAGTAGATAGTCGTCGGCCTACCTCTTCTGGCTATAAAACGCCGCAATGACTGGAGAAAAACTTCGGTAGACAGAGATGTAATCAGTTCGAAGTGCACCGCTCGGTACACAGCACAGGTGTACAATATGACCCATGACTTCTGTTTACTCTTTAGATACATAGGGCCCGCTAGATCTATGCGAACGACCTGGAATACTGCTGCGTCTTGAACTCTTTCTGAGGGTAATGCCACTGGTACTGTCTCCATTTTCCGAGCATTGAATCTCTTACAACGCACACATTGTTCAACCACTCTCCGAATAGTTTTCCTGGCCTTAAGGATCCAATATTTCTCCCTCAGATATGTCATCAATAGGGAGACTCCAGCGTGCAATAATTCTTGATGTTTCCAGGAAATCAACAGATGATCAACTGGATGATCTGATGGCAAAAGCACCGGATATTTGAAACTTTCTGTATCTTGTGACATGACTTGAGTTTTTACTCTAATTATTCCAAACGCATCGACAACTAGTCTAAGAGGCCGGATTTTATCCTCACTAGATTTGTCAAATGCTTCTCTTTGAATCAAAGAAATGAGAACTCTTTCGGAATTCTCTATCTCATGGCATGTAAGATTAGGTTCTTTAAGGACATTTTTCTTCCCAGAATTGTTGATGAATCGATTGAGCCAAGCTATAAGCCGTATTATTTTACTGTAAGAAGAGAAATATCTGTAGTACCACGCATCAGGCTCTGTACTTTTAGCAAGGGCTATCACTGATGTCTTACTTATTTCAGAATTTATCTCTAATTCGTCAGGTGATTCGTCACTGTGTGGCCAGATTAATTCTGGTTCTTTAAGCCATGCTGGTCCTTCCCACCATTTCAGCTTTAGAAATTGCTCAGGAGAACATCCTATTGATGGGAGGTCAGCCGCATTTAATTTTCCCGCAATGTGATGCCACTCATGTACCTGCGTGAAAATTCTTATTTCTTGTACTCGATTATAGACAATGTACCCCAATTAATATCACGTTTAATCCAACTCAGGGCTGTCATCGAATCGCTCCAATAAAAAATACGTGAATTCTGAATTCCTAAATCAGCGATAATTTTATTTCCTAGTCTGGCTCCAATACAGCATGCCAAAAGTTCCAAACGAGGTATAGAAATGTTCTTTAATGGAGCTACTCTGGTACGTGATCCGATAAAACTAACATTCACAAAATCGTCTGTTTTGACTCGTAGAAAGACGCAAGTGGCATACGCATACTTGGATGCATCACAGAACACATGAAGACTAATATCCTTCTCCTCTAATTGACCTAAATTAATCCATCTGGGTATCTGAACACAAGAAATTAGATCTCTCATTTTTCCAGTTTAAAAACTGTTGGGCCAAATGTTCAGGGAGATCATCATCCCACCTTAATTTTAACTTCCAGCATTCTTGAATATCAATTTTGGAAGCAGGGTCACGGGAGAAGTGAATCCGATGGGATCAAAAACTTTGTGCAGACGAGAGAAGAGCTCGTTTAGTTGCTATAATTTGCCCCTTCCCATTCGAATAAATTTTGCATGAAATCATATCTCTTTTCAAATCCCAATTTACTCCCAAGACACCTACAGAATCATTGGATTCTAAGTGGTCTGTTTCCACTGGACAATTTGACTGCCATCCTCGAAGGTTGAATTTTGCCAATGACAGTAACGATCTTGATTCCGAAATAAATTTGTTCACTTCTTCAACTGTACTAAAACTACAAACACAATTGTCCACATAAAATGATTCCTTCAAAATATTGACTGTAGTTAAAAGATGTTCAGGAGAATTATCTAAGTGGTGGTTAAGTGTTGCAGCCAATAAGAAAGGACTACAGTTAACACCAAACACTACACGATTATGCCTGCAAATTTCAGTTTCTGTTATTCTCCCACAAAAACCTCAGATAATCCCGATCATTTTCTTTTATTTTTATCTGCAAAAATGCCTTCTCTATGTCAGAAATAACTCCTATAGGGCGTTTTCGAAAACGATTCAATAGGGATGGTATTAATTCTATAAGGTTTGGACCCTTATCCAAACAATCATTTAAGGAGGGGTGTTCTTTGATATGGGCCGAAGCATATCGCGAAAACTGGTCTTACTTTAGTGGTATCACTCGATTCTTTGAATACAGGTCTATGGGGGAGGTAATGCCACCTGAGAATCCTTATCGTCATTTATTCTTTCTATGATTTTTTTCCTGTACCCATGAATCGAATACCTTTCCATAATCATCCGTCTTATTTTGATCTTTCAGTTTTCTGCAAGTACTAACTAGACGCTTTTCAGCTAAAGTCCTGTTACTTGGGAGACAAGAACTGTCTAAAACCAAAGGTAACGCTATTTCATACCTTCCCTCAGGATCTCTGGTAACGGTGTCCTTAAAGTAATGCATAGTCTGCTCATGTTTCTCAAGTTTAATTTTAGACTCTACAGAGTAAGTAATGCCTAAATCATCTAATTTCCACAAATTAGCTGCAGAGCTTTCATTTACTAGCAATGATATAACCGTCAGTGAATCCCTGTTATCAGATTTGTTTGAGGGAATCTTACCCATTAATGTCCAACCTAAGCGTGTCTGTACAGCAACCGGACCAGATTTTAGAATTTTAATATTCCCGGTCAACAACTTTCCCGTAACATCGGCTCCTATGAACAACTTAATATCATTTCCGATTTCAAAGGAATTATTTTCTAGATCAGTAACTCTTATACAAAAATCATTTAGTTCAGATAACCACGGACCATTCGGTACTCTTCTCACATCTGAACAGATGACAAGCTCATTCAAACAAAATATCTGACAATTATATTCATTATTAACACTACTTAAATTTACTTTATACAAGTGATGTAACTTTCTTTTGTCTCAACACCACCAAATAACTTATGAATCATTTGCGATTCACCACAACTATCATAATTTAAAAATTTGATAATATCTTCCGTTATATAGGATTTTTCGGAGCCAGAATCAATATCCAGAATCACCAGCTTTTCCCTGTTACCATTTTTGACACGCACAATTATGGTTTGTAACAGTGTTAGAATTTTTAACCTTACTACTTAAAACATTCTGACACCGGATTATTGGTTTTGATATTTCGGCATAGAATTGAATGCCTTCTATTGCATATAATACATTTAACTTTAGCTCTACAATTACGAGAAATATGATTTCGTTTTAAACAAACAAAGCATGCTCCTTTTTTATTTTTATTATTTTTTTTATTATTTCAATTAACGTCACACTGGAGCAACACAATGGGCTATCTCCTTTTTTAACACAATATTCTTTTTGTCTACGTAAGAGAGAACTTTAAAACATTTCTCTGATGAATGCAATTTATCACAAAAGAGACAATATTCGTCATATATCTTAGCGGATGATTTATCTTTAAAAGTGTTACCAACAATTAAATCATTCGCAGTAGCTACATTAAATTCATCAGATCTAATATCAGCTTTAGAATGTTTTTTAGCTTTATCAAAACCAAAAAAAGTACGAGCCAACATAATTCGCTCTTCAGATAATACTTCATTTTTCAAAAATTCAAGAATAGTTTTAATTCATTCTTACCTGTATTCAACTTCTCCCTTTCCCAAATTCTCAAAATATCGTAAGGAAGACATGATTCGACGAGGGGAAATAAAATGCTGTCATACTTATCTTCTGTGACTCCGAGGGATTCGAGCGAACGAAGTTTTGTTTCTAAACTATCATACAACGATGATATGTTGAATTCTTTTCCTCGGCTGTTGTAATTGTTTAAAACCAGCTGCAAAATATCTCTGACATAAACTTGAATTAAAATATCCTCACGACCGAATCTATTTTTCAAATGCTCTATTGCTTTAGAATAGTTATCTGCAGTCGTAGAAAAACTATCAACTGTATCCCGAGCTTTCGATTTCAGAACCGTTGCTTGGATCAAATACACGAATTTCGTTTGGTCATCTAATTTCGAGTCTTCATGTATTTTCACAAAAGTATTCCAAAAGGTGAGCCATTCACGAGGATTTCCATCAAATTCTTTTAATAATTCCGGTAATCTCATTGCCTGTTTAACTTCATGATTTTCTGTTCTCACGATTTGTGGCACTTGAACTTCCGATTTTGACATAATCTTCTTCACTTTGGATTTGCAACTTATAAATTTGTCAACGTATGCTTCGCAAGCCTCGAATTCTTTGTTATATATATCTTGCGAAGCACTGTCCTCTAACAATTGATTAAGAATATCATTATCAACTACACGAATCCTCTTGAATTTATCTTCTAATTGATCACGTAATGATTCTAATACTTCCGCATTCGGTTCTCTACTTTCCAGTTCTTTGTTGAAAGATGTGAAAACTCGAGTAAACGCAGTTCTAAGTGGTGTTCGTCTAGACTTTAAAATCTCCATGGCAGTATTCAAACGTAAATTTTCGCTCTTTCACTCTTAAATTCCTCGGGTCCCTGTTCGGGCGCCAGTAAATTTCACAAATACGAACGTAATTTCTACCCGATATTACGCATCGTCCTAAAATGAAGGGTTGAGGCCAAAACTCAAAGAAAAGGCGAATCTACAAAAAAACACATTTATTTACTTCACTAGACGCACCACATACAACACAGACAGAAGCGAGATTAAACTCTCTTTTCGCCTTCCCAGCAAGCACTGCGCCGCCACTTACATAAAACCTGGACAAAACATTCTGGGGACTATTGCCAACAAGCAAAAAGGAAATATATTATGTACAATGAGAGGCCTTATTTCTGATAGATGTGTCAGCAGTTTAAAAAATGGAAGGCAATACTAATATTTATTAAAGGATTTATAAAGTGACACGATTGAAGAGGTTTTTAAACGGAATGAGATAGATGAAGGCAGAAAGGGACACTAGCTGATTTAAACTCAAACATTAGATAAATGTTGGACCAATTGCACCGTTTGATTCCTAAATGTTAGAGCATTCTGAATTTATACATTTTCAAAGTAAACAATGTAACAACCTATAGCTATCAAAAATCTATTTCGCAAGTAAAATATGCTAGTGAAATTAAAAAAATTTAAAGCACATTAACTGGTTATTTTGGGGTTTTATAGCGCAAGGGTGGACAAACGCACATTAACTGAATTTCAAACCAAACAAAATCTGGAAGCTGAATCAGCAATTTTCGGTGCTGAATGTTCAAAACAGGTTTTGTACTTTTTAACATGTTCAGAAATGTTTTCCATTTTGTTTTGTAAATTTTTTGTGTTTGTTGATTTGTAAATTTTTTGTGTTTGTTGATTTGTAAACTTTTTGTGTTTGTTGATTTGTAAATTTTTTGTTTTTGTAAATATTTTGTTATTTATGTTAAATTTATCAAAATTAATCAGTATAAAAAATAACGGCACGTTTTACAATTGGCCATCCATCTTCAGCAAGACATGTATCGAACATAACATCTAAGTTCATTCCTGCATTTTAATTTTACTCTGTTGGTTTATAAGAAAATGGTCCTGTTGGAAATCGACCTAGTTCACGTAGAATCAGCTTTTCAGGCCGATTCTAATAAAAGTACGGCGCTTAAATGGGAATTGCAACTCATCTCACATTAAAAAAGAACATAACAGAAAAATAGCTTTTAAGTTTCACTTTTAAATGGAATATTTACTTTTTGATTTATTTTTAAAATTTTAGAACCTTTCATACATGAAAACTAAAACAAGTCTTAAAAATATCGAATCTCATTAAATTTTCACCCCTCTTTAATGGCTGTAAAAATAACTGTTGATCGAGCAACAAATACTCTAAAGTGATATTTCCTTTTAAACTTCCTTCTATGTTTACCATAAGGAATATCGTCTCGAAATCCAGTCAAAATCAAGATGAAAGTTACGACAATTAGAAAATTGTAATTTAAATATAAAAAAAATCATTGTTCCCTTGAGTGAGGCATCTATCCGGAGTACAATTTTCCATAGATTTGAAATCTATTATAGCTGGAAAGGTTGAAAAACAGTTGAACTATAAGCCGCATGTGGTTTGGAGGGATTTCGGATCAGAGGTCGTAAAATGCAGCCACGAGTCGAACAAAATTACGGTCGTGGATCGTCTGTTATAAGACACTGCAACTAATGAATTCCGTCAAGTGATTTTTTATAACAACACTCCGTTTAACATTTGGAAGCATTATCTGGAATTTTGAATTTAATTTTAGCATTTATATTATCTGAAATGGTGAAATGAAAACCATTTGGAATCAGAAATTTTCAACGAGTCGTGTTTAGCGAATTGAGCGTGGAGCAGAGAAGACCGCACCGACTCAAAAGAACGAGCTCTCAACGGAAGTAATTAAAGCTATAATTAGCTAGGTAGCTCAAGTTTTTGCTTCTTGTATTGTATCACTATCTTCATTGCTCAGCATTTTATTCTGAAAAGGGCATTACTTGTTTTATGAATTGTCTTTCCTGTTGCATTCGTTTGGATGAAATCGGGTCTCATTTAAAAATTGGGTTCTTTGTTATAGTTAGCGCTACTTTTTCAGGTCAATTTTGTTTCTTTTTAGAATTTTTAAATACAATTACTAGATTATTAGCAAAATTTGAAAAGCTGCATTTGTAATAAAATAGATGAGGGTGTGACGAAGCATCTTACACTCCTTTTCCCGGAGGTGTTCCTCTCCCCTTTCAGACTATGGAGGCGCCGATCAGCCCAGCAGCCATGGTTCGGTGCCGGGGCACAAAAGGTGAATGGGAACCGAAGCCCCTTCATCTCTGCCGACGCTCCCAGGGTTTTGAAGGAATTCGGGGACAGTTCATCTCGGCGGCTCCCGAACATTCTGGAACTCATGAGAAAAAAAAAGAAAAATCCACCAGGAGAACTTTGAACAATGGGGGACGAGAGGACGTCCCCCACCGCCTTTTGCCGACCCGAGTCCGGGGAGGATGAAGGCAGACGACGCTAGAACTTCAACGGTGTTGGGAGTGTCTCTCAGAGGTCCCAGAAAGGGTACCGCCTTTAAGTCCCGTTGCGGGCAAATTTGTTTTCTGTACTGTACATATTTCATGTAATCGGAGATATTTCTTTGTTATTAAATAATCCAGAAAGCAGTACAACCATTAGTACTCATTTATACGATTTCCCACCACATAGCGTGAAGACGCTACAAGGGATTTGAGAATATATCAGCAAATTATGGGAACTTTTGGGCTTTCGAAAGTTTAATTGAACTTCACAAACCTTATTTTACCGCAAAATGGCAACCTGATGCACAATTACATACATTGCTAAAAAATAGAAAGCTTTTGTGGATTTGAATTCATTTAAAGAGTTTCACATTGCTTAAAAGTAAGACGGCAGTGTATAATTGAATTCCGTTCGAATTTGCTTGAGAAATATCATCTGATTCTAATGGTTCATAAATGTTAAGCAGTGGAAGATTGCAATGCAAGAAAATGAGCCATTTGAAGTTGAAGGCTATACTTTTCATTGAAGACATGCTTGAAGATCCATTATTTTTAGTATTTAGCGAGTCGTGATTTATCGTTAGTAGAGGTTTGCTTGCATTTGTTTTTCGATCTCGTTCTAATCGATCTTTGCATTTCGTGCATGCTTTACTCACATGGAATGAATTTTGATTTGATAGCAGAGGATTTTCGCTCTCATAACTTGACACGTTCACTAAACCCTTGATGTATCGAGAAACATTTCCACACATTCTGCATTAGATGAAGCGCGGATTAACTACCGGAGGGTTCGATCCAACCAAAGAGCATCGTGTAGTTGGGGGCTGGTGCATGTTAAATCTGTCTTGGCCTAAAATATCCTCACGTTCGCGTGGTATGGAATTCGAAGAGTGGGGTGCCATCTCTGGTGTTGATCTCGTCATCTGACCGTGATTCAAAATGACGAAGTGTCGTCCTCGAGTCTTTCGGTATGGATCCCGGACCGTCGCCAATAGCCCGTTGTGTTCCTCCAGTGGGAAGTGGAACTATTTTTGGTACTTTTCGGTTAACAGTTGTAATTGTGTGCCAAATGTGGTAACTTATTTATTTTACGTGACGTTTAGCTTTGCAATGACGGTATTGCGAATAAGTGGGAAGAATGAAGATCGATTCAGTCCCTCCGAGATTGTCAGTGGGTTTTTTGAAGTGATTTTGGTTTTAATAAAAAATTTTGTATTTATTTTGATTTTAATAAAATAATCATTCTTTTCATGGAGTTTCTTCTGCAGTAGTTTTTGTGTACACTGAAAACTCTATAAAAAAATTCGGTTCGTCTATGTATTGATTAACCAAGATAAGTGAAGTGTACCTTTGTATATATAGAAAGGGGTAATGACGATTTACTTGATTCTTTTTCGATGATGCACTTTTGGATCGCTGTTTTCATTTGGCCTGTCCATCAGTCGAGCTGTTTTTACTGAAGGCTCCGCTATTAAATATTTAAATTATTTACTAACTTAAAGTGAAATGAACTCTCTTTGTAGAAACAAGGAATAGCGCAATGTGGACAATTTTCTGTGGAAAATGTTTGCTATTCACGTGTCTACGGTTTCAGTGAAATGCTTTGGATAAGAGTATCATCTCGTAAAATTTCGATGTCCAAATTTCGCCTTGGGCCGATGGGCTATCGAAGCACAGACTAGAGTTTTTAATCATATATACTGATAATCACTTTAACCAATCAATAATTTGTCCCACATTCCTTTTTTCCTCAGACCGGCAGAAATAACCTGAAGCTCGAAGGTCGAGGGTTGCTCTAGCGAAAGATTCTCTCTTGACATTTCTCATATGTATTCAAATCCTCTTTCGTGGCTAAATCCGCAAAATCAAACCATTCTCGATTCTTACCCGATTGTTCGCAGTGAAAATGTACGGCTTAGCAATTTATCTCCCTTTTTAGTCCAAAAGCACTTTGAAAGTATCATAGGAAACAATTTTCCAAACTACATTCATTGCAGACCTCAAAATCAAGCACAAATGCTTATGGGACTACATTTGGAGATTGTACTTTTATAAAGACATCATATAATACTTTGAATTTACTTCTCTAGGTGTTATTTCTGAGCGCGACTTAGTAAATGAAAATGATGAAAGTATTCTAGAGGGATTTCAAACACAGCATATAGTGTTCGATTGATCACCTAATCAGTACCGTCATTCCAACTTTCAACTCTTCTACTTTCCCTCCATCTGTAAAATCGGGATATATTTCAAACGATATCCGGCCGTAAATACCGAATTCAGTTAAGAGAAGACCGAATAATCAATTATCAAAGATGAACACTCGAAAAATTCTTGCCAAGCAAATGAATTTTGTCTGACCGTTGTGGTATTGAGGCAGAAACGTGTTAAACCGATCTTAAATATGTAAGGCAATACAAATTTAATACCTTGACTAGTTTTAATTTGAAATTGTAAATGCTAAATCTTATATCAGTCTTGGTTAAATTTTTTTGCCTTGATGTTTGGCGAAGCTTGGCCAAATATGGCCATACACCATAAAACCTAACCCAACCCAACCAACCTAAATGTGTAAATTTCCTGGAGAAATCATCCGGCTTTCTTTAGAACTTGTTTTATCTGGCAAAATGAAATTAATTCAAGCTGACCGAATAATCCAAAAAATTTCATACTTGGCGGCTCGAAGAATAGTCGGAAGTGTGGGAGTCTACTATTATAAAAGGAAGTGTTTGTCTGTGGGGTGTCCAGACGAATCTATACCACTTACAGCCATGAAATTCGGCATACAGGTAGTCCTAAAGGTGACTGAATTTCTCTCGAAGCCCGAATTTTCAAATTTAATCTAGAAAATTTTATAATTAATTTATTGGCATATTTTTGTATTATTTGGTTTCCTAAGAATGGCAACAGTGTGAAAGAGATCCCACAGCTTCTGCTCTGGGCAAAAAGTCAAGACTGTTTCCTTTGAAACAGTTCACCATCGAACGTATTCAAAGCGCTCTGGAATCACGATTTTTATTTCAGTAGTGGTTATTTCATAACTTAATTTTGAATTTGTTTAATCTCATTCTTATTTCAGGTAAAGAGGTGGGGATCATCAATCGTGAGTACAAACTATTAACCCTAATTACATTAAATTTTTGTTTGGGTATTTTTTGCAAATAGTATGTTTGACTTAATTACATGAAATGAAGTAACAGTGTTTATTATTGTTTAATCAATGTACACCTCATTCCTATCTTCAAACTTAAGGTAATTACGGCCCACTTTCATTTTCCCCCAGAAGAGAAACATAACTACAGCAAGTTAGAACCGGAAGAAGTGCTGCTCCGAAGCGCATCTGTAGAAATTTAGAGAATGCAGTTTTCAATTACGACCCATCAGCAGATTATGTATCTGATCCTTCTTGCGTCATTGGATCAATGTCTGTAACATGTCAACACTGAAGCAAAGAAGTGGAAAGGTGAAATCCCAGGTATGTGCTGCAACGGAGGAAAGGTTCAACGCCCACGGTTAATGGATCCAGCCGAGCCCCTACGTACTTTACTGATTGGAAATTCAGCAGAAGCTAAACATTTCCTGGCAAATATTAGAAGGTACAATTCCTGTTTCCAGAAGACCTCTTTCGGCACAACAAAAGAAATTAAGAGTCCGGATACATGCCGACATTTAAGGTTCAGGGTCAAGTTTATCATCCCATCGGGAGTCTACACCCTCTACCAAAGGAAGAGACTAAATTTCTGCAAATATATTTTGTTGGAGATGGTACACAAGCAGAGCAGCGTTGCAAACACGTTCCGGAGACGAGACAAGACATAGTACTTCAGTTACATTATATGCTGGATCGTCACAACTCTTACATTCGCAGCTTCAAACCGGCCATGGATAAGATCAGCCCTGAATTCAAAGTTTTAATCTTAGCGGACAAAACCCCCCATGGTGAACATGAGAGTCGATTCAATGCACCAACAACAGGAGAAGTGTGGGAGAACCACATGGAGCAAGAAACATAGTTTTAGTAGAAAGAAGTGGCACCATCAAGAGAATTCCCGATACGCACAGGTCCTACGATGCGCTACAGTATCCACTCATGTTTTGGCAGGGTGAGGATGGATATAATTTTGAACTGCGACAAACCCAAGTACAGAAATGCCGCTAAGAAGATTTCAGCTATGCAGTTCTACGCTCACAGGATGATGATACGCTCTTCAAATTTCAACATTTTACTGAGAAGCAAAGACCTGTTCCATTAATTTATCGTTGACATGTATGCCAAGATTGAATCGGAAAGACTGTTGTACATACGACTAAATCAGAGGACGCTGAGAGTGGAACAGTATGTACATTTGAGGGATGCGGTCATGAACGATGGAAATGTTGCAGACATTGGCCAGTTAGTTGATCATCTTGCCTTCCAGCTTTACTCGGGGTCCCAGGTACATGACGAGCGTACACAAGATACCATGACCTACGTGAGAAACTATGGTAGACCGGACCTCTTCATCACCTTTACATGCAATCACCTTACCATGCTGGACAGAGATACAGCAAGAACTATTTGTTCTCAAGAAGAATGAACACAATTAAATGTAACATCAGAATTACATCTTAAATCAAACTAATTAAATAATAAAATACACTTAAATGCGATGCAACACTTAAATTTAATTGTAAAAACAAATTAAGTAAGTAAACTCAATATTAATCATACATGCATAAAATACAGAAAAGTAAAGCATTTAAAATATTTCACTGAAAAAGTCCGATTGAACGTATGGTGTGAGAGAGCGACATGTGTAGAATATCTGGCGACAATCCTGGAAACACCAAAAAACGTACAAGCAGATTGATCATTCTGCAATAAATGTAAGGAAGGAATATAAACGTTTGGAAGGTACAGTAAAATTTTAAGGTTGAGTCATAAATACTGCAAATGAAAACAGTAAGTCATAAGTAAAAATAATTAAACAAATCAGAAAGCAATACATATATACAAAACACTAGGTTACTGTATTGCTCCAAGTTTTTTGTAATCATGTGACACTTCAATAGAAATATATAGATTAACAGTAAAAATATCTTCCTGCTAAATGATGTGCAAAATAAAAGAATGTATGAAAAATACGCTAAGATAATGTAAATTGTTATGACACAAATAAATGTTCCGACTGAAAAAAGGAGGAAAAATGTTATTGGCTGAAATAAAATAAATTACTTATTAGTCCATGGCTTCATAAATTCATCCACTGTAGAAGTTCTTTTAGGTCTATCAAAGGTTGAAAGTTTCCTCGTATTAGATATCATTTGGCTTGACTTTGGTAACTCGGTAAGGTCCGTCGAATTTGGAAAATAACTTCATACCAGGAGAGTGCAGTTTTTTGATGGGAACTTGATCATCGATTTTGTATTTCTGAGGTTTCTTTCGTCTTAAATTGTATGTATACGTCGGTTTTCAACTTGATCTTTGCGAATTTGTGCTTTAACCGCTTTTCTCGTTGGGTCAATTCAATTTGCATGTACTCTTGGGGAATAAATTGTTGAATATTTGATCAGATCGTGGCTTCATTGTTACACCAAGTAAGAGTTCTAATGGCATCGTGTTTATACTACGCTGAAAAGTGGAGTTGATGATCTGTTGAACCTTTGGGACAAATGTATACCACTTATGAGGATCATCTTGCGATAGCTTAGAAGTAACCAAAATAACCGTTCTGTTCGTTCTTTCAATCTGTCCGTTCGCTCGTGGAAGTCTGGTAATCACATGATGCAGTTTAATATTCTCTTCGGAGCAATATTTGCCGAACTCTTCAGATGTGAATGCTGTACCACGGTCGGTGATGATTTGAGACGAATTACCAAAAATAGCTTTTTGGAGTTCTAACTTTGCTATAACTTCACCAGATGTTGTAGATTTCGTCGGATAAAGCCGTACAAACTTAGTGAAGGAGTCGTTGACTGGAAGGATATGTTTATAATTTTTATTTGAACTGGGAAGGACTCCGAGATGATCTAAATGATAAGTATGAAGAGGAGTATCTTCCTTCTGCAAAGGGTGCAGGACACCTTTTTACCAGTCTTGTGGTTAGCTAATATGCATGTAACACAATTTTTAATATATTGTTCCACTTTCTGAGTAAGTTGAAGGATGAAAAACTGAGATTTAATGTTCTTCCTTTTTGTTTCACAGCGAAATATCCTTTCTCAAGGGCATTCGTAATTATTTCTGTCTGCATAGAAGATGGAATTACAAGTAGGTTTGCACCATTAACGAATTTATAAAGGATGTCATGCTGAACAACATAGTCTTCATATGATTGGTGTTTAAGAACTTTTATAGCACGGAGTTCAGAATCTTCGTCTTGTGCACGTATTTGAGCAATGAGTGGGTCAGGGGATGTTAAGATGACGTGACCACTTGAACACGGCCGAGGTCATCTACGTGTGACATTCGAGAGCCACACCTATGTTCTTTTTCATAATCATAGTCCTAGCATTAAGGCCCATCTGGTGACTCTGGTACCAGTTCTCGCTTATAGTTATAGTTTTCTTAAAAGCATCACAATCAGTAATAATTTTGAAGGGAAGACATAAACGGAATTCTGTGTGTTTTAGAGCTTCAACGAATGTGAGTACTTCGAGCTCATGATTGGAATATTTTCTTTCAGAGTCGAAAGTTTTTCTGGACATGTAATAAACTGGCTAAAAATCATTGTCAGTAATAGATCGTTGCATTAAAATGGCTGCTAGTCAGTCAATGGAGGCATCTGTATGAATTTGAGTTTCCACATTTTGGCAGCAGATTTGTAAAACAGGGTTTTGGCTAAGTAATATTTTAATGTGATTAAATGTAAATCGTTCTTTTTCACCAAATAGGAAAGTTACATCTTTACGTAGAAGGTCACTAAGGGGATGAGCAGTAATGGAATAAGATGGCAAAAACTTCCTAAAATATCCTGTTAAACCCAAATAGAGCTGCAATTTAGCATTTTTTGGTTCTGGATAACTGCAGCTGTTTTCGAAGAGTAAAGCTTGCCATCTTCAACAATAAATCCAAGAAACTCAATTTTCTTTTGCAAGAATTGACCTTTAAAACAATTTACCTCAAGGCCATATTCACTAGCTAGTTTAAGGATTTGTTTGAGACACTCAGTATCATCTGTTGCTGTAATAGCAAGATCATCCATGTACGGCAAAACGAAGCATTGAACAATCAATTCATGAAAAAGTATTTATAAATCTCTGAAATACTGAAGAGATTTGCAGAGCCCAAAGGGCATCCTTAAAAATTGATACTGGCCGCTGTTAGAAACAAAACTGTAGGGACGACTTTTTTCGTCAACCGGCACATGAAAAATCCATTCTTGAGATCAATTGTACTGAATATTCGCGCATCTTGTAATTTGTCGAGGATGTCAATATAAGGCAAAAGATAGTGATCCTTTTCGATGATGCCGTTTAAGGGTCGATAGTCAATGCAAACTCGATGACTACCATCTTTCTTTTTGACTACAACAACCGAACTTGCATATTCTGAAGAACAGAATTCAATAATTTTATTTTCGAACCATTCTTGAAGTTGCTTAATTTTAGTACGTTCAGAAAAAGGCAAACGTCGGAGAGTTCGAAAAATAGGTTTTGAGTCTTCATGGACATCTCAACATTAGTAGATTTAATTTGATTTGATTTATAACATCTAATTAAGTTATCAACTTCTGGTCTTGAATTAACACAAGATGAAATTTCATACTGAAGTTGTTCATTATAAATAGAAAACACAAACTTGTGAAGGGGTATCATCAGCAGAAAATGTATCGAAAATTACACCATCAGAACTAATAGTTAGCTGAGATAATTTAATGATGTCACATCCAATGATAACAGAAAAAGTCTGACTCGTTTGGTACAACACCGAATTATAGTGGGAAAAATATATTTATCTATTTCAATAGTTGTTTGAAATGAACCGATTGGTGGAATACGGGAAATCCTGTAAGAACACCATCAACAGTTGAAGGTTTTGGTGTACCTAACTTCTGCAAGTCACTTTTCTTCATTAACGTGACTTGTGAATCTGTGTCAACAAGTGTTTAGAAGTTTTGATGCAAAATCGTATCTATCTTGAGCATACTTTGAAGAGACTAATACTGTTGATATTAGACTCAAAGATTTAAATTTGGAATTTTTGGAACATTCGTGGCTTTTAAGACCAAAACCATTGCAAGCAAAACAATGGTGACCACGGTTTTTAAGCTGACAGTTCTTACACCACCACAGGAATAACAGCGTCGAATATTTTTATTTTGTTTAGGTTCACGTTTATTATGATTATTTTCCAATATTTCACTACGTTCGTTACCTGCTGATCTTCGAAAGTCATGTGAAATGTTATCGAACTTCTTCGGAAATGATTTCGATGAATTGTCACGATAACAAAACTTCTAAAAAATTTTAATGTTTTCGCGTAATTCATGTAGTTTTAGAGCCACAAAGAACAGTTTTATTCCTTTTATAATGTGGAATTCCATTGATGATGTAATCACAAAGGGATGATTCATCAAATTATACCTTTAGAAGCAATTTCTCTCAGCAATTATATCCCAATAGAGCTTCATTTTTCACATGTAACGCGTAGTTACATGTGAAAAATGCCTACGAAAATCTGCACTATTTACTCTATCTTGAAACTCATGAAGTAGTTCATCTTTTAAATTATCAAATGTTCGAATGCTTTATTGCTTGTACTAATTTTAGTGTCTGGCCTTTCAAGCATTTTTCTGTTAATGTGATGATCATTTAAACTATATAATTCTGCAGCATCCATAATATCAAGAAAATGGTTTACTGAAACTGAACCTAAAATTGCCTCTTAAATCTAGTGAAATCGGGCGAGCACTTTCGCTTTTTAAATTGTGATTTTCAGTATCGGCGATAAAGTATGTTTATTACCCAGTTCTGCAGATGCGCTTAGGGTTCTGACGCATCGCTTCTGCGTCTATCTACGCTTTGTCTGTCGAATAGAGTGAAAATTCGGCGCCATAAGTGTCTCCGTCCGAAGAAACATCGCTTTCTGTTTGACATGCTTAAATGTTTCGAAACCAAGTTGAAGACATGCATCTGTTGATTTAATTATATTATGTGTTGGTAAATTATGGTCAATTTGTAAAATTGACTCACATCAGTATTAATTCAGTCGTTTTCAGCTCTAAAAGTTTTTGTTCCCAAGCAGCATCTCGTTTAAAATCAGTTCTGAATCCAGTTAATTCTCTTAAATTATTTCGATTTTTGCGATATTCGCCAGAGTCACCCTAGTAAATGAAATTTGTTTATTGTTTTTATTGAAGCATTTAGTAAATTAGTAAGTGAGGCTTAATTTTGGTACATTCATTTCCATTTTAAAAGGACAAACGTAGGCGTAAATGGAATTCAAAATGAGATAGAAAATAAAGTGGAAAATGTATTCATGAAAGCTGAGACGATATGGTAATCCAAAATTCCCATCAGAAAAATATAAACACCATTAAAACGGTCAAAAAAGGAAGGATCCATTGAAACTCGCACATGCAACACACAACATATATAGCTCCGAAGACGCTTAGAGGAGAGATAAGGATCTCCTCTGGGAAGACATCGTAGAGGGAACAAATTACGGGCCTGATGGAGCCCCCAATTGTTGGACATCATAACTGGGAGAGAACATTTGAAGGACTAAATATATTTATTTACAAGTAGAAATTACATCTGAATAAGACAACTTATAGTCTGTGAGTACGTCTTAAAAGTGGTTAGTTAATAGCTACGCTCAACAGAGGGCTCTTGTGTTTGCCGCTTTGATTGGTCAAGAGGATAATATCCTAGAGAAGCATGCAATCCATCAAAAAATCCTTTTTTCTTCAAAAGCAGTAAAATCAACAGTTTCTATTGCCACCCAAACTCCATTTCTGAATGTTCAACAGTTACCGTAAAAATTGACCATCTTGCAAAAACATCCAACCAACTAAATGAATCTTTCTCTCCTTTCCCGCCCTTCAAACGTGAAAGACCGTATAATATCAGCAAATAAACCAAACCCCAAAAGATGTAGACAAATAAACTTATAACTGCAGATATAAAATTTGATTGTCATACGCCATCTGATTTCTCAGACTATCGTGATCACGAGATTATCACTCCTGCAAAAAACCACACCTAAAAGTCCTGATGGCCACAGTTCTTTCACGGAATTGCCACTATTTTCGTGCCCATGTAAATGATATTAAATCGCTTATTGACGATTGTCACCCAATATTTATTGCTTTGCTGGAAATATAACATCAAATGTACCGATTAAGATTAAACGTTATTCTTTAAACCAGAAAGAAAAAAATAGGAGGGGTGGCCCTTATAGCACTAGACCTCCCATCAACAGTGTTCCTTTTGAGGCACAAACTTACAAGCTGTTGCTATCCAGCTGAATATTTAAACTCTACTTACCATCTTGCATTTATCTGGCACCAAGTGATCATATTGATAAAAAAGACTTGAATGATTGTGTCGAAGAACTTCCCTCTCCCCTTATGTTGCTAGGAGATTATAACGCCTAATGTTTGGGAAAGTGCTGACACAAATAATGGAAGAAGGAATAACCACAGTTTATGATGGAGCCCCTGCACTTTTACCCCTTTTCACTAGATCCTTCAAGTATAGTGTTCAACCTCAAGTAAAAAGGTTTTGAACCAAGTCAAAGTTTTCGAGTTCTACCACCCATCATTCAATTTTTATACTTTAGAAAAATGGACGCATTAATGCTACTCAAGAAGATATGGCAAACCTTCTTGGTGCTTCATTTACTGACGTCCCTAGTAGTATAGGCCAGGGGTGGGGAACCTTTCCATGTTGGAAGTCCGCATGAATTTAGTTGTAATCAAATAAGGCCGCGTTCAAGGAACTTAGATAAACTTAAAATGTTCTTTTTTTTTGTAAAAGTCACTGCAAGCATCTCTACAGCTCGTCCATCCTCTGGTAGTTCTGACGCCCGTTCACTGATAGGACAGGACATTTCACTTACGGAGCACCTACTGCAAGCAGCTTATCTCCCCGTCATAAATTTAAAACCATAAAGTTAAGTTGCATAATTTTATTTGAAAAGAAAATCAAAGGCTGGGAAAAGCATAATAGTATTTCAGCTCCGTTCACTGATACTCAAACCATTCGAAAAAAATTAAACAGGTTCTCCGATCAACACACCGAGGAATGTTGACCGGAACGAACCATTGGATCTCCAAGGGACGTTTGTAGGGGTGTCCGAAGGATTGGAGACCGACAAGGAAAGACGTGCGAGATTCCTTTCATTGTCATAGTCAAAAGATTTGGAACTGTAAATATACTTATGTAAATAGCCCTTATGCGCACATATGTCAAGTTGTAATAAACATAGTAAAGCAGTCATGAAGAAGCGTCACTCTGTTTACCGGTTAAGGAAAGAACACGCAACTGTCACAATACGTCGTGGTGGTGGTTCTTCTGGCCAACACACCATTTCAAAGCAGTTTCAGGGTTGCCCTCTCTATGGTAGACAGCATCTTGTCACTCAAAGCTTAAGCTCGTCATGCGTTTCTGCGCCGAAATAATCTTGTCTATTTTTTCGACATGGAGAAGGCGCATGATCGCATCTGGCGATACGGAATCCTCCGTAATTTACATTGCCTTGGGTTTCGAGGACAACTGTCAAATTTTATCAAACATTCTCCACCTACTAGACAGTTTCAGGTCCGAATTGGATCTGCCCTTTCGGATTCTTTCACTCAAGAAGACGGTGTTCCTCAGCGTAAACTTTTTCCATTACAGTAAGCAAAGTATTGAATCCTCTAACTGGTACAGGGAGTTAATCTACGTGGTGGATCTGAGCATTCACTACCAAGGGGAAGATATGCGAGTGACGAGTTGTCGAGTGACAACTTCTCTCAGCTGTCTCGCGAGATAAAGCTCAATCTATTGAGGTTCTCTAATACTTGGGGGGGGGGCGAACGATCCTTCATACTTATGCATATATATATTATCGAGCTTTAATTCGATCCATACTAAACTGCCCGTCAGTCTTACGAAATCTGGTTACGGTACACCACACCGCACTGTGGATCTGTTCTGGAGCTTTTCGCTCTTCACCCGACAAAAGCCTGTATGTAGTTTGCCAACAACAATCGTCCACACGTCTTTTGTTGTCGTTACGACTATTACCGCATCGTGAGTCATACAGCTCATCCATTACGAAATTCACTCCTAGACAATTCTTATGACCGTCTCTTCAGGAAACACCATTTCTGTATTCCTCCCTTTAGGTTACGAATGCAAAATACCCTGAGTGGTACACCCCTTAATGGCATCAATATTTTGCCCTCAGGGGCACATCTTTAGATGTGTACGGGCATCACGACCCCGAGGTACCCAGTGTGATCTGTCATCCCTTCTGTTTTACCTTTACTTCTACTTTTTCCTTTTTCTCCCTCGTTCTCTTGTGTTTGGCGCAACTTGGCCAAATATGGCCCTTGCACCATAAAACCCAAAACCAGCATCTATATTTCCGTTCGTCCATTATTTTCATTTGGCTCTTGGAAATCGGCAAGTTTCTTACCTTCGCCTATTCTCAGGTTTTGAAAAATCAAATAGTACTCCGATCATTTACTGCCAATTTTTTGCTTCTCATCGTCATATGTAAAGAGACTAACAGTTTTTACTGATGAATCGAAATCCACACATGTTGGCTGTGTCTTTGCGTGGATCGACCCCTGTAAGTTTCGCTTTACCCTGTATGGTCTCCATTTTCACGGCTGAATTTTATTTCTTATATGAGGCTTTCAAATATATTTCTCAACTGGGGATAGACAATTTTTTCATTTACATGGACTCGAAAAGTGTTTTGAAATACTTGTCAGCAGATGACTCACAACATCCCCTAGCGATTCTAGTGTTGAAATTCTATACTCAGCTACTCGGTGTTACTATAGTATCTCTGTTGGATACCAGGTCACGTCGGGATTGCCGGCAATGAACTTGCTGCCAAGAATACGATTATTTTGAGTCACAAATTCCATATCCTACAAACTACGACACATCATATGGAACGATTGACGGAAAGACTAGGGATTGCAGAGTGGGATAATAAACTTGAAATATTCTGTCCCTTGTGTCCTCGTCGTCTAGATGTAATTCTGACAAATATACCATTCAACGGTGTAGGATCATCATTAATACTTGCTGGAGCAAGTATTAATGGCGGAATAGTCCTATTGGCCACCAAATATTGTTACAGGGCGTTCAACGGTGTAGGATGATCATTGAGTCCCCCCTTGATCGCACTCGAGAGAAAAGTTTTCCAATGAATCTTGATTCAATCTGTGAAACAATAGATAGGAAATATAATTTGTGGTTTCTAACTCATGGAACAGACCTTTGAGGGAATTAATAGATTGGAGAATCCCCTTTGGAAAAGTTGCATCCTTTTTCTCATTGCACTTTATTCCCCTATATCATAGAAAACATATCGTCTAAAATTTGGGTTTGTTTGGTTAAATGCATTCCAAAAGCATTTTTAGAAGGGGGGGGGGTATTTCAATTAACGTCACACTGGAGCAACACAATGGGCTATTGGTGACGGTCCGGGATCAATCCCAAAGGGAAAGATCCGAGGACAACACCACGTAATTTTGAACCACGGTCAGATGACGAGGCAACACCTGAGTTGGCACCCCACTCTCCAAACTTCCACACCACGCCAAATTTTTAGAAGGAAATCCAAATTTAATTGGAATGTAACTGTTCATTACATCAAACCAGTCGTTTACCATACTCATGAATTCCGATAAATTCGTGACATCTTGTGAGGCTGAGATAGATTTCAATATGGTTGCTGTGGTGAGAATAACTGTTGCCTTACGAATATTTTGTCTCTGGTCCTTATCCCTTAAGTGAATCAGTTTCAATTTGTGTCAAACTGTCAATTCTCATTATCATCTAATTGTAATTAAAAAAAAGGCGATTTTTCAATCTGAACTCCAGTTTTGAGTCTAACCAGTATCAATAAAACAATTCCGCAGAAGTTTCAATAGATGTGGAACGTCGGGAAAAAACTCGTCAAATTGATTTTTACACCAAGAATGTGTGCTTTTCGTTAACGCCCAAATTTTTCCATAATCCTACATTGCTTCCAATCATGAGACATGCTGCAACGGTTAGGCTAACATCGCCAAGTTGTTCATTAATTGAAAAGAATGTCTCCTAATACATTTTAAAATCAGTCTACGAAATTTGACTGTTTCCAATATGCTATTAATCCTCTAACCTTAACAACTTGCATTTGCGAAAACGGGTTCAGAACTCGATCTAGCTTCTCATCATACTCAGAAAGTTTTTATCTTCATTTCACCGAATTGAAGAACAGTTCTTTTCCTTCCTTGTTGGAAGATGCAACTTTCATCATCTCCATTACGTCAGAGACGAAGCCAGACTTTTTGGGACCTGAGGAAAAAAGGCTGATGCTGCCCTGTGCTCAAAACCATTAATGAAAGCATTCTTCGGAAATTTATGATAGATAATATGTGAAGTTTCTGAATTTCTTGTTCGTTTTCACAGAACGTGTTGCACAAGGCTACAGGACATCTTATTCCCAGCATTGCGACAGAAACGTGAAAACACACTTTGTTCATAAAAGTTCTTTACTCAATCGTACTCGAATCTGTACCCCGAAATTCTTATCTGAGATAGTACATTAAGAATTTTTTTAAATCTAAATGATAGTATATAATTAAGAGAAGCTCTTATATTCCAAATTGTAACCATGCCTTTCCTTGCGTTATGTGTACAACTCATTTGTTTGGCGTGTAATCTGGCGAGTTTAGTTCACTTCTAAGACCATCTTATCAGAGCAGAACAAGTATTCTAAGTGTCGGTCGTCCATTGACGTTACAGCTCTCACAGAATCCCGATCATGAAGGATATGGGAGAATGGGCAACCTGAGGATTTTTGAATTCAAACAAAGTGGATGAAAGGAAATTGAATTTGGCCCCAAACCTGAATTCAAATAGGAAGGTGCAAAGCGACACGCGCAATCCAATCAGGCGTTCCTCTTCAAGATGAAATGATTTCAACTTGATCGGTCTGCACGTGTTTCTCTGCTCTTCCTATTTGAATTCAGCTTTAGGCTAGCGCCACAAGAGCGTTGCGGTGCCGGAAAACCAGTCAAAACCTGTCACGGATTAAAGCTGTCAGATGGACGTTGTTTTGGCTGCCAAGAAATGGGCAGAATAACCCATTTCTTCATTGTTTTCACTGAATTTGGCGACAATCGTTGAACAGGAGGCCGTGGTAGCCCGGTTGGAAGTGTAACGGATTAGCAACCGGAGGGTTGAGTTCGAATCCAACCAAAGACCGTCGTTTACAGGGGGTTGGTGCACGTTAAATCTGTCGTGACCTCAAATGTCCTCAAGTTGGCTTGGTATGGAAGTTTGGAGAGTAGGGTGCCAGCTCAGGTGCGACCTCGTTATCTGACCGTGGTTCAAAATTACGTGGTGCTGTCCTCGGATCTTTCCCTTCGGGTTTGATCGTCACCAATAGCCCGTTATGTTGCTCCAGTACGACGTTAATTAAATTACCTACCATCGAACAGGACTATTTTAAGGGGTGAAAAAGTAATTGAAAATCGCTTATTCCAATTATTCTACTCCGAATATGGAAATTTTATAGGGCTAAATGAACTAAACTTTTTAAATCCGTAATTTTTCCTCTATATACGTCAATTGGTGGGACAATCCCAATGGATTTCCAGTCATATAACAAGAAGAGTGACACTTCTGCATGGGTTCTTTTAAAATGTAATATTTCCAGCTTAAATCTTGCACAACATCCGTCCGTTTTTTCCTTTTTCTCCTGTTCAAGGTCACCCCAACTAACGTCAATCCAATGGTTCCTTCCGGCCAATGTTCCTCCGTGTGTTGGCCGGTCACAAAAAACACAATTGAACATTTTCCAATTTCTATGGAAACTTCTATGATCCCAAAAAGGAAATGCAATTTTCACGCATCGTTAATGCAGTTTTAATTGTCCTAACGAAAAATTTTCAATATCGGGTTTCCATGGTAAATTGGGAGCTTATTAGTCGAACATTGTAACGCATCATGCCTTTTGTTTTTAGCAAGAAAACATGCAAAGTAATGAACCGCAGATGTTTAAAAATGCCGTAAAACATGAAAATGCCCTAAGGTACATAAATGAGTTTCGATTTTGATAAATTATTGCATAAACTGTACAGTATTCTTGTCCTATGCATGACAATTTTCATGCCGAATATGTAGCTAATCAGCTAAATAATATAAAGCTGATAAAAATAACATGTTGGTGTGGTGTAAGTCCAAAAGCATCCTTTCCTTTTGTTCGAGTGCACCGAATAGAGCAATTAGTTGTTCACTGTACTTCTCTTGAGTGAAATATACGCTAGCCCCTTCCTTGTTTATATGAGAGTGAAAATAAAATTCTTTGATGGGCGGGAATAACAGTACAAGTCAGTTGTGATGTGCACAATTTTCTTGGTACGAACAGTACAAGTAACTTAATTTTGTCACTGGGCAACACTCAAAATTTTCCTCTTAAAGTTGTCAGACATAAGGTGCAGAACTGGTTTCATAAATTTTATTCATTCACGATATGGAATATTAAATGTTTTTTGTTCTCCTAAAAAATGTCATTTTTTGACTTGTACTGTTATTCCCGCCCATCAAAGAATTGTCTAGTTGACATGAGACAGCATTTTCTGGAATTAGCTTCTCGTAATTTCTGATGCAAGTGCTTTGTATGAGTCTTAGATGTGTCAGCTCTTTTATTTCCCTTTTTTTTTGGGGGGGGGGGCGTCGTGGCTCAGTGGGTATGCCCACTGCTCTAGCAACCTTCGAGTTGTAGGCGGCGCAGGTTCGATTCCTGCCCGGTGCATTCCTACCTGGGTGTATTTCTCTTCTGTGTCAGTAAAGCTTTCACTGTGTGTGTACTAGAAATTACTTGATATTGTATCTCTTGTGTTAATTACTTGATATTGTATTGTGTCTGGCGCAGCATAAGTTAGATAAGATAAACATGGTATATGTTAAACTATACCATGTTTATCTTTTGCAAAATATTTTTTTATGGAAATAAGACCCTTAAAAAGGCGGTCAAATATATTCAATTTTACTTTTCAAGAATGTCGCGTAGCATTTAAAATTTCGCTACGCGTAAACTATTAGAGATAAACTTGTTTGGTTTTTCGCTAGTGATACTTAAATGTACTGTTCGTAATAATAAATAAAAATATATTTTAAAATTTGATTAGTTTTTTAACAATGTGACACGGAACTTGCTGAAGTTTGGTTAAGATCTTTGGATAAGATAAAAAGCCATCTTTAAAATTTTTGAGACTTGTATGAATTCATTAGAATGTTGTTAATGTAGTACCCTATATAGCTAATGCAGTTTCTCAAAGATTGATTTTTAAGAGCCTTCAACATAAGATATCATCAAAATTTCAACAGCTAACGATTCAATGAGCGGAGCCAACGATATTCCTCCACTGGTAAGTAAGCGCTTGGATCTCCCCAACCAGCAGCTCAAGCACCTTTTTTGATGCTATATTTTAACATCATTCATTACTTCTATACATATATCAATAGTGTATGGAACTAGGATTTTTGATGATCCTATAATTCTACTGTCGATAGTTTTAAAAAGAAATCAGCCAAACTCTGCTAATTATTTATCGGGAAAATGTTTGGGCTGCACTATTGCTTCAGGACTTATTTTTTAATTACTTTTCACTTGGTAATAATATAGCATTTGCTGCAACAAATTATAAAATAAAGTTACAAGATATAATATTCCGAGGGCTCTAGGGAGTGTTGATTGTTTCTATTCTACAAACAGCTGCTTTTTTATCCATCCAGCTTCTCAGATGGGGAGGATTATTTATGTACTGAAAGAGAATCTTTTCAATGCACACACACACACACACACACACACACACATATCATCATCATCATCATTACCTTTGATTAAAGTTTATTCCTATACATTTTAAATCGTTTAGTATATAATACTCATTTACTCTTAATTTATTCTTGGATTTGGGTATAATTCATTCTGGGATTTTGTGAAATTAATCTCAAACAAATCTATATAGTAAGTAAAAGCAATTTCATGAGGATTCAATTTCATCAATTTCAAGATGGATTCGGAAGAGAAATAAATTTAACTGTCTTTTTTTTGGAGGAAGGCACATTAAAATTTTCCTGCAACATCAAAAAATAGTTTTTAAATAACTAACAAGTTCACTCTTGTTGGAAGTTTTAACAATGGTGCTTTCATATGACAAAGTCGGCCTCTTGTCATACAAAAAAATCCGATCTCCTAGTATTGTGACATGAAAGTGGAACTTTTAAAAAATCGAAGATGATTGAAAATAAGTTTATTTATTTATGAAATTGTATTTAGTCATGAATTGCATTCGTGAAGTTCAACATTGAAATAGTCATTTATTAAAATTTCCGTTGAATACTTTCTTTTGTGATAGAAGTTTCGAGTTTTGTGACAGAAAGGACAGATTAAACACTTTCGCCAATTTAACGAATCTTAATTTATTTTAATTAATATTCAATTTAACGTAACTAATATTCAAATTAGCAACTTTTCTTAAGCTTTTAAATAAATAAAATTACTGAGCTAAATAAAATAATTACTAAGCTTCCACATTTGTCTTATCTATACAGTTTTAGAACTGTTTTATCAAGATTTATAGGGTACTACGTTTAGTGCTACTAGTTTCAATACTGTTCAAATGTTTTGATATAGTTATAGGAATTTATTAATATTTTGAATATGTAGTTTATTACTCTGCTCCTTTTTACCAAAATAATTAGAAGTTTTTAAAATTTGTTTTTGTAGTGAGATGAACAACAAAATTATGATGCGTGTGAAATTATGTGTACATGTTTGATATATAATTTTGCGATAGATAATTTATTCATTTAAAGTAAATACTGTAAATTATTATTCATATTAATCGGTTAACGTTGAGGAAAGCGTAGTTCCCACTGGTTGAAAGGGAATCCCGATTTAATTTAGGGATTTCGAAAACCTTTTCGTCCTTTTATAGGGAATTTGACATGAGCTTAGGGATTTTTCGTACTTCGCAAGGGAATTTGAAGGTATTTCACTATTTTCTGATTGCATTGGGTTTTCCGATCAGTCATTACACAAAATAATTTATTTAAGTTTAACTATACAAAAACTGCAAAAAGTCCTCACACACTCTGATAGTATATTTATGTAGGAACTTAGAAAAAAAATCGAATTATCAGATTTTTAAAAGATGGCTTTTTTGAGAAAAAGGAATTTAAAATTGATCAAATTGAAAAATTCATTTCCAATACTATTTACGTACTACTAATGAAATTAATATCAATAATTGCTCCAAAGTCTTACATTTGTTTTGAATTAAAAAACACAGTTGGATTATCTTAAATACTTTAGGAGATATGCTAGGTGATGTACGCTAAGAAAAATAAATTTTAATTTGTGACTTCACTTTCACAGCCCTTATCTCGAAGAAAAATGCTTTCGAGATGATAAAAAATATGTTGATTCAAGGTGGCCCAAAATATACCTATATGCAAAATATCACTCCATTCGAATATGTTGAGGTGAACAGCCTTGCCTGGATTTGAATGGATTCACCCTGGAATGTTTAATTTCGCTTTATTTTTAATCTTTTCAAAACTTTCCCACAGATGAAATTCAAGTACGTATAGGCTCTACCCATTCGGATACTTATATCCAAGGAGTACCTCAGGAAAGCGTCCTCAGCGTAACCCTTTTTCCATCAAAATAAATGGCATTCTGAACCAATTGCCTCCAAATGTCCAGGGTAATTTGTACGTGGATGACTTGAACATTCACTGCCAGGGTGAAGACATGCGGTATGTCGAGCGACAACTTCAGATAGCTGTCTCTCGCTTGACGCGGTGGAGTGTTGAAAACGGTTTCAACTTTTCTGCTCAAGATAACCTGCGCTCATTTCTGCCGACGTTGGAGCCTGCATTCTGACCCAGAAATCTTCCTGGATGGTAACAGGATTGCAGTGATGAACAAAGTGAGGTTTCTTGGTGCAATATTCGACCAGAAACTTTCCTTCGTCCCCACGTCGCGCAGCTGCGGATGTCTTGCGAGAAAAAGCTCAATCTTTTGAAAGTACTTTTCAATACATCTTGGGGAGAACGATCCTCCATGCTTAATATCTATCGAGCTATGACTCGATCGAGACTAGACTATGGCTATGCAGCTTCGCCCGTCAGTCTGTTACGAAAGCTCGATATTGTGTATCACACCACACTGAGGATCCGGAGCTTTTCGCACTTCACACGTCAAAAGCCTCTATGTGATTTGCGAAGAACCATCTTTGTCTTCGAATCGTCTTTTGTAGTCGCTGCGACTATATTACCGTCTCTTGAGACACCCAGATCCATCCACTGCAAAATTCACTCCTGGACAATTCATATAATCGGCTGTTCAGAAATCGACCTTCTTGTGTACCATTTTTCAGGTTACGCATGAGGAATATAGATAACACACCTCTTTATTCTATAGAAGTGGCCCAACGACCACTCTTTCTTATTTCGCCTTTGGGACCTCTGAATTTAACTTTTATTCAAATTTTTTCTGGCTACGAGAGATCAAGTACCAATTCCATTATTTATCGGCAACTTTTTATTTCTCACCGTCATAATTTTAAAGATCACAGCCCTATACACTGATGGATCAAAGTCACCCAATCATGTCGGCTGCGCCTTTGTTTGCGGCCCAGACATTTTCAGTTTTTCATTACTATCAATCATTTCTGTTTTTACGGCTGAATTTTTAGCTTTTCATAAAGTTTTAAGATATATTTCACACCTTGGGATTGGCAATTTTATTCTTTACACAGATTCTAAAAGTGTTTTGGAGTGTTTGATGTCCAATTTTCTATAACACCCTTTGGCGTATGATCTTTTTAAACTTAATATCAAGCTCATCCGACGTGGTTTAGGTCACATTTTGTTGGATACTGGGACACGTCGGAATTATTTTCTACGTATTGGCCGATGTCACAGCAAAGAATGCCATGAACTTTCAAAACATTCGCATTCCATACGATGATGACTTGCATTTCGTTCAAGGCATGTGGAACAAATGGCGCGAAGACTGGAATGAACAGATGAACAATTAAACTGCACAATATATTTTCAACTATAACACTCCTGTCGTCATTACTATCTAGATGGCTTGATGTTCTTGTTACACGTCTTCGTATCGGCGATTCTAGGTTCACACATAAACATTTGTTTATACACTGCTGGCCACCGTAAATGCAACACCCTGAAGGAAGCATGCAAATAATATGAAATTTACAACATGCATTAGCGGAGGTGAGATATGCAAATGATTAGAATTTCAGCGCAGACGCACATCACGCGCGCCTGTGGCGCCACTTCAAAGCGCTATTTAAGGCTTGGAGATTTCGACGATTTCAAGTACGGCAATTGTGTTTTTCTTGTGGTTTTTTCAAAAAAACGATCAATTATGCCTCGTAGAAAACAGCGATCATCTTTTGATCAAGTATCCGAGTTCGACAGAGGAAGGATAGTGGCCTACCGAGATTGTGGATTATCTTTCAGGGAAATCGGTAGTCGTGTTGGACGAAACCAAACAACTGTAATGCGGATATGTGATCGTTGGATGCAGGAGGGTACGACGGACCGACGTGTTCGATCGCATCCACCTCAGTGCACCACTTCACGTGATGACAGGCATATTGTGCGTATGGCAGTGACGGATCGCTCAGCCACATCACGAACCATAGCACAGCACATTCAGTCTGTACCGCATCATCCAGTGTCTGCGCATACCATTCGACGCCGTTTACAGCAGAGTGGTCTGTCCGCAAGACGTCCATTGCTTCGTCTACCCTTGACGCAGAACCACAGACGTTTCCGCCGCCAATGGTGCGATGAAAGAAGGATGTGGACGGCAGAATGGAATGAAATTGTCTTTACTGACGAGTCACGCTTCTGTCTGCAACACCACGATGGTCGGATTCGAGTCTGGAGACACCGTGGAGAGAGGATGCTGAACAGCTGCGTTATGCACCGCCACACTGGTCCTGCACCGGGTATTATGGTATGGGGCGGTATTGGATATCACTCTCGCACTCCTCTAGTACGCATTGCCGGTACTTTAAACAGCCAGCGCTACATCTCCGAGGTGTTGGAGCCAGTTGTCCTTCCTTACCTTCAGGGCTTGCCCACAGCCATATTTCAACAGGATAATGCGCGACCACACGTGGCACGCATTGTCCAAGGGTTCTTCGTCAATCGCCAGATTGAATTGCTTCCCTGGCCAGCTCGCTCTCCGGATCTTTCGCCGATAGAAAACATGTGGTCCATGGTTGCTCAACGATTGACCCAGAATACATCCCCAGCTGCCACACCAGATCAACTTTGGCAACGTGTGGAAGCTGCTTGGTCTGCTGTACCCCAAGAACACATCCAAAGTCTCTTTGAATCAATGCCGAGGCGTGTGGCAGCGGTGATCTCCAACAATGGCGGCTACTCTGGCTACTGATTTTGGCAGGAACCACACTTCACAGAAGTCTATAAATTTAATCATTTGATACTTGGTCAACATGTTATCTACAAAATAAATTTTGTTGTGATATCTCTTGTCTTTCTTGGTGTTGCAATTTGGGTGGCCAGCAGTGTAAATGAAATCGCTCCATCGTGCCATCAACCATTAACCATACGCCATATTTTAACTTCTTGTTCACATTTTAAATATCTTTATCGTCGATATTTAATACCTCATCACCAATTTTATCAGATTTGTTGGGACACCCACCTCATCCATCCGTTTTTACCTTCCTTCATCATTCAAGACTTACCACATCCATAATTGATAAGTTTTTTAAATGAATTTCAGGAAGTTTTATCTATGATGGGGACATACCATCGTAGTAACAATAAAAAGGAAAGGTTTTACACTTCTCAACTAAAATTTTACCTTTATATTAATTTTTATGCAACTCGTTTGTTTTTATTCCGTGCAATTCTCCTTTTAATGTTGGTCTGATTATTCTATCAATCAATTTTCTTATTTTATTGTCCTGTGTTTGGCGCTGCTTATCCTTTTCTGGATCTTGCGCCATAAAACTCAAATCAACCAACCCACACATGAAAACTAAAACGAGTTTGTTACCCCAGAAGTAAAATCCCCCGTTTTGTTATAAACCATAACATAACCATACCCCGATTAGATACGAAACTTATCATAACATTGTTATGACAAGTTTAGTGTCATATCGGGGTAGCATTTCTTTAAAATATCGAATCCGTTTAAATTTTCATCCTTTTCGAATTTCGCCATCGTTAAGGGACAAATTAATTTGATAAGATATTTATCACTAAGTTTGTTTTAAAAGCGAATTTGTTTTTTCTTGAAAATTCCGTTTTGTGGCAGTAATGAAAGAACTTGTTTTAAAATTGAATATCTACAGTATAGACAAAGCAAAGGTAACTGCTAGCATTTTTTTAAAAAATGACAGCTTGAATTTTAAGTTTGACAGCTTTTTTTCTAAAGAAAATCATTGTGTAAACAAACTTTCCTTATATTAGTTGCTTAAATATAGCTTCTATTCGTAAAGCCATGAGAAAGAATTTGTAATATTTCAAAAGTCCTTTCTCGGATTTTTTTAATATTCACTTCAAAATTCTACTAAAACTATTCCAACTTACATCTAAATCGAATATTCTGTGGTGGTGTCGCGTGTGGTGAGAAGGAAATACAATTTATTAAAATATTTAAAACAAAGCAATAGAAAACAGCAGAATAAAATAAAATTAAAGCTGACGTGAAAAAAGTTCTAAAGATAGTAATAGATTTCAGCGACAAGCGGACGGACGCGATCATACTCGATCGTCTCGTTCGTACTCGATTGTGCGGGGGATGCTATGCACTGTAGATGTTTCGCTATATTGCGCATCCATTGTGTTACCCAAGTGATTCCTCCGGACAAGTATCGACTACAAGAGCAGGTACTGTAGAACGCCAGGGAGTTATGGTCTGGGGCGCCATCTCGTATGATAGCTGGACCCTACTGATAGTCCTTCGCGGCACCTTCATAACTCAACGGCACTTCAAGGACATTTTACGCCTCATTGTGTTACCGTTCCTTTCACAGCTTACCAGCCTTTTCTCCGGAAAGATAATAGTGCCGCTTATAATGTCAGAAAATAATGAGCAGTGCCACACACGGCACGCAACTCTAATGACTGCATACGTGCTTGACACTTTCTTGGCCAACCAGATCACCAGATCGGTTCCCTATCGAGCACTTAGAGATATGATGGACGTTGCCTACGGCCATACTTTAGTGTGGATTTATTGTATGCCTGCCAATTGAATAGCGGTTGGCAAAAATTCTCGCAAGCTGCCATCTGTAAACTAATCCCCCGTTATGCTCCACAAGTTTAAAGATGGCAACAAATTACAGATTAACAAGCTGTTATCCCCGCCGGATAACAGCTTGTGTCAGGGTCAGAGATGACCGAATTAAATATTGACTTGCTGCCTTTGTGTCGATCTTTCTGTAATGTTTTGTTCGATCTTTGTACGAATACATTTTCCAATTGTTCTCAAATTGTAATAATTTCTTTTTCTGTACATGTACAGTTCCCGTACCAAATTTTATCTCCATTGGAGGATTTTTTTTTGTCGCAGAGTACGTAGGTCAAATTTCAAACTGAACTAATCACAAGGTCAAGGTTCAAAGCTGTGACAAAAAAATTATCCGCCCAAAAATGTTCCATCAGCCATTTTAGGAAATAAGTTGCAAAAAAAGCAACCGTTTTCGTGTATGGGTGGATTCGGTTCGTACCAATTCGACTTGAAAAAGATAAAATTAAATTCAAGACAGAAATTGATGAGGAATGATGGCCTCTTTACAAAGATTACAGGAGTTAATGAAAATCTTGTAAAACGTTTTGGAACTGGTTTTACGATACGGAGCTTCTATTGTATCAATAAAGCTGAATCCAGACTAGATGTTTTGATCCCATCTTGATTCATACTAAGAGTGAAAAACGTTTTGTTTCTTAATCGGGTCAGAGGGCCGCCGTGGCTCAGTTGGTATGCACTCGATTCCTCTCTGGATGTACTTTTCTCTTTTGTGCATGTCCATTATTTGATGTCTGTTTTGTGTATGTCCATTATTTGATGTCTGTTTTGTGTTTGGCGCAGCATGGCCAGATATGGCCCTTGGGCTATAAAAAATCCAATTCAACTAACCAACCTAATCGGGTCAGCTCTGCTTATTGTTTTTGCTGGACTCGCTGGCCAGTACTTTTACATGCCCTCATTTGACCACAATATTTTTATTTTAAAAGAATAAACTCAATTTTATAATTAATCAAACGATGAAATCAACAAATAATATGTATTACAATATATATAAGAACTTCAAAGTAAATATAATTAATTTATTGATATTTGGATTTAAATAATTGAATTATAATTATTAAATTATGCACTCATTATCCTCACTTTTTTCTTTAAACCATTAAAATTAAATTATTTTAATTAGTATATAGAATTAGGTATTATAGAAACTTAACTAGTCAGCTACATAAAATCAAATCTCAGGACGAGACACAACATTTATTGACAGACAAGAAACGAGAAACATGTATAATCTCCAAACGGACTACAGAACGACTACGCATTCGCCTTTTTACCGAACAGAAAACAAACGGGGTATGCGCAGAAGAGAGCACGAATAGAGGTCCTTGAACCCAACTGATAAACCCTAGCTCCGTTTGGGGAGGAGAGAAGAAAGACACAGAGGGGTTCTGCTACACTTCTTAATACCGTCCCGGTGATGAAGTGTCCTTTTTCTTGGGTCTACCTCTTTTTCTTAATGGGGCAACTGGAATCGGAACCTCAGGTAATCCACGGTAGGCTGTTAGGGATGAAGAGTGATAAACTCCCAGTGGCACACTTGGATCATCACGACTTGCAACTTCATACGATGTAGGGGATCTGCGACACAGTATAATGTAAGGTCCATCTCTGCGAGGCAGGAATTTCGAAGTTCTTTTCCTATTAGCTTTACTGACGGGATACGACTGTACCCAAACGAGGTCTCCAGGCGTGTATATTGAACCAGAGCGCCGTGATTTATCTGCATATTCTTTATTACGATTTTAGGCTACACCCATTTTCTCTTTTACTTGAAGCATGAATTTGCAAATTTCTTCAGATATGGTGTGATTTCAGGTATGAAATTATCGTTATTAATAATGGCTTTGTTCACATTATCAGGTTATCGTTATTAATAATGGCTTTGTTCACATTATCAGGTTATCGTTATTAATAATGGCTTTGTTCACATTATCAGGTTATCGTTATTAATAATGGCTTTGTTCACATTATCAGGTTATCGTTATCAATAATGGTAGGTCTTTGTTCACATTATCAGGTGTACGCAATTCTCGGGCAAAAGTTAAATAAGCTGCTGTATGTCCAGTAGTGTCACATTTCGCTGTATTCATAGCGAATTTAATTGACGGCAACCTTTCTACCCACGAAGTATGGTCATTTCCAACCAAGATTGCTAAACGAGGCTTTAAGTCACGATTTTTAAGCTCCACAAGGTTGGATTGGGGACGGTACACTGGAGTGAGTTTTTGTTCAATATTTAGAACATGACAAAGCTGTTGCATGAGACTGCTTATGAACTGTGTCCCATTGTCACTAATCAATCGGCGGGGAAGCCCATATCTAAGGAATACTTCGTTCAGCAATGTAATAGCACATTCCTTTGCGGTTGCTTGTTTTAACGGGAATAGTTCTACCCATTTAGTTGTATAATCTTCAACAATAAACACCCATCGCATTCCATTTGAACTTTCTGGTAAAGGGCCAAACAAATCTACAGCCAATGTTTCAAAACGTTGTGACGGAACAGGAGTTTGAAGCAATCCTGCAGGCTTTTGATTGGAAGCTTTATATCTAGAACATTCTGAACAGTTCTTCACATAGTCCGTTATATATTTTCTCATTCCAGTACAGAAATAACGAGAAGAAATTCGTAAAAAAGTTCCCTCGGCTCCGTAATGAGCTGCAGTAGGAGCATCATGGTGTTCCTTTAGAATTTTCTCACTCTCATGAGAGGGGACTACTAGTTGTGCTTCCTCGGAATCACTATCTGGTGAGTATCTGTATAGCACTCCTTGGTTAAGGAAATATCCTCTACTTGTCCATGTAGCAAAATCAGTACTTTCACATGACGCATCTTCAAAACAATCAATTATTTTTCGTAGGTCATCATCTTTCAATTGTTCACTTCGCAAATCACTAGATTGTCTAGCAGGAAGATCAATAATCACTGCACAGATTTCACAGGTGTTTTCGTTTTCATGATCACAAGAAGGGCGAGACAGCATGTCTGCAATTATGTTACATTTTCCAGGGATATAGTCTATTTTCACGTTGTATGATTGAAGTTGAAGTGCCCATCGAGCTAATCTACCTGAAGGTAATTTTAAGCTCAGTAACCATTTTAGCGGTTGGTGGTCAGAAACAACAGTCACGTTCGAACCTTCGACGTATCCACGAAGCTTGTTTAACGCCCATATCACTGCCAAAGCTTCACGCTCAGTGGCGGAGTAATTACGCTCCGCAGCAGACAGCAAGCGACTGGCATACTTAATGGGGTGTTCATCAAATTCTCCTCCTTGTAAGAGTACTGCACCGATAGCATAAGCACTGGCATCGGTTCTGATGATGAAGGGCTGGTCTTCATTCACTTGTTTTAATATGGGAGCAGTGATCAAACGACTCTTGAGATCTTCGAATGCACTTTGTTCCTCTTTCTCCCACTTCCACTGAACATTATTTTTTGCCAGGTTAGTTAAAGGACGAGAAATAGCAGAAAATTCTGGGATGAATTTCCTGTACCAAGAACATGTCTGCAAGAATGACTTTATCTGTTTAACAGTCCTTGGGATAGCCATTTTCACGATAGCATCCACCTTTCCAGGGTCTACGGTAATACCAGAACTCGTAATCCAATGACCCAAGTATTTCACTTTTGAGCAAGCGAAGTTGCACTTGTCACGATTTGCACGAAGATTAAATAATGAAAGTCTTTCAAATACTACTTTAAGATCATTAAAATGATCTTCAAATGTTGAAGATAATACTACGATGTCATCTAAGTAAACTAGAGTCTTTACTTCAGGCATTCCTTTCCTAAATCTATCCATAAGTCTCTGGAAAGTCGCGTGAGCATTCCGCAATCCAAACGGCATGCGAATGAAACGAAAAGTTACTCTATGAGTCACAAAGGCAGTTTTGTCTTTATCTGGAGGATAAACATTCACACACACACACACACACACCTGGTAATATCCCGAACGCAGGTCTGTAGACATATAGGAAGTAGGTTTGGCATCGTGCAGTAGATCCTCTATTCTAGGATAACTGTCAGCTTTTGTAATCGAATTTAATTGTCTATAATCAATGCACAAACGAATTTCACCATTCGGTTTCGGAACTAAGACTACGGGGGCAGCAAAAGGAGACTCACATTCCTCGATAATTCCAGCCTCCAATAGTTTATCTAATTCTTTACTTAAGATTTCTTTCCTTGCTGGAGATATGCGATAAGGAGGAACAGCAACAGGAGCATTATTCTCGGTATTTATTCGATGTTCAATATAAGGAGTAGGTCCTCCCCTGGATGAAAAACGTCCTCATAGTCTTGTAATAGAGAATTAAACTTCTCACGATGGTCATTGTTTAATTCAAGTCCGTCGTTTTCACGTAATGACAAGAAATTTACTTTTATGTCATTGTTTCCACTTATGCTTGTCTCTACTACTTTCGATTTTGATATTTCCTTTTCAACAAAACGATATTTATTATTGGGGTTATCTTCATAAAACCAATTTTTGTTTTTGATATCCAATACTATCCCAGCAGTTTGTAAAAAGTCCATACCTAAAAGACTTCGATTTCCACTGGATTTTGGTAAAACAACTAAATTCAATTGGAACGTCTTCCCTTGAACGCTAATTTGCACATCTGTGGTTGAGACATCAACACTGGATATAGATCCATCAGCTAGTACTATTTTAAGATTTGTTGTTTGAAACACAATCCCTTGTTTCTTCAATTTATGATATAAAATCTCAACCTGCAATCGATCTGCTGGCACCGGTATCCACACACGCCGTTCCATTTAATCCATTGATTGTAGCATCTAGAGTTGCTAGCATTCCATCACACCAAATTGGAAAATATCTGAGCGGCATTGAATGTTTCTGGTTCCGATTTTGCTTGAATGCACTTTGGACATCGGAATCTGATGAAACCAGGAGTTCCACATCCATAACACTTAAGAGGAGGTCTAGGATTTTCATAAAAACTTGTTCTTTCTCTGTCAGTTTTGTTTTCGTTTCGCTTGAAAATTTGCTGTTTTCCAGGAAATTTCTTCCGGCATCCGAGGGCATTTCTTTTGTGGTATGTTTCCTTAAACATCATAATTATCTAATTTGTCAGCTAGTTCCGCAGCTGATGTGATGTTTCCCCACTCGTCCAAAAAGTGGTCTTTGCATTCAATTGGTGTTTTCTTCTTTATCTGATCTGTAACCATCAAATCTTTCAGTTCAAAGGTTTCGATGTTGAGACCCGAAATCCATCCCTCAAAGAAGTTGTTGAGTTCAAAACAGAAATCTTTCCAAGTTTTGTGTGGGGATTTTTGATGCTTGCAAAATAGTTGTCTGAATCTTTCTGGGGTTTATTTGAATCTTCGTAACAACAGTGATTTAATGTAATCGTAATTTCCAGATTCTTTTTCAGGTTCTCTTGCGATTAAACTAGCAATTTCGGATGGTAACACTCCAATTAACTGAGTGACCCAAATGTCTTTGGAAATATTCAAAAATTTGAGTTGTCTTTCAAATAAAGTTAAAAATGAACTCACGTCATCTTCATAGGGATGAAACTTCGGCAACAAATGCTGTAAATCATATTTTGTATTTCTTTCAAACTCGGAGCTTCCATCTTTTTCTTGCGAACGAGTCTTCAGAGATGCCTCCAACTTCAGCTTTTCTAATTCATAGGCTCTGTCCTTTTCTTCCTTTTCCAATTCGTACGCTCTGTCCTTTTATTTTTCTTGTATCCGTTGTTGTTCTTTCTGCTTTTCTTTGTCCTTTCTGTCATTAATTATAGTCGTTACTAGTTCTTTAACGAAATCCTCATCATAGTTCACACTTTTGAGTATTGCGTTGCGCAAATCAATAATTCTGTCATCAGGATGGACGACCTCTCCTAGTTCTTCCGCAAGAACTTTCAAGTCCGTTTTCAACGCTTTTCCTAAAAACGCCATGAATTCGCAAACGATACTAAGGCAACAACGTTTCGTTAACAGTCACCGAATTTACTAATCATCAGGCGTAAGTTCAGGCCGCTAGTTGGGCGCCAGTTTATATAGCAACTTAACTAGTCAGCTACATAAAATCAAATCTCAGGACGAGACACAACATTTATTGACAGACAAGAAACGAGAAACATGTATAATCTCCAAACGGACTACAGAACGACTGCGCATTCGCCTTTTTACCGAACAGAAAACAAACGGGGTATGCGCAGAGGAGAGCACGAATAGGGGTCCTTGAACCCAACTGATAAACAGTTCCTAGCTCCGTTTGGGGAGGAGAGAAGAAAGACACAGGGGTTCTGCTACAGTATTCAAATACAGGCGGCCCTCGACTTTCGCACATTCCACTTTCGCACAATTCGCTATTTCGCACATTTTTAAAAATTCAATTTTTTAAAGATTTTTGTCGATAATGCAAAAATTGTTCGCTTCCATGCAGTCGCTCCCACGGAGCGCGGTAGCTCACTCACACATTACCGCCAAGAGTAGCGGACTTCTCGGAATCGTTGTGACGTCACTAGGGTTCCGAGCCGCGGTGGTCGAATGTCAAATATATACAATGTATTAAACAGGTTTAGTATTGAATTAGAGCGCGTGTCGATGCGTTGTGTGTTTTGCCGATTTATTTGTTTATGTTTAAATATTTTTCCCTTATAAATTTATAATCTATAACATAAAAATCGACGCACCAAGAAGGAGTTATCCGAATGGGACGAAATTGCGTATGCACATACCTTACGATAGAATATGCTAATGATTAACTTTTGGTGGCCAATGACTGAATAGGTGGAGCTCCAGCGCATTGCAACGGAGCATCCGAATCGTGTATAAAACAGAGGACATTCCAATGCTAGGGCATAACTTCCATGCGAATGTGGTTCCGTCGACTTACGTGGACTGTACCAATGCCTCGCAGACGGGTTCGCGAACAGTATGAGCAGATATCACCATTTGAGAGAGGACGTACAATTGGACTAAAGGAAGCAGGATGGTCAAATCGCAGTATCGCTCGACATTTGGGTCGGAGCGATGCTACCATTAGACGATGTGGGCAGGAATATGTGAACCATGGCCGTACAAAGCGTCAAGAAGGTAACGGTCGACCAAGAGCGACGACAGAGTGATCGTCCGATCACAGCACCTGATGCGTCCTTATCAACGATCCAACGTGTAACCGGGACACCAGTGAGTGCTATGACCATTGATAGGCGAATCAGCGAACGGGGGTTGAGATCACGGAGGCCTTTGCGCCGACTGCCCCTCACCGTTGCACACCGCCAGGCGCATTTGCAGTGGTGCATTCGACCTGGAATCTCACGGACTGGGGCAGAATTGTTTTCAGCGATGAGTCCCGCTTCGAATTGAGCCCCGATGACCAGCGAAGACGTGTCTGGAGACGTCCAGGACAGCGGTGGAATACTCACCTGACTGTCGACCGCCACACAGCCTGACAACCAGGAGTTATGGTATGGGGTGCCATTTCATTTGATAGCAGGACCCCTTTGGTTGTCATCCGTGACATCCTTACAGCACAGAGGTACTTCGACGAGATTCTATACCCCGTTGTGTTGCCCTTCCTTTCACGGACCCCTGGACTTACATTCCAACAGGATAATGCCCGGCCGCACACGGCACGCCTTTCTGCAGATTGTCTTCGTGCTTCTCCAACAGTTCCCTGGCCGGCGTGATTGCCAGATCTCTCCCCAATAATACCCCATTTGGGCTCTGATGAGCAGACGTTTATGACCGTCCCTGGATCGCGCCGATCTAACTCGCCAATTGGAACGTGTATGGCAAGCAATCCCGCAGGAGGACATCCGCCAACTCTACAAGTCAATGCCCAGCCGGATAACAGCTTGCATCAGGGCCAGAGGTGGGCCAACGCATTATTGATTTTTTTGCTCTTGTAGCTGTATTTCCTGAATAAAACATTCAATTCCTATGATACTGTTATCGTTTCGTTTTCTATACATGTACATCACATCTACCGATTTTCAACCCATTCGGATAACTCCTTTATGGTGCGTCGATTTTTATGTTATAGAGTGTATAAACATGAGTGAGAAACGGAGAAACTTCAGTGTTGATACGAACAAAAAGAAATCAAGGACTCATAAACTTCATATGATCGAGACAAAAATGGAAATAATTGGGCGTTCTGAAAGCGGTGAATCTTTTGCTTCAATCGGCCGTTCGTACTACATAAACAGGTCTACGATATGTTCAATTTTGAAAAACAAGAATGAAATTAAGGAATACGTTCAAAATTGTGGAAATATATCTTCAAAGATTGTTTCCAAAAGACACGGCATAGTGATGGATGAAATGGAAAGATCTTTGACATCATGGATTGATTATCAACATCAAAACGATGTCCCTCTGAGTTTTTCCATTCAAGCTAAGGCTTTTAGTTTGCATGAAGATTGGAAGACTAGATAAAAAGAAGATTCTAACACGGTGTTTCAAGCAAGTAATAGCTGGTTCGACACATTTAAAATGAGGTATTCTTTACATAATATTAAATTCACTGGAGAATCGGTTGATGTAGATAAAGATACTGCAAAAGAATTTATTTCTTCATTGTCCAAAATTATTGTAGATGGAGAATATTCTCCTAACCAAATATTCAATGTAGACGAGACGGGTTTATTTTGGAAATAATTGCCTAATCGTACATTCTTATCGAAGGAAGAATCAGTTGCCCCTGGACATAAACCTTCTAAAAACCGATTGACATTGCTTCTTGGCGATTGAGAAAGACAGCATGTTATAGAACTCTTTATCAAGAAAAGAAAAAAAAAGGTGGTATTCAACTAACTCTTGGACAAGTTTATCAAGAAAACACCTGAAAGCACTTAAACACGCCTCTTAACTTAATTATGTTTATTGATAAATAAATATTTTTAATATATTATTGATACATAAATATTATTATTGATACATAAATATTTTAAAATACAATTTTTGATGTTTTTTACATCCCTCTACTTTCGAACATTCAACATTCGCACACATTTTCAGGAACCAATTATGTGCGAAAGTCGAGGGCCGCCTGTAATTCCTTAGGTATCATCTAATAAATATCTATATTGGGGTTCGTACTGAAAAAATGTGTTTAAAACACTATTTGATAAAAACAAGTTTTAATTCAGCTCACACAAACATAAAGCACAAGTTTGCAACACACTCAAGAATATTATTAAAATTACGAAGAGATACTAATAGCATAAAGTTGAGTTTGAAATTCTACAATGAACAGTTCAGTGAGCGCCCCTGTTTCTTTAAATTTGCAAATCGAAATTTTTGAAGTCTTAAGTAGTACTAAAAATTAGTTTGATTTTCGTGTAAGTAAACTTTTTCGAATTGAAATAAAAATCCTATAAAATGAGGCAGATGATGGAATTGTTGAAAGATAAGCAAAATAAAGCAAGTTTTACATGAAGTTGAACAGCCGAACTTCGCTGATTACCAATCGGCGAATTCATTATAACAATTCCTTCATCTAAGTGAATCGAAGTGGGATTAAATTCATTTTATTGCTTTCATTTGAGTTTTCTCTTATACCTCACCAATTTCAGGGGTGACTCAGTCCACTGCGTTAGCAAACTGAGTTGTAGGCGTATTTCTCTTCTGTGTCACATGCAAACTTTCTTTGTGTGTTTGCCCATTAGTTGATGTGGTCTGTCTTGTGTTTGGCACAGCTTGATCAAAAATGGTCCCTGCGCCATAAAACTCAATGCAACTAACCTCTCACCAATTTCAATCAGAAATAATTCTTTAAACTTGCTCTCCAAAATTAACTGAAAATTAATTTGTTTCTCAATCACAAAATGTATAATTCGGTTAAATGCAAAATGGTTTTTAAATTTGTTTGGCCATCCGTTTTGAAGTTCTTTCGAGTTCCCTGAATGTTGACCCTATTTTGGAAAGTCCAGATGCTCGTGAAGTGGGATCTTATTTCGATAGCTACATGAACTTAATGAAAAGTGCGCCATAGCTCCTGTAACGTAGTAGGCCGAGTGGTGTGCCAATGATCACGACGCGCGCGCGCGCGCGCGAAACATCCCAAATTACAAAATAAACTTACGTTTATTTTACAATAACGATATGCGCAATATTTTACGATAGGGATTTGTATCCCTAGGTCATGGGTGCTGCAAAACAGGCATAAATGGATCTCAACGGCCGTGGCCCCAAAAGCCGAGAACCACAAAAACAAACCTCTGCTTCGCTCGAGCTTTCCAACGGATCTTTTTTGTCGCCAGTTTTTTCAGGGAAAACAGCTGAATCACCTGCGCCTCTAAAAACCATCTGGACGGTTGCGGTAGATGTTTCGGGAATTTTCGGCTGGAGGTCAATGGTGCTGACCTCTGATTCTGCGCTGTTAGGGTCGTTACAGCTCCTCCCTCCTTGGAAAAAACTTTTCTCTCAGATGAAAAGTTTCTTTCGCCAAAACAACAGACTGCAAGTTTTCACAACACTTGAGAACATGATGATAATGTCATTTAAGGTTAGATATACCAAACCCATATCCCAGAGTTGTGACTTTTGGCAAAAAGTTAATCATTTCACACAAATTTCTACTAAAAGGTAACCTAAGTAAAGAACATAAAGACAGTAAATTTCATATCCAAATTTAATTAAATTATAATATAGACTATAGTACAGTAAGAGGGATATACATACAAAAAACATAATCAATTGTTGAACAAATTTATATTTTAAAACTCATATTTTTCATCACAAAAACATAACACATTGACATCAATTTTTTTCTAGCAATCAGCAATCTACAATTTATATAGCATGTAGATTTAAAAAAATCAACAATAAAATTTAGTATAACCCTTGAACCAACGCAATAGACAATTATTTCTATAATTCAAGCGAATTACTATTATAAACACAATAACCATTTCATATAGTATTACAATCAATTAGAAAAATAGTCATAATTATTCACAATTAGAACCATCTCACATAACATAATCATAATTCACAACTATTCGTACAGCATAATCATAGTTAAAACATTGTTTTAACTGGTTAGTCCTCAATTTCTGACCTGCTGAGGCCATCCGCATTTTTGTTATCCCTTCCGGATCTGTGAATGATTTCGAAATTGTATGGTTGTAACGCCAAGGCCCAATGCATTATTCTTGCGTTCGAGCTAGCATTGTATTTCAACCATATGAGCGGGTTGTGATCCATCATAATCGTAATTTTTGTCCATCCAAATAATAATGCAACTTTTTTAAAGCAAATATAATGCTGGCGCATTCTTTTTCAGTGGTACAGTATTTTTTCTACATTTGAAAATTTTTTACTTAAATATAAAATAGGGTGTGTTCCTCGCCCTTCTCATTTAATTGGGAGAGCACAACCCCCATTCCCAAATCCGATTAGTCCGTTTGCCTTGAAAACCTTGATTAAAATTAGGTGAATGGAGAACTGGTTTATCTGTCAATTTCCTTTTTAACTCTTGAAAAGCTTTCTCGCATTCATCGGTCCATACAACTCCTCCCCGTTTTTCCTTACCCTTCAGAGCATCTGTCAGGGGAGCTGCTATATCAGAGTACATATGTATGTACTTACTGTAGTAGCCCGCAAGTCCCCAAAACGACCGAATTTGTGTTTTTGTTCAGGGGTTGGGAAACCCTGGATACATTGCACTTCAGCTTGTGCCGGCGAACGGAAACCCTGGCCCACTACATGTCCCAGATACTTCACATGATTTTGGGCGAAGTGGCACTTAGTAGGTTTCAAAGTCAGTTTAGCTCTTGCTATTCATCCTAAAACAGCATTGAGATGTGCCAGTTGACTCCCACTTATCGGAAAAAATATAGCAATATCATCTAAATAGGAACGGCAAAACATTCACACCCTTTTAATACTTCCGCCATTAATCTGCTGAAAAAGAATGGAGCATTCCTTAACCCAAAAGGCATACGTAAGGGCCTATATGTACCAAAACTGGTAACGAAAGATGCTAGCCTTTGAGCCTTGGGACTAAGGGGAATTTGCCAATACCCTTTTGCTAAATCCAAAAGTGTTATATACTTTGCAGATGAAACCTGCTCTATACGCTCGTCTATATTTAGAAGGGGAAACAATTCAGTTCGTATTACTTCATTTAATCGACGATAGTCTATACAAGGTCTTGGATCTTTCCCTGGCGCTTCAACCAAGATCATTGGTGAAGTATAATCAGACTCACCTATCTCTATGATACGTAAATCTAACATTTTCTGAATTTCCATTTTTTAAATTTCGTTTTGTCTAAGAGAGGCCCTATAAAGGTTTTGATCGAATTGGTTTATCGTTAGTTAACTCATTATCATGCACTACTAAATCGGTTACACCAGGATCTTTCGAAAACATTTTCAGATATTTACTCAACAAATTTTGTAGTTGGTTAATTTGTTTGGGTTCCAGATGATCTTCTAATTGACTTTGCTGTATTATATCCTCGTAAGTGTTTGGATTCGAGTCTATGTAAGGAAAATCTAAGTCTTGATCTTCCAAACCCTTGTAATCACTTTCACAAGTTATGTAATTAATTATTTCGGCTCTCTTATACTAGGGTTTTAGCATATTTACGTGGCAAACAATTGATCCCTTTTCCCTGGTATTTTTACGATACAATTTGTTTCTGATAATTTGCTTTCAATTACCCTATCCACTGAGCTGCTAATTTGTTTGGTCTAGAAATCGCAAAAACAAGTACGAGATCTCCCTCTTTGAATTCCTGTTTCACTGCATTTTTGTCGTACCAGGTTTTCCGTTTAATTTGTGATTCCTCCATTTTCTTCACCGCTAATTCCTGGCATTTGTTTAAATGATTGATTAAATCAAAAACATATTCCGTTACGGGGTAGTCCTCATTTTGCGATTCAGTCCAGTGTTCATAAAGTAAGGTTTCAGGAGATCTTAAATTTTTCCCGTGCACAAGTTCTGCGGGTGAAAATCCAGTGGGTAGCGGTTCTCAAAGCAAAAAGTGCCGAGGGGAGATGTTTTTTCCAATTGGTACCGGCTTCCAAGCACAATGCCCGCAAAAGCCGCTTCAATGTTCTGTGGAATCTACTGGATTGGATTGAGGATGGTGAACGGAACTATGACTCACCTTAATTCCAAATTTATCAAAAAATTCTGTTGTAAGTGCACTTACAAAGGACGACCCCCAGTCACACTGAACTTCCTTCGGAAATCCCAGGCGACTAAATATATTTAACAGTGCTCCTGTCACTGAGACTGAACTTATGTCCGTCACAGGGATAGCATCAGGATATTTTGATGATAAGCACATAACTGTTATTAAATAACGTTTTCCAGATTCACTTATAGGGAGTGGACCGACCGCATCAACGTTCAATTTTGAGAAGATTTCTTTTATTACAGGAACTAATTTCATTGGAGCTTTCTTTTTCTCATTGGGTTTTCCTGCTTTCTGACACTGGTCACACGTTCTAACATAACTTTCCATCTCGTTATAACACCCGGGCCAGAAAAAATGTCTCAAAAATCTATCTTTGGACTTAGTCACTCCTAAATGAGAGGATGTGCTTTCGTGACACAAAGTCTTTATTTTCGTTCTATATTCCTCAGGAACAACTAACGTTTTCCTTTCATTCCCCAAATAGTCTTTCTGACATCGAAATAGCAACTCGTTGTCGATGCTATATTTATCTTTGGTGGTCGAATCCTCCCCTGACCTATTCAATGCACTGTCATAAATTTCTCTCAAAGTCGGACAACATTTCTGAGCTCTTAAAAGCTCTACTCGCTTTACTCTTAGTAGCTCTAATTCCCCGTTAGCAGCTCTCTCTCCGGCAACTCAATATTTTCGATTTCGTTATAGGGTTGTAACTCTAAACTGTCCCCACTTGTTCCCAGGACACCATCCGTTCGTACATTCGACCCCTCATTTTGTTCAGTAAACTTTTTATCTTTAACCCCCTCGGTTTCCCTCACACTGGGTGGTTGGTTAGGTTCTGCTTTTCTTTGGGAACGCGTCTGGAAGCGTTAACGAAATGAGGGAACTGAAGTTCTCCAATCGTTTCAGCCGTTTGGTTTCCCAGAATATAGATTCCCCTATTCCTCCGGTATGACAGCAGCCTTAGTGTTGAAAGTACCAAACTCTTTCGTTTGGATTTCAACCTGTGCCAAAGGCAAACACGTAGGCGTTTTGTCAAGCGGAGTTCTCAGCCAAACGTTTTCACCTGTCAACATCGAAGGGCTTATGTAATTATTGCTGATAATGTCCATTGATGCCCCAGTATCTCAGCAATTTTATGTGGTGATTATTAATTACCGCATCGAACATGAAAGGGGCCAGAATTTCTTCTGGAGTTTTCTCGGTACATACATTGTTTACCGATGCTGTGACCTTATCTTTTAATTTTGGGCATTGGGGTCTAAAATGATTAGCTGACCCACATTCGTAGCTCCGGGGACCTTTCCGTTCTTCATATCGTTGATATTTGTTTTAGGAAACTTCAGATTTTCTAGATATTTATCTTTATTATATTCTTTATTCCTGGATGTATTCCGAACTCCCACATCCTGGTCAAACTTCCTATAACTTTGGGGGCATGAACAGGGTTCTTTTTGGTTTCCCCTTTCACATTTTCATAGTCGTCTAACATCTCAGCTAGTTTAGATGCCGACGTAATTTTCCCCCAATCGTCTAAGAAGTGATTCTTTGCATCGTAGCTAGCTCTCCTTTTCAATTGATCCGTTACCATAAGATCCTTCAGTTGTTCAAAGCCTTTATGTCCAACCCCGACACCCATTCCTCTAAATAATTTTGTAACTCGAAGTGGAAATCTTTCCAAGTCGAATCCCATCGTCTCTGATTTCCAAAAAAGTTTGAACGGAATTTCTCTGGGCTCAACTTAAATTGCTTATGCAGTAATGTTTTTACGTAGTCGTAATCATCTGACTTATCATCGGGCTCTCGAGCGATTAATTGAACAATGTCTACCAATGTCTACAGGCCAAAGAGCCAACCCAATCGGATTTTTCAATAGCCAGTCTCAGCCTGTCGTTCAAACATCACTAAGCATAAACTTATATCTCCAAGATTTGGATCAAAATTTTGCATCAATTTTTGAATCTTGAAATCAAAATATTTGCTTCCATTTTGAGACCCTGACAATTCTCCATTATTATTTCTACCACTGGCCTCAATCCTTAATTTTTCCAAATTATATTCCCTTTCCTTTTCTTTATCTTCCATTTCCTTTTCTTATCTTCCCTTTCCCTCTCTCTCTCCTCCTTTCTCTATCTTCCCTTTCTCTCTCTACTCTACAGGAAGTAACACTTTCTAGCAAACCCTTCACTAATTCGTCATATTCGGGGCTTTTTAAAATGATAGCTCTTAGTTTCACAATCGTCATGTTCCCAGTAACTTGCTCTCCCAATTCAGAAGCAAGCGTATATAAATCAACTTTTTTTACCTTTACTAAAAATGCCATTTTTTATAAAGAATAGTCCTTATTCTATACTTTAAGTAATACTAATGCAATACAACAACATTTAAGTACATTCAAAACGCTACACATCAAAACATAATTATATGATGACAATAAGAGAAGTAAACATTTAAATCCCTCACAAGCAAATACACTGTTTAAAACCAAAACACAGTCACAACTCAAAGTTATAGGAAAGGTACTCACCCCTTTTGGTGACGTAAAAATCTTCAGGACTGCTATTTTCAGATCTCCGCGATCTCAGCTCTACTCTTCCACCGTAACCGCAGCTCTCAGCCCTTTTGTTGACTTGTAGAAATCTCCAAGCACACGAAACACGTTGCCTCTCGTTGAAAAAACAGTGAACCAGTGTTCACTAAACGGGACACCAACGCAACGCCCGAGAGTGCACAACAGGCAGATACGTCCTGTTAACAGGGAAACGGTCTAAGTTGACCACCATTTCCCTCTTCACAAATCGTAATGATTGCGAAGCAAAAATCTGCCGTGAGTGATCCGATTGCAGCTTAAATCCCACCGCTGGCTCCAGTTTAATTAGGCTGTTACGTAGTAGGCCGAGTGGTGTGCCAATGATCACAACGAAACAGCCCAAATTACAAAATAAACGTAAGTTTATTTTGTAATTTGAGTTGTGCGGGGCAGATGTTTCGGGAATTTTCGGCTGGAGGTCAATAGTGCTGACCTCTGATTCTGCGCTGTTAGGGACGTTACACTCCCGACAAAAGGCTCCAAGACATAATGTAAAAAAGATGAGTATTTAAGATTATTTCCAATGCGAAATTATCGAGTTTTTCCTTGAAGCATTTGAGTTTCGCATATTCGGGATCTGACGCATCTGATCATTTCGCATATCTGACCCATTGTAATTTAGGCTCGTTGAGATGAGGGGTTAGCGTACCCAGCTCGGGAGTGTTTTCCCTCAGTAGAATGCTCTGCGCGAGATAAATGTGGAGTTGCTTGAAAGTAATTTTTCTCTCTGGACAAGTTTTCAGGAAGAGAACAATTTTCTGCTTTGTGGAAAATGTTTCAATAAACATTTCACTAATAGTTGTCCCTTTTGATGGCTGAGTAGGTTGTAAATACATCTGTATGTTTTTGATAGTGGGATTTAACTGTACAAAATGATGAAGCAAACCATACGAAACAAATAGTTTATAAATGGCTTTTCAAAACAAGTCAAAAATATTTAGTTTCCCAACTTTGTAATAATTTCGTAGTCACGTAGTATCTAAATTTATTGCAAATAAAACTAATCTGAATTTTTCTTGTGTATATATTCAGTAAATTAAAAAAAATATGAGTACATAAACAATTTGTTATTTGGTTATAAAGTTTAGGTAACAAGTTTATTTTTCATCAATTTTTTAAAATTAAGAATACTTAAAAATTGAATTTTTGTTGATCCAGCTAAAGATTCTTACTTCAAAAAGGGTAATTATAATTTCAAGATACATTTAAAATATTTCAGATGTCTTTTCTATTAACTTTAAAGCAATTAATAGGAACTTTATTAACTCAAAAAACACATGGTTTTATTTCAAGATTCAAGCTAATTGAAATTAATTAGTCATTAGTCTTAGGCATTTTATGTACTGCAGTGGTCATTTTGAAGTTGATTAAATTCTGATTCTACCATTGGAATACAAAAAATGACAGTATAAAGATTTATTTTGCTTTAAATTTCATTCCAATTTTAGTCAACAATCAATGGGATCCATTTACTTCCAATGCCAATCAGGTACTATCAGTTGCAGCAGAACTTTTTCAAAACACACTTTCCTTGGCATAAATTCTCACAAACACCAGTAAAAATAAAAACTGAAAATTTAAAGATTTATCAAAGGAGTTTATCAAAGGTATCATACGAGTTTATTTAGTAGCAGCCATTTCATGGAATAAAATAATCATAATTTATCTTTTAGAAAGTGTGCTGGTGCTTTTTGAAAAACATTTTTCAATAATTCTTTAAACTTGCTCTCCAAAATTAGCTGAAAATTAATTTTTTCTCAATGACAAAATGTATAATTTAAGTCGGATTGCAATTTAAAAACCTTGTTATAAAATTACAATAGTTATTAAAATGTAAGAAAAATGTATAACTATCTGTTTAAAAAACCACTTAAGTTGAACTCTATTAAAATAATAATTTATAGAAGTTCAACATTTAAGTTATAAAACACTTAGCCAAGTGAAAAAGAACAAGTATAAAACGGCATTTAATCGACTAAAAATAAAATTCCAGTATTAATTTGGAATTCAAGGTATTTTTTATCTTAATTATCTGCAGGGATCTCCGTAGCCCGGTTGGAAGAGTAGCGGATTGGCAACCGGAGGGTGAAACTCGATCCAACCAAAGACCGTCGTGTACGTGGTGCACGTTAAATCTGGCTTCAAATGTCCTCGCGTTGACGTGGTATGGAAGTTTAGAGTGGGGTGCCAGCTCGTCATTTGACTCAAAATGACGAGGTGTTGTCCTCCGAGACTGATAGGCCCATTGTGTTGCTCCATTGATTATGTGCATGTAATTATTAATGGCACATGCAAACTAGCACTTTCAAAGCCTTGTACTCACTAGCTAATTGTAAACTGGTTTTGTTAGCCCATCGAATAAGGCTTGAAAATAGCTCTTCAAATCAAATAGGGGATCAAAGGATAAGAGCTGTATGATAGCATATTCTTTCTTTGCTATGTATTCCGCCCTGATCACTGGATTCGACTACTTGTTATACAGCTACTTGTACCCGAAGGAGCTTTCGTTTTACCATCGCCTGCTTTTCTTCCTCATTGTGTTGTCTGTCCAAACATGGCACCCGAAAACTCAACATAGAAAATGAAACTGGTTCCTCTTAGCCTTTTAAGCAATGTCAGTGGTTCAGCGATGCCTCTTATGAGTAAATAGAAAATGGTTGCACTTTAAAGTGAAAACACAACAAAGGACTATCAACAGGAGCTGTTTCATAAAATATTTGTAAATATATTCTGCGAATAAGGGTATTAATATAGAGGTGTGAATTTACCGAGTGATATCTATGTGAATGTAAAAATCACGTGTGCCAAATCTGCACATAAAATATTCATAATCAATACATGACATTAGAAACTGCTAATAATATCACCACTCACACCGACATTTAATTGAAATAAATGATTCATTACAATGGAAAAGAACATATTTGAAATCAACTTTGCAGACATCCTCTCGAATTTCACACACAACCCACGTTTTATCTCGACCCATTTCGGATTGGTTCAATTCACTTGACTTGCACGTAACAAGACTGATTGCCGCTTCCAGTCTGAATGCAGCTGTATTGTCGATTATCTGAGAAGTTTTACCAGAAAAATATCGAGGGCTGCAACAAATGAGAATAAAACTTACTCTTTGTATCTTCAGATCCTTTTATTAAGAGTCACCCCAAACAAAAGTTACAAATGCCCTTATGAAAATAGCCAAAAGTATCAAATGTCCGTTTGATTATAAGAATAATTAATTTTGTATGGAAAAATGTATTGTTAATAAAATATGTTTTTTTTTGTCATAATGTTTAGTAAATTAGTCAATTTTTAATAATACATAAATTTGATTTTTGAATTTTGATCACGTTTTCGGATCCCACTGTACAATCGAGTGAAACACTGAAAAACATGTTGCCATAATTATTTGCCTCGTTAAGAAAGCAATGCATATTGAAATTGTAACCGATTTAACCTCTGGCTTGTATAATATAAAGATTCTTTGCTGGGAGTGGGAAAGGATCAGCGTTATTTCCACCGATAACGCGACAAACTACATTGGAGATGTCGGCTGAATTGAAAAAACCCTTTAAATTAAGCATAACAAATTGTCTGGAGCTTATCCCTTCAAGATCTCCTAGCTTTCGAGGATTATGGGAGTCTTGTGTGAAGTCCCTTTCGTATTATTTAAGACGTACAGTGCAAAATTTAACCTATGAAGAATGTGTCCTGATTTCAGTGACTAAAGCTTTGACACCCTGTCATTTTTTGAGATTCCTGTACCTGAAGTTGCTGATAAGATTGTCTTGCTGGCAATTAACTACAAAATGTATTCCGAAAAGATGGCAACGAGACCAGAAAAAGAACAAAATGGATAGTCAAGAAACGGAATGTTCAAATAGTCTCAATACAATCTTCTTTCTGGGGGCTTTTTAGCCATCTTTTTTCTTCTACGAGATTAATTGAAATAACATTAAAATTATTTTTTAAAACAAAAGAGGTTATTCATTCGGGAGAATGTTGTTTAGCTCTTTCTTGGGGATTAATTGAAATAAGATTCAATTTATTTTTTAAAACAAGGTTATTCATTCGAGGGATATTTAAGGCTCTTCTAGGGGATTAATTAACCTAATTTTTCTTATTAAATTATTTCAATTTATCCCAATTAGTACTTTATTAATTTTTATTCATCAATTCACAAAATTAGATTATTGCAATTAATTGTTGATTATACATATAAACACACATTTATATTGAATAGGTAACAACTTTACCTTCCACAATGTATTCATTTTAAATTTAATTTTTAGAAAACTTCCAATTAGGAAAATGTACAAGATTTTATTTTTTTTATATGAAAATTTTCTTTTTGTAAATTTCAAGTCATTTCAGGTCTTTTTTAGACTAAAGCATAGTTTTCATAGGTCGTAAACCCCGAATGAGGCATTTTTAGGTAGCATAAAAATTTGCATGTTTTATTCCCAACTCATAAAAATCAGTTAACATATCGTTATATTAAACAGGGCATATTTGCTTTTTCGACTCAATCAGTGGATTCGATTTGGTTATTTCGTAACTTGATTAGCATATTTATGATTGTTCATTTACTCATTGAAATATATTCGCAAATTTTAAAGCAGATTTCCTTTTCGATCAAATTGACGAATTTTTTTTCCCATTATTTCACCCATTATTATATTTCATTATAATGGGTGCAATCTATTTTTATACATTTGTTTCATCTAAAGCAGTAATGAATGTAAAATAAATTCCTCTAAATTTGTTATTATGAATACGGTAGAATATATTATTTATTACAAAGAACTTCTCTTGTCATATCCAAAAAACGTTCTTGTTTTAAATTAGATTAATTTTTTATTTGGAAAATGTTTTTTACGGCATTTCGAAAGTTAAAAGAATTCCCCAAACCACCTTTGACCTGGACTATAACACATGTTCCATAGTGTGCAGTCGAGGCATTCCCTGTTACGTACACATGGGTCTTAACGGAAGAGCTATGATTTTTACGAAAAAATACATTCAACAAAGAACTAGTATTGAACATTCATAAACAAATGTATTATATAATAAATCACGCAATCAAAACATTTTAGAACTTATTTTCCCTTAAATAATTTGCATGCCGCGATAGCCCAGTTGGTAGTTGCGAGTTCGATCCAATCGAACACCGTCGTGTACGTGGGGGCACCTTAAATCTGTCGTGGCCTCAAATGTTCTCATGGTGGCGTTGTGTTTGGAGAGTGGGGTGCCAGCTCAGGTGTTGAACTCGTCATCTGATTCAAAATTAGGAAGTGTCCTTGGATCTATCCTTTCGGGATTTATCCCGGACCGTCGCCAATAGCTCATTGTGTTGGTCCCCAGTGCGACATAAATCCAACTACCTACCTTAAACAATTGGTTTTTTATACAAGCCTCAAACACCTCAAATATAAATGCTTCTATTTAAAAATTCCGATATATTTTGATAATTCTCGAGATATGTGGTAAGCTATTTTTGTACCTTTAGCATATCCATGTTTTAAAATTCCTATTCCATCATGTAGCAAATATGGGAATCAGTGATAACTTTTTGTTCATTTTCTCCTTTTTTGCTTAAGAAAACGAAGGCGAGCAACTGATACCATTCTTTCTCAACAGGTGTAAAAGAAGCAGAACACATGACTGTGTGACGTCACTCGTGTTGGGTGATGACGTCAGAAGCGCATCGACTGGAATCCGTACGGGCCAAGGAGATTGACGAGCGCTCCGGAGTATCTGGATGCATTTCCAAATCACCACCACCTGTGGCTCCTGCACACCAGGTATCGTTGTTTTATGAAATCTGTCCTTTGGAAAATCAGATTAGATAATGCCGAGCTTTTGATTTTTCTACTAGAATGTTTGGCTAGATATTGATATCAAACAGGCATTTTTCCACAGCAATGTCGTTTTTCAAAATGAATTGATTTATAAGCGATCGAAATAGAGTTTGGTCAAAAAACCCGAAAATAATGGCCTCAAAATGACTGCCTCTGACCAGAAATTTTTTTTGAAGGGCACTTCAAAATTTTCAGGTTTTAAAACCAAAACTATAATGGGTTATCTACTATTCAAGAGGTCAACACGACTCAAACAGGAAAATTCTTTGATCCTCTTGATATTTTGTTTTAAATTTTTTTCATTCTGATTCCTTCAATTGTAATGCGTTTGAATGGAACTCAAGATAATTAATTTTTGTTATTCATGTGAGTTTGGCTAAGTTTCTTCGAAATTGGAAAAAATTGTTAAACTGTATTAAACTTATGTGTTGATAATTGCTGTTATCAAATAGCTGGATTCGAACCTGCAATCCTTCGTTTGCTCATCCGTTACTCTGCCAACCAGGCCACCGCGTTTATGTATCGAAACGTTAATTTTTAAGATTTTCAAAAATGCCCTTACAATTTAATATTAATATCTTGCATAAAAATGGTCAATTTTATGAAGAGAAGCTAAGAACTGTTCCTTAGAACTTAAACATCGGAATATGTTTTGATTTTTACTGTCAAATTTTCCTTTAATTCTGAGAAGTATTTTAAATTTCTACTTCTATTTGAGTAAAGATGTGCCATAAAATACACTCTTTTCAAATCGAATGCAGAAAAATAAAATGTACCTTTTTGAGTTTATTTCCATTTTCACATATTTTATGTACATTATTTTTACAAAATGTTCTGTATTTTGTCGCTCTGCGGTTACATGTCTTAATCGTAATAAAAAGAGTAAATGAACCCAAAAATTTAGATAGGACTAACAGAACAACTCATTTAAATATTGGATACAATGCTGTGTTAGTGATCATCTTTGGCTCAGTGAACAATTTTACTAATTTGAAATTATTACGAATGTAGTTGATTGTTTAGTTGGTTCGTTTTCTTTATAATAAATAATTCAAGAGAAAATTTATGAACGTTTCGAAAAAACTGTTTTAATGACAGAAAACTTCCCTCTTCAAAGCCTCTGCTTATCTATTTAAAATCCAAATTCACATCAAGCAACCTTGTACAAGATATTTGGGACACGATGAGATTACTCTCAGTAGCTGGTCAAAAGAATTGCTTATTATTGCGACGTATTAGTTAAATTCATTTACTAATACGTCCTTAAAAGCTGCCATTACCAATTCAAGGATATTAAGATTTGGAAACCTTGGTTTTGAACATTTAAAATTTAAAATTCTGAATAGTTGGCCTGTTTTCATTTGTGTTGTTTTAACTGATTCATTCGGATCTAATTTAATGTTGGTTTGAATTTTTAACTTTCTACTGGCCTTAATGAGGATTGATTTTTCATTTAAGTTTTTCTTAAAAAGCATTAATATTTGCCCAACTTTTTTACCAAGAACACTGCATATTTTATTTCACCTGAATTTAAACAGCAAGATACATTAATTATTGTCCAAATTTCATTAATTTTGATGTTAGATGACGTGTATATATAGAAAGGGAATTCACAAACTTTTGCCGAAAATAGTGATCAAAGGATGTACATTATTTTAGGTGGGATATTTACAAGTATCTATAAATTATGGAGGCACAAGGATAAAATCAACCCCATTTCGATTTTAGAAAATGTTTATTACTACTATACATGAAAGAGTATGTACTTGTGCTGCATTTCAAATTTTATTTTAGGTTTTGATTTGTTACACTGCACGTGGGCTAGTTCGAAAGTGGATTCGAAACCACTCAATTGTTTAGAAAAATGGGCTCTCCCACCCCAACACCATTCATATAACAAAATTTCAATTGTTTGGACCGTTGGAATTTCTTAATTCATAAAATTAAGTATCAACTTTTTTATAAGACTTATTAAGACATTTGTTTCTGGATTGATTCATATGTATTTTTAGTAATAGTCATGAAATTTTAAAACACTCCCAGCCAAATTTAATTGATCAAATATTTTTTGTATTATAATTTATTACAAAGATTAGATAGCATAAAATTTGGCTCATATTCAGATAATATAACAGATATTGAAATTGACATTGTTTCTACATTTTAATTTTTTTTGAAAAACTATAATTGATGGGGAAAAATAAGGCTAGAGTTTTGTAAAAGTATCAAAGGAAGTAAATCTTATAGGAAAGTAAATCTTAATCTATGTAATCTTCCCCTTGATTTAATGCAATTTTGGACCTCTCATATAAAGTACTTTCTTTATGCTATCAGTTAAGTTGAATCACAATTTCTCGATTGAGTTGAGGTCTGGTGAACGAACTGACCAGTTCATTAACTTAAAACTTTCATTACAAAACGCTGGTTGGCTAATGTTGCTTTGTGTGATCTGGAATATGTCATCTGCAGGTCATGACACGATATGTGTCAGATTGACTAGACTTATTCGTGAACAATGGTGAGCTGCACTGTTTACTCTTTTGGCCTATTTGAAATAAGTGCAAACAACACATCTGGTGAAGTCTCCTGGAGATCCTTCTAAATGGAAAATGTTTCTCGGAAGACTGCAAGACATCTGCATCAAAAAGCTACGAAGATGAAAAGTTTTGAGAGGAGTTGCCTGAACGAGGAAGAAAACCAAACGCGTTTTTCAATTAATTCGGCAATAAAAAGTGTAAACAGAACTTTTTAGCTAACCTAATATGTAAATGCCTTTGGAAATCAATCAATTCAAGGAAGTTTCAGGATTGCACTATTGAAAGTTTAAGTACATATTATTTTTCTAAAAAAGTGGTAACAATTTAAAAATTGTTTTGTATCTTTTGAAAATTGTCCAATCGGCAGTAATGGTTTGGAGCATGTAAAACCAGGGCTATTATTCATTTAGTTAAAGTGGTAGCAGTTTCTCTGATGTTTACGATTTTTAAGCCTCAAAATAATTCCAAACAAGATTTTTATTAACTCCTGCTGTCTTGGCGGAAACTAGAGCATTTTCCGTCATTAGATGTACCTCTTGGTTGAACCTGATCGATTCTGAATTAGTTTGGTTCCTTTAATTTGGTCTTTTCGAAATTAAATCTTTTGAAGAAGAATCACGCACGCAGAGGGGAATGACCATTCTTCATGGAAATGACCATTTCCTTAGGAACACTTTTAAGAAATTTTTATTGCACATATTTTCCATCGAAAGCGTTCTGCGTAATTTTTATGGGCTAGAATGATTAGTTCCAGAAAATCTGAAATTTGACCTTCCATATATTTGACATCTTGCTGTAGCAATGGCATTGAATTTTTTTTGTTCAATTCTTATTCTTATTGAAAATGATTCATTTTTCAGTTTGTCGAGTACAATATTTTGCAAATGTTTGCACCTTACACTGATCCATTATTTTGCTTCCGTATGTGCAATGGGATGATCCAAACGTGAATATATATGGTGTAATAATTTTAAAACTTAATAATTTATCCAACTATTCAATAAGTAAGAAACTAAACAATAAATTATTTGCGCATCAGAAATTCGATATCTAGTGTCGCAATGGATATCGAATCGACTCTTTCATTCAAAGAATACGAGCTTTCTAGAAATGGCGAGTAACTTGTAAATCGAGAATGTAATGCATAAAACAAAAAGTTGAGTAAGAGTTTGGTTTCTTTTTAAATTGAAAACAAAAATTAAAGCAGACGATAATATTTCTTGTATGCTATTTTGTTTTATTTTGAATATCGTTTTATTATTTTCTGTAAGTGGTGATTGACAGATCTGACAGGATAAGATATGAAAGAACTTCCTTTAAATATCCCTAAAATAGTACTTAAAATTCCTTAAAATGATGAAATACTTTATATAGATTCCAACCTACATGTAAAAACCTGTATGAAGCATTTTTATCTTGTGCGAATTTCCAAAACCATTTCCGCTGTTGTGCACTATTTTCAATTGCTACTTAACTTTAGCTATGATTTAATTGTAAGATTCTCGGTCCGTTTAACTCTTTGAATGCGACTTTTAACCTGGGATGCTCCAAACAAAGATCTGATTTCGGTTATTGTAGGTATACCTGTAATATGATAATAATGGTAAATAATCTTTTTGCAGCCATCCCGCCGGTGCAGTGAGGGGGACATCTTCCTTCGCTGCAAAGCGCGAAGCCCCAAGCAGCGCAGGGTGAGCCATGCTACCCTCCCGACTCTCCCCGAGAGACGGACCACACTCGGCAGTGTCTTGGAACGCAGCGGCGCTGGATGCACTTCTAATTTTGCTTCATTCACAAGCGGTGTTAAAGGAACCGCTGCAGACGCTGCTATCTTTAGCTCCTTCCCTGCTGCACCGCAACAGTCTCCCCTGGATGACATTATAACTGCCCTCGAAAAGATCTGTGATGAGTTTACGCTACCCGAGAGACCTGAAGACTCACTGCAGCGTGGCAACGATGATGTTTTCGAGAATGCTCTTCTCGGTGACCGATTCTGCAACCCAGAGCAAGCTTCTGTGAGTGCCGCCTTACAAGTGTCAGCGCCCAAGTTTCTCGGAAGATCAGCTTCGTCTTGTTCAGACAGCTACAGTCGCACCTCTGCAGGATTCCTAAAGCATTTCCAGTCCAAAACTTGTTCCTCCAAGGAATCCACGAATGCGAAATGCAGGTTGAATGAAGTCCAGCCATCTGGTAGCCTGTTGCATTTAAACTTGGGGCAGGAAGAATTGACTCAATCGAGAAATGCGGACACGAACATAAGAAAAGCAAGCGTTGCTTTCAAGCCTGAAATCCCAGCTGTTTTGACAGCCCCCAATGGCGGGAAACGCGGCAGTAGTCCTTCCGAGGAACTCGAGATCGTGAAAAGTATCCTTGCCAATTTAGATTTCGATAAGTACAAACGAAGACTGTCTTTCGACGACATGGAAGAAAAATCGCCCCCAAGAGCTCACAAATCCAGCAGCGCGAAGTTTAAAGACCTGTTTGATTTACTGAAACCGAGCACTGACACTTCAAACAAGCGACCCTTTGTTTTGCGCCGGAGTTCGTCTTTTTCCAATGCTGAAGACACCGAAGCTCAGATTCAAACTCTTCCGGATGCTTCGAAAAAAATGGCGACTTTACCTCGAAGAAAATCTCCGACTCACCAATCTCTCAGGGTAAGTTAGTTCTATAGATTATCCACCAAAGTTATTTTAAGAATAAACTTCAGCGTGATAAACGGAAATTCCAATTAAATCCGAAAATATGAAAAATGTGCCTAAAGACTGAACATTTTCATTCCGTCAAACAAATTCAAATACAATTACATGAACAATGCACGCTTTTATTATAAATTTGCTTTACGGTTTCCAAGCTGAATTTGTTTCAATTTCAGATTGCAATAATGACGAATTTTCATACATTTTAAGTTTCCAGTAATCAAAGTTAAATTACAAAGAGAGAAATTAATAATGGAGCAAATAAACAAATTGGGTTCAAACAAAAAGACCTAATTTTAAAATAAAGTAAAATGTAAGCCTTATATAAATAGATGTACACTATTTTACGTGCTATTTTAAACTAGACTAATTTAAAAAATACAAGAAAATTGGAGACATTCCTAGTTGTGTTGAACTAAGAACAACCTAAATGGACAGTTCAAAAAAGAATATGCACACATCCTATGATTTATTTTGTAAATCTATAGATGCGAAATAATTTTACTCTCCTTTCGAGTTTCACACTGAGGGTGCGCACTCTTGAAATATTTCAAATTACTTTACAATTTTACTTAAAAAGTCTTTTTTATCATAATCGAGCAATCCCGATTGTTCGTTTCTTTAATTTCCAAATTTAATAGACTACGAACTAGAAGTGATAAGACTCTCTTAAAGAGGAATTTGGAATATTTTTAATGTTGACTTGGGTCAATTTAAAGTACTTTGTGGGTGAGATTTATATTTTGTGTGAAATTTTAGTATCGTTCAAATTTGAATCTTCAGCAAGATAATCAAATCATCCAAATAAAATTGATTTCGTTTTTCCTCGCTTCAATAGATTATACTATCACACACAATGTTTCTTAAGAAATTCATCTCCGATAGTGTATTTTTTTCTAAGATAATTCATACATCTATTGGAAATGGATTCAACTATCAGCAAAAAATCTTCGATAAACAAGATAAAATTTAAAACATGCATGAAAATTATTTGCCTGAAAAAAAATTGAATTTTAGAAATGCTAATTGCCTATCAAGTTTGATTGAACGAGTTGACATGACTTGAAGGGACACTGATTAAAACTAGTAAATTTGATATATTAATTTCTATCCTGCCAAATTTGTGGATTAATGAAAAATATTCTTATAGAGTATTAGAGAGTTATAGTTTACAGTATTATTTTTGAAAATTCCGATTTTGTGAAATTTCAAATGAATGTAATGAAAAATGATTTCCATTAAAACGAGATTTTAATCCCATTCTATTCTATGTCGCTTCATCGTGCCAGCATTTCCAAGAGTACCTCTCCATAAACCATATTTGAACTTCTTGTACATGTCTTAGTTTGGTTGAAAGATCTATTTGTTTTTCAAGTTATTTATCACCTTTTTACCTTTTTAGTCATTCGGATGTTTTTTAAGTGTATTGTATTGCTTTTGGCGCAGTTTATCCACTTTTGGATCCATAAAACCCAAATCAACCATTCCATTATATTCTGAGATGAAATAAAGCTGTACATAAATTCTAAACGAAAGTTTCATACTCCCAATGCTTTTCTGCAGTTTTTAGTCGAATTCTTTAAATACCTGAATAGCCCGTTGTGTTGCTCCGCTGCGACGGAAATTCACCTACCTCTTTAAACATTTGAAAGAAATTTTTCTTCATCCTTAAATGACCTTGTGTTTGCTATCAATTTTAATAAATATTTTTTTGTTTTATTGATACAAAGCTAATTGAAATTGATTTTAGTAAATAATTTCTTGCTTAACTGATATCTATTACAAAGTTTCTCAAAATCAGGACCTATTTTCATTTCTGTTTTAATGATGTATCAAATGTAGCTGTTTTTTTTTCAGATTAAAATTTTTTACTGAGGCTTTATAACTTGATAACAATTCGTGTTTTTGATTTGTATATAGTACTGAAGTTTTTAGATTTATTGAAGTTGATTTAGATTAATTGCAATCTTTGAAGTTTAAGAACGTTTAAATGTTTTTAGGCTTCTCTCGAAAAGGCGTCTTAAAAATGCACACATATCATTAATGAGCCGTTATCAAGGAAAACAATTTCGATGACTGCATTCTCTGCGATTCTGTCTACTTTAAACAACCACATAATATCAATTGTTGAAACTGCAATTTTTTTATATTAAGGTGCACGTATACACTAGAAGATTTTTTTTATTTTGACTTTAAAATCCAATTTTTTCAATAAGTCATTGGTTTGTGCTTAAACTCATTTCAATGTGAAAATTTAGATTAAGCTAATCATTAATTATCTAATTTAGATATAATTAGCCAATTAGCATGGTTTTTGAACAGTGATACCTCAAATTCTAATTTGTTCAGAATTCTTCCTATTTTTCTTCCTATCCTTCCTAGAATTTCAGCATTTCAACATTTAAAATGAACTAACAATTTATTTCTTAACTAATAACTTTGAGGGTCAAAACATCCACTGTATTCTATACATTATAATGACATAAAAATAATTATAATTGATCGATTCATTGTTGAGTTATCGCTGTATGAACAAAGAATCCTATTGTAAAAACACGGTTCTTCAGAAATTGAGTTTAAAGTTTTGGAAACATGTTTGTCTATGGCAATGCTTCCCAACCGATGTGCAGCGGCACACTGGTGTGCCGCGAAAGGACTGGAAGTGTGCCGCACAATTGAACCGCAAATTCCTGATTATGGGGCGACGGTATTGAACGGCTATCCCTCCGAGAAAAAGCTATAAACATTCTTTTACCATTTGCTACAACATATATGTATGAACAAAAGTTTCTCTTCTATGCTCACTATCAAGAATTTAAAGAAATCATCATTGAAAAGTCTTGATCATGAATTGCATGTAGCTCTTTCGACTATAGACCCAAATATAAAAAAGTTGTGTTCACAGAAACAAGCCCAAGTATCTCACTGAAATAAGAAGGTAATATATGTATTAACTGTTGCAAAAGAATATTTGGTAGATATTTATATTAATACTTAATGTTTATTTTGTCATTCTATTTATTATTAGCTTATTTATACATAGCCAATAACTCTTTTGTGTATAGTTAATTTTACATTTGTATTTTCACATCACAATTTTATAAAATAACTGTTCTAGTTCTAAATAACTGTTCACTCAGTCAAATCTGACAATTTAGTTCATAGATGCTATTTAAAAACTGTCAAATATCAGTCACTGAGGATGTATGGATTAGGTATTTTCATTCCATTTGTTTCGTGCTTATGACTGCATAAGACTTATCTTAAACGAATGTCTAGCCGGAATGTTTATGTATTATAATGCAAAAATATTTCAAAGATCTTATTAATTGAATCCCTAGTATGAAATAGAAGAAATTAATCATGTTAATAGAAATATTTTCCTTCATAGTTTCGCTGTGAAATTATTAATGCTTGTGAGGTGTGCCGTGACATGAAAAAGGTTGGGAAGCACTGGTCTATGGCAGTGGTTCTTAATCTTTTTAGTGATCGGCACCCCTTGAATCTAAAAATACTTTCTCGCACCCTCTTGAAAAATGTATTTCTATTTCTTTATTTAGGAATTATTTATAAGATAATTTATTTATTGAAAAATAAACACATACATTTACATATACATACGAAATAATATCTCAATTTTTAATGACTGTGTTGTTGTTTATTCATAATAATACTTTGGAGGCGAGGCTCCTTTTTTGAAAGAGCCACGCCTAAGTCACCACTTGCATTTCAGAGATTTCTGACTTTTGTTTTTATGTGCAAAAGTGACGAAAATCCCATTTCAAACAGGTAAGTGGTGGCAAATGGTAAAAGTGTCTGCAATGCTGCTTTTGCCAGCTGTGGATAATAACTGTGTACACCAGAATTGTTCCAGTTTTTTAAATTCCATTTAAATACATGCATTGGATCGTATTTCAATAAGATCGTCCATCGAAACTTCTCTCGCACCCCCAGGGGTGCACACACCCCAGGTTAAGAACCACTGCTCTATGGTGACCGTATCTAACGAAAACCCTGCTAAGTAGAAAACTATTTCGAATAAGATCTTGGTATCGTTTGATAGCTAAGGACAATATTTTGAATTAATAAAAAAGTATTCTGGTCGATTTTCGTCATTTCTAGTGTATACATACACCTTAAACGAAAAAACAATAAGCTTTCACAAGACTGTTACCTGTTTCCGCAGGTGATAATATTTGGTGTAATGTAACACTATTTTACTAACTATTGACAGAAACGTAACCCCTCGATATTGAAACAACCATCCTCAGTGGTGCACCAAAATAAAAACAATCAGCAATAAGATCAGAGTAGTAATAGTTCTGACGACTACAGTAGTGTAGAAATGGACTTAGTAACCCTTGCGTTTTACGACCTGTCATCTGAATTCGACTGGAGCTCCCTTTATTTTATTGACCACGTTTCTATCTTTGCAACCGTTAAAGAGAGTGAAAATTACAACAGATTTCAAATCTGCGGAAAATTTTACTACAGATTGGTATCTATTACTCGGGAACAATATGATTTTTTCGTATAAAATAACGATTTGTTAACTGTCCCAAATTTAATCTGCGAAACGCATTTTGGCTGTATTTGGCGAGGAATGTTTTTATCTCGTTCCGAAAGGAAATATTACTTTAGAATACAGGCAGCCCTCGACTTTCGCACAATTCGCTATTTCGCACATTTTTAAAAATTCAATTTTTTAAAGATTTTTATTGATAATGCAAAAATTGTTCGCTTCTATGCAGTCGCTCCCACGGAGCGCAGTAGCTCACTCACTCATTGCCGCCTAGACTAGCAGACTTCTCGGAATCGTTATGACGTCACTAGGGTTCCGAGCCGTGGTGGCGGGGGCCGAATGTCAAATAGTACATAAAATGTATTAAAAAGATTTAGTCTTGCGTTAGGGCGCGTGTCGATGCGTTGTGTGTTTTGCCAATTTATTTGTTTCTGTTTAAATATTTTGCCCTCATAATTTATAAATATGAGTGAGAAACGGAGAAACTGCAGTGTTGATACGAACAAAAAGAAATTAAGGACTCATAAACTTCATACGATCGAGACAAAGATGGAAATAGTTAGACTTTCTGAAAGCGGTGAAACTTTTGCTTCAATCGGCCGTTCGTATGACATAAACAGGTCTACGATGTGTTAAATTTTGAAAAACAAGAATAAATTAAGGAATATGTTTAAAATTGTGAAAATATATCGTCAAAGATTGTTTCCAAAAGGCACGGCATAGTGATGGATGAAATGGAAAGATCTTTGTCATCATGGATTGATTATCAACATCAAAACGATGTCCCTCTGAGTTTTTCCATTCAAGCTAAGGCTTTTAGTTTGCATGAAGATTGGAAGACTAGATAAAAAGAAGATTCTAACACGGTGTTTCAAGCAAGTAATGGCTTGTTCGACACATTTAAATTGAGGTATTCTTTACATAATATTAAATTCACTGGAGAATCGGCTGATGCAGATAAAGATGCTGCAAAAAAATTTATTTCTTCATTGTCCAAAATTATTGTAGATGGAGAATATTCTCCTAGCCAAATATTAAATGTAGACAAGACGGGTTTATTTTGGAAATAAATGCCTAATCGTACATTCTTATCGAAGGAAGAATCAGTTGCCCCTGGACCTAAACCTTCTAAAAACCGATTGACATTGCTTCTTGGTGGAAACTTAGCTGGTGATTTAAAATTGAAGCCAATGTTAGTTTATCAAGCAGAAATCCCAGAGCATTGAAAGGGAAAGATAAAGAATTGCTTCCAGTCATTTGGAAATCAAATAAAATAGCCTGGGTTACTACGTTAACGTTTAAAGATTGGTTCACTTTTCATTTCGTGCCGGCAGTTAAGCAATATTGTAAAGATAAAAATTTACAATTTAAAGCATTATTAATCTTAGACAATGCTCCAGTACACCCAAAATCTCTGCAGAATTTATACCCGGAAATCAATGTTGTGTTCCTTCCTCCCAATACTACCTGCCTCATACAGACCATGGAACAAACAGTGATAACTACGTTTAAACGATATTATATGAGGACAGTAATGAATCAGGCCATCAAGGCAACTGGCAGGGAAGGTGGGCCTACATTAAGATATTTTTGGAAGAACTATAATATATGGAACGCAATAAACAATATTGGAGACTCGTGGGCTGAAATAAAAGAGTCAACAATGAAAGGTCCTGGAAACAATTATGCCCACAAATGATGAGTGATTTTATAAATTCTGAAGAAACTCCGGAAACTATCACAGATGAAATAGTTAGCCTAATGAATGAACTAAACTTGGACGTCAACAACGAAGATGTTAATGAGTTGATTGAATCTCACTCAGTACCTCTGTCAAATGAATACTTAATTGAGCAACAAGAGTTAAATGAAATACACAATGAAAGTGAGGAAGAAGCTGATAAAATTGTCGACTTTGACAATCAAATATATGAATGAAGCCTTCATGCATCTTGACAAATTTTTGACTATCATGGAAGAATGTGATCCCAATGGAGAACGTATATCTAAAGTACGTAGGGCGATTGAGAAAGACACAGCATGTTATAGAACTCTTTATCAAGAGAAGAAAAAAAGGGTGGTATTCAACTAACTCTTGAAAAGTTTAAAGAAAACACCTGAAAGCATTTAAACACACCTCGTTAATTTAATTATGTATATTGATAAATAAATATTTTAAAATACAATTTTTGATGGGTTTTTTACATCCCTCTACTTTCGAACATTCAACATTCGCACACATTTTCAGGAACCATTTATGTGCGAAAGTCGAGGGCCGCCTGTATTTTGTTGCTTGTATAAAAGCCCATAGAATGTCTATTGGGTGAGTCTAAACTAATACGACAAACTTCAGAGGGTGAGAGAACACAACGAAACAAACACTTTTCACCATAGAATGTATGGTCGCTAGAGAGCGCTCTCCATTTCGGCACAAACACACGGTCCGACGCAAGTTGGAAAGAAGAGGCATGAAATATGGAAACAACGCTTTAATGTCAAATAAACATCAATAACTGCTTGACAAAACAAAATAATACAATTAGATTTGCATAAATTAAAGATAAGTACAAGGAAAAACGGGTAAGAAAGAAATGACGTGTACGAAACATGAGAAACTTTTCACATGGAAATGAAACGACATGTACAAACATCAGTCGGTAAGAACAACGCAAATGCACAATTACAGAAGCTGTTCAAAATGTCGACCACCACACCTGATGCAGGCCTCACACTGGACTGGACATATCACTTACGGAGTACCTGCTGTAAACAGCGTATCTCCCCATCATAAGGTGTACATAAAAATGAAAATACATAAGATTTGTTTATTGTAATTTTAAAGCTGTGCGGTAGAAAGAAGTAGATCAGCTTTTCAAAATATAGGGGCGCTCCTAACAGCGGATCGACAGGTCGGTCGGTTTATCCTTCCAGTGTCGTCCGCTGCTGATAGGGGCGAGCATTTGATGGTCCATGCAGTTGGGAGGCGTTCACCAACCAGTCTGCTTATGAGAAGTCTACTAAAAAGAGAATTTAAGACATGATTAGAAAATTTGTTCAATGAACATGGTGAAAAGATATTTAAATAAAAACTAATTGATGTTTTTGTGATATAATTAAGGGTCCAGTCGAATCCTAATGCTCGACATTACGAGTGACAACTGTCGCGGTCCATTCAAATTGGATATTGCAATTAATTTGCAGGGGGGGGGGAATTAATGGAACTGAAGTCGAAATCCTCAGGGTCCAAACGAAAAACTCCACAGTAACGTTGGGTCTGTGTGGGAAGATCTGAAGATTTTGCTGCAGAAAGGCTCTTGGTCTTTTCTGCGAGCACATAAAGAAAGTACTTTATATGAGAGGTCCAAAATTGCATTAAATCAAGGGGAAGATTACATAGATTAAGATTTACTTTCCCATAAGATTTACTTCCTTTGATACTTTTACAAAACTCTAGCCTTATTTTTTCCCATCAATTATAGTTTTTCAAAAAAAATTAAAATGTAGAAACAATGTCAATTTCAATATCTGTTATATTATCTGAATATGAGCCAAATTTTATGCTATCTAATCTTTGTAATAAATTATAATACAAAAAATATTTGATCAATTAAATTTGGCTGGGAATGTTTTAAAATTTCATGACTATTACTAAAAATACATATGAATCAATCCAGAAACAAATGTCTTAATAAGTCTTATAAAAAAGTTGATACTTAATTTTATGAATTAAGAAATTCCAACGGTCCAAACAATTGAAATTTTGTTATATGAATGGTGTTGGGGTGGGAGAGCCCATTTTTCTAAACAATTGAGTGGTTTCGAATCCACTTTCGAACTAGCCCACGTGCAGTGTAACAAATCAAAACCTAAAATAAAATTTGAAATGCAGCACAAGTACATACTCTTTCATGTATAGTAGTAATAAACATTTTCTAAAATCGAAATGGGGTTGATTTTATCCTTGTGCCTCCATAATTTATAGATACTTGTAAATATCCCACCTAAAATAATGTACATCCTTTGATCACTATTTTCGGCAAAAGTTTGTGAATTCCCTTTCTATATATACACGTCATCTAACATCAAAATTAATGAAATTTGGACAATAATTAATGTATCTTGCTGTTTAAATTCAGGTGAAATAAAATATGCAGTGTTCTTGGTAAAAAAGTTGGGCAAATATTAATGCTTTTTAAGAAAAACTTAAATGAAAAATCAAGCCTCATTAAGGCCAGTAGAAAGTTAAAAATTCAAACCAACATTAAATTAGATCCGAATGAATCAGTTAAAACAACACAAATGAAAACAGGCCAACTATTCAGAATTTTAAATTTTAAATGTTCAAAACCAAGGTTTCCAAATCTTAATATCCTTGAATTGGTAATGGCAGCTTTTAAGGACGTATTAGTAAATGAATTTAACTAATACGTCGCAATAATAAGCAATTCTTTTGACTAGCTACTGAGAGTAATCTCATCGTGTCCCAAATATCTTGTACAAGGTTGCTTAATGTGAATTTGGATTTTAAATAGATAAGCAGAGGCTTTGAAGAGGGAAGCTTTCTGTCATTAAAACAGTTCTTTCGAAACGTTCATAAATTTTCTTGAGAAAACTGTAATTTTAATGAACTATCAGTTGAAAGTTCCGCTTTCGAAACGTTCATAAATTTTCTTGAGAAAACTGTAATTTTAATGAACTATCAGTTGAAAGTTCCGCTAAAGAATCTTGCAGCGTAAGAGAGGTAGGGCGATAACCAATCGGCAAATAGATTCCAGCAAATTGATTCATAATCCGCATATAGCACCCCAGCTACAATACCACCATAAGTAAAAAATCAATTTCTAGTTTTATGTGTAGAAAGACTGTAAATACATGCTGGGGGCAAAATTTCCACAACCATGCACTTCCAGTAGACGAAGTTTTACAACATGCAGAAGCATGTATTTTGTCTTTCTACACATACAAGAAATTAATTTTTTATATAGTTGTGGCGGTATTACAGCCAGGTTGCGATGTCACAATCATTAATTAGTCACTGGAAAATACTCTCTTAGCTGCAAGTTTAGTCGCTGGTTTTCAGAACATATAATAGACATTTTCTGAAACAGCGTTTACAGGATATAAAAGAATCTTAGAAAATAATGGAATATTTTTTTCTTGAAAGTTCTCCACTTTGGTTAGTGAAATATTGAATGTTTACTGCAGATTCCACCTTGGGAATCACTGGTCTACATGATTGTTTTGTTTTCCCATGAAGAGCAAATATAACTTAATTGAAAATAAGCTTTTTTCTTAGATATCACTTTAAAGCAAATGTTGAAAAATCATTTCAATGCACAATATATTTTACAATATGAATAAAGAAAATGTTTAGAATAAAACATTAAATCTCCTGCATAAAATAATTTACCACACACCCCGAATGTTTAGAATATAAAATAGGAGAATTTTCATTTTACTCACCCGTTTCCTTCTTATAAATATGGACTTCGCCATTAGCGATTGACACAAATACTCGGTCCTCGCACATCGCCGACGTAACGCTTTTATACAAGCGTTTGACTGCGCTCTCTAGCGGCCAACCGCTGCACTTGCGACCATACATTCTATAGGGAAAAGTGTTTGTTTCGTTGTGTTCTATCACCCCTGAAGTTTGTCCCATGACCGTAGAATCACCCTGTAGTGAAATGAAAAATATACATAGAGAAAAATGCTCAGAATGACTTGTCATAACTTTTACTGAACACCGCTTAGAAACGACGTAATTAATGTTTTGATATCGTATTTCTTATTTTTGTTTGTTATTGCGGGTATTTATTACACAAGAGCAAATTAGACTTTTGACTGAAAGTGGATTCCGAACCACTACAAATATCTATGTCTAGACTGGGATTCGCTAACCACTCGCTTACTATTATTGATTATTTTAGAAAATATTGGAACCCATTTTTAATTGGAAATTTTCTTAGCTATTTTAAAGCCGATTGAGATGTTTTTCGAAATACGTTATGCAACTTGTTCCGAAAGCTATTGGTGTTGAGTTTTTCTCACTTTAATTCAAATCGGTATTTAACTTCATGAACGGTATCAAAATGAAAATTGTCTTTCTCGTGGTCTGGTGTTTCGTAATTACAGCCTATCACCATTAATCCTATAAGACCTTTTAGAATTTAGCATTTTCATACTGTATGAGAGGGATTTTCAGTGTAAACCAGACGGTCTGCTAAGATTTTCAAATGCTACATACTCTAAACAAAGGTTTTACAACGTTTAATCCAATTGGTGTTAACCCATCAAGTACCAAAAAACAATTCTGAATTTAGTGGCGAAATCGTATTCGATAAAAAAGCCAGCTATCGTGACGTCCAGAAAACGCGCATCGCCATAGAAAAATTGACAGAAAATGCCTCTCATGGAATAACGAATTGCATTTGTATAGGATTAGAACACGTCTTTGGGAAACGCATGTTTATTTTTTGTTCTTTGTCCTACTAAGTTATACTTGTCTACTCTGGTTTCGTAGGTCATGAATTGGCTATTAAAAAAATTTCGGTTTACTAAACAATAGTCAACGGATAAAATTGTGATTTTCAAATTATTTTTGCGGATTACCGTGGCTTAGTGAGAGTGCCCACTATGCTAGCAACCTGTGAGTTGTAGGCGGCAAGGTTGGATTTCTCCCCGAGTATACCTCTCTTCTGTGTCCGTAAAATTTTCCTTGTGTGTGTACACTCGTTAACGTTGTTGACCAAACACGGCTCTTGCGTCATAAAACCCAACCAAATTCTTTTTGCTTTATTTCATGCAATTGTAATTTTTTTCACGTAAAAAATTATCTTAATTATTATTTTTTTGAATGTTTTCTATAATGAGAAAAGTAGTTTTTACAAAATGTAACTAATATATTTTGACCAGAATTGAGATAAAAATCTTGATGAATAGTTACGAATTTAAAGTCGAATACTATATACAGCCCTATAAAGTTTTCATATTTCGAGTCGAATAACAATTGATTTCAACTTTAAACATTCCTATAAACGCTACATTTAAATGAAGTGATAAATATCACACTGAGGATGTGATTTTTTGCATTCTCAACTCTTGCCTCTTCTCCGTGACAGGTTTCGATTGATGAACGCTCCTGTGGCGTTAACCGAAACATTAAAATCGAATCGATACCATTTAAAGATTTCGATATGTAAAAAATCAACCATTCTTTTTTCATATAATTCTTAATTTGAGGTTTTCTTTGTAATAAGAAAATGCTCAGGAATCTGCATGTATTTCCCAAAAAGCACTCATAAACTAATTCTGAATTTTATTCAGTTGACTAGCCATATTCATGTGTGTTCATTTATCTGTAAAAAACGGAGTTCGCAGTTTTGAATGTAGCTGTGATACTGTAAAAATTTGTAAGATAATTTGGTTCTCATGGAATGACTATGGCAAATACATAAATACGACTAATTTATCGAATCGTTCTGTGATTTGGAGAAATATCAAAAGAATAAAATTTTGTGTAATATTCATTTAAATATTATTTTTTATTCAAAATGTAAGAAATCTTCAAGTGTTATCCATTGTTCTGCATATAGAGGGTAATTTGAATTTTTCGCATTGAAGGGGCTCCGTAGAAAATGAAAGCCCAATACACGGTGATATGAGTGGTGAAAATATTTTATATAACACGAAAAATCTGTACTTAATATGCAGAGTGTGAAAAAATCTTATTTTCAAAATGAATTCGTTGTCCCTATATATTTCTACTATGTGTAAACGTGTTAGACATGCCAGTCACATTGCAGTTACTCTAGATTGCCATGATAGTCTTTATTCAAGTCTTTATGTGACATCACTTCCGGTTGGTTCTGAAGCTATCATGTTAATTCCATGGGTAGTTTCAAAGAAATGACATGCTTAAAAGCATAGTACGTCACAACATATAGGATGTCTCAAAAGCAACTCAAATTAGATCTTGTTTCTTTTATTTGAATTCGACTCTGTGGTCCATAACACTTGAATTTTTTTAATAAACATAGACTAACATTTAAATTAGGGGAGATGAATTGAATATGTCAAGTGTTTTAATTTTTTATTTTTAATTATACTTAAATTTTTATTTTCGTTCCCAATTTGTGTGTAGCAGGCGTTCCTTTATCAGCAAATTCCCTTTCCATGGTGAGTGTCGAAATGAACACTGAGCAATGCGTACAAAACTCAACTTGTGTTGATTTGAAGAGAAATATTTGTTGGTCATTGTCTGTCTTGTTCAGTTGTCTCTTGGGTCCAAATCACATTAATTACCAAATCAAATAAAAAACACCAGACTTGGCAAGTCCCGTAAGGTGTATGTTTACACTAGAAATCGCGAAAATCAATTAGAATATTGATGTTTCTTTGATTGCTTTAAAATATTGTTCAACTTCTTAGCTTTCAAACAATACCAAGGACTTGTAAATATTCAAAATAGATTTTTAGTTACAAGGGTTTTTTGTTTGGTATTGTCACCATGTACAAATATGTTCCCAAAACTTTAAGCTCAATTTCTGAGGAACGGTGTTTTGTAATGATGCTACGTTTAAACAGTGATAACTCAATGAATTGATCTATTGCAATTATTTTTGTAGCATTATAATCTATATAATACAGTGAATGTTTTGACCCTCTGTCAGAGTTATTAGTTAAGAAAAGAATTTTTAGTTGATTTATAAATCTTAAAAGATATCATTGTTAAAAAAACATGCTAATTATCTAATTAATTCTAAGTTAGATAATTAATGATTCGCTTAATCTGATTTTTTCACACTGAAATGATATTAAGCAAAAACCAATGACCCATTGTAAAAAAACTGTATTTTTGAAATGAAAAATAAGAAAAAACGTTCTACCTTAATGGTATGGTTCCCTAACACATGAGGGATAATATACCTCTAATGTAATGATGTATTAACAAAATAAAGAGTTGTGTTTCCCTCTAATAACTTGTCGGAATTGACTCTACTGCAACCCAATCATCTCTAGAAAGGGTCATTCTTGGGGTGTGACTGAAGAATTTTTAATAACTTGTTCCATGTTGTTTCAATTTCCTTATACTTCATTAAGAATCATTAATAAAGAAAATTTAAAAACTTTGGATTGAAATTATGATTAAAAAATTATTTAAATCGGTATACCCTCCTTTGCATACTATGAAACTTCTCTTATCGGACAATTTTTCTATGGATATATTTCTAATGACTAGGTTTTGACACAAAATAATCATTTTATTATGTTATTGAAATTGAATTTTTTATCAATTGTTCCTTTTTCTTTTTTTGCATTTGTAACTTGTTTTCCTGAAATTTAGCGTCATTATTAATTTAAAATTTCCACATTTTAAGTTTGAAGAGAGACAGAGAAACAAGTCTACCAAATATAGAGCGGTTCTTTGTACTTCGTGGCAGATGATTTGCCAGGAGTTAAAAGGGCTTTTTGAATTAACACTTTGTATCGTGATGTGTTGTCTGGCCAAAGAGAATTTGAATCCAAACATTTCCCTATCCTAAAAAGAATCGTTTCCTGTTGAGTTTTTGGATAGTATTCAATAATCAGAAAGAATTGTATCTGGGGCCATCGAGTTGCTGAATGCGTGGAATGGCATTTAACACGGTTTATTTATTTACTTCTCTCAAAATGGGAATTCTGAAACTACATAAGTAACATTGAATTAAGTAACCGAACATGTAGAGAGCATTGTTACTTATTTGATTGGAAGTGATTCATTTCCACTCTATCAATGAGCGAGAAAAGGGCGTTTTACTAAGGGAACATTCCTTTTTTCAATATCGATTTGAGATTCCCAGTTATTTAAAGTCTTCCAAAAGACAAATGTAAGCCAAAACGTCTGGAGTTTTCGGTTTATTAAACTTAGTTTTGACTATTGTCTTCTTGTTTTGAGATTTAACTATATGTTGAGCAAAAAGGTTTTAAGATTCGCATTCTTTTCCTTCCAATTGGATAGTTGTCTATTGAATATTTAACCGAGATTGACCAACTTTCCAAGAGAAAAATTTTGATAAGAGATAATTGGAACTAGGTTCCAACTATTAATTTCCTACCAAAATGTAACACTTTGGGACTTCATTTCCCCTCTCCTTATTACAGCAAAGAACACTGAATATAGTTTACGAACAGGTTTTCAAATTTATTACAAACAGTTAAAATACGAAAGGTTCTCCTTTTGTTCACTCAATCCACGTCTTATCTGTCACTCTCTTTAAATAATTAACTCTCATTTAGAAATTTCGGAGACTTTAACATGCTCATTAAAAAGTTTATCCCCTTGTTCATTCAGTTTCGTGCTTCACTCAAAATGTCATTTTTGGAAGCACTCCAGGGATGTTTAAAATTTCGAGAGTTTTGAATAGTCTTAAAATTGTCCTTAACTCTTGATTTGAAAAAGTATGAAATTTTATATATATTTTAACTTTTTCTATACGTCTTTAAATGCAATATTGTTACAGAATTCCAATGAAATATGTTACCAGTTCAACTTTGCAAATTGTACTTAATTATTGAAGATATCTGACCAGAATGAATTTTTTTTGTATTGCTCTACTAACATAATTAATTTTGCTGTTCGAGAGAGCTCTCTCTTGCTTTCACTTCAAATCAAAACTTCCGTGAGACTTCATAAATGAATTTTCTACTTTCTCGATGATCACCTCGCTTGATGCTACAACTACATGTTTTGAGTGAAATTGAGATTTTTCTCATAACAAGTTATTGAGTTGATTATTGGTGAAGGCCAGAGTGCAAAATAAATGTGATCTTTTTTCGAACCCATCTAACAAGTTTATTAAACGAAGATTAAGTTTTCATGAATATCGACAGAACGATGTATAAATTATTAGTGTTAGAAAGTATCATAAACTTAAGATATCTATTAACATGTATGCTTATTGAGGGTGCCTTACAACATTGTGAAACTTCGCACTTTGACTCACTGAAGCACATGAAAAAGACACTAGTCTCCCTATGTGCATATCATAAAATGATAATTCTACAACGAATGCTGTCAGTAAAATGTTTTTCAATCAATGAAGCTCAGATTTTCTTGTTTCCCATCGCATCAAAATCCAAGGAAATCTTGGGGAATACGATCGTCTGATAGAATTTCGAGCCCCACATGAGAAAGTATAGTGCGGCTCCAGGGAGAAGGCTCATGACCATAGGGAAGTTCATTCGTATACAGGTGGTTCAGAATCATGTATGGCGATCGCCAATTCTTAGCCAGAAACTCGACTTAGCTTTACTTGAACAGACTCGTCCATAACTGAAGCATCTTTTTCATTTTCTTGAGCTTTTCTTCCTTCACCAGAAGGGAAGTCACTTCCTACGTTTTTCATTTCCGTTCCGAAGGAAAAATCACGATTAGGTGAGTTTGGTGCTGTCCATATTTCCCATGATGATTTACAACGAATAGAATAATTTTTTATCTGCAATATTAATTTCTCAAATTTACGCTCATTTGTCTGTTACCAGATCATAACGCTTTATTTCATATTCGGAATTCCAATCCAAAAAACCACTGCCTTTTGGACTGTATTTTAACGTGTATCGTTTGTGGTGAATTTTCCCAATTTCTAATGGAAGTGTGTGACTTGAAATTTGAAACACCCTTCTCATTCTTCGTGGGCTTCATGTGAAATGAAAATCAAGAGATCGCATTTTAAATGGATCAAACTTGTTAGACATTTGACAGGAATTGAATGATAGTAAACATTAATACGTGAGATATTCAGGGAAAAAAATAATTGCTATTTAAGCTTTTTAATTAAAATATAAACATACTTTTGAAAAAGGCAAAATGTGTTAAATTTTGGAGCAAGTGGAAATCGTTTTTGTAAAAGATCGAAATAATTCAAATTAATCTTGTTTTAATTCCTTTATTTGTATTTAATCTATAACTTGCTGTCTAGTTGTTAATAGTTGAAGGGGCGGATCGAAAACACAAATTTTCCTGCCTTTTCGTTATCCCAGTTGTTTCACAGGTTCGAATACTCTTTCCCCATATGCAGAAGTATTTAGTGCTGCTTAAAAACGCGAACTGAATGAGACTTTCCAAAGGAGAAATATGAAAATGTAATGTGTCCCCAAAGCAAGTGTGAAGTGAAAGCCATCTTTTGAATACAATGTTTAAAATTCAATTCCGAGGTATCTTCTCCCAAACGTCCTTAACAGAGCTCAGCCTTTAAATACTTATTACAATGAAGAATTAATAATTAATCAAATTAATACGCTAGTATATTTAATTTAATTTAATATATTTTATTTGAAAATAGGTAAATTTTGTTTTTGATAGAATTTGAATGGACCGATTGTTGAGATCTTTGTCTAAAAACTGCTACGAGCAATTTCTTCCTTCGAAGAACTGAGTTCCATTGTAGGTTCGATTTCTCTCTGCTGCATCTCTTGTGTTTGAAGGAAGTGCATCTAAGTTGTTATCGATCCGGAAAGGCAACTTGAAAAGTTTATTTTAAGAAATGCGTTGAAAGAGAAAATTGTTTCAAACAAGTTAGTCATTTTAACATGGACAGAAATACAACTACATTTTTTCATATGCTAATTAACCAGTTTGTTTTACAAAACTTTGACCAGATAGATAAATGAGTAAACGAAATACGATTTAAGTAGTGTAAAAATTAAAGAATATGGTTTTAAGACATCCATTTTATCTTTTGGGATAAAGAATTACGATTCAATAAAAATAGTTTGAGTCATTTCTCGCGGAACAATGCGACATGTTTTAAAAAAAAGGCCTGGCATTGTTGTAAGTTCAGTAATAGAACAACTATGTTTCATGACAATTTAATATACCCTATGGAGAGCAACTTTAACAAATAATTTTCTTAGATCTTTTCGATTTAAGTCTTTCGCGGTTCAATTGCTATATTTTCATTAATTCTTCATGTTATCAGAAAAAGAAGATAATTACGAGAGGTATTGGATGGGTTGGCATGTTTGAACAATATCGAACAAATTCACCCTTTTGAAAAAGTAGCCTATCGCATTCGCGATTTTTTACAGCAGGATATCAAAAAGTTTGTCTGGAGTGAATGTCGCCTCATTCATAGGATTAGTATCATACATGTGAGACAATTCGTTATAAGAAAGCATGAAAGTGCATTGTTTCAAAGAGATCATTTTATTTTGCTTCGAGACTTTCAGATGACCGTATTTAATGATAGAAAGATTTATCTGGAAAGATCACATGGCATCGGGATTCGGGGGCAAGTATTTTTGTGCTCTGTTACTAACCTTCCAAATTTGAATCTCCATTGTATTTATAAGCATAAAGTTGTACATTAAAGAAAAATATTTGGCATTGGAATCTATTTCACGAGGAGCGTCTAATCTGATGTAAAAGGCTTGATATTTTACAAAATTTAAAAATGCCGAAATTAGCATGCAAAACGAACAAATCAGATGTGCCTGACATATCCCCCGATTTGAATGAAAATCAGTTTCTAAATAGGTCATATAGTGATGAGCAACTGCAAAATATTAGGTTTCAGAAATAAATCTTGTTTACTATACAAATTTAGATGTTTTTAGCATTAAAAGTATCTTGTTTGCGACCTTATATTTCTATAAGTTATTTTGACACAAATTAAAATATTTTATATCTTTAGTTCTTCAAACAAGGTCTCTTAAGAAAAGTCGGAATATAATTTTAATTCCCAATTGTACGAATCCTTGTTTCATATTTATCACAATTACTAGAGAAAGAAGTTAAGAACTTTACGCTACGGTGGCCCAGTTGGAAGAGTAACGGATTATCAACCAGAGGGTTGTGAGTTCGAATCCAGCCAAACACCGTCGTGTACAAGGGGCCTGGTGCACGTTAAATCTGCCATGGCCTCCAATGTCCTCACGTTGGCGTGGTGAGGAAGTTTGGAGAGTGGGGTGCTAGCTCAGGTGTTGCTTCGTCATCTGACCGTGGTTCAAAATTAGGTGTTGTTGTCCTCGGATCTTTCCCTTTGGATCCCGTCACCAATATCCCTTTGTGCGACTTACCATTACCACCTTCAAATCCGTCACCATTCGTGTTTTTCATATTTGTGCTCATTTCACGCGGGTCAAATCGATGAACCTTTCTATAATGCAGTGAATAACGTCCATTGAAGCCCGGCATACCCTGTTAAAAGTGAATCAAGAAAACGGTGTTAAAAACTAAATGCATTTTGACTTCAGTTTCAAATGTAACTTTCTCCGCCGATCCTTGATGTTGGATCTGATTGGTTAGTGGTGTTTGTCATGCGCAATAGTTACCATCCCTGCTTTGATATCAGCTTCAAAGATGGCCAACACTTAATTTTTGATGACAGCGTTAACTGCTATTAATTTGAAACAAGTTAGTTTAAGTTTTGTTTTAATAATATGTTACTAACACTAACATAATGGTTATTAACTGTCAGAAAGTTGATTCTAACAATTGGTAACTGTAAATCAACACTAAAGGGATTTTAGGTTGGTAGTTAATTAACGTCACGGCTGGAGCTACACTACAGGCAACGAATCAATCCCGAAGGGAACCGAGGACAACGCCTCGTCATGTTGAACCATGGTCAGATGACGAGGTCAACATCTGATTTGGCACCCCACTCTCCAAACTTCTATGACAACGTGAGGACATTTGAGGCCACGACAGAGTTAACGTGCACCAGCCAGAGTTAACGTGCACCGTCCAATTCTATCAAAAGCAATGAAGGATTGTTCTCAAGTGAAACTAAAGTATTTTGTTATACAATCGGTGATCAAAGTTCATGATGTTACTAAATGCAAATTTTCGTTCATAAGAGCACGTGCCATTTTGTCAATAATTGGAAAACAAATGTATACATAATCTAATTTTGAACCTTTTACTATAATTAAAAATTGTTCCGCATATTTTGTTCTGTTAAATCTCCCGATTGGAAGGCATTTTTGGTTGAACTAGCTAACGGCATCCTTTCATCCCAGATTTAAGTTATTAGATTTTAGTACATTTAGTTCTGGTTTGTCTTCTATAAACATGAAAGGCCGTGAAAAAGGGATCAAAAACAGACTCAATTGAAGATCCATATTTGGGTCCAATTTCAGTCCGTTAAGGATCGTATTCCCACCAACACATTCCCTGCACTTTTCGAGTGTAGTTTCAAACGCTTTAAAATTTCCTGTACAAGATATCTCGAAAGCAAGATAGGAATTTACGCAGCACTGGAGCAACACAACGGGCTATTGTCGACGGTCAATCCCGAAGAGAAAGATCGAGGGCGACATCTCGTCATTTTGAACCACGCTCAGATGACGAGGTCAACACCCTGAGCTGGCACCCCACTCCAGACTTCTACAACAACGAGAGGACATTTGAGACCACGACAGATTTAACATGCACCAGCCCCCAAGTACATGACGGTCTTTTGTTGGATCGAGTTTCGAATTCGCAACCCTCTGGTTAGGTTACCCTGTCAAGAACAAAGAAATTAGCAAATCTCGTTGCTCAACACTTGGATTCCGTTCGATTTGAAACAAATGTCCGAGTGGATCAATGTTTTACCTTATCTGACACCATTGCTCTCCACTCTTCAACACTAATTACATTTAAACTCTAGTTTTCCTCTTATTTATTTGACGTTTGATGGCCGTTTTGCTCCCGTACTTTTCTCTATTGGGTCATTTTTTAACACTATTGATTTCTATGGTGCTTTGATGGATATCTCTGGCATCGTTTATGCAACAAGCTTACGGTAAATGAGCTTTTCTCGACGAGGCTTGTTTTTCGTTGTGTCTGCATCTTATTGTTTTATTGAGTTAGAACCCTGGCCCCTGCTTTCGTTGGGGTGATAAAATATTTTGCGCTACTAAAATTAAAACACTAAAATGTTTTTAATTTAGAGCCTGCAAAATCAGAGATCCAAAGTTGTTTATTAAGTAGACAAAAAAACATAAGTGGATAGTAAAATGTAAAAGGTACAAAATTGTCCTTAAAAATGGGATTTTTTACGGTTATTATCTTGCAAAACGAGTGGTATCTATTGTTACCAAGTTGATGTCTCTTCTAAAATTTGGATGTTTTCTGTGCCTGGTGATAAGCTATTGAAAAAAACTGAAATTTAGAACGACTCAAAACATTCCTGAAGGTAAAATCTACCGTTACCATGATTCTTGCAAAACAAAATGAGTTCGGGTATTTTGTCCCTTTCCCGATGAAAATTTGCCTTGAGAATTGAAAAAAGGCGGGAAAATTTCTGTAGTCAACGTCTCCATCTCGCCTTCGGGATTGATCCAATAACCGCAATTGATCCAATAGTTGTGTTGCTTCAATGAGACTAATTCAACTACCTACCAATCCTTCATATTATTAGCAAGAATTTGGCTCTAATGTTCTTTGCAGACGAGTTGAAACTCGAATTGGATTATTTTACACTCGATTTATTTACACCAAAAAGGCAAAGTTAACTAAAAAGAATCTTAATCTTACCCCAATCCACAAATAGAAGGAACTTTGAAAGTGAGTTTTCTGCCACCTGTCTTTTAGAATGGGAGTTTTCTAACAAAGGGGTTGCTCCTTTTCATGATGTCATGTATACTTCAACTCGAAATTCGGGAAGGAAGGATTTTTACCTTCTAGAGTCACATCACTTTCTGCCCAAAATGAGCCAAACCCAAATATCCTAAAAACCAAAGCGCGACCAGTGGGAAAAAAATTTGGGGGGACTTTTCTGAATGTCCCCAAGAAAATTCCTCAAAATCCAGTTGCAGGTATTTTAAAAAATGCTTCATTTTGGACAGAAATTATTGCACCCGAACGTTTTGACTTGGAGAATTGATTTTTTGTGAGGAATTCATTTTAACAGGGCTTTTTCCCATAAGTTTTATATTAAAATATCTTGTTGCCGTAAGACCTTAAAAATACAATTTCTCTGCTATATAGTAAAATTTTGAAGAATCTTTCATTTTTAGAATCAAAACTAACAAAGGGGCACTGGGAAATAGAGCCATGGAAAATGTTCATGGGACTTCCTTGAATGCCTTGAATCCCAAAATCCGATCGTATGTTTTCCGGTATTTTGAAAAATTGCCTTCATTATGAATTTTTTGGATTTTACGATACTTTCACAGAAATTGTTGTACCTGAACTTTTTAACTTAGACATTCCTTTTTTAAAGGACTTTAATCTGTAATATTTAGTTTTCTATTAAAATATTTTCTTACTAGACCTTGAGAATAAAAACTATTTTGTATAGAACAAAATAATGAATTATTTTCATTTTTATACTCTAAAATAACGGAACGCGACTAATAGGGAAATGCCTTTCTGTCTGTCTCCAAGAAAATCCCAATCGCAAAATTACCAGCATTTTGAAATTTTAACCACCACCTCCCCATCTTGAATTTTATGACACTTATTACGCTGGAAAATTGTTTACTTTAATTTTGTTTGCTCTTTTTCAATAGGGATCGCATGCATAACAGGGCTCCTCTCACAAATTTGGAACATAAATACAAATAAAATAATGATACAAATTATAATGATTAACTTCATAGAATCAATTGATAAAATTTGTAAGCTATATATACACTGCTGGCCACCGTAAATGCAGCACCCTGAAGGAAGCATGCAAATAATATGAAATTTACAACATGCATTAGCGGAGGTGAGATATGCAAATGATTAGAATTTCAGCGCAGACGCACATCACGCGCGCCTGTGGCGCCACTTCAAAGCGCTATTTAAGGCTTGGAGATTTCGACGATTTCAAGTACGGCAATTGTGTTTTTCTTGTGGTTTTTTCAAAAAAACGATCAATTATGCCTCGTAGAAAACAGCGATCATCTTTTGATCAAGTATCCGAGTTCGACAGAGGAAGGATAGTGGCCTACCGAGATTGTGGATTATCTTTCAGGGAAATCGGTAGTCGTGTTGGACGAAACCAAACAACTGTAATGCGGATATGTGATCGTTGGATTCGGGAGGGTACGACGGACCGACGTGTTCGATCGCATCCACCTCAGTGCACCACTTCACGTGATGACAGGCATATTGTGCGTATGGCAGTGACGGATCGCTCAGCCACATCACGAACCATAGCACAGCACATTCAGTCTGTACCGCATCATCCAGTGTCTGCGCGTACCATTCGACGCCGTTTACAGCAGAGTGGTCTGTCCGCAAGACGTCCATTGCTTCGTCTACCCTTGACGCAGAACCACAGACGTTTCCGCCGCCAATGGCGCGATGAAAGAAGGATGTGGACGGTAGAATGGAATGAAATTGTTTTTACTGACGAGTCACGCTTCTGTCTGCAACACCACGATGGTCGGATTCGAGTCTGGAGACACCGTGGAGAGAGGATGCTGAACAGCTGCGTTATGCACCGCCACACTGGTCCTGCACCGGGTATTATGGTATGGGGCGGTATTGGATATCACTCTCGCACTCCTCTAGTACGCATTGCCGGTACTTTAAACAGCCAGTGCTACATCTCCGAGGTGTTGGAGCCAGTTGTCCTTCCTTACCTTCAGGGCTTGCCCACAGCCATATTTCAACAGGATAATGCGCGACCACACGTGGCACGCATTGTCCAAGGGTTCTTCGTCAATCGCCAGATTGAATTGCTTCCCTGGCCAGCTCGCTCTCCGGATCTTTCGCCGATAGAAAACATGTGGTCCATGGTTGCTCAACGATTGACCCAGAATACATCCCCAGCTGCCACACCAGATCAACTTTGGCAACGTGTGGAAGCTGCTTGGTCTGCTGTACCCCAAGAACACATCCAAAGTCTCTTTGAATCAATGCCGAGGCGTGTGGCAGCGGTGATCTCCAACAATGGCGGCTACTCTGGCTACTGATTTTGGCAGGAACCACACTTCACAGAAGTCTATAAATTTAATCATTTGATACTTGGTCAAAATGTTATCTACAAAATAAATTTTGTTGTGATATCTCTTGTCTTTCTTGGTGTTGCAATTTGGGTGGCCAGCAGTGTAATAAAGCAAAGCAATCTACTCAAAAAGTATGCAGCATACAATTACAAGAATTTTTTTATATCACAATTAGACAATTTTAAGCAATTCTAAACTATCACACTCGATATGTTGTCACTCCCATATTTAATTTATTTTCTGTTCTGCAGTTCCTTGATATCGGTGACTACATAGTGGAATCAATCGCATAGAAGAGAACTCGCTTTTGCATTGACATTTTTTGTCGCTTGAGACCTCGCAATGCATATATAAGGCATTCTAGCACAAGTACTCTGGAGTTTCCCAGTTCGTTACTTTACTGTTGCACACGTAATGAGCTTCTAATTCGTCGCTGAACCTTAAATACCATTTCATTTGGTCTTTCAGAATGGGAGTTTGCACGAATTTGGAAGAGTAGAGGAAACCTTTTTCTACCTTTGATTTTTATATTCAAGTTGTTAAGTTTAAGACATTTGAATTGAATTAGAGAAACAATTTGTTACTTAATTCTATGTTTTAGTACAAATAGAGCATGGGCTAACAGATACTCCACGCGAACGTTTATGCTCTGATCTGAGGCCGGGTTAGGTAATAAAACAATTATCGAGAAGCGTTAGACCCACTCCAGCCTGGTTTTCACTAAAGCAACGAGGAGCAGAAATGTCGGCCAATCAGCGACGAAAAAAGCAGACCTTCCATTTCAATCACTGCTGTTTTCGGGACTGATTGGCCGTGTCCCCGTTGCTATAGTGTAAAACAGGCTTAAAGGTCTTCCTAAAAATGTCCAGCGTCCTTAGCAATCCCCTGTTCAAAGGGGCGATAAAATACACTTCCTGGCGTTAGAATCTTTCAAACTTTGACCGAAGTAAAGAGGTTTCTGTATTTTTTCATTTATTCGATTATTTTGAGGAACACCTGAAGTCTTGCAATTGCATGTGTCTTTCAAGGACCTTGACAAACGGCTCGAAAATTATTTAAAAATATTGGTTTAAACAGTGCAAACTGAAAATTTCAAAACTAGGCCAACAACCAATTTAAAATAAATTTTAATTAATATGGAAAACCCACAACCATCTCACTTCTCAATACAGCATGTTTTAACAGCTATGTGAAATCTTTAGCTGAAAGAATGGGCTAATATAAAAAAAACTTGCAAATAGCACTTGAGAAAAATGATTCCTTGGAGAATGAAATATCTTTCTGGTTAGAATTGTTACAAAAACTAATTTCCAAATCAATGTGCATTACTGCAAATGAAAAGGTGAATATAAGTGCTCTTCAGATTGTTGAGTCCAGCAGTGTTAAAATTTTGGTCCAATAAACGTTCATTTTTAGATTTGAAGTTGAAGGGTCTCTTTTATGAGAAGTTTCACCCTTCTACATAAAATTTCTGTTCATATTGATCATAAATACGATAGCTACATTAGGGTAAGTTGTAACATTTCTATAGCAAACTAGCTCCCCTCGAAAATGTTGATATTTGATTTTTCCAATACCTGCAGAAATGCGGTGATAAAAGAAGTATTTTGAACTTCGACTCGGATTCAAGTTTGAAAGAAATTTTTCAGCGAATTGCGTCGCGAGGGATCGGGATATTTTTAGCTTGTTGAATATCCTGAATCTAAAATCAACATTAACATCTTGAATCCAAAATAAGCATTCATTTTAAAGACTAAGAGTGGGAACTTTTCTACCTACACTACTGTTTGTGAAAATTGCAACACCATGAAGGAATCATGCAAATTAAACAAAACTTTCAGGAAATGCAAAACAAGTTAAAATTACAAAGCAATCACGCATGTGTGGGCCGAGAAACACCCTCACTTCCATGTGAGCCGTGTATAAAAAGCACTGTAAAGGTGCGTTAAAATGTGTGTATCGTCGTTTGACTGCTGTAAATGATTGATTAGAAGTCAATATGCCTCACCAAAAACGCAGAGTGCCATAAGTGCAACTAACGGAGTTCGAACGGGGCCGCATGATCTTCCTCCGTGAGGGTGAACTTTCGTATCGTGAAATCGTCACTCGCACGGAGATTATGCCACAACAGTAATGCGCGTGTGGAATAGATGGACCATGGAGAATCGGACAAGTCGAAACCCCGGCAGTGGGCCACGCAATATGACGTCACCACGGGACGACAGCCGCATCATCCGCATGGCGGTGACGGACCGTACAGCGTCCTCTTGTGCGTTGGCGCAACATTGGAGCACGTCTACAGGTGTGTCATTGTCTGCCCCATGGTTCGTCGACGTCTGCTGCGCTATGGGCTACGTGCAAGGATTCCCCTGCGCAGGATTCCCTTGAATCTGAACCACCGACGCCTCCGGCTACAATGGGCTCACCAACACAGCCAATGGCGTGCCGATTGGCACATGTCGTCTTTTCAGATGAGTCCCGCTACAACCTGGACTATAACGATGGACGCTTACTCGTCAGACGCTATAGAGGTGAACGCCTTCTCCCGGAGTGTCTTATTCAGCGTCATACTGGACGAACACCTGGCGTTATGGTCTGGGGCTCTATTGGATATCATGGGAGATCCCACCTACTCCAAATTGTGGGGATCCTGAACAGCGGGCGCTATATTAGGGAAGTTGTGGAGCCCGAGGTCCTACCCCTCCTGCAACGCATTCCCGGAGCTGTATTTCAGCAAGACAATGCCCGTCCACATGTTGCTCGGAATGTACAAGCTTTCTTCAGTTCACGACAGGTTCGGTTTCTTCCATGGCCAGCACGTTCCCCGGATATGTCGTCCATTCAGCATGTCTGGGATTCTATCGGACGGCTACTCGCTCGTACCGCTCGTCGGGCAGAGAGTACGGCTGAACTTTGGCATCAGATAGAGGCCATCTGGAATGCCATTCCTCATCATGACATTCAGAATCTGTATGATTCGATGCCACGACGTGTACAGGCTCTCATCGCTGCGCGTGGCGGCTTCACAAGATATTGATTTTCGGCATTATATTTGTTTTATTACTCTGTAAATTTGATCGTTTATTTAAACCACAATAAGTAATACGTGGAGTAAATTTCATTTATTTCTGATAATTCTTTCATAGTGTTGCAATTTTCACAAACAGTAGTTTATTATGAGAGGATATAAAAAGTACTGCAAAGCTAATTAGTTACTTTTACTGCTTACATTATGTAAAATTCGATCAGGAATCCATTTTATTACTGAGATTATTGATTTTTTATGTTCTTGCTGCATGGGATGACCGACTAACGGCAAGTCCTAAATAAAAAAGCTGCTTTCAATGATCGAATATTTCATTAATTTTGTCATTTATCAATTTTGATGTTTTAAAATTACGATATATATGTCTTAATTCAGGATTTATAAAATCTCTAGCCTTCCGAATTTGAAGGTTTTTTGGGAACATGAGTAGTGGTACTTCACAAGGACCTCGGGAAGTGGGAAGGGACTCCAAGATCAACTATTTTTCCACGAGGAAAGAAATAAAGTGCCCCTTAAAATACGTACTTTGATAATCACAAAACGGCTTTTTGTATTTTTCAATTTTAATGGCCTAATACATCCACATATTCAGGATTAATAATACTATACTACATACACTATATGGACAAAAAGTATCCGGACACCTGTAAAGTTTAGTTCTTGTGCACATCAGTTGAAAATTAATTAGGAGTGAGTCCACCTTTTGCTTTAATAACAGTGGCTACTATATTAGGAATTGTCTAATTGTTGGTAAGTTTGAGCTGGAGTGGTACTCCATTCTTGCAAAAAAGCAGTGGTCAGAAATGACACCGATGTAGTCTTGCTCTCAAACGCCGTTCCAATTCATCCCACAGGTGTTCTTTAGGATTGATATTAGGGCTTTGAGGATCAGAAAACCAGGTTTGTACGTCACGTGCTCAGTGGACGAAACAAGAATGTCCAAACTGTTGCCACATTGTTGTCCAAAATGTCAAGATAGGCCTTCCTTCACAGGAACCAAACAGCCCGATACCATAATGCTTCGAAACTTGGCACAATACATTCGGATAAGTGACCCAGCCATCAAATTGCCTGAGAATGTACCGGATTTCAAAGGACACCGTCGTCATTGTTCAAAACTCCAATTGCGACGAGCCACGATTAGCATATGTTGCGGTGATGTGTAGCTTAGACTCGGCCATGAAAGCTGAAAGTTCCCTGCTCCCGACGACTCATCTTGGTACTTACGGTATACTCGAGGATTGTTCCCTTGACCCTTTTCAGCACTACGTCTCCGATCTACGACCAGACCTTAGTTGGGCACTATTAGCCCTTACACGTGTCCACTTTACGATTATATCATTTATAGTATAACAGCAGAATTACCACAACGGTAACAACCAATCACTTCTCTTTCAAAGTCACTAAGCTCCCGTTGTCCACTCATTGTACGTTTTGCGCTTTGTCTCTGAATATAACTTTTATATCAGTCTGCGCGTGCACTGTTATTTCAGTGGCCGAATTCAGTCTTTCGCGTCCATATAGTGTATATCATCCCCATAAACGTAATATATTATTTATTATTATCCTTATCATTACTGTACGTATGCCACTTCCATTATGATTTATCCTTACCATCCTGTCGTTAAGCGACTTCCCGTCATGAGTTTCACTTTTTGTCTGATCCCTGCAATGAAAAATGACACACTGCATCTTGACCTGCAAAATCCTAACTTGACATTTCGGACAATCAGTCTTGCCCTTCAGTGACCTTTTTTGCTTGGATGTTAATAGTTTGATTAATTTGCCATATCACTTCACTAATTTGTACAATTGTCACTATTATTATGATTTAAGTTATTTGATTTAAGTGTTTAATCTTATTCTCGAACCCTCCCAAAAATGAGTGATAAAATGACCGAATATGTCAATTATATTTTCTTCACTTCTGTATTCGATCTACCGAGATGAATCACTTTTAATGCTTCAAGTAATCATTTTAAAATGACTAGTCTAATGATTACCCAAGAACTTAGCAAACCAAATGGTTTTTTAAGATGTGTTCAAATGTTATTTTATAATAAAAGGTTCCGAAATAAAATTCTGACGACGTCGAAAAATACGTTTCATCAACATCTTTATCGTTTCTCTTGAAATGTGTAATGTACCATTTGCTTATAATTTGTTATATATTTTATTGTTCTTGAATTTTCTTATGACAAGCATCTTGGCTGTTCGGTTCGGAAACTCATTCTCTGTCAGGAAGTTCACACTTTTTTAGGGAGTCTAGAGCATTTTCTTGGGATTATCATGTTCGTCTTAGAATATATTTCATTTTTATGGTGGTAAAATGATACGTCCTATTTACAATTATAAGCCACACGAGAAGCAGAAATCAGTTTCACTGCTGATTAAGTTATCCTCATTTATTCGGATAAAAAAGTCTTAGCAATAAATTTCGTAGTCTCTTGAGGTTAACAAGCAAAGCAAACCAAACTGTTAATGCATTTGCCTATTTCATCTACACTAAATGGCCACTGCAACCGTCGATGGAAACCGAAATCTGATATTAGCTATTTGTCACCGCATATTTTAATGTCCCACATGAAACTTCCAAAACGTACCGATTACAAATTCCGATCAGTAAGAAAGCATTTTTCCTTAAACGGAAATGATGCCAGTTTTTCTTCAAACTATTGTTACGAAGGAACGGTCGGGAAGTGCTGATCAAGTCGTTTTTAAGTTCATGTACTTGTATCTGCAGTAGAAACCACATTGCATTCACATTTTATCAATCATTTAAGATAACTTATCCAGACTTTCTGAGCTTATGGCATAAACAATACTGCACTTGGTAATCGAAGTTTCCATAAATGTTTAAGCATGCTCAGATCTGCCCATAAGCAATTGAAGATTGTGAGGCCAATTTCTAATTTCCTAATTCAGATTAGACTTGCTTTTAATATAGTAGTGACTCATGTGAGGACACGCTAGTGGGCTACTAACTGCGAGGCTGCATCTAAAATAATGTATCGAAATTTGTTCTCAGCTGATCGAAAAATAGCTTGATGTTATTCGACCAAAAATTAGAAACTTTAACCGACAATCTGAAATTTCACCCTTGACTCCTTTGATTAGAAAGCCGAAATGGGCCAGGGTAATAGTTAAAAATGCAATCAAACGCCTCAGGATATAGAAGTAACTGAAAAGTGACCTACCTCCTATTCCATCCTCTCGTCAATCTCCTCATTTGAAATTGAAGTGAGATTTAAAATAAAGCTTAAAAAATGTAAACTTAAGAGAACAAATGGGAAGTGATCTTGACCAAATGAAAAATATCCTCTACTCTAAATTTACTAATTTGAAATGCAGTGTGTGTGAATTTCCATTGGTTCTCCCTCAGCAGGACGTAGCCTCATGCCCCAGCATACTAAAGATGGAGCCCGAGAAGCGACTGCGCAAACCAGAGGGTCGCTCGCTTACCTACCCCCCGCAGAGGAAGACTTCCGTGGAGCCAACTGATGTCAGGTAGGTCATTTAATCAAACATACCTCCGAAATTTCAATCATCTGAGAATTCAGTTAACACATTGAAAAAATCCCGGAAAAAGTACTTTTCTCACGGGATACGTCGGACTCCTTGCGGAAGTATTCTGTAGGCATTGCTTCCTGTATTCTGTTGTATTCCGAAGTGTGTGCTTCCACATGGCATCCCAGATGTGTTCGACAACGTTGAGATCTGGGCCAATTCAGATGAGTGTTCCTCTAATCATAATTTGGAGTGTCTAGATTTGTGTGGCTATTGTCCTGTCGTAAGAGGCCAAACCCATCAGAATGAATGCAGGGCATGAACTCGATGCACACATAGCGTTCATCTGTTAGAAACGTTTCTAGATGTACCAGAGATCCCATTCAATGCCAGCTAAACAAACACCATACCATTACGGAGCCACCGCAAGTCAGTACAATCCCTTGTTGACAAACGAGATCAATGGCTTCATGGTGTTTTCTCCACACACGGTTCCTCCCTGAAACGGGTGGAAACGCGACTCCTCAGATCAGTTTACTCGTTTCCAATCATTAAGTGTCCCATGGCGGTGTTCCTGAGCCCATGCGAGGCGCATAGCTGTGTGTCAAGTATTCTTCAAGGGTACTCGAGTTAGGTGTTGGCTTCTAAAGCCCATATCTTTGAGGGAACGTTGCACAGTCCTTACGCTGATGTTTGTTGGGGCCCAGCATTCAATATTTGAGGCAGTGTTGCATAATTCGTTCTCCTATCGTGTTATATGATTCTTGCCAGCCGACGCTGCTCACGTTCACCCAGAGTCTTTACGGTCACATTGCTGTCATAAGTTACGGGTTTTGCCCGAATTCTTGTAATCACGGTACACCCTTGAAGTATTTGTACGTGAAAATCCAAACTTCTCTACCTCCGAGATGCTATGACCCATCTCACGAGGTCCAGCTGTTAAACCTCGTTGAAGATCCCTTAAATCGTGAGAATATGCCATTCTCAGGGCGGAAAACAACTAACTCTAGATGCTTCCACAGATGTCTGTATATGCATTGGCAGACGCAACCAAAGACGTGCATAGTTGCTGTTTTTTGCATAAGCTCGTCTGTACCAGTTTTTCTGGTGCTTTCAGTGTTCTATTTCTTGGTAAATTTGTAAGATTCCGTCCAGTGGTTTCTTCTGTGGATTGACTCCACGCATTGTCTCTTAGTAATATAGGTAGATTCTACTGTACGCGTCAATTAAACATACAGTAAAGTCGCTTGATAGCGACCCTCTATTTAACGATATAAAGTCCCATTGAAAAGGCCCTGTAATGCTATTTATGTAATGACCGGGAAATGCTGTTACAGTTGGTGTCTCCTGATTCGAATTCCAACCAACCTGATTTGCTGAGGTGATTTAGATATGGTTGATTTGTTGTTCGGCTCTCAACGTTTCAATAGGGACCAAGTAAAACTTTAGCCAATCCCTCAGAATTGTGAGAAAAAGAAAATCTCGGAAACATCTTTCGGAGAATTAACATTTCTAAGAGCACTCGTTACCATAGTATAGAATGCTCGATCATTTGAAATAATGTCCCTGCAGTGAAGGTCAACGCTAGTATGGAATTGAGTGTGGACTGTGTTGAAGGTAGGGCAAGCGAAGAGTCAGACGGAAATAGAAAAATCTCGATAGAAGCAAATCCATCCAATTTTTCCAAGATTTGAAACAAACACAGCTTATCCTTTTTGTTGTTAATTTCGGATTAATTTCACACAAAAATATTCATTCCCTTGTATTTCCGGGATTAACATAAAGTGTTAGGAGCAATTTTCGTTAAGAGGAATCAGTACCATATAATTCGTTAAAATATTGTCTTACATTAGAGTTTAGACCTTAAGAAATAAGTGTGCTGAATTTTGGAACCAATAGAAACAGTTTCAAAGAAGGTAATCGGTAATTATGGAGCAATCTTAGATTTCAATGGCCATGCTTGTGTGACAACTAGTGGGAATATTTTCCCTCTTGCAAAATTCAAATTGAAGTAAATGTAGCCCAAAATATTTTCGATCCCTTTCCTATTTATTTAATAGTATTCATTGTCTTAATTTCTGTAATACTTACTCTTTCACGATGGCCCATCTGGCATGAACGTAATCGTGTTTAGAAGATTCTCTGCACGTAGGCATGGCACAACGTAATCTTAAAGCATTTTTAGGTTACTTTGAAAGTCCTCCATCTCCTTGTTTCATATGGAGGAAAAAGATCCAATAGGGGCGCTTGAGGTGAAGCCGTACTATGCCAGCGGTGCATTTAACAACTCTTCTGTATTACGCGTGTCAATGTTTTTCTAGTTAACTAGGAATTAGACTAGGTAAAATGGGCTTCATCTGTCCAAAAGATAATCAGAAGCCACTGGATCTTCCTCGATCTTTTCGAGAGCCCATTGGACAAATTCTTCGCAACATCATTTGGTTTCATCTGATGAAGAGATTTTCCAATTCGAAACGCCATCATGCCGAACATGCTGTGAAAATGTTTCTGGCAACTTCCCTCGCACTGCATACACCGTTCGTTGATTCTGCCTCTATTTCCATTAGCCTCTGCTAACTTCGGTCTGACACCACTTTGCGCTCTACTGAAGTTCGGTGACAGGACCTTTTCGTTACTTCACATTTTGGGGGCTCCAATTCACTGCTCAGACAAAACAATTTCACTAGAAGTGCTTTATCCACCAACGACAACTTTAGTTTAACAAATGCAACAACTTAATTCCTTCGAAATGTTGATAATGCAATCGTCAATTACAGTTTTACATTTCCTTTTTAAAGGAATTAAATTCACATATTTTCGTCATACAAGCGGTACAGCGCCATCTATTGGTAAAAATTTGAATTAGATTTTTTTCTTCTTATGCTAAAAGGACTCCTCGACAAGCCTTTTGGTGCAAACCGTACTCTAATACGCCAATTTGTTGATCTTGATTCTTTGAAGTCTACAAATTTATGGGACACCTTTTCTCCCTTCTGTGCTAATAAACTTTTCCTTGTGTTACTTAACGGAAAAACATTGCTTGTCCAGATCATAAAGAGGAACCTTGAAACGATGACTGATGTAGTACAGTCGCTCAGCCATTGGGAAGGGTCATCACTTTCTCCCGTCGAATGATAATTTCAAAACGAATTTGTAAAAATGTATTGATGCATCTTTTTCTTTAAGCTATGTATACACTGCTGTCAAGCACTAAGAAAGATTTTTTTTTATCGAACACATGGTCAAAAAAGTATCGGAACATTTGTTCACGTCTCACACTAACCAAAAGTATCATTAGATATAGAATAATGTCTACCATAGATAAATGAGCGTTCCATTTATATAAGGGTCCGTCTTCATGCGTATCTAAATGTGTATATAATATATGTAAATTAAGGGATAACCCCTATTTCTGGTTTTCTGGATCAATTAGCCAAAATTGATATGAAATACATTTGAGTCAAATCTATGTTGAGTTGAGAGAAATTCGCGGATTGTTTTATATTAAATAAACCCAATACAAAATGTATGCTTTTTATTATTTTGAAAGCAATGTTTTCTAATTGTTATTTGGTAATTAATCCATAATTTAAAACATGAATTGAAATTTCGAGTGCAATTGATCAAGCGGTGTTCCATAATAGAATTATGTAAAAAATTTTAGTTTGTCTTTTAGTAGTTTTTAAGATATCCTTTATTTAATTACATCATTTTGTCTTGTATTTGGGAGCCTAAAATGCAATTTTGAATTGATTTGAAAGAAAATTTTTTCTATCCGAATTTTGCGTCATCTGACCGTGGTTCCAAATTACGTGTATTGTCCTCGGATCCTTTGGGATTGATCCGTCACTAATAGCCCGTTGTGTTGCTCCAGTGTGACGTTAATTAAAATACCTAAATACTTGCCTATCCGAATTTTGGTTACAAAGTATCATGTCTATTATTAGATTTAACGAATGCGGCTTCAGAACTCCAAATCAGTATCTGAACAGGTATTTTATGGTTGAATGAGGCCGTCGTTGCTTAGTTGATTTGCCCACTGCGCCTGTGAGTTGTAGGGGTCGATTCCTGTAACTTACCCTGAGTGTATTTCTCTCCTCAGTGTCTTCCTTATAAATGTATGTCTATTTCTTGCCATTGTTTGGCGTAGCTTGACCAAACATGACCCTTGCGCCATAAAATCCAACCAATCAACCTTATGGGGAAAAGGTGAATGTATCGTTACCAAGGCACGAATCTGCATTTTTGGCCATTTTCACGTAACTGCATTTTTAGAATCACAATTTGATGTTGCTGCACTGGGTTTGATGTACTGTGCACGAATCTTGATTCTTAGTGGAAATACCGATTCTCAGAATGTGAAACACATTCCGAGAACCGATTTATGTCGATAGGCGAAACGCCTATTCTTGTTTCTTCGCCCTTATCTGTTGAATTATTTGAGGAACAAACGAGGCATTTGAGATCTAACAAACGTAATCGTTCGCATGTCCTTTGGGAAGGTCAGAACAAAAATGCATTAGTCATTCACATGTTAAAAACAACGTCTGATTTGAAAATCATGCGTCATACTTTTCTGAAGTGGAACACACAGAAACGGCTCCATCCATTCAAAAGTAGAAAACACATTTGCCAGTTTATGTTCCCGAAGGTTGGACTCAAATTTTTCGAACCCAGCACCCATGTCCATAACATTACATTCGAAGATTTCTCAACTTCCTCGAAATTTGTTATTCCGTGGAGAAAAGTATAAAGTTCTCGAAAGATGTGAAGGACGAAGGAAAGTATTTTCTAAGACTGATTAACGATGGTGAATTTGTTCAGGTAACATTGAAACGGTCCGAAAGGAAGGCCAAGCACAGAGAAGCCATCAACTGAAAATTTCGGAAGTCAAGTTTAAGGGCTTGAAGATGTTAACACTATTCCAAAGTAGTATGTATCATGGCTTCTTTCATTCACTGAAACCATCTTCTACAGTTCGTGATAACTTACCTGAACCACATTTTAGTGAGAATATGAAAACCCGAACCGGATGATCAATAATTTTAATACTTACCTTTTCCACTGAAGTTTCTTTGCCTATTTCACTCAAATACTTTTAGATGTGACTATTTTTTTTACAATTGCATTTTTGAATGAATTATCTTTCAAAGTTCGTAAAATGTTAGTTTTAAGCCTTCATTTTCATCTCAACACCTAAGCACTAAAGTGCATTTTAATCAATAGGCACCACGCCAAAAACACGAATGTTTCAGCGGCTCCAAATATAATCAAAATCAACAGTTACTTCCAGTGGAGAAGAGTTGGTAATCATGAATAAACAATAACCTTTAAGTCGTAACTCGATTTTTCCCGAAGCATCAAAACTTTAAACGTGTTTTTCTCGAAACGTCGATTTTGCAAATTCTTGCCTTTGGCGTGGTGGTAACGTTATGATTGTTATTAATGGGGCCAAACTGTATACGGATTTGTTATATTTCTGTTCGGTAAATTTAAAAGTATCGAAGCGCTGGAAACGGCGTGGTATAGTGAACGACCAAGATAGTAGCGATGTCGCTAGTGAATCCTATTTGTAAAGATGCAGCATATATATCTCAGCCCAGTTGAAAATCTTTGGGCAATAAAATCAAATCATCTCAGTGTCATTATCGTAAAATTGAATATTTGTCGCATATTGTCAAAACTGCATCATATCTTAAAGGCAGTATATCCCCTTAGACCACGTGGGTATTTTTCTAAGCGATTACTCCTAACAGAAAGAACAGAAGTCCAAAGTCTTAATTTCTGCATTGGCTGTAAAACTATCCTGACGAATGAGTATCAGTGCTTTAAATTTAATCGAAAAATATGTGTCCTATATTTTCTTTAGCGCTATTTGAGGGATACTATCATTATATTCTGTTTATCAAGGTACGTTTTCTTTTCAAAAATACTATTTCATTAATTTGCAAGATCCTTTGAATTTGTAGCTAATTAGCGTCTAACGCCAACTGCTAATTCCAAATTTTAACTCGACTTAACATATATTGCCGTATACCACTAAAACATTACATATGTATTATAGCCTGACTCATTTGACATGCACAGAAGAAAAACATTCTTGCGCAAGTTTACGCAACTAATAGATTTTCCTTAAATTTCAAACGACTGGAAATATTTACCAGATGTTTAAAATAGTACGAAAGGTGAAAACTGGGTACTTACGTATTAACCGCATGTCAGCGATTAATCGCCAAATCTGTTGGAAGGGGTATAAGACGGAAGAACTGGAACAATCTGGTTATATTCATTGCTAAGTGAACCACAAATACAATTTCATTGATTCTGAAACTGGCACGCACACACAGAATATAGAACGCATCTGGGGAAGTGTAAAATGGCGAAATAAAAAACATCGAGGAATATCTCGCCACCACTTCGAGTCCCTACTCGCAGTTTATAATGATAATGATGTTTGATGCCATCCTAAGGGCAATTGCTAAACATTTTCCGCCCGAAACAAAACTTGACTGATATTTGCCAATGGAGTGAGTACCGAAAATTGTCAAAAGTGGAGTACAGCTAGAAGGCACATATTCCTGAGAAATAATTGCCTTCAAGGGAAAATCTTACCCTTTCGTATGACGTGACAAAAAGGTTTGGCAAATAAGCCTTAAAAAGATAAAGCCAAGTTCCGAAAAATGTCACAAACCTTGTAGAGACAACTAGTCAAAAGAATGTCAAACTCGGGCACTTCAATCGTTGTCTCTGTTGCTTCCCTAGAACACTGAAAATGGCACGTGTCTTTGATTAGAAGTCCAGTAGAATTATCTGCAAATCAAGCACTGATGCTAATAGTTGACGCCAATCTTTCCACGCACCAATATCCAATCAACACCCGTAAAGGACAGTAACTTTAAATTAGATTCTCCTTAGAATGAAGTTTAAGCAGCCAAAATGTTGTTACTCTTCTGGGATTTTGAAATTCAGCTGAATCAAAACTAGTCGCTCATCGACTACACTGTTATGTTTAGTCCAAGAACAAGTCTTTGTCAAAAGATAAATATAATTGTTATTGAATTCGAAAAGGTTAAAAAGAACATCAATCGGACCAAAGTTAGTTTATACACTTATCTACCAATAAGTATTTGGACACCCATGCAAATGACGATATCTACGGTCCTGATATACGTCACGCCCTCCGCCGTTAAATATCGTGTAGGAAACAACATTGGCATTAGTCGCATGCAAGATGCCACAAAGTGCAGTTATCTGATATCGAGAAAGGTGTAATAGTCGGGTATCACAGAAATGGCCGATCTTTAAGGGAAATATCTAGCGAGCTGAATTACCCAAAATCGACAGTGGCCTATGTGATTCAGAAATGGAAGGTGAGCGGTGATTGTCGGAATGTGCCCCGAGTCGGCAGACCCACGAAACTGGGAGATAGAGACCGACGGGTGCTGTCCAGAGAAATTCGAAAGAACCGCACCCAACCGATGGCCCACATACTCCAGGAGTTTCAACAGGCATCCGGTAGTGTTTCGATGAATACCATCCGCAAGGAAGCACATCTGCTGAGTTTTCATGGTCGTGCTGCTCCCCATAAGCCTTTGATCACAAAGTCCAACCGCGCTGCTCGGTTAATGTGGTGCAAAGCACGTCGGAAGTGGACCGTAGTTCAATGGAAACGGGTTCTCTGGAGCGACGAATCAAGGTTCACCCTCTACCGTTCGGATGGCAGGGTCTGGGTCTGGCGTCTGCCTGGAGAACGCCTCCTGCCAGAATGTATTGTGCCCACAGTAAAGTTCGGCGGAGGTGGAATTATGATCTGGGGGTGTTTCTCCTCGTATGGACTGGGACCCTTGGTCCCAGTCCATACGAGGAGAACCCCCCCCCCCAGAACCCTATCGAGAACCTCTGGGACGAGTTCCATCGCCGAATTAAGGAGTGCAACAACCGTCCAAAAATCGGTGAAGGAACTTACATGTCTTCTCCAAGCCGAGTGGAAGAAAATACCACTATCCGTCATACAAGGACTTGTGGAAAGCATGCCCCGGAGGGTTGAGGCTGTAATTGCCTCTCGTGAAGGCTCTACCAACTATTGAATATGAATAAATTTTGTTTTTCTTTTCTATCACAGGTGTCCAAATACTTATTGGTAGATAGTGTATATAGTATATCTATGGCAAATCAGTGCTTGTACTAACGAGGGTAAAAAAATAGTTTTGAAAAATTGTGCACCATCTTCGATCAGACACTGTTCTCCCATCCAATTTCTTTTTGCTAAGGAATCAGTAATTTAGGTAATGTTGAAAATCCCACGAAATGCTGTATCATGTAAATCAACCAACGTGTTATTTGTGTGGAGTCAAATGGACAACTTGAATATTATCGTAGGCAAAATTTTCTTTTCTTTTGGATTACCACCCTTGCATTCGTGGGTACATTTTTTGAATGTGTACTTCATATTTCACAGATTTGAAATTAGTTGTGGCGGAGGATTAGAAAATAAGAACAAAGAGGAGTGAAAAAAACAAATGCAAGGTAATTTGAAAGCGGAGTTCGCATGTTATTGGTGTCCAAACAGAAAGCAGGGAATACTAACGATGGAAATACCTCTCGTAAATTTTTTAAAGAAATGTTGAGAGGTTTGAAATAACGGGGTCAATGTTGAATTAATGTTATTACAATGTTAAAATTCCGGTTTCCAGATAAATTTTGCTGAGTGCACGAATCTACAAGGGGGCCGGGACCTACGGCTTAAAGTGGATTCCGAACTACTACGAACGTACCTGACTTGACTGGGATTCGAATCCAGAACCAGGTGAACCAAGAGCCAGAGAGTTAACGCGATGACACATGTCCCGATGCTACATGCAAGGGTAGGTGCAAGTAGTAGATGGCTCGATTCTTGTAACTTGGCCTGGGTGTATTTTCAGTAAAAGTTTGGACGTTTTCTGTCTTGATCCATTGTGGAAAAACCCTATGCTACAGACGTCCTCGTAACAACAGAGAGAAACCTCGATTCCATAGAAATCCAAATACCTTACTTCCATGCATGCCTAACAATTTGCTTATTGTTTCAGCGAGAGCCAGTATCTGTCCGTGGATGGCAAACCCCACAAGAAGAAGCACCACAGCGATCCCGGTGGGGAGACTTGTTCCCCGGGGTTGATGGTTGGCACCTCCCGGAGCGAACCGGAATTGGGTGGGAATGAAGAGACTGTTTCCGATGACTACATCCACTTGAAATTGGTTATTGACGTTCCCAGAGTGACGTCCGGAGCAACGCCGAGCAGGTGATTATAATTTTATACTTACTGAAATTAGAAGGAAATTCAATAGTCCTAAAGTATGCATGGGTGGAATTAGAACAACAAACTCAATCGTGAATTATTATGCACCTTTTTGCTGCTCAAGGGCTAAACGTCATGTAGACACGTAGTTTTAAGAAAAAATGGCTTCGCATTGGAATGTCAACAAAATCCCAGCGAAGCCAGTGTTGGATCGAATGAAACTTAGCATGTGTAATGCAAATGAAGAGAAAAAATGATAACCTAGAGCAGTGGTGCGCAGACTATTTTCATTTCCGGCCCCCAATTTTGTGTACTATTTTGTCGCGACCCCTGGATAGACAATTGACGTTTTTTTAATCATCAACATAGTTAAAGTTGAATTCTTTTGGGAATTTGCGCTTATGTTTGTGCCTTATTAGAGGACTGACATAATTTTATGAATCAATGGTTTCATTTATGCATATGGGTATATATATATTTTTTAATGGAAAATACTTCAAAAAACTTACAACATAAGAATTCAATGTGAGGTATGCGTTTGCAAAAAGCTCATAATTGCTTCTATGTTCGGATCTGTATTGGAAATCGCAAGCCGTAAGTCATCCTCTGGATCCAATCGAGATCGATATTTTGTTTTTATGGCAACTAATTTTGAAAAGCCAGTTTCACATAAGTAGGTCGATGCAAACTGAATCAAAATATTAATTGCCTTTTTCTTCAAATCGGCATATCCGTTTCCAATCTATAAACAAAAGTTTTGGCAAGACAGAGACTTAAATTGAATGCGCAGTGTTTCGTCGCTTGAAACATCAATTAACTGTTCTTTTTCATTTAAAGATATATTGGATTTAAAAATATCAAACGAAAATGGATCACGTATCCAACCTAATTCATTATCTGGTAAGGTCATTTGTTTCAAAATATCTATTAATAATTTCAAATATTTTCTTTCCATTTGTTTTTCCTTCCAATTTTTTACAACATAAAAAAATCTTCTGATGTGTCTTCTTCATAAACGTATCTCACATAAACAATTAATTGAGACAGTTTAGAAATGTCAGTAGTTTCGTCAAGTTGTAGAGCAAATACAGGAGAGTTTTGTAATCGACTTAACAGAACTGATTCTATATTACGTAAGATGGCGGAAATTCAGCGAGAAACGGTATCTCTTGATAATGGTGTAACGGCCGCTAGGGAAACGGACAATCTTGCCGGCGGATCGCATCGAAAGGAAAAGACCACCCGAAAACATCTTTTTAACGACAGTACCACGCTCCAGGTAGCGGAAATCGTGGGTGACTTCGAAACAAAAGGCAGGCGCCTTTCTGTCGCTCTCTATGACATTTCGAGACAAAAAGGACGGAGATGAATTACGATGACCATTGCCGACAAGGGTTTACGGTCCCCTTTCAAGTCCGCCGAAGTCTGTCGTAAAAGTCAAGGGGAGAGGCCAACGTGAGAGAGCCATTCGGGAAGGTCCGAAGATGGTGAGATTTTCAACAGCCAGCCAGCACCGACTGAGAGGCCGACCCGAAACGAAAAGGAGGAGTCGAGAAGCACCCGATATATATAGAGTTCTTGAGATCTTGAGAGGGGGATCAGACAGATGAGAGAGAGGAGGATTGCAAGGAAAGACAGCAGAGAGAGAAGAGGTCAGCAGAGAGACCGTTTTGGAGATAGAAGTGAACACCCGTTCACTGTCGGCGAAAGATTGCCATCTTTCGGGAGAGCTCATCCGAGCTGGTAAAGGCCGATTTATCCCGCCCCGGGATTCTATACTCGCCTGAGTATTTTATTGAGAAAGGCTCGCCCGTAGCCGTTAAGGAGACTCCTCCTAGAAACCTGTGCGACTGCTCATCCGAGTAGTGGAGATTGATCTCATCCGAACTGGAAAAGACTGAGATATCCTGCCCTGGGACTCTATACTCATCGGAGTACTTTTATTGAGAAAAGGCTCGCCGTAGCCTGAATCAGACTCTTCGGAGCAATTTGGGAGAGGCTCGCCAGCAGCCATAAGAAGCGCCTCGATAGAACTTTGGACTTTCCAATGAACTACACTGCTGGCCACCCAAATTGCAACACCAAGAAAGACAAGAGATATCACAACAAAATTTATTTTGTAGATAACATGTTGACCAAGTATCAAATGATTAAATTTATAGACTTCTGTGAAGTGTGGTTCCTGCCAAAATCAGTAGCCAGAGTAGCCGCCATTGTTGGAGATCACCGCTGCCACACGCCTCGGCATTGATTCAAAGAGACTTTGGATGTGTTCTTGGGGTACAGCAGACCAAGCAGCTTCCACACGTTGCCAAAGTTGATCTGGTGTGGCAGCTGGGGATGTATTCTGGGTCAATCGTTGAGCAACCATGGACCACATGTTTTCTATCGGCGAAAGATCCGAAGAGCGAGCTGGCCAGGGAAGCAATTCAATCTGGCGATTGACGAAGAACCCTTGGACAATGCGTGCCACGTGTGGTCGCGCATTATCCTGTTGAAATATGGCTGTGGGCAAGCCCTGAAGGTAAGGAAGGACAACTGGCTCCAACACCTCGGAGATGTAGCGCTGGCTGTTTAAAGTACCGGCAATGCGTACTGGAGGAGTGCGAGAGTGATATCCAATACCGCCCCATACCATAATACCCGGTGCAGGACCAGTGTGGCGGTGCATAACGCAGCTGTTCAGCATCCTCTCTCCACGGTGTCTCCAGACTCGAATCCGACCATCGTGGTGTTGCAGACAGAAGCGTGACTCGTCAATAAAGACAATTTCATTCCATTCTGCCGTCCACATCCTTCTTTCATCGCACCATTGGCGGCGGAAACGTCTGTGGTTCTGCGTCAAGGGTAGACGAAGCAATGGACGTCTTGCGGACAGACCACTCTGCTGTAAACGGCGTCGAATGGTATGCGCAGACACTGGATGATGCGGTACAGACTGAATGTGCTGTGCTATGGTTCGTGATGTGGCTGAGCGATCCGTCACTGCCATACGCACAATATGCCTGTCATCACGTGAAGTGGTGCACTGAGGTGGATGCGATCGAACACGTCGGTCCGTCGTACCCTCCTGCATCCAACGATCACATATCCGCATTACAGTTGTTTGGTTTCGTCCAACACGACTACCGATTTCCCTGAAAGATAATCCACAATCTCGGTAGGCCACTATCCTTCCTCTGTCGAACTCGGATACTTGATCAAAAGATGATCGCTGTTTTCTACGAGGCATAATTGATCGTTTTTTTGAAAAAACCACAAGAAAAACACAATTGCCGTACTTGAAATCGTCGAAATCTCCAAGCCTTAAATAGCGCTTTGAAGTGGCGCCACAGGCGCGCGTGATGTGCGTCTGCGCTGAAATTCTAATCATTTGCATATCTCACCTCCGCTAATGCATGTTGTAAATTTCATATTATTTGCATGCTTCCTTCAGGGTGTTTCATTTACGGTGGCCAGCAGTGTAACATTAAACACTTCATTCATTTTTCCGACTTTTGTACAAATTGTAAAATAAATTCATTAGTCTAGAAACGGATACTTTTGAATGGTAACTAGTCTAAGCTACCCGTGAACCAAGAACCAATGGTATCGTTTTTAAATCGTTACCATATTTTTCTCCATGCATAATTTATATAATTTTAATTGCTGAAGGAAGAATGAGTGATTCTCCAATTGTATGTGGTTTCAAATTTTTCCCTATTAAATATGAAACTTCTAAGGATGCCCGTAAAGCCTTCTCAGGAATTGTGTATTTTTTCAAAAATACATTTTGATTTTTCATACTTTCCGCTCGATTTTTTTTTAAATGTTTCAGATTTATTTGCTAATCCTTTATGTTTGGTTTCCACATGTCTTTTTAATTTAGCAGGTTTCATACTTTCATTTGCTAGTTTATCCCTGCAATTAAAACACAACGCATGTTCTTTCCCATTAACAACGCAAATATGTAAATCCATATTTAATAAACTCTTCTTGATATTTTCTCAATTTTTTATTAGACAGCACATTTCGTTCGATATTTTTTTTATGTAGAAACAGTGCCATTGGATTCATTCACAGTTTTTCTAAGTTCATTGGATGTTGGTCCATCATTCTCATTTGTAATGTCATTCTTTTCATCTTTTGGACGTTGGGTACCTATTTTTAGCCATTTATCCATCATGAGGGTATTAAAACTAAAACTAAATTATAAATATACAATATTTCATATCTGCGTTTGTTCAACCACGTGCGGCTACCACGTGGGAAGAAAATAAAGTACGTGATTACTCTGTATAAATCATGTTTATTTGTAGCTTAATCAGACGAGAATTAAAGAAAACTTAATTATAAGAGAAACATCTCTTTATACCAATTGCACATGCTCGCTACTTAAAATAAAAAATACAACGCTCAAATAAAAATTTACACATGGTAATCGAGGCAAGTAAATAAATATCTCAACTGGTGTTGCCAGTCGAGCACACATGTATATTGTACACAGAGGTTACAGTGAATCATAACACACAAATATTGGAGCTTACTTAAAAAATACAAAACAAGTATAAAATTAATTATAGTGATTTAATATAAATATGTTTAACATTACTTGCTCCAAAGATGGGAAAATATATATTTAAAAATATTACAATTAGTGTTTATTTTTCAAAATTCATCTTACTGTGATCTTAAATTTGTACTCGCATTTAAACTGCAAAAGCAGGCTTTGTTTAGTGAGCAGCCATCTGTAATCCAAAAACAGAACTAACTGTTCCCTTACACGTTTTAAAATAGTAACTACCCTGGTAACGTTTCCAACGAAATATCAGTTGATGATAATTGATTTTCGAAAAAAATCAAAAACGAAAAAATAATACAAAATATTTAAAAAAGACAGTTTTTCTTTATAAACATTTTAATATCTATATTGATTTTTTAATTAATTGTTTATTATTGCCCTCCGAGCACGCTACTGAACTGTCCTATACTTAAAAAATAAGTTATGTACATACCCGATTGCAAATTTTACTTAAAATTAGCAAAAGCAGTATATAAACAGAATTACAGAATGCACTTGAATGAACGTAAGACGCAGCAAAACCGAACTACTGAGGCAGACGGAAAGAACTGCATGGTCCTAGCTGTGATCACAGTATAAAGACTAAATAGCAGGGGTGCACACCTAGATTAAAAGAGCTGTAGTAAAGATGGCCTCTGCTAAACCGACCCAAGTTGCATATGAATCCCACCGGAGAGCAGGTAAAGGGCATCTCAAATTGACAATTATCTTTTATCACTATGTCTGTTCGCCTGCCGGTTGCCGAAGTATAGGTCCTATACTAATACAGACAATTGTTTTCTTAAAAAAATGTAGTTCTTTTTTGATAAATAACATTATCTCATTTCACTCTTTTACTGGTACCTGATACTTGTTGAAGAAAAGCCTTATATTTTTTATTGTCGGATAAATTTCTTTGAAATTGGCGACCCACAACAATTTTCAAGCGACCCCCAGAGGGGTCGCGACCCACGGTTTGCGCACCACTGACCTAGAGTACTGAAAGATTCAAGATATACAAATTGTGCCAAGCATTATGTTCTGTTGGTGGTGTAATTGACACCCTAGCATATCCCAGATATGCTGGGGTGTCAAATGTTATTGCTAGGTGTCAAATGTTATTGCTAGTCAATTACAAATGGGATCTGGGTATCTCGCTGGAAGGGTTTCAACACCAGAGGGGGCACTCCGGAGAGAGGCGAGCTGTTATCGTGCTGGTAAATATCCCCTTGGACACGTGCCAGGAAAGGCAACAGGTTGTAATTTGTGCTGGACGAAGAGCTGTGCTGTCAAGTCAATTTTTAATATGCCAATATATTATAAAATTAATATTAAAAATATAAATCGTTATCTATTTTGATAGAAATGGAATCGGACTTTATAACAAAATTTCTGCTCCTTCCTCCAAGCGGAAGTTAATCATTTTTTAAGAAAACGAAATGACTAAAAATAGCGCGGGAATATTAGATTTGTTATAATGAAAATGCTTTCGGGCTGTGTTTGCTAAACAAATAATGGTAACTATTAATGGAGTTTGAGATTTCGTTTTCTTTTTTTTAAACTCACCAGGATTATCAACAGTTAACCTGAAAACCCTTAAGGATAAGATGATCATTCGATATCGGAAATATTGACTAGAGCAAAGTGGGTTCCTGGGAGCCAAACTGAAGTTTTTATTCCAAATTTCAATTGAATCCTTTAGAAGATTAGTGAAATTGATAAATTTTCATAGAACACCAATAATAACATCGAGTAACATTTGACGAATCTGACTTCACACAATTTGTAGTATTGCTGAGAAAATTAAATTTAGTTTAAAAAATCGTGAATCTGAGAATTTTGATTGCCTTTTTGCTTGATCGTAATGAGGTTAAACGTCCACCGCAAATAAAGAGCATATTTTCTACAAATGACTAAACGAGATTGAATGCAGTTGCGATGCGAACTTTTAATCTGTATTTATTCGGACATACCGAAACAATTGATGCTATATTTAAATTTTTTTCAAATTAATTGCTATGAAAATAAGTAAAATGTTATTGAGGTGCTCCTGTGAAAATAAATATCATTGATTGGAAAAGATAGAAAATTTGAATGTAAAATAAAAACTCTGATTCCCTAAACCCGCACACTGCGAAATACAATTCTAGTTAGTGATTTCAAACGATCATTGTAGGCTGAAATATTTATAATGTATGCTATGTTGGTAACTGTCGTCATAAATGATGACGACCCTAATCCCATCGATTTTTACAACGACAAAAAAATAGTTTTAAATATTAAGGCGTTTAAAAGACAACAAAGTTACCTTTGGCAAGCTCTATAAAGGCCTTCAAGCCACCTTACTTCAAAAATGTTTTAAGGAGGGGGAAAATCACGTTAATTCAGTAGAGTGTTACCTAGAACCATACTTATCAAGTTGTAATGAAAACCACAAGTTCATTATTTCACAAAAAACCCTACACAACAGAAATAAAACACGAAAAGCGAAGACGAAATGAGTAATCCTTGCGATCCTTCAGAAAAGAGCGCAGTCCGCAATTCCTGCATGTCGACCAAACCGGTTGCCTGAGATAAGTAGGCCTCGGAATTTTAGGTTTTTAAAATCTTAGATTAGTTTTTCAATTTGTTTTAAGTTTTTATGTGTTTTCAAAAAATATCACTTTCGATCGCATTATCGTAAGATTAACCCACGTTTTTCATTGATATAACAATTTTTAAGCCACGTACTCAATTTTTCTAACACTAAAATTATCAATTTGCCTGAGATCTAGTGAATTGACAGCCAATTGTTCGATTTTTGATAGTTAATTAAGAATAACTTAACATACAGGTCTAGAATTTAAGTTAACACTTAGGGTTGGTTTTTCTTTCTTTTTCGAAATAGAACAAGACTGGCCAAATAATAATATTGGCGTTGTACAACCGAATAAAAATTTCGATTTAACATCTGAAACAGGAGACAGGTTAGAATTCTCTATTAAACGGTGTGTCATTGAATTTATCTCTATGTCCAGTCCTGTTCTTGCGATTGGCGAAAAATCACTCCTTTCAGTCCTACCCTTTAACTTTTTGGTTAAATTACAAAGATCTAATTTAACTCTAGAGCGACAAAAACAAACTTTATATAATTCTTTTAATATTTAATTATAATTTTCCTTTAATATTTACGTGATAATATATTACGTTACAATATATTGATGATTTTTCATTGGTAAGATAGAATTGATTTCAGTTCTGAAAAAAACACGTTCAACGGAATATGATGGCGGGGGAATTTCATGTGAGAAATTTCGATGGCTGCCCACCGTTTCCACGAAGAACTCTGGGCACATGCTCAAAAATGTTGAAGTCAGGGCTTCTTGCTAGGACCGCCTCCAACTTTCTGGATACAGTTGTGCCAGGCAGAAATCCCTTCCCAAATCTATCGCATCGGTCCATTCTCCCTCCAATTTTGTTATTGTAGAAGCTAAGTTGCTGTGCTTTTATGAAAGTTAGAGCTTTAATAGTTGAAGGGTAAAATAATGTAAAATTTCTACACGATATTGCGTTTTTAAAAATGTTTTTTTACTGAAGATATCAAAGTATTTATCGTTGGATGTAGGCGTCTTATCTCCTCAGCAAGGCGGTGGAGACCATGAACTATGCAAGTGTCATGCAGCATCTTCGGCTAAAATGCCTTAAAGCATTCTACAGCTTTTAGCGTATAGACTGCACTATCAGTCACAATCATTCTAAGCGTGTGTATCATTTCTGTTTCACTGTTCTGACAATATGCAAAAAAATTCCCTCTTCTAAAATCCGTAATTATCAGGAATTCAAGAAAGACCAATACACTTTTGATATGGATCCTTTTTGCTCAGTTGCAGTATTGCATTTTTATCTTTTCTTTATCTATTTCTTTTTAATAAACGACGGCATTAATTTTAATAACGGCGATTTTGCAACTATATCTCATTGCTTTGAATTGTTCACAGAAATTTGATTGGATTGTCCATGGCATCGTACATAAGAAAATTTAGTTCACGCTCTGATTTTTGAGTTTCAGTTCTCTACCTCAGTTGTTTCAATGGCTGATTGAAATTATGGGACTTATTTTAAAAATTAACGACGATTACGTACACACAGCTTAGTGTTTTCCCCTTTTACATTAGTTTAATATATTTAATCTTTTCGGGGAAAGAGAACACACTTAGTCATTCAACAAAACGGAACCACCATGGCAATGCTTTTGCACATGAAACTTTATGATTGGCAATTAAATTTTATTTTTTTTCACAATTTAATTTTATTTATTTTTAAATTTTAACAGATTTTATGTTGATGAGTTCGTTTGAGGGCCATTCCAACAGCTTAGGATCTCAGTAAACAAAACTACTCAAAAACAAAAACGAAACACATTGCGTGTTGTGTTCGACGTATGCATTATATCCGTGATTAACTGGTCCAATTCCTACGAGTACTTTACTTTCAGTTTCTCCCATTCGGTGAACAGTGCGCCAGATTTCTTAAAGTGTTTTAGTTTCAATTATGTTACTTTTGGCTCATAATTTAATTTGTAAATTTATTTTTAAAATATCACATTAAATGAAGGAGTTACAAATATTGGTCTCTTTAGCAAAAACGAGGAACACACGTGTAATGACCGTTTATATATACTTCTGGAAGGTCAGGTTTTTAAGCCAATATATTGTTTTTATTATTTATTTTTAAGAAAAAGAACTCTTTTATAGCTTCCTACAAGATTTGTAAGAGGAGGATTTAAGCCAATATATTGTTTTTATTATTTATTTTTAAGAAAAAGAACTCTTTTATAGCTTCCTACAAGATTTGTAAGAAAAGAGGATTTGTCACTTCATTTCTGACGAATATGGGATGGAATTGCTTATGTTTTACTCTTAGATGAATTAATTATTGCAATAAATATACTATTTTAATAAGTAAAACTATTCTAAATACTTGAAACATAAAACTATTTAGTTGGACGTTGCATATCTGTTTCTCTTTCTTCAAAAGATATAGCAAACTTCACGATGTATTGCGTCTATTTTTGGTAATTGGTAACATCTGGATACGTATTCCAAGCTTTCCTTTAGCTCTTCAATAATTCAAAGTTAAATATAACCAAGTATCATACATTTAAAAGCATAAAAGGTACGTTTACCCGCTTCCCACATGCTTGGTAAAAAATAACTGCCACCTGTAGTAAAATTCTTGTCCCCAGCTTTTTAGCACTGCTTCTAGAATTCTAAGCTTATGGCATCTTTAAAATGATAGTTGCCTTCGAAATGTTAGGTAAAATATTCTCGTTCAAATTGTTACTAAGACGAATATTTAAAAAAGAATGAAAATAGTCTGAACCCCAAATAGATTGTGAGCTATGATTGAGTGAGATTTTGTTTTTGTTGTTAATTTTTTGTTTTAGAAAGAAAGTATACTTGGGAAATGACTCAGCACACCGCTTTATTTGAGGTAGACTAGTTAAATTAACATCCCACTGGAGCAACACAACAGGCTATTGGCGACTGTCCGGGATCAATGCCGATGGGAAAGATCCAAGGACAGTAGCTCATCGTTTTGAATCACGGTTAGATGACGAACACCTGAGCTGACACCCCATTCTAGAAACTTCCACACCACGCCAATGTGAGGATATTTGAGACCACTAGATTTAACAAGCATCAGCCCCCACGTACTCGACGATCTTTGGTTGGATCGAGCTTTGAACTCCTGCTAATCCGTTACTCCTCCAATACCTACTTTATTTGGAATAAAAACGTATTCAAAATGCATTTAAAGAGGAACTAATTGGAGAAAGGTCGTTTTAGGTCCATATTTTATTCCGGATAATCGCAACAATGTATTAACAGATTTGATAAGAATCCGTGACTACGATCACTGGTCTGACAATAGCGAGACTCAACGAGGGGAATGGGTTCGTATGAGTTGGAATTGCCATCAATTGTAATTAGAATATGCAATTAGAATTCACTGAATCAGTATTTCATATAATGGCGTGCTCTTCGAATAGAAAGTAAGTGGTTCAAGAGGTCTAAGACTAAAATTCTGGGACAAAAGTGCGAACCCTCGTGAAATGAAAGCGAAAAACTTTATATCCAACTAAATCATCAATGAAATATTACCTCTCTTAAAGTTGCCTACTTTTCGTTTTTAAAACCTAATAATGAAACATTAGTTGACTTGATTGAGTAGATTTAAAATTTTTAAACTTTTGGATTTTTTTTCTAAAATTGATTACTTTAGTTTTAAACAAGTGGCTGCATGTATTTGTTTCCTATTGTGTTTGTTTTACTCATCAGAGGCATTTTCTTGTAGCCTCTAAAATTGTCCCAGTTGTGTTGTATTTTTTGGAAGCCATTAATGAGTAGCTATTAATAAGTAATTCTTTTGTTCCCGGAGGTTTGGCGTCGAGTGCCATCCGGCGTCCAAGAGCCCTCAAGAACAAAGGCGCTATTCAAAGCGGAGGCTGCGAGGTCCATATGGGGAGATGCTTGAGGAAGAAATGCGGAAATCAGGTGAAAAACAGAAAAGCGCGTACAGCGATCTCAGCTTTCTCCACGAAACCAAGAATCAAGAAGGCGACAATGCTCCTGCTCAGCATCGGCCGGCCATGTTTCTCAGCAGCCAGTCTCTGGACGACGCCAGTTCCACGTCTTCCAGAAACGAATTGTCGATGTGTGTGACTCCCAAACGGAAAATCAGTGCGAATTATCCTCTGCTGACGGATGGGGAGAGCGCTGCCATTGCTAGCGACGACTCCCCTCCCAAACCACCGATTCCAAAAGAGACGCACAAGACTCAAGATCGACACTTGGTAAGTTATTAATATTACGTCTTGGATTGAAATAAGCAAATGAGTGCTTTAAGATAACATGGAGAAAATCGTGTTTCTTGCAAAATTCACTCACACAAATCGACCTTTTTTATAGCAAAATTAATAGTACTCTGAGAGTACTATTAATACTAGGTGATGCTATATACACAAAACTAGTTAATCACTAACGAAAAATTGTATGACATTAAATACTAAGGAAAAACAAAATGCGCAACTAAGGAATTAAATACACTTGTTTCCATAAAATTAAGGAAATCGCAACAATCGCTATTACTCGTCAAGCAAATCGATTTGCACAAAATTAGGATGTGACATCAAAAGTAATGCTGCATCAGAATATAATATGCAACTTTGTGGCGCTGGTGTCTTATCATCTGAAGTCATCAGTCACTGGTATTAAAAGTCCCATTTCCAAACGTACCGTGATTTCTTGTTTCGAATTTGTATGAAACAAATCGGCCTTTTTGTAGTTTGAGACATCATTTACCATAATATTTTCGATGGCGAGTCATTGGACAACTGGAGGCAGGCCAGAGTCAAACATGTGGCAAGTGGGAGTTGATCTGGAATGAACAGATCCAGCATCTAGAAGGCCTAGAGCTACAACTGCTGTTAATGACGATATCTGCGGTTACCGATCTGTTATTGCTGCCGATACTAAATGGTTGTGAAAAGACTTGAAGCAGCAGGTCTGTATGTATGGCCAACAATTTGTTCGAGGGAACGGTTCAGTTGGGCTGCAGAGGAAGTCAACGGAATGACAGATAGTTCATTGATTCCAGACGTGCTTTTATCGGGAGAGAATCTCCATCTCCATGGGGATCCATGAAAGAGATCATTGCGGTGGAGACAGTTATGTGTTTGGGGCTCTGTAGGTGGGTGCACAGACCTCCGCCAAATGGTAAATTCCAGTTAAACTACAGAGACGTGATATTCCAATTGTACATCTATATGCCGGGCAATAGGTGATTCCTTTATCCACCAAGATGATCGCCTAGTGCCTTCACAAGGAGACCATTGTAATGGATGGCCAGCCATATCTCCTGACCTGAAGCATGTCTGGGATGCTCTAAGGAGATGTTTTGAAGATACAATTGTTCATTGTTACTTACTGAGTTAAATGACGCCATCATAATGAGTATGGAGCATCGCTGTCCGTCTTACATAGCTGTTAGAAGTGACAGTATTCCATATGGAAACTGCTTTCGTATCCAACTGAGGTATCCTATTTTTGAACAGGTTCGTCGAATTTTCCGAAAATAAACAAACATGTATTACTATTTTTCGACTAATCTATAACTTAGCATTTAATTCATGTAAATTTCATAAAATTCTACCTACTGTTTCGTTCTACAAGCGTGTCGTGGCATTGTGTTTATGCAATATCTCAACACCTATTTTGGACCCGATTTTGCTTTGATGAAGGAAGTTGAATGGGGTTGAGTGGAGGATGGCCAATTCGAACCCTGATGTTGGACTCATCGGACCACATGATTTCCTTAATTTCCTTGCAATCAATTAAAAAATCTACCTACTTAGGGAAAGTCTCACTTACCAATGGTTTCTTTTCCGCTGTTTAATCCGTTGAGTTCTCTTCTCGAGTGGAAATGGACTTGCTTGCACTAGTGAACGTGGTTGGAAATTTAAGGTCGATTTTTTTAGATTCAATTTCGCTAAGCGTTTTAATCAATGTCGATTCTTCAGAAATGTTTTTCGACTACACATTTTTCACGTTGATGGCCGTCTTTCATGACTTAATGCGCTGGATAGTTCATAAGGTTTTCTGTCCTTGACACCCATTTTGCATTTGTCAACATCTTTTCCGTGTATAACTTCTTCAGCCATGCTTACTTTGAAATTATCAGCTGCACGTTCACCTTGTTACAGGTAAAGGTTGTATTGCCCGCAGAACTATGAAAATTTGTGAGATGCTTAACCAATCATTCAGTATTTGCATATTTAAATTCTTAACGCGACTGTTTTTGGCCATGCATTATATATGCAAATTGACATGCAAAGGTTTTTCAGAAATATTTCCAAAATCGTTTTAGATTTAAAATATTAAGGTAATAAAAGGTAAAGGGAAGGATTGTTACTCGTTAACATCTCGCATGATTGAAAAATAATGTTATTGCTATGGTTTCGAACATTTTAGAAATACAATAATAATTTCGGATTCTGCTAACATGCGTTTGATTCGTTTCTATGAGAACTCTAGTATTTGAGACGTTTCATTTCAATAGTTGTCCAAAAGCTCGAGATATATTCTAACATTTTTCTAGAAATAGCGCGAAGCTTTATATAATGATATAACGCTGGAAAATATTTTTCTTTTCAAGTACATACAATTGTGAACTTTGTGTTTAACATGGCCGTGCTTATTTGATTTATCCATTCTTAACGAGCAATGCGGAGGCTAACGTAGCTTAAACTTGCAATTTATGTCTAACAAAAATGACTCCAAATCAAACCTTCATTTCTTTTGAGTATAAATAGAAATTCTGGGATTGCGGAATAGGACCTGCGGGGCAAACCAGACTTCGAAGTCGTTTTTTCATTTTAAAACGTTTCATTACAGGTGCAAATGAAGCCTTTTTCTATGAAAATCTATGTATATATATATATTAGCAATCTATATTATTATGTATATATATATTATGAGGTCATTACTTGTATATTCACGACAATTGTTCTTTTATTCGTAAAATACTACTCCTTTTTTCTATCAAATGATGACACCCCTAGGGGCGAGCAAAGGCAATCTCCAATTGCATTCATTCTTTGCCAAGGTTTGTTTGAAAGCATCCTATCACCTATTCAATTGACTTGGTTGTCATCTAATTTACTGGAGATCTGCTTTAATCAATTCCACAGAGGATTTTTCCAATTCTGGAAGTAACTATTCATCTTATAACCTTATTCATCTTTCATGTCTGACATGTTTGGCGGTGTATCGATGGGAAAGAGAAACTTTTTCAAACTCGTTTAGACTTTGGCTGGTGATATTTAAACATTGCTGACTCTGTGTTCTGCTGAGATGCACTGGTAGTTCTACTTCTTAGTCTTGGTTTCATTCAGCTAAAGTATTCCCTGGGAGTAAGAGCCGTGTGGAGATCATTAGTGTGGGCTGAAAAACAAAAATTTCGCTTAGTCCTATAATATGGAAAAGTTCTTTCGAAACAATTAAATGATATGAAACAAATATCGAGCCGTGCCCTTGAAGCTTGAAAAAGTCGAAAATTATTAAAGAGTAATATTAAAAAATTGATATTTTATTGGTAATTGTAATAGAGCGAAACAATCGATGAATGCTGTCAGAAAATTTGAGATATACAGTGGCTCCCAAAATTGAGTATACACTATGAAGAGATTTCTTTAAAAGACCAAAACTCTAATAAATCGTAATTTGAACTTACTTTTTATAGGAATGTTAAAGCACATATATAGAAACATATTAGGCTAAAAAACAATTCAATTTTCGAAACACTTTTAAAGATAGAACTTTGAAAATTTGTCACGTAATTGAGTATGAAAGGGTAGTTTGATAAGTATGGTAAAAAAGCAAGTTACACAAATATTTTTGTAAAGAATTGATTTTGTTTCTCAACATTCACCCCTGAGGGCTGCACTCAAATGCTGCAGCGTACGGATTGACGATGATAATGACATTCTTATTTGACGAGAAATTCTTCCCACCTAGCCAAATTTTGAAATTTTGAAACAAGAAGTCACATGGGGTCAAGTCTGGAGAATAGGGCGGTTATTCATTTTTCATAAAAATGTTTTATCACTGCACAGAACTCATTTTGTTTCGATTTTCGTGTCAATGCTCGCTTCAAACGTCTGTAGAACGCTAAGTGTCGCATCTGGCTGAAAGTTGAACTAGTTTGAAGAGTGACACCTGCCAGCCGTGACGGCACCAAATTAATTGTGTCACCATCTCATAGAAATTGAACAAATATATCAAACGACCCTCGTACATCTCACCTACACTCATGTCCAAAAGTTAAGCTTAATTGCTGTTTAGGTGAATATTTCAGAAAATCTACATCGGAATGGAAGGAAACGCGGTATGCCGGTGTAATAGGGTTATAGAAGAATACAGACTTTAATTATCCAAAGAAAAGGGAAAAAGGTTCACAATACGAGTGTCAACTTTAGGGAAACAGAGTGATTAAAACAATGTGATGCTGAAGTTTAATACGGTGTGTGGGAACCTATAGTAGCCACGCATGCTGCACAACGATTTCTCATACTTTCGATGAGGGTATGAATGAGTTGTGTGCTCAAAGAGTTCCAAACCTCACGGAGAGCAGTTTTCAATTCCGGAACGGAGCTTGGTGTGTGGCGCAAGGCTGCATATGTCTCCCGAGCATATCCCAAACATGCTGTATAGGATTCAGATCAGGAGAGTTGGCAGGCCACTGCATGTGGTGGATATCTTCACTTTAAAAGAAGGCGTTGACCAGGGCTGCACTGTGACGAGGAACGTTGTCCATGAATATGAAACCAGGACCGGCAGCACCTCGAAACAAGCAAACGTTAGGCTGAAGGACTTCGTCTCTATTTGTGACCGGTAAAAGACCCCGTGTCAAAGATGCGGTGGTCCGTGCTTCAGTCCAGCATGATGCCTGCCCAGACCATGACTCCCCATGAAGGAAAACGATGTCTTTCCGTGATGTTTCCCGGGTGAAACACGTTCCATGGTACGATGAGAATCAGTTTGCAAACTAAATCTGGACTCGTCACTGAACATGACATTGCCCCACTGTTGTCGACTCCACTGCCGATGTTCCAAACTCCACTGTAAACGTGCGCGTTTCTGTGCAGACGTCAGGAGGATGCAAACTTCTGGTCGTCTGGCATACGTGTCTGAGTCTCCTGTAAACAGTTTGTCTCCAAACTATGACTCCTATGGCGGATGTCAGGGCTGAACCCAGTTGTCTGGCAGAACGGTTTCTCTGACGTCGCGCAGCTATCGCCAAATATCGGTCTTGCCGAGCGGTTGTTGCCCTTGGTCGACCTGGTATTGGTCGTCGGGAAACATCTCCAGTGGTTTGAAACCTCTGCCACAATCTGGAGATCACACACTGAGGCACATTCAGAATTCGAGACGCTTCGGTTTGGGATCGGCCGGATTCCAGCATTCCAATAATTCGTCCCTTCACAAACATGTCCATTTGGCATCTTTGTGACATCTTTCGTCTTTAATTATTCTTAACAACGCTCCGTACCACAGCAATTGCGAAATTTCTGTATAAACTGGCCATGCCGCTCGAGGTCGTTTTATACTCATTCCCACGATTCTCCACAAGTAATTTTGAACCATTGCATCCATATTTACTCCGATGTTTTCGCATTTTACGAATTATGCTTAACTTTCGGACATGAGTGTATATCGTACATCTAACCTATATCGTACAGAAGCGCAATAAAAGTGTCAAATAAAGTATTTTTGCATGTAGAACATTTTCTACATGCAAAAATACTTTTGCATGTAGAAAGTATTTTTGCACACGAATATTTTCGCCTATCATAATATTGTTCTTACGTTCTGTGCTCTGAATATCGTGATTTTTAACTAAATTTCCCTTTAAGGACCACACATTTTGAAGCCCATTGAGGACCTGGGATTATGATGGGGTATATAGTTGCTGTCTAAGGTCGTACAGAAAATTTAAATGTTTATGTTTTGTACCTATTCTCTATCTGGGGAGACGTTATCTATAGATATAAAAATTTGATTCTAAATCCAAATTTCGAGTCAAACATTAAAAAAAGGCTCTTCGATATAGTTAAATATTTCACTTTTCTATGATTGCCTCAGTAAAAACTAAATTTCTAACACCTCCAGCCAGCTTGCAATCCCAAAGAAGCAGCGAAACACATTCATGCTTGGGAGTGGACATAGTGTACCGAAGAAGCTATTCACTTTTAGGGTTCTGATAAGCCTATCACCCCCAGAAACGTTGAATTTGCTTTCTTGGCTAAAAACTACGTTTTTGAACGTGTTGACTGATGATTGTTTATTAGAACCCTTAAAGTGAACTTCCTCAGCACACTAGAACCGCTCCCAAGCATGAATGTGTTTCGCTGCTTGTATTTTGTATCGAAATTTAGTTTTTATGTATGAAAAGTGAAATATTTAACTCTATTGTGTGAACAACAATTTTTTAATGTGCTCAAAATTTGGATTGAAAGTCACATTTTTGTGTCTATAGATAAGATCTTCAGAGACAAGTACAGAGCAAAAATAGTTAAATTAAAGCTTTGAGCTCGTAAAGAAATCTGTCCATTGCGTATAAATAAAAATCTAACCGGGCTCATCTGTTTTTTTTTGTTTTATAGTGAAAGGGTCATATTTGGCCAAGCTGCGCCAAACACAAGGCATACAACATCAATTAATAGACACACGAGGAAAGTTTTACTGACACAGAAGAGAGAAATACACCCAGGGAGGAATTGAACATGCGTTCTACCAACTCTCAGGTTGCTAGCGCAGTTGGCAAACCCACTGAGCAACCCTCCCCGTCTGACTGAAAAATCCTCAATGGTTTTTAGAATTTCATTAAAAAAATGATTTTTTTATCGTTTGCAATAGTGTGAAACAATTAAAGAATTGGACCTGTATGCTTGACCAAAAATGTCACCAATGTGTCATTTCGGGGAATACTTCACGCATCTAGAAAACTACTACTAGTAATGAATACTGATCGCGCGACAGCATATTAGAGTAGGGAGATGCAAGGAAAAGAGAAAGTTTAATTCAAATTATCTACCTTAAGTTTTCATGCTTTTTCAATTGGGAAAAATGATCTGTCACCGAACCACCTCTAACAATGATATGATCAACTGAAGTACTTTGTCAAATGCTGAAACAAGTGCCTAGGTTAAATCTCGAAAATTTTCCTTGCCATACGCAAGCTGTTGAAAAGTGTATTAAAGTGGTCAGATTAACAGCTGTTGCAAATTTGGAAAGACGGCACGAGATGGCTACACCCGAGCAAAGTGTAAGTGATTGTTTCAAGACGCGATATTTATGTATTGGGTCGGTGCGAATGAAATGTCCAATGAGAAATAGCTTTGGGAATGACCCCCATACAGCTAAAAGTAATTACCAACAAGCTTCCGGCATCTTACGTCACACAGCTACTATAAATAGCTATCACGCGTGTGAAGTACAAGTTCCAGATTTAATTTGTTTGGAAGTAAGGTGCTTCCAAATTCGACATGGGAAAACTCAGATTTGAGAGTCCTCTTCCTTTGCGCATTTAAACTGAGACATTCTGCTGCAGTTGCTGCTCGAAACATTAACACAGCATTCGGGGAGAATATAGCCAATGAATGAACCATTCGGCGATGGTTTCGAAGTGGAGATATGGACCTGAAAAATAAACCACGTGGTCACCGAGAAGTTGCAGTTTTTGACGATGTTCTGCTAAGTGTAGTTGAAGCTGAATCGCGGAAAACATCGTGAGATAGCGGCCGAGCTAGGTGTCCACCACACTACAATTGTTCACCGTCTGGCTGCACTGGGTAAGGTCAAAAAGATGGATTCTTGGGTGCCTCATGAATTGACAATAGCCAGCAAAATGAAACGTATGGAAGTCTGTATCGCTCTTTTCCAGGAATGAAAGAGAACCTCTACTGCCGCGAATCGTTACCTGCGACGAGAAATGGATCCTTTATGACAATCGGAAACGATCTGTACAATGGTTGAGCAAAGCACAGCCTCCTGGACGCCATCCCAAGCCACCCTTACATCCCAGGAAGGTTATGCTTCTTGTATGGTGGTCTACAGCTGGAATAATTCATCGCAGTTTCCTGCCAAGTGGCCAAACCATCACTTCAGAACGATATTGTGATGAATTACGACAGATGCACCGGAAACCTCATGTTGCACAACGGACGATGCTGACACTACGTGAATAGGGCTATGAAGCGATTCCTCATCCCCCTATTCCCGACTTGTCACCTATAGATTTTCATCTGTTTCGTCACCTGGATCACTTTCTGTCAGGCAAACAGTCCACCCAACATACGGAGGTTCACCGTGCAGTTGATGACTTCTTCGCATACCAGCCACAAGACTTTTTTCGTTCCGGGATCATGGCCTTGTCAGACAAGTGGCAACAGTGTGTCGATTCAGAGGGAGATTATTTCGAGTAGGTCAGGTACTGCGTTTTTCAGTTATCGCCATCGAAATGTGATGGTCAGTTTCCGGATATTTCATTCGCATCTACCCAATAAATAGCTGAAAAGGTTTTTGTACAGCATGCGAGTCCCATTCTTTAACGGTTCCACACCAAAACTGATGCTCTAACAAAATATATCCCAACTTTAAAAAAAATTCTATAAAACACTTATGTTATTTTAGATATTTTTCAAGGTCAAAGGGGTCTGGCAATATATTTATTTTTTCTGAATTTTTTTGTACAGCATAAGGGCCCTATTCAACTGTTTTGCATTTTATCTTATAAAAAAATTAAATTTTTTAAATTATCTTGAAAACTATTAGAAAAACAGTGTTTTGATTTTTTTTCAAGGTCAGGTGCGATCTTTACTTTAAGGATTTTTTTGACATACTAGCCTAGTTTTCCGCATTAGGATTAAACAAAGTATTTTTCCGTGATCGAGCGGTTGCTGCCTACCCTCGTAGGACTCCGTTTTGGGTTACTATCTACTCTGGTGAATTTGGATTTCAAGCACCCCTCGAGGAAGGGCAACAGCTCCTTGTGGACACAAAATTGCATTTACCCGAAATGTTTCCTTAAGTTCGATCAACCTGATGAATTCGAAAAGCTCTCCATTCATAATTCGGTAAGCTCTATTTGGAATTGGAGGCCTAACTGCGATCCGATTTATTGATTGGAACTCCCATACACTGTCCGCTTGAAAGGAAGTTTTCGGAAATCTCCACAAAATGAAGTGAGCAGACCGGACACGGTGAAGAAATGCATCCAAGGTTTTTAAAGACATTCAAATTTATTAACATTAATGTGTGTATATATATACAAGTTATTTACAATTCTTGAGACTTGCAAAATGTGAAGCCAAGCTTAACGCATTACATTTTTTGTTCCTTTTTTTTCTTTTTTTAGAATTCCAGTAATATTTACACAAACAAATCGTTTACGTGCAGAAAGAGAAATTGAGCGCTCGGCTTTTACCACAATTGACTGCTTATTTTTCTTGCTTGGCCAAATATGGCCCTTGGGCCATAAAAAACGAACTAACCAACCAACTACTTTCATACAATCCAACTATTTTCTTGCTGCAAAACCTTTAAATTCATTGCTAGATAGTCATTATCCTGAAGACATATTTACTGTAGTAATATGTGAATTTGACCTAATTAATGGAACGGCAGGATTAGTTAAGAGTTTCGCAGAACAAAAAGTAATAGATGTCAGAGAAAAACAATTAAAGACGATGAGAAAATAAACAATACTTGCTTTCAGTAGCCCGGATCTTCCAGATAAATCGACAATAGGTATTTTAAATATTCACTTCGTCCATATGTTCCGAATCCTCTGTATTGCTTGAAAAATGTCAGACTTTGTTCATTCTGAAATGAACAACTGCCACATAGGCTAGTCAGAATCCCACCAAACTCATGAATTGCAATAAGGCCTTTTCCAAAACCTGTCCCCTGTGACAGATGCATTTAAACAAATCCGATCAATCAAAACCCTCAGTAAACTGTTATACCCAGAAGCAAAAGTAAAAATCTCCAAACAAACGTAATATCATACCCTATTCAGTAGTTGCAGTCATAAACATCGGGTTGTGTACAGCTTTCATCCAGTATATCTAAACGGATTCCCAAAGCAGAACATAAGATGAGTCCAGAGTATTGTAAATTATACACTGAAGAGCAATTGAATTAGGGATACCTGTCTAGTAGCGCGTAGCACCACCTTTCGCCTTGATGACTGCGGCGATTCGTCTTGGCATGGACTCGACAAGACACTGGAAGCGATGGGAAGCCATACGTATCCACGATTCCTGAACAATCTCCCACAATTCACGAAGATTAGTTGGAAGGTGGTCTGAGACTCGGACATCTCTCTCAATTGCATCCTAGATGTGCTCGATTGGATTGAGGTCAGGTGACCTTGATGGCCAGGAAAGCACGCGCAGGTCTGTGGAATGTTCATAAAACCATTCGGATACAATTCGGGAGCGATGGCACGGTGCCTTGTCTTGCTGAAAGACAATCTCCGTAGTGGGTTGTCGTAAACGAACATATGGGACAAGATGGTCTTCAAGGATAACCCGGTAACGTTAACCTGTGAGAGATGATGTCACATGTACCAGGGGTCCCATTTCAGTCTATGTGATGTCCCCAGACGAGAAGCCACCTCCACCAGCTTGAAGGATCCATTGCTTCATGTGGTTTATGCCGTACATGTACTGTGTCAATCATCATCGGCATGTACCAAAGTGACTCATCACTCCAGACAACATTTTTCCACATCTCGACGGTCCATTGGCGATGTTCCCGTGCCCATGCTAATCGTTGCGCCCTGTGTTGTGCAGTCAACAGAGGGACTCTCGTGGGACAATGTCTTCTGTACCCCATAGAGAGGAGATGGTTTGGGATGGTATGGTAGCTTACACGTTGTGTGCACCAGCGTTAAATCGACGGGTGATCTGTTGCACTGTGGCCCGTCTATCTGCTGTTCCAATGCGGGCTAGCCGCAGACGACCTCGCTCATCCACACGCTGTTGTCCGTGGCAGTTGACCCTGGCAGGGATGGTTTTACCAGAATCGACGTACCCACGGTACACCCTTGACACAGTGGTGCGTGAAAATCCGAGTGTCTGCACCACTTCCGAGATGGAGTGACTCATTCATCGGGCCCGGACTATTTGCCCACGATCAAATGCGCTTAGATCCGAACTCTTACCCATTCTGCTTTTGACTATTACTAATACCGTGAGCAGCACTCCTTATCTTGTCAAACAGCTGCTTACGTCATTTGCAAGCCGCTTCCAGGCCTGCTCACAGCTCCAAATTTGTATAATGCCAGCTATGCCTAATTCAATTGCTCTTCAGTGTACTTTCTAATTCAATAGTCAAAAGAAAATCGAACCAAATCCGATTCCTGCAAAGCAAATATACGTCTGAATTATACTAAATTTGATAGATATATCCGATCTCTCTCGAATATGGAAATAAAGATGCAGATTGCGAAGAATGGAAACCTCTCCCAATTTATTTCCAAACAAAAAACGCTTCGAAAAGACAATGCCAATATAATATTTTGGAACTACCAAAGTTATCACAAAAAGTTGAGATGTCAAAGATATTATTGAATATAGGTGTGATTGCTTACGGAAACTTTTCTCAAAACTGAAGTCTCAGTGCGACTGAAAAGTGTCAATATGATATGTGAGGATTACCTTGATGGAAATCGTAGTTGTAGTGTTGATATGTTGTTACCCACCAATATACTTCAACTACAATCCGTATCCAAACTGAATTCTATGCAATCCGTATTCACATGGATACTTTTATCACTGTTTGCCACCATGTCATACCATCAGACCATTTCCACAGGATTTGATTAACCTATTACTATCATGATTCTGAGTAACTTCAATAGGTAGTTGTAAATTTACTCAGCCCTTGTGCGGAAAAGTTTAGTGACACAAAATTTCTACGAATATTACCCTTTGGACATTGTCATTGTTTTTCAAATTTAAAAAGCGCTTTCTAATTAATCGTTAATAATAGCGCGAAACAGTTAAAGAAAGGGACTCTTACGCAATGCAGAATATTTCACCTTCACGTCTTACCCCCTTTGGCCTTGAAAGAATCGAAAATCAAAAAGCAGTTTTTAAAAATTGATTTGAAAAATAATTAGTAACAATACGAAATAGTTTGAGAATGCAACAGTTTTGTGACCTGCATCAATATCTAGCCCAGAAATAATCGAAGTTTCAAGAAACACGTTTTTAATGTCACTCTTAAACATCGTATAAGAGTTGCATTATTTCTCTTTAGAAACAGAACTTATAATTAGTGCTAGAACGGAAATGTTGACCACCAACAGAATCCATTAACAGCAGACACGAGGTACTCAAGTGATATTTTCTTTCACATGAGGTTTACTGTCTTGATTAAACACGGGGTCACGCTCCCGGGATACCCAGGCAATCCTTTTCTGCTTTTATCTCACTACTCTGTCTCCAATCCCTCTTTTTTCCCCTTTCACGACATTTCTTCGTTGATGTTGCCTTGTGTTTCGCGCAGCTTGGCCAAATATGGCCCTTGTGCCATAAAACGACAACCAACCAACCTGAATCCATTAGTATATATTGTAGTTTCGGGTGCACTGAAGCGTCAGGAAGGTTTTTGCCGAGTAAGCTATTTCTTATGTTCTTTGTTAGTCGTTTTTGGTTTCTTTGTTAATCAGTTTCTTCTGGATTCTGTTTGCGTGAAACGACCCTCATACTGCTCACAAAACAATTGAACGATCTTCATCAATATGAAACCTTCTGGCCTAAAAATATCGATAGAACACCAAAATGAAATTGAATATATTTGTACTGTATAATGTTGATGTAATAGCATTATAAAACTTGAGTATTACTTCCAAAATCAATGTTCTCCCCTAAAAGATTCGTGTTAAGCTTTAGGCTGGTGGATTTCGCAATATTTGACCTATTTCTTGCTTCTCATATTTCTCTCTATACTCTCCTGATCGTTCTGCTAGTAGTCCACAAGAGTTTTGTTCTTGTTACCATCAAAATAGATTGGCCCTAAGTTGACTTCCAGGAGTGTCTTCTCTTTTTGAACCATGTACATTTTATAAATTGTCTTCTGGAACGATATCTTTTAAAACAGATGTTAGTTTTTGCTGCAATTCTATCAGAAGCATCTGCGACTTTGCGTTCGTCAGTGGAATTCTCGTTTGCTTCATTCTTTCAGTTTTGTCTTTACGTTCAGGAAATCCAAATCACCTGATAAAATAATCTTCTAATTTATGGCTTTGTATTCATGACATCTTTAACTTATGCAACATTTCCTTTCGTTCGTTGGTCATTTAAAAGACTTCCCTCATAGGCAGTGCTTTATTACAACTGAATCAAATTTACTGCTGCTACAAATATCGAATCATTTTTCAACATCAGCAATGTTACTCTTAGTAACTCCTTAATTTCTCCTTTTCATTGCTTTTTCGTAACGTTCTGTTATTTTTACTATTTTAAGTTCAATTCCTGTAACTTAGCCTGGACGTATTTCTTTTCTGTGTCAGTAAATTTTTCCTTGTGTGTATGTCCATTGCTTGACGTTGTCTGTCTTGTGTTTGACAAATCTTCAAATATGCACCATAAAACCCAACCAACCTTCCAGGTGCAATCGGTTACTTTAATGACAATCATATCTTGGGCCGTACCGAATGATTATGGTAAAATAAAAATCACCATCTTGGGGAATTAAAATTTCCTTTGAATGTATCATTGTATGAGTCCATCTACCAGATAAGAAAACTCGTATCTCATCGAGTTTTAAATAATAATTTTGACATTTTGTTAAGTAATATAATTCTGAGTTACTAATCAGTACTTTACATTTACATTGAAACCAAAGCAAAGGACACGAAAAACGACTTTTGCATACAATGAACTGCGATGAAATTATGTAGAATTGTAAGAAGACACAATGCAACTCACAACAATGTTACCATTTTTGAGATTTTATAAATGCTTTTCTTGTCATTTTCGATTATTTCAAGAATGAAATGTTTTGTGTTGCAAATTCAAGAATTATTTGGAACTATTACTAATTACTAACTTAATACCAATTTTTTAAACATTTTGTCTAAAACCACTTGTGATTTTCCAAGTTTTCAAGTCCCCAGCTATAGATCAATAAAATAAAATTTCATTGCATAAGGGGTCCTATTTTTATAAACTATTTCTTTCCATTATAACTTGAATAAAATTTTTTGTAATTGTCTAAAATCACTTTGGTGATTTTGAATTTTTTTCAATGCGAGTGGCCCGGCTAGATATTTTTTATTAAATTTTGGCTGTAGCAAAATGTTCAGCACTAGAGCTAAGTAAATTTGCAAAGTTTTTTTAGGCTGTTCAATAGTTTAACGTTGTATGTTTATTTGCGACTTTCATTGCAGGCCTCACCTATTCAATTTACATATTGATTGCTCCAGAGTGCTTTTCTAGATTTAAGCAGAGGTTATTTATTTCCATGACGGAAACAATTCATAGTTATTTAAAAATAAACAAACAATATAACTATATAATCGGTCAAACAATAAATAGGAAATATTTAGTTGTACATGTAGGATAGAACAGCGAGAAATGAAGAGGAACATAACTTTTAACTTTTTTCCATTGAATGCGGATGAAATTGAATTTCACTTGTGTATCGTATGTAAATAAATATACCGGCGAGTCGATCCAAAAAAGAAAAGTGAAAATCATCTATGTTTGCTAAGTATGTTTATAGATCTTTAGCCTTTTTATATGCCTGAAAATTAAATACTTTTATTCGAACAGAAATTTCTCTTTTCCTCATATTCTCTCTAGATTTCCCGTGAGATATTAGAATGACACACAAAGGAAGCGCACTTCATATTTTTGGGATTTTATTTTTCTTGATACGGAGATTTCATTTTCTAAGCAAACCCGCGAAAGAAGTCCGTCGTAAAAGTTGTTCGAGCTCTTAATAAATCTCGAAATATTTTCTACTGTTGTCTATCGGCCATTTCGTGAATAGCAATCGATTCAGGTGATGCTGCTTGAACGCGCTTTTAATCCGTCACATTTAGAGGAAGGTAATGGAATTATAGATTAACGGTCGTCCAATTGAAAGGCAGGTAGTAAAAGCTCGACACTTTTCGGATGGCCGCTAATGAGATTGCCGAGGACCCAAGTTTTTGATGGAGAAGCGTAGAAGGGGCTAATCACAAATTTCGCCTCGACCAAGGTGACCCCCACTGCCTCCGATTTTGGGCTGGAGGCCAATTGTATGACACAATCTATATTTAGTTCCATCTGATGACTGCCTTTACATGTAAGCAATGAAAGAAAAGTTATAATCCTTTTGGACACGAAGCTTTTCGATATCTAAACTAAGATTGGAGCAAACCTGGCTTAATGATTTGAGACATGAATGAATATCCATCTCGAAAGGAAAACCAAATGTTATGCCTTATCAGTGAGCTCCGTTCCATTCGAGACAGTTGCTCCATCACTTAACAATTTTTCAATGGAGTATCTTGAGTGTAAAAAGGCGAAATTGCATTCCAAAGAAATTGGGTTCTCGGAAGGGCGTTGTTGTTAAGAACTTTTTGTTTCGAAAATGTTGTGCCAAATTTACAATACATTTTACCATTGGTTAATTTTTAACTTGTGTAAACAACGTAGTTTTTAATAAGAAATTTGTTTTAGTGCATAACTTTTTCCTTTAATTAAGTTTTCTGAACTCCCAAGAAGCTAGTGGTCACTCAAATGTATTGATTAAATAGAATTACATTGAACCCTCTGAGGAGTTCAATGCAAAAAAATACAATTAGTTCGTGTGTGGGGAATGCTACACAACTCTCGTGACGCTCAATACATAGCAAATGCATTTCATATTCTTATTTTAGGTATTTATTTCGTACATAATATCCCATGCTAATTGCACCATTTAGGAGGAAATAAAATAAACTTCATTATTCGAAACACCTTTATGCGATAGACTGATAGCTAGTGTTTTTCCTGCTCGTTGTCAAATCGCTCTGCAGGTCTTTTAAAAATGGAAGTCTCAAATGCATTGTTTATTCTAATGGAAATTTTTCCACTGATAAGAAACATCTGTATCTTTGGAGAAGTTCATTACAACCATTTTTAGCTTCATAACAAATCATTTTGAAAAGGAGTCCGAAAATCCTTGATGATCCTAAAGCCTCTCACGAAGGCAGCAAAATGAGGAGAGCATGCGCACTGGTCGAAAATGAGTAATTCCTTCAAATGAATCGAATCTTTGAAGTGAACGAATCGGTTAACCCTTCAAAATGAATCGATTCATGGACTACCTACTTTATTTGTTGTCTTTTTATATGTGGCATTCTGTATGGTTACTAACTTTGATTGTTCGGCGACCACATTTTTAGGTTTAGCCACTTTTTTTCTCATTGAAAAGTTAGTTCGAGAGGCTCTGAGATTTATACGATAGACGGCCAAAGCATTCGTTTGAGCACCAGAATGTGATTCTCCGATAGCCATTAGGAGCCAACTCATTAATTCGTGAACAAATCATATCATTTGAATCATTTGGGATTCGGATCTTTGGGAGTCAACTCTTTTCATTCTGTTCGAGTTGAAAGACTCGTTTAATATTTTCGCCTTGATTTTATTCTTTACTTTTTCTTTTCAGAATTTCTTCATAATATTTTATGAATACAATATTGGGGTATCACTATATATTTATTAAATGAACTTTCTTAATTATGAAAGCATTTTCTTTTATTTCCAGAAATAAGTTTTCTTTCCTAAAACAAAAATTATAAAACAAGAATAAAGTCGTGTTCAGTTATACCTTTTAGTTCAATTTCATGTAGCTAAAAAACACTTCGTCGAAAAACGGCGGCGATGTTTTTCTTTTGCATTTTATTCAATTTCCTGCAAAAATTCCATCACAGCAAACGTTTCTACCTTTTACATCGTTCTATTCAAAACGATCTAATTGCATTTTATACAGTTCTATTTTGGGATAATTTCTTTATTACTTTGAAAATTATTTTCTACTTAATACGAATCACTAAAAAATTGGATCATTATATATCATCTTATAAAATGATAGTTTATAATTAATTAAAATTATCATGCAACTAAGTAAACTATTTCAATTATTGCACTAATAATATTAGAAATGTGGCAGTACAGAAAGTCATTTAATAATGAATGGGAAAGTAAATAGAACGTACAAGCTTCCATTGTGAAGAAGCTTTAATGGTAAAATTCAAAGTTAATAACATGAAACAGAATTTGATTTGTTCATTGAGTCAACTCTAGAAATTTTGAATAAAAGCTAAAATGTTTTAAAATTTTATTTCTAGAGCGATTTTCTAATTTGTCATCGTAAGATGAATCGTGAAGGTTATTTTGCACTTGTGTTTACTTTCGAGTGAGTTTTAAGGAGACTTCTGAGTATTAAGGGCTTTGACCGAAGCTGTAAAGAAATAATAATGTTTAATTGCATTCTTTCTTCCTGAAAGAGAATCAAATCCTTTAGATTTCGAAGTTTAAAATAATTTTTAAAAAATAAGTTATCTTTGAAAAATGTTAAAGGTGCAAAATAAAATTACTGATTGATTTGTTTATGGACATGTGCTTTGGTGAGAAATCTTGTTATTCAACTCAAAGTACTCTGTTCCTCAGTTCAACAGGGCTCTGGGTTCGAATCCGGGTCATGGTATGGATGTTCGTAGTTATTCGGAATCCACTTTATAAGCCTTACGTCACTGATCTAATTAGCCCTCATACAGCAAAGTATGACCTAGAACTACAAACCATTCCAACTAAGGCGATTACAAATATGAACGAATTTAATTTCGCAAAGCGCGTTATTCAATACACGGAAAATATCTTACAATGATTACGACTGCAGACAGTGAAAGCTTATCACGGAAAGTGATAAGCTTTTTCTGAAAAATAGCTGCGCATATTCAATAAGGGTCATTCCACGCGAAATGAGCAAATCGGCTGTGTCTGACATATCACCGATTTTAATGCAAATCAGTTTTTAAATAGGTCACAGATAGTAATGAGCAACTACAAAATATTAGGTTTCAGAAATCTATATTTTATTAATTATTGACATTTAAAGTTCAAGGTCACACAAATTTAGATTTTCTAGCACTAAATGTGGCCTGTTTGCGAACCTATATTTCAATAGGTTATTCACACAAATTTAAAATTTTTATATCGTTGCATTCTTCAGAAAAAGGTCTCTTAGGAAACGTCAGAATATAATTTAATAGCCATCATTTCTGAATCTGAGGGATCGACGAAAATAGAAATTTCGCCATTTTACTACAAATTTCAAATTGCTTTGGTATTTAGAAATGGAAAGACAATATTAAAAATTATTCTTAATGAAGAGCCTTTCCTAACAAATAGCGTGGCGTAATTTGGTGATTGTATATATCTACTCCTTTATAAAGAAAAAAAATATTTAAAAGTAAAAATTATGGGTAAAGACGATTTTTCAATCTTTAAAAATGCATATTTCACTGTGAGGGAAAGCTCCAAGAACATCAAAACTTTTGAACATAAAAGAGCAAGATGTCTATTATATGTCCTGAAATTTCATAATTGTAATTTGATTATTTTTGTCTCGGGAAAATTTTTAATTAGACATAAATTTTACTTTTTTATCGCAGCTGATAATGAGTTATAACCTCCGATAATATAAAAAATGCGGTATAAGAATGAAATATAACTATTATGGTACACGAGCAAAATTTTACATGGAATTTCTTTTTAAAGTTTTTTTTTGCTTAATCCAAGGAGTGTTTCCATCAGTGAAATACTAATTAGGTGGGAAGTTAATTTTGTTAGAGAAGTCTTTTCTCGATTTACTTTTTCCTTTGGAAACGTAAGTATTAAATACTACTACTTGTGAATATTAAATGCGTTTTGTAAATATTAAGCATTATTCAGGTAAACACTAATTTTGAGAGTAAAAAAGTTAAACATCGTTGTTAAACTCGATTCTCCTAAATGTACATAACTCACGAATCCTTTTTCCATATTATTTATCACAATCACTAGTGAAATAAGTAAAGATTTCACGAATTCGGCAGCACTAGGAAAATTTTAATTTAAGCAACTACGAAATTGAACAAAACCTTTATCAGATTGAAAGTGAATTTGAAGACAATCAAGTAAAGGTTTTAAATGTTTAAGCTTTTTTAATTGTGATTTGATGTCCTCTTTTAAAATTTCCTTCAAAAGTTAAAAATAATTTGGTATTTCATTGTTGATTTGAGGTTCCATTGTTTCCATTTCGTTGTTGCCATTTGAAATGAGTAAAATACATAGAATGATGTTGTGAACTAAAAGCGATTTGGCGACATTGGTGGTTTGGCGACTTTCTTACGTCGCCAAGAGAGGGTGTGCCCGACGCATTCGATATTGAACTGATTACTTTCTTGTTCACGCTCATGGTATGGTCCATAATGTACTTTCGTTTTAATAATTGAACCAGCTCATGGGAACTAATTATACCAGCTCATTGGTTATACCAGCTCATCTTTGTTAAGTTTTCTAAATAAATAGAAAAGCCAATTTGATCTTGTTGACCGTTACATTTGGTCCTTACCCAGCCGGAGAAATAGAACTAAATAAGCGAACTTATGGATAAGTCAGATGATACAGTTTTGATGCTGACGCTAAATCGCAAAAGAGGAACTATCCAATCCAGGATAAAAATTGTTCAAACCTTTGTGAAAGACTTTGATTCATCGGATACCAGTGCGCATATTCGAGTAAAGACTAAGTTGGATACCCTCATTGAAATAAGAAGTGGACTTAAGGAATTGTTAAGGGAATACCAAGAGTTCCCTTCCGAAACAGATGTCGGAGAATCTATAACTACTCTGGAAGTTCTGGAGGAAGACCTGGAAAATTTGGAGGTAAGCTTCAAAATCCTCCTTTCCAATTTTGAATCAAATGAAAGAGCAATCGATGGAGATCAACAATCGAGTGTCAAATTGCCAGAAATTCCTCTCACACAATTTTGGGGAAAATATGAGGAATTTCACAATTTTAAAAGCCAATTTATGTCTATAATTGGTGAAAACAAAAGTTTGAATAACTGCCAAAAGTTATATTATTTGAAAGCTTCACTCAAAGGGGAAGCTAAGCACATGGAAACATGTGAAGACACTTTTGATTCATTGTTCTCCGCTCTAGAACTAAGATATGAGAATAAACGAGCAGTTGTAGATGCTCATGTTAACAATTTGTTAAACTATGATAAATTGTCGCATGAATCTCCCTCTCAGTTGAGGCATTTCTTAGACACTGTGAAACGTAATTTAAGATCATTACAGATTCTTAAATATATAAGAAATGATTTTTCGGATATTTTGATATTGAACATTTTGTTACAAAAAATAGATAATGAAACGCGGAAACAATATGAACTTTCCGTAAAGAAGAACGAGGTTCCGTTACTTCATGACTTGCTTACATTTTTGGAAGAACAAACAAATGTTCTTGAAGGATTGGCAAAAAGCAATTGTTCAGCTCATAAAAATGTGTTGAATATAAAACTTCCCGTTTGCAATAAGAGAGAATTACTCTTCTCGGTCGAAATCTTTTTTCGTAAAATCAAACAAGGATCAACGGCTGTGCAACGCTTGCAAAGATGCGAGTCATCCTTTATACCAATGCTCTAAGTTCAAGGACATGGATGTGGCGGAGAGATTCGAGTTCGTTAAGAGGCATAAACTATGTCTGAGATGTTTACATTCATCCCATCTGGTTTCTCAATGCAGATCTAAAAAGTCGTGTTTTATTTGTGGTAAGGCTACGCATAATACGTTGTTGCACAAAACTTCTAGCGATGATCAGGGGTCGCAATGTAATAATTCTCACCAATCCTTGAACTGTCAAACTGAAGAGATCGTTTCTTCTCAAACGTCATTAATGGCTACTGGCGCTCCAAGTGTTTTGGTTAACATAGCGATTGTTTACATGAAGGATTCTCGAAATAATAAAATACCATTTCGTGCTATATTGGATAGTGCATCGCAATCAAGTTTCATCACATCCTCGTGCACTCAAGCATTAGGATTGAAAAAAGAAAGAATTTTTATTCCAATTAGTGGTTTAAATGATTGTTCGCTAAATGTTAAATCGCAAGTAAAAGCTCAAATGTCAGATTTGTTTGGCAATTCCGAATGGACTCTTGATTTACTCATTGTGCCTAAAATTACGGATGTCGCACCGTCTAGATATTTGGACATATCTAAAATAAAAATTCCAGAAACGATAACCCTTGCGGATCCGGAATTTTATATTCCTAAAAAGATAGATTTGTTGATAGGAGCGGAACTGTTTTTTGATTTGTTGAAATCTGACAAAACTTATGTAGAAGAGAAGCTTATTTTACAAGATAGTTTTGGATATTTAGTGTCAGGTAGCGTTGGAAGTTCAAATCTAAAACCCAGAGTTACAAACAGTTGTTTTTTAACTAGAAACACTGACAACTTGAAGGAGACTTTGAAGGCATTTTGGGAGATTGAAAATCTTGAGGAAATCAATCCTCCAATAAGTAATGAGTTGAAATATTGCGATGAGCATTTTATGAAAACTTATAAAAGAAACACTGATGGCCGTTATGTTGTGCAGATGCCGTTAAAGCCTGACAGTTGTGAAAACAAATTAATCTTGGGGGATTCAAAAGAAATAGTTACAAAACGATTGGATCATTTATGGAGAAGGTTAGAACGGGAAGCTAAAATGAAAGTTCTCTATACTGGATTTATGGAAGAGTACAAATCGTTAGGTCACATGGAAGAGACGACAGATGAAACCTGTTCTGCATATTATTTGCCTCATCACGGTGTTTATCGCCCTGATAAAAGTAGCACCAAACTTCGCGTTGTGTTTAATGCTAGTTCCAAAACGTCCAATGGAAAATCTCTCAATGATATCATGCTTAAGGGTGGGATGATTCAAGACGACTTGTTTGCAATAATGCTAAGATTTCGCAAACACATTTATGCCTTCACAGCGGACATTGAAAAAATGTATCGTCAGATTTTGATAGACCCATCTCAATATCACTTTAAACGAATTCTTTGGAAAGAAAGTATCAGTGATCCTGTTAAGATATACAATCTTCAAACGCTTACTTATGGAACAGCTAGTGCTCCTTATCTGGCTACCAGAACTCTACAGCAATTACCCCGAGATGAAGAAAAGGACTTTCCTAATACGTCTTCAATTGTGTTATCTGATTTTTACATGGACGATGCGCTTTCCGGAGCTTCAGAACTTGATGCAGTGAAAGACATCCAAAGGGACTTAATTGAACTTCTTAAACGAGGTAAAATGAAACTTCATAAGTGGTTTACGAACAGTCCTGAATTAATCCATGAAGAAGTAAATCAAAATTATCGTTTTCAGTATACAGCTGATGATATAACAGTAAAGGCTTTGGGTGTGCTCTGGAACACACAAAGTGACTCCTTTAAGTTTCAAGTGTCAATTAATGAAAGGGAAATTTACACCAAACGAGAAGTATTATCTACTATAGCCCGGATTTATGATCCTCTAGGACTTATTGGACCAGTCATAACAATTGCTAAAGTATTTTTGCAAAAACTTTGGCTCTTAAGAATTGATTGGCATGACAAATTGCCCATTCCCCTATCCCAGCAATGGACAAAATTTTTGGCTGCACTTCAGAAGATAGAACATTTCCAGATACCTAGATGTGTTTTGTCCAAACAGGCAGGAATAATTAATTTGCACGGATTCGCTGATGCTTCAGAGTCAGCTTATGGAGCAGCTTGCTACATCCAAATTGTAGCTGGCGGTGAACCAGTTCATTGCCAATTACTATGCAGCAAATCACGTGTTGCCCCTTTGAAAACTATTATTGTACCTAGACGTGAACTGTCTGCTTGCCTTCTTCTTGCACAGTTGGCGAACAAAGTTCTAACTGCTCTCAGGTTAGAAATTAACCAAGTGTACCTGTGGTCAGACTCTACGATTGCCCTTGCTTGGATAAACACTCCTCCTCACCAATTAAAAACATTCGTCAGCATCCGTGTATCTCAAATTCAACGACTGAGCGAGCAGCATAAGTGGGGACATGTTTCAACAAGCAACAATCCTGCGGACATAATTTCCAGAGGAATGCATGCTGAGGAGCTAGTTTTGAATCAGATATGGTGGAAGGGTCCACCATTCCCTTTAAGAGAGACAACAATCCCTCTTACAGATCCTGTGAACAGTACTGTGGACAATCATTATCTGATTGAACTTAAGCGTACTGAAGAATTGACTCTAGCTGTAACCACGAAAAATACCATTGTTGATGAAGTTATGTTTAACCAACAATTACTCAAAACTAATTAGAATCTTAAGTTATATTTTCAGGTTTCTTAGAAATTGTAAAAGTGCAAATGTTCGAATATCAGGAAGGATTCAAACTCAGGAATTACTCACTTCGAGAAATATACTTATTGAGAGGATCCAGGCAATTAATTTTAGGGAAGAAATATCCCTACTAAAGAAAGGTTTGTCGATCCCTAAAAGAAGTAAGTTAAAGTTTTTACATCCTTTTTTAGATAAAGAGGGTCTACTTCGAGTGGGTGGTAGGCTGAGTAAAGCAAATTTGAATTATGATCAGAAACATCCTATAATATTGCCTACCGGCTATAAATTAACTAGAATGATTATGGAATATTTTCATAAACGCGATTTACATGCTGGACCCTAAAGTTTACTAAACACTGTTCGGCAAATCTTTTGGCCAATTAATGGTCGTAATTTAACTCGATCTGTAGTTCACCATTGTCTCCAATGTTATAGATTGAAACCAGAAATTGAACATCAATTAATGGGGGAACTTCCTCTCGAACGAGTGTCTCCCAGTCCTCCATTTTACAACACTGGGTTGGACTTGTGTGGACCATTTCTAATTAAATACAGAGGACAGAGAAAGGGAATTTTCCACAAAATTTACATTGCTATCTTTATTTGCATGGCTACAAAGGCTGTTCATTTTGAATTTATAAGTGATCTAACATCTGAAGCACTAATTGCCACTCTTAAGAGATTTTTTGCACGTCGTGGCAAGTGTTCTACAATATTTTCTGATAATGGTACTAATTTCGTTGGTGCTTGGTCAGAAATTCGTAGATTACAAGGTTTGATAAAAAATAAAGGCGATCGTCTATAAAATTATTTGTCATCTGAAAATATTAATTGGAAATTTATCCCTCCGAGATCCCCAAACTTTGGTGGGCTCTGGGAAGCTGGTGTAAAATCATTCAAATTTCATTTGAAAAGAACTATCGGGGATTCTAAACTAACTTATAGAAGAATTTTTGACTGTCAAATCAAATTGAAGGTGTCCTAAATTCTAGACCTCTTACGCCCTTATCATCAGACCCTGATGATTTCGAGGTTTTAACACCCGGGCATTTCCTCATTGGACGTCCATTAAATCAAATTCCCGAACCTGAACTCATAGATATTAACGAAAGCAGATTATCACGTTGGCAAAAAACAAAAATTGTCCAACAGGTATGGATAAAGTGGAGTTCTAGCTATTTAAATCATCTTCAACAGAGAGCCAAGTGGCAATTCGAAAAAGAGAATGTTACTCCAGGTGCTTTAACACTATTAAAGGACGATTATTTACCCCCTTTAAAATGATCTATTTGCAGAATTCAGGACATAATACCTGGTTCTGATGGAAAGGTTCGAGTGGTAATAGTGAAAACATCACAGGGTGAATTTAAAAGGCCCATTTCCAAAATATGTTTGTTACCAATTAATGAGAATTAAATTAAATTATTGTGTTCTTATTGTGCACTTTAGTATATTATAAATGTTGTATTTCTTTGTATTTATATTTAGTTTGTATTTGTTCAATTGTATTTTGAAATATGAATATTTCAACGTCGGGCGGAATGTTGTGAACTAGAAGCGATTTAGCGGTTAGCCCGACGCATTCGATATTGAACTGATTACTTCCTTGTTCACGCTCATGGTATGGTCCATAGCGAACTTCTTTGTTGTATCTGTTTATGGTATGGTCCATAATGTACTTTCGTTTTAATAATTGAACCAGCTCATGGGAGCTAATTGTACCAGCTCATGGGAGCTAATTATATCAGCTCATGGGAGCTAATTATACCAGCTCATTGGAGCATCTTTGTTAAGTTTTCTAAATAAATAGAAAAACAAATTTGATCTTGTTGACCATTACAAATGGGAAGGAAATGCTATGATTGGCGATAATAAACATTGCCAGTTAGTGCGATACTGATGGAATATGGTAACGCGTCGTAAACATCCGATTAGTCGTTTGGCGACGAAACTTTCAGTCGCCAATTGATTGGAAGACAATAGCATGTTTTATATATATTTTTCCAAAATATAGTTTTCGTCAGAGCTGTCCTTCATTTCATTTTGCGTGCCTATTTTAAGTGGAAAACTGCCATTTTATAATTTTCCTTTGTTGCTTGGAAGATGAAGGAAATAAAAGCCGTCTTCCAAATTTCAGCAGTAGTTTTATCATACCTAGCACTGTATCTGGTATGAATTTTAACGATGCTTAATTTCCTTTAGCCCATAGAAACCTTTTTAATTCTATCAAAATCGACTATTTTCCATTTTTCGCTACTAATTTTTAGATTAAATATGATGTTTAAAATTATTGTTTCCAAATAGATAAAAGATTACAAAAATATGAAATATTGTTGTCTACGTTAAGTAGTTTTTGAGAAAGATCTTCAAACATGCAACATCAAGCGATTTCACAACTACTCTTCAATGTTGGAAGTCCTTAAAATGCGTGAAACTTCTAAAATATTTCATTTTGAGCCAAAATATTTTGGATATCGTTATTTATGCATAAACTTAACCCCTTTAGCAAATTTCATGAAAATCCGTCACCCTATGGCCACAGGTTTGTTCTGATTTTTGCTCATTTCACATGGAATGATCCTAAGCCAGATGGTTGCTATGACAACACCGCCATTAGCAGCCAAAATGCGACTTAGATGCGATTTAGACTGTCGCTCCGAAGGAAAGCAAAAGCTAGAAACGCGATTCCTTATCCTCTATAGGGTTGCCGGTTGAAATCTGAAAATAAATGTCCCTCGTTTCCCGTTGCGAGCAGCGCGCACAGAAAACTAATAGAGGGAGGTTTAACGCCAAAAAGTCTAGCCAATCGCGCCGAAACTGCCGAATATCATTACAGGAAGTATAACAATGATTTTGTTGACCATTTTGTTTTAGATTTTTCAGCGGAATGAATCCAATTAATGATATTGTGTGTAATTTACTGGAAACTCCGTTTAGCCGGTGGAAAGACGAAGACAAAAGGGACGTATTACATCAAGCACGTCCAACGGATTTATTGATGACTATGGCCAAAAAAGAAATTAAAAAGAGCGGTAAGTCATACACACAATATTAGTTTTCAAGAGTGTTGGTTTAGTCAGTATAAATGGCTATGAGTAGTATAACCTTAAAAAGATTATTCTGTTGGGCGTGCTTGCTTTTTAGTAATAAATATTCTGTTTGGAATAAAGACGGATTCGCAGACTTATTAAACATAACACGAGCACTCCATAGGCAGGATGATTCTGCTGAACATCTGAAGTGGGAATTAATGCTAAGAAACTTTTTTTAATCAGAACACGATTGCCGATGCCCTGAGGGAGAATGCTAGGCTTTTTAAAGTCATTTCAATGAAAACGTTCGTTTGAATAGACTGTTTCTACAAACAGTTTTTGATGCAGTAATATGTTCGAGCAAACAAGAAACGGCATTCCTGGGCCATGATGAAAGCAGTGACTCCATAAATCGCGGAAATTTCAAGGAATTACTAGGATTGTTGATATCAAAAAGTCCTTTAGAAATTCAATATCATTACATAAAGATTAAAAACGTCTTCACTGGTGACTCCAAAACTATTCAAAATGAAATGATTGAATGTATTTCTGATTATATAAACGATCACGTCAAAGATGAAATAAACGGGGCTAAATTCTTTTCTATTCAAGTGGACGACACCCTGAAAATCAAACTTCCCAGTGCTCCTTAATATTAAAATTTGTGAATTGTGAAGGCCTATTAGTTGAGCGGTTTTCGGGTTTCCATGATGTGAGTGAAGACCGAACGTCAGAAATGTTATACAAAATGTTGGACAAAATTTTGGATCCGTTTGATTATCAACACAAATTAATACGGCAATGTTACGATGGGGCCAGTGTCTGGAAACTTGAATGGACTCCAGAAAAAAGTCAAAAATAAAGCACCTCAAGCCGTTTTAGTCCATTGTCTAGCACATCGTTTCAATCTTGTATTGCAGCAGTTTTTCTAAAATTTCTAAGTGTCGAATTTTTTTTGCAAGCCTCAGCGGCATTCCTTCGTTTTTTCATCACTCGGCGAAACGATATTATGCTCTTACATCAAATTCCGCAAGACGCATACCAACCATAACACAAACTCGATGGTCCTCCAATTCGAAATTAGTGAATATGATTGCTGAAGATTGGGATAAATTAAAAGAAATATTCGAATTTATGACAAACAGCGAACATTCAAACAAAACAACAATTCAACTTGCGAAGATATTTTTAAATAATATGAACGATTTTGAATTTACATTTTTGGCAGTAGTATTCAGCGAAATTTTTGGCCTTAGTGATGTATTATTCGAAATTCTCCAGAAAAAATCCCTAAATTTAAACTATATTGTGTATCTCAAATAAAATACACTCGTGAGCTATTGAGCCGTTTTAAAACACTTTGAAAACACGCGTAAAATCACAGAAAAAGTCTAATCTAAACGGGAATATGCCACTCTTTCACTAGAAACAATTTCTCAAAATTATAAACAGCTATATTTTGAAATTTTAGACAATCTTATGGTAATAAACCCAAGATTTCTAGATTGTGCAAAACTTCAATTTAATGGCCTTGCTGATACAACGAATTCGAACAATTTAATTTACATTTTTCATCTCAGGCACTTGAAAATCTTCAACATGTTTACGGCGATGTGTTTGAAAAAACCCAGCGCCTTAAAAATGAACTGTCTTATCTATGCCGATGGAAAATTCAGGAATATATCGACGCAAGAATTCTTTATGGATGGATAAAGAAATTTTCACAGAAGCTTATAATTTGTTTCCTCTCGTCTTAACAATTCCATCTACAAGTGTATCAGTGGAAAGGAGTGTTTCTTGCCTTAAAAAAATAATAACTTACTCAAGAAATAACTATTTCGCAAGAGAGACTTTCTTTTGCAAATATTTCTATTCAATAAGACGTATTTGTGACGCTTATGAAGAAACAGTCATTTTACGATGACATATCAGACAGATTTGCAGCATTAAAGGACAGAATTGAGTTAATTTACAGAAAATAGGTAAATCCTCATAAACTAATTTTCGGAACTGTGCTATCTTTTCATATCACTAGCATAAGCAGCATTTGATTTCGGGGGGGGAGGTAATTCCGGTGAGGCCGTTCCCCTATCTTCCAACCACGAGCCGCCGCTGCTTCTAACTCCTGAAGTTGGTGTGGAACAGAACGGCAATGAGTTCGGCAGAACTTTTATAGGATCGGCAGGGCTTGTGAAGAGTCATGGGGAGGCAGGGCTCGAATGAGAATAGATGGATTTGTCAGGAGGCGGAGTCAGTGAGTCAGAAAATGGTACCAGTAGATATTTCAGATAACAGTAATTAATAATTTAAAAATTAGAATTTCAGAGTTTACAAGGATTAAAAACTTACAGAATTAGAATAATTAAGAATAGCCTAAGCCTTTTACTGTTTTCAGGTTGACGAAATTCATACCTGGGGATACTCTGAATGGAAGTGTTATCAATATTTCCAAGTTTGGTATAGAATTTAATGGCAGTTTTTGAAAAATTCCTTCAGTTCAGGAATTTTAAGATCTTCGCGAATTTTAACGTTTCGGTAAAACCAGGGTTAGCCACTGATTATATGCGCAGGGTAGAATTTTGAATACTTCCAAGTTTATTAAAGTTGGTTTTAGCTTCATATTCCCAGACATAACTGGCGTAGCTTTATCAATAGAAAGTTTGGAATTCCTAGCAATTAAGGGGGAGATAGTGGTCCTAGCAGCTAGGAATTTTTTTTAGGGGAGGTGATATGATTTTTCCAAGTTAGGCGGGAGTCCATTGTGACTCCAAGGTAAATGCAATTAGGGGACCATGGTATTTCATTACCATAAAAAATGGGTTGCAGGAATATTTCTTTTCCTAGTAAAAAGTATAGCTTGGCATTTTCAACATTGATTTTAATTTTCCAAGCGGTAAGCCAAGATTTAAGTGTTTGGAGATATTGTGGTCATGACATCTGTAAGATCATGATTTCTGGCTAGCAGATCTGTGTCGCCTGCAAACATACAGAGCATAGAGGATCGATCCTGTGGCATGTCGTTCACATACAGATTGAAAAGTCCTCAACTTGAACCTTGTGGCGTGCCAGCCTGAATGGCACGGTGGTGGATAGTTCACTGGAACGACAAAATGCCTACCTGTTAGGTAAATGGAAGGTGAATGAGGGAGGCTGGAAAGCCTAATGTAATCAATTTGTAGATTAATCCACACCCTATCAAAGGCCTTGGTAATATCGAGGAAGATCGCACCAGTGCTCTCACCATTATTGAAACCATCAATTACGTACTCAGTAACTGAGTAATTGATGGGTGGTGGAAAACTGTTTTCCAAAACCAAATTGTTGTGGTATAAGAATTTTGGCTTTCCTGTAGTAAGGCCAGTTGTTGATAGCTTTACTGGGAGCAAGCTAATAGGCCTGTAACTTGTTTCTTTGATTTTCGGATGAACAGCAGTTTTCCAGGGTTGGGGAAACGACAAAAAGCAGTTGATAAGATGACGAAGATAGTCTTCAAATGAAGAGTTCGAGATCCCATCGATACCAGGGCTTTTCTTAGTTTTGATGATATAATCTAGCACTTGGGAGGGTTTGGCAGGCTCAATAATGTCTTGGAATTTTAAGAAAATTGGAGTCATTAACAATTTGGATTGTATTATGGTTTTCATTTTCTTGAAACTGTTCAAGACTGTCAGATAGAAGTTCAGCTTTTTCAGTGTCAGTGTAAGCAGTGCTAGCCGGGCCTTAAATGGGCGGTTGCTTGCTTTCTTATATTTCTTCACTGCCCTCCAGAAGGAACCATCCTCTGGAGTCAGTGAAGTGATATAATCAATCCAAGACTTGTGCATGTTTTGGATTGAATCTTTAAGACTTTGCTGGGCTCGGTTCATTATTCGTTTGTCAGTGGCGTTAACAAACATCTAGAATAGATCGAAGACAGGTTTTTTAAATTTCCACAATTCGCTGTTAAACATTGCATCAAGGTTTCTCCAGCACTGTTCCTCTGAATTGGTGAATTGTTAATAGTTCACTTTTGCAATGTTTAACTGCATACGAACAAAATTTAATTTTGCATATTTGCATGCAAGCAAATACAAAGATAAATTCGCAATGGGGAAGCTATATTGCGATCTTCAGAAAGAACAACTTATCTTGAAGAAAGTGTTCAACAGGAGCACATAATGTTAAGGGACAAAATTTATCTGAGAAATTTCGTTACCTGTCCATCAAGGTTTATTCTCCATTTTCTACGCCGAACGCAATGCACATGCTCCGTTATTTTTAGGTCCTGAATCTTTTGGGCTTGGTCTTATTAACCCTCTTATTGCAAACAAATGACCTTAAAGCAACCAATCTTCAAACCAGGACAACCTCGAACTTAGTGGGCACAACTGTGCTCACAGGTACGAAGAAATCTCATCTTCCATGAGATCTGTCTGATCGGTCGTCAAAGAGTAAGGACAATGAAAAATATCAAATTTACATTGAGACTGACTTAATGCATGCGACACAATCACATGATGTTATGAGACTTCTAAACATCTTTACTTTCACAATGCATTCATTTGCATACATAATTTTTCAAACTTTTTTCTTAAAGACAATTTGTTACCGTCTTATTCATAGAGAAACCAAAATAATTAACCTTAATACACGTACCTTTGAACATCAGCGTCAATCACCAAACAAAATACGTCTTTGGCGCACCTATTCTAGTAACTCGTCTTTTTATTGTATATTGCTCGACCTTCAGAGAAAGAACTTACTCACTTGGAATCAATGTTGCAGTTGCAAACACTTTATTAAATAACACCAGCCCCCACCCCTATACCAACAGTCCTAATACCTTTTACAAGTTAATTCTGAGAGTAATACAATTGAATATAAGTCTTCAGCTGGTACTTTCGTGAACTAATAAAATAAAAATGAGTTATTCCAAAACTGTCTCGAGGCATCAAGTAGAATGCCCTATTTTTGGCCCTCCACGTAAACTTCCATCTTTCGTTTTTCTAACGATTGAAGGCGTTTTTGAAGTTTTATTTGCTTGTTAAACACGAAACTAAAATATCTACAAACTGGGAAAGAATCCAGTATCCGTGAGGCACACATATTAGAAGTTGCAGCTTAAACTCTAGAAAAAATATGGAGAAAAGCTTCCATACCCACTGTTAGCCGAAAAAGTGTTGCAAACGATATGTAAGGATTGTGACAAATAGTTATTTTAAGATATCCGAAAGTGAAACGTAATACTAAATATGATTTGAAAGTAAAAGCTCTTAAAGACCTTCTAACACCTTGTAATAGGATTCAAAAGTACCACATGAAGAACAACCAGAGCTGGCCATAGAACATTACAAAAAATAGCAATAAGTTCAATAGATTTTGCTGAAACGAATAAAATTTTAGAAAGGGAAAAATGTTGGTTGCTAGGGAAAGGAAGAAAGGAAACATAAGGTGTCTAAGTACAAAATGTATCCCTGACTGCGGAAGTCGGAAGTAGTTACAAAGTACGTGTTGCTACCAAAAGTTAAGTTATCAATATTACCGACTAGAGAACCTAAACCTTCAACATCAAAAATGTTAGAGCCTAAATACTCTAGTACAAGTAAGTTAATCGGAAATAAAGTAGCAACTAGTAGAAATAAGATAACTGTCAATGAAGTTATTAGTAACTAATAGAAATAAGTTAAACCTTAAATCACTTACAAGGATGTGATCAATTTGTGTTCTGAACAGGAATTCCAAACGAACTTCACACTAACGAATTGCTTCTGAAGCACTTATTTCAACACTTAGACTAAATTCCTCAAGGAGCCTCATATTTTTATATCCTCTGAAGGTTCTAAACAATATGCGGGAGAAATCGGGAAAGCTTGAAGGAAATGCGAAAACTTAATGTACAAACTGAACAATTTTCTTGCGATTTATCCGACCACCAGGATATAAGTTTAGATTAACGATATTAATACAACATTTGCAAAGCTAGATCGTCTGAACAATGTTTGAATTTTCTAATTGTTAACCTGCAGAATTATCACAGGCTTAATGGCTGACAACAGCAAATCGCATCCTAAGGTATTACATGTCGTGTAAGAACCCGTCGTTGAACTTAAAAATTATTTCAGAATTTATTTTAGGAGCTTATGCACTAATGTGGTTTGTGAGATTAAGTGTCTTCCTTCCTGCAAAGAGGAAGCTTTGAGAGTTTTTAAAACAATACATGGCATCCTTGAATTTAAATGACAAACTAAAAGCTGTTATTCACTCAGTCATCAACAAAACTCATACTTTCATTATGCTCCTTATAATGATCAGTGATGAATGCCACCATATTCGTCAACTGGGACTAAAGCAAAAAAAAAAATTTTTTAATTCCAAAAATAAACTTCGATGCGATTGATTCCACCAAATGGTCAATTAACAAGACTGATTTAGTATCTCACCCCTATTTTAACAAACGTTTCAAATGAAGGACTCCAGTCTTGAAAAACCTCAGCTACACAAACTTTTCAGTTTCTTCGTTACTCTTGTCACACAGGTGGTCGAAATATGTGTAAAAATGGTGACAGGCATAAATGTCTGTCATTGGACAGTAATGACTTCATCCGAGCTAAGATAAAATCACGACGAATTGTCCCAAAAATATGATTATGAAAAACAGTATAAGCTAGCTTAATTATAAATTGACGTTTATATCCAGTACTGTATATTTATAGTTAAAAAATGCCGTAATTTATACATTTTTTTCTACCTTTGTAAATATATGTAATTAATTTTTATAATATTTCAAAAACTGCAAAATTTCCGAATTTTCCATCTGAAAAAATAGTTTTAAAAACAGTTTGTATATTTTTGGACTTGTGATATTTTTATGGAAGGACATAGCTTTTCAGCTAAAATCTAACGTCCGGTAGTGGGCTGAAGACAGAATAAGAAAGTTAATAAATATATAGGCTTATATTTGCAATAGGGGAAGCAACTTTGCCTCCCCTATTGAAATTTGGAAAAAACTTTCGCCTATCTGAACGGCCTATCCTAATACACATGCATACCAAAAGTCGATGAATTCGATTTACCTCCTACTGTACTGGGGCCGCAGTTGCCCAGTGGGTTTGCCCATTGCGTTAGCAGCCTGAGAGCTGTAGGCGACGCAGATTTGATTCCTGTAACTACTATGAGTGTATTCAGGCTGTAAAATGACTAAGTAACATGACTGTAAAACATTACTTTGCGCCATAAAAGAATCATTTGTAGAAATATTACTTCTAAATCGTCGTTCCGAACACCTAAAATGACGTATCTATACGTGTATGAAGGACGACGTCTGAAATATGATTCGCAAATAACATTTGAATGGCATTGTCATTATCTAAATACCTTTTGGAATCTTCCAATTTCTGCCATTGAGAGAGTCATTTAGTGGAATTTTACTTTTGATGGTGATTATTTTTCCCTCTCCAAATAGAAGCATGGGAGCAGAGAATCAATGAAAAGAAAGTTGATCAGTGGTGAATCTAAAAGCAGGCAAAGAATCGGGTTTCATTTCAGTCGGTTTATAAAAACCCAAAGAGTGTACTTTTATACCATTTCTAGCTTTGAATCCAGTGTACTTTTCCATTATTATTACTATAATTCTCCTTCAAACAAATGAAATTAAATGAATTGTGCAAGCAGGTTTCGATTCGCTACACGAGAGTATCACTTGATGAAAGCATTGCTTATTAATGATCCTACTTTAAAGATTGATCTCATCTTTAAAGTAGGATCATTAATATTTGATAAACGCGCTATTTCATTTTCAAGCAGTCAATGTTGAAGATCTGATAACAATACCTATCAGATATCTCCACTTTCGATCTCCAGAGTGTGGATCTCACGACTGCCTCGGAGATTTTTATTGCCACTTGATACGAAGAAAGTACAGTAAGTAGAAACGACAAAAATGTCAGGGATTCAGGTTGAATTTTTTTGCTTCCTCGTGTTCTAAAAATAGGGAAGTAGAGTAAAAACATTTCGAAGTGTAAAAAATAGGGTTTTTGCTAACATTTACTACATATGCCACTTTTAATAACTTTCGAACTATTTTATTTAATGTGCACAAATTACATACCGTAAATATTCCTCTGAAAATGATTTATAGAAAACATGGCTATGACCGGTTGATTTTGAGAACATGGAATCTAAATAATTTAATCTCTCATTTTCTGGAGAGAAAATTGAATGAAATGGGGGCACACATTTTATTTTTCATACAGTAAAAGGACATTCGAATCTGACTACTTTCAAAACTCCCTCACAATTCTAATCTGTGTTAGTTTTTAGTGGCGTTTAGTTTTATTAGTACTAATCAACTATTAATCTTAAGTATTCAAGTACTAATCTTATTCTTGATATGTTCATGGGTTGAATTTTTGTGTTTATTTTATTTACTATAGTCTGAATTAAATCTATCTGATACCGATTCTAGATACAATCAAGTCAAAAAGTTTCAAATCAAGTTATATTTATCCTCCCAAAGGATCAATGATAACCCGGACCCGGATTTTGTTGATCTAAAAAACGTAAAAATGTTCTAAAATGTGAAAAATGACCTAAAAGTTTGATTTATATGTTTTCGATTAGCAAAATATTTTCTATTACTGACAATTATCTGATAATAAATGTAGTGAATACACATATGTATAAAACACACCATTTTTATATAAGATAACCCAAAATTTGTAGTTAGTTTGAAAGCAGTGTTTCAAACGAATCCACGACTGACCATCTGTAATCCTTTATAGGATAAATACGGTGCATTTCAGGTACCAGACCATGTGATTAAAACATGTTCAAAACTCGAAAAATGACCCCTAATGCTCTAAAAATCTCAAAAATGACTTTGAAAATCTACATACCAAGAATCAGTAGATTGAAAACGGGATTTCTATCCACGAGAGGAATTTTCAGTGTAAACAAACTAACCAGAAAGACAGACGGCTTTTACTTTGGTTACACAAATGCTATCGCACCATACTTATCGGGGTTACCTTAAAATGCAGTTTATGACGGTTCTTTCCTTTGTGCACTTTCTCACTAAGGATGGCGCTTCTAGTGGTGTGCTCTTGTTAAACCATTTATTTCCCATTCTATTTACAAACCAATCAATCATTCCAAATCTTTTGGACATGACACTTTCAGGATCTCCCTTCCCGGTATCCAACCCTCGAGTTTCCTTTCACCCCCGCAATTCTTTTTCTTCTCACAGGACACCCATCAAATTCCAACCTTAATGTCTGTCCAGAATTTATCACCTTTTTGACGATTATTTGGAATTTTCTTAGAATTTCTTTTGGCGACGTGCGGAAATCCTATTCATAAAACAATCAAAGTGACGTCCGGAATACGTACAAGAGAGAGAGAGAGAGAAACACGTTCCACCACAAAACCACCCACATTTAGCTTGACAGAAAAAGCCTCGCATGGTCTACCAAGTGCTAACGAAAGTCGACACGTCAACCAAATGAGGTCTCTACGGATGGCTCATTTTGAAGCATTTATGTTTGATAACTGATGTTTTGTAAGAATTGCTTGATACATTTTAGACTTCTCTTTGACATCGGACTCAATTTTGAATTACGGGTTAATGTCATCCTAATATAGGTCCTGTCCCCTCAATATTGTAGGTATTCTCTTCATTTAACATTTGCTTAGGGAAGACCTTATTCGCGCAGCATACCTCGTGCCTATTCCTCTAACACACATTTCCCCGCATCCTTCATATGTGCAATGTACAGTCGAATCACCCCCCTTATTTCGAGCACTATTCATAGTTAAGCAAAATCGAAGATAACATTCATCATGGAATAACGTCCTCTATAAATTCAGATGCAAAACAATTGCATAAGGGGCCGTTGTCATATCAAATTTTGCATAAACAACAACATTTCCAATGGCAACTCCATGTTTTGACGCCTTAATCAGATTCTACATCGTCAAATTAGTCTAAATATAAATTTTCATAAATTTACTATCGTTATATCCGGAGATATTCAATGCTAAAGCCGGTGTCAATTTCAAAGAGCTTCTCCATATTGAAAGCTGCTATTTCTAGATCAAGATTATTTTTAGGATATCATCATGTTCATTTGATGCTTGATTGAAAGACGCCTACAAAGAAAGGTTCATTCTTGACATAATTCTTTTCAAATGCCAAAAATTCTGATATTTGCTGTTATTCAGACAACGGTTTAAATAACAGTGATTATTAAAAAGAAATTTTAGCAACTGTTGTCAAAACTCTTAACTGTTGGCAACTGGTATGAAAAACAAATATCTGTCGATAATTGTTATTGCGATAGCAATAAAGCAAATTAATTTAAACAGTTAATAACAGTTAAAATTAACTGTTTATGTGAATTTTTAAGTCAATAACACAATTGCTTTGTTTAGTTGTTAACTGTTTTTGCCACTTGCAGGTAACGAAACTGTTAATATTAACAGCTAATAGTATATGTTATCGTAAATTAGCAATAACAGTTAAGACTGTTATCTTAAAAACGCAAGTTTGCCCATGTCTGTTATTTGATCATTGTTCAGCTGTACCACACGTGACTGGTAGACGAACAATGTCCGTTAGATTGCATAATGCCATTTACAAATATTTTTCAAAAATATTTACATTCTCCAGTTTTTCATAATTTTTTTTCAACATTTGGATGACCCTTAAAATCACTATTGACGAAAATTTAAGCGTAGCGTAAAAACTATCAGGAGAGGAAAGCTGAAATTTTGTATGGTCATATTAAAAGTCTCTGAATCGATTTCTATCAAAATATATCAAGGTTCCTATTCATAATTTTTTTTCAATATTTGGATGACCCTTAAAATCACTATTGACGAAAATTTAAGCGTAGCGTAAAAACTATCAGGAGAGGAAAGCTGAAATTTTGTATGGTCATATTAAAAGTCTCTGAATCGATTTCTATCAAAATATATCAAGGTTCCTATTCATAATTTTTTCGAGCATTAATTTTGGCGCAGCTTGACCAAATATGGTCCTTGTGCCATAAAACGCCAAAACAACCAACCAATCTAATAATAATTTAATAATTAATATTGCAAACTAAAAACTATTATTAAACTAACATTAGGCATATTTTATTTTGGTTCCTTAATAGCAACATGGTACAAAATAGCAGCGCTATAGGAATATTATTTCGAAAGATATCAATAAAAATCTGGGAAACGGATTTAACATTAGGAGATTCAAACTTCCTGTACTCATAATTCCGAAATGGCTGTACCGAATGACATGAAAATTAGTATCTGAAGATAAATTTTGATAGATTCGAAATTTTGTGCCAAATTAGAGGGTTGCCATTGGAAATTATGATGCTCCTTTTGGAAATCTATCAAGTTGGTGCTCACTTTAATATGAAGCCTTATGCAAATTTTGTGCACATGAATTTCTAGAAGACGTTATTCCCTGTCGAATGCCATCTTTGAATTTGCTCTACTGTTAAAATTGTTTGAATGAAGAGGGGTGGTTCGTTTTTCTTTCCGCGACTGTATATGAACTTGTGTGTTAATATGAAAATCAAGACTTTTTGCAGTACATGAATTATGTGGCATTGGATTCAAAGTCATCAACTAGTTCGTAGGAGAGATTTTCTTCCCCTTTTCACTCCACAATCTTTAAAGAGAAGTTTTTGACCAGTGGTCAAATCACCCTCTTTAGAACAAAAATTCGTTCGCAAGAGGCAGTGGTGATCGGTAATGTGAGACAAATTTTTATTAGTGTAATAACTTGAATGTGCTACTGGAAGCTTCTGTAGGTATTCGATAGGAAATAAGAACGGATACTGTTTTTCTAACAATTAGATACGTATGATATTTAGTGATTAGAGGTCTTCATCCGGAAAGAAACTATTTTCATTGCATAATATCTTTATTCTCCGACAATCAGTATTAGAATCCATAATTGTATACCGTGTTTCTTTCAGTTTATCCCACCGAAATGCTATCTTCTAGATGTGACTGACCATAGTCATTTTGTCCCATTCGATGTTGCTGCTTGACTTTTTGTTGTCTCCTTATCCCGACCAACTCTTGGATCCTATTAAATCGAAATCCTGGGATTGAAGTTGTTGGTAGGAGTATGTTAATGTTCAGGTTTGAGCTCAGGCATTTTCAAGCTCTATTTCGTATTCTCATTGACTATAATAGTTTGGAAATATTTTAAAATCTTACACTGCACTAAACCAATAGCAGATCGTTTGGAGGGTAGAAAGAAAAGTTCCTCAACAACACGCAGCGAATGTACTAACACTAGATTGAGACGGCTAGTATGGTAGTGAAAGTGTGGGGCCTTATCTTTCACTCTAGATAGGACTCTACTTGCCCAACCCCTACTCACCCCCCCCCCCAACCCCTGCTTTTCGAACCAATTTCGGACAAGTTGGAAATCCCATCGTTGTTGGGATACATGAAGGGTTGCAGATGGTCTTCCAGCAGAGTAAGAAAGCGATATAACGTGAGGAGGATCCAATCCGTGCCACGTTAAGACCCCACACAAGTATAGAACTTCTACCACAGCTCGCCTTGTTGACAACTTGAATCCATGATCTGACGGGGTCTGTGCCACACCCGAACGCTACCATCAGCTCGTAACAACTGGCAGCATGACTCACTTCATATGTTGTCAGTCTTCGAGGATCCAATTGCAGTGTTCAACGAGTCCAAGTGAGGCGTTGTGTCCGATGTCGTGATGTTAGCAATGACACTCGGGTGGTTCGGCTCTCATACGCCATGGATGCTAACTTACGCCGCATTGACCTGATGGATATATGTGCACCTCCTGTAGTGAGTGTTATCTACGCCAATGTCATTTGTCTGTTATCATGGGCAATCCTAGCCAAACCACGCGGTCATCCAGCAACCGCGGTCGGAGCTGTCCACGGTGAGTGGTAGTGCCTCCTTGAAGCATTCTCGGTACAGACTTGAATTTTGATTCCGACCTTTATTTCACATCATTTGCCTGTTTGGTCAAAGCAGTTGATTTGCTCCTTGTCGTTTTTCAACTTGAAGTATTGTTATTTATAATTGCGCGTATGAGAACACCACTTAGTACTTCAAAAGAAAGTTGAATTCATGTTCAATATATACGAATTTCGTCCTCTCTCAAGATCAAGTTTTGCTCCGAGCTAAATAAAATCGAAAAGAAACAAATATCAGTGAAAACCTTAGAGATTATTCCAGACTATTTGAATGTCACACTCCTTCATGTTTAATCATGAAGAAAAACAAAATTAGTTTCAATAGAATAAGTTACTTCTATTTTAAGGGCCATTGATTAAAAAAATATTTTTGCCTCGAATTCGATGTACTGTATCGTATTTCACATGTTACACAAGATGGAATACTAGAAAACACGTGTTGCAAGTTGAGTCTCGTACCTAACTTACAAAGTGTTGTGTTTTATTTCAAATGTATATAAATCAAAAGTGTCAAGCGTGATTTCTGCTTTACTAATATCGAAATGAACTTTAGCATTGAATTAAAGCAGGTGCATTGGAAAATGTTTACCTTGTTTTCTGAAAGAAATTAATCTGTTGGGACATATAATTAAGCACTATTATTTGAAAATTATGTTTCAAGTAGATTTGTTATTCTTTGTAATGTGATTTTTCTTAACTGTAAAAAGTTATTTTTTTCCATTCTGTTGAGGAAAATAATCCGCTTCGATTTCGTGTTAATATATTTCCTCTCCTAAAAAGTGAGGAACTTTATTATATATAAGTAAGTTCGTAAAGGAATGACCTTTGTAAAACTCAAGAATCGCTAGGCCCTCCAAAACAGTTAAATTTCATAAATAGGCTGTTGAAGAAAACTACTCTGATCAAAATTAATTTGTCAAGATCAATAGCACATGTAAAAAACGAAATATTGTTTTATTCAAGACAATAATTTCGCAAGAAGTAGGAAAAACTAGCCCGAATTCAAACTAACTCTCCGAGCAATAAATGGACTATTCTACAAAATATAATGTAAGCAAACATAAAGAGAGAATGAGTCAGAGACAAATAGTCCTCAGGGACACACCTCTTTAGGTTTGTACGGGCTTCACTACCCCGGGGTACCTGAGTGATCTGTTCTTCCTTTTTTCCCCTCCCCTTTCTGCTTTTTCTTCCTCCCTCGTTGTGGTTCCTTTTCAGAGGTGAGGGTCCCCTTGAAGACATTGAGGCTTTTCATCAGCTCCTCTTGGGGATTATATCACCCACGTGTTTGCCGTGCGTGGAGACCCGTGTCCCTGGAAAAGGGGATCCTGGCAGTTGAGGGGCGATATACTGACCCAACACACTGCTTTGGCCCAGCTTCAAGTAAACGGGAGGTGTACCGTGTGCCCGTGCATCAATCGACTGGTCGATTGGACTTCGTCGTCGGCTAGGGTTAAGCGATTGGCCACTTACTGGACACCTTGCTAAGGGTGGAGTCTGTTTCAGGGGTGCGCCGGTGCAGGTATCTGCATCCCTTTGTAGGGCTCCGTGGTGGGTGGTGCTCTCGGTGACCGAATACTCTTTTTTTTCTATCATGGAAAATAATATTAATTCTTCTCACCCTCGTGGGGAGCAACAAATGAACATCAATATTGCGAACGCTCGCTTCTTAGTTAAACTTCTGAACAACTCCCTTTGTATAAACCCTGTTCAAAATTCTTTTACTTCTATTTCACCTTTCTTGATCCCCAAAACATTTCCAATCTTTTTAGGTACCATAAAATCCCTTAAAAAAACTTTGTTCCGGGGATCTCCTGGTCGAAGTCTCATATGAAAACAGGAAAATTTATTACATAACTCTTGGTTCATTTACAGTTACAGTTATTCCCCATTTCTCCCTCAATACTTCACGTGGCTTCATCTCCGAACCGGACCTTCTTCGTTTTCTCAACAGAAGAAATCCTGGAAAATATTCATGATCAGCACGTAATTGGTATTCGTCGAATTGCAATTCGTCGAGATGGGAAGACACTTCCCACCAAACACCTTATCTTGACGTTCGGCACACCAACCCTGCCGACACGAATCACAGCCGCTTATCTGAGCTGCCCTGTCCGAGCATATGTCCCGAATCCTCAGCGCTGCTTCGGCTGCCATAATTTCGGACATTCGAAGATCTCTTGTCAGAGCCCCAGCAGATGCGCCCGTTGCAGTGAGGTCGGTTACGACAGCGATGGCTGCGCCGCGCCGGCTCGCTTCGTAAACTGTGGAGGAGACCATCCCTCATTTTCCAGGACATGTCCGAAGTGGGTATTCGAGAAGGAAGTTCAATCTGTAAAGGTTGAACAGAAACTTTCCTATCCCGAGGCCCGAAAAATAGTTGACTCATGAACCCCTAAAATAGGAATCTCATACGCGACAATAGTCAAAAAGACCTACCAAACCATAGCTACACAAACCCAGAATCTGATTCAACAAAACAAAGTCTTTCTAATCAAAAACAAAAACGTACTACATCTAATAAAAGCTCTTCTAAAAATATATCCTCCCAAAAAGAGTTCACCCAATCAATCCAGCAACCACACAACCAACATCTGCCTCGTCCTCGAAAAAAAACTGACGCCACTTCTCAAATTCCGCTATCTAAAGAACAAACTAAGAACGCTTTTAAACGACCTCAATCTGACGGATCTACAAAGTCAAAGTACACTAAAACATACGAAAAACCTAAACCTCTCCTTCGACACGCAGCCGAAGAACTAGAATTAAGACTTCATGCGTCGGATTTTTCCGAGGACAACGCAGATATGGAGGTACAGATTCACCATGAACCTCCAGGGAAGGATAAACCAAATCCCTTTCTAAACAATAACTTCCTTTATTTCTTGGAACTGTCGTGGTTTCTGGTCTAAGAAAGATGACGTGAAGGAACTTCCTACCACCCAACATATCCTCCTACCACCCAACATGCGTGGCCCTTCAAGAGACATTCTTGAAACAACACCCTTCTTCGAAAATCAGAAGGTATAGTTGCGTTCGTAAAGATATTGATTCTAGTACTGCAGTGTCTGGAGGCGTGTGTATTTTCACATGACTATCCCAGCACTGTAGTTTCACTACACACATCTTTACTGGCTGTGGCTGTGCGAATCCATCTGCATTCCCTAGTTACAGTCTGCTGTCTATACCTGCCACCGCATGACGTCATCCAACAAGAGGAACTAAACAGACTGGCAAACCAACTTCCAGCCCCTTTCATACTACTCGGTGACTTTAATGGTCACAGTACCTTGTGGGGAAATGAAAATAGGAACCGTCGAGATCAACAGATCGAACTGTTTATTGCTGATCCCAGTCTGTTTACTCAATACCAATGAGAAGACATACTTTTATGAACCCACTAGGGGACATTCCATTCACTAGACTTGGCCATTTGTTCTCCTCTTATGCCGTTGTTGAGTTTAGCAATTGGGAGTGATTTACACAATAGTGATTACTTCCCCTTTTCGTCTCGCATGCCAGTAGCAGTAGAGTGAGACAACGTCCATCTACCTACTTGTACCATCGAGCGAATTGGGTTGCATTCTCACAATTTGCGGAGATAACGGAAACAATGGTCAACTGTGATCACATAAATGAGGCAGTGTGAAAAATGTCACCGATGTAATTATTGAAACTGCCAACGTGACCATTCCAGAGTTCCTCTAAGCCACACAGATTTTGGCAGTCTTGGTTCCACCATGGTTTACAATCTGCTTACAAAAAGCAAAGGAAGTTATGGAATATATTTCGGAAATACCCAACTACTAACAACTTGGTCGCTTTTAAAAAGACTCGTAAGGTGAGACGTCAGAGCCAGAGGGATTCTTGGACTAGATACGTCTCTTCTATCACATCGTCGACATCGAGCAAGCAGTTGTGGAGGAAAGTGAAAGTAGTCAACGGTCTATATCGGGACTTTTGCATCCCTATCCTAGAAACCGGTGCTGCTGTTTATTCTACTCCATCTGATATCACCAACGTCGTCGGAAATGCTTTTGCTAGTGTGTCCAGCTCCGATTCTAACAGTTCAGCTTTTCAAGCGACAAAGAGTCGAGCTGAGAGAACACCAATTAATTTTAAAAGCACACGCGCCCTCCTTTATAACTGCGAGCTCACGATGTTGGAGTTGAAGATAGCGCTATCTAGGGCTCATAACACCAGTCCTGGGCCGAATGAAATTTCAAACCAGATGCTTCGCCACGTGCTCCCAGATTCCTTACAAAACAACTTTCTTCTGTTTAATCGTATCTGGAGAGCAGAAATTTCCAATTCTATGGAATGAAAGCCTGGTGATTCCCATCCTGAAGCCTAGAAAGGACCCCAAAGACCCTCTGAACTATCGTCCAATTACCTTGACGAGCTGCCTGTGTAAGACCTTAGAACGTATGATCAATGCCCGACTCGTACGTACTTGAGAAGAACAACTACATCCCTCTGCAACAGAGTGGCTTCCGGAAAGGAAGATCCACTCGGGATAACATCATACATCTGGAGACACAAATCCGAAATGCTTTTGTGCGGAGGAACCATTTTGTCTCCATCTTCGACGTAGAGAAGGCATATGACCGTACGTGGTGACACGGTATTCTCCGACGTTTGTTCGAATTGTGTTTTTAAGGAAATCTTTCAATTTTTATACAATTTTTTTTAAAACACGCAATTTTAATGTCCGCATTGGACAAACTTTCTCTCACAATTTCATACAAGCTGAGAGTGTCTCTCAGAGGAGTATTTTAAGTGTTACCCTTTTTATCCTTCATTTTAGTAACATCATCTACACTCTTCAACCATCTGTTTATAGATCATTATACACTCATGTCCAAAAGTTAAGCATAATTGCTGTTTATGTGAATATTTCAGAAAATCTACATCGGAATGGAAGGAAACGCGGTATGCCGGTGTAATAGGGTTATAGAAGAATACAGACTTTAATTATCCAAAGAAAAAGGTTGAAAGAAAAAGATTCACAATACGAGTGTCCACTTTAGGGAAACAGTGTGATTAAAACAATGTGATGCTGAAGTTTAATAAGGTGTGTGGGAACCTCTAGTAGCCACGCATGCTGCACAACGATTTCTTATACTTTCGATGAAGGTATGGATGAGTTGTGTGCTCAAAGAATTCCAAGCCTCACGGAGAACAGTTTTCAATTCTGGAACGGAGCTTGATGGTTGGTGGAGGGCTGCAATATGTCTCCCCAGCATATCCCACACATGTTCTATAGGATTCAGATTAGGAGAGTTGGCAGGCCACTGCATGCAATGGATATCTTCACTTTAAAGGAAGGCGTCGACCAGGGCTGCACGTTGAGGAGGCGCGTTATCATCTATGAATATGAAACCAGGACCGACAGAACCTCGAAACAGGCAAACGTTAGACTGAAGGACTTCGTCTCTATTTGTGACCGGTAAAAGACCCCGTGTCAAAGATGCGGAGGTCCGTGCGGCAGTCCAGCATGATGCCTGCCCAGACCATGACTCCCCATGAAGGAAAACGATGTCTTTCCGTGATGTTTCCCGGGTGAAACACGTTCCATGGTACGATGAGAATCAGTTTGCAGACTAAATCTGGACTCGTCACTGAACATGACATTGCCCCACTGTTGTCGACTCCACTGCCGATGTTCCAAACTCCACTGTAAACGTGCGCGTTTCTGTGCAGACGTCAGGAGGATGCAAACTTCTGGTCGTCTGGCATACGTGTCTGAGTCTCCTGTAAACAGTTTGTCTCCAAACTATGACTCTTATGGCGGATGTCAGGGCTGAACCCAGTTGTCTGGCAGAACGGTTTCTCTGACGTCGCGCAGTTATCGCCAAATATCGGTCTTGCTGAGCGGTTGTTACCCTTGACCGACCTGGTATTGGTCGTAAGGAAACATCTCCAGTGGTTTGAAACCTCTGCCAGTCTGGGGATCACACACTGAGGCACATTCAGAATTCGAGACGTTTCGGTTTGGGATCGACCGGATCCCAGCATTCCAATAATTCGTCCCTTCACAAACATGTCTAGTTGGCATCTTTGTGACATCTTTCGTCTTTATTAATTGTTAACAACCATCCGTACCACAGCATTGCGAAATTTCTGTCTAAAATGTCCCTGCCGCTCTAGACAGTTTTATACTCGTTCTGACGTGCGCCGGTGCTTTGCGCATGTCGACGTCGACAGAACTGCTTTTTACATATGCACAATGTTTTACCTTCGTCCCACGATTCTCCACAAGTGATTTTGAACCATTGCATGCATAATAACTCCGATTTTTTCGTATTTTACGAATTATGCTTAACTTTTGGACATAAGTGTACGTTGATGACTTGCAGATATTCTGCAGGGATCGGATATACGCTTGATTGAACAACTTTAGACCGCTGTTAACAACTTGGTTAAGTAGTGGAACCAGAACGGTCATACGCTGTCCTCAAGCAAGAGCTGCTGTGTTCATTTTTGTAGGAATGAGGCCTACATCTTGATCCTACAATCAACATCATGAACTCGCAAATTCCCGTAGTGAACGAGATGAAATTCCGCTGAGTGATCTTTGATAAAAACTCGCCTTCCTACCTCACATTTTACACCTGAGGTGGAAGTGTGAGGAAAACACTAAACATATTGAAAGTACTCTCCAATACATCCTGGGGAGCAGATCGCAAAACATTACTCCGAGTGTATCAGGCTGTCATCCTTTCTCGCATTGACTACGGATGTATTGCATATGACACAGCAAATGCGACCAATCTACGCAAATTGGACACTGTCCATCACTCTGCTCAGAGGATATGCTCTGGTGCATTTCGCACGTTTCCAGTTAACAGCCTTTACGTGGAATGTCACCAGCTACCACTTGACTTGCGACGGAAATTGTCCATCAATTATTATTATAAGATCAAATCAGTGCCATCCCATCCCTTGAAGCATATGATTCTTGACCCAGGTTTGAATCGCCTTTACGACGCTCGTTCCTCTTACATTAAACCTTTTTTGCAGAGGACAAATTCTATCATTACTGATTCTTACCTTAGTGATATTGTGCCCCAACAAAATGAAGTATTTTGTTTCCCACCATGGGACTTTCCATCTCTCAATTTTATCAACCCTTTCACTCCGTAGGCAAAGTCTGATACTGCTCCAGCAATATTCCAACAACCATATGACTTACACCGCTGTCAGTTTGACACCTATTTACCAGTTTTCATGGATGGGTCTAAAGGAGGAGATTATGTAGTAGGAATTGTGTTTCCTAACACTATTAATAGTTACGGAATTCAAACTTCCTGCTCCGTTTACACTGCTGAAGCGGTGGCAATTTATTGCGCCCTTCAGCAGATATCCTCTAGCACCCGCCGTAAGTACTGCCTTTACACTGACAGCATGAGTGTATTACAACAGCTGGGGAAATATACCATCACTTGCCATCCAGTCTTGTCAGATATTTTTACCATCTTGCGTACCTTGCAAAGCAAGGGTTTCGATATTCTGTTTTGTTGGGTCCCAAGTCCCGTAGGCATAAAGGGTAGCGAGCTTGCTGACAGTGCTGCTAAGGCAGCTTCCGATCCAATGCAGCAAGTCGTTTCTCTTAGTAATATCAAGATGTCCACAAAGGAGTTCGTCGACTCTTTGTGGCAAGAGTCGTGGAACCTGCTAGTCACCAACAATTTACATTCTATAAAACCCATCATTCATCAGTGGCCAGTGTCTCCAATTCGGAGGACTGATATCAAACTGACCCGCCTTCGCATTGGACTCACGTTTCACCCATCATCATCTTCTATTAGGAGAGATCACACCCATTTGCATTTCATGCTCTACTCCATTTTCTGTTTATCTGTGTTTTGTTTATCCTGTTTTTCATCATCGTATCAAATTTTTTTTAAAAGCACAATTTTAAATCTACGAGATTTGATTAGGGAAAATCCCCATTCAAATATCTTCTCATTTTTATATGACATTGGCATTTTAAACCTCATTTGATATATATTTTTTCGTATTCACAACTCATTAATTCACACCTTTTTATATTATACTATACACCTTGTTGCTGGTCAACATGTTTTAAAACATCAATTCATATCATCCATGTTTTTTTATATTGATGGCAAATTTTAATCTTATGCTTTAACCATATCCTTTATCAAAATTAAATATCTTTTCCATATGTTACGCTTTTATCTTTATCTTTTTCTTAATATTTTATACTTTTATTGGGTCACATTCTGTCATGTGTTTGGCGCAGCTTGTCCGCTTTTGAACCTTGAGCCATAAAACCCTAAAATCCAATCCAGAAACAAATAGAATTCGCTAAAATACAATAATACAGAATTTCAACAAAAACTAAACATTCAGTCATATTTTTTAAGTCAAGTCTACTTTTACGTAAAAATCAATGGTTTTATTTCACTTAAAGTACTTAAAAATAGTTTTATCCTAATCTACTGTAAATATCTGAAATGAAGAGTATGATTACATTGTGTAAAGTTTTGTTACTACTGCCCCTGAAGAAACGAGAAACCAAGTCTTATAAAACATTTGGATTGCTATTAGCCAAAACTTAACAAATTCCCTCTTTTTCTCTCAAATACCACCCTTGAGAAGTATTTATTCTTAAACTGGGTAAAATATCGGTATAAGAATTTAAAAAAATGAAATTGGCCATATTCACGACTACTGGGAAAATATTGCGTTTTAGCAAAATCGATTGATAGTTTGTCACCATTTTGCTCATTATCGCTTTGTAAAATGAGTATTTGTATCAAATGTACCCTTTTCATCTTTCATTTTTATATCAATCCTAATTGAGGGTTTTCGGATGGTGTTGACGTGCCAACTTTTTGGTTCGATGACCTTACAGATTCCGTTTGTAATCTCCTGATTCTAGAAATGTATAATTTTGTCACTTTTGGTCATTTTCGAGATTTTTAGGGTTGGTTTGGTTTGGTTTGTTATGGTTTTATGGCGCAAGGGCCATATTTAGATTTTTAGGGCATCACTTGTCTTGGAAATGGAATTTTCATAATCTCATTCGCAGTTTCATTTTTACTACAAAATATGACCAAAAATCCTTTCGAATTCTGATGGAGAAAGAGGGGAAGGTTTTTCTGTATTGCTAATTAAAGAGTTCCTCCCTGGAAAACGTACCACTCCGCCGAAAATAGAAAAAAGTAAAAGTCTGAAGCCTATTCAAATGGAACACTCTTTCAACACTACTTCGAAATAAACTTTGAGACTCAAATTTTTCGTTCCGTTTTTATATTTCGTAGGCCAACAAAATCAGGGCCTGATAACATCACTGACCAACAATTTTAAACTTTTTTTTCATAACGTAGGTGAAATAAGGTTTTTCTATTTTTGAGGTGCTGAATTCAAATATGATCTCTATCACGTACTGTTTTTGCATATTAACAATTGCTATATTTTACAATGTATATATATGCAATGTATATATAATACTCTTTCGTTAGACCAATTTTCGAAATGAAAACTGAGCTTCAAATTGTAATTTGTTACAGCATTTATATTTCTTGTTATAAAATTAGTGTTGAAATTCACATATCACTGCATGAGACAGAAAAAAGTAATTATGTACAAATACAATATTAAATTTATACGCTTATACTCGTATACACATATGAGTAGTTCATTTTTCTCTTATGTGTCGCTATCGTCTCTTATGTGTATGCAATTTTCTCTTATGTGTATGCAATCGTAGTGGCGTTATCTTCAAACACATTCACAGTCGACATCCCATAGTTAAGTGAAATAAATTCCATTGAAGAGCCACGCACGTCATCCTTTCAAAAACTGTTACACCTGGAGAACTGGGTGTGATAGTGAATAACCGAACTTTTCGGCTTCACTTTCTTTTCGGGTTTGTTATCGGTCACAGTGCGAAGGGAAATTTTCCAATTCATAAATTCTTGAACTTTCTCAATATTTCCCACAGCTGCTGTCATTCTTAACTGAATGAGTCAAAGTTCGAAACTTTTTCCATTGACTCCTATTTTAACAAACATTTCAAATGAAAAAGTCTTGTATAAATTCCTCAGCTACACAAATGTTTCACTTTCTTCGTTCGAAAGTGGTCGAAATACGCGTCGAATTGGTGTCAGAGGCATAAATGTCTGTCATTGGACCAGAAGCACGCGATGGCTAAGATAAAATAAGGACGAATTGGGCCCCAAAATGTGATTATGAAAAACAGTATGAGCTAGCTTAATTACAAATCGCCTTTTATATCCGTACTCTATATTTATAGTTAAAAAATACTGAAGTTTATATATTTTTCAACCTGTGTAAACATATATTTAATTTTTATAATATTGCCGAAAACTGCAAAATCTCCGAATTTTTCATCTGTTGAAAAATAAATACTGTACCAAAAATATTTTTATTACGTTCACTGAGTTCCTTATACGTCGTTTTTAAAACAGTTTGTATATTTTTGGACTTGGTAATATTTTTATGGAAGGACAGACTTTCAGTTAAAATACTAAAATCTAACGTCCTGTTGAGGGCTCAAGACGTTGAATAAAAAAATAAAAATATATAGGCTTATAGTTGAAGGTAAGAGGCAACTTTTCCCCTATTGCAAATTGAAATTTCAAAAACCTTTTTCCTATCTGAACCTTAATGTCCATAATCGCATTGTTGACCTTTCGAAAGATCAACTCCCAAAGTTGTTTTGAACTTGTGTTTTAGCGTTTCTTTTAATTGGTATTTTCTTCTGCAAATCACGTTTCTTGAGGTAGTGAAGGCCATCCAGGAAGAGAGTAGTTTTTCGATTCATCTCTCTTTCACGTCAAAGTTTGACCATGGGAGGTATGGGGGTCAAAAATTCGTGTAGTAGGGAACCATAACCTGTAATCCGCTACTTTATTTCAAACGTTTTGCTTTGAATACCAGTAATTTTGAATTTTCACGAATAAATAGAATTTATTCACTCAAGAGGAATGTAGGGTGTAATAAAAAGTAATATAAATTTCGAATACAAGTATAAATCTTTAAGACGGAGTGTTCAATGCTATGCTTTTTGTATTCTTTTCTTGTGAGTTGCACTTAAGAAATTATTTTCGTTGTGTGCTTTTTTCTTATGAGAATAATTTATACTTTCGCAAAATTATTATTTTTATTTTTACCTTGAAAGGGGCTGGAGTATGCAGAGCTACAAGCTCCACAACATCCCGACAATCTCACTCCTACCGTCATTAACTTCTCAACGGCTCGACGTTATTGTAACACGTCTTCGCATCGGCCATCCACGAGTCACTCATAGATTTTTATTGGTCGGGGAAAACGCTCCATCGTGCCAGCATTGCCAAGATCCGCTCTCCATGCATCATATTTTAACTTCTTGTACATGTCGTAGGCATTTGTATCGACAATTTTTTAAAACTTCCTTACCAATTTTATCAGACCTGTTGGGTCGACAATTTGGGGAGATTGGGGAGCTTGCTACCAGAGGCAAAGTGTAGAGCTTCCAGAGTCCTGTATTAAGGGTGAATCGTACTAATAAAGGATATAAAAATAGTTTTCAAATGTTTACCTGCAAATAGGTAACCGTAGTAAAAAGAAATAAAAGTAATGTAGAAATATTTCATAATTGAAACAAGAATTTTCATCCTTCACGATTGTTAAAGAATAAAACAAGTAGCCAGATAAGGGGCCTGGGAGCGCATTTTCATGTCAAAACACACAATTTGGATCATCGTTTCAGCAGACCCTTCGAAAGTAACAGTTTGGTGCGTTTCAATCACCATTGGTCCACACTTTACTAGATCAATAGGTTCAGTGACCGTCAATACTGAGAGGAACAATTCTGCTCAATTCTGTTATGTCTCAATAGCGTGTATGTTTATGCAGGATGCATTTAGAAGTTCAAATCCCGTGGTCTATACTCAATTTGGTTGAGTTTAGCCAACGGATTTTTAACTATCGGGATTAAAACACCTCCTTTCATGATGACCTCCCTGTATCTCTAAGTATCATATGCTGTACATAAATCAGCCGAAAGAAGTTTAAGGGGCAGAATATCAATATATCATCGAAAAAATAAACATACTGTAATTTTGTTTTACAAGATTAAAAACTTTGTAATTGTAGTTAGTGAAACTTTCCAATCGCTTCCAGCCCTCAGGGGCATACCTTCTTTAGGTTTGTACGGACTTCACAACCCCGGGGTACCTGAGTGATCTTCCTTTTTTCATTCTTCTCCCCTCCCCTTCTGCTTTTGCTATTTTCTTCCTCGTTGTGGTTGCCTCTTCGGAGGTGAGGGCTCCCCTTGAGAAGCTTTTCGTCACTCTGTTGCTTTCAGCTCCTCATGGGGTTATATCACCCACGTGTTTGCCGTGCGTGGAGTCCCGTGTCACTGGAAAAGGGGATCCTGGCAGTTGAGGGGCGACATACTGACCCAATACACTGTTGCGGCCCCAGCTTCAGGTAAACGGGAGGTGTACATTGGTCCCGTCTGCATCAATCGGCTGGTCGATTGGACTGTCGTCGGCTAGGGCTAAGTGATCGGTCACCTACTGGAAAACTCGTTAAGGAGTGCTTCAGGGGTGGAGTCAGCTTCAAGGGTGCACTGAGCACGTATGGACACCGACTCATCCCCTTGTTGGGCTCTGTGATGGGTGGTGCTGTCGGAGTCTGAATATTTCAACACTTCATTATGAATAATGAAAATAAACAATCTTGTCCCTCTAGTAGGGAGCAACACACATTCATTCAAAATTGTTAGATTTTTTTATATTTAAATTATTGAACAGTTCAATTCAAATTTCAAGTCAAACGCAACCCTCAATTTCTCCTGTTCCCCTTTTATTATTCACAAAGCAATAGAATCTTCTCTTGTGACAGTAAAATAAGTTTAAAAAACTTCGTTCAGGGGACCTTCAAATTGAAGTGTCTTCTGTAAAACAGACGGAACTTTTAAGTAATACAAACACAATAGGCCCATTCACAGTTTCCGTTAGTCCACATAGGTCATTAAATTTTTGTAGAAGTGTCATTTCAGAACCAGATCTGCTATTTTCATCTGAGGAAGAGATACTAGATAACCTCCGTGATGAACAAGTTTCTGAAGTAAGACGTATAATTATGCGTCGAGTGGGGTGACTTTTCCAACGAAGCACCTCATCTTAGCATTCGATCTACCCACCTTGCCATCACGCATAAAAGCCGCGTATCTCAGTTGTCCCGTTCGTGTGTTTGTCCCGAGTCCTCAACGGTGTTTTAAATGCCAGAGGTTCGGGCATTCGTAAACTTCCTGTCGTGGTACCGAAACCTGCGCTCGTTGATGTAAAGTCGGCCACGATAGTGACACCTGCACTGCGCCACCCCATTGTGTAAACTGCAATGGGACCATCCGGCGTACGCAAGGTTGTGTCCGAAGTGGACCTTCGAAAAAGAAATGAAGCAGTGAGGGTACCTCAAAATATCTCTATTCCCGAAGCTCGCAAGCTGGTTGAATCCCGGACCCCGAAAACTGGGATTTCAAAAATCTTTTCAATCTGGCCATTCAAGTTGATCCCTTTTTCGGAATTAATGTTGAATCTCCGAAAATTTTAACACCTTTAGAACCTAATGTGAAAAAAACACCCAAAACTGCTTCAACCTCAACATCTAGCTCATCCTCAGAGACCCGACGCCAATTCACAAATTCCGACACCCAATACATTAACAAATAAAAAATTAAAAAAGATCTAAGACTAACTATTCATATAAAAATCGATTCTCAAAATACCTTGACAACCTACAAAAAACTCCAAAACATCTCCTTCGGCATGCATCTGAGGAGCTTGAATTAAGTCTCCATGTGTCGGATCTCTCTGAGGAAGACCAGATATGGAGATACAAAAGATACAATAGGTTCATTTATATGATCTCGCGGATTCAGAAATAAGTTGGATGAAGTTAAAACCGTCATTTCAGAATATCACCCCGCCTGTGTCGCACTTCAGGAGATATACCTTAAGTCAGCTAGCTAACAAGGCGAAGATCCGTCGCTATGCTTGCACTAGGAGTGATAGCAACATTGATGGAAGAGCTTTGTGAGGTGTTGCACTCTTCACATCCCATGCATACCCATCTCGCTGTTTCGCTAAACACTTCCTTTCAAGCAGTTACAATTAGAATGCGAGTACGACGGATGATTATTATTTGTAATCTATATATGTATTGGATTCGGTCTCAACCTCTACAGAGGACTTGAAATTATAGTGCCGTATGGTGTATATGAAAGTAGAAAGTTATTTTGTTAATCTTGGTTGTATATAAAGATAGCAGAAGAAATAATGTTATATAGACGAGACGTCTTGATTTTGAATGCATGTTATGTTTGTAAATACGAGTCGGTTTCAATAAAATTAATTTTTAATAATGTCTCGTAAACTTTAATGTCCTTTGGCCCCAATCGATCAAAGCCAACAATATACCACCTAATAGTACCATCCAACAACAGAGACTTGAGAACTTGGTGGATCAATTGCCGAAATCATTTCTAATCCTCGGTGACTTTAATGATCACAGTGCGCTTTGGGGAAGTAGGGACACCAATTCCCGTGGTATCGAACAGCTGATAACAGATCGCTGTCTCTCTGCTCAATAATGGTAATGTAACCTACTTTCATGAACCATCTTGCACTTTCCATGCAATCGACCTCGCTATCTGCTCTCCTTCTGTTGTAACCTTTCTCTCCTTTTTCGTCGGTAGTGACCTGCGCAATAGTGATCACTTCCCAATATTTGTCACTAATATTGGTGGAAGATATCCTATTTAACATCCGTCACTATATGTATATGAGGCAGCCGAATGGTCTATTTTTACATCACAGGCCACAATATCAGAAGAGATGCTAGAAAGCAGCATAGACGAAGCAATTGAAACAGTCACCGACGCTTTTATTAAAGCTGCTGATAAAGCGATCCCCAAGAAATCTCCCACCTTTCATAAGCATTGTAAACCTTGGTGGACTTCTGTATGCACTGCAGCGACTAAGACCCAAAGGAAGGCGTGGGGTATTTTCCGCCGATACCCCACAACTGAAAATTTTACAGCCTTCAAAAGAGCAAAAGCCAACGCTCGCCAAGTGCGACGTCAGAGCCAGTGGGAATCTTGGAAGAAGTATGTATCTGGCATAACATCTGCCACTCCCTCTAAACAGTTATGGGACCGAGTCCGAAAAGCGATGGGTTCATATTCTGAAAAGATCTCGTTTATAGAAGAGAATGGCCGATATGTCTCTGAAGCTGCATGGATAGCGAATGACATAGCACGGGCTTTCTCTGCAGCTTCCAGTGCTAACTATTCAGACACATTTAAAAGAGTAAAACGTCACGCAGAATCCCATCGCATCAATTTTAAACCTGAACTCGCCTATAACTGTCGATTTACGAAAGAAGAGTTGAAGCGATGCCTTCAGAAGACCAAGATGACTGCACCTGGTCCTGATGGCATCAGGTATATAATACTTCAACATCTGCCTCCTTCATCTCCCATTTGTAACATTTTACATCTTTTCAATAGAATATGGGAAGAACATACTTTCCCTTCGGCTTGGAGACGTGCCATAGTTATACCCTTTCCAAAACCTGGAAAAGATCCAACTAACCCGTATAACTATCGGCCAATCGCACTCACAAGCTGCATGTGCAAGCTTTTTGAAAGGATGGTGAATTCTCGTCTCGTTTACATCCTTGAGACGACTCAGGCTCTATCACCATTTCAAAGTGGTTTCAGGGTTGCTCTCTCTAGGGTAGATAACATCTTGTCTCTCGAAACTCAAGTTCGCCGTGCGTACTTACACCCAAACCATCTCGTCTCCATTTTTTTCGATATGGAGACGGCGTATGATCGCACCTGGCAATACGGAACTCTCCGTGACTTACATTCTCTTGGGTTTAGAGGACATCTACCAATTTTTATTCAAAACGTTTTAGCAATAAGACAGTTCCAAGTCCGAATTGGCTCTGCCTTTTCGGACTCATTTTTCCAAGAGGAGGGTGTCCCACAAGGGAGTATACCTGAGTGTTACTCTCTTTTCAATAAAAATTAATGTCATCACTCAGTTGCTCCCATCTATTCGAGGAAATCTGTATGTGGATGATGTTAGCATTCATTGCGAAGGCAAAGACATGCGGTATGTCGAGCGACAACTCCAGACAGCTGTTTCTTGCTTGACGCGGTGGAGTTTCGTAAACGGTTTCAGCTTTTCGGCTCAAAAGACATCCTGCGTTCATTTCTGCTGACTTCGGAACCTGTATCCTGACCCAGAGATATTATTGGATGATAATAGGATTGCAGTGTTGCACAGAGTAAGATTTCTCTGTATCGTATTCGTCCAGAAACTTACCTTCCAACCCCACGTGGAGCAGTTGCGGATGTCTTGCGAAAGAAAACTGAATCTTCTGAAGGTCCTTTCTAAAACATTTTTGGGGTAGTACGGTCCTCCATGCTTAACATCTATCGAGCTATAATTCGTTCCAGATTGGACTATGGATGTGCAGCCTATGACTCTGCCCGTCCATCTGTTTTGCGTAAGCTCGATATAGTACATCACTCAGCACTGAAGATCTGTTCTGGAGCCTTTCGCACTTCACCCGTCAAAAACCTGTACATGATATGCCAAGAACCATCTTTGGCTTCCTCTCGTCTTCTCTTGTCGCTTCCTTTATACTACCGCATTGTCTCATCCTACTCATCCACTGCAGGATTCACTCCTTAACACTTCTTTGATCTACTTTTTAGAAATCGACCATCATTCATCCCTACTTTTCATTTGCGCATACGGAATGTCCTTACCCAAAGTCCACTGAGTGCCATTGCCGTTTCTGAGCGTACCTATGTATATCCTTTCTCACCTTGGAACTACCCAAATTTTCTTACCTATGTCTATTCCTTGGTTTTGAGTCGCAACTTTCCCTTCGGGATTTATCCCGGACCGTCGTCAATAGCCCGTTGTGTTGCTCTAGTGCAACATTAATTAAATACCAATTACCACCACCTTGGTTTTGAGAAATCGAACACCAGCCCCATCATCTTTCGTCAGCTTTTTTCACACCATCGCCTATATTATAGAGATTACACAGAGGTTTGCACTAATGGTTCTAAATCCATACAACATGTCGGCTCCGCCTTTGTGTGTGGATCAACCACAGTGAATTTTAAGCTGCTCTGTGTGATCTCTATATTTACAGCTGAATTTTATACAATATATGAGGCTTTGAAACATATATTTCACCTCAGAAATAGCAATTTGATTATGTACAGACTCGAAAAGTATCGTGGAATGTTTGTCATCCGACTGCCATCAGCATCCTTTAGCTCTCACTGTGTTGAATCTCTATCATCAACTCGCCCGGCGTGGTTTGGTATCCTTTTCGTTGGATACCTGGACACATCGGGATTTCCGGCAATGAGCAAGATGATAACGCAGCAAAAAATACTACGACCTTTTTGAGTCTGCACGTTCAATACAATGATCTCCGACAAGCTGTCCGAAACATTGTATGAAACGACTGGCGCACCAATTGGAGCATGGAAATTAATAATAAAACTCCATAATATTCATCCAGATATTTCATTGTGGCCTTTCCTACCCATTAGACATTCCGATGTGATTCTAACTCGCTTACGTATCGGACACGCGTTTCACTCACAGGCATCTTATTAGGAGAGAGTACCCCGTGTGGTGAACCATGTGGCCTTTACAGCCTATTTGGATCGATTGTCCCGTTTCTAGCAGTCATGGGCTTCACTCTGTTAATAGCACTGTTTTCACTTTACAAGATTTGATTGGGGAGAAACCCCATTCTAATGTTTTAACTTCTTGGACGGCATTCGATTTTTAAATTGTATATAAAATAATCTTATTCATACCATATTCTCTCATTGCTTATATATATAATTCTAATCCATTTGATATTTACATCATATTACTAACCATATTTTTTAAATCATAAATTTATGAAAATTATACCATCATCTCAATTTATCTTGTACAGATTGTTGACCACTATATTTTAACTTTTTATATTTTCCAATGTCTCATTCTATTACATATATAAAAAATTACACGGGAATCTTATTACCCACTACTTTTTAATATTTTTATATAAAAATTGATATATCTGGCGTTTGACGCAGTTTGTCCATTCCTGGATCTTGCGCCATAAAACCTAAATCAACCAACCATCCAATCGCTTTCAAGAAAATTTGTTTCTATTTGTAATGCATTCAATAAGGAAAGCAAATCGCAGAAATGTTATCCAATAAACTAAAAGCTGCTTTTAAATATAATGTCTAAGAAATAAATAATTTCTTCCGCTAAAGTTTAAATTTGCATAAAACCTTTTGATATCAGACAATGAAATTATTTTATTCGTGTATTTTTCACTTTTGAAATGTTACGTTTCAATCAATTTCGGGGCCTGCATGAATTGGTAGAAGAGAATCCAAATAATTGTAAAAAAGTGGTAACCTGCCAATCCGTCCCTGTTGAGTCCTCACTAGAACACTCGATTCGGTTGTTTAAACAAGGCGAACTAGAGTAGGAATGTGATCGAGATGTGAATCCAATGGTCGGAGTTGGTTGTTTGAGCGTTTTATGGCGCTATATTTGTTCTTACAAGACAAGTGAATTTGGTGAAAGGGGAAAAAAGTTGTGTGGTGAAAAAAAGGCAGGAATAGATCGCTTAGGTATTCCGCGTGTACTAAAGACATGGAAAAAGAAAAGATCACTGGAGCACCTCAGGTCCTAAAGATGTGTCCACGAGGGCAAAAGAATTTCGGAACTTCACTTCGATTAAAGTTTCTATACGGTTCACTTCAAGATACTGACAAAAGACACCTAGAATAGAAACAAAACAGCATTTATTTTGGGTGGGGTATGACTATAAATTTACATTTTCCACATCGGTAACTTGTCAGCTAACTATTAGTGATTATAGACTGAAATTTAAGGAAAGTGCAAGTGTTTTATAATCTAAACACTTTATTATCTCTATATATCCATCTTTAGAATGTTAAATACGTACCATCATGAGCACAAGTTTTAGGGGACCATTTTGGTAGTTAAATAACGTCGCACTGGAGCAACACAGAGGGCTATTGGTGACGGTCCGGGATCAATACCGAAGGGAAAGATAAAAGGACAACGCCTCGTAATTTTGAACATATGACGAAAACAACACCTGAGCTAGCACCCCACTCTCCAAACTTCCAAACCACGCCAACCTGAGGATATTTGAGGCCACAGCAGATTTAACGTGCACCATCCCAGTGTACACGGCGGTCTTTGAACTCGTAACCCTCCTGTTTCTAATCCGTTGCTCTTCCAACTGGGCTACCGCTGAACCATTTTGGCTATTGAATGATTTTGTGAAGTGGCGCCAGGACAGTTGAGTCCCCTAGGACTTGTATATTTAGGGATAATAAAGTGACTTCAGTGTTTAGGTTTTGATAGAAAATATGTGCACATTATCCTTATTTATCTGACATTCTTTCCTTCGATTTCAGTGTGTACTCAGTAGTTAGGTCTGTCCATGTGGACTCTGAAATTTAAATTTATAGTCAGACCCCGAAATAAATACTGTTTTGTTTCAGGTGACTTGTCGGTACAGTGTTTTAAATTGAATTCAGATTTGTTCGAAACAACCCATGACTCACTAGGCTTCGTGTCATAGCACATTTTTTCCCTTCGGCATTGATCCCAGATAGTTTCGTTGCTCCAGTGTGACATAAATTCTACTACCTATTATGTAAAAGAACAGCTTGAAGTCTTTGAGATGAAGCAATAAAACACTTTCATTCATCACTTTGAGTTTCCCAATTTCTTTATGCTTTAAGAAGTAAACTGTTCTGCGTTGTTTAAAAGTTCTTAATAAAGTGTCAATTTTTATGAGGAAAACTTCTTTAGAATGAATTATATCAAGTGTAATAACAACAAGCAAATTTGCGTTGCTAGTACATGATCAAAAAGACGTTATCAAAAGCCAACGTTTTGACGCAGCTTGTCCATTCTTTTTGGGCCTCATAAAACCCAAATCAACCAGCCAAAAAAGGCCGTGTAGTACATAATTTATATTAAGGACAGCTAAATAAGTTTTTTTCATCGCCGGTCTATTATAAATGTGTAAAATAAAAGACATTTGCAAAACATTCTTCGAAATTTATCGAATTCGTTATTAGTTATCGAATTAGTTATTAGAGCGTAAAATCCTTTATTTCTGTATTAGTGTACAAACAAATATTCTAAATGAAATTCCTGTTTGTGATTTCTTCTTTACGAAAACAAGACGTATCTTTGTAATCTCGCTTTAACCGATCTCATGCGAAAATTCTGTTTGACAAAAAACGCTATTCTTTTCTCTAATAGTATTGTTTTCAAACAATTTTCGTGATCTGAAAGTGTCCTGCGACATTCTATTCTTAGATGATTGCAAAAACCTCTGTGTTAATACGTACCCTAACTAGAGATCCCTCTTTCGAATTTGAAGCGACTCCTGGCAATAGATGGCACCACAAGGTCTAGCCATCGGGAGTTCTCTCTGTTAAACATTAAAAGGTCTCTTGCTTGAATTATGAGAACCAAAAAACCACGTTTGTTTTGTTTTCCTAAGAATTTAATTATTTAGTTTATTTCCTTAACAAAAAACCTTGGATATCCTTTTTTAAATTCGATTGAAATAGACTTGAAAATATGGCATTTCCACCACAAAAGAAATGTGTTTCGAAAAAGTTGCAAATGGTACTAATCAAGGAGATAATTTCTCCAAGTTTGTGTGCTCTCGTTGCTAAAATGCTGCGTAGAAAACTGTCTATAGCCTTCCAAACCCCAATCAATAGTTGGTGGTGTGACCCTATTGGGTGACATTCTACACTAGTCAAACTGAAAAGATAGAAGACTGACTAGGTGGTGTTCCTCCGTATTCGAATGCAATGCTGCTTCTCTTGAGGTGAATTCGCCCACTGTCGATTGATCGTCCGCTAGAGGTCGCCGTTCGGCGGTGCGTGCCCAGATCCGAGTTCGGATCGAGAGGATGCGGGCCTCTCTGTCGTCGTCGCAGCTCACCGGCATCGCCCCCGAAAAATCGCCCAGCAAGTCCTGCTGCGCCATTCCCAACGGTTTCTGCGTCAACTGGGTAAGCAGCTCGCTCACACGATCTTGCTATTGATTTTTTCATGTTTGCCGCATCGGGATTGGTTTATCCGCATGCTCTCTTAATTTAGGCATTTCCTATCTGCACAATGCTAAATACAGACACTCATAATGAAAAGGTTAAATTGACTGGAAGGCCAAAAAAATTGAAATCTTAATCAATGTGTACAATTGTTTCATCAAGTGTTGCCTGATTTGATGATGTTACTGAATCTGATACATTTCGAAGAATTAGATTTTCTCTCCGATCGAGTTCTTATTCATGTGTTTCTAAAAGTATTGGTTTTCTCACTATAGTAAAAATGAAGTGAAACCTTAGATTTAGTTATCGAATAGGATAAATCACTTACAGAAACACTGAAATGACAATCAGAAAGGAATCACTAGTCTAGAGTTCTTAAAAAATAAGATGTAAATATAGAGTAACGTTCCAAGAGAAACTCTTATGAGTCAGATTTTGAAAAGAATGTTTGAATATTACATTTGAAAAGCAGAAATACACAAATAAACGAAAATAATAAAATAATAATTGGGATTAGTTTTTATTTTAAACACTAGGATCCGTACTTTGCTGTGACATTTGTATTTTTACGTATTTTTCTTAGAACATTTTTTGGTTTGGGGAAAATTTTTTCAGCACATGCATGTGAAATGGTTACTTGTAAATTACTTTTGAAAACTGTGTTTTACTCTTTTAGTGAAAGCAATTATACAATCTTTGTTCGAATATTACGATTTTGGAATTATATTTCGTTGAAACATTACAACGAGCCACAATTTTGTTTCATTTTTAATAATGTCGGCAGTGAAAACATTTGAAACCAAATTCTTCAATACTAAAAAATGTTTTGAAATTACTAATTTTTCAGCATCAATGAGAATAAGAGCTTTACATAAATTCAGAAGCTGAAGCTATTTAAAATTAAATGCTGGATTATTGATGTTATAATACTTTCAATCACTCAGTAATAATTTGTGGTTGCTTTTCTAATTTTAAAAAGATATTTGAATAAGTAGAAGAGCTATTTTTCTGTCAGAACCTCTCAACTTTACTTTATCAAGAAATACACGACGTAATGAGTGTGTAGAAAGTGAGTGCCATGTTTTCTTCATTCGACATAACTATAAAAAGTGGCCAAGACTGTCTAATCCTACTTTCTCATGAATTCTACATAAAAATTTAAGAAATATACGTGAAAAATGAATATAATGTAGTGTTTTATAACAATCATCCTAGATAAATCTCACCCTCTTCGTTTCAGCAACTTTTTCTCTCGCTTCCTCCAGCTATTCCAATAATCTGTACACTCCCTTGCTTGTTTTCAGTTCTTTGATTTATTGAAATGGAGCAAACAAAAACCTATTACCGTAACCGATTTCCCTTATGGTAATAAGACGAAAATAAATTCAAAGAAGCACTCACTGCGATGTCTGAATCTGAATTTTCCAATGACGGCAGTATTGTTTGATCTGGAAAAGATGTATTTTGCTTAATATATTGGGGATACAGCTTCTCTAAAGTACATCGATTATTCTCATAACCGTTCCTATTTCTCTACTGCTGGTCTATAATTGAATGGAAAATAAGATTTAGAGCAAAATGTGATTTGAAAGTGATGTTAAAGCTGTTCACTGAATTTCCAGTCATCCTAACAACCTTTTGCATCATTGCATTTTCTTCGGTACACGAGACTGAAGATTCTTCATGGTTGGTTGGTTTTTGGGGTTTTATGGTGCAAGGGCCACACTTGACCACGCCGCGCCAGACACAAGACATGCAACGAAGAATCTTCATGGAGACATTGGTTTCGAAACATGAATACAAGTGCTTCTTTTTGAAATATCCTTCTCTCGACCACGATTCTTTTCAATCTGTCCATTATTTGAATACTCTGCTTTGAGACCATTTCAAGCCATACCTGTCAACTTGGCCGTACAGTGTACTTATCTTGGTTAAATTGCACGATATGCGAGCATATGGTACGATTGTACGGTTTTTCGCGAAATTTTCAAATAAATCTCAATTTTTGTTTTCAAAAGAGATCCGACACGTGCTTACAAATTCCGACCCACTATGTAAAACACAATCTTCTCTACGGTAAACAGATTCTACAACGGAAAACCAATTTTTATTTCGAAATTGATTTTTTTCTTCTAGCTGTTTTGTGTAATTACAGGATTGCCTTCCACTAAACACGAGGCAGCATGTTTCCAGACCTTCTAACAAGAAGCATCATCCGAAAGGATCAACCCATTTCCCTAGGGTTGGGTTTTTCAAAATTGACAGCTTTTAGAAAAGCCAGTCTACGTTTAGTTAGCACAGAACCAAAGAGCAACAAACCAAATATTAAACCAATTGAGACGAAACAAGATATGAATTACAGTATTATTCAAATCATACACAATACGTCGACCCCCGGCAATTTCATTCCTCCCCTCTTAAATTTTCAAAACAGATTCCCGATCATGTTTACTGTATTTGAATCGACAAATGTTCTGAAACAAAAGCTGGATTTCTCAACATTTAATTCGAAAAAGTTATTTTCAATTCGAAAGAAGTCCGATATTTATAGATTGTCTGTAACATAGTCCTATTCATTCCATTTGCTTTAAAATGGAAAGTTTTTGAACAAACATCCTTGTTTGTAAGAAAGTCTGAACAAATGAAGAAACAAGAATAAAAGTATAAAAAATTGCGATAATTTCGTGCTCTTATGACGCAAAATATCGCCAAATAGGTAGCGCCAAGTTCATAACTCAAGACATCTCTAACGCAGAGCCAAGGGTTGCTTTTGAAACAAATCCCTCTTATTTGTAGTAGCCCAGTTGTAAGAGCAACGAATTAACTGGAAGGTTGCGAGTTCGAACTAGGTCCAGCCAAAGACCGTCGTGTACACGGGGGCTGGTGCACGTTAAATCTATCGTGGCCTCAAATGTCCTCACTTTGGCGTGGTGTGAAAGTTTGGAGAGTGGGGGTGCCAGTTCAGGTGTTCTCGTCATCTGACCGTGGTTCAAAATTACGAAGCGTTGTCCTTGATCTTTCCCTTCGGGATTGATTCCGGACAGTCGCCAGTAGCCCGTTGTGTTTCTCCAGTGCGTGGTAGTTAACTACCTACCTTATTTGGCAGGTTTTTTTGTAATTTAGCGCCTTTTCATTTTTTATTGTTTCCTTTTAGATACCTTTTCCTTCTAAAAACTAAAATTTTGACAGAAAATGTGACACCAATGATTGCAAGATTGATCACGCAAAATCTTATTTTTAAGAACATCAAACTTTTGTGCTGAAGAATTGCCTCTTAAAGATGATATCAGGAAAAGGTCTTGGATTTTGTTTAACTCTTGGTTACAAAAGACTACTTTCTGATAATTTGGGAAAAGAAATAGCTTGTTGAGAGTGCAAGAAAATTTGAATCATTTAGGTATCTCCCAGCCTGTTCAAGATTTTTATGGTTGCTCCAGACAATAATATCATCATTGAGTGCGATTTCTCAATTTGCAAGTGCATGAAAGTAAAGTGCAAATAGCACCTATCGAAGTCAATTTCGAAGTGTTTATTAAAGAGGAGCCACACTCGCCCTGACGGGAGTTCTAGGAAAACTGTTTTTGTGGGTTTTCCATTTGGATTATGCTTTACTCTTTGGCTAAAATAGAGTATATCCATAAAATCCTATTCAAATTCCGCAGATAACTTAATAAAATGTTCTTCATTCATTTACAAGTAATGCTGGTTCGATAGTGTGTTAGCTCTAACTTTTGGATTCTTTAATATCCTTTCCTGACTCCAGAAAAGGAATAACTGTCAGTCTTAATCTTCAGTAACTTTCCGAGTTCCAAGACATTGTTCAAAAGCGAGATTTGCTGTTTACTAAGGCTTTTTAGAAATATAACTAATGTAACACCGCAAAAAGAAAAGTGTCCTTCCTCACAGATAAACAGCATCTTAATTTTCAATTGTAATAAGCATTGATGAGTAATATTTTCAATCTTACATAAAGAGAGGAATTAAAGAAACAACCACTACGAAATTGAAAATGAGCATCATTTGATTAATCAGCTCCATGATGGAAACTTGTGGATTGTTGTCAAAATAATTGAACGTCGCGAATGTACCTTGCGAACGAGCATGTTCGTAAAAATTAAATTTTTGTATTTAAAAATCATTAATACTTAAATTGAGTCAAAACTTGTCTGTGGACTAAGAGGAGTGTGAAACCTTTTCTTGATTGGTCCCACATATATGCATATAAGCTGGTCATTTTAACAATTAAGAGTGGCCTTTGAGTCTCAGACATTTCTTTTAGGAGTTATTGAACATAAGAAGTGAATTCAGTTACAGTTTAAGAATCAAAACAAGGTTTTAGGCTTCGAAAGTTTAAAAATTGTTTACTGAAAAATATTTTCCTTCTAGTTGAAATAATGAATAAAGCTATACTGAATTGAAGCCCCTTTTTTTTAAATATCCAAACCTTTTAGCCCTGGAATATCCTATTTATTCCCAACATGCCTTTAAACTTTACTTTATATTAACATAGAAGGAATGAATAGCGTATTTACAAATTCCAAAATCAATATATCCCTTTCCATCTTATTTCGGTCTAATCGCTCGCAGGTATGATTATCTCTACTCAGCTGAATAATTCATGGTAAGAGCTAATTCTTGTCCTTAAAGAGAACTATTTTTGTGTTTGAATTATTTATAGTATACAAATATGCGATATTTTATCTATGGGAAATCTCTTTAATAGTATAATTTTCATCTGTCTCTTATGTGTGATGAGCATCTTCACTTTTTAATAAACGATCTAAATGATGAATCTATGAAGATAGTTGGAAATTATCTCTTTGAAAAACCATTCTTTAAACTTTTTGGTTTCTCGTGCAATTTCCCCCTCAGTATGCATTTTTTGTACTAGTGTTGGTTGGCTGTGGTTCCAACAACGCCAACTGAGCGACGCAGTTCCAAAAAGGTTTGTGGGGAATATCTTCCTCATCTAGTACCTGCATATGTTTGTTTTGAAAAATTAGGAAAAGGATTTGTCAAATAAAAGTGGCATTTTTCGCGTTTCCATAATTATTATGTGCTTACAACACCATTTGAGACGGGAATCGAACATAATCATAAAACTATATAAAATTCATAAATGAAATTGGTTCGAATGGCAGATTTCATATCTGATTATTATTGTGACGAGTCCAAAGGAACGGTTTTTCTGAAAATACTGTCTTTTAATTTTGAATACTGTTTCTGATTATTTCAAAAGTAGTTTCTCAAAGAAAGATGAAATTAAAATGAAATTGGTTGAATAGGTTCCAAATCGAGAACCTCACTGGGGATTACTGCATCCAAAATACACTTGACGATATATTTTCCACGAAACAATACCGCTCCACCGAAAGGCAAAACCTATTGCAATTTTATATTGCTGTGAATAGTCAAATATACCTCAAACTATTTCTATTTTTATAATTGAGTTGATACAAACTCAAAGTGAAATGATTTGGTTTAAATAGTTTTCTGATGCATTTAAAATTCCGTTTCTGAAAACGTTTAGTTTTAGTCCTGAATGAATTTGAGGAAGAATTCATTAACTCCATATTACTGTACCAAGAGATTTAATGTCCTAGTTAAAGGATTCTTGACTTATCGCCTCTTTCACTTCTGAAAACTGAAAAATACAAGATACAATGATAGCCCTTTGGCTCAGTATCGAATGTAATAATTGTTCCAAGTTGAATTTGATCATTTCGAAATAATTCCAAGCGTGCGTTACTTTGCGAGTATCGATTGACTCGAGTGGTTTTGTAGCAGTTCTTCGATTCAACTGATCAAACCGATTGGAAGAGTAGCGGATTAGCAACCGTAATGTAAAATCTGTCGTGGTCTCAAATGTCCTTAAGTTAGCGTGGTGTGGAATCTTGGAGAGTAGGGTGCCTGCTCAAGTGTTGCCTTATCATCTGACCGTGGTTCAAAATAATGAGGTGCTGTCCTCGGATCTATCCCTTTGGGATGGATCCCCGGACCGTCGCCAATAGCCCGTCCTTTTCCTCCAGTGCGACGTTAATTCAACTCTAAAATCTCAAAAAAATGATCTGGCAACATTGAAAATCAAGACCTTTTTAGAACTCCATCACACAAATATGTTTCTGTGTCAGTAAATGATTATCGTTGGAAAAAGTTCTCACTTTTTTGGCCAAAAGAAAAACTACTTTAATGAGTTTTAATATATTAAGAAATTTTTCGTATAAAATTAGTATATTATATAGTGTGATACATTAAATTAATTTTGTGATTTATGTTCCAAATTCTTGTAGTGAAAAGCATGTGTAAACTTCGCAATGAACGGACATATTTATAATTTTGCTTACTCGTCTTAAAAAACCAATATGTCACTCTTAAAAATGAACTGAAAAGAAAATTTCCTGACTTTTGAATAAGTTGTATGGCAGCTTATTCAAAAGCGGCAGTTCATTGTGAGATGTTACAGCTCTGGGGCTATAGTTCAAGACTCAGTTTCTGTTTCTCACATTCATTTAAAAACGTGTGCATTTTATTCACAAGTTTCGTATTTGGATGTTTTCTTTTTAACTGTGTTTAATCTTTAATTTTATCTCTGACATTAAGCCTACAATTCTGATTTTCTTGTAAATACCATTAAAACCCTGAATTTGAGAGGGAAGTAAAGGGTCTTCGATGCTTCTTGATGGGTTTGATATGCAGTTTGCTACCACTGAAATTCTATTCTAAAAATATCACACCATGGGAGTTGTCAACAACTAAACTAATTAAAACCCAAAGAAATAGCCTCGAAAACCTGGATCAATAACGAGTCTTGCCCAGAGCAAGTAAAAGCGGACTTGTGAAGCGTTTTATGAGTTGCTTCACCGGTCATTGTTTCTAAAAGACGAGTCTCTTGTATATCCTTTGAGATGTTTTCCACACTTTTGTGCCCCCCGATACTAAAAACTCACCCAACTCATTTAAGAAATACTGCAAATTAAATTGATCTAGTGTACGTCAAATAATGATATGTCAAATGTCTTGATGTAAGCATTGAGATCTCAATGTTTAATGTGCTTTCAAGGGAATTTGTGAAGTTCTCCCATTTGTTTAAGGGCCCACTCCTGCAAAAAAAACTTTGTTTTGTGCCCATCAAGACTGTGTAAACAATTTTACGATAATAACGTGCTTCCAATTTTGCTGAACTCAACGTTTCCTATAAAAATTGAAGGGTTATTTCGGAAAGAAAGTCACTTGAGAAGAATTATACAAAAGTTCTTTTATAAGTAAATACTTATAGGATCTATTTTTATTTCAATGATAAGCTAAACCCATGTATTACTATAAATATAGCAATTTCGAATCACTAATTCATTCAAGTATAGTGTTCTGACGTTTCTAAATGTTTTAAGTTTTTTTTGACACACAATACAAGAAAGTCGTTTAAAATTAAATTACATTCAAAATATGTGTACATTTATTTGTTTTTTCCTCTTCATTTGAATAGTCTGAGCTTGACCTTAGGCTTCGATTAATTCTTATTAATTCTCTCTACGGGTAAGACTGGCATTGTGTGTCTATTACTTAACGTTTGTCGCAGCTTGGCCAAGTATGGCGCCATAATATTGAAACAACCACTCAGTTATTCGTATGTAGTCAACATTGTTATAAATTGTTTTCTTTGCTCACACAATTTAATGTGGAATTCCCAAAGGTAATTAAAGGCTGCGATTTCTTCTAGGACACCCGGACTCATGTTGTGTGCGAAATCCTAGAAACTGAGAAGTCTTATGTGGAGTCTTTGCAAACATTGGTGACGGTAAGTAAACTTTGGATTTATTAATGAAACATCGCTTTTATAACTTTCGCTGAGAAACAAAATCGTGTGTAAGGAAATCGGCCCGATTAGAGCCCATAGTAAATTCTGTGCTTCGAAACGAATATTACGACTTGCAAGTGAATCTTATATAACTTGCAGGTTCATTACTAAAGTTAGAAAAAGAAAGTTTTCTGCATTGCGTATGCTAATGACTTTGTAACGTGAAGGGTATTTGGATTGACACAAGCCGAGATTGTCCGTTGACGAAACCGCAATAAAATGTCACCAACACAACTCATTGAAAACAATCAAGTGAGTAAAAATGTAAAGGCAATTGATAAACACTCATCCCCATCACTGTTTCATTAAATGACATTTTAAATTTAAAATAACATTTCGAAATTAGCTTCTAACTATCCCCATGTTCTGACGTTGCTTTGCGCAAAAATTGTGTACATCTCGTTGCAAAACTGAGATCTACTGATAAATTTATTCTACCCTAAAAGCCCTTCCAACTGAAATTCAGCTTTCTAAATATTATTTTTGTCTCTCTCGTACTAGTGTTTTTTCGGTTTCATCGCCATCGCAGGGCTGCGAGTTCGAATCCAACCAAAGAGCGTCGTGTATAAAGGGGTAGTTGCACGGTAGGGGCTGGTGCACGTTAAATCTGTCGTGGTCTCAAATGTCCTCACGTTGGCGTGGTGTGGAAGTTTGGAGAATGGGGTGCCAGCTCAGATGTGACCTCGTCATCTGACCGTGGCTCAAAATTACGAGATGTTGTCCTCGGATCTTTCCCTTCGGGTTTGACCCTGGACCGTCGCCAATAGCCCGTTGTGTTGCTCCAGTGCGACGTTAATTGAAATGCCTACCTGTTTCATCGACGCTTCACTTTTCTAATGTAATATATATACGTATATATATATATATTACATACACATACATATATATATATATATATATGTGTGTGTGTTTATATGTATTAGTCCAAATTTCTTGACGTTGTCTTGTGTTTGGCCCAGCTTGGCCTAATATGGCGCGATAAAACCCAAAGAACGATCAATTATAGAACAACGGATATTTATATCCAATTTATCATGAATTATCCTAGGGGCATACCTTCTTTAGGTTTGTGCGGGCTTCACAAACCGGGGTACCTGAGTTCTTCCTTTCCCTTATGCCTCCCTCGTTGCCTCTTCAGAGGCTCCCCTTGAGAAGCTTTTCTGATTCTCCTCTTGATATCGTGAAAAAGGGTATCCTGTCATTTGATATACACACTCTTTGACATTTGTCTTGAGGTAAACAGGAGGCGTATATTGGTCGATTGTCTAGGGATGAAGCGATCGGGGGTGATTAATGGGTGATTTGACAGCGCCGTGTTAACATTCCCTTGTTGGACTCCGTGGTGGGTGGCCCCAATTAAAATTCACATTATTATGAATACTAATATAACCCTCCTGGCGGCGAGGCATCTCAAAGTTGTGTTCCCGAAAACGGCACCCCAAAAAAGCGAGTTCGCTTTAAAAGTGTCAGGGTTTGGACAAAGGGAGTGCTTTCCCCTTCTTCAGTCAATTGGTCTCAGCAGTGGTCTATTTAGACCGGACCATCAAAGAGAGCGATGACAGTGATAGATACGGGCTACTTCCCAGAATACCCTAAGTATACCTTCTCGAGGGTGCTTCTCAAATGCTTGTACAACGACTTTCAAATAGTGAAATAATGCAGGGGCCCAAGATACATTCGACTGATCCATACAAATTTTCTTATACGTGTTTGAAAAAACAAATATTTACTGTAACAATGGGAAACTTTGAAATTATAAATTTATATATTTTTCTTTTAATGAGTAATTTTCTACTAATTGTAAATAAGTTAAATTCTAGCATTGATTTTCTTCCCCACAAAAGTTTGCCTCCATTACACAGATTTACAGCATAATTTTTGTATAAATGAAGCGATGAAATTATTTATCGCAGTTGAGTTAGACATGAGAGACTTAAAGCAAAGCTAAACAAAAAATATTCAATACTTGCTTTGTTAATGTAAAATATCCTAAAGAGTAACCACAACGGATATTACCCCAAAGGTTTTCAGATTTTGGGTGTTCACATATCCGTGAAGAAATGAGTAGAATCAAAACCGTACACATATGGTAAACTGAGTTATTTTGCACCAATAACTTTTTAAAGAAATGAAGTATGGGACGTTTGGAATCTTCTTGATCACAATTTTGAACGATTATTTTTATTAAATTTTAATGGTCTAGTTATTTCAGACAATCCCTGAGAACCCCAATAGACTAAAATGGCATCCGGATAATTAACGAATCGTTAATTATCCGGGTATATAGGCGCAAGATACAGAATACAAAAATGGAGGAATTAAGTAAATCCCGAAACATTTGCGATTTGTTTCATATAAATGGTTGAAAATAATTTTATAAATCCATACAAATTATTTGAGTGATAATGGTTTGACGTAGCCCTCAACAGTTTTACATAAAAAAAACCTAAATTTCAACCAGCATTTTCGAGGATCTGTGTCTCGTCATCTGACCGTGTTTCAAAATTACGTGGTGTTGTCCTTGGATCTTTCCCTTCGGGTTTGATCCTGGACCGTCGCTAATAGCCGTTGTCTTGCTCCAGTGCGACGTTAATTAAATACCTATCCACTGAAAATGAAGTGTTTCTCAACCGCCGGTCTCAGCCAATTACCTTGCCCTAGCATGAGTTATATCGGGTCGTAAGAGGTTATCCTGGGATTTGTCATTTTTGATATCTAAGGATTTTTTATGATGAAATATTTTATAGTGATAATATTCTGAGAATATTCGTGAATGGTGCAAAAATGTTCAGAATCAGAAAGCCTTAATAATATCTGTATAGATAACATCACTGACCAAGTAACAGTAAAGAAAATTTCTCCACTGAAAATGAAAATCAAAGGGGAAATGAATCATCTATCGGGGTCTCAAATCTGATAATACTAAATACTGTTTCTTCGCAAGTTCTCCTAGCAGTGTAAGTTTTCGTTTCGAAAATCGAGTGACGTGATTTTTTTTAAAGTAATAAGCCCTAAAGATTAAAATTTTAATATGAATAAGAGACAAGGGATTTCGTTTAACTTTGGTGTACAGAAGTCTCGTATGGAAGGTGTTTATAGCCCAACAAATATAAATATTTTGTGAACAGAATGAGATGAAAATCAGAGCAAATTATTTTAATTTTGGCCTGAAAAAATTTACAACGCGTTACAAGATTTCATTAGTTCAGTGATTGATAGCTAATTTCCTCCTCCATTTCCTTATAACCATGACATAATTAATAATTGTTTTTTAATGCATGCACTTTAAAAGAATTTTAAAGGTATTTACGAGTAAATTTGTTGAAACCGTACCCTCTTATAAAACACTATCTGAATTACCCGGCGTCGATCGAATTGTTTGTAACTCAACGTAATATTCAATAGTAGTCCTATGGGGATTTCGAATTGTTTTGAGATCTCTCTACAGACCCAGGACAAATCAAATGGAGTTAATATCTAGACTATGTTTCTCGCAGAGTTTTAAAGAATGAGTGTAGCAAATTCGATATGAGTTGATCAAACTGTCATAGTAAGGATAATCAATGGTAATTTCTATGGGGATTTCGAGGGCAGCGGTAGCCCAGTTCGAAGAGCAACGGATTAGAAAACAGAGGGTTGCGAGTTCGAAACTCGGTTCAGCCAAAGACCGTCGGATACACGAAGGCTGGTGCACGTTAAATCTGTCGTGGCCTCAAGTGGCCTCACGTTGGCGAAGTGTGGAAGTTTGGAGTGGGGTGCCGGCTCAAGTATTGTTCTTGACCGTGGTTCAAAATTATGAGGCGTTGTTCTGGGATCTTTCACTTCAGGATTGATCCCGGAACATCCCCCAATAGCCCGTTGTGTTGGGGGGACATTAATTAACTACCTACCCATTTGGATTTCGAATTGTTTTTAGCCCCTTCTCCCGACCCAGGACAAATAGAACGGGATTAATATCCTGTATAACCTATGTTTCCCGCAGACATCCAAAAATTGAATGTACTAAATTTGGTGTGAATTCGTCTTCAAAATATTCAATGTTATTCCAATGGGGATTTTGAATTGTTTTTAGCCTTTCTCCAGACCTAAAGCAAAAGAACGTGTTAAATATGTAGTCTATATTTTCCACAGGATTCTAAGGAATGAATGTACCAAATTTGGTGTGAATTGGTATGACAGTGATCGTAAAATATTCAATGTTATTTCTAAGTGGATTTCAAATTTGTTTTGGCCCCTCTGCAGATCTAGGACCAATTGAACGGGGTTAATATATAGCCTACGTTGCCAGCAGGATTCTATAGAATGAATGTACCATATATTTGGTGTGAATTGTTCAGACAGTGATCGTAAAAATACTTAACGCTATTCCTATGGTGATTTCGAATTGTTTTACCTCTTCTGCACATCCAAGAAAAATAGAACGGGGGTTAATATGTAGCATACTTTACCCGTAGGGTTCTGAAGAATAAGTGTACCAAATTTGATGTGGATAGGTCAAACGGTGTAGATTTGTATAGAGGACAGAAAGACGCCAACTCAGCTTTGTATACAGATGTCTATCCCCTTGTTGCATTATGTGCGTTAAATATATTTTATTTCTTATCTGAAATGTTTATAATTAAATAGAATACTGCAGGTAAAATAAGAAAAGCTATGCAAATACGATGATTTGGGAAATTCAGATTTAAAAAAAATTTAGTCGCACCTGCTAGTAGCATGGCGGTGTTAAAGAATTTTAAAGACAAGTACGAAAGGAAGTACGAACAAGTACGAAGTACATTTGCCAAGACTGGCAAATGTTAAGAATTTTAGGGTGGTAGGACGTCTCATTACCTTCAAATGGTAAAAGTTCGATATAGGTACGTTCTAGGCATATTAAGACTATATTCTCTCGTTTGATAGTGATATCTAGGAGGTGTTCTAGAAGTGACATACAAGAGCGCACCACCCCTTACAAAACTAAATTATGTTTTGCGCAAATTACATTCATACGAGGCGAAAGGTCTTTACCCATAGTTTCTTTTTTTTGCAAAACATATTTTATTTAACATGATTTTCAAAGGGTTAATTATCCATTGTTAATTAATGTTTGTGAGAAAGAACCCAAACTAGAGGTTTTGGAATTTTTTAATTCTTTATCGCATCGATGGCCCGCAGGTAGCCGGCTTCACCAAACCTATTAGAGCTCCGTCAATTATCGCACTTCATTAAGTTTCCAATACGTAGAGAAATATTAAAATAAACAATTGTGCGTAATTTAAAATGTATGTCTTGTGATTTTGGCTGCAGCAAAAATCATACCTTTAATTTTTTTAATTTTCAATCTTTTTCCCTGAATTCATGTCCTTTCGCTTTTGTTTGGTAAATTTTAATCGTAATTCAAATGAAGCATTTAAAAATGTTTTCATCTCAAAAAATAAAAGCAAAATAGCAGTGAGAATACATTTTCGAAAAGTGCGTGTCGGTTCCAAATTTCCAATTCAACTTCTTTTTCCCGAAGAACCCAAAAATAGACGCTTTCAAAGTGTAGCTTAACAAAGACAGGAATGCCGTCAACGAACACGCCAAAGGCAGTGATTTGAGGGAAGCATTTTAGGGATTGTCCGTTCCCATCAGGACCCCTCGCACTAAAGGTCTAGAGCCACGCCCTCTCGTTAGAGGACACGGGTGGTAGAGGGGAAGGAAAAGTGACCGTTCAAAGATTCTCGGGGTTGACACTTAAGCTTACATTTTGGTTTACGAGATATCTCGGGGTTGACACTTAAACTGGCATTTTGGTTTACGAAATATCTCGGGGTGGCCGCCTGAAGGGTTAATATATTTGTTTCTTCTCCCTCTAGTAGGGAGCAACAAAGTACTCAGCCTTCCATCTCAAATGCCCAACTATATTGTAAAACGAAGTGATAATTTGCAACCAACCAACCAAACGCAACTTTCTTTTCTCATACTTCACCATTTTTAATTGAAAAACATTTCAATCTTTTCTAGGAACTGCCAAATCATTGCAGAAACTTCGCTCTGGGGATCTTCTCACTGAAGCTTCCTCAGAAACCCAAGCTAAACTTTTATTAAATTCTACCACAATATGCTCTTTTACAGTTTCCCCACACAGATCCTTGAACACTTCGAGCGGAGTTGTATCTGAGCCAGACCTGCTCCATACTCCGGACGAAGAAATACTGGAAAATTTACGAGACCAAAATATGTGCCAAGTTCGCAAAATAACGGTCAGTCGAGATGGGAAGTTCATTCGCACAAAACATCTCATCTTGACTTTTGACCAACCGACATTACCGGCCTGTATAAAAGCTGATTAGCTGTCCAGTCCTTCCGTATGTGTGCCAAACCCTCAGCGCTGCTTTAACTGCCAGGGATTCGGACACTCGAAGATCTCTGGTCGTAGTCCCACTAGATACGATCGTTGCGGTGCAGTGGGACACGACACAGATAAAACTGCTCTGCAACCCCCAACTGTGTAAACTGCAAAGGCGATCATCTAGCCTTCTCCCGATCTTGCCCCAAATGGGTGTTTGAGGAGGAGATTCAGTCAATAAAAGTACTACAAAATCGCTCTTACCCTGAAGTTTGAAAATTGTAGTCCCAAATTTCCATTGGAGGAACTTCATATACAACAATAATTAAAACAATAGTTAAAACACGTAATACACTAGCTACCTAAACAGACCCCCATTTCCAAATTTTTCTCTAGCCGTAACTCAAAAAGCTACAACTTCAATAACTAATGAAGCAAATAAAAGTACGTCATCTAATACCCCTCTGAAAGTCTCGAGGCAACTACCTCCCAGCTTCCAAAAATATACTCACGCCCAACATTTTTACAATAAACAGAAAAAAGTTGGACTTCCAACCAAAAAAAGAGAAGTTCTTACACACAAGGTCATAAAATTCCTTGAACCTGAACCTGAACCTGATGAGGAACCTGAACTTAATTTATACGCCTCTGAACTTTCAGAGGACGAATTAGACGTCGATATGAATGTCCCGAACCCTCGAGAGCAGTCAAAAGCTGCTCCTCCAAATTCTAGTCAAAAATAACTTTTATTTCTTGGAATTGTGGCATACGGGCCATTTAGTTATCTTCATGAATAATTGTCAAATTTTCAAACAATCATATCATGAATAGTTTCAAAATTTTTTAAATTTAAAATGAATATAAATAAAAAAATTATTGCACGTAAGAAGCTAAAATTTTTCATATTTTCTTAGCAACAAAATCTTCAAGTTAAAAATGTGTTGGTTGGTCTCGAGTTGAAAATAGTATTTTTTGTGCGGTTTGACATGGAATGACCCAGTCTCTCTGTTTGAAATATTTAATTCATAACGACTCTAACGGTTATTTAAATATAACTTCGGACACGAACAAAAATTATTAATATTATTGTACTCAGGGCCAGCCTTAGGAATTAGGGGGGAGCGATTCGATCAATCCCTTAGAGTCAAATGTCAAAAAGTTAAGATTTCACAATTTGGTCCAAAAATGTTTTTTTTTTCATTTTCGATAGAATTAAATTCTTTATTACTTTAATAATGCATTTTAGCAAAAAAATTTAATTAATAATTATTTTTAATTAACATTTTGATAATTGTTAATTATTATTTGTTTGCAAATCGTGGTTATTTATTGATTTTCGAGATTTTAATTTTTTAACGGTTTGTATTTTTATTTTAACGGAATACAATGATTAAATTTAACATTAATTTCGCCTGATAGGTAGTTAACTAACTTTGCTCTAGAGCAACACAACGGGCTATTGGCGACGGTCCGGGATCAATCCCGAAGGACAACGTCTGAACTGGCACCCCACTCTCCAAACTTCACGCCAATGTGAGGACATTGGAGACCACGGCAATTTTAACATGCATCAGCCCTCGTGTACACGACGGTTTTTAGCTGGTCAAAGTTTCGAACTCGCAACACCTGGTTTCTAATCCGTTGCTCTTCCAACTGGGCTACCGCGGCCCTAATTTTACCTGATTTGACTACCTGAGAGATCGTAATTAGATTTGCCTGAGAGAGATCGCTTTTTTAATGAAAATACAAATAAAGTATCACACTACTTACAAATATAAATTAAAAAAAATAATATATAAATAAAAATACTAGCGATAATATTTAGAACTTTCGCAACGAAAAATAAAATCTTCACGTATCAGTTTAAAACAATTTGAGCGACACATTTTTCTATTTTCTTGGGTAAATTTCTTGGAAAAAGGTAATCATTTACGAGGGCCCGGAATCGACCACAACTTCAGATACGCTGGAATCAACTATTCAATCGATTTTGGCACTTTGTCGCAATCGACATCGGATGGAGTCCTATTGAATGGGAAAGCATAAAATGATTTCAGTGTGTTGATAAATACTTTAGTATAGGGATATCACCATTGTGGTATCATCGATTAAAAACGCTCTTAACCACTTAACGCATTTACCCGTACTTGACACGGGCGAAAGTTACCGGCAAATTTGCACATGCCCGTGTCTCACACGGGCGCTCTTCCCTTCTAGTAAAAATAGATAGGCTAGATTAAACTTATACCAAAGATGGCATAAACTTATTTATCATAGATGATTTACCACTTATTTATAGATGGATATTAAACTTATTTACCGTAGATGGCACCACTATGCACCATTTTTCTTGTGTAAACCAAGTGGTGCATTTTGATGATTAGCTATAAGTTTGTTAGGAATTCTTTGTTATAAAGCAGTTGTTAGGTGTCTGAAAGGTAATATATCCATTTTTATTACGTTAAATATCATAAAAGTAAACAGTTAACTATAAATTAATTTTTACTAAGTGTTTTTATAACTTGTTTAGAAAAAGTTATCTGATAATGAGCGACTGTGACGATTTTGAATATGCCAATTTATCAGAAAGTTTCAGCGATGAAAGTGATGATCTCTTGAGTGATGGAAGTGAATCTTAAGTTAATATTTTATTATTATTAATATTTTTAAATACAAAATAAACATGTAATCAAATCGTTTACACTTTGTTTGTATAATAATTTTTTATAACTTTAACCCCACCCACCCCGCAACTGAAATCGCAAAAAATAACTTACACTATACCTATATATATATTCATTTTCTGTCAAAAAAAAACTCGATCATTTTTTACCAGTTTTTCCGAAAAAAACCCGTACTTTAAGTGGTTAAGCACACGTATTTCCTAGCACAAATAGCATCCAACACTATTTGAATAAAGTTGTGATTTCGAAGATAATATGAAAAAAGCTCCCACCTTTTTAAGTGAAGCTCTTCCAAAGTATAATATAAAAAAAGATAAGTAAGATATGCAAGATAAACTATGATTACTGAGCAGGATTTACAAACAGATGATAGCTTCCCCGATTGATGTCTTTAGTGTTCGGTGCCATTGAAAACGGCCATTAACAACAGTTTAGCTGTTTACTATGGCTGCTCAACTATACTTACAAGTGCCATTTTAATTATTGGAAGAGTCGTAACAAAATGACCATTTGAATCATTGTAATTGAAGTGGAGGGTGCTTGGGAAAATGTGGGGTAGCTTTTAGCTGGGAGTGATTGTCCTCAGTGGACGCCAATCCTCGTCTTACGCCCATGCATTCTGGCCATGAAATGCTGAGTTGCTTGAACAGTTTTGATTCCTAGGACAAATTATAGAACTGAAGGATATTCTATTTTGTGTTTCAATAAATATATCTCGCAAGTAATATTTTTTCGTTTTGCGACCCTTCTACAAATACCCTAGGCATGCGCCTAGTGGGTGATCCACCATTTACCAATGGGGAACCAATGGCAATGTTCTCAATTTAAAAGGTATCTATTTGTAATTATATGCCTTGATTTACGAATTTACATCACTTCAAGAAAACTGGTTTTTGATTCCTTAAAACAGTTCTTTAACTTGGTCCTTTAAATTTCCAATAAAAAAGACGACGTTCTTATAAAAGCACATTTTCTAACTCCTTTCTGTTTCCTTTTAAATAACTTAAAATTTATGATTCATTCGCTCCGTTTAAAAGTGTTTCTAAAATAGGGTATTAGAAAAGCGAAATATTCCAATAGTGGTGCTTCGAATGTCTTTCAAAAGAATGCATGACCCACATGACTTTACTTTTCGAATTGCAAGATTGAGTCCTAGTGATAAGCCTCTCGGGCATGGAGGATAACTTATATTTTCAGTCTCAAGTTTGTGTTCCATTCTGTTAAGCTTATATCTGTACCTCAGAACCAGACGAACGTAAGTCACATTATGCCAACTTTTCAGGAGAGCATAACAACTGAAAAGAAGGATCTCGTTGCCTGGCTACAAAGCTACACTCACTGCCAAAAGTTAAGCACGGAGAGGAAAATGTTAATTTCCGGAAGCCAATCTGAATTTGAGAGGCTGCATTTCGCTGCAGAGGTAGATGGAAGTATGCAAATATGTTCTGTAACAGCCAATCACGGTTTCGTGTCGAGAAATATGCAAAAAAGGTAGTCGTATAAGAAGCCAGCATTGTGAAGGGTTAGAGGAGTTTCATGTAAGTGCTGATAAAAAGTGTTTAGAACTTTCGTACGATTAGTTTTCAAGACAGACGTGTTTCTATGACTTCCAGAAGACGAATGGCAGATAGTGAGCGCTGGCGTTCTGTGGGACGCCTTGAAGCAGGACAATCAATCACAGATGTTGCTCTTTTATTCGGCGTTCATCATTCCGTCATTTCACGATTATGGAAACAATTCCAAACAAACCAAACAGTTGTCCGAAGACCTGTGGCCTGTCGCCCAAGGGTTACGACCCCCGCGGATGATCGATGTATTGCTATTTTAGCCAAGCGGAATCGAAGAGCGGCCTCCACACGTGTGACATCTATGGTTGCAGCGTCCATTGGTAAGACGATATCTACCACTACTGTTCGCCGAAGGCTACACATGAATGGACTGTACGCCCGGGTACCACGAGTTTGTGTTCCTCTATACGTCCAATCCAGAGAGGCACGATTAAAGTGGTGTCGGCAACATATGAATTGGACTGTGTCTGATTGGGCCAACGTTATGTTCACGGATGAGTCGAGATTTGTCCTGGAGCCAGATGACAAACGTGTAAGGGTCTGGAGAGAACAAGGCACACGCAATCCGCCCCAGAACATCGAGCATCACGCATTCCGAGGTGGAAGCATCATGGTGTGGGCAGGGATTTCGTTGGGATATCGCACCGACCTGCATATCTATAGACGGGGTTCTATGACGGCTGTCCGGTATTTCGGGATGAAATCCTAGAACCCACTGTGAGATTGTACGCTGCAGCAGTTGGTCCTGCTTTCGTTTTAGTGGATGATAATACGCGTCCCCATCGAGCCAACATCGTCTACGACTACCTGGAGAGTGAGGGGATTGCGCGTATGGATTGGCCGGCGTACTCGCCCGACCTTAATCCCATTGAAAATCCTTCGGATGCCCTCGACCGTGCTGTGTCTGCACGTTTCCCACACCCAGTCACTCTCACAGAGTTGCAAACTGCTCTACAGGAGGAATGGCGATTACTTGACTCTGGGGTGGTTGATCACCTCATGGAAAGTATGGTCACACGCTGTAAACTTTGTATGAGGATGAGGGGTGGTCACGTACCCTATTAATGTCGGCTTTGTTTGTTTTGGATTCAAACATCATTTTGTTAATGACTCCAATATGACTTCATCTTATAATTTATGAAAATTCAATATTATTTTCATCTTTGGATGTAATTCTTTGTTTTGTTTCATGCATAAACATATTTGCTACTTTCCTGCCGCATTTCGTGTCAATCAAAGCTGTACTTGTCGATTTTTTCGCATTTTACCGCTTCGTGCTTAACTTTTGGCAGTGAGTGTAGTATTTGAATTAGCCTGCAAAAATTGATGGTTAACAATAAAAATATGCATGCTTTATCCATTGTTGGTTAATTTTTATGTAATTTTATAGCTTATTAAGACAGGACTGGACTTACTTTATTGTGGTTCTACATCAAAAACCTGTTTTAGGACTTACGTAGCACTATAAAAAGGTTTTCAAGTAAACTACACGAGCAATCTTAGTAACAATGTCTTTAATATATCAAAAACATAGAGGAAGTACAAAAATATTTAATATTGTATAAAAAAATATTTCATATTGTATAAAAAATATTTCATATTGTATAAAAAATATTTCATATTGTATAAAAAATATTTCATATTGTATAGATTGAGTGTTGTAATGTGTATGAAAATTCTTATGGCTTAAAAGCTACAGGTTAAGCAGAAACATTACTCTAGAACGGTTGAGTCATCCTCAGGAAAGTTTCCTTCCTTCTCTCCATGTGGAAGGTTTTCAAAGAAGGGTCTATACTCTTCAGGGACCCACTGAATTAAATTCATGTGGTCTCTGTACTTCTCATTACTTATCTTGTTTTTGTTTACTCTCAATTTTAGGATCGTCGCTGGCGTAACAACCCTTTGTTCCTCTCTGATTTCTTTTAAATTCAACAGTTTAAAAGGTATCATCTGCGAAGCTGGTCTTATAGTACAACTTTCTGTCTCCTTTAAGAAGTTGTACTCACACTGCATTGGATATCAAAAATGGTTTTTATCTGTGTTTTTCTTCCTTGGAGAAACACACAGATACACAGAAACAAATGGAGCTTCTTTGCTCTTCAAGTAGAGAAAATCAAGAGTCTTCAACGCACATCCTTCTCATAATAAAGGGGTTCTTTTTGAACATATAGCAATACAATTGGCCCAATCATTTGCGATAAAAATAGTGTGGTTTTTTAGTTGCTCTCTATCACACTATGCTTGCCATCTACTTCCATGTGGGTGTATCCAGCAAGTAGGAACTTATGGTTGACTTCTTTTAGAGTAGAAGCTTTTACCAACAGCCATAGGTACATGAAAATCATTAATATTCCTGTTTTGGCCTCTGCAATTATCTGTCCACACTGTTAAATTTTCAGTAGGCCTATTAGGATTTCTAAGCTCTTCATTCGCCCATGTGAATAAACATGATACTATTTCGTTACCTCCTCGACCTGCTGTAACTTCATCCCAGATCATACACCAAGTTTTGTCAACGGTTGTGTTATAAATTGTCCAGTTAATGTCCAGAGTTTTCTTGAGTAAAAACTTTGGGAGTTCTTCAATTCTGGCGTTGGAAAACATTTCTGGAGATCAGACATAACGACTCAAGCCTTGATTAACACGGCCTTTCAGTTTAGCTTCCCTTTTTAATTCATACCTACATGAAGCTTCTTCCAGGTAGTTTACTTTTTGTAATTTAAGTTCATTGAGTTTTTCATCATTTTTTCATATTTAATTTTGCAGTCTAGTTTCTCGCAAACATCACAACTGTCATTATCTGTTAAGTGGAAAGACAAATTGAAATCTTCATTGAAAACTTTGGAATAAACCCACTTTTTCTCTGGTTTAATTTTTTCTTTTTCGCACTCATCTACATACAGTGAGTAAGTACATAGTGAAAATGTTCAGGTGATTGCCCAAATATTTACGTTTGGATCTTTCCCTGCTGTAGTGGCTTTCATACACCGGAAACTCTGAAATATGGTTTTTGATCCGTTCTAAGTTGTCACTAGGTAATTTATTTGCTGGAATATGTTTTCCTCTAAGGTCTGGCTTTACCAAGCCAAACTCACTGGCTTTTTTTAAAGCAATGATGAAGGTTGAAAATCTCATGGAGGTTTCAGAAATAGAAAGTGTTTTCAGGAAAAAAGTTTTGCAAATGACTTCAACCTTATTATTAAAGTTTAAAAAAATATATGGGCTCTCGGTTTTGTTTCTTGTGCCGTCTCTTTTCTGTTGTCTAACAACAGGCTTAGTTTTTATACATGAAAGTACAAATTGTCTTTTTGAGTGGATGGACTTACGTTTGTCTGACTCAAACAAAGGTTAGGACTTACGCTCTTATAACCCTAGTAAATCATAAAAAGAGAATGTTTTACAGACTTACGTTGTTATGGCTTGATGCAAAATCAGATTCTACATGCAAAACTGTAATAATCTGAAAATCGTCATTTTCGGACTTACGTTCGTCTGGTTCTGAGGTACAGATATCATTTGCTCCTTTTTTCGTGGTACTTTTAACAGTGAATTTCTTAGCTGTTTAATGAACTATAAAGTACGGTTCCTATTCTAGGTCTTTGAATGTTGATTGGAGCTTTCTTTCACAATAAACATTTTTGCTATTCTGTATTCCGTGTTGAATATCTCCGTTCTTACGAATTAACTACGAAATTTTGTTGCCCAAATATCATAGGGCCCCTTTCATGTTGCGGAGCCCCATAATTTGTAAGCAATGAAAGTTGGATGGGCCCATCCTATATTGAATAATTTTGTAATGCACTTATGTTCACATCATACATTTGAGCCCGACGTTACAGTAAACGTAAACCCAATAAACTCGCGTAATGATATTAGACCTCTGGTATGAGGGCATATTTTATATATAAGTAATTCTTGAGATTGTCTTATGAAGCAACTCCTGCATAATGTTCATATGAATTACTTTTACTGCTGTGAAGAAAACTATTTGATGTAAAGGAAATAAATTCTCTCTAATAGTTTTCATTAGCACAGCTTCAGGGCATCTATGATCTCGCTAAAGATCACTCAGTTCCAAGAAAATGTGCCCCTCGTACATCGACAAAGATCCTACCTTAAGTTTTCTGTCCTTTCTCAGGCACAGGACGGAATTTGACTGCTTATCTATTCACTTATTGTATTCGAAAGTTGAAACGAAGGGCCGTTCTTTTGTAGAGGATTCGCAAAGATCCGATGTCGATAAAATTTAGGAACTGCTCTAATGATTTTTCAAATAAAAAGCATGAGCAAAATTCAAGTATTTTTAGAAAAACAAAATTCAAATACATATTAGAACTTTCAACTCAAGGATCGTAGGAACCCTAGAAATTATGAACACAAATTTTGTTTCAGTAGTTTTTGTTATTTTTCTTTCAGAATACTAAAAGTAAAATTTCCCTCAGAGTAAACATTTTAACAAAAAGGGTATGATAATAACTTTTAACCACAAATGAAGCGGCCGACAATGAAAAACTTTTGCGATTCGTAACATAGCGAAATGAACAATGAGGGAAAATATTTCATCTTTAATGTAGAGAAAGAATCACACTACCATCAAAGTTTTGCAAAAGGATTCGTAGTCATCAAGTACCTAACGCTTCGAAAAAAGCAGTTGAATCCAATTTTACTTTCTGATAAACTCAACTATAGATTCAATTTTGTGTGATCTTATCCATCGCGTATGAGGTAGGGCATTTTGGTCTCTGGATCCTACAAATAAAAACATATTTAACAGTAAATGCATCTCTTCCCAATTTCATTCCTGACCGGACCCCTTTGATTGTGAGGGGCCCTATTTGAGTGGACTCGGTGGAATCGGCTTAAGGTCGGACCTGATTCTACTTCATCATGTCTAAGTAGATAACATGAATAAAACAACATGGTCAAATAGATAGTTTTTAAAAATGTAGCAAATCGAAAATTTAGGTTAAATGCTATTTAAATTTCAAAATTTTCAATTAAATATGAAAATGTTACGCATCCGTTAAATACTACATTATAATTATAAAATTTCTATCTTAAAAGGTAGCAAATATATAATACTGGTCTACAGTGTTTTATGACAAATTTAAACAAATTTTGCTTTTTAAACTAATTTTTAGTTCTGATTTCAGATCTGACCTTAAAAACGGCCACCACGTCAAGTTCTTTTGTTATTAAACATTTAATATTTACTATCTTTCAAAATTAATGTTCTTAGACATGTAAAACAACACTAGATCCTTTTATTTTTATATTCCCCATCTGATATTTTATGGGTGGCATCACTGATCTTTTCACAAGTAGAGAATGTGTAACCACAACCGAACCGCTATTGTATTTCTCATTGAAGGAGAAGCACGTACTCATGTTTTTGAACAGATAAAGCCACGAATGTATTACTATTCCAGATACGTTTTGATATGTGTGCGGATACTATATTTTAAAATCTCCGAGTCGTTCATTGATAAGACTGAAGAAAGCCCAAAATGAGCTGAATGGTCTCGTTTGAGACCAGCGTCTTTCCAAACAAGATGAATTGCTAGGTTCCAGACTTCAAGAATGAAGCCTTCTAGCTAAAAGCACACGTTTCTGTGTTAAGAACTAGAAAATTTGGTTCTATCTTCTTTCAGTGGAATGCAGAAAGGTATGTGCTTTTGTTCGGATATTGAAAGGCAGATTTAGGACTGTTATCATCGTAAGGAATGGAGTCTATTTGTCGATTCATCCAATGCTAGTTTAAAAGCAGTTCTTTTTGTTCAGCAGAGACCAAATGCCTTCTATTTCATTAACACAAACTGTAAGAATGCAGAAGACTTATGAAAGCATGGGGAAAATTCTCACTGCAATATAAAATCTGGCAACTTTAGGTATTTTTGCTCCACCATTTCATATCAAACCGGGGCTGATGGAAAACTTTGTGAAGGCTATGGACAAATTTGGCCCGGTTTTTTGTCCTGTCGCGGAAAAAAATTAACCACCCCTCTTCATTCGAGTAATTTTAAGATTAGAGAAAATTTAAAGATGCCTTCGACAGCAACTAACATCTTCTATAAATTTAAATGCATAAAATTTGCATAAGGGACCATCTTCATATTAAATTGAGCACCAACTTCATAATTTTCAATAGAAATCCCTTATTTTGACACACAATTTCAAATCTACATAAAAAATTTAACTTCAGATACCAAATTTCATGTCACTAGGTCTTACCGTTTCGAAGTTATGTGTACAGAAAGATTAGAGCTCCTAATGTTAAATTAGTTTCTCAGACTTTTATGGATATCTTCATAAATAATATTTCTATAGCGCTGATATTTTGTACCATGTTACAGTTAAGCAACCCAAACAAAATCCACCTAATATTTTATTTAAAAATAGCTTTTAGTATGCAATAATAATTATTAAATTGATGTTTGAAAAAAATATGAATTGGAACCTTACTATATTTTGATGTGAATCGATTCTGAAGGACTTCTAATATGACCATGCAAAATATTTCAGCTCATTAAAATAATTAGTTTTTGAGTTACATTAAATTTTCCTGATTATGACGATTTTAGGGGGCAACCAAAAGTTTAAAAAACGTCTAACAAACATGAGGAATGTTTAAATTTTTGAAAACTGATGCGAAATTTCATTTGTTCTCTAAAATACATTGTTTTTTTACCTGTTATGTGTCGTATAGATGAACTCTACTAATCAATGATCAATTGACGATTACTCTATTCACTTTTTGGATGAGCAGAATATCAGTTCGATTGTATTAAATAATTATAGGTAGGCTTTTTTTTTGTTTGCATGTATGGAGACGAACACTACTTAAAAAATTAACATTTATTAAGAACACTAAAGACAATACAAAATTATACAGAACATCGATCAACACTTTCTCCGTTTAGAATTCTTCTCATTTCCAAAATCCTTCTTTTATCACATTTTAATCATAGTTACAATTCACAATATTATCGTTTGAACTCGTATAATAAATATAATAATTCTCGGATCGTTTGCACCTTGCATAATAAATATAACATAATTCTCGAATCGTTTTCACTTGCATAACAAGTATAATTCTCAGATCGTTTGCACGCGCTGACAAATACGTTTGAAATAGTGTTTAAGTTTGAAATTCGAGTAGCTATAACTACAGTTAATATCGATCTACGAATAGCGATTTTCAATTTGGAGATGATCCCTGAAATTGACAGCAGTTTTAACATTGAATATCTTCGGATATAAAGATAGTAAAGTCATGAAATTTCATATTTAGACTAATTTAAAGATGCAGAATCTGATTAAGGCATCAAAACAGGGTGTTTCCATTGGAAATTTTGCTATTTGTGCAAAATTTTATATGAAGACAACCCCGTATGCATTGTTTGCATTTCAATTTGTAGAGGACATTATTCCCTATTGAATGATAACTGAATTTGCTCTACTATAAATAGTACTCGAAATAAAGGGGTTTTTTTCCGCGACTGTACCTTATTAAAAAGTTTCCCAAATTAAGTGATGCAAAACTCAAAGAAAGAATTTTTGATAGTTCTGAGACAAGGAAACTACTGAGTGGTTCTGTTTTTACAGAAAAACAGGACAGCAAGGAGCTTGCGCATAACAATCATTACTATTAACTATTGACTACCAACAGCTCATTCAAGATCTTCTCAACATATAAAAACCTTGGATGCTGAAGTATGCTTAAAATATATTTCCTTGATTCTCATCTGGATTTCTTCCCTGACAACCTAATGAGTCCTTGATCCCTTCTTCGCCTGGACAGTTTCTCCCCGGACTACTCACCCCCGTTTCCAATTGAGACTGCAGCAAGATTCTCGAGTCTCCCCTGGTAGGGTTATCTCCTTTTGATTAGACTGATTCGTGAGAGGAGAGGAAGTGGTGAAAAGGGGGACGAGATTAAGATGTTTTGCACCATTTTGGTTTTGGTTCTGAAGAGAACAGACTGAACATTTTAAAAGATGTAACCCTCAAATTGAAATCGATGTTTGAGTCGTATGCCCTTCTTTTTATTTAATGTCAATAAACAATTTGGATATTACAAACTGTTCGACTGAGTACGTCACAGTGTGATTTCGAAATACATAAAGCAAACCATATTTTTAAAAGTATATAAAAGGAAATAATTTTCTTTTCAACTCTAAATACACTACCTGACATTGAAAATGCAACACCCAGAAGGAGTACGCAGAACTGGATGAAATTTACAGGGTAGACGCAGCTCACCGATATATGTAAATGATGAAAACTGCGCAGCTGTCCCGCGCACGGCGAGTGAAAAACCAGGGAAGGAACCTGCAAAAGTGGTCAGTTTCGCGCCGCTTTGTTTGACAGGTAAATCAAGTTGCAATTTGTTTTTGTGTCTCAGAGGAAACGTCTAGTAGTGGAGAATGCCAGGACGCCGCCAATCAAGACAGTTCCAGCAAACAGACGACTTCACGAGGGGTATGGTGATTAGCCTCAGAAGGGCAGGTTGGTCCATACGTCAAATCTCAGCAGATACCCACCTACACGCGTCCTCGGTGCACCGGTTGTGGCACAGATGGTTGGACCAAGGGAATGTGGCACGTTTGAGGGGTCCCGGTGCAGCGAGAGGGACGTCAGCACGCGTGGACCAACGCATCTGCCGGCAAGCATCGGCGGCCCCGCAAGCCACGTCTGTCGCCCTTGATGCTCCCATATCGTCCAGGACCATTAGCCGCCGATTGATCGCTGGCGGCCTGCACTCATGGCGCCCGTTGAGACGACTACCATTGAACCAACAGCACAGACGTCTCCGTTTGCAATGGTGTCGGGATAGAGCCACGTGGACGACGGAATGGCACAGGGTGGTGTTCTCAGATGAGTCACGCTTCTGTTTTAGCAATGACAGTCGCCGTATACAAGTCTGGCGCCGACGTGGTGACAGGGCCAATACGGCCGCATCTGTGGAACGCCATACCGCGAGACAACGCGGTATAATGGTTTGGGGCGCCATCGCCTACGATAGCAGGTCACCTCTGGTCCGTATTCAGGACACTATGACGGCCCAACGATACGTGGATGACGTGCTGCAGCCGGTGACACTACCTTTCCTTCAGGGGGTGCCCAATGCCATTTTCCAGCAGAATAACGCCCGGCCGCACACGGCACGCATCAGCCAACATGCCCTGCAAGGTACCCAGGTGCTTCCCTGGCCAGCTGTCTCCCCTGATCTCTCACCTATCGAACATTTCTGGGACGTCATTGGACGTCGCTTGCATGCGTTGCCACCGGCACGTTCAGAAGTTCAGAAGACGAACTCTGGCAAATGGTTGACAGGGAATGGGCAGCATCCCTCAGGACACCATCCGCACGCTCATTGCGTCTGTACCTAGACGTGTTGCTGTCTGTATCGCCGCTCGCGGTGGTCCTACAACCTACTGATCAGATGTTCTTGCTGCCCAGTGGCAAGGTGTATAATGTTGCAATAAAGATCACTTATTGCTCGTTGCTGTCTCTCTCTGTTTGCCAAATTTCATCACTTTCTGCCAACTCCTTCTTGGTGTTGCATTTTCAATGTCAAGTAGTGTATATTGTTTTCAACTAAATGATGTACAATAGATTTGATTGATTTTACATTTCCTTACCTGCAAAATCTCTTGATGAAAATGATTTCTCTTTTGGGAAATTAGTGAAGAAACCGGTGGTTGAAATTTTCAAATTCTAGAGTTTTGGCAGACCCATAAGATACTACTCCCCGACATCCCTCCAGCCAAGAGTTTTTCAACATGGGCAGTTAGTGTGACCTAAAATAATGGTTTTCAATCGTAAAAATATTTTTAAGTTCAATTCGTGTCAAACATTAACCATTTTCCAAAACCATTTACTTGCCCACTTTCCGTAGATATGGCTACTTACCGTAGATTTGCCTGAGGACGATCTAGCATCTGTAACAGTTTCTACCTAGTTTACTTCAAGATACCTACTATTTAAAGTGCTATGTGCAATTCAGACTTGTTCCGGTGCTTTTCGAAACAACCCAAGACGGAGAAGTTTGTGCAGTCCGATTTGTAGTCAATTTTTGGCATGAAACAAGATTGGATTGTATGCTCCCATCCCCTAGTTAAGTTCTTCAGGAGCCTTGATGCAATTTTTCCTCATTTTAGTGCGGCAGAGAAGACTATTTTTAAATGTAGTCACATTGCAGAAAATTCGACGATCAACTTTGAATAAATAAACTCAAAGTGTTATGTCAGTATTGGGAACTTCTTATTTCTTCAGAGCCTTAACGATACTCGATTTCTCTCTTGTCTGCAATATCCGGATTAATCCATTTCATTGGATGACAGTGTTAATCCTAATTTTCAGTTTTGAATGCTCTCGTCAGCCTCCGTTGTGAGGACTCCCCAAAAGAGTTTCTCCAAATCAGAGTCGATGATAGAGACAGGTAACCCTAAGCACTTATGTTACAAATTCCTTTCTTAGTTTCCACAAGGCTAATTTGCTGTTGGGAGTCACCATACAAGAGACGAGTTTTCTGACTATATTTTGCCACATCATTACATCAACGACTGTCTTTAATGCAAATCGGACACAGCTAATGTTAATCTGTACTCGAATCTTAAGAAATTTTAGGAAGGTTTGTATCGATACGTTTCAATTTCACAAACGTGGAGGGGTTTTCTCATTCTATCGAGATGCGTGGATAGGGAAATAAAGGCACTCCTGTAAGTGTAATTGGCATGGATATCATTGCGAGTGTCGACACACGTATTCTTAAGTTTTATAATTCTCTCTTTGTGTCTTGCATTTGTAAATTCTCCATTATATCGAATATACCCTTTCCTTTATTTTCCAACAATCTCACTCAAAATTATTCATGTCTCAAAGAAAACGTGGTAGAAGCTATTTTCTCACCATTCTTCATCTCAAAAGCCAGAAATACTTAATAAATTTTGAACATTTCTGCATACTATTTTAATTTTTTTTTTCAGAAATATATGGTAGCATTAAAGTCTACTGATTATAATGGAGTTGTTGAAGGAGGCATTGTAGATGAAATTTTTTTCCAAATCCCAGAGATTCTAAGCATCCACGAAGACTTCCTGGAGAGTTTGTCTCAACGTTGCATAAAGTGGGATGCGAAATATACTGTCGGAGACCTTTTCGTGGAGGCGGTAAGTTTTCAAAATTGCACTCAATGATTTACAGTTTCGGATTTTTATATGCATCTTTCTCTTCCATTTTGAATTTCTACGCTTACATTTATTTGATTATTTCAAGGTGATGTTTTCGTAGATTCATAGTTTCAGAAAATGGGAGTCTTAATTGGTATAAATACACTCATATCCAAAATTATCTTTACATGTAAAAAATCACGGATTTCTCAGAAACTGTGAACTATAATTTTATGAATTTGTGTGAAATGATACATAACATCATAACACATAAATACAAAGGAAAAATTTAAAAGCACTGCATAAGATATAAAACTGTAGCATGAAACAATAAAAATGGCAATAATATGTGACAAGGAGAGTTCAGAAAAAAAAGAATAACTCAGAAAAAATTAAGGCTTATGAATTTAATATGGAATGTGATCTCTCCTGATGTGTACACACATATCACAACGTGTTTTAATGCTGGCAATAATGTTGTTAACCACAGTTTCGAGAATTAAGTTCCACTCCCCTAGCAATGCGGTCTTCAGGGAATTTATATCTCTAGGAGGAGGATGTCTCCGTACAACTGCTTTTCCAAGGTAGTCCCATAAGTTCTCTATCGGGTTCAGATCAGGAGATCTAGCTGGCCACGATATTCGCTCAATGGCTTCACTTTCAAGGAATTCGTCAACGAGGTTTGCTCGCTGTGAACGAGCATTATCGTCCATAAATAAAAAGTCAGATTCATATACACCTCTGAAAAGTCTTACATAAGGTTCTAAGACTTCATCCCGATATCTCTGGCTGGTCACAGATCCGCTGTTGAAAACGTGTAGGGGTGTACGTCCATCGATCATTATTCCTCCCCACACCTGCACTACCGAAACGGTCACGTTCCATAATGTTCGAAGGAAGATTGCGCGTTCCTGACCCCTCCAGATGTAAACACGTTTAGAATCAGATGTTAAACTGAATCTCGACTCATCAATAAAGAGAGCATGGGTCCATTGGTATTCACTCCAGTTCTGATATTCTTTGCACCAATTAAAGCGATCCCTCTTTTGTTGTGAAGACAATGAAACACACCGTTGGTTTTCTGTCATAAAGGCCTTTTTCATCAAGCCTTCTGTATACAGTTCGCAGTGATGCAACAGTTCCAGTGGCGGCTGCAACCTCTGAACTTAACTGCTGAGCTGTAGACTTCCTGTTACGACGGGCAGTTATTGCCAGATATCGATCTTGAGAAGCAGTTGTTATTCGTTTACGACCTTGTCCAGGCCTCCTTACAACAGTTCCAGTGTTCTGAAATTGTTTCCATAGCGTAGAGAGTGTCTTTCTTCAAATATTCATACATCTCGCTACTTCCATAATTGTCTGCCCTGCTTCTAAACGGCCGATAATTTGCCACTTCACAGATTCTTCCAAATGTTACTTCGGAGCCATAACAAACTGTTTTGAGTCCTTACACCAGTGATTCTCAACCACTGTGCCGCGGCACTTTTGTGTGCCGCCAAATTCTTAGAGTGTGCCGCCAAATTTTAGAAATGTATATAGTAAAAATTATAATGCTTTTTTTATTACGAGTAAAGTTTGTTTAAATTAAAGAAAAGTACACTGTAAAAGAAACTGTTGTTTTTACAGTTAAATACCATATTTTTAACTGTTTTTATCTTCGATAACTGTGACCTTTCATAAAGTGAAATATTCGCCTCAACGTGAAGAAATTTCAAGTGTTCCCAGTATCCCCACCTCCACCCCTCAATCAAATAATGTATAAAGGAAGTGAAAAAGAAGTATGAGAATCGTTTTATTTTCTCTTTTTATTAACAAATGGCGCCATCAGCCGTTTAGAGACGCTAGTGTGAATCCGCTATCATTCGGATTTTTCATCGGTCGTTGAAGGTTCTCGGGATTCTTTGTTCTCGGCGATTGTATGTGGATATTCGACTGTTCTTCAATCTTCATATATGGATATAACCATGGTTAGTAATAATTTTTTGACAATATTATTTTTATTTTAACAGGACCTTCCGAAAATGGATAAATGGTTAAAAAGAAGAAAGCTTAACGATGATAATAATGATAACGTTAGCGATCAGGCTAATGAGCCCACGCCCGGTACAAGTAAAGATATTTCTTGCTCCAAAAAATATGTTGTTCATCGGAAATACAATGACGATTTTTTGAAATTTGGATTTACATCTACAATGGAAAATGACATGGTTGTTCCCGAGTGTGTGGTATGTGGTTGTAAATTATCAAATAGTGCTATGGTTCCGAGAGAGAGCAAGCTCCAACGTCACTTGCTGACTAACCATCCTTCGCTTTCAACAAAAGATAAAAGCTACTTTCAAAAGTATTTCTCTTCAAAATCCAAGCAAGTAAAGATTTTTGAAAAACAATTCGGTGTGTCTGAAAAAGCTCAAATAGCTTCTTATGAAATAGCTGAATTGATTGCAGTTAAATTAAAACCTCACAATTTGGCTGAAGAAATTATGTTACCAGCTTGTCGCAAAATTGTAAAAATAATGATTGGTGAATCAGCAGATATTGATATTTGTAAAATACCACTTTCGAATGACATAATCCATCGCAGAATCAGAGATATGTCGCAAAATACTGCAAAAACTCTTGCAAATTCAAATTTTGCTCTACAAATCGATGAAACAACAGATATTACGGGAAAAGCTCAATTAATTGCATTCGTTCGGTTTATTCACGAAAACGATATAATTAATCAATTTTTATGCTGTCGTGAGTTACCTAATTTTACTACTGGCAAACATATTTTTGATGTAATTAGTTCATATTTAGAAGAAATTAAAGTTTCGTGGAATTCATGTATTGGCATTTGCACAGATGGTGCTCCAGCTATGACTGGACATCTAAAAGGATTTGTAGCACATGTTAAAGAACTGAATGAGGATATATTAGTTACCCATTGTTTTTTGCATCGAGAAGCACTTGTTACAAAATATTTGCCATCAGAATTGAAAATAGTTCTGGAACAATGTGTTAAAATGGTTAATTATATAAAATCAAGACCATTAAAAAGTCGCTTATTTAGTAATTTATGCCAAGCTATGGAAGCTAAGTACGAATCCTTGTTACTGCATACGGAAGTAAGGTGGTTGTCCAGAGGAAAAGTTTTATCTCGTGTGCTGGAATTAAAAGACGAAATGAAAATGTTTTTTGAACAAAATAAAAATTATGATTTTGTTCATTTGTTGGAAGATGAAATATGGTGTGCTAAACTAGCTTACTTATCAGACATTTTTGTTATTTTTAATAACATAAATTCAAGTATGCAAGGGCCGAAAGAAAATATATTAAACTCAACAGATAAACTGGTGGGATTCCAAAAACAAATAACTTTATGGAAGAATAAAGCTCAGGAAGGCAATTTGGAAAAGTTTGAGTCAGTCCCAAAAGATTTTAATAAAACTATTCATAAAATTGTTATTGACCATTTGACAACATTAGAGGAGAGAGTTATTCATTATTTCCCAAATTTAGATATAAAAAAATTTGATTGGGTTCGTAATCCATTTGTGATAACGAATACTTTTGTATTTGAATTAACTTTGAATGAAGAGGAAGAACTAATTTCGCTTTCTAATAATCGAGATTTAATTTTAAAATATTCGGAAGAATCAATTAATTCATTTTGGATTAACATTAGATGCGATTATCCCATGATAGCCAAAAAAGCTTTAAAAATATTATTACAATTTTCTACATCTCATTTGTGTGAATTCGGATTTTCAGTATTAACCAACATAAAAACGAAAAAAAGATCGAGACTGTTAAATGTAGAAGACGATATGAGAGTAGCATTGTCATTTTTACGACCAAATATAAATGAAATTATCAAAAAACATCAAGCTCAAATTTCTCATTTAAAGTATTCTTATTATTACCTTGTAATTAATCCCTTAATAAACGTACTGTTGTTTTTGTAGTACATATTATATTACATATTACATCTTTTTCTTTGCGTGCCGACAAATTTTGAAATCGTTAAAAGTGTCCCGCGACAAAAAAAGGTTGAGAATCACTGCCTTACACACTGAAATCAAAAGCTGTATTGCAGAAATTCCCTCCGATATTCACTTTGCGCAAAGCGCTTGATTCACCGTCGGATGACGTAATGCCTTGATTTACATATCAGAAACCGTTTGATCACTTTTGATTGGATAATGCTAATTAGGGTTGTCTTTCACACATTCCCTCCAAAAATGGATTACATCGATTGGATATTTCGTGGATTATCATTAATTTTGCGTATGTAAAGATAAATTTGGACATGAGTGTATAATATATTAAAGTCAAATGGCAATAACAGTGGTTTTGGAAGCAAAATATTTTTAAAAATATGTGCATTTCCTTCTGTGTTCTGCCTAAACATTTAAGTATTTTACAAGAAAACTTGTGGTTTGTGTACTGCTTTTCTGTATGCATCGAATAAGAACGAAACTTTTCAACCTCTTCCTATTTGAATAGTCTGGAACGATTGGCGCAACGACTGGAGCATGCAAAGTCACAACAGCTCCACAGCATCCGGCCAACCATTTCATTATGGTCTGCGTTACAAATACGACACTTCGATGTACTTTTAACTCGCCTACGCATCGGACACACGCGTTTTACTCACAGGCATCTTTTATTAGGACAGACTGCGCCTGTGTGTAGCGCGTGTGCAATTCCTTTTACCATTCGCCATGTTTTAATTGATTGTCCTGTTTTTAACCGTCAGTATTCTTTTCATAACACAATTTTAAACTTACAAGATTTGGGTGGGGAAAATCCCCACCCAAATCTATTTAAATTTTTGCAAAACATAAAATTTTTAAATTCCATCTGATTTTTCTATCTTTCATACTTTTTAAACTCCATCACTTCATCAATACCTTTATTATGTTCATGACGAGGATAATCCTATACCTTTTTATGATCTAAATATTTTTAAGCAACGTACCTACTTATTTTTAATCTACTTTCATATATAGACAGATTTTTAAGTAATTTATTCATTTAACTGGGTCGAATTTTGTCTTGCGTTTGGCGCAGCTTGTCCACTATTGGACCTCGCGCCATATATCCCAAATCAACCAACCAACCTTTTGAATAGTCAATTGTTAGAACTTTTTTGTTTTCTTCGAATGTTTTTCAATGTTTTCCCATTTTGCTAATTTTCAATATATTTTCATTATGAAAAGTAAAAAGAACTTCATGACAGAAAGGGTCATCTTTCAGTGTATTATTTTTGTAAAATGAAAATTAGTTGTCTTTGTCTTCTAAATATGTCTAAAATCACAAAATTACAATTAAGCAAACGTGCGTGTTATCAGAACTAAATTTATGTTAAAATAGTTTTAGTTAATTAATATAAAGCTTCCTATCTGAGACAATTTTAATCATTAAAACAAGTGTTAACAGTTGTAAATTAGAAAGCAATATTTCTTTGGGTATTGCATGCTTTGGTGACTTTCTTTTTCCCATAGTTTACGAAACAGCAAGTTATTGATACTTATACGGCCTTCATCAACAACTGGAAGTGTGCTAAAGATGCTACAAAGATTGCTACACAAGCAAAACCAGCATTCGCTCGATTCTTGGAGGTAATAAGTATTTTCTCCAATATAAAATGTAACATTCCCCTTTAGTTAAAGATTGATATACAAAATGAACTCATCGGTTTTAAACCTGGCTTTACTAAACTACGTAAGACTAAAGAAAACGCTTTATTGAAAAAATAGGCTGGAATTCAAGTTTAGGTGCTATTTTGTAAAAATACTTTCTTAAAAAATACTTTTGTAAAAATACATTTTATACTCGTATAATTGGCGAAGTGGCTCAGATTTATAAAATAACATTTGAATTTGACCCATTTTTTGGATATTGTATTATATAGTATTAAGGAAACGATTTTTGGCTCCGTTTCTTCCTTTGAAATTTTGTGAGCAATGTCGCGTTTCAGTCTAGACTAATGTTCATATCTGAATCTTCAGCTACTGTTGAATTTAATGTATTTCAGTTTTTCCTGAAGAAAATCATTCTGCTTTGTTGCATCAAATTTTTTAATTGGCTAGTATGAGTAGTACATTATTAATTTAATTTTTATGCTTTACGGGAACTCAAAGACTTGGCTAAAGAAGATTTTTAAGGTAATGTTTGACCTTCTGCTATTGAATGGTTGTTATTTTACCCCTAACTGAAAGATATATATATATATATGTAAATAAATTCTTTCCATATTTCAATGTATTTTAAATTCTGTGTGAAAATTAAAATGTCGAACTCTTATGTTTGTGCATTATTAAATAAGCTCAATTTTATTTAGCTTTCATGACGGAAAATTTAGGGTGTTATTACTATTTTAAGAGTAAAAGGTTGTATTAAGTAAATAACTGGTATAACCTTTCTCACATGAAAGATTAATTGAAATGAAAGCGTGATATATTTAACACTTTGAAAGGCTAAAAACATTTTTTGGGGGTGTAACTTTATTGACTTATTACTTGTACGAATGTATTCTGGACATTAAAACTAGTACTTTTAGTTTTTAAGAGGAGATGGGACACAGCATGTCCCATCTCGAGCATTCTTTACACTTCGTTCTGAAAACACAGTCAGACAGGTTGGTTAATCACTTTTTGTACAAATGTTAACTATTAAGGAATTTTTTTAAATACAAAATGTACATTTTATTGCAATGTAATCAGACTACCAAACGAAAAACAACATATTTTATATTTTGAATTTGCAATTTTATACTAATAGTCCTCTATTCTATAAATTAATTTTAAATTTTTTTTCGATAGTTAACATGGATGTTTGTTTCCAAACCCTAAAGAAGGTTATCCTTGAACCCGAAAAAATCCAAATACAAGTACACAATATACTGATTAAAATAGTAGTACCAGGAATTCATACAGGTTTGGAAAAACAAGCCAAAGTGTTTGCTTGGGAGATTCATGAAAAGGATCCCTCAAACATTTCTGAGAAGAATGATTTTGTCATCAAATCTTCACAATCGTCGATCCCAATCATGACATGGGAACGTTTTCCTCATTGTCATAACCGTTGGATTCGTTAAGATAGGTCGTATGATACCTCGAAAAGTTGAACAAAATCCTGTGTTGCCGTAGCTCTTTGTTCATTGGTTCGACGCAACTCAGGCTCCACTGTTCTATTCTCAAATGGTCAAATTCCTCATGCGCTAACGGTGAAATCCTTCATGGTGAACACACCGGTTCTCTTCTGATCACCGAAGTTAAGCATCTTCGGCCAATACTTGGGACATCGCTTCCTTCGTATTATCCTGTGATTTGTGGATATGAAGCGATTTATGTGTAAAAATCTGTACTATTAAACTGGTAATTTTTAAAACTTTCGATTGAAGTAAAAATAAAATTCAATTTTATAATGTGTCTGAATAGGATTCTGATTAATTTTTATTTTATTATGATTACTATCAACGAAAGGATTTAATCACCCCAAAGTTTAACCAGCATTAATATTTTAGCAATTTAACAAATAAAAACCCTGAGTGTTCAATTTTGATTAACCTATTAAACATCAAGCAAGCATATCTTAAAATTCACGCCAGTTGCATATATTGTATTTTTATTGCATTTATAATAGTCTAGTTTGTTTCTGTAAAATTGATGTCAGGATGCACAGTGATCATGGAAAATTACCAAACTTATCAAATACTTGTATTTGAGCCCAAAATGGGAAAACTGGTATGCCATGCAATCTAAAGAATACACAGAAGTTCTCTTCAGTGTATTATTTCTAATTGACTCAACCCTTAAAGTTTTTGTTTAACATTCTGAACGTTCGAGATTTCCGAGTAGTGTATTATTGCTTTTACCACCACAATACACATGACTGAAACAACCTCATCTTGGTTGAAAGAATCCTCAGGAGGATTATATTGGAGGATGTATATGTGTGAACCTCTCAGAGGGTTTTGTTTTTAAAACTACGTTCTACATAAACATTTGATTAATTTTTTAGCTAAAACACACAAGTATTTGATTATTTTGGTAATTTTTTCATGCTTGACATTGATTTTAAAAAGACAAAGTAGACTATCACAAGTACAATGACATAAATTTATAGTACAGTCTCGGGGAAAAAAGGACCATGTCAAGCACTATTCATAGTAGAGCAAATTCAAAACTATCATTTAATAGGGAATAACGTCCTCTACAAATTCAAAATGCAAAAGAATGCATAAGGGAACGTCTTTATATCAAATTTTGCTCAAAGAACAAAATTTCCAATGGAAACACCCTGTTTTGATGCCTTAATCAGCTTCTGCATCGTTAAATTAATCTAAATATGAAATTTCATGACATTACTATCTTTATATCCGGAGATATTAAATGTTGAAATTGCTGTCAATTTCAGGAATCATCTCCAAATTGAAAATCGCTATTCGTAGATCGATATTAACTGTAGTTATAGCTACCCGAATTTCAAACTTAAACACTATTTTAAACGTATTTGTCAGCGCGTGCAAACGATCTAAGAATTATTATATTTATTATGCAAGTGAAAACGATTCGAGAATTATGTTATATTTATTATGCAAGGTTCGAACGATCCGAGAATTATATTTATTATACGAGTTCAAACGATAATTTTGTGAATTGTAACCATGATTAAAATGTGATTAAAGGATTTTGGAATTGAATTCGAAACGGAGAAAGCGTTGATCGATGTTCTGTATAATTTTATATCGTCTTTAGTATTCTTAATAAATGTTAATTTTTTTTAATTAGCGTTGGCTTTTATGTATGCAACCAAAAAACTTACCTACAATTATTTAATGCAATCGAACTGATATTCCGATCATCCAAAAAGTGAAGAGTGAGTCATTCAATTGATCATTGATTAGTAGAGTTCATCTATACGACACATAACAGGTAAAAAAACAATGTATTTTAGAGAACAAATGAAATTTCGCATCATTTTTCAAAAATTTAAACATTCCTCATGTTTGTTAGACGTTTTTTAAACTTTTGGTTGCCCCCTAAAATCGTCATAATCAGGAAAATTTAATGTAACGCAAAAACTAATTATTGGAATGAGCTGAAATTTTGCATGGTCACATTAGAATTCCTTCTGAATCGATTCCCATCAAAATATAGTAAGGTTCCAATTCATAATTTTTCAAACATTAATTTAATAATTATTATTGCATACTAAAAGCTATTTTTAAATAAAATATTAGGGGAATTTTGTTTGGGTTGCTTAACAGTAGCATGGTACAAAATATCAGTGCTATAGAAATATTATTTAGGAAGATATCCATAAAAGTCTGAGAAACTGATTAGGAGCTCCAATCTTTCTGTACTCATACCTTCGAAACGCTAAGACCTAATAACATGAAATTTGGTATCTGAAGTTAAATGTTCATATCGATTCGAAATTGTGTGTCAAAGTAGGGGGTATCCATTGGAAATTTTGAAGTTAGTGCTTAATTTAATATGAAGACGGCCCCTTATGCAAATTTTATGTATTCGGATTTGTAGAAGATGTTAGAATTTTTTTCATTGTATAAAGTTGATATTAAGTAAATAAGATAAAATTAATGATAATCCTCAGGCACATTTTAAGATTGGCTATTATTTTTATTACAAGTGAAATTTTTAAAAATTACGGAGTTTGATGTGCTGCACAGAGCAGATTTTTACACATAAATCAAGCGTCATATCGTAACTCAAGATAACAAAGGAAGTGGTGGTTACCCTCCCAAGTGCGGAACGCGCCCAAAAATGCTTAACTACCTACCTAAATTAAAGATAAATTATTGCCCTTTTTAATTCTGGCATTCACAATTTTTTTAATATTTTATGAGAAAGAAGGAAAACTATTTTTAATTCAAAATAAAAACCGGAGAGTTTCTCTTAACATTTCTGATATTGAAGTTGATTTGTTAGTTGTGATTATAAGAGCATTTTAGGTTCTTCGTGTATGGTCGGAAAACAGTAATCACAACTTTAATTTCACTATAAATCTCGAAAAATGTGTGAAATATTAACAAAATTATTTATATAAAAGTTCACTTACTGTCTCCTTTCCCGTTTAAAAAGATTAATGAGAGAAAGATGAAGGAAAGCAAACGAACATTTTTCAATAATGTAGATTAACAGTGAATCTTAAGAATACAATAAAAACAATGTTTGGTGTTCCAAAACTTGCTGATGAAGTTTTTACGTTCTTGTAAAAGAAAGCTATCTTATATAACGATCCCTGTAAACTATCATTCGAAAAATGAAATTATCGCTAAAAGAAACCTTACATTCTTGAGAAAACACATAAAATGCTCAAAATAAGCAAAAGTACTCAATTCTGTGAAACATCTATCGTGTCTTGAATTTTCGTACTTCAATTATCAATTTTTCAGCTCGATCTTTCATAAAAAGAAAGAACTCGTGGCAAAAAGACAGTGGTTGTTGAACGTGAAAATGAATGATTGAATAGTAAAGGCGAGGGATATGGATGTTTTCGTCGAAACAGGTCGCTAGCTGCTGCTTTTTTGGTTGTGTTTCTGTATGACACATCTATCTCGTGCCGTACAGTAAGCACTTCATTTATGAGTTGAAATCCATATTTTCAGATTGAAGAGCAACGAAACGACGCAAGAGATAAAATGTGATTCAACTGGAAGTGGATGATGTTATATCACGATCCGTTAGCACACATAATGTTTCGTTGAAACGCATCACGTGGAAAGACAGCAAACACTGAATCGTTTTTCGTGTTTTAATCTCTAGCTATGCTACGCCTGTTGCACTGCTCCATCGTTGTGGAAAATCATGCGTGATCAATTGAACGGTCTGTCTCTGCCGTTCGAGACGTTTACCAAATCGTAAACGTCTCGTCCAGTTGTCTATCTTGGAATGTTCATGATGGGGCCATGCCTTATGCTGAATCTTATTCCATGTTCTTTTTCCATTTTCCCCTTTACTTTTTCTTGATTCTGATATGAAAGCTTTTACAGCTACTTGTGTTCCTTTCTTGGCAGGCTTATCGGCCACTTCATTCCCATAAATTTCACGATGACCCTTTATAACATCCTTACACTTTTCGCTGAGGTTCAGTCTACATCTCAATTAGTCTCGATTCTGGTGTATTAAAGACAGTTATAGCTGGAATAGCTGAGATGGATCAGAATAACGGCCTTCGCAAAATCTTTTCTTTAATCAGAAGCTGTTGGATGGCAACGTTAATAGTCTTCGTCAAAAGTGTTTGGCATTCAGTCCCAGGAAAATGAAAAAAATTAAATTAGTTAGAATAAATTTCAGCACCTGCATTCTCCAGAACCATTATGTAGTCGTCAGTATTTATTCTTGAACAGGAACTCTAGTGTGTATGGTTTCCAAGGCAAGTGCTTGCAATTCTTTATTATTAGAAATTTTCTTGCTTACTGAGTACAGAAAGTCGATGTTGCCTTCTATACATAGTGTTTCTATTGGATGTTTTTATTTGTAATAGCATCACAGGATTACCAATCCGATCATACTCTAGAACTTTAGGATTTTTAATTTTCTAGGTATCTCCCAAATGTGTTTGAAGGGAATGGAATTAGTTTCTCGTATAATAGAAGAGAACTTCACTGGGTTTGTTATTTGTACATGCATGGTCTTAACAACACATAGGGGTTCTTTCAAGTTTGGCAGTATTTAGTTTATTACATGCTATGAGCGGTTCGCAACAGTACGTAATTAATGGCTTGATATACATATTGTGAGTAGTATTCTATGCTATAACCCCACAAAACTCTTCCAAGTCTTACGAAACTCTTCGCAAATAGTTTCAATATGTTACTTCCAGGTTCACTTTTATCGAACGTTACTCCAAGGTACCTGAGTTCTTTAATACGAATAGTCATATATGAGATTTCTAGATTAAGACTGTCTTTTCAGTGTGCATTTTATTTACTTGACACCATTCGGATAACACCGACTTTGCATTGTTAATTCTGTCAATCAAATCATTTATTGTAAAGCATTGCTCTCATAATTTATTTATGCCATCCGAAAATGAAATTCATATATTTAGTCTGCGTATAATTTTGATTTGCTGTTTATGTAATATTTTTGGAATTTCGTATCTTGTGCTTGAGAATATCCACTGTGGAGAGTACGCTATGAAAATCTTGGCACCTTGCCAAGAGCAGAGGATGCGTAATCTCTATTGCGCAATTTTGTAATGCGCATGCGTGTAGCATAGCTCACGCGGAGCGAGGAGAATTTTTTACACTTCGACTCTTCGTATGTTGTTCGTATTGTGTTGTTTCTCGTCTTGTCAATAAATAATTATGTTCTTATTCTTGGAGTAGTAATTAAACACCACGAACACCACAATGGTGACTACCGGACTATTTGGACAAAGATATTCTGAACAAGCGATCCAGTTTAACCAGCGCATAAAAGATTCGAAACTACTCGGTAACCTGATGTGGAATTCTCACTCCTTTGTTCCAGATTGCGCGTCTCCTTGAACTTTCGATTTCGGTTCATCCACAACTCGCCTGGGTTCGCGACTTTCACTCATCATATTTTGAACTTTTGGATTTCCATCATGACGGAGACAAGCGCAATAAAAATACATCCGTATAATTTCGGCTATCCTGCTTTGTGGTTCATAATGTGTGAAAGTACTTTCGAGTTGGGAACACCTAAACCTGTAACCGAAAGCAGAACTAAATATAACTACATTGTTTCGCAATTACCTCCAGATGTTGCCTCAATCATCAGAGACGTTATCACACATCCGTGCAAAGACGATCCGTACCTCCATGTGAAAACGGAGCTCATCAAACGCAGTGGGGAATCATCGCATCAGGAAATAAGAAAACTACTTGTTGGAGAACAGCTCGGCGATCGCAAGCCTACGGAACTGTTGCGAGCCATGAGACGTCGCGCCGAAGCGCATAATGTTCCTGACGAATTGATGTTGGAGTTATTTCTTCAACAATTGCCAATTTCGGTTAAAACCATTCTTGCTGCCATTCCTGATCTTTCTCTGGACAAAGCTGCTGAAATAGCGGACCGTGTTCTTGAAGTCACACCTTTTCCAGTAAGTGCTTGCTCCGTTTCTTCAGTCAATTCCATTGAAGATAAATTGCTTAGTGAAATAGGAAAATTGCATGAACGTATAGATAAACTTTCGAGAGGCAGAAGCCTTAGTCGGAATCGTAATTTCAATCGACGGGAACGCAACAAATCTAAAACTAAATCGTTTGATAATTGTTGGTACCATTATAAATTTGGTCAAAAAGCAAAAAAATGTGTTTCCCCTTGTAATTTTGCAAAAAACGCTACCGGCCAGGCGTAGACGCGACCTGCGCCTTGCCGAAGCATTCGCGTCGCCTTTTTGTGCGTGACAGACGCACTAATGTACATTTTTTGATTGATACCGGATCCGATGTTTCTATTATTCCTGCATCTAAATTACAAAGACGAAACAATCCTCATATGACTCTTTTTGCGGCCAACACTTCTATTCACGTCTATACTACCCAAACCATATCTTTAGATCTTGGTCTCCGGCGTGTTTATAAATGGACATTTTTAGTTGGTAATGTTTCCAACCCTATCATAGGTGCTGATTTACTGTATAATTTCAATTTACTACCTGATCTTTCTCAACAAAAACTCATCGATTCTCAAACCAATATTAGTTCTCATTGTAAATTATGCAAAAGTGATTTTCATTCTATTAAAACTGTATCAGGAGATAGCATTTATCACAAACTTTTAATGAAATATCCGGAAATTACCAAACCACCACGTCCTGATCAGGAGATAAAACACTGTAGTTCATTACATTCAAACTACTGGTCCTCCTGTTACTGCCAAACCACGCCGTCTTGCACCTGATCGTTTGCATATTGCTAAAGAAGAATTTCAAAGCATGATTGACCTCGGTCACATACATCCTTCCAAAAGCAACTACGCGAGCCCATTACACATCGTACCTAAAAAAGACAGCACTGAGTGGAGACCAGTAGGGGATTATAGAGCACTTAACGCCCAAACAATTAAAGACAATTATGGCGTACCTAATATCGTAGATTTTGCATCTGAACTCCATGGAACCAAAATTTTTTCGCACATAGATCTGATTAAAGCGTACCATCAAATCCCTATAAATCCAGAGGATATTCATAAAAGTGCCATCATTACACCCTTCGGTTTATACGAGAGCTTACGTATGCAATTTGGACTTTGTAACGCCGCGTCTACTTTTCAAAGATTTATAAATGAAGTAACTCGCAATCTCTCGTTCGTTTATGCTTTTGTAGATGACATATTAGTGGCTTCACAATCATCAGAAGACCATATCGAACATCTCAAAATTTTATTTGAACGATTACAACATTATGGCCTCAGTTTAAATTCATCAAAATGCGTTTTTGGAGTTTCCTCCATTGAATTTTTAGGTTTTCAAGTTTCTGAATCTGGTATCGAGCCTCTGACAGAACGTGTAGAATGCATTAAAAATTTTCCAAAGCCTACCACTATTACACAATTAAGGCGTTTTCTTGGATTGTTCAATTTTTACAGACGTTTTGTGCCCAGAGCAGCTCATATATTAGCCCCTTTAAATAAATTCTTAGAAGGCATCAAAAATAAAAAAAATAAACGAATCACAGTAACGAAACCTCATGAGTTACTTGAATGGACTGACGTGGCAGAGCAATCATTTTCGGATGATGAACATGCTTTAACAAGTGCTACTCTTTTACGACATCCGATACCTGGAGCTAAGTTGAGTGTCTGGGTCGATGCAAGCGATTCAGCTGTTGGCGGTACTCTCATGCAACTGAATAGAGATGCCTGGGAACCTATTTCCTTTCTATCTGCCAAGCTTTCCAGAAGTCAACGGAACTGGTCCACTTATGACAGAGAGCTGTTCGCAATCTACACATCTGTCAAACGCTTCAGGCATATGCTTGAAGGCCGTGATTTCATCATTTTTACTGATCAAAAGCCTTTGATTTACGCCTTCAAGCAGAAGCCAGATACGTGTTCGCCAAGACAACTGTCATTTGGACTATATATCCCAATTTTCGACAGATGTCCGTCACACAAAAGGCTCTAACAACGTTGTGGCTGATGCGTTGTTCCGCATAGAAATTGACACTATCTCTTCATTAAATTTCCAAGAATTTGCTGCAGCCCAAGCGAATGATTTAGAGTTACAGGTGATTCTTACTAAAAGCAACACTTCACTTATTCTGGAAAAGAAGTATTTTCCAATCGCTAATTTGGAACTATTGTGCGACATGTCCACCGAACAACCTCGACCATTCGTTCCACAATCATATCGACAAATCATATTTAATCAACTTCATGGACTTTCCCATCCAGGAATCTCCGCTACCAAAAAGTTGATCACTTCTCGATATGTTTGGCCTGCAATGAACAAATAGATTAAAGAGCACATACAAGGTTGTATTCCATGCCAACGTTCCAAAGTCCATCGCCACACAAAAACTCCACTTGGCACATTCGCTTTACCAGATGCTCGATTTGCCCATATACATCTGGATTTCATTGGACCACTCCCATCATCTGACTATCAACGTTATTGCCTCACGATAACTGACCGTTTCACTCGCTGGCCTGAGGTAATCCCGACTACTGACATGACTGCGAAAACTGTTTGTCGAGCACTATTAAATGGTTGGATTTCCAGATTCGGCTGTCCTACAACAATAACAACAGACCAGGGCAGAAGCTTCGAATGAAATCTCTTTCGACAGCTGACTAAAGTACTTGGAGCCAACCATATCCATTCTGCAGCTTATAGACCCCAATCTAATGGGTTAATAGAACGCTTTCATCGACATCTCAAAAGTGCCCTTAAATACCATGAGCATGGAAAATGGACCGAAATACTACCAATTGTGTTGCTAGGATTACGATCTGCATTAAAGAACGATATTAACGCTACGTGTGCAGAATTTGTGTATGGAACAACACTTCGTTTACCATCTGACATTTTGTATGGTGAGCAAATCTCTTCAACACCCTCTTCATCGTATGTAGATCAACTTCGCACCTTGATGCGAACTTTAAATCCAATCACAACTTCTAAACATTGCAATGAATCCATATATATTCATCCCTCATTGGCTACATGTTCTCATGTATTTTTACGTGTGGACAGTCACAGACCTCCATTGACTCAGCCCTATACTGGACCACATCCTGTTCTCGATCGTTCGACAAAGAACTGTCGGATTATTGTGAATGGCAAACCGATTTCTGTCACGTTGGATAGAGTAAAACCTGCTCATATTCTGCATGACGATACCACCATCACTTTATCTTTGCCTTCCACATCTACAGGGTCCAGGGAAACTGTTCAACCTCACACTAGAAGTGGAAGAACTGTGCATTTCCCCCAAAAGGCTGATTGAATATATTTGACATTTCATTCGTACATATTACAGATTAGCCTTGTATATTTATTTATGTTTACTCATTCTTTTTTGTCAAATAGTATTTCTCTCCATATTTAATGTTTCATTTTCAATGTATTTCCTTTATTACATTTGTATATCGTTCCTCGGTATCCCTCGTTCACTGGGGAGAGTACGCTATGAAAATCTTGGCATCTTGCCAAGAGCAGAGGATGCGTAATCTCTATTGCGCAATTTTGTAATGCGCATGCGTGTAGCATAGCTCACGCGGAGCGAGGAGAATTTTTTACACTTCGACTCTTCGTATGTTGTTCGTATTGTGTTGTTTCTCGTCTTGTCAATAAATAATTATGTTCTTATTCTTGGAGTAGTAATTAAACACCACGAACACCACACCACTTTCTATAGAAATGTTTTATTATCTACATTGTTTCATTATTTTATCTTGAGCAGCTTAGCAACCATTATGCCATTCAAAACATGTTTTCATTGTCTGAAATCTCATTCAGTATGTCATCGAAATAAGCCTTGCGTATTAATGTAAATAAGATTCAAAAGTCAAAGAAATTGGAGAATCAAGAGCAGTTTAGGAAATATGCTAAAGCTCTACGTGTGTGACTTTTATTTGGCATTTATACATATCGAGTATACTCTAGTCTGATTTTCCCCAGACATGTCAATTGGGAAGTATATTTGATCGAAAGTTAGAGGGAAGAATCAGTGTTTGAACTCAACCATGTGTCATTAGCAATACGAAATGGTTTGGGTTCCTTTGGAACCGTCTTACCCGCGTCCCCTTGAACATCAAATTGGTTGCTTTCCATGCAGGTGACTAACCCTATTTATTCTAGGTCAAATATGAGTTACCCTTGCTCCCTGCGAGGATCGCCAATACATACGGAGCCCATAGGCCTCCAACGCCGAAAATGTATATGTATTAAATTTGTCTTTTCTTTCTTTCCTTTATGCTCATATATCGCATCAACTCCTCAATAATTGCATACAGTGAATGTAAAAAGTGATCGTTTAATGCCAATTTTCAAATACTTTGTATGTTTAATATACATTCGCATTAAGGAACAAATTGGTTTAACTCAAACTACTCAACCGATATGAAAGAAATTTTGTGAAAATCTGTGTGCGGCAGAAAACAGCAAGAACATATGAGATAAGTCATACAATATACCAGTCATAAATACAAATGCAAATTAAACAGGAAAAATAACTTAATAAAGGGTTCACAGCAATACAGAACAATACTTCATGCTCTTAGGGTGGTGACACATTAGACGATTTGGGCTTTACGTCGCGATTTGATTCGCGATCGTGGTGGTGCGTTCCGAGAGGTTGAACCGGTTTTCTTCCCTGTGAGGAGGAAAAGTGCGCTGCTCAAGCGACTCGTGTCCCCCACCTAAGAAAACAGTACGTTGATGATTCTTCTCCGCTCTTATGAGCAGCGCTACTCCATGTGCAGTAGAAACCAGATCGCAAAACACCTCGTGTGTCACTCGCCGTTTTTTGCCCTTACGTGAATTTTGCAAGCTTCTCAATTCTGCTTTTCTTTTTCTCATCTATGATACCACTGATCTGCGTTTCTATCAAGAATTTCAACTTCTAAATTAATTATTATCTAACGATATTAAAGGCCATTGCAAAATGAATTCAATAAAGTATAAACGAAAAATTTTCAAATTTTAAAATCGTAATTTATTTGAATCATTTAAAACAATATTAATTTTAAAAAGTGTTTGCAAGAATTGAAAGACCTGTGCTCCGTGTCCCTATTTTCGAAAATATTAGACGAAATATATGAGATATTTGATACGTGACAACTTTCTATCCTTGACTCTATTATATAAAAATAGCAATTATTGTTAATAGGAATTCCATGTCACGGGTAGATCGACATTAACCGACAATTTTATTCATTATACAACTGTTTAAAGACTATTAGGTTTTAGGTCCAAAAATAAAAAAATAATAATTAATTCGATGTTATATATCTTTTAAGCAGATCATCAAGAAAATCAGCATTTAGCGTCTCCAAAAAAGTCAGTTCAGGAGTTTCTGTTTAACTTGACGTGTGTGGCTTATTTTGTTATGATGCGATGAACGCGTGGAAAGTAAAAACAAGACATATTTTTGTCAAATGGGGAACCGTGAGAGAAACAAGGACTAGTATACGAGCAAAATGTATACCACAGACCTGCCGACATAATAATGAAATGGGGTGCTGTGGCTCACTAGGTTTGCCCACTGCGCTAGCAACCTATGAGTTGTAGGCGGCGCACGCTGCTTGATTCCTTCCTGGGTGTATTTCTCTCTTCTGTGTCAGTAGAACTTTTCTTGTGATTGTGTATGTTGATTTATTCAAAAGAAAAAGAAACCATTTCCTTACACTAATTTTGCAATATTTAAAATCAGGTTCCATATTTATGGCCTTTACACAACATAAAATATGCATAAGAGACCAGCTTATCAAATTGATCAAACTTCAGAACTTTTAACAGCAGCCCACATTTGAGGTCAACTTTTGAATCTATCAAAATTTTATCTCTGATACTATGTCCCAAGTCATTTGGTTAAGCCATTTCGAGTAAGTTTTGAGCTCCTAATGTAAATTAGTTCCCCATTTATATCCTCCACAGTCATCCTCCTATTAACCTATTTGTGTTGCCCGTTGCTGTTTCAGAACCCAAACAAAATCTACTTTATGTTTCGCTTGTTAAATAATTTTTAGTTTGCAACCTCAATTAAGAAATTAATATTTAAAACTAAATCGAAATAGCAACGCGTAATAATTAAAAGTGTAAACAGAGAATGATCGAATAGAGCATATTCGATCAGTAAATCGAGTACACACGATTGAGTGGTTGCAGTTGCATTGAAAAATCGGTGTTAAACTCCGCCCAATCGAATTTCAAGATGAAATTATCGAAAACTGTTGCAGTTGAATATGCACCTTAGAGACTGATTGATTTTAGTGACTAAAATTTCAGCTCTTTCCTTCTAGCAAGAGTTTAACATTTCTTAATTCCAAAAATAATTTTTAAATGTGATTATTTAGTTTATTAGTTATATTATCAAAAAAACACTGGGAGGAAACAGTCAACTTTTAAAAAGTCCTGAATCCATTTCCATCAAAATATCTGTCGATTGTTATTCATATTCTTCGAAAATAAATTTTGTTTGGTTAAGCTATTCTAAAAAAGGAAATCGTAATCCAGCGCCCAGATGCCTTTACATTTCTTGCTATAAGCACAATGTAAGAATTTCTGTTATAAAACTGTAAGATCAACCTTTTAAAGTTTGTTTTACTCAACATAATACACTGCTGGCCACCGTAAATGCAACACCCTGAAGGAAGCATGCAAATAATATGAAATTTACAACATGCATTAGCGGAGGTGAGATATGCAAATGATTAGAATTTCAGCGCAGACGCACATCACGCGCGCCTGTGGCGCCACTTCAAAGCGCTATTTAAGGCTTGGAGATTTCGACGATTTCAAGTACGGCAATTGTGTTTTTCTTGTGGTTTTTTCAAAAAAACGATCAATTATGCCTCGTAGAAAACAGCGATCATCTTTTGATCAAGTATCCGAGTTCGACAGAGGAAGGATAGTGGCCTACCGAGATTGTGGATTATCTTTCAGGGAAATCGGTAGTCGTGTTGGACGAAACCAAACAACTGTAATGCGGATATGTGATCGTTGGATTCGGGAGGGTACGACGGACCGACGTGTTCGATCGCATCCACCTCAGTGCACCACTTCACGTGATGACAGGCATATTGTGCGTATGGCAGTGACGGATCGCTCAGCCACATCACGAACCATAGCACAGCACATTCAGTCTGTACCGCATCATCCAGTGTCTGCGCGTACCATTCGACGCCGTTTACAGCAGAGTGGTCTGTCCGCAAGACGTCCATTGCTTCGTCTACCCTTGACGCAGAACCACAGACGTTTCCGCCACCAATGGCGCGATGAAAGAAGGATGTGGACGGTAGAATGGAATGAAATTGTTTTTACTGACGAGTCACGCTTCTGTCTGCAACACCACGATGGTCGGATTCGAGTCTGGAGACACCGTGGAGAGAGGATGCTGAACAGCTGCGTTATGCACCGCCACACTGGTCCTGCACCGGGTATTATGGTATGGGGCGGTATTGGATATCACTCTCGCACTCCTCTAGTACGCATTGCCGGTACTTTAAACAGCCAGTGCTACATCTCCGAGGTGTTGGAGCCAGTTGTCCTTCCTTACCTTCAGGGCTTGCCCACAGCCATATTTCAACAGGATAATGCGCGACCACACGTGGCACGCATTGTCCAAGGGTTCTTCGTCAATCGCCAGATTGAATTGCTTCCCTGGCCAGCTCGCTCTCCGGATCTTTCGCCGATAGAAAACATGTGGTCCATGGTTGCTCAACGATTGATCCAGAATACATCCCCAGCTGCCACACCAGATCAACTTTGGCAACGTGTGGAAGCTGCTTGGTCTGCTGTACCCCAAGAACACATCCAAAGTCTCTTTGAATCAATGCCGAGGCGTGTGGCAGCGGTGATCTCCAACAATGGCGGCTACTCTGGCTACTGATTTTGGCAGGAACCACACTTCACAGAAGTCTATAAATTTAATCATTTGATACTTGGTCAACATGTTATCTACAAAATAAATCTTGTTGTGATATCTCTTGTCTTTCTTGGTGTTGCAATTTGGTTGGCCAGCAGTGTAGTATTTCATTCTTATTCACGCCGTGTTCTGAAAATGTTTTGCTACGCTGTCGCTTAACTTATAAATATACATATTTAGTGTAAAACACAATTCCACTTTTCACACTTGTAAACGAAATTGCATGAACCTATCAAATTTTGAGCAGCGAAATCTAGTCTTGGAGAGTGTCATTATAATCTCATTTATAATCGATAATGTAATGTGTTCAAATTTAGTAATATTCTTCCTTTCCTTTCAGTACATGTCACGTGAACACAAAGGGAAGCTGGCTCTAGATGCTCTTCTTATTATGCCCGTGCAAAGAATTCCAAGATACGAATTACTACTAAAAGTATTCAACTCTCCCATAATTACTCTGAAACTATTTTGATTGTAGAATAATGATCAGTATCAGACCCCATATCCTGAATAGATAAAAAAAGGAAGAAATATTGCTCAAACATTTAAAACATTAGAATGTTAATACTATTGAAGTGCATTGTTTTTCCATGTCAAGCAACAATCAGAAAAGGTAAGTTTGTTAAATGTGGCGTCGGACCAAGGAGATCGGAAACAGATATATCATGCAAAATAATTTCTGTAAAGTAAGTAAAAGTTCTTTTCGTTTTATGCTAGTCTCATTGAGCTGATAAAAATCTAGATCGTGAAAATCTCGGTGAGTCCAAAAAAAAAGCGTAACATTTCAGATTGACTTTATTGTTAATATATCTAGATTTCATTGCATGAAGTTGCATTATCAATGTATACATTTTGGATTAATTTTTATTAAAAATATAGATATGCAAAGGTTTAATTTACGTAAATAATCAACTTAAGTCCCGGATAATGGGTCTAATACTGTTAATAAAAAAACCCTCATACTTTCAAAAATTATGCACGCTATGTAATTTTACTTGATGCAAAATCAACTTGTAACAGCGAAATGTTTGGTATATTTTAGGAGCTTTTGAAGCACACTAATATGGATCATCCTGATCATCATCATCTTGTCCAAGCTCAAAAAGAAGTTCACGACTTAGCCGTAAAGATCAACCGTGTAGAGAGAGAGGCATTCCAATTAGAGCAAATGCAACAAAGAGTTCGAGAGATTGAACAGCATATTGAAGGGGTGATTGATGTACGTAATTTAGTGTCATTGTTTTAATGAAATAGCAAATTTCATCATTTATATTGTCCGTGTAGGTACAACAAGAAATAGTACCCAATGAAAATCTTTAAAATGTTTCTCTTTGTATAGTTAGAATCTCTTGAATAAGCTGCAGAATATCTAAAGGTGATAGTTTTGTTGTTATATGTTCTGTACTGAAGTGCAACTTTTCAATTCTCAAATGCTTAACTCCGTGATAGTGATCTAAGTATTTAGCCCCATTATATGATTAGGTAAAGTCAAGAACTTGGAAGAGTATAATTTCCACTGGACAAATCAACCTTCTGAGAAGAAAGTAGCCATTTCGTATTTGTTTCGTATTGCAAGGTACTATCACGAATATGGCAATGACAAAATAATTGGTTTCATAAGAACGCAAAAATGTGTAAACAAATGTGTGAGAACCAGGCCTCGTATTGCATCTGAAATATAAAGACATTTTCACTACCACCCTTTCTCTGAAATGTCAAACTCCACTGCATCTCACAATGATGCAGTGGCATCATCAGACCTATGCCCGGGGAAAGGCCTAATTTTTCCCTAACCCTAATCATAGAGCCTCTCTTCTTCCTCCTTCGGATTATTGGGTGCACGCCCCGCTTCTGAGGAAAGCTAGAAATCGCGTAAAATGGTGGCCAAAAGCGGTGTCACTCGTAGGGCACATTTCTGTATCCCTCATCTCAGGAAGGGTTCGTGCAATGCTGAAGTGTCCGATAATGGTGGTCTTATGGAAGTAGCATCGTTAGGACTCAAGCTCCTCTGAATTGCAGGCGGAATAAATCTTCAAGAAAAGCGAGTTGCTATCAGCAACGATGTCTAGTTTCGTGTGAGGAACCCTTCATCTTAACGAGCAAGGTGCTCTTGACTGAATGAAAGTGGGAAATAATTTTCATCTTGAGTTTCTTAACACCAGCCTCGTCCTTGTGTCCGAGGACTCCGAACCAGATTTGCGGGTGGTGTTGGGACAAACGGAGCAGACTTCCGTCTCCTACGAGTCGCAACACCTCTACCTTTTCAACAGTCCCCGTAGTCCTGCCCCAATAAGCTAATTTATTGAGAGAGATACGACTGGGTTACAATTTGGCTTACAGACGAAGAAAATGCTTGAAAACATCACAAGGACATGACGGATAAAGTGAAGTATTTACAGAATTGATGAAGAAGTGTTATCACCAATGTTGTATTTAGGATAGGTTAAGGCTATTTGGAGTCCTCGAAAATTGCCCATTGTTAGTTTGAAAAAGTATTGGGGTAGGTCTCACCATGTTGGCCGGCAGTGGGCTTAGTGCTTAGCGGATGGAGGGTTCCCTGTGGTGAATTTGGGAGACATCGTCGGTGACTGGATATTATTGGTGGCTAGGACTGGAGATGTTCGCAGTTGGCCTTACCGATCAGATCCTGGTGTTCCTCCAGGAATCTAACCATCCTCCAGATGGAGCCCTGGTGGAAGAGACTCTTTGTATGTAGATGTTATAAATCTCTGCAGTTGGCCATCTAAGGTGCCACATGATGGTCAGTTGGTATTCTGATGGAATACTCCGATGTGCTTGTGTTACCCATGTACAGTATTCGTTTTAAACCTTTCCGAATATGATGAAAAAGGAGGACCCGAGAGGAAGATCTCTATGCCAACTGTGGTTGGAAGATTACTGGGAACTTATATTCATCAGTCTGTTTCTCCTCTCGGCTCTAGGGTTTCCTTTTGGTGTCATTAAAGATGTTGCCTCTTTGGCCCAGAGATGGGCTCGTTCTCTTCCAACGTGTCCTATGTGTGCTTATGCTTGGCTCTTGCGCCATTACAATCCAATTAACCAGCTAACCTGTGTACTCTGATCCAGTGAAGTGTTATGTTGGTGTGTGAGCGACAGTTGTATATGTATTCTGCATATTGTGTCTTTGGTTCTTGTGCTCTGTAGTGTTTGAAGACTTTAAAGACGTTTCAGATGTTTTTGTGTTCGTCTTGTTGATATGTTTTGATGCAGTGTTTGATAGTATGAAGCTCAACCTTGTGTTCTGTGTCATGTTTCTCCCACCATTCAACTCTATTGATGAAGATGGAGAGAAGGCGCTTCCGACCCCTGTTTTTTCCTTTTTGATCCATCTGTGAAATGGTTATTTACTGGTTGTTTCTGGTTTTTATTTCTTTATAATACGTATTATTTGCTGAGTGATGATGCCAGCCTATTGGTGACTTGCAGTATTTCTGTGGGTTAATTTTTAAATTTGGGAGATTAATAGATTTTAGTGTTGCTATTGCGATGATTTGAAGTTTAAGATGGAGGGATGTCTAATAACTTCGAGGGCTGCTATTTATGCTCCTGTAATGTCCAGGGGAAGCATCTTTGGATTGAGCTTAGCTTCTTAATGATGCGAGTTGAAGGGATCTGTACCATATTAAGGAACTATGGGCTAGCATACTTTGCATATCAGTCTGATCTGATAGATCATTCTACTTTGCTTCGACGTGATGCCCCTGTAACGTCGTGAGATAAATTTAAGTGGCGAGTGGATTTAGACAACTAAAAACAGCTTTTAGACATAGAGCACATTTAATAAGATATTTAACAATATTTACAAAATTAAAAATTTAAGGCAATTTCGAGGCTAAATGAGTAAAGAAACAAAATGGTTTCAATCCCGCGGTTTCAACGGAGCAAGACCAGCTCTGCGTCCGTTCACGTCCAAAAAACCAATGTTTCTCTCTTGTCGGGGGGCCAGAAACTCAGCGTCGCCTCTCCTCCCGTACCTTGTTTTACGACAGTTCAAAAACGAAGGGCTACCAGACATTCCTTTACCCCCATCTGGTCATAAACTTGCCAGCCTCTTCCCTCATCGACGGCGAATTCACGTAAGAGAGGAAATTTCGAAGGGAAACCATGACGCTACACCCTATTTGCTATTTTCTTGATGTTCACCAGGTGTGAGAAGGCTCTACCAAAATTGTTTCTCGATGTGTTAACAAGACGCCAAAAGCAGTTGATACTCCAAATAAATTGCCCTTTATAAATAACTTGTGTTAATTTAAATGAAGAGATGAAAATGCTCAGATTCATAGGTATCATTGAAGCACAAGCCTAAAATACTTTTATAATTTCCTATTTCTTGGATACAGCACAGTAGTATTTTAGTGTGTGTGATTAGCACATTTTAATTTTAAAACCTTAGCCTCATCATTGAAGCCTTCTTTATTCTTATTTACTGAACGTCTTCCAAGTTTGGCTGCCCCTATTTTCATTTGTCTATGTTCCCTCAGCATGGAACATTTTTCTTCAATATTGTTTTTTATTCACTATTTTACAAATAGTGAATATTTCTCCATTCTTCCTTCACATGCATCCCTGATTAAATAAATTATTAGTATATCTTTTATTAAAATCCCTTCAAGTTAATCTCATTTTATTTCATAAAGATTATTATATCATCTTTAATTCAGTTATCCTGACTAAAAGCGAAATCAGTGTTCACGTTTAGTGATATAATGCTACACTTGAGAATGTGCAGTATGAGAAAATGAATTGTTAAATCCTTTCAAATCAAACGTAACATTATTAGAGCTGTTACGAAAAGTAGAGAGGGATGAATGTTTAAAAACACGGATGACTACAGTGCATTGTTGTAAAGTAAGCTTAATATTAGCAGTTTATATCAATCCTATCCAATATTCTGAAATTAAATGGGATGAAATGAGAAATGAAGATTTAATTTAATCTGCTATAACTGCAGTTTTACCATAAAAAATTAGAGTTGTTTTCGATACAAAGATAAAACTTAATAAACGAACAATCACAAGACTAACAGCCAAATAGTACTGCAGAAATTTTCGTGCGATTCGTCTTGAAATTCGAAATGGAGGAGCGAACTGTCAACGCTGGTATTCTACTACCACCGCGCTTTCGCCTTTCTTCGAATTCGTCTCCTCTTCACCAGGCGAATCCATTCGATTCCTTCGAATTTTCCTTGGTGTTTACGTTGTTTATGGCTCATGTTTTGTGCATTATTTGGAGATGTGATCCTCGTCAGTTACGATTTCGTGTCTTTTGGATTCTGAGAATTTTATTTCAGATATCGGCAAACTTTTTATATTTGTGCGATACGTTAGAATTTTCGAATCTGCCGTATTTTGCTTGGTGTTTGGTTCAAACGGCTGATGTTTTGTACATTATTCGGAAATGTGTTCCTTGTTAGTTATGATTTCGCGAGTCTTGGTTTTAGAGAAGTTTATTTGCTGGTAACACCGCAACGTTTTTGATAAAAATTAGTCACATTTGAAACATAAAAGCACGAAACTTTTACTCGCATAAATATGAAAATAACACAATTATAACGATTGAAAAAATTAATCTGTCAACGAAAAATATTGTTCATTAAATTTGTCAACAAAAACAATGCACCCAATCTGTGGATTGAGAAAATCAGGAGTAATTATATTGTCCTTCTACTATTTTATGAACTAAGAGAATTGTTAAAAACAATTAATTTTCAATAACTGTTCAACGTGAATAACTCAACGTTATTAAAATATATATATTTGTCATAAAAATGCAAATGTCACTTGAATCGCTTTCCTCATCTCCACAGAAAATGCATTTGTCCCATGTTTCAATAGGCTTTCTAACGCATCGCAAAAATACAATAATTTTGCCGATCTCTGAAATAAAATTCTCCCAAAACACTATCGAAATCGTAACTAACGAGGAACACATCCTCGAATAATCTGCAAAACATCAGCCATGTTTGAGCAACCTAAAGACCAAGTAAAATATGACAGATTTGAAAATTCTAACGTATCGCTCAAGTATAAAAAGTTTGCCGATCTATATATGCGATATCAAATAAAAATTAACCAAATCCAAAAGACTCGCGAAATCACAACTAACGAGGAACACATCTCTGAATAATGTGCAAAACATTAGCCATGTTTGAACAACGTAAACATCAAGCAAAATCCGACGGATTCGAAAATTCTGTTTCACACAAATATAAAATGTTTGCCAATCTACCCGATATCTGAAATAAAATTCTCTAAAACCAAAAGACTCGCGAAATCATAACTAACGAGGAACACATCTCCGAATAATGTACAAAACATCAGTAGTTTGAACAATGTAAACACCAAGCAAAGTACGGCAGATTCGAAAATTCTAACGTATCGCATAAATATAAAAAAGTTTGCCGATATCTGAAATAAAATTATCAGAATCCAAAAGAAGCTAAATCGTAACTGACGAGGAACACAGCTCCATATAATGTGCAAAACATCAGCCATGAACAACGTAAACACCAAGCAAAATTCGAAGGGTTTGAATGGATTAACGTGGTGAAGGGGAGACGAATTCGAAGAAAAGCGAAAGTGCGGTGGTAGTACAATAACAACGTTGACACTTCGCTCCTCCCATTTCGAACGAATCGTTCGAAAATTTCTATAGTTGAATTCGGCCCTAAGTTTGGTATTCGCAACAGTATTTATTGCCAAACTGAACTGCTTCGTTCTGGCATAAGGTCTGTCGGAGACTACATTTTTGAAAAGTATTCTTTATAGATGAAACAAATTTATTTCCTACTTGGAAATATATCTACTCATTTTTGAAATACTCGTACCGCAGCTTCTATCATTTTCTCACCAGTTGAAACTACGCAGTTTATTCATGGCTATAAAACTACCCTCCTAGCCTTGTATCTGTTAAAATCTTTTTTGTTAAATTCCTTTTCTCAGTGAAAGGATTTTATCAATAATCGAGATGCAAATGTATCATCACTGGAAGGATATGTATAACAATCAAACAATAAATAACAGTTCTTTACTATGTTGAGAGAGAATGGAGCGAAATGAAAGAGAACCAACTCTTACTGTAATACCTTTCTTCAATGAGGGTACCGTCTGTTTTCCATGGAATGAACCCCAAAAGAGTTCCTTAAATATTCATTTCTAATTTTTGCATATCCAACTTCTAGAGGCTCGAACCCCTTTCTCCCCAAATGAATGATAAAAGTTATTAACGTGTATATACATTACTGACCATCGAAAATGAAGCACCATGAAGAACAAGATATTGAAGCTATATTTATTATACAAATGACATAAGACGCTAGGGTGAACTTATTGAAATTGCAACTTCTTTCGATTTGCGGAGCTCAAAGAAATCAGTATTTTGTATGGGTGGCAATAACTGCTACATTGAAAGAAAGGCTTTGGATGTGTGTTTGGGGTATGTCAGTCCATGCTGCTTCCACACGTTGCCGAATTTCATCTGGTATAGCCGCTGGTGGGCCGGTTGTTGGGCGATCACCGACCATGAGCAGTATTCGATGGGCTACAGACCTCTTAAACTGACTGAACATGCAAGAAGTGAAACCTGGTGGATATTGAGAAATTGTATGTTGCATGTCACGTACGGTCGTGCATTGTCCTGGTGAAAACTGGCCATAGGCAAACCCTGAAGCTAAGGGAGGACAATAGACACCAGAACTTCAGAGATGTAGTTTCATTCAGTCATGCCATTCGTTTGTCTATGTGCGTAGTGTTCTACGCACCATTGCAGACGCTTGTGGTGTAGAGTCAAAGCTAGTGCAGCAATGGACGCCTTGAAAAATTTCCCCGCCGCAGCAGACGACGTCGAATTGTACGTGCTGACACAGGTCGTTGTGCAACGTACTAATTCTTTTACTTGATGTTACAATGCGATCCGTAATAGCCATAAGCATAAGATGTCTGTCCTTTCGTCCGGTGATGTGGCTGCTGCAATCGCACACGTCTGTCAGATCGTCCCCGATTCCATATTCGAATCACTTGCTTGATTTCGTCCAACACGTGCACTGATTTCTCGGAAGGACAATCCGCACTCTCGATAAGCCACAAATCTTTCTCTGTCAAACTTAGAAACGGGCTCGTGTGACTGCCGTATTTTTCGACGAGGCACAATTATTTTTCGGATACACAGGAGCAGTGAGAAAACACAATTCCAATGCTTAAAATCAGTGTTCTCTCTTGTTGCACTGCTTACAGGGGCTTTACTGCCGCCCATGATTTGCATATATACCTGCAGTGCTGATTATTTACATATCCTTCCATGATCTACGATCGTGCAAACTTCAAGGTATTGAATGCTTCCTTCATAGTGTTTCATTTTCATGACCAACAGTATAATCCGGAACTTACTTGGGTAGAGCGCACATGCAGAAGAGGTTTAAACACCTCCTTATTTCTGTATTTTCTGTTAGATCTGTTTAGATCAATCCAGATGTGTCACTTTTTACGTTTGAAGTAATCTTTTTACAATAATGCAGAATATCTACATAAAACTCTTTAGGCCGAGCTCCCATGTAGAATACGTAAAATTTTTATTTGCAGTAAAAGGGATATTATTAACAAATAAAGATGCTTATTTACAATGGATAGGGGAACTATTTACAGTGAAACACTTCGCTACATTGAGTACATACCGTACGCCATCATCCTCTTCTCGAGTCATTCTCTGAAACTCTGTGAACTTCCGTCGCCGGTCTGGCTGAACATCACGGCCCTTGTTCATTTCCTTTATCACACACAGGAAGTGGCAGGTGTTCTACTTGTTCTTTAAGGCCCCGTTCACATGGACTTTTTCCAACGCGCGTTAGGCCCCGTTCACATGAGGCGTTTTCCTACGCGCGTTTTACGTCTAAACAAAACGCGGGTAGCCAAAGTACATAGAATTCTACTGGAGTGTTCACATGCAGAAATCGCGAGAATCCAAGCGCTAGACTGCTTCGGCGCTTCAACAATCTCCGGTCGTTCTCGCGATTTGAAGGCGTTTTGAGAAGCATAGGTTTCTTCTGCAGCGTTCACATGACACGCGTTTTGACGGGCGTTAGGCTTTTTAATTCCTCTAATCCAAGTTTCTATCTTCGCGATCGTTAAAGATAGAGTGAAAATTTCAACGGATTTGAAATCTGCGGAAAATTTTATACCAGATCGATACCTGAAATGTGATTTTCTTTAAATAAATATTTTTTCAACTGTAACTTTAATATTTTCGCGATACTCATTTGACGAATATATCCATTACGAACACAAAAGGGAGTATTAATCTCGTTTTTATAGAAAAGATATAGCTTGATTGGAGTATTTTGTCTTAATCCACTGATTTATACTTATGGCCATTAAAAATAGGATGAGAAAATTGAATCGTATTCGATTTATTGAAGAAATTTACCCTGCTTTCACACAAAACTTGCAAAAATTTGATAGTTTATAACAAAAGAGGATAGTGGGTAATTTTATTTCTGAGAATAACGTATACCGACAACTGTCCGTTCTAGTTTTCATGTGCGTCAAACGTCTTTAAAATAAATATTAAATAAAATATTCAGTTTAAAAGAGCTAAACTTTAGTTTTTTTTTTTTTTTTTTCCTCAACGGGTGAAATGGGTAAGATAAGTTTCAATTTTCATTCATTTTTCACATCCTCGTGTTACATTGAACTCGATATCACATTTGAAAATGAACTTAATTTACTGTGAGCTTATTTTTCATAGAATTTATGTTTTAATCTTGCAGTTAGTGTTATTACTACTTTAATCAAAATTTTTATATTATATATACGTGTAGACGCAAATTCTATTAGCAATCTCCTGATTTTCGATATATACTGCTTTTTGGTTTTTCTTTGAGATTTTTTTAGTTTTAGCAAAATTTTCTCGTTTCATCGCGGGGTTTAATCAAATTTTAGTTAAAATATTTCCCAGTCATTATTCCATTCGTGGTTCCATTTGTGCTACAAAACCCCTGAAAGAGGGTAGGTTGGAGGGTTAGTATTCGTTTCGGATAGTTGGAACTCTGGGAAAATTGTGTTTAAAAATTAAAAAACTAATTATTGTTATATGTGTTATTTGTGCTGATACATTAAAATGTTTAGAGATAGGTTTTAAAGAAGTATAGAGATTTATTTGAAGGAAAATTAAATAAAAATTAGCTATAGATCGTAGGAAACACGATAAAACCTGCAAAAATAGCATAAAAAAAGAAAGGTTATCACCAGTGCCGGATTTTGTTTGCGTGTCATCTTTTGATAGTACTTCGTAGACAATGCCATATAAACAGAAATTCCGTTTCCAATTTCCTGGTTCTAGAAATAACGTTTTTTGGGGATATATTTTTACTTTACATTGTCAATTTTAAAATTTTAAGGAAATTCTTTGGTCATTTTCTAATTAGTTTCGTTTTTTATCAAAGTTTTACAGAAATATTCCAATTTTTCTTACGCAGTTTCGCTTTTACGATAAAACGCATTACAAATGACTAATCTGCTAGCTTCTTGAGCCCAAAAAATCCGTGATCACCCCTTAACACAAAACAAATCCTACTTTTTTTTTGGTGGGTGAATCATCGACACTGGAGAGTGAAGATTATAGGGTTTCTTCCTCTAGTCTTGACAGTAAAAAACGAATACTTTAAGATTTTAGAGTTAATGAAAATGTTTAATAATGCCACAATTTGAACTACATAAAGCACTGCTTCTCCGTGATCCGCTGGCTCTTACCGGTTCCTAGGTCCAAAATATCCCGTCATTCGAAAATTTTTGAAAAACGTACGAAAAGCTAACGTTCAAAAATTTGCAACCGAGGTTGATGGCATTGGAATCGTATACTACACGTTACGAAAGATTTACCTGTTTAGGTTGTCATTTCTGGTCAGCAAGTCGATTATATTGCATTTATTTATGTATAAAGGTTGAAGTTCAAAAACACTTTATTCACAGGCAATTAGGGAACGGATGTTTTACAAATCGAAAAAATATCAAATTTTTACGTCGTTTTGAATATTTTTTAGATTATTTTAGGCATTTTATTGCTCATTATACATTTCTAAGTTAACCAAATACAGGCTCTTGTGAATACAGAGAGAGAAATCAATTTTAGGTTGGGAAAGAAAGATTTTCATCCTACTTTTAAAGGCTGTAAAATTAAAACAGTTGATAAGGGGCAACAAAATATCGTATTAAAGTGACATTCCCTTTAAAAAAATAAGGCAATACTTCCGCTTACGCTTAGTATAACAGGAATATCTGAAAAAATATTAGTTGCGACTATTGACAAAAAAATAATTTTTTCAAAGAAAAGCATGATTTTGGTATCGATCTAACGTAAAATTTTACGCTGATTTGAAATCCGTTGAAATTTTGGCTCTATCTTTAACCATTCAAAAGATAGAAAGTTGGATTAAGGGAATAAAAAAACATTTTAATGCATAACGAAAACTGACCTTGAAAAGCGCCCAAGTGCTGTTCACATGGTAACGCTCGAAAATTCTTATAAAACGCGCGTTGCAAAAAGTCCATGTGAACGGGGCCTTAGATAAAAATTTTCGAGCGCTATCGTGTGAACAGCTCTTGGGCGTTTTTCAAGGTCAATTCCGTTATGCATTAAATTGTCTTTTTATATTCCCCTAATCCAAGTTTCTATCTTTTGACTGGTTAAAGATAGAATCAAGATTTCAACGGATTTCAAATCAGCGTAAAATTTTACGAAAGATCGATACCAAAAACATGATTTTCTTTGAAAAAATTACTTTTTTCTCAATTGTCGAACTAATCTTTTTTCAGGTATTCCTGTTATACTAAGCGTAAGCGGAAGTATTGCCTTGTTTTTAAAGGCAATGTCACTTTAATAAGATATTCTGTTGCCCCTTATCAACTGTTTTAATTTTACAGCCATTAAAAATAGGATGAAATCTTTCTTTCCCAACCAAAAAAAATGATTTCTCTGTATTCACAAGAGCCTGGTTGGTTAACTTAGAAATGTATAATGAGCAATAAAATGCATAAAATAATCTAAAAAATATTCAACACGACATAAAAATTTGATATTCTTTCGATTTGAAAATATCCGTTCCCTATTTGCCTGTGAATAAAGTGTTTTTGAACTTAAATATTTGTACATAAATAAATTCAATATAATCAACTTGCTGACCAGAAGTGACAAACTAAACAGGTTAAACTTTCATAACGTATAGTATACGATGCGTTTCGGTGCAATACCAATGCATCAACCTCGGTTGTAAATTTTTGCACGTTAGCTTTTCGTTTTTTAAAAAATTTTCGAATGACGGGATATTTTGGACCTAGGAACCGGTAAGAGCCAGCGGATCACAGAGAAACATTGTTTTATGTAGCTCAAATTGTGGTATTATTAAACATTTTCATTAACTCTAAAATCCTAAAGTATTCGTTTTTTACTTCAAGACTAGAGGAAAAACCCTAGAACCTTCACTCTCCAGTGTCGATGATTCACCCACCTATAAAAAATAGTAAGAAGGATTTGTTTTGTGTTAAGGGGTGATCACGAATTTTTTGGGCTCAAGATGCTAGCAGATGAGTGACTTGTAATGTGTTTTGTCGTAAAAGCGAAACTGCGTTTGAAAAATTGGAATATTTCTGTAAAACTTTGATTAAAACGAAACTAACTGGAAAATGACCAAACAATTTCCTCAAAATTTTAAAGTTGACGGTATAAAGTAAAAATATATCCCCAAAAAACTACATTTCTAGACCAGGAAATTGGAAACGGAATTTCTGTTTATATGGCATTGTCTACGAAGCACTATCAAAAAGAAGACACGCAAACAAAATCCGGCATTGGTAATAACCTCTCTTTTTTTGTTATTTTTGCAGGTTTTATCTTGTATCGTACCATCTATAGTGTAGCGTCTTGATTCACGGGTAGCTAGACTAGTTACCATTGAAAATATCCGATTCTGGACTAAATTGGTTTATTTTACAATTTGTACAAAAAGTCGGAAAATGAATGTAAAGTTCATTAATATTAGTTCCTTGGAAGGTCCAAAGTTCTATCGAGGCGCTTAGGGCTGCTGGCGAGCCTCACAATTTCGCTCGGGGAAGTCTAACGCACGGCTACGGGTGAGCCTATTCTCAACACAAAATTACTCGAATGAGTACAGAGTTCCAAGGCAGGAAATCTCAGTCTTTCCGGACAGGATCACTACTAGGATGAGCAGTTACACGGATCTCTAGGAGGGTTCTCCTTTACGGCTACGGTCGAGCCTTTCTCACTAAAATACTCCGGCGAGTATAGGATCCCAAGGTGGGATAAATGCACAACAGTGAACGGATATTCACTTCAAGCTCCAAAAACGGTCTCTGCTGACCGCCTCTCTCCGAGCTCTCTCTCTGATCCTCTGTCTCCGTCTCTCCTCTTGTGATCTCTCTGATGATATCTCCAAAAACTCTATATGTTGGGTGCTTATCGACTCCTCCTTTCCGTTTCGGGTCCGCCTTTTAGTCGGTTCTGGATTGTGTGTTGAAGATTTCCCACGTTCTTGATTGGCTGTCTCACGTTGGTCTTTCCCCTCAACTTTTACGACAGACTTCGGCGGACTTGAAAGGGGACCATCAAACCCTGTCGGAAACTCATCATCATTTATCTGTCTTCTTGGTCTCGAGATGTCGAAGAGAGCGACAGAAAGGCACCTGCCCTTTGTTTTGAAACCACAGCGATTTCCGACCCCTGCTGGCTGGCTGTCGTTAAGAAATCATTAAGAAGATGTTTTCGGGTGGTCGTTATGGAGTGTGGGCTTTTCCTCTCGACACCTGAGTCAACAAGATTTTCCATTTTCCCACGTTGCCGTGGTGATCGTTTCTTTAGCTGCCGTTACAATAGCTAATTTTTATTTAATTTTCCTTCAAATAAATCTCTATATTTTTTAAAACCTATCTCTAAACATTTTAATGTATCAGCACAATTAACACATATATAACAATAATTAGTTTTTTAATTTTTAAACTCAGCCGACTATCCGAAACGAAAACTAACCCTCCAACCTGCCCTCTTTCAGGGGATTTGTAGCACAAATGAAACCACGAATGGAATTACGACTGGGAAATATTTCAGCTAAAATTTGATTAAAACCCACGATGAACGAGAAAATTATGTTAAAACTGAAAATCGCAGAGAAAAACCAAAAAACAGTACACATCGAAAACCAGGAGATTGATAATAGAATTTGCGTCTGCACGTATATATAATATAAAAATTTCGATTAATGTAGTAATAACACTAACTGCAAGATTAAAATATAAATTCTATGAAAAACAAGCTCACAGTAAATTAAGTTCAGTAAATCACAGAAGTTCATTTTCAAAAGGGATATCGAGTTTAATGTAACACGAGGATGTGAAAAATGAATGAAAATTGAAACTTATCTTATGCATTTCACCCGTTGAGGACAAATAAAAAATAACTAAAGTTTAGCTTTTAAATTGAATACTAAATTTTAGCTTTATTTTAAAGACGTTTGCCGCACATGAAAACTAGAACGGAGAGTTGTTATTATAAATGTTATTCTCAGAAATAAAATTACGCACTCTCCCCTTTAGTTGTAAACTATCACATTTTTACAAGTTTTGTAGGCAGGGTACAAGGTTACAAGTTAAGCAGGGTAAATTTCTTCAATAAATCGAATACGATTAAATTTTCTCATCCTATTTTTAATGGCCATAAATATAAAGCAATTGTTTAAGACAAAATACTCCAATCAAGTTATATCTTTTCTATAAAAACGAGATTAATACTCCCTTTTGTGTTCGTAATGGATATATTCGTCAAATGAGTATCGCGAAAATATTAAAGTTACAGTTGAAAAATTATTTATTTAAAGAAAATCACATTTCAGGTATCGATCTGGTGTAAAATTTTCCGCAGATTTCAAAAATCTGTTGGAATTTTCACTCTCTATCTTTAACGATCATGAAGATAGAAACTTGGACTAGGGGAATAAAAAAGCCCTAAGGCGCCTCAAAACGCGTGTCATGTGAACGGTGCGGAACAAACCTATGCTTCTCCAAACGCCTTCTAATCGCTAGAACGACCGGAGATTGTTGAAGCGTCGAAACTACCTAGCTCGTGGATTCTCGCGATTTCTGTATGTGAACATTCCAGTAGAACTCTGTACAATACTTTGGTTACCTGCGTTTTACGTCTAAACAAAACGCGGGTAGCCAAAGTATATAGAGTTCTACTGGAGTGTTCACATGCAGAAATCGCGAGAATCCAAGCGCTAGATAGCTTCGGCGCTTCAATAATCTCCTGTCGTTCTAGCGATTAGAAGGCGCATTAGGGCTTTTTTATTCCCCTAGTCCAAATTCCTATCTTCGCGATCGTGAAAGATAGTGTGAAAATTTCAAAGGATTTGAAATATGCGGAAAATTTTATACTAGTTCGATACCTAAAATGTGATTTTCTTTAAATAAATAATTTTTCAACCGTAACTTTAATATTTTCGCGATACGCATTTGACGAATACGTATATTCATTACGAACACAAAAGGAAGTATTTATCTCGTTTTAATAGAAAAGATATAACTTGATTGGAGTATTTTGTCTTAATCTACTGCTTTATATTTATGGCCATTAAAAATAGGATGAGAAAATTTAATCGTATTCGATTTATTGAAGAAATTTACCCTGCTTAACTTGTAACCTTGTACCCTGCCTACAAAACTTGTAAAAATGTGATAGTTTACAACTAAAGGGGAGAGTGCGTAATTTTATTTCTGAGAACAACTTATACCGACAACTGTCCGTTCTAGTTTTCATGTGCGGCAAACGTCTTTAAAATAAAGCTAAAATTAAATATTCAATTTAAAAGCTTAACTTTAGTTATTTTTTTATTTGTCCTTAACGTGAAATGCATAAGATAAGTTTCAATTTTCATTCATTTTTCACATCCTCGTGTTACATTTAACTCGATATCACTTTTGAAAATGAACTTCTGATTTACTGAACTTAATTTACTGTGAGCTTATTTTTCCTAGAACTTATATTTTAATCTTGCAGTTAGTGTTATTACTACTTTAATCGAAATTTTTATATTATGTGTACGTGTAGCGTAAATTCTATTAGCAATCTCCTGGTTTTCGATATGTACTGTTTTTTGGTTTTTCTTTGAGATTTTTTAGTTTTAACATAATTTTCTCGTTTCATCGTGGGTTTTAATCAAATTTTAGTTGAAATATTTCCCAGTCGTTATATTCCATTCGTGGTTCCATTTGTGCCGCAAGTCGATTATATTACATTTATTAAAAGTTCAAAAATCCTTTATTCACAGGCAATTAGGGAACGGATGTTTTACAAATCGAAATATCAAATTTTGAATATTTTTTAGATTATTTTAGGCATTTTATTGATCATTTTTATACATTTCTAAGTTAACCAAATCCAGGCTCTAGTGAACACAGGGAAATCAATTTTAGGTTGGGAAAGAAAGATTTTCATCCAATTTTTAATGGCTGTAAAATTAAAACAGTTGATAAGGGGCAACAAAATATCTTATTAAAGTGACATTCCCTTTAAAAACAAAGCAATACTTCCGCTTACGCTTAGTATAAAAGGAATATCTGCAAAAAGATTAGTTGCGACTATTGACAAAAAATATTTTTTTCAAAGAAAATCATGTTTGGTATCGATCTGACGTAAAATTTTACGCTGATTTGATATCCCTTGAAATTTTGACTATCTTTAACCATTCAAAAGATAGAAACTTGGATTAGGAGAATAAAAAACTTAATTTAATGCATAGCGAAAACTGAACTCAAAAAACGCCCAAGCGGTGTTCACATGGTAACGCTCGAAAATTCTTTTCAAATGCGCGTTAGAAAAAGTCCATGTGAAAAGGGCCTAAACCATATCCCACACAAATAGTTGAATGATTAAATATAACATGAAATCTTTTTTAAATGAGTTCAAATATTAATATGGAATACGTATATCTGTAGGGCCTTTCATAAATAAAATTCTTGTTACTTTTCGAATAGGTGGAAGAGATATCAAAGATAATTTTGATCATCTTTATTCGTGTTTTCCTTGAAATGTGTGAAGTTCATTTTCATAATCTAATTTATATCTAAACTATTGCTCTCATCATTGCTATCGTATTGTTTTCTTATGGAGGATGCCAAGTCTGGAAATTCATTAGCACCTCTTTGCCCAGAAGGGTGTTCTTTTTGAATGAATGGACCTGTAAAGGCATTTTCTTGGACTACTGGCTTTACCTTGTTACTCCGATTAGAATGCACTTCGTTTTCTGATGATAAGACGATGCGCCCTTTAAAATAAGACAATAAGCCACATGAAGCAGAGTAATCTGTTAAAGGAGGATGAACTTTTTTTGCAATTATTAGGCCACTCTTACAATTGTTTGTGAATTTCTTTAATTGTTTTAAAGCGACATCAGCTGCCTGTGTTAAAGCTCGTTTCTTCCTTAGGTATTTAATATTATTTAATAGGCAAGCCACTTGAATAGTAATAAGAGCAGAATCAAAAAAAGCGGGTCGGAATTATTGATACGTCAAGATATTTTCGCAAATGACGCTCAAATTTCATATTGCTTAAAATCTGATAGAATTGACTCAAGCAAGTGAGAGAAGTATAAAAGCAAGTTAGGAGATTATTATGATATAGGAAAGTTCAAGCGAATGTTTGCTCATATAAACAAAACTAATGATCGAAAATGTTTAGCGCTTGATGTGACAAATAGTATTGTACTGTGTTCCCATAAATAAGTTTCAAACAGTTTTCCTCCTACTTCATTTTTCCATTTTAAAATATTAATTATGAATGCAATATTTGAAAAAAATTATGAATAACCTTCACATATTTTGCTGGAAATCGATTCAGAAAGACTATAATCTTGCAAAATTTCAGTTATTTCCTCTAAAAAGAAGTTTGTCGTTCGTTTTTGCAAAAATAAATGGCTAAAAATAGTGAATATTAAATTTATTGGTAAAAAATTATTAGAAAGAGCTGAAATTTTGCCATATTCATATGAAATGTCCTGAATCAATTTCCATATGAAGGTTGCAATTCGTAACTTCTTCACATATTAATTTCATAAAGGATAATTAAAAGAAATATTACGTAGATTTTGTTTTAATTGTTTATAAGTAACGTAATAAAAATTTTCATCATGGTAAGATGATATCTAAAGCCATGAATAAAAGTCTGGAAAGCTAATTTGACAGTTGCTCCAAATTTTCCAATCTCATAATATAGAAACGGCTGTCTATGTCTTAAAACTTGGCATCCAAGTTTAAATTTTGATAGATTCGAAATTTGATGTCAAAATTGGATCATTGGAAACTGCATAAACGCAACTTGATATGATGGCTCCTTATACAAATTTTATGCCATATAAATTAAAATACGTTATTTGCTATGGAATTGTACTTTAGAATTTGTTGTATGAACGACGCGCTAATAAAGGGGAGACCTTTTTTGCACAATTCTTAGATGATGTATATGAATTTTTTTAAATATAATTAAGGTTATATCCGAAATCCGATACCTAGTGTTTCAGACTAGGACCGCATGAGTATTTTAAAACAAAGTTTACAAATATGAGATTTGCAGGAGATAGATAGAAAAATTACGAAACTAAAACGCTTTCCTAGTGTGAAAACCCGCTTATACACTTCCCCGATCAATTATAAGGACCTTCACTGAAATCTGAAGTTATAATTTTGATTTTATTTATGAAAACTTGATTTCAGGAATTCGTTTTGACCCCAACAGCTTACGTTCTTCGGACATCCCTGCGTATTTAAAATATAATTTATATGTAGCACATTTTGGTTCCATGCAAAATCCTTTTGTATGATTTGTTTTTCCCAGCCTAAACAGTACAGTTCACAGAAACAGCCTAAACACTACTGAGGTCACTGATCTTGCCGTTAACTGTTTACAATAAGTTGTACTTTAACTTCCTCTTCTCATCTTAAACTTTTTACCATCCTTTTATTACCTCATCACTAAGTCCTAAATTTTTAGGTTTTTAAAGTCTTAAATTAGGCTTTTTTCAACTTCTGTTTTAGCTTTTTAAATGACAATTTTAGATTTTTATAAGTTGTAATAAAAATATCACTTTGGATCGTAATATCTCAAGATAAACGCACTTTTTTCATTGATATAATGACAATTTTTAAACCAAGTACTCGTTTTTGTAAATAACTTTGTAAATTTGCAATTTGTCAGAGATCTAGTGGGACGACAATGAAATTAGTTTTTAAATATCCACATCGGCATTATGCAATGCCCACCTATTTCCGGCAGTAGAGGGACATTCGGAAGAACCTCCCGAAAAATATCCACACGAGCCTCAGCAAGACTCATCAGAGACCAAGAGCTATGCAAGTGGAGATCTTCGGATAAAATGGTATTCGCCAGCTTTTTACATATAGGTTGCACTATTGGTCACAAGAAGCCTAAACGTGTGTATTATTTCTCTTTGTGTTCTAACAATATGCAAAAAGAATCCCTTCTAAAAATCCTAATTGTCAGGAATTCAAGAAAAGCTAATACACTTTTGACCTTGATCGTTTTTGCTCAGTTGCAGTATTACATTTTTATAGACGTTTTCAGTGACTTTTTTTAAATAAACGACATTGATTTTAATAGCGATTTTACAATGGTATTACATTGATTTGATTTTTCACAGAAAATTGATTACATTACTATGGACATCGTACATTCGAAACTTTAGTTCACCTTCTGATTTTTGAGTTTCGGTTCTCTAACTAAACTGTTTAAATGATTAGTCAAATTATGGGACTTATTTTTATATTAACGACGATTACTTACACACAACTTAGTGTTTTTCCCTATTTCATTTGTTTAGTGTATTTAGTCTTTTCGGGGAAAGAGAACATCTAGTCAAAAACAAAACTGAACCGCCATAACATGCTTTCTCACATAAAAACTTTACAATTGGTAATTAGATTTCAAATTTTCTTTAGCCCAATTTTTTTGTTTTATTTATTTTTTAAATTTTAGTAGATTTTATGTTGGGGAGTTTGTGTTGGGGCATTCCAACGGCAATCTTAGTAATCAAAACTGCTCAGAAACAAAAGCGAAAGACAGCTTTTTTAGACATACGCACTGTCCGTGATTAACTGGACCAACGACGTTACTTTCGGTTTCTCTTATAGGGACAGAACGTTAGATTTCTTAAAGTGTCTTTTTTTTCCAGTCATGTTACTTTCAGCTAATAGTTTAATTAAGTTTTATTTTCAAAATATCACATTAAGTGAAGCAGTTACAAATATTGATCTATTTTCCGAAAACGAGGTACACACTTGTAATGACCCATTATATATACTTCTGGAGGGTCAGATTTTTTAGCTAATATTTTAGGTTTTTTTATTTATTTTTAAGATAAAGAACTCTTTCGAGCTTTTCCTATAAGATTTGTATGAAACGAGGATTCGGCTAAACTGCTGTTTATATGATTAATAAAATATTTTCATAATTCCATAAATTTCCATATTTGAGGGATATGGGTGGAATTGCTTGTCTTACTCTTGGATTAATTCATTATTGCCTTGAAATTTACTCTTATTGTAATGAATAAAACTTCTTTAAAATTTAATTAAAATAAAACTGTTTAGTTGGACGGTGCGTTTCTACTTTGTTTCAGAGAAGAAAGGGTTAACCTCGCGATGTCAATCGTCGATTTTTTGTGTATCGATTTTTAGTAATTGGTAAAATATAGATACGGATTCCAAACTTTCCGTTAGCTCTTCAACAATTAAAGTTAAGTATTACCAAGTATTACATATTTTAAAATGTAAAAGGCGCTTTATCCGCTTCTCACATGCTTGGCAAAAAAGAGCTGTGCCGTCCGCATTAAAACTCTTATAACCAAGAATCTAGCTTTTTAGCACTGCTTCTAGAATTCGGAACTTTCGGCATCTTTAAAATTATAGTTGTCTTCGAAATGTTAGGTAAAACATTCACGTTCAAATTGTCAACCAAGAGAAATATTTAAAAGCTGAATAAAAATAGCATGATATAGAATCCCAAATAGATTGTGAGCTATGATTGTCTGGCTGAGATCTTGTTTTGGTGTAATTTTTGTGGCAAGAAAGTATCACACTTGGGTTATCGGACATGAATCAGTACACCTGCTTTATTTCAAATAAAACCGTATTCGAAATGCATTTAAAGAGGAAATAAGTGGGAAATGGTCTTTACTCAGTTTCAAAGGTCGTTTTAGGTCTTGGGTCTTAAGACCGGTTTAGGTTTCTTAGGTCCTAAACCCCGAATTAGGTATTTTTAAATTGTATATAATGTGCATATTTTATTCAGGATATGGAACTAAGTAAGTAAAAACCTAAGAATCAGGGACTTACTCATCACCAATTTTATTTCAACCTTAACAAGTCACACCCGATAGATAGTTTTGGTTAAAACTAGGGAAACTAGAATTAAACTAGGTTATGGAAGTTGTAGTTTCAATAATTGATTTTATAAAATCTCGTAGCAATAATCACCGACAGCTCAAAAAGTTTCTTGAAGACATTGAAAGCGAATACGGTGACTTAATTTTTTACACAGAAGTGAGGTGGCTAAGTCGCGGTCTAACATTGGAGCGGTTTCTAAAGTTAATGGATGAAATTGAAATTTTGAAGACTGAAAAAAACAAAAACGTCCCTGATAAAAAGTCTGGATTGGTTATGTGACTTAGCTTTTCTGGTTGAGAAAACGTTACGTGAATAATATGTTAAATACGCGACTACTCAAGACAAAGATCAATTGATTACTCAACTTTACGGCCACATTTTGTCTTTTCAATGCAAGTTAAATCTCTTTCAAACTCAATTAAGGATAGGGAAATACGTCCATTTTCCTAATTACAAGAAAGTTCCTGAAACGTTCAATATGCCAACTTCAAGACTATGTTGAAAAGATTGATAATTTGCCTTCAAGGATCACTTTTCTGATTTTCAAAAAGTAAAACCGTTGCTAGATTTATTTAGCAGCCCTTTTGCCATTTTGCCTGAAAATACACCCGAATCAGTACAACGTGAACTCATCGCTATGCAAAATGTTAAGAACCTGCGAAATAAATTGAATGAAGACAGTTTATTAGACTTCTATCGTTGTGTCGATAAAAACAATTGTGAATCGTTGCTAGAGAATGTATTCAAATGCCTCTTTGTGTCAAATTTTTTCAGTCATGATATTAATAAATCGAAATAAAAATGACTAATGAAAATTTGGAATCCATTTTGCGCTTGGTTACTACAAAAATCGAACCAAATATTAAAACAAATGTTAAATCAATGCAATATCAAGCTTCAAATTAAATTCTTTATTTACTTTCATTAACGTTCTTTGTAGCACACAATATATGATTAATAAAATAAATAATATGATAAATAACTTTCTGTTTCCCTCCCATTAGTCACGAGAAATCTTTGTGGCCCTTGGTCTTGACAAGTCTGCATCTCTGCGTTACACTAAGTCATATTTTAACTTCCTGTTCTCATCTGAAACTTTTTATCATTCATTTTTTCTAATATCTCATCACCAATTTTGTCGTATCTATTGTTGGAAGGATTAGCAACCGGAGGATTGCGAGTTCGAATCCAACCAAACACCGTCGTGTACAAAGGGGGCTGGTGCACGTTAAATCTGTCGTGGCCTCAAATGTCCTCACGTTGGCGTGGAAGTTTGGAGAATGGGGTGCCAGCTCAGGTGTTGTCCTCGTCATCTGACCGTATTTGAAAATTTCGTGGTGTTCGGATCTTTCCCTTGGGGATTGATCCAGGACCGTCACCAATAGCCCGTTGTGTTGCTCCAGTGTGACGTTAATTATATATACCAATACCAATTGTCGTATCTATTGGGTCACCTTCCGACATCCCAATCTATTTAAAGTATTTATATGTATCCCATTTTGGTCCCATGCAAAATCGTTGTTATTAGGATTTATTTTTCCCACCAGTGTTGAAGTACTTCCGAGGCCATCGTTGCCAGCAGCCGTTTCTCATCTTACTCTGATTTTTCATCATCTTTTCCTGCGAATGTGAAATTGAAATTCATATACACATAAAAGCAGTAGAAATCATGAAGTGTTGTGCTTAGAAATATTTTTTCAACTTAAGTATTTTTATTCAACATGTACTTAAGTATGAATGAATTGGGTTTTAGCGTACATGCTCTCATGCTAATGCTATATATGACATTCTATTTATAAATGGAATTTTATGTGTACCTTTTTTTCTTGTTAACCTTCAAAAGTTAATAAAGCATATTTATTAAGTACAGGTCAAGTGGGGGTAAAGTAGGTAGTCCATGTAAAAGTAACCTCATTAAATACAAACGCTGTAAAGATAGAAAGTACAACTCACAGCATTATATTTAAATTCTTTAAAAAACATTTCAATCGAAAAAATTTTAGTGGTAACATCTAGAAGATCCTGGTGACCTCTTGTTGAAATTGACGCCATTGAAAATAACATTGAAAGCAATTTCAAAATCATGGTACAGGGAAAAACGACTTGCAAAATGTTGCTAAGGTTACATTTCTATGAAATTCATTCTTTTCACATGTCTTGAAATGGTTATGTGAATCATTAAATTTGATCACGTTGTGAAAAATTTAAGGGAAGTGGTTATATACCGTAAGCCGGCAGGCTGTGGAATGCAGAATTGTAAGGATAGTAAAGGCATTAATTTCCCAGAATGAAGTTCAATATGTATTGTAATCTTGTCACAAAATGAAGGAAATCAAGCTTCACAGGAAGTAATAATGTATAATTTTCAAGCAACTTACATGCCAGATAAAGTATGTTCACTGTTAGAAGACCTGAAATTAGCCATATTAACAATCCTCAACTCCTGTCAACTGAATTTAGAAATGCTTCTCAGAATTCATTGAGAGAAAGGAAAAGGATTCAGAAAAATAGGTGAGGTATTAACAGAAGCTCTAGCATCCTAGTGCATTTATTTCAAGAGAGATAACCCTCATGGAAGAAGCGAGCAATGTTTTAAATTTTCTTACAATTTCATCGAGAGGGTGGTAAATATGCATACTTTATAACTATTCATAGAGTTTCAGGCAAAAATGCCTTAAGTTCATTTATCACTGAAAAACAGGCCCCAAAATTGATGAAAAAAACGAAATTGTACAAATTTGTCGGTATAAATACCAGTTTGCTATAGAATCAGGTGGGATAAAAAGGGTATTTAAACAGTGTTTTCAATTTCAAAGCAGAATTTAGCAATGACAAGTTTTAAGAGTGGTGTTTCTTTGCATTATATATACATTGCATTATTCAGAATATACTGCGTATGTTTTTTCTTCACATTTAAACCTATATTTTTAGTTAAGCAGCTATTTTTATACCCACTTTACCCCATGGTATTGGGTAAAGTGGGTAGCAGGTGGGAGAAAGTAGGTAATTCATAGAAGTTATAAAATCATATTAAATGGTAAAAAAAAATATTAACACAATATAACAATTGATAAGTGTATTAAAAGAGTAATTCTGTTGAATGAACTCTTTGTTCAATAAGCTACTATTTTAGTGACTTCTAAATGCCAAACTTATACGTAACA